>JAWNPM010000174.1:1380000-2760000 GCA_035047505.1 Drosophila parthenogenetica
CCAACAACAGCAACAACATCGAAAGAGCAGCAAAGAGCAACAACACCTGCAAGCAGATCAGGAGGAAAAGCTGCAACGAATGAAGAGATATTTGTCATCTAGCGAAATATGATGGAAACTCAAGAGCAAAGCAAAAAAGAAAACCGAAGTAAATCGAGAAAAGAAAAAAAAATGTAGTAAAAGTGAAGGAAAATGCGAAAAGCGAATAGCGAAATAAAAAATATTACAAAAAAAAAGCAGGCAAAAACAAAAATTTAATTAAATTAAATTCAATTCAATTAAAGATCACTTATTATAATTATAATAAAATTAACTAAAAAATAATAATAATAATTATGATAATAATATCTTGAAGTGTTCATGTATTCGAATGTAGGTTAACTAAGTACAGCATATAAATAATTCTAAATATCCTACATATATGTAATATATATGTATGTCTATGTATATATTTACATATATATATACACGTATATACACGTATATACAGGTATATGGTGTGCGTATACATAAATGCATATATACATAAGTATATGAAAATAAACAACACTTTTTTTTTGTCTAAATCTAAGCATTTGTATTACGCGCTAAAGAACAACAACAACAATTATATATACATACTATATAAATAACATAAAACATGAAAAAAATACAAAAACAAATACCAATTTTGTATTCAAGAAGAAGAGACAAAGAAAGCAAAAATAAAAACAAAAATCGTACTCAAATGAAATATTGAAACTCATACCAAACTAAATGTAAAGAACAACACAAATATCAGTAAATATCAGCGACAGTTCAGTAAATTAAAAAAGAAAAAAAAAATACAAAAAACACTACAAGAAATACGCATAAAATACCACAAAGCAAAACAAAACAAAACAAAATTATACGAAAGCAAAATTAAATCAATTTAAATGCCGAGGATTATTAAATTTACATGAACAAAAACATACCTACATACAAACAAAGATGCATACGTACTACATACATACATAGTTTAATTAGGTCAAAATATAGCGAGCATCATTATATAATCATTATAATAATAACAACAAATTACAAACAGACAGACAGACAGAGACAGTCAGACAGATGGAAGACACACTCATGAAACATATTTTAAATTGCATAAATACTAGATTCGATGGCAACGGATATGAGAACGGAAGCTAATTTCCATATTATTATTACTCATGTTTGTTAAAAGGAAAACTAAAATAAAAAACTAAAATGGAAATGAACTAAAAACATAAACAAATTGACGCAATTTGAAACAATTTGAAACAATTTGAAGCTCAGCAGCATTCACAACATAAATCAATTAAATTAAACCAAGAAAATAGTTTACAATATTCTCCAAAAAATCAATGAAAATAATGCGATCAAATTATGCATATAAAATTATTCTGCACTATAGAACAAGAAGAAAGGAAACTGAAAATGATTTGCCACCAAAAATGACACCTACACGCAAATGATTAGAAACACCTTCACCTATGCTTAATTTTGTCAACTAACATATTGGCATTGCAGCTAACCGAAAGAAAGGAGAGTAAGAGAGAGAGGGAGTGAGAACTAGTCAAAGAGAGAGAGAGAGAGAGAGGTATTGTTGAAGCTATCATCTGCAGTGAGTACAATTTATCAGAAAATACAAAATAAATCTTAGAACTTCTCATTCACATCGAATTGACCACAACATCTTGTGCTACAAATTGTAATATCCGTCCAGAAAACTTTTTGAAGCGCACTTTATTTTATAAGAGCATTTCATTATCTTTCACTTATAGTTTTTTATTGTTCCCAGCAAAAGTATTGGGTTATTTCTGGTTGATACGAGTACACTCGACTCATTCGACTCACTCGACACAAAAACTTGTTCACACATCAAATATCAACTGCAAAAGGACCAATAAAAGTCACAAAACGCCTCAAAAGTTTTCTTCTCAACTTATCCAAGAAAAATAAATAAAAATATATACAAAATCGATCTTTAGTTCAGTTCAGCTTCAACATACTCTCACTCACTCCTTGTCTCTCTCACTGTTTCTCTCTTAGCAGAAACAAAAGGACGATCAGACACAACCAAAGAAGCCAAGCCAATAAATAATTATCACTGCCAGCTAAACAGTTAAATAATAAACAAAAAATATACACATATGTATTAAAAGACTCGTACTTACTTGTAGATCGCACCTCGCGATAGCAGCTGCAATGTCAATACTGATTAAACCACCCTCTATAGTATTTATAAGGTGATTCTTCTTACTGATATCGATATCTGAAATTTCACACCGGAGGACACTTCAATAGGGTCACTTGCTATTCACTGCAGCAGCGAATTGTTTATATATTTTAACAATTTACTCATTTATTTATATTAATTTATTGTTAAACTAGTTTTTCTTTTATTTATGGTTTTTTTTATTCATGACAGCATATTCAAAGACGCATTAGATTTTAGCCAACAAAGGTTTGAAGTAAATAAAAGTAATTGGGAAAATTAAAAATAAAAAATAAAATGAAACCTATTTGTAGGGAAAAACACAATAATTATAACAATAAAGATAATTATTACGATAACGATAACGATAACATGTAATTTTAGCGTATTTTTTTTAACTGCTTATAGCCAAATATATGTAAGCCTAAAAACCTAGTTAAAACAGAACTTAATGACAGTACTTGATCTAGCAAGAAACTGACAACTGATAAATCGAAGGAAAAAAATGGGAAAACAACAAAAAAAATTAGTTTGTTTGAGGTTTTTTTTTTTTTTTTTTTTTTTTAAGAGAACTAATAATAACTGAATCTATGGAATACTAAAAGAGAAACATGTAAAAATCATATAATATAATCAATGATAATTGATATTTAATCTAATTTTACGGAGAAAAACAAAAGAAAATATAAAAAGGAAACAGTGAATAAAAACATAATTACTTATGTATGGGTAATAAAAGAAATGCTATGCATAATACAAGGATATTGCCATTAGTTGTTAGTGTTAGTGCAATACGTATGTACGGTCTGTCTATATAAGGATAGCCCAAGAAGAAAGGAAAGGAATATCTATCTATCTAACTGTATATGAACTCAGCTCATAATACATACACACAATACATGCATACTTACATAACTAAGAGGTACAGGGTTCAGCAAGGCATATGAAAAGTGTAACTCAACTTGAACTAAAAGCAATTGTAAAATATCGTAACTCATCGATAACGAGTATCGAGTATCGAATATCGACTATCGAATACTGATCATCCAATATCGAACTTCATTATCGTAACATGTTCTTTTTTTCCAATGCAAAACTTTATTTTTCAAAGTGTTTGCCGCAATATTAACTACGATCCAAGAACAAGAATTTGATAACAAAAATATAAATAAAATATAAAAATACAAATAAATTACGAACTGTATTAATTGCGAGTAAAATAAATACTACTAAGTACATAAGCATGAGAACATTTCATAACTAGATGAAAAATAAATCCCTTTTAGAAGCAGTAAGCAGAATATTTGGACTTTCGCCAATCTCCCTATCGAGTGACTTTTCACAGTTGCCTCCAGATAACGTTCACACACCATATATATATATATATATATATATATATATATATATATATATATATATATATATATATTTATATCTGAGTCACTTTGCTTTTCCTGCATTTTGGGCGTGTTCTTTACAAGGCAATTTGAGCAATAATTGTGACAACGAAACTCTTTCTCAACTTATCTAATTACTTATATCAATGAGCATATATGTATGTATGTTGCCGTACTTTTATATATATGTATATATATGCACAGGGTGCTCTCAGAATCTCACACTCAATCAAATATCTTTTGTTTTGTTTTGTTGATTTGATGTATTTTATGAATCTTACTTATGTAGTATGTACTTATGTGTCCTATGTCATTTCTGTATGTCGTTGCATAGTCTAGTTTTAAACCCATTAGTTTTATAATTTACTTTATTTAATTATTTATTTTAATTTCAACATATTATTTAAATATTATTTTATTTGTTTATTCGGCAATAAATCGAATACATATCATTGTTTATTGAGTTTTATTTTATTGGAGAACTTTTTGCAGATTGACATGGTGAGATTTGAATGCCCTTAACAATTAACACACATCTTCTTGTTTCACTTCTTACACTGTCCAACACTCTCCTATGCTACATATTCCGTTACTCAACACTGCAGTTATCTCAACACATCGCCAGACAGCAATAGAAGGTCAATTGTCCCAGATCAACAACTATCGAAGTTCATTGGTGAAATTTTCTCAACTTATATTTTAAATAAAATTAATTCTATTTATTAGACAAAAAACTAAACAAATGAATTGCAATAAAATTTAGTTCAACTTTTGAAGCATTACGAAATAATAGTAATAAACAAAAATGATTATTATAGTAATGCAAATAGTGCAAAAGAAACATTTTTATTAGAACAAAACGTTTTTTAATGTAAACTAATTGAAATCGAGATCGAAATTGTATAAATAAATGAAGGTAATTACAAATTCTGAATACATGAAAATCTGAAACTGCCAATTCACATTCTCAGACAAATTAAATAAAATATTCAACAAGTAATATAAAAAAAATAAAATAAAAAAGAAACGAAACGAAAAATCTGCAAAACATATTAAAATTAAACAATATACAATACTTACTTATATACAATGCATACATAAACATTGAAATTGAAATTAAAAATGAAAATGAAAGTGAAATTCAAGTGAAAATTAAAATTGAAAACAAAGAAAATTGCTGAATATTTAAATGAAAAAAAAATTTAAAAAAAAAAGTTAAGTGAATAATTTGTAGAATTGTGTATGCAATTCTTGGTTAACTTAGTCCGATGCTTAGTTAATTAGTTTTCCAGGTGTGTTCTAATCAGTTTGAGTTTCTTTTAGTTGGGGTACGGAAAACTGTTGCCATGTTCATTTCACTTTTGGGTTCGGGGTTCGGGGTTCGGGCTTTTCTTGAGTTTAATTTGTACATGTGTATGTATGCGAGCAAGTGTGTGTCTGTGTGTGTTTGTGTATGTGTAGGTGTATGTACTATGTGTGAATAAATAGCAGACAATAATTAGTAAATTTGCAAAAACCCAAAAAAGAAAAACAAAATGAGGAAAGGAGAGAGGAGAGAGGAGAGGAAAGGAAAAAAGCCAATGGCAATATTCGTGTGTACTATACTTTAACCGTTAACTAGCACCGTTAACACACACCATACACACCATTCGTACCAGCACATGTATCTGTATCTCCAAAAACTATCTGTATCTTTAACTGTTTCATGTTTCTGTCTGAAATCTAGAAACTCAATTCGAGTTTCTTTTGTCTTCCAACTTTTGGCTAGCTTCATAATGGATTTCGTTAATTATTTGGGTTATTCGCAGTTAACTGCAGGCGCCAAGTAGTTCCTAAAATGTATCCAAGGATCTCATGACCTCAACTTTTATATATGTAGGCATGTATTATGTGAGTTTGAGTTATTGGATTCCATTCATCATTCATCCTCTTACAAAACAGTTGGCAAGTTTAAAGTTCGGGATTTTCATTCAATTTTCCCTATGTATAAGTCTAGTTTAATTGCGTTCAGTTGGGTTTATTTTAGTGAAAGAAAGTTAGAAAAATTAAATTACTTAAATGAATTAAATGAAAAAAAAAAGAATGTAGTTCCTTTCTCGTTAGCACAACAATTTTGAAATATAAGAAAACTGCCTTAAAGTGATTTTCGAATTATATAAAACAATTTAAACTAACAATGTACATAAATAGTGCCCAAAAACAAAACAGAATATATTGGAAAACAATTTTTTTTACTAACAATAATTATAAATGTATTTTAAGCGTAAGCATGACTTTTAATTAACACT
The DNA here is from genome assembly GCA_035047505.1 of Drosophila parthenogenetica. NCBI lineage: Eukaryota > Metazoa > Arthropoda > Insecta > Diptera > Drosophilidae > Drosophila > Drosophila parthenogenetica. Next base: position 1,385,910 of record JAWNPM010000174.1, read on the forward strand.
TAAGTAAGACGGAGGACACACATACAATTGTATATAACTTATTATTATACTTGACCTTATATACTTATATGAACTTATACTTACACTTATACTTATACTTATACTAACAATGAATTATACTTATACATATACAAATACATATACAGTGAATACACGATATATGATACGATATATGTATTTTATAACGAATTAGATCGTAATTAGCAGAAAGATACAAGAATAAAATATTCAGCAAAATTACACCTAAGTTTTCCAGATTCAGATGACTTTTGATGAAGACAAAAATCGTGTTAAAATTCGAGAACCATAAAGGAAAAATAAAAAAGTTTTTTTTTTTTTTTGTCGCATTTTGAATTGTTTTCCGCAGTTCTTAAGTTTAGTCACAACTAGATGAGGAAAACCTTAAGTAATAATAATAATATTTATAATAATAACTTATTAATAAAAGGAAAACAAACACAAAAAACAAAAACAAAAAAAAATGTATGTAAAATAATTGCATAAATAATTTCAAATATATTCGCCGATTGCCTTCAACTAGAGGAATTTTGATTACAAAATTAATAATGGATATTAAATGAGGATTCTTAAATATTGCATTAACGAAGATATTTATACTGAATGGCAAACAACAACAACAACATGATGAACAACAGGAAGAAGCAGCATAGAAGCAACAGCAACAAGAAGAACAACAACAAGAACAACAAATCTACACAAAAACCAAAAAAACGAAAAGAAAAAAATGTAATTCAAAAAGAACTGAAGTAAAAACAAAGATTTTAAAAGCAGCAACAAAACAAAACAAAACCAAAAACAAACTAAGAAAAATATAAAATATGAAATAAAATAAAGTAAATGAGAATACAATTGAAATAATCCCATGAAGCCCCAATTATACACATTTACATAGGTAATAAATAACTATTATATAGTACATACATACCTACATACACATACATATTCTCGCTTATGTACTAACCCACAAATTAATATTTAAATAACGAAACTCGATCGATTCTATCGAGCATTTTGAAAGCAATTGCACATTTTTTACCCAACAAATTCAAAAGAGAAGTTTTGAAAAGACAATTAAATATATGAAAACATATTGAATTAAGCGAATCATGGGAAAATCGAAAAGCAATTTTATCAATTATCAATTATCCAAAATCAAAATCCAAAATTAAGTCAATGTCTCAGAACTCGAGTATCTCGAAAATCATGTTTCAAAACTCAGTTTCTTTCTTTCGCTTCATTTCCCACGCACCAGAGAATTGTTCAATAAAAAAGCCAAAAAAACAAAAAAAAAAACAAAAAAAAAAAGAAAGAAAAAAAAACGACAACAACACACACATATCCAACAATTTCTTCGCTAACTGATCCCTCGATCCAAAAAAAAAAAAAAAAAAAAAAAAAAAAACAAAACTAAAATCTAAACTTGATCATCTCTCAGAGAACTTCTCTGGTTGTGTTTTTCTCTTGTTCACATTCTGATTCTCCCGATAGTTTTCTTCTCCAGCATTCTTTTTCGTCTTCGTGTAGTCGAAGCTGATGCAGGTGGGATGATCCTGCAAGGATCTCCTCGAACAAACTCTTTCGCTCTATTTTCTTACCTGTTTCATTCACGGCATAAACTTAATGCCGCCAGAAGAGAACACAAGCAGCAAACAGCAAACAGCAAACAACAAAACACAAAATACAAACCTATAAAATAAAATAAAAAGAAAAGAGGAAAATACAGAAAATACAGAAACGCATACATAAGTAAATAATACTAAATAGTTTGTATTTACAATTAGGCATTAAGGGTATCTCTAATTTGTATTTAATTCTGATAAGCATATACAAAAACACTTGAATTAATTTAATTAATAACTTACAAATTCCATATACATAAACTAGGTCAAATTGCGCGCTAAGAACGTTGGCAGCTCGTATTAGTGTATGTTGAATATACATATATATATATTTCATATATATATATATATATATATAAAGAATAATTTTTTTTAAATGGAGTTTAACTAGTTATAATGACAATGATAATATTAATAATTATAATAATAATAATAATAACACAACTATGAATTCATATAAATTTATGTAACTCTTGAGTACGAATTATTACGAAACGTTTAATTTTGTTAATACGAAAACAAAACGCGAGCATGGTTAATAAAGCTTTAATTTGAAGCTATATATTTATGTATATGTATATGTATACATATATGCATATGTATGTATATATGTATTTATATATATACATATGGAGCAGCATGAAACGTCCTCAGTTTATAAATTTTCAATGAGTGACACAAAAAACATAAACGAAAACGAAAACGAAACGAGAACGTAAAGTACTTAAACTTAAGGCCCATACAAGTATATTACGATTAAAATTATTTCAACAAATTGCAATACAAAAATCAATTTATTACGTATAGGCAGCGAGTGGTAGAGATCGAGTTGGATCCAAAATATAAAAGAAAGCCATAAATAAATGAAGAAGGAAAGAAGGAAAAGAAATAAACAAATACAAGTTATTTAAACACAATATTTAGCAGAATAACTAGAAACGGCATCCGGAGTGGAAATCGGGAGCAGAATACATCGTATGTTGTGTATATGTGTTAAACACCTATACGTATATGTGTGTAACACATACACACAAACACACACACACACACACACACACACACACATAGGCAACCAGATGATTTTTAGTCTATACTAAATAATAATGAAGCAAACCCAAAATGATAAGAAAAGCAAAACTCTATATACAATATACATGGCAGTAAACATATATATGTGAAGCCCCTATATTAAGGATATAAACGTGAATTTTTAGCAGTGTAAGTAATAAATTATACACAGACAGCTACACACAAGTTTAAAACCAGAAAACCCGAAAACCAGAAAACCAAAAACAATGACATGAATTCAATGAGAAAAGAGCAAAGTCTATGAACTAAATTAAAGTAAAGTATAAAATAAAATACAACAAATTAAAGTAAAGTAAAGTAAAGCAAAGCAGTGAAATGTGACAGTGACAGAAAAGAAAAGAAAAGAAAAGCCGGAAAACTGATTGACTACCGTTACAGCATACATCATTTTCAGGATCACAAAACATATTCTTATATATAGGCGAGTGCGCAGCATACAACACGTAAAACACGTAAAGGCAAAACGAATATATACATAGAGTATATGCATAATACATACAAATATTAATAACAATAATAATTATAATAATAATACTAATACAAATAATACCAGTAATAATACTATGATAATATTATACAGTAAATGGAAGTGAAATGCTAAGATCCAATAGAAAAATTTAAAGTTAAGCATACCCACACATACACAAAACACATGTACCCACACACACACACACACACACACACACACTAACAGAGAACAACAAAGGCAACAACACGCACACACATACACATCTACTTTGACTTGTAAATAACATATATACACACACACACAAACACATTGGAAAACCACAAACACACACACAAACAAACTCACATATATACAAATACACCTATTTTACAATTAGTTAATTTTACTTGCTAAAAATATTGCAGTCAAGCGAACGTCGCATTACACATAACATAACAAATAAATGGCAAAGAAAACGCAAAGAAAATAAAAGAAAATGAAGGAAAATAAGAGATAGAAAATCATATGCATCAAAGTAAGAAAAGAAAACATTAAAAGCAATTAAGTGCAGAAAGCGCTCATTGATATAGGCATGATAAATGATAAATGATAAATGGTATATGGTAAATGGTAAATGGTAAAAGGTATATGGTAAATCATAAAAGGTTATAGGGGTCATTCAGGTCAATCAGCATGTAAGGTCGATTGATGCCTGATTGATGCAGTGCAGTGTGAGGAGAGCGGAGCATATTGAGAATTAATAAATTACCAAATAATATTATACAAATATTATTATATAAATTATTATAATTATAAATTACTATTAAAGAAACCCAAAAAACAAAAACAAAACAGATAAAGAAACACATTATTATAATGCGATAAAAACAAAAACAAACAAAAAAAATAAAAAAAACAAAACAAAAATACAAAAAACGACAACAAACAAAAACGAATTGACAACGTTGTATGATTTTGATCAGAAAGTAATAAAAACAATTTTCGATTTGTTACGAAATATACATAAATATAAATTGGTCTTTTTACTGGGTTGGACTTGTGTTGGGTGCATCAAATAGGCGCCAAAAAATATCATTTGAAAACTAAATTGACGACGTGTAATTTGGCGCCTTCTCTTTTCTTTGAGCATAAGACACGACAAAGCGCCATCTGTTGTTAACTCGCCGAAGTTTCAGTTGTGCCGTAAAGCAGTTCAGTCCAATTGGTGTCACGAGGAAAGCAAGCAGTGTAATATCTTCCTTGCGCAAGCAGTTCATAGTTTCAGCAGTTCAGCATGTCCATGCCTGGGTAGCTTGCTGTCAAGCAGTTAGTCCAATTGGATGTACAATGGAAGCAAGTAGCGCTATATTTTCCTTGCGCAAGCAGTTAACAGTGAACACAGATCGGCATTAATAGTTCGCTGTTTTGCCGCCAGAGCACGCTTAATGCATCTAGTACAATGTTCAAACGAGTGCAGAATGGAAAACTGAATAATTTTGACAAAATGGAATTTAAGAATTGGAAATTTGAAATACAGTGAAAGTTTCCTTGGCCAGACAGCCAAGGCTCCAGTATTTTTGTCAGCCCAAGGTAGGTGTCCGCCTATGGGAACGGATTTTGTATGAAAATCATGCAACTTGTGACTATGATATTTGCGCGGCTATGGGAGCTGTCCGTCTGAGGGAGCTATCCGCGAGTAGAGCTTTCACTGTATTACAAGTAAAAAATGCTACAGGTAAAAGGCTAATGCAGATGCAGGTACAAAGGCCACTCTCGTAAACTCACGCCCTGTCTTAGAGTCTGGGAAGGTCAGCCTATTTTAGATAATACTACATTTGCTAACAGTTGTTACCCAAAAGACGGAAAGAATCCTTCTACATTAAAGCCTGGGTTACAGAATGCATTTCGTTTGTAATAACATCAGTTTCCATAGAATTTTAAGGAACGCAAGTGCCAGTTGGTGTCATGCCCTGTAAACGAAATTATTTATTTTTTCATATAAATAGTTTCAATTTGGATTTAAAATTTCAATAGACAAACCCAAAATGACAATTACATAAATGGTGCAATATAGACCAATATTGAGTAACTAAGCCGTTCGATAAGCATCAGTGTTTGGAATGGACTCCCAAATGCTGCTGTTCCGTGTCGATTTCCATTCATAAATGTTATGAAAACAAGGACTAATCCGAGTGAGTTGCTTCCTCTTTGCCCTGATGGCAATCGCCAGTTATCGCAATCAGAATCACTCTCGTTGGTGTAATGCAATCGTTGTGCGCAGATCAAGCAGATATACGTGCATACCTTCAGTTTACCTTTAGACCTTTAGGGGCATTACATGCGACATAATTACTGCTGATTGAATTTTGTTTAAAGGTGATGCCTCGACAGTTTTACACCCCGCCCATATCGTATGTCAAAAGCAATGAGCCGCCAAAAACTATACCTCACTCTCTTGATCCCTCTCTCTCTCTCTGTATCTCTGAATTTAAACTCTTCTCTCTTTCGCTCCCTTCCGTTTGCCCTAAACAGCGTTTGATGCTGCTTTGACGATAAGCGCCGCTTTCCCAATGTTTTTTTTTTTTAATTTTCATGAACGGAAATGCACAAACTCGACAAACAAAAACATAAGCAAAAAAAGTGTAACTACAACTAGCAATGGACGTCGGCTTGTTTGTTCACTCCGTTGGTTTGCCTCTTTGTATTTGTTGCATTTGTATTTATTTTGGCGGCTTCTCAACACTCAACGCTCCACACTCAATAGCCAATATTCACTGTACGATTGAAAACTCACAGCAGAAACAAATAGTAGAGAATATCGTGGATTGAACTGACTGTAAAAGACCCCGCAAGTGTTCTACAGCAATCAATTTGAGGAATTATTAGGACTAATGTAATATAGTAATTCGATCCGATTGTGGGCGTATATTAAATCATGAAACCTTAATAATCATAACAGTATTTCAAGTAACTCACAAATTTTGGACCGATTTGTCCAATGGAATCTGTTCAATGCCCAAAGTTACTTATGGTTTCTAAATTTTGATTTTCGACTGAAGTTCCTTGGGCTCCTTAGGCTTTGTGGATGAGGAGTGGGTCGCTGCTCAAATCTAAAATAAACTCAATCTACAAGAATAGACGGACTATCAATCTAAAATTGGTGGGCTAAGCTCTTATAGTCTTAAAGAGATAAGCGGACGTATCATTCTATATCAAACTACTGTTGATGTTGCCCAATCAAAGTTCAGTCCATAAAACACATTGTTTTCTACCAAACCCAATACACCCCCTGGCTCGTTTTTAGTACAGAGTCTGAAAAGTGCATGCTAAACAGATGTACCCACGAGTATTTGAAATATTCGTCATTCATTCGTTCATTCATTAGTCAGCCTGCCCATTAAGAGTTTGTTTGTCCAATGCTCTTTTGGCCCTGATGAGCTGGTGCCTATTTGACAAATTAAACACTTGGATGCATCAAATAGACCCTTCAACCTCCACAGATCACTGGGCACATCCAACGTATCCTTTAAAACAAACTGTCAAATTTTTGGAGAGAACGAGAAATCCGTTTCATGGCTTTAGCATAGAATCACAAAATTTCAAATAGTTAAAGAATTAAGCTTAAAGCCAACTAATTGTAACTAAACAGTTTTCTAGTTTTATTATTATTAAAGTTTTTTGTTTTAAGATACATTTATTTCTTCCTATGTCAAGTTTATTATGTTTGAGTTAAGTTAGTTTAGTCTTAAATTTTGATTGCATGATTGATTTTCCATCCTTTTTTATACTCTCTGCAAGAGCATATTGGGTTTGTGCAAATGTATGTAACAGGCAGAAGGAGGCGTGGCAGACCCCATAAAGTATATATATTCTTGATCAGCGTCACAAGCTGAGTCGATATAGTCATGTCCGTCTGTCCGTCTGTCTGTCTGTCTGTCTGTCTGTCTGTCTGTCTGTCTGTCTGTCTGTCCGTATGAACACACAGATTTCAGAGATGGTAAAAGCTACAAGTTCGAGTTTGGTCTCTATCGACTCGACATTTGGTCAGTCAATACAGAAATCTTTTTTTTTTTTATGCCACGCCCCATTCGCCCACAATGAGCAAAAAACTAGACTTACCTCGGGAAAAATAGATGTTTTAAGCGAATATCTCAGTAACTACGGTACTTAAGAACACCAATTTTGGTATGCAGATTCCTAGAGACAGTATAAATGCATTGCCATTTAAAATTGTTGGCTGCCACGCCCCCTTTTTCCGTAAGAAACAAACAAAACTTTTCAAACTTAGCATGCTGTTTAACATTATAATTGGGAATAAATGCAGAGAGTACTCTACGGTCGGGCGCGCTCGACTGTACTTTTCTTTCTTGTTTTATCTACATTAAATTATTAATTATTGAAAAAACGATTTCTTGTAAAATTCTATTTCTTTTCCTTTTAAAACAAGACAAAAAGTAGAGAATTCGCAAATTTGTTAAAAGAGTAAAAACTATTTGCTGCAGCTTCCGGGGCCACTGCTCCTGGTGCTTAGATAATCTGGTACAGGACCATTGCGACCACGTTGCTCCTGATATACGACACAAACAAAATCAGAGATTGAATACAAATCGGATTCAGACTCCTTTTTTATGGTTGTTTATTTTGTTTGCATTTATTTATTTATTTTTAAATTTGACTGATTGCCAAGCGCTGAGCTTGCTGCCACGCCCCAAATTCTCCACGACCCGCCTACCCAACCAGCCCTTAGCTAAACTCATGTATTATGAATAAGTTTATTGTCGTGTGCTGTGTCTATTTATTTAGTGGCAACGCTGCAGGGGCTTCACTGGCAGCTAGGGATGGAAATGGGAATGGGTATTGAAATGGAGGGAGCAGGAGACGGGATGGGGCAGGGTGTACGACAGGCAGTCTCATCAAAAAATCAAAAAAGTGCGTGTTGATTTTTATTTTATGTAGCTGCCAAATCATATTACGTCATTTGTTATGCACCAACCAGGGCCGAGTTTTATCATTTCCAAAATCCCATTTTAACGGGAGTCCCCAAATATTTTTTTTTTTGCTTGATAACATGTGAAAAACACGCGGCATTTGAATACAATAGAAGAGACGAGAGTTCGGTTCATACGATGAAGACATTTTCAGCCGATAAAATATGGTAATACTCTATAAAAGTGGCATAAGAATTGTTAGTTTGTCTTAAAGTTGAATATATTCAAATTATATTATGGTAAATTAATTTATTACCAACTTTAGTTGTTTAAATTTTATATTTAATTTTAAATGTTGGTTTAAGTTGAAGTATTTAATGCTCTAAGTAAATAATACTGATATTAATTTAATAACTTATCCGTTTTCTTAGAAATGTTTATGTTTTTTGAAGCTTTGCCTAATTTTTCTTGTAGGAAATAAATAAACGATTCGAAATTGTTTGTATCTTTTAAAAATTGTACACAATTTTGCCAATTTTATTAAGAAACTACTTCAAAACACTTAAAGTTAATTTATTAAACAAAAAATAATAAACAGTTTTGGCGGTTAAAAATAATTTATACAAAAAATATATTTTTTAAATCAGCTGAAAATTGAGCTCACAGGTTTTAACTTAGTAATAAATAAGTAATCCTGTTATATGACTAAAAAACAAAAAATTAAAACAATTTTTATAACGTCAGATAAAAATGTATAAATAAACGACTTAAATAAATCATTTATGAGCTAATCATTTATGATTAATTTATTATATTTTTTAGTAAGTTTGATTAATTTGTATTTAGTATAAATAGTTTATAGTTTAAATATTTTATAAATTTAAAAGTAATTTAAGTGAGTTCGAATATTATTCACAGTGAACACAAATAACTTTGATATCACTTTCAGTTTTTTTTCGGAAAATCTGTCTCTAAGTTTTCCTCCATGTGAAAATGAGCTGTGGCCATTGAGTTAGGAATTGTTTTCTGGCCATTAGTGAAATCAACAGCAGTGCGAACTCACACACACACACACATAGGGCAAACGTTGGCCTGAATTAAGTCTCCCTATCTCCGTCTCTATCCTTCTCAGTCACGTCAGTCAGTCTCTCTGTCGTTGCCCCTTTCAAGTGAATGTGTAAGTTGGTCTCTACTTTCGAGCAAAGCTGTTGTACTTAGCTATTGTCAACGACGTGGAAAATGTTACGCTACAATTTAATTGAAAGGATAATCAGGCGCACAGCGTCAGGACGTTATGTGAGGAGCGCACTCATTGAAAAAAGGGGCACGAAGGCATGAACATGAACACAACTCTGTAAACATTGAAAGCTGAGCGTTGAATGACTGACTGTGTGAGTGAATGAATGAGCGAATGTTGCAAATAGAAATAAATAGCAAACGCAGACTCAACGGCTTTTGTTGTTCCCGTCAAGTGTCCTTTTTGATGACGACAACGACAACGACAAGGACGAAAACTGAGAGACTGAGACTGAGACTGTGACTATGACTATGAGCATGCTGATGTTGATGATGACGTTTCGGGGTTGCTTTGGTAGACCTCGGTTTGTGGCCGGGTATGTGGGCCCACAAACGTGGCCAGCTTTGCTTCCGTTCTCGTCCTCGTACCCCACGTACTCGTCCTCCCAGCGATCCTCGCTTGCCTTGAAAGGGGGCTGGGAAGAGTGCCTGTGGCGCGAGGCGTGTGAAGGACACGGCGGGAAAACCTACAGTTGCCAGTTGGCTGCTGAAAGGGGTCGCTACAATCAAATAAAAAGAAAACTGAAAGGACAAAAAAAAAACTGACTCGAGCTGAGTTGAGCTGAGCGGAGCGGAGCGGAGCAGAGCTGTGTTCACCGGCGATTGGCAAATGAAACTAAATAAAATTAAATGCGTTGCACAAGTTGCAAATTCATGCACAATCAAAAGGATTCACGCTGTGTGGCCCTTACTGTGCACTTGGTACAGAGTACGGGCTACAGGGTTCGTGGTGGCATGGGGTACTGTCTACCCTGTACTCACTACTTGGTACTCGCTCTTTGGCCTTTGCTCTTGTGTCCAGCATCCGGGCCACAAAGGCCAGCAGCAGGCGGCAAAAAATCAAAATCAAAATAATAAAATGAAACGTAATGAAATGAAATGAAAAAAAAAATGTAATTTTAATCGAATTCACTCGCCCCTTTCATACGAATAGTTTTTTTTTCCATTCACACCCATTCAACACTCAGAACACTCAAACAAGCATTCGAATATTCACTCCGAAGCCTTATTAGATTCATTCTCACCTCTCTCTCTCCCGTTCTCTCTTTGCTGATTTGTGTTGTGTCAACAATCGCCGGATGCACAGCATGCTCCACGGCCCCCTCTCTTTCCCTTTCCGTTTCTCTTCTCTCTCCTCTCTCCTCTGTGGCAAAATCATTCTTGCGCGAGCAATGCAATTAACTTCGACAGCTTCCAGCTGCCTTACGCATTCACTCACTGAGCGACTCACTGACTAACTAACAAATCACAACACTCGCATTCTAACTAATTAAACCAAAGCCAACCCAACACTAATTAACAATTGTTTACATGCCAAGCACATAAAAAACTTGGCGAAAACAGCAAAGAAAAACTCTTATTATTCAACCAAAACTCAAAACACTATAGTTAACATATGTATGTAGATTAGAGTACAATTAAAATAAACATGAAGAAAAAGGTTTCAAATAAATAAGGAACTACAATAGAAATACCTTCCCTATTTTTATGTAATTAATGCTTGATCCTTTGGGACTCTGCTTATTTTAATCATAGTCGTAACTTTTTCATACTTTATCAAAAGTCAGAGTTTAAAGCTTATTAGCTTCGTTTAGATATATTCTATAATATTATCAGCTTACCAACGAGTATCTACGAGTATTTATATTTGTTTTAAGAAAACGTTTTGAGATATTTTTTGTAAGTCTAAAAAAAAAAGTTATGGGAGTTTTAAAAATGTATTTCTATAACTTTAAATTATTAACAAATATTTATTTTCAATGTAACATGTAAATATATAATATTTTTATTATTATTATTATTATTATTATTTTTATTATTTATTTTTATTATTTATTATTATTATTTTTTTTATTTTTATTATTTTATTATTATTATTACTATTATTATTATTATTATTATTATTATTATTATTATTATTATTATTATTATTATTATTATTATTATTATTGACCACATAAATACTTTGTTTAATATATTATTTTTTTAAATAATTTTTTTATTCTATTTTTTTTTTTTTAATCAAAAACATAATTTAAGATTTTTACTACCAATTTCCATTGTCTGCTGTGTATTTAAATTTTGACTTGATTGACATTTGCTTGCATTGTTTAACCAATTTTTTTTGTCAGTTTTATCTGACAGTTGACAAGAAAAAATAAGCAAAATAAATAAATAAAATGGGGTAGAATAATTTCTGTTGTCATTGCTAACAATTTGACACCTTCAGTTCAGTTTATGCCAAAATTCCCTTTTTCCTGGTTTTCCGACACTGTTTGTCCGTGTAAAATATTATTATTGTTGGCTGTTGGCTGTTGGCTGTTGACTGTTGCCTGTTGGCGTATTTACAATGTGACATTGTTGCTTTAGGCTAATGAAGGCACAGATTGAAAGGGGTTTAGAGGATAGCAAGAGTTTAAAGTTGGCTACAAGAACTAAGCTTTAAGTGGGAGCATTTTGCAGCGGATGTCTTGAATTCCCGACGCCTTGGACGATGAATGAACGGAGGCGCCACTTGACATGTGCAATGAGGAAATCTGATTTATGTTTGGGCCCAGAAACCAAACAGCAGTTGGCTGACATGGCCCGGAATTAATGAGAAGCACTTTGCAATTGAGTTGTCAAACTCTCGCAGGACATGCAGCAAAATTCCTGTAACAAGTGAGATGGCGCCTAACCGTTGGAATGGGCACAAGAATAAGAGGACCAGTCGAGTTCTCTACTGAGAACTGCGTTACAGCACTCGGCATAAATTTGAGCAGAATCCTGTTGTGTTGTGTGCCTCAAACTATTACTTAATCAAGGCGCTCATTTGTTTTTAACTGGAACTCGGAGGATCTAGGATGTTTTGACACAAGGCGGCACCAACACCAGGAACAACAACAACAACACAAACACTCAGTAATCAGCTTGGGCTGCAAGCGGACACTGCCAACTGTTGTTGTGCCCCTTCTCCTTGTTGTAGTTGTTGTTGTTGTTGTGTAATGCACTGTAATTGGAACTGCAGTTTTCACTTTTTGTGTTTCTTGTTTTCAGTTTATTTTTCGGGTGCCGTTTTTAACGCGCCTTACTCAAGTGACTGTTATCGCTACCTGATCTCTGCACCATTTATAATGAGGCAGTTGCCCAATTCGATCTACATATTATTTCTGATTACACAGAAACAATAACAATAACAACAACAATAAGAAACGATGCAAACAGCAGACTCTGTGCTGAAATTGATGCAGCTGTTGACAAAGTATTCAAAAGAGAAAGTATTTCTTAACAGGTAAATCAAATACAATTAATAGTAAAATTGTTTGTAAACACTCTCAATCTTATCGTGGCGCTCAATCGGTTTCTATTTCAGTTGTCATGGAAACCAGAAATATTATTGAAGCATAGAAATTTTAATAGTTACGCATTTACTTTCATAAGGATACTATGTGTATAAATATTCTTCATTTATTTTATTGACCTTTAGTTAAGCATTTAATGAAACATTTAACAGGAATAAGATTTTAACGGACCCTACTGTTTACAATTGAAATTTTTATTGACTTTTAGTTATGCATTTAATACAACATTTAACAAGAAATAAGATTTTAATGGACTCTACTCCTAACAATTGAAAGCTTTTATTTGAATTCTAATAAAAAAGTTTCATAAATTTTAAATGATAGTAACGATGCCATCAGCTATGATTCTTCAATATATTAAATTCAAAAATCCATTTTAAAGTAAATCAAATTATATTAAACATTATTTGAATAAAAAAAAAAAAAATAGTATAAATTTGATAGAGAAATTAGCTTAACTTGTTTAATTATAATTATTTTTCAAATGCTAACTTATTATAAATTTCTACATTCTGGAGAAAGAATAGATATTTAAATAATTCAACTCAAAGTTAAGACATCGAAAAACATAATGCAAATTTTAAAAAGTATCTGCAGTTCGTTATAATCTAAAATGCGAATATTCAAAGTATTAAATAAATGTATTTTTTTATTTATAAATATATAATTGGTTCTTAGGCAAACCTTAAACTTTTCGGTTTAATTTCTTATATCTTATTAAAGTAAAAATATAAAAAAACACCCTTACATAAATTATTTAAAATTTAAATTATTAAAAAAAATTTTATATAATACTTATACCGTTAACATTCGTACAATTCCTACTGTAATTACTGCTTACACTCACTGTAGCACAGTGATGTCTGCTAATCAGTTGCTAGTCGACAGAATCGGACATAGGCCAGCTCCATGTCACTGTGTGACTGACTCGTTGAATAAAAGAATGAATAAATGAGTGAGTGGGGAGTGAGTGTTTGACTCGTACTGTGAATACCGCACCCCAATGTCCAAGCGAACTGACCAAACGCTTGACCGCTGGGTGCGCATGATTGGCCTCAGCATTGGTTCACCGCGGAAGTGACCAAAAGGCGACGATACGACGCATGCGTAGCGGATTAGCAGCAGATTGGAGGGGTACAAGGGGGCGTAAGGGGAGTGTAGTGGTCGTCTGAGAAGGGGAGAGGCAGATTGCCGTGAGGCGTCTCCTTTTGTTCAGACACGACCGCCTGGCATGAAAATGAAGCTGTTTTCAGGCAAAGTCGCACAATGCTCCAGTTAGCGAAAAGAGGGAGGGAGAGCAAAAGACCGAGAGGGAAGTAGACACAGAGGGAGAGCGAGAGGCAACAAGGGGACGGTAATTGCCAACCTGAGACCGAGCATTAGTGCCACGGCACGCAGTTATTCTTCAGTCTTCCTTCCCGTTCCATTTTTCCTCCCCCTGCTCCTCCTTTGTTCTCTTCCTTTAGCTTCCTTTCCCCTCTACGCTTCTTTCCCCCTTCATGCTTTGCTTCCCTGCTGTCCACTGTTTCCACTGCTTGGCAACCGCATCGAGTCGCATTGAGGACAAAGTTTTTTTGTTGACTCTGCTGCTGCTGCTGCTTTGAAACTTTATCGAGGCGCTGGCATGCAAATAAAAAAAAGTAGAAAAAACCAACACACACACGTACAAACACACACACGTACATAGGTCTGTTGGAAATGCGGGATTAAAGCGACACAAAGTGGAAGCATTTTGCCGGAAACACATTGGACAAATGAGACACTCGGAAGGCAGACACCTCCACCAGTGGCCGCAGCAATAGATTGTCCTGCCACCAAGAAGACTGGCCAAAAAAAAAAAAAAAACAACCCAAAAATAAAAGTATTAAAAACACATACAAAATCCAGTCTTTAAAATTAGTAACATTTAAACATGTAAATAACGAAATAAATTATTAGAGCATATTTACAAATAAAACTTGAATATTTAACTTAATCGTTAAAGTGTAAATTTAACGCTTAAAAATAAATTAAATGTGAATACACCAATTAAAAAAAACTTAGGAATTTTTAAAACCGTTTGAAAATCTAACAAACTAAAATGAAAATGTTAAACATAAGTTGTTATTGTTATTTCAAAATTAAGAACAATATTTTAATATCAAAATAAATTGTTGTGTATTTAGAAAAAATCAGAATATTTTGTAATTGAAAAACGATACACAGTTAGAACACTAAATTTAAAAATCGAGTCATAACCTGATAATTAATAACCTCATGAACATTATATAGTTGATGTTTAATGTGTGTATATGTTAACTTATTTTATTTTAAAAATCAAAATAAACGTTTCTTAGTTTTTTAGCATATTTTGTTTTAATAAAAAATATTGTATTTAGCAAGAAATGAAAATTATTTATTTGTCATTTGTTCTGGTTACAAAATCCAAGTCTACCTTTTTTTCAAAATTCTATATTTTCTGTTTTACAACTTCTTTATACAGTACATAGACAAAGCAGAAGACCTTAGTAACGCCTGTGTAGCACGGTAAAATTGATCACATTATTACACAAAGATGCACAATAATTTTGAGGCCAGAGCCCGTTAAGCAGAGTCGCAGTCACAGTCTCCTGGGCATGTTGAGCATGAAAATTGCAATTTTTCGCCTGATAAATTCAATTAGGCCGAACAATGTTGCTATATCTTTTTGCTGACTGCCCGACGATTTCACACTTGCGCGACAGACAATTAGACAGAGATGGGGATGGAGCTAGAGAGTGAGATGGATGAAGTAGAGGCAGATAGAGAGGGTAAGAGAAGTCCAAGCAATTGATTCGTTGCGCCATCATCGGGCATCATCATCATCATCATCACGATGCTCATTATTAGCTTTAAGGACAAAATGTCGCCTCAGTTTTCTCAGAGTGTATCGACCGCAATCATTTGGCCACAGCGGGTACTCATACCTATTCACTATTCGGTATTCACTCCCAGTACTCACTACTCACACGCATTCAGTCGAATCGGATGGGATTCGATCGGATTGTATCGAATTGGGTCTTTTGATCACGGCTCCATGTGATGAGCGTTGCTAATGGCCACAGAGTGCGATGCTGTATGAAAGCAATGCCTCCAGGCATTTGTCATGCCACATTTTGTTGCGTGCCGCAGTTTATGACCAAATTTTGCACATTTTTTTCGTTTTTTTGATGACATTCTCTGCAAGAGAGTTTTGTAGTTTTGTTAGTGATGTATTCATTTGCACTGGTCGAGGACACCCTGCCGTTGCAACAGTGCCACGTTGTCACATTGCCTTGTTGCCATATTTGCCACGATGCAGGATTTGGCATCATTATCATCATCGTCCTGAAGTGCTAAGTGGCCGCGTGTGACCAATTTGTTGGGCACAGCTGCCAATAATAGTACACGACTCTAAGGACTCACTCCCGCTCTCTTTTCATCTCTCGCTGTTTCTCTCTGTCCATTGTCCTCAGCCACATGAGACTTGTGCTGATTAAACGAGCCATAGGCGGTGCTCGGAAGTTGCACCAATTATGACCCACTTAGTATATGATGAAAATCCGAAATTATGACGAGAATAAAAAAAGAAAAATAAAATTTGAATATTTTTGGCAAGGAAACGAATAAAAATAAATTTAAAAAATATAAAAGAAATTAATTTTCCAGAAATCTAGAAATAAGTTGGAATTTCTATATATGTGAAATAAATTATAAATAAATAAATAAGTTATTTATATGAAAAACTTAAATAAATATTTAATTTTATCTGAAAATACATACAAATCAGGACTTTTTTCGAATTGTCCAATGGAAACTACAGGCTATAGTAGTTCGATCCGAATCAAACTTGGCGAGGTGCAAAAATCTGATATAAACTTGATTTATTTCAAATTTAATGGCTGTAGCTCTTATAGTTCCTGAGATGCACATAAATTCACACGCTGATCAAATAATATTTCGCTTCTGACAAACCTACTAAGCCATTCTACTCTTTTTTAGAACACGTGATCTAATTAAAAACAGAAAACTTGTTGTTACGTCACTTCTATGATGGTCACACAATTTTAAACTATAACTTTTGTTTATATGTTAGTGTATTCCTTGTGCAATATTTGTATAAGTTTATCAAACATTTTTCAATTCCTTAAATTTAACATGCATAAGTTTATGTATGAAAATAGATATGTGCATGTGTGTGTGTGTGTGTGTGTGACAGTTGGTGTGTCAATTTAGTAATGGCGAAAAAGGAAATGAAATGACCGGAAGTTAAATCAAACCAATTCAATGGCAGGCGAACAATTCTAAAAGACTCAAAATCCAAATTGAATGAAAGTCAATGGCAAAAATTGCATGCCAGCCACGTAACGTAACAAAAATAAATACAAATATGTGTTGTTGTTGTTGCTCATGTTAGTGTTGCTGTTGTTGTTGTTGTTACCCTTGGCGAATAATTCAAATAAAATTTACACCTTTTTGAGCGTTCGCCTTCAGACGTAGATAGCATTTTTGGCTGCCTTTTGCTGACCAAGGGACGACAAACGGAAATCCTTTTTCAATTTTATTTTATAGCGAAATACACACACTCGCAAACACACACACATGCACACAGCTGTTGCAAGTTATAGCAAAAATATAAATTGAGTTGCTGGCCACTGAAGTTGATTATGGTCTACGCTTCACCGAATCTGAGCCAACAAATTTTCTCAATTCGGTTAAAAATCAACACCAAGTCTGCCACACAGTAGCCTCAAGTCTTCTTCTTCCAACAGCCACTCCCTTTTCCTGCCTTTCTCCATACACATGTCAAGCCCCACACCCAAAGTCAGCTCTATTAAGGGGCTGTTTTTCAACAACGAAAAAGAGTCTCGGCCAATTTTTGGGGGCTGTGTTGGCCAAAGCACACACATACTAAAGATGGCCACACATGTGTAAAAGTCTGTCTTAGTGTGGTGTGTGTGTGTGTGTGTGTGTGTGTTGGGGATAAGCCCTGCGGCTCACATATCAGCGTGCATTAAAACAAAGTGGGTATTGATGTAGAGTCCGGGCTCGAACCTAAATACTTCGATATGAACCTTGCTCGATGGGCTGTTGACTCAATTTGCAGAAAAGACAAGAAGTAAGAAATGTTTTCAATAAAAACGAATTAAATATACACTAGTTTGAACATATACAAAATATTTAAAACTTTTCCTTTGATATAAATTAATACAATTAAAAAATCATTACTTATATGCTAATCTATTTATTGTTAGAAACTTATGCTGTAAAAAAACTAAAAAAGAGTATTAGAAATGATTAAAGTTCCCTGTATTTTCCTGTATTTTTGCGAGGACATGTTTAAGCAAATAAAAAGGGTTGGGTTTTCTCGGCGGATCAAACGGACAGTAGCAGCTTTTACTTATCAGGGCATCAAATTTGGGGTCGGAGTCCAAATTATTTACGCCTTAAGCTCCAAAGCGGATTTGTCCTCCCAATTTCTCGATTATGCCTCTCTCTCAATTTTCATTTTACATTTGTATAATGTAGTGACAGATCTGAGTATGTTATATACTAAATATATGCAAAGTATTCGAGTTCTGGAAAATACTTCACACCGGTCGCAGATTATGTAATTCGATGATGTCCGTCTTCGTCCCTGGAGAATTTCCCTACTTGACGGAAGTGTCGGTTCCACTTGAGGCAATGCTGGCGCCGGAATTCGGGGGAAAGAGGCTGGGAATTCATTCAGGGATGCACTATCATATTGCAATAGATCAACGGGAAATGGTAAAGGACGTACGCGGGGACAAGAGCAAGTGTTGGGCAACTGGACTAGTCGACAGTGTTGAGGGAACTAAAAGCTAGATTTTTAGAGTTTTTTTTGATAACGTACGTATTGAAGTCAATAAATAGCTAAATCAGATTTTATATTTTTGCTATTATAAAACTGCAAGGTTTAGCTACAAAATAGTTATGAAATCAACACTTATATTTTCTTATTATTTCTTAAAATTATTTTGAATACATTTTAATTATATTAAACTAATATGATGTTAAAAAATATGAAATTCTTTATAAAACAGCTACGTCTAGCCTTAAATTAGCTAAAAAGCCAGCACTATTTGTAGGCAGAGTGCAAAAGGGCAAAAGACAAGTGTCAAAAGTGTTTACACCACGAAATCAAATGGATTTTTAGTATTCACTTTACAGTTCACAGTTTACAGTTTAGAGTCACGTCATTTGTCTCTCATATTAATTGCATTTCGATAATAATTTCATGCTCGTTAACGAGTCCTCGACACGGTTCAGGTCCGGGTCCGGGTTCGTGTGCATATCGGTTACAGGACCCGCTCACACTCGCACTCACGCTCGTCCTTAACCTCATCCCCCAACTGCTTGTGTTTTTGTTGTCGTTAAACAGTCGCTAATTAGACGCACATGTGTAACACAAAACCGCATTTAAGCGTTACAGTTGCAGCCCCGGTCCAAGTAAGGACTAAGGACTCAGTACCCAGAGACAGTTCGGGGTCATAGGCAACAGAGAGAGAGGGGGTGCGGGTGGTTCACCCGCCACCGACTCCGGTTCACTCAATGAGTTCCGGCGAAGCACTAAAACTGTCCCAATTGTAACGAAATTATACACTTGAACTTCTTAACTTTGTCCGGGGTCGTAACATATCACCAAGTGTGTCGCGTGAGTTGTTGCTGTATGTGTGTGTGTGATTGTGTGTGTGTGTGTGTGTGTGAGATTGTGTGTTGTGTTTTGGTGTGTGGTGTATGTTGTGGTGCATGGTGCATGGTGTTTGCCGTTTGTTGTGTGCTGTTTGGCGTCTCTTTCCCACACATTCTACCACTATCTCTTTCTACTACTCTCCCTACGTTTCCCTCTTTTGTAGTTCTACTTAAGCGCTTTTGCTAAGAGCTTTAGATCAGAATTTGCAAGCTTCGATTCAATGAAAAGAAAAATTACATAATTATAACAAAGCCAATATTTTAAAAATCTATGCCTATTTTTAATAATTTGTTAAATAATTTTTGAAAAATTCTATTTAAGAATTTTCAATAAAATAATAACTATTGAGTATTTTTGGTAATCATACAAAAATTCCTTTTGCTTAATTTACGCACCAAAACTCATTTGGTATCCTTGCATTTATAGTATATAAGAACTATTATCGATTTTGTTGTCATCTTCTGAAAATTGAATTTTTATTGTAGAATTTGTGATTTAATTGTATTTTTAAGAAGATAAACTTTATATATGTGTAAACCAAACTCTGTTGGTTACTAATTATTGCAAAAGAGTTTTTTAAATGAACTGATTGAGTCTTTAAGTCTAACATAATAATTTAAATTAATTTATATTATTATAAAAAAAACACATAAGATTTTAATTACTCATAAACTCAGAAATTTATGATGTATTTTTATGGATTGTACATTGAAAAATCCTTAATGATAAAATGAAAAGTAATGATTTGGTTACACTATTTTTTAATTGCATTTAAATAGCTTCATTTATTCAATTAGTTTATGTTCTAAGACACTTCCTCGACTTATTCACGAAATCCAAAAAAAACCAAAGCTTTCTCGCACTTAGTAAATGAGTTAGATTTGTAAGCTTGAAAATTTAATCAAGACTAAATGTATATTAACTTAAAGTCAAACAATTCTTAGATATCTGATATAAATTGAAGTCTTCCAACAGCTGGCTTTTCAGCTCATATGATACAACAGCAAATCGAGCAATCACAATCACCAAATCCAACCCTGAATTCAACTTTCAATAGACATTGAGCTCCAGTTTCGGTTTCTGTTTCTGTTTCAGTTTTTGTTCCAGTTCCAGTGCGAATAAAAGAGATTCCTGTTTCGTTTGTTACAGTCATATTTTTATAAAAATGTATTTCAATAGCGACTGAAAGGACCACGAGGACATTGACGCTGTCAATGATATGGCTGTTGACTTTCAGAAATTACTGTTGTTTTTGTTGTTGGTTTTGTTGCCACAACTCGTCGCGTCTCCAGTCGAGGCTTGGTCATCGCAGCATTTGCATGCCTCATTTGAGGACAAGTTCCTCTTCATTTATTTATTTTATTGCGGCCTCATTCGCGTTATGAACTCAATGGTCTGTGGACATTATTTTAATAATTGCACTCTACAACAATAATAACAAACAAGAGTAATAACAAGTAATCCCCGCCCACAATCCGCAATATACCACCCACCAACCACCAACCACCGCCTACTACGCTCCCCTATCGTGCACATGCCGCAGAATCTTCCCTTGCCCCACATGATGAAACATTCTCCACCAACTTGTTTATTGTTGTTTGCCGCTTTCCTTGTTGCTGCTGTTGTTACTGATGTTTTTGTTGTTGGGCTCTTTATTATTCGCATTCCATTGATTTTCATGGATTTTTGTAATAAACTTTTGTATTGTAACTTTTTATGTGCCCAGCCCTCGACCAATAAACGGGAACGACAAAGAACAAGTTGAATAAAGCGAGTTTCACTTTGCAAATTATTACAAACATTTACGGTTCTTCAATCCAAATAGGTTACCCGAGAGACCGAGAAAGAGAGAGAGTAGGTGATAAGCAACCGGAAGACATGTTGTCTAGCATTTCAAAGTATATCTGTAGGATAATCCCCTGGGCTA
Source organism: Drosophila parthenogenetica (assembly GCA_035047505.1). Taxonomy (NCBI): domain Eukaryota; kingdom Metazoa; phylum Arthropoda; class Insecta; order Diptera; family Drosophilidae; genus Drosophila; species Drosophila parthenogenetica. Next base: position 1,407,291 of record JAWNPM010000174.1, read on the forward strand.
AGCTTACACAAATGTTGTGGACTAATTTATCTTGAGTGGATCAATTGGGCAAAACAAAAAAGCCACAAACAATGGCTCAATCGATGCTTGATCGAACGTTGATCGTTAATCCGCTCTCTCTCCCTCTATCTCTGTGTCTCAGGTAACCTTTCCTGCGATGTGACTACCCTACATTGTTGGCATTGTGGACGGGTGTGCTTTTGTTGTATTCATTGTTCCGATGTTTTTTTTTTCTTCCCAAAAGGGATTAGAACAAGTGCCAAGACTGAGCCTGAGGTTGCACAATGCCCACTTGCAGAGTTGCAAGTGCAAATATGTGAGTTTAAGGAAGCAAACAAAGGACATGCACGATCGTCCAGCGATAAAAGGGCTCAGAGTTTGAGCCTCTCGGCTCTGCCGACAAACAGTCTACCGTGCTGCTTCACATACTCCTCCATTAAGCCTAAGTGCAGCTTAGCCAAATGCTAATAGGTTTGCTAATGTGAAAGCATTTGGCCACACATGTGCCTCCGAGCAAGACAGTGATCTTGGCCAGGCTAAGAGCCGCACACAATACCACTGGGCAGTGGTAAGCGCTGGCTTTTATTGTATGCCGCGTTCCGTTGCCAAAAATGCGACTCCATTGTTCGTTAAATTGCTGAACAATGCAGTGCATAGCGCCGGCGCTGCCAACGATCCCCAGGCTCACCAAACAAGACCTCAACAAGGACTTGCATTTAGTGTAGTCCCATCAATATTTCAATCACTAAAATATGCGAGCCTAAAACAACAAATCGCTTCAAAGGTTCTCTGCTTTTCTGAGGAACGGGGCAAACAGTGTAGAGCGGAACGGACAGGGCAGACAGGTGGACACTTTGGGATAATATTTTAAAGTGGATCTGGGCAATAAGCGACTACAAAACGCACTTACTGTTGCATCTGTTTATAAATTTATATCGAACTTATGTACATAGTAAATTGTAATAAAAAATAAAATAAAATATTTAATAATTTATTTATCAATATAAAACAAATAGTTACATTTCCATAACAATAATGGATTTATAAACAATTTATAAGCTATCTAACTGAGCTATAAAATATGCAAAATTTGTAACTTTATTTTCTTTAAATTTAGTTTTAATTTAAAATCTTAAAAAAAAAAAAATACTTAATATATTGAAAGCTTAATATTAATATGAATTTATGTAGCATTAATTTAAAAAATATTTTTTATGTGATAGCTGATTTTTAGGTTCAAGACTTAACAATTCATGAGATTTTTTGATCAGCGAAGCTTATCTACATCTTAAAAACATAAAAAAGTATTTTAAATACATAATCAATTTTAAGGATAGGATCGAAATATCGATACCTAGCTTTTATTAAATTATAAGGTCTATTCTGTCCTTTGCATTTAAATAAACAAATTGCATTTAGTTGGCCAAAATAGCTTAGGATCAGATAAGTTTAAAAATTAAGTTTAATTGATTTATTTACGCTGATTATAAGCAGAAGTAGTTAAACTAAAAGTTATATAATTAAATAATAACAAATAATACCTTTAAATAAATCTGGTCTCAAACAAAATTGCTTAAGGAAATTAAACGAAAAATTAATATTAATTTAAACACTTGATACAGTAAATTATGCATTGAAAATAGTCAGATATTGTTTCATCATCCGCAAGAAATCCTCAGCTTTTTTCGGTTAATCCAGCCAGTGCTTTGAAACGGAATGGAGCCCATTGAGAGGTCCAAAGTGAAGTTACATATTCATACAAAAACCTCAATATACTCGGGCTGAGTTATGGCTTAGTTAGAAGTGCAGAGAACATAGAAATGTCAACTTTTTTTTTTTTTTTTTGTTCCCGGATGCAACGTTCTAGTTGTTCCCTCTTTTTTCTGGTACTACTCGTTTTTATTTGTTTGTCTGTTTGCAGAGTGGTGTGCGCATTTTTGAAGCTAAAGCCAAAAGAATATTTTTTTGTTTTAGGATAAGGTTTAGGTTGCCAAGGGGTTTTGAGGGAATGGAGAATGGTAACAGCACCGGAATCTAGAGTGGACAGCACTAGGTTTCTAATCAGCGCAGCTTCCGTTTGCCGGGCCGTCAGTCAACAGAGCGCGATATTTGTCAACAAGCGGAACTATAAATATGCATGCAGTACATTTCTCTTTTTTTTAAATATACTACAGTCAGTAGAACGAGATGGCAAGCAGATAGAGAAAGGGAGGCATAACCCTTGGGTCTTGGTTGAACATGAACGAGCAGGCTTTGAAATTGCACTCAGACTAGTTTTGTCAGAGAACGAGCATAGGGTAAACTCGTCTGTCGAGCATTTCATTTCATTCCTACTTTTTTTCTGGCACTACATCAATTTTTTCGGACTAAGGGAAAATAAAACTAAAAATCAACTTAGAAACAACAGTAGTAAATTTGTGAACTGCAACAGAAAAGTGAATTAACACACATACAACAAACAACAAACAACAAACAAGGCAGATATATCAACTGCGCTAAATTTTCAAGTGGCAATCTCGGAATTGAAGTCCCTCATACAATATATTCCGATATCACCACAGAGGATGTTGCGTCAACTGCAATTGAGAGCCCCCATGAAGGCTGTACAGCTGAAACGCTCCTTGACTTGCAGTGAGTAGCAAACCAACAAAACTACAAAACTGATTTATACTACAAGTGCATATATCTTTTGTGTGCTAACCGTTTGAATGAAAACCCAGAGTTGAGTATTATACCCTAATACGTGTGTTGCCTTCATGCTAGAGACAGTAGGAGCCATGGCTATTACCATATAGTATTAACCTGCGATGTTTATATAGATTTTTATACTCTCTTCAAGAGTATATATATACCAATTTTGGTACGCCGGTTACCAGAGACAGCATAACTGTATTGCCATTTAAAATTTTGGACTGCCGCGCCCCCCTTTTCCGTTAGAAATAAAACCACTTTTCAAATTTGCATGTCATTTTAAGGGATTTTGTTCTTATCGTACAGTATTGTTATTTGAAATGTGTTTGAAGAATAATTATATCAAACTGCCCTGAAAGTTTCATAAGAATCCGACCATAAACAATAAAGGAAACACGCAACAAATTCTATATATTTGCGGCCAATACCAATGCATGAGTGCGAGAGAGACAGCGCTGGCAGTGCCGACCACAAGTATACATTCGCACATACTTATGTATGTGCATACATATGTATGTACATACAGACAAACATATGTCTTTTCGATTTTACTTAGTTTTTTTTTTGTTTTAACGTTAACGATTTTAACATTGTAGTTTGGAACAAAAGCAGAGAGTATTATACGGTCGGGCGTGTTCGACTGTACTTTTCTTACTTGTTTTATTTAAATATCTGAGGATGTTGCAATCGGTGAACTGTTTTAAAAGCAGTAAAGGTATTCTAATCAGTAGTGAAATATTGTAAATGAATGTTGGGGCATTTCCTTAGAGAGTTGTCCTATATTCATGGTTATTCAAATAGGTATTAACGCAAATACGTTTATTTTTAATTTATGTTAACAGGTCTATAATCATATCTATGAACCAAATGCCACTATAACTTAATCTTAAAGTTTGTAAGAGATTAAATTTGCCATGATAATCTGTGCATCACGCAGAGCCAATTTTATTTTTCAAGCCACTATAACTTGAGCTACTTCAACCAAATTTCTATATTATATGTACGTTACCATATAGTGTATGCTGACAAAAATCACATATATAGTCCACAACATATTGGTTAAATAACACTAATATTGAAAACTGTTTTCTTTATTGAGCAAAGTGAAGCAAACTCAAACTAAAGATTACTTTATGTACGCTATCTTATGTAGTAGCTTAATTAATTTAAACACTATTATTATTTATAGGTTTTATTATTATTATTATTATTATTATTAATATTATTATTATTTTCATTATTATTATTATTATTATTATTATTATTATTATTTTTATTATTGTTATTATTATTATTATTATTATTATTATTATTATTTTTATTATTATTATTATTATTGTTAATAAATTATTAAATTATAATTTTTTTTATTTTAACTATTTTTCACTGTAGATCCAAAGCAATTGCAACCTCTTGCTTTGGTCGATGCCGTCAAGAAGGAGCAACAGGCTAAAATGCAATCAAAGCCTGATAACTATCTGACCCAGCTACTTGTTAAGATGCCACCAATGAAATCGGTGCCGATTAACAAGACTAATAACAATTTACCAATGGGTTACTCCAAATTGGCTCGCATGGAGTTGCCGACCCATGAGAACCAAATGAAGTACATGAGGCAATATAGTATTTGCCTGAATCCATTGGAACAGTTGCAGGCCGAGCAGGGTAAGATGACACGCAGCAATAATTTGCCAATGGGATACTCTGATATGGCCATGACCAATGATCAATGCAATAGTGTGGCTCTGGTGCCATTGGATCAGGCACAGATGGAAAACAATTTGAAAAATATTGGTACACAGAAGCCACAGCCCCAATCGAAGATTCCAGAGCAGCCATTACGCAAGGTACCATATTATAATCCCTTGAGACGTCGCAGTAACGTTGATCCAGCTCGTGTTCAGTACATCAAGGATCGGTTTAAGGAACGCAATCTGGACTCTGATACCTACAAATCCCAGGGAAAGAAGTTTGTGTCGCGTACTACCCTGCACTCTGGTCGATTGGATAAGATTGATTAGAACAAAGTCCCTCAGTCTGTGCAAAAAGACCACTGAGTTTCCTTAATCCCCAAACATTTTAATACAACCAATCCCCAACAACCCTTTCCCAATATATATATATATACACATATCCCTACATAGCAACATAACTCGTACAATTCCCCCTACCCCTCTCACCCAATTGTTTTATTTAAACGCAATCAAATACGAATGTAAATCAGCATTCGCCTGATGTTTTTATCCCAAAGATTTTAAATATATTTTGTGGCTTACTGGCTTTTATCATCCAAGCAAATGTATAGAGTTCCACTCTGAAAAAAAGCAAATAAATTACAACTGGATGTATACTTTTCTACTTTTTTTAATAATTATTAAACACATTTTTCTGATTGAGTAATGGAAAACTTTAATCGGTTTGCTGAACGATTTGTGTAAGTACTTGGTAGATTTATAAATATAAAACAAAGTGCTTAGTTGAAATAAATTAGAGTTTCTATATTTACCTCAAAGCGAGGTATGAATACTTTAAGCAAAATATATTTTTCAACTAATTATTTTTAAATTGAACTATGGACTACAGTTTTAACTTACAGTAAAACTCAACCAACTTCTTTGAATTGAATTCATATCTTCAGCACAGATTTTAGTAACTTTTGTGTTAACATGTTTTTTTTTTTCAAAATTTTTCCAACGCTGCTTTAAGTTAAGACTTGTGTTTCCGCTTTAAGTTACTCAAGAGTCACAAAATCATAATACGTAAATGTGAAATTGAAAATCTTTAGTTGAAGTGCTTATGTTGTTGAATGGCCTACTAAAGTGGCTTTACTTGCTTCCGTTAACACACACACACACACATACACCTCCATGGTTCTTAGTGTACTCCTTAGTTCTCCATTCTCCTTTCTTCATTCTCCGTTGTCAGTTCATCTGCTTTGTCTGTCCTGTACTGTCGAGTTGTTGTCGGGTCCATTCCGTTGATTCGACTAAGTGTTTCGCTTTCAGCTCCGTTTGATGTGCACAAGTAGCTGCAGCTTTTGGCTGTTTGCTTTTGAGTGTGCTCGTAAAATCGCAATCCGGCTCACAGTTCGAATCGTCTCGTCTCAAATCGACTCGAATCAGCCCGCCTTTGCCACGCCCTCCACTTGCTTCCATATACAAGCGGGCCAGTAATAATGGACAGGGGTTCTGGAAGGGAGTGGGTGGCAGTTATATAGGAGTACGCATACAAATCACACTAAACCAAATACGTCAAGGCAGCAGTAGCTTTGCTACAACAACAACAACTACAAAAAAGACGATAACAACTACAACAACAACTAGAAAGATAGCATTGGCTTTCCCTTGAGTGCATCCAACAGCAGCCGGTTCAATATCACAAAAAAATACCCGCAAAAAATCACATGACCGTAGAAAGATGTTGGGCGGAGTGGGCAAGTGGACGTGAAAGAAGCTCAACGAGGAGTAAAACAAGAAAAGAAGTGTAAAGTAGAGTTCAACCGACTATCAGATACCCAACGTCAGTCGAAACGACTTTAAATTAGCAAAGCTTCTTTGAACACAGTAAGTTTGTAGACGTTCTAACAAATGTTCATGTATCTCCAATAATATTTGTAGCGTTGACTAAAAGTTTTTAAAAAATTTACTCAAATACATCTATATTCTAAAACTGCAAAAGCAAAATATTAAATTTTGACTGATTTTAAACCGTCGGAACCGTGTTTAAAAAGTTTTTAGTCTAACCTTTACTGGGTCATGATAATCTAAAAATTTGTTGGTTTACTATTAAAAAGATTGCATAAAAATGTCTGTTACATAATTTAGACAAATTTAGAACACTCTTCGTCACAGAGTATAAAAACAACAAACGCAACAACAACCAAAGGAATGGGGCAAAAAACGAGAAAAGACAAAAAGTGATGAACAAAAGCTGACTGACTACAAAACCAAGTTGAAACAGACGCGGTATCGACATCGGCACGCTTGGCGCTTGAGAGTTTGGCTTGAGGGTTGTGAAGGGGGTGGGTCTGAGGATAGGTATGGAAATAGTTGTCGGGGATGGGGTCTTGGGATTTGACTTTGACTCCAGCTATATATCCTGTTTGTGCAGAGATTTAGCTTTGAGCTATGGATATCGCCAGGCGTAGCTTTGGGTGAGTGTGTAAGTATGGGTGTATGTGTGTGTGTGTTTTCTCGCTCCTATCGAAGCTCATCGATTCAGTCGTCGCCGTGGCAAGCATCGGGCATGGGAATGAAAATCGAGGGAAGTAGAAAGGACTATATTCATCGAGGCTATTGAGGTATTGCGAATCAGCTTGGGACTGGGCCCCGTTTCGAGTGTCGGTGTCGTGCAGCAAGTTTACATGCTGTCAATGCAGCTTTTTGTTGCCGTTTTTTAATTACATCCTTTACCGTTTGGGGTGCATCAAGTATACGCCGTATATGACGCGCCTTTGGCAAACGAGCGCACAAAGCAAAAAAGAATAAAACAAAGAGGCACAAAACGACAAAAAACCATACACACTAAGAAACTAAGTTCATACCTTGACTTAAAGATACTCATTGAAATGGTACATACATTTTTAATGAAAAATATTTCAAAAGGGACTTTAAGCTTAAACATTTTTACATTAAACTTAATTTTAAATCATATGAAATGTCAATTTAGAAAGCACTACACTACACTTTTGCCATAAATAAAACACTTTAAAATTCTATTTATTTTCACTCTTTGCTTAGAAGATTATACAAAATTTTTACATTTTTTAAATTTTATAGATTTTTCTTACTTGTTTAAGCCTTTTATCATAAACAAAACACTTTAAAATTCTATTTATTTTCACTCTTTGCTTAGAAGATTATACAAAATTGTTACATTTCTTATATTTTATAGATTTTTCTTACTTGTTTAAATGCGCTTTGTTAAATAAAAAAACAAAATCCAATTTTTTACACTTGCTTAAGAGGAATCCAGAAATTCAGTTATTTTTCTTATCAATTTTTATGCTTTTTTTTTCATTACTAGGTAGTATAGCCCCTTTGATATGCACCTGGTTTACAGGGTGTACAAAACCAAAACCGTAAACTTGTGCAAATGCATGGGTTTGGCTTTGGCCTATGTGCGGCGTCTTGTTCCTTTCCTGCCCCGTCGCTTCCCATAGATACCGCCAATGTCCTTTGTGCTGCTCTGCCATCGTCGTCCTTTTCGTCCTTGTCGTGCTTGTCGTTGACGTGAAACGTGCCTGCCATGGCGCGTCGTTAGTTTATTGTAAAATTCCAATAAATGCAGTTTAAGTTTAAGCGTCTCGCCTTTGGAGCCATGCCCCCTTTTTTCTTTTTCCCTTTGGAAAGTCAGCAAAAGGTAAACCAAAAACGGAAGAGCAACAATCTCATCCTACCACTAACCACCCCCATTTTGCCCTTCCCTTTCTCCTGGCCAACAAGTAGCTTAAAGTGCACAACACAAACGTAGACACTAAAAGAGGAGAAAAAAAACAATGGGAAAGTCGTAGAAAATCGAAAAATTGGCCATGCCACGCAGCAGCACTGGCCGAGCAGAAGAAAAAGGAAAACTCATCTGAGCCTGGACGTGCAAGTGATGGAGCTTCATACAAGCTATGGCCAACAGCGTTTTAGCCAGTTGAATACTCAAAAGTCGCTATATTGAGGTAGGGAAATGCATTGATCTTTTATTTGTTTTGTTATTAAATATAATAAATATTAGCAAATACAATGTCTAAGTAATGGACTGATTTTTAAATCACAACTGTTTCAAAAAACTAATAAAATTGGTAATTAATTTAATTCACGTAAACTGTGTAGCGTATTCATACATTCCAACTGGCTGAAAGCGGTGCAAAGGCGACAAACCCACTTGACCAGGTCCGAACAGATTGACGATTCTCTTCGAGGCACTCAGCTCAATTGTGCGAGGGATTGGGGATTGTGATGTGGGCCATAGCGCATCCAAGGCCATCATTACCATCATCATCATCATCATCATCGTCCTCATCATTATTATCATCATCATCGTCATCAGGTGCAACTGTCGAGCAGGTAACGGTAACAATGCGGCCCCGAGCAGTTGCTGCTGTCGTTGAATCCTGAATCCTGGCATCCTTTGCTTGCTCTACTGTTGTCGAAGCTGATGCCATTGGTACTTTGGGGATTTTGTGCAGATTTACATGCAAACAATCAAGATATGCCCGGCTTTCAAGTGCCACTGCGCTGGGACCTGAATCTGAACTTGGACTCGGTCCCCAACTCCATCCCTGTCTCTTCGTCCTCCTTCTTCTCCATCTCCCTTTCCTTCATCAACTTGGAGTCTGACTACGACATGAGTTCGCAGTAAGAACGAAACGAGGGAAAATACTGAACGTGTATGTGGGAATTGTGGCCCGTACTTGTGCCAATACGTCATGTGCGCTTCACTTGAGGTACACTAGAAAAACCAAGGCTGTACATTAACTACTTAAGATTTAAAACGTATCTTTTTAATACAACCTTTAAATAGAATATCAGTTTAAACAAGTTAGAAAGGCTACAATCAAGCGAGCTGACTATAAAACATCCCGTACTCATTGAAGTGCCCGTTTTTCCCTACAAACAAGAAATTTTCGACTTATTTGTGCAATGGAAGCTATAAGCTATAATTGTCTGATTCGGATTAAGGGTAGTAAAGATCACGAGACTCACAAAGTGTGTTAGTTTGGTTACGATCGCTCAACTAAGATGTCTTCATACAAATGTGCAATTACTAAGTGATTATTCCTATAGGAGCTATAGAATATAGTTTTCCGATCCGAATCAAACTTGGTAAAGATAGTTATAATGGTATGATACACATAATGTAATAATTTGGTCATGATAGCTCTGATAGTTTGCTAGTCGCGGTGTTAGAAAAATAGTGAGGGGCGTGACACCAATTTAAAATTAATTTAATATGGACTTTCATTCCAAATTAGTTAGCTCTAGCTCTTATAGTCTCTTATACGGATAGACGGTCATTGCTATATCGACTCGGCTGTTGATGCTGATCAAGAATATATATACTTTATGGGGTCGGCAACGCCTCCTTCTACCTGTTATGCACATTTCGCTTCTGACAAACTTTTAACTATTTGCTGAAGCATATAGTTAAATTATTCTGATTAAAGCAGCTTTTTTTTTGAACAGTGTACTCACACACCCACACACTTTGGCACACACACCGATGATGGGGCATGTTTAGCGATTGCCTTCGTTGCACGTTTGTTTGCTTTTCACATCTTTTCACCTTTGATTTGCCATCGATTCTATTGGAGTTGTGTGTGAATGTTTTTTATTTTTTTTGCGTGCTTCTGGTTGTGTGCTTGTTATTTGCAATGTTTGTTAAATAAATGTCCCCATACCCCATCTACTCTTACCCATCTCAGACACATTTTATTTCTCGTTCAGGTTGTCAATACTCGGAGTCTGTGACATTGTCTTTTGGTTAATATTGCTGGTTTAATTCAATTGCTACTTGTGTATGTAAAATGTTTTCTTTACCTCTATAATTTAGGATTATTTTGGATTGCTAGCACTTTTTGCTCTCCATCTGTATTCCCTGCTGTCTGCTTGTTTGCCTTGTGAGTTAATTATTTAATGTCTGTCACCCAGTGGCTAACACTCGGTGTTAAATGCAAATTGGCAGTGTCACAGTGCACAGAGCGACAGCAGCAAGGACAATAACAAGGATATCACACATACTCACACACACAGACACAGCTTGAAACATGGCACAGTTAACCCATGTGACACATACATAGATACTTCTTCCAACAGCGCGACATCTGTAGACCTGACTCTTAAAAAACCCCAGCACAACAACAACAACAACAACTACAACTACAACTGGTTGTCAGACAGTCCAGTAACCCTTTTTGGCAGCTCCAACCCCGTCTATATTCCTGTCTTGCGCTCTCCCTTTGAACGCCCCCTCAAAAAAAGAATCATGGCTGCTTTAACTATGCGACAGGGTTGCATCTCTACGCGCGTTGAGCCCCTGACCAGTGCTGTCCCTTGGGGTTGGAGTGGGGTGTTGTGTGGGGTTGGGGTTAGGGTTGACATTGTGGTTTCTTGGCTTTTTTTTGTTGCGGCTAAAAGCTGCGTCGCTGCGCGCATGTCAAGACTAATCGCTTACCTTTAGGGTAATTCGAAATGAGTTTATAATTTATTTTTAACAATTGTTTAGCTTAAAACCTTTCTAAAATAAAGGGTATTCCATCTTAAATTTAGATAAATATAATAAAATCAATTAAATAAAGCTTTAAAACACTGAGAAATTAATGAAATTAGTTCCAGTTCTTTCTTTTTATTTACGCTTTATCATAACAAAACAATTTAAAAATATTTAAACACAAAACAAATGAATTAGCAATGTAATACATTTGTACCTGTATCAAATACTTCAATTTAAAGTAGAATTAATTAGATTAAAATTTAAACTTAATTTAAATTTGAATACTTGTATATACTGTGTACCAAATGAGTTACTTCAAAAAAAGAGACGTTTTTGAGTTTGTTGTCATAAAATTGTTAAGATTGTTGATTTTTTAACCCCGTCGTAAGCTAACAGGTAGAAGAAGGCGTTTCAACCTCCATATAAAGAAATATCCGTCTGTTTGTCTGTCCGTATGGATCTTCCAGACTCTAAAGAAAAGTACGAACACCATTATAACTATCCTCAGCAAGTTTAATCCTTATCGGATAACTACAGCCTATACCTCCCATAGGACAAATTGTTAAAAAAATTTTCATTTGTATAAAAAAACGCAGTTTTAAATTACCGATCTGTAGTAAATTCACACATTATATGTATCCTTACCAAATTTTGTTTCGATGAAACAACTAAGGCCTATAGCTCCTATAGGATTAATCGGTTAGAAAATGGTGACTTGTTTGGAAAAACGCGCACCATAATGAGTACAGGGTCTTTTACAGTCAGCTTAGCCTTTCTTGCTTGTTCTCCTTAGATTCTGCTTTTGCTGAAAGCACTAAAATTTAAGTTGATGGTAACTAAGCAATCAGGATAAAAATAATGGATACTCACAACTAAAAACTCTAGTATCTAAACAGGACACTGGACACTAGGCACTGGACACTGGACCCTGTTAGTAAGCTGGCGAGCTATGTTTGCTGTGTGTTGTGCTGTGCTGTGTGTAGACTCATTTGTTCGTGTTCATGCCAGTTGAGAGCTGGTAAAATTTACGAGTTTTGTGCGCGCATTATCATTAATTAAAGAGATTACGGAGCGGAGAAACCACAGAAGCGCTACGAAGAAAAACACTTCCTAAAACTGAAGATAAAAAGATGCAAAAGAAAAGAGAGGAAGAGAGAGAGAGGGACAGATAGGCTCTAGAAGTGTTCCTGGTATTTTAATTGAGTTGTACACACGCCAGGTATAAACAACAATGGACATATTGGCCACGGTGCGTGATTTAAGGCAAATCCCAAAAATTGTGATAATCGACTTTGATCGCCGACTGTCGCCGCCGACGACGGTGCATGCGACATTTGGATAGATGTCGTCCTCGTATCTCAGAGATGCACTCACAATTGCCCTGATGTCGTCGACGGAACTGAACCAAAAATGTAACTAAAACTAGAACTGAAACAGAAACAGAACTTAAAACCGAACAAAGGACAGTTGTGAAGAGATGTTGCTGCTGATAGCCAAAATATCCTGTTGTTTTTCCACATACGCTCTCTCTCTCTCTTTTTATTTTCCGCTCTCTTTCCCTCTGCCTTTAGAGATTTTAGTTAGTTTATGGAGCAATCGCTGCTCGCTTTTATTACACAATGTCAGCAACGACTGCGACGACACTTGGGTGCAAACGAGCCGATTATTGCCGCCTGATAATGTTCTAATTGCCCTGCAGCGACAACCAGTCGGCAACAGTATAGCCCCGACAGCACGACAATCCTACAGGACAAATAGGACTAGGGCTCCTACTGTTTGGGTTTCGCTGCGGGCATTTTTAGCATTCTGCTTTTTGCCAAAAGAATAAAATATGGCCAAAAACATGCCGAGTCGGAGCCAGTTGAGCTGCACTGTTTCTTTGGCTTGACAACACGCTGAGTGCTCAGTCTACTATCTTGTCTCCCTCTTTCTTTCTCCCCGTCCTGTCCTATCCGTCCCTCTCTACGCTCGCTTCTATCTTTCATCCTATACTCGTAGGTGTTTTATTTGTCGTTTGCCGTCCTGCGGAGTGCAAGAGAGCACTTCATTTGTGTCGTACGTCTGCATCTGGTTAGCTCCTTTACTCCTAACTCATTTCTCCTCAATGCTTGCTCCTTGCTCCTTTTCCAACTGCTGTCTATCTGCACTGTCTGAATGTCCTTTCGTCCTACTCGTATCAGTAACCGCAGTTGGTCGCATTCTTAGAAAAGTGTCGGCATTTGTTTTGTCGCAACTGCAACTGCAATTGCAACTGCAACTCAATTCATTTTCCATTCGATAAAACTGATTTCATTGTAAGGTTCCAATTCATAGGAAATCAGACAAATTTTATAACCTTCCTGGGCGTGCATTACTGAATTAATATAGGCATTGAAGTTTTATCTTTCATTCAGTGTCAGTAGTTTGCCACAAGCGAAATGTGCATAACAGGCAGTAAAAGCCGTTTCCGACCCCATTAAGTTTCCGTCTGGCCTGGGTGTTCGAGACTACACGAGAATACAAAAAAAATTCTCAAATACATTATGTGTATAGGTAGTTATGTATAGAGTTTGTTTCCAATACTTTCACATTTAAAAATCAACTTCTTTTGCCTCAAATACTTTTAAAAAAAGCGTCAAAACTTGTTAATTAGTTGCACCTGATGCCAGATAACACTTAAGTAGAGTAGGATCGCTCAGTTGAGTCTTAACCATAAGGTTGCCCAATAAAAAGCAATGACCAGAGTTGCCAACAAACATAGAGGAGTAAGCGAGCGAGAGAGAGAAAATTGAAAAAGCCAAAACAGCCGCAATGGGAATGAACCTGATACTCGTATAGGGAGAAACGGCCAAAGGACCCAAAAGGGAATGGGTCTAAAGGGGAAGTTTTGTGTGCTTAAATGTCCAACAAGATTTGATTTTTATCGCAAGTATATTTGAATTTTATTGCGTACGAAATTTTCGATAGAATCAACGGTCATAAAAAGCGACTGGAGCCGTGCCCACGTCGCCTGCCAAATGACCCGCCCAGATGAGGCAGTCCATACCGAAGATAGGCGGTTTGGGGAGGGGAATGGAGGAGAGATGGTGCTACTACATTTTGGGGAAGTGGCCGTCGATAAGGCGGCGACGTGGACATTTCTTGGCCACGTTGGCGTCATTTTCCACGCAATAAAATAAACATTCAAAACGAAATCAAACTAAACGTTGAATGTTGATCCAGTTCTCGGGGCACACAACGAACTAGTGCCAGTATATGTGGGGAGAGAACGGAGGGGGGGCTAGGGTGATGGGGTAAGCCATTCATCAATGTAGCACATTTAATTTTATGCTCATTTTTATTTCATTTTGCATTTCGTATGGTCCCATCGCTGGTCAGGATCAGAGGCCGCAAAGGTCCAGCGAAATCCTTTTTATTAAACCCAGTTAGGAGGGTATAATAGGTCAGTAGGAAATCACAGAGAATTGTTATAACAGCCGTATAACATCGTGCATTTTCAGTCGACTAAACTCCAGTGTGTTCTTATTTTCTAGATTTTTGTTGTTTCTTTATTTCGACTAATAGTTTGGGTAAACAAGACTTGCTGGACTAAAAAAAAGGGCTGTCTAAGGGGTTGGACTAAGGGCGGGAGGCGGGTACGGTCAAAGGACACGCTTCGTTAGGTTTTGCGAGCCTGATTTAATAAGCTGGAATCTCAATCGTCTTTCGAATTCAGATTCAGTTTCAGTTTAGTATTCGATTTCGATTTCTATTTCTATTATCTGTTTGATGCCCAGCAGCCAAATGGGAAAAGGGCAAAAGAAAATGGAAAATGAGGGGAAGAAAGGGGAAGGGGAATGAGTATGGTTATAAGAATGGGGCATAAGCACATCAAATGCGTTTTTATTGGGACTTAAATGCAATGTGACAACTTGAATGGCCACCCACGCGGCGGCTAAAGGGCCCTAAAGTGCCTTGGCCACAATGGACCTGGATCTGGGCCGTTTGTTTTGGGCCATGGCCAGCAAAGGCAGCGTTAGATAATCGTAAAACGACTGGAAGACTAAGCCACCGTTGGACAATGAGAACTGGACAGGAACAGGAAACGACAATGGCCGAAGGTCCTTACTAGAGCCACTTTGTGTCGCCCCCTGCTTCTTCTACTCCTGCCTCTCCCCCACACTTCATTGACCATCGCCGTGTGTGGTGACATCATCGGCCAATATAATTTGGCCAACGAAACACATCAATTACGAGCAACTAAAGAAGGCAGTTCAGACAATGCAACTGCTACAGTTTTGTTCTCACTTCTCAGTTCTCTGTTCTCTGTTCTCTTTTCACTATACTCTTTGCTCTATTCTTTAACACCCTGCCATTGATTGCTTCATTTAGCTGCTAGCCACTGTGTGGCAACAACTGTTTCTCTGAACTACCAATTTACAGGCTGCAACTGTTTTTGGTCCACTTTTGATTTATATTGCGGATGCAGCCGCCGTGGATTCTTGATTCTTTTGCAACTCAGCCAGGCTGGAAAACGGAATCACTTTTGTCAGCTGCTGAAAACTGAACTCTGCTGCATATGGAAATCCAAAGGGTATGTCTATAGGGGCGGGAGTGGGGCGGTGGGATAAACATGTGTGAAACGGGAGCCATGTCAAATTTTCAAATTGCTCTGCGGTCCAGGACGTCCCAGAATTTGTTATGAACGACAACAAACGATTTTTATGTGAGCACAATCAAAAAAATAGCAGAAAAAGCTGCAGTCGAGTAAGATAATTGTTAAAGACCCTGTACTTGTTCAGGCGCATTCATTTTTGCATACAAGCCGCCGAATTTTGACAGCTTTGGACATTGGGAGTTCCGTGTTATAGTTGCGAGTTTAACATCAACTTTGGTCGGGATATGTGAGTCAATAAAGTAAACATAATGTATGAATTTGGTTGGGAGTTTTATTCTTTTATTAAGTGATAGTTTTTCGATCATTTAGTTGGTTAGTTACCTCAAGTACTAGCAATGTTATAAAACTACTATAATTTTTATAATTTTTAGCAAGGCGTTAAGGGCATGTCAAAGGTCCAATAATCTTATAGAATTTTGCTTACGCAAAGCATACACAAATTTGCATTCTAATTTAGATTGATGTACCTTGCAAAGTCTCTAAAAAAGGCTATTCGTATATTCGCTCGCCCACGTCTCCTCCTGCTTGTTACACACATTTTTGTCTGACAAACCCAATGGACTCATTTGTTTTTTGTAGACTGCAGGGTCTAAAATGGAAAAAATACTAAAGCGATAAACAAAAAAAAGTTCAAAATTGTATCCCTCGCACTGACACATACACACACATAAAATATCTATGTGTAGTGAAGGAAATTGTCATTAGACATGCCGAATTTATGAGTCTTGTTTTGATTTCTTTGCTGCTCTCTCTCTCTCTCTCCTACTCTCTCTTTGGCTCTGTTTTTATACCCATTTCCCTCAGCGATTATGCCCATTTTTTGGCTAACCCTTTATCCAATATCCCCGCTTCTAGTAGCTCGTGCTACTGCTGCTGTTGTTGTTGCTGCTGCTGCTGTCGCACACTCACAAACTCATAAATTGTATAAATTGTTGGGCTATTATTTCTCGTTGCTGTCAGCGCAATATTGCGGAGGCAAGTGTCACCAGAGCGAGCCACGCCCAACTAAGGCGCAGAGAACTCTCTCCTTCTTTCTCTCTATAGCATTCACATACATAGGGAGTACAGTATATATTAAATATAGTGTACATATGCGCATACGGTCATCTTTTTATTACATGTGTTTTTTTCCCATTTTCATTTCATTTCTCTCCGCTTTTTTTAATATTTTTCTCCTTTTTTTGGCAATTGACTTTGCAGCCTTGACTTAGGCGGCAAATGACATAATTAAGCCGTTGGTCAGGTACGGCTGTAGCGCTGTACGGCTGTTAGGGTTACGTTTTTAGGGTTAACCCTAGCCATAACCCTGTCATAAAATGTAATTCGCACGAATTCGATTGCTGACAAATCCTTTTTTTCCCTTTTTTGCGCACATTAAATTGCAATCTTTTTCGCCGAAATTTTCTCGTTATTTTATTGGCTTTTTTTTTGGTTTAGCGATCGTTTTGTTAATGTTTAGTGGGCTGTTGTACGGTCAGGAAGTCAATTGCTTTATGATGCAAACACCCCCCGATGGGATTATCTAAAAAAGTCCCAAAAATCCAAGTAGTTTGTTGCGTCTAATTTTGTAATAAAGACATAGAGAGATAGAGAGAAAGAGCGAGAGAGAGAAGCGTAGGAAAACTGTATCATTGTGAGTTTTAAACTAAAATACTTTTAGACTCGTTCTCCAGAAAAGAGTGGAGGGGAGTATATAATTTTATACATATTCTTCATCAACTTCATTAGCCTAGTCGATATACTGAGGTCCGTCTGTCTGTCTATCCATATAAATACCTGGATCCTGATCAGACGAATACAGCCCATAGCTCCCATAGGATAAATCGGTCAACAAATGGTGACTTCTATGGTTTTACCATACCACTACGAAGTCTTTTACAGTCAGCTTGTTCAACTACAGCTTTTCTTACTTGTTTGTACTCGATTTTGGACCAATTTTTTCCTTTTTTAGGAACTTTTTTCGTCAAATTTTTTTCAGATGTTTCTTATTGAATATAAAAACTATCTAGCACTGTTAGATGATTACTGCAAATTAGGCCACTGCCACAAATAGTGCAAATCAAAGAAATCGCATGGAAATTTGCCCACTGTGCGTACAAGCGGGGTCCTACTATGGGATGGGAGCCAACCAAATCCTGAGGTAATAATATGTCAGGAAAAGAGCCTATATAACCCCCATTTTTATCTGTATCCCATACCCCTTTGGTGTCCGTTCCCCTAACTTTACACAGTGACTGTCGAATTTCCCTTTCGTTTGGCCACAGTTTCTGCGAATAGCAATTATATTACAGCAAATTTAAAATTCTATTTCATAGTTTCCCGGTAACTGCGCTAAGAAAGGATCCTACGTAAGGTCAGAGCCGTTGTTCGTTTGACGGTACTGAGGTTTTGCGGGTTGCATAGAGTTGAATCATCTTCTGGGTAAGTTCTACCTGCCCATTGTCGACTGTCGACTGTCGATTGTCCATTGCGTCAGGCCACAGGCAATTTTATGCAATGGTCTCAGCCTGAAGTCAAGGACATTCCGAGGACTCGCTTCTTTTTTGTTACGACTTTGACTACCTGACACGCTCCCAACACGCGGCCAAACTCTTTTTATCGTTTTCAGTATTATTCTCACTCCTTTTTTTTTACTTTTGACTGTTTGAGAAAGTCGGCGATATTTCTCGCTGAATTCGCCTGAAAAAAGCATTCGAGTGAAAGGATAAATTCTTCGTAGTTAACTGACCAAGAAGCAAAAATGCAGCCAAACCGAGTCAATAGCAGAAAAAACGGTAAAACGCTGTGAATTTCAAGCCATTTAAACGTTTATTTAGCCATTTTCTTTAACCGTTTATTTGCCCGTTTCATTTTATTTTTATGGCATAAGCCAACTGGACTCTCATGTTAATGCTTTGTGTATGTGTACAAGTATTTTTTCCGTTTCGTCTCCAACAATTATAGTTCAATAAATTTGCGCAATCACCTCGAAAGAGTAAAACGAAAATGGCTTTTTTTTTGTGGATCGTTCGATTCAGTGACTGAAGGCAAAAGACCACTTCAATGGGGAATATTGAACAGTCGATTGAGCAAAAATAAAAGTACAAATAAAATAGAAATACCAACAATTGTATACTTTTTTTTTTTTTGTAGGTTTTCTTTGGGTTCAAGTCCGTCGTTTTGAATTTCTTGTATAAAGTAAAAATACGATTTTTTTCATTTTTTTTATGAGTTGAGTGCAAAGTTAGCAAAAGAAGTCTCGCATTAACACACATTTTGCAGTTCATATCGGACTGTAAAAATTGACTGCATTGGACAATTAAGTTATTATTACCAATATAGAAAACTAGAATTCTAAAATTTTCGTTTTTTTTTTTTTTAAATTATTGATTACTTTTCAAATGTTTCTTTAAATTCCATATTGAACAAAGTTATATGAGAAATATAATAATTTTTCTTAAATTTCAAAACGGAATTTAACATTTTGTTGGTTTAAAGTTTAAGACTTGTCAATAACTGACTTACTAACTGAACAAATAGTCTTAAAAATGGAAGAAAGTTAAAAATAGGTTTAAGATTTCTGCATTTCCTGCTTTTAAATCAAATTAAAAATCAAAATTTCACGATACATTTCGTAAGACAATTTAATGTGCCCATAAGAACGGAATGTCCAACAAGGCGAAAGGCCCTCACTTATTGGGGGCTGACCCAGACAAATGGTGGGCCATTGATTAGCCGTTCTGGTAGTCAATATGGCGGTGGATCTGGGTCTACAACTAAGCATGTTGTGTGGGTGATTTTCATTTGTTTTATTTTTGTATTTGGGGGTTGCCCTGTGATTCCCAACTTGCTGAATTACCCTGTCAAGTTCTGGCCATTGACTGATTTCAACGATTCTTTTTGTTGTTGATATCGCTTGTATTACGCTACAATAGAGTTCGTTAACTTCTTCAACTTATTTGAAAAACCAAAAAAATCTATTAAATTTTGTTAATATTTTTTTAAAAATATTGAAAAATGTGTGGAAATAAAAAATTGTTTTCCCGTTTAAACCTAAAATGTTGTAAGTGTGTGAGGTTGTCGTTGTGTTTGCCTAACGAAAACAGTATTATTTTGTTGTTTTTGTGTTTTTTAATAAAAGCGAGCAATTTGCGCATTGCTTACGCCCCCGCTTTCTCATCTCCCTTATCGTTTCTCATCCCCTATTTCTCTCTCATTTTCTAATTTTTGGAACAGACGCGGCAAACGGAAGTGGCTTTTTTTTAGTATTGAATTCCTATTCATAGCCAAATTTTAATACCCGATGGTAGTGGAAAAAGGGTATATTATATAAAGTATTATTACATAATAGTTTTGTTAAAACAGTAAGCACCTATACTATTTATTTTAGATTTTTTTAATAAATTTTACGCTGAAATAATTTGTGCCTTACTGTTGGCCTAGTACGTATTATCTGAAGTTTTAGCATAAAACAACATACAACCTATAGCAACTGAGCTTCGTAGACGGGTATTTCATAGTCAGGAGCTTGTCAATCGCATTTTTGTTAGCTTAAAATAAGCATTATTAATGGAGTAGTAGCAGAAATTAAGCAGAGCACTGTGAAAACTGATCTATGACAACCACGAGTGAATCAGCAGTCACTGGCAAGTCCCAGGTCTGACCAGGTTGATGACTGACCACAGAGCACACACAGCGTCACACACACACACACTTGGACGAGAGACCACAGACCATAGCCACACGGCGGTCAATTAAGCCGTTAATATGCGACTGACGAACCGGTTATGATAGCTACACCAAAAACTCCATCTCCAGATTCAACTCCGACTACAACATTAGCTCCGACACTTTGACTGTCACTGTGACTGTGTCTGTGAGCGTTGTTCATTGTGGTCACTGGATATTTGTTTAGCTCCAAATGTGTGCGACCTCCCAGCGGGAGCCGTCTTTTGGAGCAGCTTATACAAACATTTTTCATCATTTCTTAACACCAAAATCCCGAAATCCCGAACTCCAGGACAATGCTCACACAGTCCCAGACAGCCTTTGAAATTTTTTTAAAAGTTTTTTTTCTGAACTCTGTTTTCGATTCATAAATCATGTCACAAGCTGCGGTCGTCGCCAGTTCGTCTGGTTTAACGAAACAAATGAAGTCATGGAGAAAAAAGTGAAATCAAAACTATTATCGGTGATTTTTTCTTGCATCGAGTGTTGTGTTTTTTTTTTTTTTTTGTGATGCCTCGTTCGCTTTTGTGCGGTTTGTTGAGGTCGCAGGTCGCAGGTCGCAATGACAAATAAAAACATCAAATCATTCATAACACTTGTTTGAACTGGCATTGATTGAGCCAACACACCCCATGATTCTGGCCAGTAACTGAAATAAAACCATATCAAAGAGAAGATACCTGACCATTTCCCTTTTATTGTTCTTCTTACCAACCTGTTCGACAACTCGATTTCAGACTCAATCTCAATTTCAGTCTGCGTTCCAGCTTCACTTTCATTCAGTAAAAATCTTTTTTAGTGCTCGGCGATTTATTGTTTGTGTATAAATTGGTTTATGAAAACATTACAGGGCTGCAGTTCTCCAGAATTTGTTCCCTTTTTATACCACACTGTCTCATTGTTTGATGAGATTGATTAATGTTTCGGCTACACCTCCACCTGCCCCTTCTCCAAAACTCACCTTTTCTTAAACGTTTCCTCTGCCTTTTTCTGGTTTTTTTATATATTAAATACTCGTAGTTGACTTTTTCATAGGGGGAATCCTTAGGCTGCCTATGTTTGTTTATGTGGCTTGTTTGGATATTTATTCTTCCCTCTTTCCTTTCTCAGATAGATAGTGTTGTTATTAAAGGTGGCATTCATCCAGTTGTTATTGTTGATGTTTTCGTTTATCTCATTTCCACGGTGGGTATTTAATAAACCCATCAATGGGTCAATTAGTTGACTGCCTGGTTAGCATTTCAAAATGCTGCGTCATAAGTCGTAAAGTCAAAGTCTCCAGAGATTGAGACAACAAGTTGTCTGTGAAGATTTCATATATACAGGAAATCGGTGCATTGTTACTGAATTTTACCCTTTTTCTATTTTTGTAAATTCAATTTATTTGTGTGGTCTGCTTTCCTCACTAGTTTATGTTTTACGAAAGGAAATTTACAATTAAATTTAAATTTATTCTCAAGTATTTAAAAAAAAAATTCAAGTTAAATCAGAATCTTAGTCTCAAACAAATATATACATTAAATAAATGAAATATATACATTAAAATGTTATTCATTTCATTTAATTAATTATTTTTTTCTTTCAAATTTAATTCAATTGTTTATCGACTTATTAACATGTAATTTAAAACATATAAATCCACAAACTTATTGTCTATCCGTTTGTTAAAAATTTATTAAAGTATATTTAATTAAGTTTGAATACTAAACAATTCACAACTTAAATTTAGATGAAATCAGATCAAACACAACAAAATGAAACACAATTTCCTGAATATTATTTGGCTTAAATAAATGACTTAAAATTAAGAAAGAAATCAAAGTTTTTAAATTCTTGTTGTAGCCTGTTTGAGTTGCGCTTAAATACAATAATAATATAACAATTTGGTACTAATATTTAGCTTACCAATCATTTTGTTAATAAATTTCATATTTTTAGATTTTGGTATATCATACTACACTTCCATTCTGTTTGTATTCCCTACATATAACTCTCCAGTTTGAAGTCCGCTTTCCTTGTTCCCTGGTAGAATAACTTGCAAAATGTTTGTAATTGCTTTCGGAGTATGCGATTCGGGCTGCAATCGAGATGCTTTTAACCTTCAATTAACAGCATGCTTGACCCATGTCATACAGCATTTAATATTAGCCAACCTTTCTCCCTGCTGCTCTTTGTCTCTCCCTCTTCTTCTGCCCCTCTTGAACTCCTCTAACCCTAGGCTTATTGTTTCGACCTTCTCCCACAATTTGCCAACTGTCGTACTTAACCTCAGTTGGTCTCTTGTTTTTTATTTCATTTCATTTTTTGATTCTGTTTTCGTTTTGCTTTTGATTTTTTATTATTTTTGATTGCAAACTCGGCTTTAGGGCAATTAAAATTTCACGCTTTAGTATATGGAGGGTGTGTGTGTGTCAGTGTGTGTGTGTGTAGTATATATGTTGTACTACTTTATGTTCTTTGTGCCTCTGTCAATCAACAAATTTATGTGCAAATTATCGCGGCAGCTATGACAACCTGAGGTGGTGTTCGAGGTGGTTGCTTTGGTGGTGCAGCACACCGCCAATCCGCACAGTACCCCACCTTCTCCCTAACCACCCTCCACCTACATTGTTGTTGTTGTTGTTGCACTTGTTTAAACGCATTTGACACGCCTGCGATCTGAAATATGCGAACAACAATACAAATGATACAAAGTCGGTGACAGGGTTGCCACCGAGGGTTGTCTCAACATCCCGTAACCCCAACTCCCGCACCCACCGAGCCAACAAAAAATGAAAGAAAAACTGGGCTCGAGGTCGGTGATAACGCGAAATAATTGCGTGACAACCATGTTGCGATAATTTTCAATTAAACGGCATTTTCTTTTTTCCATGTTGTCGAAATGAAACGTAGACACACGCAGAAGGCACAAAAAGTGTAGAGGAAGCTGAAGACCAAGAAGAATCAAAAGAGGAAAAGCGTTGGAATCAGAGAGAGACAGCATGTGCGTGTGTGAGTGGAATGGAAGATGCCAACTGCAAAATGAGCCAAAAAGGGAAGGAGACTGCGTGAAATTTCATATTAAAATCAACTTATTTTCTGCTTTCATTTATTCATGCTCAGTTCGTGTTGTTGTCGCTACCAAACACACGCACACACACACACACTCCGTTACACACACAGGAATACGCTGATAACAATGATGAACTCTGTAGTTGATACTTCACTTCGAAATACCCGTTATAAAAGCATGTATTTAAGCTTTTATTAAACAAATTGTTTAAACAATTGCCTACTTTTAGGCTCTTTAGGCTCGAAGCTTTTCATTTATAAACTGTTATGACTAATGCTGCTATTAAGGCAATCCTCATCTATTTAGACTGTATGACTAATAAAATAACTAGCCCTGATTCTCATAGGAAAAAATTGTCATTCTCTTTAATTTTGCTAGCTTTTGATCCATTTTTAAGCGGAGAAAAAAGTTTTCCTCTTATAGTTTAGTTTATTTTAATTTATTGAAATGTTTCTCAAAACATCTTAAATTTGCCTGTTGGAATATTAATTAATTATGTTGGTGATGTCTAAATTAAGTATTCAACCCTCTATTTGAGCTAATCCAGGATATAATATACCAGAATAGACGTTTGTCTTGAATCCCGTCTCTTTTTGCAGAGTGCAAATACACAACACAGTTTTCTCAATCACAATATACCCTTTACTCCACTTGTAATGGGTATAAAAAGCAATTGTAACAATTTGCTCTTGTTGCGTGTTTCGGCGTCGGCGTCGACGTCAACGCAGACGCAGACGCAGATGCCAAGGCAGTGGCAGCGGCAGCAGCAGCGGCAGAGACAAAGCGACGTTGATGACGCCGCCAGAAAAGTGTCACACTTGTGCGTCATTAACACCGCCAGCCGGTCACAGCTGGTGGGTGGTTTGGGTGGTTGGTTGGTTGGTTGGTTGGTTGGACGCTGTTGTTGGGTGGCTCTGCCGTTGCTGCCCAGCCCTGGGCTAAGCTGGTTCTTTTGGGGTGGCATTGGCGGCCATGTGGATGTGGTTGCCGCTGCCGTTGCCGTTGCCGCCTTTTGGGGGTTGCTGCTGTGGTTGGCAGCGACATTGCCAACCATTTTTCTGCGGCCAAAAGACAACAACTACAACAACAGCTACAGCAGCAAACAACAACAACAACAACCAGAACAATGGATACAAAAAAGCGCAGCGCATGTTAATTTGATTTGCGCGCTTTGCAATTTAACAATAATATTGTCATCAAGTTGAAGGTTTGAGGCAAATGCCTTAGGGTTGCCCTCGATACCGTAACCGATGTATATTTAATTGTCTCCGACTCGACGCCACGTGGTCGTAACTCCAAAAACAAGTTCTACAAACAGCTCAAAAACCTTCTGTTTTTCTCAATTTTGGTTTTTTTTAATTTTGGTGAAACTGATTGAAGGTGCTGAAAGTGTCAGTCTTTTTAAGTTGTTAGCAATAAATAAAACGTCTTAAAAATCGAATAGTATTATAAATCATTGTATTTAAAGCAAAATGTAATACTTAGAACATCTGAATGTGTGAACTTATTGTCAAAAAAATTTGAAACTTACTTTTATTATAGGAAATATTTCGCTTGATTCATTTATTTTCTTTAATTTACTTTGATTGAATGGACTAAATAAGCAAAAATACTCTATGTTTTAATCTCTTTTATGTTGCCAATGTAAAGTGTATAATTTTATACCACTAACCAACAAATTGTTTTGGAATAAAAATGTTTGACTGTTAAATATTTATTGTGTTTCTTTCTACTAAATTTTGCTTAAATTGTTTTTAGAGAAATGTATTATTTTTAAAGCAAACAGAGATCATTCTCAGAGATCACTTTTGTTCAAAGAGTCACACTGAGATTGAGAAGTGACAACTGCTCTGATACTATAGAAATTGGCGCGCTGTCCAAACTGAAGATGGAACTGAGAATGGATTATGTGGGAATATAAGTATAGTTCCATGAGAGTGTCACCACATCCTGCAGAGGAACAAACGATTCACACAAGTTAAATCCGCATAACCAAAGTCAGATTTTTTTTTCTTTCTGTTTGTTGGCTAATGCTCTTTGGCAAGGATATTGTAAAGGATACGCAAAATGAATAAGGACAAATAATAAGTGCAAAAGCAAACAACTACAACAACAAACAGAAGAGAAGAGAAGAAAAGTATTCGGAAATGAAATTTACTTTGCACAGAAGTTTCACTTCTCGCGGGTAATTGCACAGGATACGGCAAACGGGATATGGCTAAGAAGGATAATAGGGATGAGAATGTCACATAACTCAATTTGTTTAAGACAGCCTTGATGACGGTTCATCTTCCATATTTCCTTCAATTTTATTCTTCTTTTTTTTGGCATGCCGGTGTAAGCAACCACATGAGGAAATTGATAGAATGGAAAACCGGACTTGAAAAAAATAACTCAAAAATTTCATGATTCGTTTGGGCAGTAAAAATGCGTTTTTTTTCACTGCCTGATATCATTTATCAAATTCAAATTAAGGCTGTCACTGCAATCGCAATTGTTCGGCAATAAGTTCTGTCATTAACAATGAGCCCTGACAAGTGAGTAACAGCAGCAACAACAAAACAACAACAA
This sequence comes from Drosophila parthenogenetica, assembly GCA_035047505.1. NCBI lineage: Eukaryota > Metazoa > Arthropoda > Insecta > Diptera > Drosophilidae > Drosophila > Drosophila parthenogenetica. The sequence goes on from JAWNPM010000174.1 coordinate 1,433,150, forward strand.
CAGGCAAACAGGCAAACAAGCAAACAACCAAAGAGCCACCCCTTTTGCGCCTCATTGAGTGACATATGCGTGGTGAACAACGAGTACGAAGACGCGTACGAATACGAAAGCGAATATGAATACGAATACGATAATAGTGTACTTGGCTCATATTCGAACTTATACACTGACAAAAAAAGCTCAAATAATATTAAAGAAATAATAATAATTTAAAATAAATAAACTACAGAACTTGAATTGCTTCAAATTATAAGAAAAAGTTGTAGCTCTTAAGCCAGTAACTCAGCTTTATTTCTAGCAAATCTTTAACCAAAATAATAAAGAATAAATTCAAAATTTGTAGATCTGAATAAAGCTTATAACATATTATTAACTAGCAAAAAACATTCTGCGTCTTCACTTTTGAGTTTTTCTTAGTTTATTATCATTTTATTTAAGAGTTTTTGTAGTAACATAAAATCACATTTTTAACGTAGCATATTTGTGATTAAAACCCAATTATTTTCTGTCAGTGTATGCGCTTTCGCGTACTGAACTGACGTCTGTTCCGTCTGCCTTTTTAATGAGTGCAACGTGTTTTTGTTCGCTTTCGCATTTGTATTCACAATTTGTCGAGTCGAGCACCCACTGTCCGTCATTCATTCATTCAGTCACTCAGTGCTTCATTCATTCATTGTTGTTGTGTTTTTTGGTTTTTTAATATTTGCGGTTGTCGATGGTCCCGTTGTTAAGCATCCGCATACCCAACTCCGTTCCCTCCCCATGCCCATCCCCAGACGTAGCATTCCAAACATCCCAAGCATTTGAACCATTTCAACCATCCGACCATCCGACCATCCGACCATCAACATCAACTTAAGTTCAATTAAAATCCACATCAAACAATAAGCGGGCACGTAGAGCTGAACCATCAACTACTTCAAAATTGGCACAACAATAACAACAATGCGTATGCATGTTCGTATTCATACTCGCACTCATACTTGTACTCACACTTACACTCGTACTCATACCCGTACTTACTCGTACTCATACTCATACTTATAGCCATTACTCGTGGGGGAGTTGCCTCGCGGCTTTTGTGGGTGGTTGCTCGTGCCTCGGCTTAAATCTTGTTTGAAAGAAGAAATCGCACACGTGTCCATCAGGCGACAAAAACTTTTACCGTTCCACCTCCCTCTGTACCTTTTGACCTCCTCGGTCATCAGGCCGTTAAGTTCAAATCAATGTCCTTGTCTTCTTTTCGTCAATTCATTCATCCATGCAGATGCCATATGGATGGATCACTGCCTGCTGATTAGTCCCAAGTCCTTTCTGGGCACGTACTTATGCCACAAAGTGGTGCAACCTTTGACATGTGTTTGTGCATGTGTGTGTGTGTGTGTGGGTGTGGGTGTGTTTGCGTGTGGTTGAGTTTAATATGCGGCATATCTTTTAAGACCTTGTAAATAGAATTTACAAAGGGTCTAACTAAATGGCGAAACATGATTAACAAGCAGATCGTTAAGGCATCATTTAAAAAATAAATAAAATTGTATTTGAAGCACATTTTAGACAACATATAGAATATGGCATAAATTTATGAGTAGTATTAAAATAAAAATCAATTTTTAGACAAAAATTATTGACAATTCTTGTCTAGTAAAATTTTTAAATATTTTATTTCGATTTTTATCACCCAATTATTTAGTTATTCACCTGCTTAACTTATGCTTTGAATGGTGCACAGAAGAATTGCAATTGTGTTTTTTTATATTTTCAATAAATATTTAAAAAATATGTATTTAAAAACACACAATAAAAATATCAACAACTCAGAGAATGAAAATTGATCTAAAGTTTGATAGTTATGTTTTTTAAGTTAAATTGGCTTGAGGTCAATACTTATTTTAAATCATTTTTGTTGTTAATTTTCAGCTTGGATTTGTCGAAAACCGGAAACTGGCTCAGCCTCAAACCCTTTCGATTTTCTCTTGAGCGAGGGAGTCGAGACAACAATACCAAATGAATTTCTGAGTTGGACGAGTGACTGAGCCGAGTTGACTGAATGAGCTATGCGGAGAATGCCTCTAAGCCAATTAATGCGTCAACTTATTAGTTTGTGCCCACCACTCGCCACTCACCACTCAGTGGGCTCAGAGGGCTAGCTCAAAACATTGCCAGACATCGACGCAGCTGTGGCTCATGCCATTCCGCGTGCTTTGTCAGTGGGCGAATAAAAAATAAACCAAAACAAAAAAAAATGTAAAAGCCCATCGGATGTGGAGGCGGTACAGAGGTCAATACGTATGTGAGTGCGGAGGAAATGGATGTGGAAGTCGAGAGAAAGAAGAAGAATGCGACCGAGTCAGCAGTGGCTTCATTATTGAAATAATGCCACAATACGAGGGCTGGCTAAACTACGTGTTAGTACGGGTTCAGTACACTGAAAAAAAAATTTTATTAGAAAAAATCACCTGAAGTGCTACAAAAATCTTATGAATGAAACAGAAACAAATAAGAAAAAAAAGTCATATTAAAAAAACGTATAGTTGAAAATTAAAATAAAACAAAAATTTAATTTAAGAAAGCTTAAATATTAAAAAAAAAAAAAGAAAAAAGGGAAGGAAATTTATTTAAAATTTTCTTAGTTTCGAGCAGTGTACCTGTGGGTAGATCACATCAAAAGCCGGGCCACTGGGCGACCAGCTATCGAAAAACAGTGGCTGCGTTTTGTGGCCAATGCGGCACCCTCAACAAAACAAGTCCAAAGCGGTAAAGGGGGTAGATCCAGGAATGGGTAAGGAAGGGTGTGGGGGTTGGCGTAGCGGCAGCGGTAAAGGAACGTCGGGCTCGGGAGCAGCCGTTGGATTTCTCAGGATGCTGCTGCTCTTGTGGGCCCACACAAGAGGACATCGAGGACATTGAGGACATGGAGTGCAATTAATGTTAATGTTGAGATATTTATGATGCAACCCCCTTATTGGCGAGGGGTGTGCGCCACCCTTTTTATTCTTTAACAGCAATTCCCTTTTTTTTTCATATTGTATTTGCGTATGGGCTTCGAATGAAATTTAAATAACCCCCGTCCTTGTCTCTGTCCTCCTGCGCCACTTGGCCTAAGCGTCCTGGCGCGCAACACACGCATTCACGCATCATACTGTAAAACTTCTGGGTCCACCCTCGATTGACGTTGCCATGGCCACAAAACAACATTTCAATTTCTGTCAAATAGTTTCGCAGTGTTGCTTCCAACATTTGTCAAATCAAAAACTTATGTTACAGCTGGATTAAAATTATACATGTCACTGCCTCCGAACAGAGGCAGCGCGACTGAGCCGGTGGCAGCTGAGGCTAAGTGCCGTTTGTCAGCAAAGTTGTCACTTACGGTACATTTGTGCCCAAATGGGTACACATTCTATGCGTTGGTACAAAACGGTACAGTTCCTCTAAGAATTCATCAATTTCCTATATTTCTTATAATCATTTACTTGCAAAACTTTTAAGACTATTCAGCACTGTTTTATGATCTATAAATATAAATATATGTACATTTTAGCTTTAATCACAACAAAAATGATTAATTTTGAGCTTAAAGTAAAAAACAAAAACAATAAATTCAATTAAAATTAATTTTTAATTAAGGGCTGAAAAATAGGACTTTTAAATAAGTAAATAAAAGTGATTAAAGTCTTAGAAAAGCCAAATTCTTTGAGCTATATTGTTGGCTGACTGAGTGCATTTTAAACTAAAAACATCTGAATATTAGTGATTGAAATTCTGTTTTATAGTTTAAAAGTAACGTGATATCATGATTTCATGCACATATTAAATGCTTAAAAATTTTTAAAATATTTTTTTGCTATTTAATACATTTAAACATATGCAAACTATTTATCAGCTGAGAAAGAAATATATATAGTTGGTACACTTTTCAAAAACATGTACCTTAATAAAGTGGCAACCCTGTGTGTCAGGGTTGTCACGCCTGCCACTGTTTTACCGTAGTACGAGTGCGAGTATGTTACTTGTCCCCTTCTCTGAGGCCACGGCTATTGTCCTTACTCATGTTGTTGTTGTGCTGATTTAACGCATCAGCGCGCCAAATAAAACTTTCAAATGAACAGTTAAATGAGCGCTAATAGGGGTTCAGATTTCAGCAACTTTAGCCCTCGTCGCGACGAAGGTCCGTCTCTGGGTCTCCTGTCTCCTGTCTCCTGATTGTGTCCTATGTCCTTTGTGAAAGTTTTGTAACCAACCCGCGGGCCAGGAGCCGCCTTACTCCTTTTTTTTTTTTCTAAGCGCGTGTGTGTGTGTGAGTGTGTTGTCGCGCTATTGTCCTGCCACGGATTGATTGTGACATTAAGTAGGATTTATTTATTTATTTACTCTTTTCTCTGCTCACTTCTCACTTCTCTCGTTTGCCTTTTTTTTTTATTTGAACACATTTTTTAATTTAAACACAAGATGCAAATTATGTTTTCAGTTTGTTACACATTCGCGCCAGCTGAGTCATGGATCAGCTGGGATCAGTTCAACTTGGATCAGATCGGATTGAATTGGATCAGTTCATTCTTTTTTTTTTTTTAATTGTATAGGGTTGATTTGGTTGCTGTGACCTGTCTGGAATTGTTTGTCGCAGGTTTTTATAACGCGAGACTTCAATTGTTTTTTTTTTCTTTAATTTTCTATTTGATTTTTGAATTATTTGCCAATTTTAAGTTTTTAAGCAAATAATGAAATATGCATACCCCGCACAGAACTCAAACTCAATTTATCATCCCAGGCCTAGCCCTTTTCACCATACACATGTTTCAACTCAATTTGCATCAAGCTGGCTTAGTATTTGAAATAAAACAAACCGTAAGGAAATTTTGTCACACATTTCTCTAAAATAATAATAAATTAATTTTGGCATTTTTAAGTCGACTAACGCATACACTTTATATGAATTAGGTAGAAAAACTACACTAAATTAACCAATTTAAAAGAAAGTGAGAGAGAGAGAGAGAGACAGTGGGAAAGAAGTTGTAAAATTATGAGAATGAAAAGATTTGTAAGAAAAAAATAATACCCACGCACATTACAAAATTGGTATTAATTAATAAATAAAACAATTTCCATACAAATTTAAATATTTATTTTGTGCTTTTTATTTTAATTTTAAAAAATTATTAAAAAGTACTTAGTATTTAAAAAACTTTGCTATTTTAAGAGCTACTTAATAAATTTTTGCTAAAAAAATTATTATATTGTTAGTTACAAGAAAACTTGTAATTTACTCACTTATATACTTCGTAAGTCCTTTCGTTAGACCTTTCGATATATACTTCCACAAATCTGCAATTTCCTTCGTTCCCATTTCTAGACACTGCCAATAATGAAAGACACAAAGTAGCGCAACGACCTGGAAAAATCTGGCCAAAATCTGCAACACATATTTAGTGCCAATAAAAAATGAAAATAAAAATGTTAGTCTAACAAAATGAATGCAAATAAATACGTGTGTAAAAAGATGCTATCAATGTGTGTGTGATGTCAGTATATATATATATGTGCATATATGTATATGTATATGTATATGGTATCAAAATTTTATACAAAATAGCGTTGCAGCAAAATGGAAAAAGCTTTCTCTATTTCCCTCTGCCTCCTTCGTTCTCTATCTCAGGCTCTTTCTCTCTCTCTCTGTCGATGGGTTTTATTCTTTTTTCCATTCATGGTTTAGTGATTCAATTATTTTTGTGCGCAATTTAGATTTATTGAGTTTACAGTTGACGTAGTTGTTGTTGTTGTTGTTGCTGTTGCTGTTGTTGCCATTGTTGTCGTTGATTCTGCAGAGATTTGCAACAACAAACTGCATAATCAATACTAAAATGCGAACGTGTTGCGAAGTTTGCCATTTGACAGAAAAGTAAATAAAAATGCATCGTTGGATGCCTGAAAGGAGCACCATGTTGCATTGTGGCATGCTGAAATGTGGCATGCGGCGTGTGGCATGGACCATGGGCCATGAGCCATGGGGCATGCAGCGCAAGTAACGAGTATCGAGTAGAGCTGCTAAAAGCTTAACGCTCAACAACAACAACAGCAGCAACGTCGACATGCGCTCGTGTGTCACGTGACGCATGCAATTCGCATCCGTTTCCGGTTAAGCACGGCACATAGCAAGTACGGCAGCTGAGAGTTGTGGGATGCGGGGAGAGTTGGCTGAAAGGCAGAAGGTTTAAAAAAGAAAAAGAGGTAACAAACTCGCGCGCCTGCAGGGTTAAAAATCATTTTAAAACCATAAAAATAAACTCGCGTGTCTGATAAAATAAATAAATAGCAAAATAAAAAGCAGCTGCAGATACAGATACATTTGCAAAGTTTATTTCAATCTATTTGTGTTTTGTTTTGATTTTTGTTTAAGCTTTACACATTTTTGTTTTTAAATCCTTTCACTCAACACACGATGGTGCACTACGTGTGTGTGTGTGTGTGTGTTTGTTTGCGTGTATGTGTCCGCTTAGGCACAAAATGCAATTTAGAATATTTGCAATTCCCTTTGGCAAACAACAAATCTGCCACCGTTTGCACATTTCCGTTTCAGTTTCAGTTTCTGCCCTGAATTAAAAAATTACAAAACTATATACACATATAAAAATAAAAATTAAAATGTTTGTAAATTTTGTATTTCATTTATTTGCAAAGTCCTGCGAAAGAGCCAACAAAACAATAAAACTTCACAGTAAAGCAGTTAATTCCGTTTCAATTGCATTCTAAAACAAGGCTTAGAATACAACGGATTTAAAATCACGCATATTTGGGCTAAATACTTGAAACTAAAATAGATTAGATGGATTAAAGCTGAAAAGAATAAAACAAAAGACTGTGGACTTGAGGATTAATTTACACAAGTTAAGAAAAAATATTTATTTTTTTATAATAAGGACACTATTTTAAATATATTTGCTTAGTATTTTTTGCTGTAACTATTCAAATAAAAAACAAAATGAATTGATCAATTTTTTTTTTTATAAAATTTTATTTATTTAATTTATTGTTATAATTAAATCATGCAATAAATAAATCTACTATTTTAAATTAATTTTTTAGTTATGGTAGTTTTTTAAGTAAATAATTGATTTAAAAAAAAAAAATATACATTTTTCTAAACAATTATTTCTATCCTATAAACTAGACGACGTTATTTATATAAATTATATTAACACAATTATTTAAATTTGCAAATCTGAAACATAACTTATTTTGAATTGATTCAAATATTCATTTAATAATGTTTTTATGTGTTTTAAAAAGGCTTTCAAATTTTGACAATTTTTAATATTTATTTATAACTCTAATAATTGCACATGTCGCAATATTTTATTCACACTGAAGTCAATTTTAAAGCAATATTGTCTTGATATTTAATAAATTTAAAAATATTAACAATAGGTCTTACAATTACATATGTCTCAATATTTTATTCACATAGACTTGCAATAAAATGTTCTATATAAATTTCACACTTTGTTATCGCACAACAGTTTATTGTCTTGTTAAAAAGTCTACTCACACCACAGCGATTGGAGTGACCTTTCATTATTATATTTTTTGTTATGTATCGTTCAGATTTCATTATAGGTATGAGTAATGCTTAATTTTTCAGTACAATATCAACACCCTGTAGGACAACTTGTGAACATGACAAAGCAATTGAGGACGAACAACGAAAAGCGAACGAGTTCGGGTTGAAGTTGAGGTCGTGAAGGGCTGAGGAGTAAGGACAGGAGACTGAGGGTTGGCTCCCATAATGGTTAAGGGGTGAGGGGCATTGATTATTAAATGTTTGAAGTGAAGCCGATGCCGAACCCTTTTTTGGACTCATCTTTTACTCATAATTTGGACTGTGTGCGTCAAATTTATTGAAGTTAATATTTGTCGCAATGGGAAGGGAAATGTGAATGGGAATGGGTGGCATGAAGGCCACAGTCGATGCGGCATGTTTCAAAATTGCAATAGGAGAAATATGGAATAAGCCAAAAAACAAGTAGTTAAAATATACTCGACTATGAAATGCTCTGTGATGTCATCCCAAAGTTGAAAATCATGAATATTCGCTTAATTCCTTATGATAGTTATTATTTCTTCAATTTGTAACATGTGAAAAAATGAGTGTTCCAAGTGTGTTATATACTCATTTCTATATAAACTCAATTTTCTCAAACTTATTGCACATTTTCTTCAACAACTCAGAAATCCTTTGGAAAAAACCTCCGACAAATGCCAATCAAGAATATATATAAGTTATGAAATTTAGTACATTGTCTATTTTTCAGTTAGTACATTCATTTTAGAGGGTATTCAATTAATATATATAATAAAAATGTATGTACCGCAACAAGGTTGCAAGTTCCCCACCCTCTTCATTATATTTTTTTTTAGCAGTACCACTCTCTTTTGCCGTCTCTGTCTGACTAAAGCGAGAATCAGCGAAGTTGCAACAAGCATAAATCATGCAACATATTGCATTATCATTCAGCTAGGACATCGCGCCCGATTTCTGGCTGACAGCGCGGCGCGTGATTTGTCCTGTCTGCTAATGGGAATGGTAATCGGAGTGCGAATGAAAGTCGTAACGGAAACGACTAAGGGGCAGGGCCGAAAGGGGTTAGCGCAAAAGGGAATAAGGAGAGTGAAGAGCGAAAAGAGGACAGAGCACGGCACAGTAACGGCAGGCTGGAGGAGAACGGGTTAATGTCTTTGGGTGGGCGACAAATGACACAAAAATTTATTGTAAAGGGCAACAAAATGTTGTCGGTAAATGGAAAATGGAAAAGGCAAAGAAAACTGGCCAAGTGGGTTGTGAATTGTGAATTTGTGGGTTGAGTATTGAGGGTAAATTGGATTTGAGAATTGGGTTGGCAATTGATTCGTTCGTTCGTTTGTATTCTGTAAAACAATGGAAATGTATCTCAAGGTCGACCAGACTCAACCTTTCGAACGCAATTTGCATAAAGGATTTTTCGGGGAACGCATGCTCGCAACATTGCGTCTTCACAGGACATTTTACGACGCCCGTTCGCCTGTTCGCCTGTTTGCCCGTTTTTGCCCGTTCGGTTTCACTGTTCGGTTTTATGATGCAATTCAAATATAACAAAAAAAAAATATATAAATGAAAAAGGAGAGCATTTCACAAATTTCCCATTTCACAATTTCACCCGCTGCGTGGTCGCTTTTCGCTTTACCCGGAACTGCAACGGATCGGATCGTATCTGTTCGGTTGAGAATGAGATTGGGTTCAAAATAGGGATATGTATAGGTAACTTGTACACTAACGGGGCATTATATAAAGTTGCGCATATTGCTCTACTTTCCAGCCCATAAAATGAAAGGAGCGAGCGGGTTTTATCACCCACACAATATTTGCTGCTCTGCTCTATACATTGCCTCTCCCTCCTTCAGCGACTTGTTGTGCTCTAGTTTTGCATTGGTTAAAGGACAATATTTCTGCTGAAATGCTTAGAAATCTGCGGCGTTTTCTTAACTCCTCGCGCAGCCCGTTGTCCAGTCGTTCCGTTGTCGCATTGTCTGCGTGTCCTTTTTCTCGTTGATGTCCTGTCTGTGCAAATATGCAAACGCGGCTTTGTTATTGTTTGGCCAGTTGAGAGATGTAAATATCGGTTATTAGGCCAACTCGGCAGGCCTTGTTACCAGCCCATTACCAGTTACCATTCCAATCCCCTTTCCATTTACCATTACCATATTTTTCCATTCGCGTTGTCCTCGATTTCCTTTTGTCGCAATGTTATACAAATATGCGTCAATCGGTTGAGCCTCAGTTTGGTTTTGTCAAGAATTCATAGCTCTATCTATGTCTATTGACATTTTGTTCCGTCGTGGTTGCCTTTCCGCATTTTTATGTCCCATCGTATAACTTTTGTGGCTAGCTGGCAAGGCCGAACTAACAAAAAGAATAGCATCTTAGACATCCTAGCCATTTCAGCCCTTAGTTTTGCTTAACTATTTGCTTCGGGGAAACCTGGCAATCAATTTGTCTTTGCTTTTACTCTGTTCAATGGTTAAATAAAGCGTTGCTTTTGCTTCTAGTCCATCTATGAACATCTTAAAATCAACATCTATGAATCAATATTTTATATATAAGTGATTGTATTTTTTTTTACCCTACAAGAGTTCTAAGCTTAAAAGCAGAACAAATTTATTTAATTTATTTTTTTCATTAATTTTTTAATTTTTCTATACTTGCGAGAAGTGGTGGATAGTGACTTATACATACTTAAAGGGTTACACGCAGTTATCATTTTTACAAAATCGATCTTTTTAATTGGCCTAAAACATACTTTGAACCCTCAAGTATAAGGTACAATAGGTATAATAATAGAAAACAAAATTTTTCCTTTATGTTTTGAACATTTATTGAAGCGCATTCCACGTGGTCTTTTGGGATAGCGAAACTTTAAACTCGTTTTCTCAAAAAAACGAGGTTGCACGATATCTTGAAAACGAATTGTACGATCAGTGTATATATATTTTCAAGGAGTTTATCAACCTGATACTTATTTTAAATCTTATAAACAATTGAAGAAGAATTTTTTTTTTTTCAAATATTCATTTTTTTTAAGCTGTCATTTGGTAAAAACTCAATATTTTGATGCGCCGAGTAATTAATATCTAGATTCAATAATATATTATACAAAATAAATTGTTTTTTTTTTTTTTTTTGTTTTCTGATAGTTCAATCTTAAGCTATGATGTACACCGCAAAAGCACCTTTTTTTCAGAGAAGTTCGCAAAAAAAATGTTACAAAAAAAAAAAAATTTGCAATAATTCTTGAAGTATGATTTTCTAACTAAAAAATAGTTTTTAATGAATTAAATAATAAATCTCTTCACGATAAATTCTGGAGAACACGTCGTTTATGGGTCTCATAATTGCGTTTAACCCCTTAAAAGTAACACGATTTTATTCACTAATTTTAATACAGAATCTAAAAAGAAAACAAGTAAGAATGGCTACAGTCGAGCTAACCGACTGTTAAAGACCCCGTACTCCTTCTAGTGTGAATTTTTCCGTAAAAAAGTTTACAATTTGCGACCGATTTGATCAAACTTGGTGAGAATAATTATATTTTTATCATATACGTACTGGGTGAATTTGGTCACGATAGCCTGGTGATGATAGTGATGATTTGGCCAATTTGTGGGTCGAAAGGGGGTGTGGCAAAAATTTTAAATAAACTTGAGCTGCCCAACTTATAAACGTACTGACGGACAGACAGACAGACAGGCAGACAGATAGACAGATGGACATCGATATATCGAATCGCCTGTTGATGCTGATCAAGAATATATATACATTATCAGGTGGGCCTGCCTCCTTCTGCCTGTACGCACATTTCGCTTCTGACAAACCTAATAGATTCCCCTCTTTTTTAGAGTGTGGGCTTAAAAATTAAAATACCATGTTTTTTAAAATATAAACAATTAAATTTATTGCTTGAATAATTATGGCAAATGTCGCTAAAATTATTTTTTAGTTAAAACTTGTAAAGTTGCAAGACTTACGGGTATGCCCAATACATGTAAGCTAAGAAACAATAAAAATGAGTACAAATATAATTCTAAAAGGTTGTTAAATTCAAGTTAAGAGTGGGGGAAAACTGGAAAACGCTTGTCACCTTCAAAGTGAAATACATACAAGCATTAGGAACGCCTATTTAGCCAAGAGAAAAAAATAGAAACTGTAAAAAAGGGTTTGCATTTGGACCATTTGGTGTAGCTGTTGCCCAAGTTCGGTTATACAGTGGCGGTTGTTAATCTCTTAATTTATCAATTGAGGCCGAAGACATGGACATGGTTTAGGTTTCAATTTCAGTTGCAAATTAATTTCCATAAATGCGCGACGAAAAAGGCACCACAAAAAACAGTCGATGGGATGGCCAAAACAATGGGCTGAGAAGTGCAGAGAGGCGCAGAGATGGTGTGGGGAGGGGTAAGGGAACGGGGTTGTTAAAAGGGTTTCGACAAAAGTTATGTTTACATAATTAATTAAACAACACAAAGCCTTTGAGGCCGGAGACGAAGGTAGCACAGACACACACATGTGTGTGTGCTTGTATGTGTGTGTGCAATATAATTCATACAGATTTTCATTTTCACACAATGCCAAAAAGAAATGAGTAGAAGTTTTCAGCAAGGGTTGCATTCACATCCGCAAGATACACAGATCCGTCGTGGTCGCGTCATTTACTTTGCTTTGGTAATAAACTCATAAAAAGCGAAAAGCGACAACCGAATGGGAACATTAAAACAAAACTAAAATGTCATCTCACCCTGTGTAGTGTACAGTAGTTGTTGCTTGCAAAGGACCATGCCGCATAATGGGGCAACAAAAGGCGCGACAATCCTTGAATCCTTTGCTTCGCACCCAAAAAAGGGTTCGAGATTTGCGTTCTCTTTACACGACACATTAACTATTTGCCACATACATACACACACACACGCATACTGAGGCAGCCCGTAAAGGGGGCGGTGGGCGTGTACATTTGTCATTACCAGCAGAGGGAAAAGATTTCGTCCCAGTCCCAGTCCAAGTCCACGATCCAAATCCAGACCGGACAAACTGGTTCGCCAATCTGGCGGCCTCCTAACAACACGCACAAATGACTTTTTGATTCACTTGCGTGTGCCTGCATGAGTGTGTGTGTGTGTGTGTGTGTGTTTGTGTGTATGTGGACTATCCCCAAGGAGTCGTCCTCCTTTCAGATTCTGCGCTTGCCTCGCATTAATTCGCTGGCATTTGGCGAAACCATTTTATGGACACTTTTGTAACACACATTTCTACCACGCCCTCCCACAGTAACGCCCCCTTTCGGCCACTCTTTTCAACCCTATCGCACAGGTGTGAAATTAGCTCAATTTACCAAATTTACTAACTTACATGTGTTTGCCCAGCTGCCTGCCTTGCTTGCTTTTTGGGCGCTAGAATTGGGCATCAAATTGACTTAAGATTTCTTTGTGAACTCTACGAAATAAACTACTTATAAGTTTAGAATTTCTTTATAGTTTAAGTGCACTAGTATTTAAAATGTTCAAACTATTTTGTTAAGAAAGTAATATACAATTAGTGATATTTTTGTCAGAGAATAACTGATAATTAATATTTAAAATTGTTGCCTTGCACACATTTCAAAATGAAATTTTTAAACAAATAAGAAAAGTGAAAGTCGAGCAAGCCGACTGAAAAAGATCCCGCACTCATTCTAGTGTGCATTTAACAAAAAGAGCAAAAGTCTATAGTTATTCAATCTGAATATTAAAAACATTTGATGTTCAAAAAACTTCATTGTGCGTAACTATTGGCTTTAAATGGGTTTTTTCAATAACTTACATTTTTAGTTAATGAAAACACAATATTTGAATTGTTTAAATTTGTCCATAAAACACACTGAGTTTTTCACAAAAATTTTGTATGTCGTTTTAAATAAAAAACAAAATAAGTTGGAATTATTAAATTTAATTATCGAAATATATTTTTAAAGATTATTATCGCTTAGATTTCCGTTAGATTTTCTAACAAACTCAATTTATTACATAAACTATTAAAACACAAACGGTTAAATCACACTATTTATAAGCGAACTTAATTATTATTAAACAATATACTGTACCTTAAGTTCAAAATATACAATAACATTACATTTTTTAAAATTAATTTCTATTTAATCCAGTTGATTCCTTAGTTTAAACTTTTAACTCATTGTGCTGAAAAACTCCTGGGTCTTAAGTACTTAGCCCAGTTTTTCCAATTTATCACAGTTTCTCTCCCCCTGAACATTATTCAAACTTTCTTCCTGTTTTGGAAACAATTATCAGATTTATTTTTCTGTTTTCAGTTTTGAGTTCTCTGTTTTGTGTTTTTGTATGCCTAAAATAAGGCACTAGTCAATTGATGGCGGTGTCTTTAACCCACTCGTGCCGATGTCTTCGTTTGGCTCCATCAAGTAATCACTTAATGCCACACACAAGTACTTTGCCTACCCCAACTCCCTCTAACCCCCTCTATAGATAAATACCCCGCCTCTGGAGGACACCGACACGTCGTCTATTTGTTTTGTTAACAACATTCTTGAGATGCTTTTATGAGGCACGCTAAATGCCTGAGGAATCGACAGCTCCATTGTAAATCACATGAACCCGCGACCCCCTTAAACGGTAGTCCTACCACACCTCCCTTCCTCCCACATGCCACCACTGTCTGCTGCCATTTACTAGTCGTTGGCGCGTGAGTAATGTGCTTGGCTTAATTTCAGTTTGTTGTCACATATTTGAAAGGCGACAAGGCCCAAAAATACGCCCGAGCATAAATATTTATAGCTCCTTCAGCCCCTTTAGAGATTAGAAAGCGCTTAAGTGCGACTTTTGGCTCGTGACTTGTCTTAAGTGTACCGAGTACCCCTACTACACACACACAGACACGCACATCCCTGCTAGCAGCGCCTATTCTCGACTCTCAGGCAAAGATGCCGCTGACGGCACGCGTCATCTTCAACTCTACTCGGCACTACTCTGCTCAGCTCACCTCTTCTTTGCGCTTCCCAACTCATCTCACCCACTACCCCCCTCTCTGTCGTCGAGCAGCTGCGAAGGCGAAGGCGGCGCTACCCGCATGTGTTTTAATAGTTGCGCGACAAATATGAGAGGCTCGTGTAATTTGAGGCATTTTTGAGTAGCTGCCGTGCCCCTTTTTCCTCTGTCCCCCTTTTCGTTTCCCACTCCCGCTTCCTTTCATCTCTGATCTGTGCTGTTTGATTATGTTGTCGCACGCGCTGTTTAATTCAGTATGAATATGAAAATAACACCACTAGCAGCACTACCTACAGCACTACTCGCACCACTCGCACCACTCGCCGACGAGGGTTGTTGCCTTGACGTTGGCGGGTTAATTGAAAAACTTAAGTGGCAACAGTCGCCTCGGATTAACCATATTAAAAATTTAATTAATGCCATTTTCGTTAAACTATTTTCTTCATATTTTTGACATGCCCCGTCGGTAGTGTCGGTGAGGGTGTAGGCGTGGGCGTGACCAACGCCTCGAAATTTGTAAGTTTGTTTGTATTAAATAGACTCCCGCATTACGAATGTCACAACTTATTTGATTGAGTAGCAACCAACGTTTAAGGTTGCATTGTTGGCTAATGAAGTAAACCCTTTCTTTCACTATATGAACAAATGCCTAACAATATTTAATATCAAATATTTTCTTTGATTTTTAAGCAAAATATATTATATGAAAATTTGAATTTTAGAAACATTCTGGAAATCAGTAAGCTTATATTAAAATTGATTGAAAATAAAAAAAAACAATAAAAACGATTTGAGAAATTTATTAAAAATAAAATTGTACTCTAAAATTACTTATATTTTTAAAATTAATTTCATTATTCCAACTATTTTAAATAAATTTATGTTAAACTTTAGTTTATATTAAGTTCCTTATTTTAATATTTATTTAATTTAAGTACATTTATTCTTAGTCCAAGTGGTTAAATTAATTAGACTGAAATTTTTGTTGTTTTTCTGTTTTAATATTATTATTTTAACTCTCGAAAAAGATTTAATTTTTGTTTGTTGTGATTTAAATTGTTGTAAAAATGTGTATAAATTAAATTAAATTAATTGTACAAAAAACTTAAGCAATATTTTGAAATATATTTGCGTTTTTTATTTACTATTACGCAAATTTATTTATAAAATATTTGCAGTACACTATTAACACTTAGATATTTAAGTAACTTATTTTAAAACCAAAGTACTCCTACGTTGTACTACTACTTCCTCGCAGTTTAGAACACGTTGTATGTCTTCAAACTGATTGCTGTGATTTTCACAAGTGAATTCAGGGAAATTCTTGCCGCTTATTTATTTAATCCACTCAATGGAAATAAGTTACAGTTAAACTATTATATAATGACGATAAGTGTAATTAATGACGCATTAAAAAAAGTATGAACTTTTTGATGAGAGCTTAAGATGAAATGGATAAAAGTTTCTTAACCGTCATTATATTTACTAGATTAAGAATTTCTTACTTTGAATTGGACGTGAGTGTTACTATATAGATATATAGATGTGTGTATATGTGTGTGTGGGGGTTTGTGGATGTGTATATTCAGATGGCCACAGGGCATTTTGCTTGTACGTAAGTAAAACACTTTTGGTAATTCATTAAGTTACGGAAGTTGAACTCAGAACTGCAATTTCCCCTAGAACCAATTATAGAAAAATTTAAATTCGTTTTAAAAGCAGACCAAACGCATGTCCCATGTCCAGTGCTTGCCCCAGACAGACGACGTGGAGAATGAGAAGGATGCGGATGAGGACCAGAACCCGGACGACTGATGCAGTAGCAGGAAAAAGGAGCAGGAGATGACCATTGCCGTTGCCTCTGATGGATGAATGTAATGCCATGTGTGAATGTGAGGGCTTTACTGTAAGTGTGTGTGTGTAGGTGGGTGTGTGGACAGCGGCATGTTCATAAATTGAAATCACTTCCATATCCAGAGAAAAAGTTTGGCAACAAAATAAAGCAAAAAAAATATAATTCTTTTGCCTCCCGTAACGACCAAAACGGACACTAAAAAACAAGAAACTGAAAGACATATAAAAAATACTAAAAAAAAGTAGAAAGCAAAAATAAATACAGTGGCTCTGCTCTGTGTGGATGGAAATAAAAAATTCTGTTTTTAAATCGCCGGCATTGGACCACGACCAGAAGTAGCAGCCAGAAGTACCGGCAACAGAACCGGCAACGTCATCGTCACACCGAGTCACACAGTTGGCCATGTACGACAAGTAGGCAACACTTGACACAGTTGCCACTTTCAATTGCCAACATAACTCGAGTGGCGCTCACTAAAGAAGCGACTGTAGAGAGGGACACTGGGCGGCTGGGGGCGTGGGAAGTGAAAAGGAACTGGAACTGAAACTGGAACTTGTACTGGTACTGGTACTGATACATAGTTGAGGGCGGCGCTCTGTCTGCATATAAATACCGCCTGTGGCCATAAAAGTGGAGACCAACCGACCGACGTGCAACAAGCCCAAAAAAGTTCCTCAAACTGCAGCAGTGGAACGAATTGCCAATCTACTATAGCACCTCCCCCCACTTATTCCAACTCCAACCAACTCTCGGCCACCTACCAACTAGCCCGCACTAAAAAATGGCTAACCGAATGTGTGTGGGCGCGGCTGTGGATATACTTTTGGGCGTGAGTGTATGTGACTGTGACTGTAACTCTTTGGTTGGTTGGGTGTTTGAGGCTGAGTGATTTGGGTGTTGGGTAATCGGGTGGTTTGGGTGGCTGAGTGGTTGTCACATCACCAACAGCCAGAAGCATCCAATGTCCAAAGACTTTTTTGCATACTCGACTTGCTCATGAGTAATACACTATAAAGCAGCGACAACTGACTTAATGTCTAATTTACTATAGTAAGTAAATACAATTTTTAATATTTGGTATAATATATGAAGCAATAAATTAATAAAATAAAATTAAAATTATTTATTAATAATATTTGTAGGCATACCAAAAGCTACAAAACAAGAACACACTCAATTTATTTAAAATTATTTACACTTATATAAATTAAATAAATAAGTAAAAAAAAAGAAACTAAAAGTGTCTAAAAAATATTAATATAAACAGGAAAAATTAATTTAAAAAGATTATTTTAAATTTATTGATATATTTATAAGGCTTAAAAGGAAACAAAAATTAATAATAAAATATTAAATAAAATAATATAATATTAGAACTAACTGTTAAGTAGGACTGTGTAAAGCAGAAATCTGAAGAGTCGTTTAAATCTTAAAAAAAAAAAAATTTAAAGAATTAATAAAACATTTTAAATTTTTCTACAGCATTTTCTTTTCTACAGAAATTAAAGTATTACAGATAAAGTTTTTTTTTTTTTTTTGGGTTTCCTTAGAGTGGACTTTTTTAAAAATTAACATACCACAAATAATCAAACTCTTTACTTAAACAAAAATATTTTTCAAATTAATAAACATTTAATCAATCAACATTCATCATCATTATCATTTCATTTATTTTTTTTTTCGCAGATTTTACTGGCTTAAAACAAAGTAGAGTATGCCAGATTTGTGGTGAATGAAATGCAAATATCGCTTCACTCGTTTGATCTTTTTATTTTTTGCCAACTTGTTGTATACACGCCCCCCTCAGCTGTGTTGCCTGCCCGCCCCAGCTCCGTGCTGCCTGTACTGTGTCCAGTGTCGTCCTGTTGTTTAGTTACTTTGGTAGTTTCGTTATATTTATTGGCCCACATCGGGTGAAAAATGTTCAACGCTTTGGCAATTTAGTTGAGTACCGTTATATGCCGGCAGGCACTTGCTGAACTCCCTTCGCCAACTCCTCTCCCTCCACTCGTTGTAGCAAGTTGGCCAGCTCATAAAATGCGAAAAAGCTAAAGCAGAACAATGAATGCCAGCACCAGATGCAGCTACAGAAGCAAGTCCACCTATTCAACAGAGTCGTGGCAGAGAGGGGACATGCACATGGGCATGGGTAGGGGGATGGACGGTTGTTGGCGATTTACGAGTTGCCATTTTACAGCTCAACTGAGCCGTGAAGAGTAAAACGAAAATGAAGGATCGTTTTCCACATGGAAGTATAGAAAGACCCCGATAGAAAGAACGAGTTGGAGTCGAGTGTAGTAAAGGGCAGAGTAGGGGGCGGATTGGGAGTGGTCTTGTCATCGACCTGCGTTTTATTTCATATTACATAATTGGGCGTGTAATGAGTCTAATTGAGTTTTTATGTTTTGGCCAAAAGGATTCGCCAAACGCAGCAGTTGCAGCTTTTCTTCACTTTCCTCATCTCCTCATCTCCCCATTTTCCCATTTTCCCATTTCCATTTTTTCTCTTTTGTAGAATTACTTTTTCTGCTGTGAAAAACAAGCTGGCATTTGTAGCCGCTGGTCATTCGGCTGACACGCCCATAACGCCTGCTTTCTGCCCCCACAATCCCATTTTGGCCAACATTCACATGTCTAGCCCATTTGTCGTGTGAGACACTAACTCAATTAACGTCGCTGGCAACATGTGTTAATATCCTCTTTGCTTCCGCTTGTTCCCATTTTGGGACTGTCAACTCCCAAACCTCCAAACAAAAATGAACCAAAGTGTACCAAAGCGAAGCAGAGTGTACTGAAGTGTTCCTCAAGTATTTGCGGGTGTAATTGTGTGTGTAATTTGCAATCAATTTATTTGGTTTACTTTTAACATTAGTTTACTAAGTAATTGCCCTTTATTTTCAGCTGACTAAGACATAATACTCACTTGGATTTCATTTTGGGAACTATATTAAATCTTTTAAGAATTAAAGCTTCACTGAAAACCATTTGGTTGCTGTGGTTTCGTGATGTGACAATTATGGCTGTTTGAACAAAAGCGATAGCACAAAACAAAATATACAAACAAATATTAAATACATTTTTTATTCAGTCTTAAAATATTTTAATATATAGTTTATATATCTAAATAAAAACTAAATAAAATTTTTTAATTAAAATTGGGTACAAATTTAAGGTATGTTTCTCAAATTACAATAATAGTCGCTACTAAAAGAGCAATAAATGTCGTAAAATTATTTCAAATACAAAATTTGTTAATTTTTTTTTATTTTAACAATAATTTCATACTCGATTCAAGTTTATCTGGTATGTGTAGCCCATAAGTCACTTTGTTTTGGATTAATCCCGCTTAACATAGAGAAATTAGTGGTATTCAATATGACTCACAGTTTTATTAAAAAAAAAATAAAAAATTTTATAAATTACTTAGCTGTAAACAATTCATAAATAAATTATAAGACTAATATTATATTTTTGTACTCTGCCCAAATCATTCAACTATATTTGATAGCTACCAGAACAAGTAAGAAAGGCTGCAGTCAAGCGAGCGGACTGTAAAACACCCCGAACTCTTTCTAGTAAGCAGTTTTGCGTTGAAAAAATATGAAATCCTCGACCGATTTCTCGTATGGGAGCTATAGGCTCTAGTTGGCCAATTCGAACCAAACTTGATGATAGATAATAGATTCATGCACACAATGTGTGAGATTGTTTTCAAGTTATGGTAACGGGAAAATGAAAATGATTTGCGCGCGGAGTAGACGGAGTTTCATTCCAAATTTGGTGGCTCTAGCTTTGTGTTCACACGGACGGACAGACGGACGGACGGAGAGAATGACAGACGGACAGAAGGGCATTACTATATCCTCTTAACTGTCGATTCTTTATACGGAAGTGCTTCCTTCTGCCGGTTTTGCACATTTCGCTTATGACAAACCTGATAGACGCCTCTACTCTTATTTAGAGTACGTGGCCTAATCTCTATAAATCGCCTATCAATGTTTACTGTAAAGAACATAACTACTAATTTTTAAATTAATATGTGATTTCTTCTGAGCATATTTCGCACTCGTCTTCTTCTGTCTAATGTAACATAACGGATACTTATCAGTTGTCAACAAAATAAATTATTTTAGCTTATACTTGTGCCACTTTAAAAGACAATCAATTTTAGTCAAACTTTTTATAGTTTTTTGTTTCACTTAGCCAACTGACTTATGTTGTTTAGTGTTGACCACTAGCATAAGACTAACAGTTTAGTTTTAGTGCTTGTACCTTCAGAGTTTTCTTTTCAATTAAGGCAGTCACTGTTCACACAGTAAATGAATTGACATTTTTGTTGATTAGTGTAAATCGTGCTTTAAAATTAGCAAATTAGTACATTTGATGCGGCTCGTTTGCAGTTCGACTGTTTGTCGCTAGGTGGCGCCGCTGACGGCAGGACACGCGTGTGCATTTGCCACTCCCCCAGGGCAGACACCCGCCTACCCCGCTGTTCCCTTGTTCTGTAGTCCTTGTCGCAGTCCTTGCTGTAGTCGTTGTCCTTGGGTGCCTTTTCGGGCTAATGCAACTGTCGATCGACCTACTGCTGTGCCATGTCCTCGACACTAAACTGTCCAAGGAGTCAGCGAATTGAGCAGGATCCTTGCACCTTTCGCTGTGATGCGCGTGCACGGAAGCTGCCTCGCAGTCAGCACCTCTTCTACCGCTCTCTGTCACTCTCCCTCACTGTCTCTCGCTCTCGTTCTCTGCTCGTCTCGGCGGCACAGCAGGAAAACATTGCCGCCCGCTGAGCAGCGCACGCGAATTGCAATCGAACGTATTGAACACTGAGTTAGTGTCGAAGCGGGAGGGGAGAGAGCGACAGAGACGGACTGCTTCTGCAAAAGCAGGATAGATAGATAAATGCGTTTACAACTTTCTACGAACACTGCATGCGCCTGCGGCTTTACGATGTTCGCTTCATTGGAATCCATGTGATTGTCGACCAGGACTTTGAGAGACTCTGAATTCGGTATTCGGGATATAGAATGCAGGATGTGGCATAATGTGGATGCAGCTCCCTGTGGGCAAACTCTGCTGCCGCTGCGCGAGTCGCGTGCATTTGCAAATACGCTTAAAGCGTGCTGTGCGCGCGACCAGGACAAGGTGCGACCATGGACGAAGGAGGCAGAAGAGAAGGATGGAAAGGCGGTCAGCGGGAGAGGAGGGTAGTGCAGACAGCCTAGAGATAAGAGAAAGAGCATAACGAAGGCGTAGCGAGAAAGGAAGGCGGGACACATTTGATTTCAGTGCACGCTTATGCCCAATATTGACTCAAATACTCTGCAATCCATTGTCCTTAATTCGCACCTCACGCCGCGCAATTCATTTACCCGAAAATCTTTTAGGCCCCGATTCCAAAATCTCCATTTACCCTCAATTTACTAATTTTCCATCAATGCAATGCAAATTTGGCAACTATTTTTCATTTTGTTAATTGCTTGGCTTCTGTGCCTGTTTAGGTAGAGAATTTACTTAATTCGCTGTCAGCTTCCAATGCAGCGACAGTTTGGTGTTAATCCTTTTATGCTCATGTTCCCAAGATTTATTAAACTTTGAATTATACATTTGCTGAAATAGATGAATTTGAAACGGTACCTGTGTCTCTGTTGTATTGTATTGGGTCGATTATTGTAAAAGTAGAACTAACAGTGTGTTTCTACATAAATAAATATGTATCTGTATCCGTATCCGTGCAGAGAAGCACTAGAAGAACTATGTACGACCAAGTCAGTACAAATCTGCTGGGTTCCTAGCCACCAGGGCATACCGGGAAACGAGAAAGCAGACATCCTAGCAAAGGCAGGCGTCGGGCAACCGAATAACAGAACAACTGGACATCTCCCTAAGATCAGTTTGCAGTAGTGTTGAGAGTAACACCATTGAGCATATCGGTCGAAGACGGCGAAACACTTCTGCACCTCCACAGAAAGGACTGCAGAATGTTGCTCGGGATACTCACCAGTCACTGCCCACATAACCAGTATCCATTGCAGAAAATGCAATGACCTGAACTCCACAGAGAAGCTGGAGCCCCTTCTATGCCACTGTCGTGCCATAGAGCACACAAGGCTAAGGTGCTTAAGCAAACCAATACTCTACTCAATGAAGGAAGCGTGGAATATACCAGCAAGAGACCTGTTAGCGTTCGCAAGGCTACAGGCTGTAGTAATTCTCCTCGACCGGTTGACTAAGGGTCATAACTGGCCTATGCTCTGATTCAGAAGGACATGCGGCTTAACCTAACTAAACTTATATATTTATAACTATTTAAATAAACTATTAAACTATTTATATATATTTATAACTATGGAAAGCGCACGCTAAGCCATTGCCTGCCCACCGCTATTTGCTATGCACCTTTGAGCTTTTAAAAAGTTTAGTATTCATTGGAGATTCCCTTTTGCTTTCCCGCTTACTGTATCAAAGTCTATCTATCTTTGAGCTTTATCGATGTAGATCAAAATGCAAAGAGCAAAACTAACTGAGCCGTGAGTAGCACCAAGGCTGTGAAGCAATCTAGTGTCCCTCAGTGCCGGTTTGTCCTATGCAACGTCAGCCCTTTGAACCACACCTCTATCTAAATTCTAGCAAGTATTGCGCTTTGTCAGCTATTCAATTCCTTTTTCGATGTTTTCCTTTATCAAATTTTTCTGTTGCTGTTTTTTCCGTTAAGTTTTCCTTTTTACCCTTTTGCTTTTTGCTGCACAATTTTGTTACAATTTTTTTTTTGTGTGCATTTTCTTTGTTTTTCTTTGTTTTTTATTATCTAGCAACGGCAGAAGCTTCTGTTTTCTGCAACATGCTGCAATTGTCCAACTGCCCAGCCTGCAATGCCATCCACTTCCACCTCTATTGCCCCTTACCTCTTCCTGCTCTTCGCTGTTTTATATGGAACATTTTTTTGCGGGTATCCGATATAGTTGGGTCAGTGCTTGTGGCCAGAACGGTTCTGGTTGCGGGTTCAATAGGAGTGGGTGTCCATGTGTGTGTGTGTGTGTGGGTGTGTGTGTGCGTTATTGAGTGCAAATAGCAATTTCGCAACAATTCTGCCTAGCAGCATCTGGAAATTTGCTCGTTTTGCCTTTCAGCACTTTAGGCCGAGAATTGAGGGTTGAGTTTCAGAAGGGAATCCTACCTCCCCTCCCCCTCTCTTCCCTCCTTTACCCCCTAGCACCCTCTGGCTACTGTTCAATTGACTTGGGCTGCCGTTGCTGCTCTGCTGTTGCCGTCTATTCATTTTGGCGTTGGGGGCTTTCCATGGTTTTCCCGGGCGCATTGTAACGGATTTCTGGTAACTGTTTTTGGTTGCCATCGCGTCGAATTTTGGTGCTTCAACTGCGTGTACCACAGACCATGTCCTGCAATCTGCATACAAACACCACTTCCCCTTAACGTCTCCTCAACGGTCTACACTGATGGAAATTTCTATTAAGAAGATGCGTCTAACACAATTGTAACTTTTCAAGAAATGTATAAAAATCAGAGAAGCTTGGGCCTCCTAAAGAATGAAGCCGTTGGCTAAAAAAAATGACTTTATTGAAGTAAAAAAACAAGTAAGAAACGTATAGCCGAACGAGCTCGACCGTATAATACTCTCTGCTTTTATTCCCTGTTGTAATTAAAGTTCTTGTATTAAGTTAAAAGAAAAAGAAAACTAAGCATAATCGAACATACATTTGTTTGTCTGTATGCACCTACATATTAAATGTATGTATATACATATGTGTATATGTGTACTATTGATCGGCACGGCCAGCGCTGTTTCGCTCTCACTTATGCACTTTGCTGCTTGTTTTCTTTTTCGTTTATTGTCGGATTTTTTTGAAACTTTCAAGATATTTTGGTATACTTAGTCTTCACACAAGTTTTTAATTACAATACTGTACGAAATGAACAAATGCCTTTAAAACGGCATGCAAGTTAGAAAAGTTTTTTATTTCTGACGGAAAAAGGGGGCGTGGCAGCCAAAAATTTTAAATGACACTGCATTTATACTTTTTCTAGGAACCTGCGTATCAAAATTGGTATTACTTAGTGTCACAGTTTCTGAGATATTCGACGAAAACAGACTTTTTCCGACTTGTGTCCGGGTTTTTACTCATTTTGGGCAAATGGGGCGTGGCATCAAACAAGAAAAAAGAGTTTTGTATTGACTGACTAAATATCGAGTCGATAGAGACCAAACTCGAACTTGTAGCTCTTACCATCTCTGAAATCTGTTTGTTAATACGGACAGACAGACAGACGGACAGACAGACGGACAGACAGACGGACATGGCACAAGCCCAATATACTCTTGCAGGGAGTATAATAAATATATATATCTTCAATAATTTTTAACATATGTCAAGTATATTCTTTTACAAAAATAATAATTTTTCTTTGCGTACATTTATTTAAAAATTATGTACAAATTTGGAAAATGATTTTGGGACTCAAGAGACTGGAATCCCTTGGTTAAATACAATGTTTTCTTTTGGAATAAACAATGCTTTCCTGCTGTTTATATTTTACGCAATTTCAGCAAAAATTATACTTTTCAAATATATTTGGCATCAATCTAACAAATCCTTTCAAAAGGTTTCAACTAATGTGATTTCGGTCTATTTTTTAATTTGTTGTTAATTTTAAATATTCAATTATTTTAAAGAAGAAAATTAAAATTGGCATTTAGTTCTTAGCCGACACACTTGAAAACCTTAATTTGACAACCCAATTTTTGACAGTGTATCCCACGAGACTCCTTGTCCTGCTTGTTACGTCTTTCGTCCTCGGCACAAACAATGAACTGTCGAATCTTTTTGTGCGTCGGTGTCTCGCTGGTTGGCACTGCAAAAAGTCGGGAAGACGGGTCTAAAGAGGGCGTGGCAAAGGGGGGTACAATCGAGAGGGACGTAGAGTGGTAGTGGGTGGGTAAGGGGGTATGTATGGCATTCCGACAGATTCGATTTTATTGGATTACGGTTTAGATTGCAATGACAAAAAGTGCAGGCGCTTATATTCATGTTGTTTATGCTGTTGTTGTTGTTGTTGTTGTTGTTTCGGTTGTTTAGAAAACATGCACTAAAAGTACAAAAACAACAAAATGAAGTAAAGAAAAGCATAAAAACCTTTTTGACGGCACTCACCGCGTATCGTCCTTGTGCATCATTTATGTCCTTTAGGCCATTGCCACATTTTGTTCTTCTTAATTTTTTGGCATTCGACAACAACAGCAATAAGTGCAACAACAACAGCAGCAGCAGCAGCAAGAAGAAGAACAAGTGTTGCACGGCGTGAATGAATTGAAATTTGTTTGTTTGTTGTTGTTGCTGGTCATGTTGTTGTTTGATGTTCGATGCCATGCGCTTCCGTTGCGTTGTACGTGCAACATGCGGCAAACAGCATGGAGCAGGAGCGTAGCAAGTAGGGTGTAGGGTCAAACGGGGAACAAGAAGCAATTGGTATCGCTTGGGGCGAAAAGGGAAGGCAAGTGTTGGAGTTTAGCAAGTGACACAGCATAAAGGACTTGACGAATACCCTACTGGGTGGAAAAAGGCGTCTAAAAAATAAAAAACAAAATATATATCAAATTAAAATAAAAAATAATTTCATTAATTATTTACAATAAGACTTTTCAAAACACTTCTTTAAATATATAAAAATATATTTTATTTTACCTTATCTTACCTTTTTGGCTTTTTTATACTCACTATTATCCTCACCATATTGTAGGGTATTAACTATTCTTCAGTAAAATTCTATTGATATAGTTTCTTTTGTAATTTTCTTTTGTATTTTTGTGTTCATTTTGAGTAGTTTGCAATGCGGATGTTGGTATTTTGTCACATTACCTCGATCTGGACATTGTCACGTTTGTTTTTGTTGTTTTATTTGTTTTTTCTAATGCATATTGCGTAGAGTGTGTGTTGTTGTGGGTGTGTGTTGGAGTGCTTGTTTAGCTGTGTGTGAAGTTATGCACTCTTGTCACATGATTCGCTGAAATCCGATTTTCAATTATTGGATTTTGTTTTTAGCGCGCTGCAACAATTGTTTGGAGCGCATCCAATAACACCCCCTCCACAGCCACGAACGCCCCTCTACACCACCGAAAGGAAGACACCAGCGCACCACCAAAGCAGCGAACCACTAGCTTCTTTGGAAGTTTTTTTAATTGCCACCGCACTGCGTGAAAGCGAATGAAGATTGAATCGTGTGGGAAGAGGGAGATAGATTTGATCTGGGTGTATGTGTGTGTTTGTTGCTGTGTGTACAAATATGTGTTTGCTTGTATTTGTGCCTCATGTGGCGTGTGTGTTTTAGCTGTTGTCAAAGGATTTGGCCGCTTGGACTGTGGCCCAAACTAAGCTAATTAAAATTTGCCCACAGCGTTGGGCGTCGGGCGTCGGGCTTCGGGCGCTTCGCATTGTGGGCGACGGGCTGCTTAAAAAGAAACCAAAGTCAAAGGTCAAAGAGCAAAGAAGCACAACAAACAAAACAAGAAAGAAAAGTACAGTCGAACACGCCCGACCGTATAATACTCTCTGCGTTTATTCCCAATTATAATACTTAAATCGGTATTCAGACATTACAATAGATAGTTCTTGTATTAGAATACGTTAAAACAAAAAAAAGATAAGCATAATCAAGCATACATGTGTTTGTCTGTATGTACATACAAATTCGTTTGACGTTAAATGTATGCACATACATATGTGTGTATGAATACTATTGGTCGGCACGACTAGCGCTGTCTCTCTCGCGCTCATTGCTTTAGAATAAAATCTTTGTTGCTGCATTGCTTTCTTGTTTATGGTCGGATTCTTATGAAACTTTCTGGAGAGTTTGACATGATACGTCTTCAAACGAATCATAAATAACAACACTGTACGATAAGAATAAATGCTTTAAAAACGGCATGCAAGTTTGAAATTTACTTTAATTTCTTGCGGAAAAAGGGGGCGTGGCAGCCCAAAACTTTTGATGTCATTGGATTTATGCGTCCTTTAGGAACACGTGTACCAAAATTGGTATTCCTAAGTGCCATAGTTACTGAGATATTAACCGAAAACATCTATTTTTCCGAGGTATGTCTAGTTTTTTGCTCATTGTGGGCGAATGGGGCGTGGCATCGAAAAAAAAAAAGATTCTTGTATTGACTGACTAAATATCGAGTCGATAGAGACCAAATTCAAACTTGTAGCTCTTACCATCTCTGAAATCTGTTTGTTCATACGGACAGACAGACAGA
Source organism: Drosophila parthenogenetica (assembly GCA_035047505.1). Lineage (NCBI taxonomy): Eukaryota > Metazoa > Arthropoda > Insecta > Diptera > Drosophilidae > Drosophila > Drosophila parthenogenetica. The sequence continues at coordinate 1,460,848 of JAWNPM010000174.1, forward strand.
CAGACGGACAGACGGACAGACGGACAGACAGACGGACAGACGGACATGGTTATATCGACTCGGCTTGTGACGCTGATCAAGAATATATATACTTTATGGGGTCTGCCACGCCTCCTTCTGCCTGTTACATACATTTGCACAAACCCAATATACTCTTGCAGAGAGTATAAAAATTAGAAAAAAACATAGCTAGAGCAGCGTATTTTAATTAAAATTTCCCAACAGCTCAAACAGTCTAAAATGACCCCCAGAGCGGGGGGCGTGCTGCATTTAGGAGGGTGGCTCAAGCTCCCAATAGGATCAAAGGATCAAAAGCTAACGCTGATGATGTGGCAACGGCGACCACAAGCTACAACAGTATATGTCGTCCTTGGACATGCTAGATACACTGAAAAAAATTAATTCATTTTTTAATATGTAACCTTAGATTTAAATTATTTATATTAAATAAATTTAATAGTTAATAACAAAACGTAATCGTCATAAATAAAAAAAAAATGTTATTTTATTTAATTTATTTTCTGATTCAATTTTTTATTGTTTCTTTTTTAAAACTATTTTACAATTATTTTTTAAATTCTGATAAAACATTAATATATTTTAAATATGTCCAAATTCCTTAAAAAAATAAAATTATGATAAATTTAAATTTTATTTCAAATATATTACAAATTAAAACGAGTTGCTCAAGTATCAAAAATAAAAACTAACGAATTAACTATCATTCAAATTCAAACATAACTTTTTGTCAGTGCATATAATTAACTCTCGCACACACAAACACACACACACACACGCAAAAACACACACACACACATGAGATGGTCGAGATAATCCCAATTTTAGACTAATTAAATTGTCAAATATTTGTCGAGCGAGGTCGGAGGGAGCCGAGCAAAAGGGTGCGAGCGTCGGGTGTTGGGTGGGCGTGGCTGGCCAAAAAGTAAATAAAATCAACCGAAAATCTTCAATTTGCAGCTAATTAAACGCTCGCCAGCTGCGAAACGTTAACAAAAGGAAGCCGCTTGATCGAGCGACCTAACAATGTTGACCCGATTCGCCAAGCAGGTAGCTGGGCCCAAGAAAAAGGATTGAGACAAGTACACGTACGTGTACTTACATTGAGCACTGTATACTGTATACAGTATACTGCGTGCATTGTGCAGCGGTCGCTGCTTTTGGTCAGCTAACAATATGTTAACCGGGTCAGAGGTTTATGGCCCAGCTAAACACACTAAACTCAAACTATTACTATGGCCATGCGTAGTTTCTATTACCAATTCCATTCCCAACGGCAGTTCAATGTCAAAAGCGGCTGCCGAAGGAGTTGAAAGGAGTGAGAAACGGACAGTCATAAAAATAGATCCTTTGGCCGCGGCCAAAAATTTGTTTATTTATGCACTTCGCATTGTGTGGCCAAAAGCAAATGGTTCTTACAACGGCCCTAATGCTTTATGGCCCAAACCTCTAGACTCGAATTCAAACTCAAACTCGGCATTCGTCGGCATTTGCACTCTGTTTCTGAAACAAACACACAACCCTTTAGCCTTTCATTGGAAATTTTCAGTGCTGCCGTTTACTACCCTGCACTTTTGGGCCTTACCCTTTCGCCTACCTTTCACTTCCTGTCACCCTTCCCGTGCACCCTGCCCAAGTAGTTCGTGAGCTTTTACAACTTGTCAGTCATTTGAACAAAACTAATTTGCATGTCATTTCTTTAGCACTCTTGAAATTTTTGAACATTTTGCACGAAATACACAAATTGCTGAATGGCTTCAGTTTGTGGGTGTACAATCGTCGTGTACGTGTGTGTGTTGATGTGTGTGTTGGGGTTTACAATTACAGGCAGGCATTTGGCAAGTCTAGATGAACGATGCATTTGTAAACAAGTCGACAAGTCCCAAGAAGCTCTTTTCGAACCGGAGACGCCAAGGTTTTCAAGCGAGTGAACGAACCTGACACCCCTGCAGGGCGAAAATTCTACACCCCCAAAGCAGCTGAAATGCATTCACACCACAAATTTGCATTCCGCAACTTAAGCTGTGTTTCTAAATTTGAAAAACAAAAAAACTACAAAGCACATTAAAATTATTATTAAATGTAAGCTTACTTAAGCTTAAGTTTAATGCAAGTTTCTCAGATAGTTTTAACTTAAAAAGTTTATTAATTATATAACAAACAAGTGGGAAAGGCAATAGTCGAACAAGCCGACTGTAAAAGACCCCGTACTCCTTTGTCGTTTGGGAGCTATAGGCTATAGTTGTCCAAACCGGATCAAACTTGGTGTGGATAATTAAAACCTAGATGTACACAGAACGTATGAGTTTGGTTGCAAGAGCTCAACAAGCTCTAAAAGTCTTTCTACAAATTTTCCATTTTTCATCGATTTGTCCTATGGGAGCTGCAGGATATAGTTGTCTGATCCAAATCAAACTTGGTGAGGATAGTTTTACATAATGTGTGAATTTGGTCCCGATAGGCACCAGGAATCTCAGGAAGTCGAAGCCAAATATACCTGTGATTTCTAACAGAATTGGTATAGATAAAAATTAAGTTCTGGGATAGTTTGGGATAGTTTGGGATTCACTTTATATCATACTTTTGATGTCAATGAAAAGATATTAGGTTATAATTTATTTGACTTAATTAATAAATTTGTTGACTGTGGGCTAAGTTTGTGTCAAACTTGCATAACATAAAAATCAATTCGTCTTAACATACATATCTCAACACGCTGCACTGACCTGACGACTGACAATCTTTATTTCAAATGAAGCTATCATGAAGAAAAGTAATTTAAAAAGTGATTCTCTGTCACCTATCTAGATCTTAATTAATATAGTTTAAACTATTATATTATGGTGTATTGTATTGTATTTTTATATATTGTAATTTGTTTTTAACAAATAAATTCGTTTCGCGTTTTTCGTAGCCGTACGTTATGCGGTGTGCCCCTCGGCCGGTTGGGCGGGAGGTGGCTGCATTGTCTGCAGTGTTCCGCGCGCTAACAAGCACGTTGCTTGGTGTTGCTGGACCACTTGAATGTACTGTCTCGTTGGTACATCAACGTCCATAATAATTATAAAAAAAAACTGCTCTTACTATAATCACTCCATTCTATCAATAAAACCTTACAAAGAAAGAGCACAAAAAACATTTGTTGTCAACTTACTACTATTAATCAAGGCTGAAGTCGCTATAGGACACCTAATTCAATAAAAACTAAAGAAATATCCCGTTTCCCCCTCTGAAATGAAAACAAAGATGGAAATTCTTGGAGCGCATACATTTTACTTGCTTCATTTGTGCGTCCAACGATAACACGTGCACTCGAAGGCAATTTTGGATTGAAAGAAAAATTGTTGATTAAAATGTGCAAACAAAATGAAACACACCAACAATTAGCGAATTTAGTGCGAATAAAGATGATGCCGAGATCAAATTGGTAATGAGAATTAACAGCGCAGCTACAGTAGTGGCTAATAAAGTATTCCCTGCTCTTGCAGTTACACTCACAGCTCCATTTCCACTTCCAGTTCCCATCTCTATATTCATTTCCCCATCGATTGCCAACATCATTTTTACTTCCAAGTCCAAATCCAAATCCGTATCCAATTTCATAATCCCTTTCATTTCCATATACTCCATGAGCTGCTGCTGTTGCTGTTGTTGCTGCTGCCGCTGCTGCTGCTGCTGTTGTTGCTGCTGCTGCTGCTATTGATGTTCTATATGACATCGCCGTCGGGCTCCGGTGGCGACGGTGATTGTGCATTGTGCTGTGCCAGCTTCCTCTCGTAGGCATCGATCTGAGCCGCAATTGTTGCCAACTGCTGTTGTATGAAATCGCAGAGGCGCAAAATTTGCTGTACGCTCCGCTCGCGTCGCTGCTCCAATGTCTCGCGTCGCGGTGGCTGTATCACTCGCTGTTGTGGCTCCGGTTCTGGCTCAGCCTCGGCATCTGGTATCTCGGCACCGGCCTGCTGCTGCTGCTGTACACCATCGCCGGCGCCACGATGCTGTGGTGCCAATGGCGCCTCAAACATTATCTCAGCATCACCGCCGCCCATGTGGGCCATTTGATTGGCTGGCGCAACGGTGGGTATGCCAACCACATGATTATTATCACCAATATTGCCCACATCCCCAGCTTGTCCCTCATTACCCATTGTGCCCCAGCCGGCGACCAGTTGTCGTCTCGCTCTCATCAATGGATGACGAGCGTATCTCTCGATTTGATTCAACAACGGTACCGTCAACTGCGGCGTCAACGTTAGCGTTAACATTGGCATCGTCATTGGCATTGGCATTGGCATTGGCATTGGCATCGGCATTGGCATTGGCGTTCTCATCCTTGTCGTTGTCGTTGTTGCTGCTGCTGTTGTTGTTGTTGCTGCTGCTGCAGTTGTTGTTGTTGTTGTCATCATCGTCGGCATCACCATCGGCATCGGCACTGGCATCGGCAACGGCAACATCATCGGCATCTCCATGTCTCGCATATATTCGAATATGTATTGTCTTTGGCGGCGTCGTCGGTTCATCAGAAAGTTGTTGATGTTCAAATTGTTGTTCAAATTGTTCAAGTTGTTGTTCAAGTTGATCAAGTTGTTGTTCCTTCTGTTAATATTGTTGTTCATGTTGTTGCTGCTGCTATTGTTGTTGTTGTTGTAGTTGTTGTCGTTGTTTGTGTTATTGTTGTTGTAGTTGTTGTTGTTGTTGTTACTTGTACTGGTGTTAGTGTTCATGTTGTTGTAGGTGTTTGTGTTATTTGTGTTGTTGTTGTTGTTGTTGCTGGTGTTGCTATTGCTATTGCTGCTGTTTGACGCCATTGCTATTTTGTGGGCGTTTTGAATTTTTAGACCGAAACAGAAAAGTTTTGCGAGCGCCAAGCGAATTTCTAAAAGTTTGAAGCGTGCTTGTAACCCGATCTGTATGCCGATGAAATATAACTGAAAAACAAAATTATCAAAATTGTGACACAACTAAATCACTAAGAATGCAATGCCAAGGCCTACTAAAATTCCCTCTAATTAATATCACACTCAGTACAAACAGCTTGCATTTTATTAGCTAAGAAATTAATAGAAAAACTTTTATCATTGTTTTATTTTCAATAATTTAATTAAAATGTTAATTCAAATGTATACTATAATATAATTATTGTTGTTATTATTATTATTATTATTGTTATAAGTATTATTATTATTATTATTATTATAATTATCATTATTATTATTATTACAAAAACTATATATTCCTAGAGTGTTTGACTAGGTTAACACAGCCCAATATTCTCCGCAAATAACAATCCCAAAAGTACTCCAATTACAGGGTCTTAAAAATATTTCCACCCCTCGTATCTGATGACCATAGTTATTGACATTTCACTGCCAACTTCCTCCTGAACTAACTATATGTAAACACGTTCTTAAGGATGTCCGAGACAAAAGGTAACTCAAGTCACAATCGAATGTCCACATACATATATATTTGCACCCTTATGTTAAGCTCTCTGCGTGTGTGTGTATAAAATATTTTGCATGCTCACGGGCATAGGTGAGCTCATAAAAATGGCATGGACAGGTGTGTGGGTGGTGGTCGGGGGGTAGGTGAGGATAAGTGGAATGTGCAGGACATTGGAGACCCAAAAGCGGCCAACACAAATCATATTACAAAACTTTACACGCTTAAGAGTGCATGTAATTGGCTTTTGAAATGTGCGCGCGCCAAAAGGTTAACACATTTCTGGTAACCAAGAGAGCAGGACACGCAAGGACAATAGCCAGCGGACAGTGGACAGTGGACAGTGGACAGTGGACAATGGTCTGAGCGAAGCAGACCGCTTAGCCCGATGTGCTAATAACAATAAGTGTCGTCGTCGTGCCAGTAAAATGTCGCCATGTCCAGTGTCCTGTGTCCTGTCCACGTTTGAAATATGAGCAGAGACCGTCCCAGTGCAAGGATCCGGCAAGGACAACAGACTAACTGACTAACAGACTAACTGACTAGCTGACTAGCTGACTGACTGACTGTCGGGCAACCCCTTTATGCCACTGGCTAATTCAGCGCTGCTGCCAACAACTTAACGTGTGTTCTTGTTGTTGTTGCTGTTGCTGTTCGGCGTTGGATATATCCTTGAAACTTTTGGCGCTAGACATGTGCTCGTTTTGGCTGTGACGTATATTTAACATGCCACACCGCAACTCCAGCTGCCAGCTAACAATTCACCATTTTGCCCAACTCTAACGCCACCCCCCCCCCCCCTTCCTTTCCCCTGGCAACCAACAATTGCGCCCACCCAAAAAAGTATGCTATGATTTTTTGAGTGTTGGCATGTTTGCTGTCAGAAAATTGTCAGAATTTTATGGCCCCATTGCTAGCAACGTTTTGCTTTTCGGTTTTCCCTTTTTCCTATTTTCCTTCTGTATTTTGTTTTTGCTTTTCTGCATTCATTTATTATTGTTGTTGTTGTTGTTGTTGCTGCACTAGAATTTTCATTAGGCTTGATGATTGGAAAAATTGACAGGCGCCTGGCAAAAGCGATCACTTTATAGCACTTCTCATTCCAAAATTCGTAAAAATCCCCCAATTCTCATTCAACGTGCACGAAGTCATAGATGTGCCAATTGTTTTGGCCAGACAATTGTGTAACATTTGTTATTGTTGTTGTTAGCACCTCAATATAGCAAGTCTTATAATACACATGGCTTTTTCGGCTTTGGGCTTTGGGCTGTTGGCTTAAACCGCTTACCGATTGCCTTGGACAATAATAACATTTTAGCAGGCGCTGTGGTGGTGTAAACAGCTTTACATTTGACTGTAATCGATGGAGATTCGTAAAAATCAATACATATATGAAACAAAGTTAACTAGCTTTGATTCCGGTCCATCAATTGGGTTAATATTTTAAATTTTAATAGGATTTATTTATAACATTTATATTTATAACATTTATAACGTTTAAAAGTGTAAGCATATCTATAGTTTCTCACTAAAGCTCTAAAGCTAAAGTATCCTATATGAAATTTTTGTGCCCAGCCTTCAATCTTCCTATTTTTGCATCCCTTGAAGAGTTGACATATATTCGGGCAATGGCCGCTGCATTAACTCCACTTTTCTCTCGTCCTTCTTTCATTCACCTTACACGCGTTAATGATAGCACTCAGAATACCCACTGTGCAGTGCCCCAACTCCAACTGCTACCCTGATCAACGCTCCTTCCACAGTTTTGCTGGTTTGGTTTACATTTTTGCATTTCCCGAACCGCATCGCATTAAAGTATCCTTGTGTCTTTGGCCTGTATTCTGCCGCCATTGTTTGGTTATCCAAGAGGAGCAGGGGCAGAAGAAAGGAGAGCGGCAGAAAATCATCACAAGTGGGACGTTTGCAGTCGCGCTGTGTTTGTCTGCCTGCGTTGCTGTCTGCATATGCCTGATAATGTTAACCATTTCCATGTATTTTTTTCTACCCATCCCCTTCTCCTACTCATATCCCCACCCCTACCCTTACCGTCTTCTCCAAAACAAAGTATGGCTGTTTGAAGTGGTTGTACGATTTGGATTTTGATTTCAATGCCACTCAACTGGCCGTCGCCGCCCTGGGAAAATCGCCTTAAACAGACCATTCCGGAAATGCGAAAAACGCGAGCGACGGCTGATGCAACCCCCCTATCCCTTTCCCTGTCTCTGTCACTGTGAAGGGTAGTGCAGAGGGGTAGCAGGCACAAGGCTGGGCACTCTGAAACACTCGGTATCACATCACAGTCGAGCCATTGGCCATGCACGGGGTGGTTTTTCATTATCATTTGCGCTGCACATAAATTATTTATTGTTAGCGATTTTCCAAAAAAGATAACAGTAGCGAGTGAGGCCAGCTTTTATTTACTTTGGTCGCGAATCCAGTCGAGGAAGCAGCGGGAGCAGCGCTAGCTGGAGGACTCTGATGCGTTTGTTGTCTCACTTGAATATGCTTTACATACATTCTCGCATGCAAGTACCCAAAAATTCGAGTACACAAGTAAGTCACCATGTAAGCGTGTGTGTGTGTGTGTGTGTATTTGTGTGTGTTTATGTATCTACCACTCAATATAGTTGTTTTTTTGTTGTTGTTGTTGTTTCACCCTAAATCGACACCCCGAAAACATTTCGCCCAGTCCGGAAATACATAAATATTTATTAGTTTCGCCTTTTGCCGCGATATGTGATGCCATCTAAAAAGCATATTAATATGAATTTTGTGTTTTCAAGTAAATAGCCAAGGGATATCTACACACAAACAACAACACACACAAACACACGTTCGCTTACTTCCAATGAATATTGTGACTCAAACAAAATATATTGAAATTTAGTAAATTAGGCACAACCATTAACTCAACTTTTGCTTAGCAAATCAAGCCACGAAAATTAACTTAATAATATATGTAGGTAAAGAAAATTAATAAAATTATTTTTAGCTTAACTTAAAAAATAAAAAATTTTTTAATCAATTGCACATAAAATACATGCAGTATTTTATTAAGATCAATCTACCACCCAAACTACTTTTTTCAATACGGTCGCCACGATATCTTAAATTCTGATCGACCGATTTGCTTAAAACTTGGAGCAAATATTTTTTAAATACATTTCTATGGCATAAACCAATCAAAACTGGAAAGCTTTAATCTTTAACGTGCTTAAAAAATTCGAATTGGCTTAAAAACTCGTCCAAAATTTTTGAACAGCGCGCATTATATGAAAAAATAAATGTTTTTTGTACTTTTTTTGCTTTTTGCCATAGAAAAATTCATACTAATTTATAACTTTTTTTCGCATGCCCACAAGGGCTGTAATCGTGGCGACGAGAATACTGCCTTTTGTTTTTGCCTTCACTTTATGAACGTTAAAAACTATTCTAATTTTTTTTAATTCTAGTTTTTTTTTTAATTATTAAAATATGAATAAATAAATGATACAAAAATGCATATCAAAAATTTCAATTACAATAAAAATAATTTATTTTTATTAATAACATTTTTTATAGTTTAAAATATGTTATTTTTTATTTGGCGTATTTTATTAAAGCGCTTTAAATTTTGACCCATTTTGAGGCATATTTTGTTTAAAAATAAGTTTTAAAAAATATATAAAATATGTATACTTCTTAGCTTCCGTTGTTTTTGTTTTTTATTAAATATAAATAATATGTTAAAAAGCTGAGACTTTTTATTTAGTTATCAATATATTGGACAGAAAATTGTTTGAAAATTTTTTAATGCGTTTTATATATAAATTCGACCTTTACTTAAATTTGTTTTCAACAATTGAAATATAAAATCGTTAAAAGCTTTACAAAAATCAAGTTCAACGTTTTGTACATATCCTTTCACACATTTTTTATGCATTTCATGTTCGACTTTTGACTTATAAGTTGCAAAATTTGCATTTATTAAAAAATTCAACAAAAAGTCCAAACATCAGACAGTTAAAAAATTGACAGGAACACAGGAAAAAAAAAAAGAAACAAGGCGAAAAAATTAAAGAAAAAAGAAATCTGTAGCGCTGTCTGTCTGGCCGAAAACCGCCAAACAACGCCACTACATTAGCAGCTTCAAAATAAGGGCAACAAAAAACAATTGGAAAACCGAACATGTATTCCCTCGTCCCCTGGGACTCCTGCCCCACCCCCTACTTCTATGGTAACCTTACTGCCAAATAATTGGACTTTATGCTGATGCAATGACCAATACAGAATCGCATTCTCTCTCACTCTCTTTCTCCCTGTCCCGCTCTTACTCGCTGCGACTGCCCGCAAGAGCGGAAGTTAACTTGCGTGCCAGGCCAGAGCACCAACGTGGCTCAACTCCCCCAACCAGCCCCGCCTACACGCACACACTCGCGAGAATACTTTAAACTTAAGCCGACTATTAAATACCCTTTTCTTATATAACTACAATACTCCATCCCAATTGTGGTACCCTGACAACAACATACCCTTCCTCCGCAATTAAAGGGTATACAAACGCAATACGCCTTTCCTCTGCCTCTTCTTTTGCCTCCACTTCCCTCCGTGCCGCTGCTGTTGTTGTTGCTGTTGCTGGCGGCTCGGCTCGTTCGGTTGCGGTTCAAATTTAATATTCACTCGCGCAAATAATCCATGCAGACGCCGGACAAGCGACGGACAGTGGGACAAATAGACAGACTGGTAAACACAATGGTGAAATGGCGCTGCTAAGCTGACATGAGTACAAAGCGTGTAGGGAGGGAAGAGGAGCAAGGGGTAGTAAAGGGATGGGAAGCGGGGGGCGCGGTAGGCCCGCAACCCTTCTTCGGGGTTTTAGCCACAGCCGCCAGCAAAGCAAACTGCAAACTGCAACTGCAAGTGAAGTTTGTCTGTGGCTAGCCCCGGCTGACTGTGACTATGACATTGTGGGTGTGTGTCTGTGTTTGTGTGAGTGTGTGTGTTCTTGTGTACGTGTGTAAGTATGCGTGAAATGGTTTACTATTTGCCTAGAGCAAAGCAGCTTCTCAAGCTGCTGTCGGCACAGTCCAGTGCAATGCATTAACCCCTTAATTAATACTAGATTTGAATAGCGCACTGTGGGTAAAAAACACGAAATTATGACTCAATTCTGAGCAGAAAATGTGGCACTTTATTAGACCCTGTACTCTCAAAAAGAGTAGAGGGGTTCATTAAGTTTGTCAGAAGCAAAATTTATTCTTGATTAGCATCAACAGCCCAGACGATACAGCAATGTCCGTCTGTTTGTCCGTATAAACACCTAGATCTCAGAGACTATAAGGACTAGAGCCATAGTCATCTCAACAAATTCTATGTTTACATCATTATAACTTGGAAACAACTAAAGCTATCAGGACCCAATCCAGACCACTATACCATATAGCTCATATGGGTCAAATCGATCGAAAATAAAGGAAAAGTTCTAGAGTATGCTCGGGGTCTTTTACTTGGTAATTATCAGGGTTTTTACGGACTAAAATTAAGAGAATGGGTTTTAAAATAGTCTAAGAAGTGATATAATTTCTGCAAGCAGTTTCCATGTTCAAAAATCATTTTATCAATATAACGAACACGTTGCTTAAAAAGAAATTTAAGGTCATGAGAACATCATACAATATTTTCAAAGATGTCAAAATTGATAACTGAAGTAACTATAAACGAATGTAATAATCTGCCTAGAATATAATCTTGAAGAATTCTTCGGCAATGTAAAAATCTGAGATTTTTGTTTTGAACTTTTTAAACTGTACTGAAATAACTAAAAAAATGTAAGCTCAAACTCTAAGAAACATATTGAATTAAAAAACTTTCGTTTTATTTTATAGCCAGAGTAAATTATGCGATGCTTTAAATTCTATGCTTCTATGAAGTTTTTATCTTAGAATGAGCATTCAACAATTTAAGATTTTTCTTTTACTTTACTAGCTTTCATATAAAATTAGTTTGTGTTTCTCTCACTCCTTTTAGAAGCGCACCAAGTGTCCATTTAGCACTTCAGCTGCCTCATTAAATGCTTTTACGCGCAACAAAAATCAATTAAATTTGGTGCTGCATTTATATGAATATTCAATTTATATAATTTTGCAATTGTTGTTGATAAAAACAAATACTTTTTTAAGCAATTTTTTGTGCGCTTCATTGGCAGAGATTTACGCATTAAGCTGAGAGCTAAGCATGTAAAGCCTGACGCAGATTGCACATACGCCACGTATGTTGATTGTCATTTAAAGTTATTTACCGCACTTTGTTTGTATTGGGGGAGGGGCGGAATAAGGGGCGTGAATGAAAGTTGCATTTGTCAGTTACAGTGCTAACGGCTAACTAAAATGCTTCATCATTGCCATCATGATCGTCTGCGGTGCAAACATTTTAGCTTAACAATTAGCAAAAAGTAAATTTCGAATGGATAACTCGTGTGTTTTTGACTATAATTTGACTTGATTTACCAGCTGACTGACCAGAGTCAAAGTCAGTCCGTGCAGTGGTACCATGCCCACCTCTCCAGCCCCTCTTCCTTGTCTTCTTTCGCTGCATTTTTGTCAAGTCATGGCTGTACTCTCCCCACAATAAAAAGAGCTGAAAAAAGGCATTTGCTTGTCTGGCAAATTGCAACTGCACGCTGACTGACCCAAGTTATCAAACCCCCTGAAGCCTCCACTCCGTCCACATCCCTTCCTACCCCATCACTCTACTGCCCGTCATGTTGTTGTGTCGCGACTGTAACTCCTGATCCTTCTCCTGTTGCAATTGTTGTTGTTGTTGCTGTTTGTTGCTAGTGTTGCTTCATTTCACTCGTTTGTTTTGTGCCTTTTTCTCGACGCGCTCCTCGTACAACTGTCCAAGGGACAGCTGCCGCCGTGCCTGACAGGTCGCTGCCCCCATCCTTCCCAGCCGTGTCTCTGCCCTGCCTTCCGCCAATCGAACACAACCCCCCTTTTCTGCCCACCCAATGCGCAATCAGTTGCAACGCAATTTGATTTTGTCGCTTCATGGCTCGTAGCAGTTGCCACAATCCCCCCACCAGCCGGACCCCCCTCAGTCCCCCTCTCCCACCACCTCTGGGGTACTCTTTGTGGCAATAGCGTCCATCGCTTGGCCGCCATAAAGTGCACATGTCGCTTCATGTTCGCAGTGACATTCATTCGCCGTTACAGTGCTTTCTTTTTTGCCGCCGCTTGCAGCGGCAGCAGCGTGCGCGCATTGCGCATACGACGAGTGGTCCGCAAAAAGTTTTGCCCTGCAATCTGGCCATCGCGATTGTGTTTCACCTCCTCCTCAAACACTTCCCAAATGAACCACTCACAGTCCTAGTTCCCCCTTTCTTTCCTTCCCCTCCAACGTTGGCATTGCATTTTTGAACAATTTATTTGACGGCTTCAAGTTGCCGACGTTGCTGCGGTTGCAAAAGTGCATTAGCCGCTGCCTGTCACTCAACAACAATAGCAGCAGAGACATGAGAGACAGGAGGCAGAAGGATCGAAAGGAGGGGTAACTGAGCAGCAGACTTTAGCTACACTGACAAAAAATAAACAAGAAATTGTTTAAACAGAAATTTACTTTTAAAACGAATTTACAAACCGTAATTTTTTAGAAGTGTACCGCTCAGACCTGGCTAAGAACAGCATGGGCTTCATTTGTAGTTCCTGAGTGCAAATAATTCAAATATTTAAGTCCTTTTTATTGTTACCAAATTAACGCAAATTACTAAGCAAATGACGTCAAATGAAAATAGATAAGTTTAATATAATTTTTGTTAACTTTGCTTGTTATAAATTTATGTTTATTATGTTAATAGATATTTTGGTAAAATATCCTACAAAATGAGAATGTGTGAATAAAATAAAGTATTAACAAATTAAATATGTTTGAATAATTTTAGACTATCTATAAGTGAAGCTTAACTAAATAAATGAATAAAATATACGTTTGCAAACAAACACAGGAGACTTTCAGTCACAAACTGCTTCGTGTGCACCAAGAAATGTTTGGAAAACACAACAAATTAATAATTACAACAAATTATAATTTTATTTTATTTATTAAAAATATTACATTACGCCTTATACGTTTTGTTTCTGGAAATAAATAAATATTTTGACTGCATTTGTTTACTTAAGCTACAAAAAAGCCCAGTCCCATAGTTTCTATTGACTTTATTAGAGCACTTCTTATAAATTTTCACTTTTATTTTATTTTGCAACAAATTCGTTAAATCTTTAAGCTCCGAATTGCGTTGGCAACAACAACAAAAATTGTTAACAAGGAAACCAGAAAAGATACTAAGGCAACAGTTGACAAACGACTGTAAAAGACCCTGCACTTATGTCTTTTCTATAGCAATCCACATAATAATATAAACTATTCAAAATTTAACATATCAACAAATTTAAGTTAAGTTTGTAGTTATTCCATCAAGACCATCCTTTTAGAGATACAGTAAAAGCTCTACTCGTGGAAAGCTCCCACAGGCGGACAGCTTCTTTAGCCGGACAAATTTTACAGTTTCAAGAGCATGATTTTCATAAAAAAAAAAAACCGGTCCTATAGGTAAACATCTCCCTTGGGAGGCAAAAAATACTGAAACCGTGGGTGTTCGTCCAAGGGAGCCTTTACTGTACATCACATAGTCATCTAATCCTATTTAAAACCCTTCCATTTACATAATATACGTAGTTGATTGGGTTATCTCCTCTAACAACAACAGTTTCTATACTCAGCTCAGATTTTCGTCCCTATACATTTTAAATAAATATAACACCTCTCTTAGAAATTACTGTGTACAGGGTCTAAAAAGTTGCTGCGAGTCACATTTTTATTTTTACAGTCTGAGCGTTAACGACAATCGCACTTGTTATTGTTGTTGTTGTTGTTTTTGTTGCTGGTTTTAGCACTCAATTGATTTTTGGCTGCCATTGTTGTCGCTTATGTTGTGTTTACTGTTGTTGTTGTGGCATTATGGCCGGTCCAACAGTGTTGCCGTGTTGCAACGTTCTTGCCCACATTTATTTTTTACACTTTTTTTGTTGTATTTTTAATTTGACTTTTTTTTTTTTTTGTGTTTCGGCTGCCTCGGCAATGGCAATGTCAATGGAAATGCCGAAGCATTGCGGTCGCCATATTGCGATTGCATGCACGCCGACAGCCAAACACACACTCATGCACACACATGCTCACACACACATACAACGATGGAGACACATTGACGTGGCCATATTGATGGCCATGTTTCATGCGCCGTTGTCAGCCAAATTTAATGCGCGCCACAAATATGCAAGAAGCCTCCCTCTGCCAATGAGCCACACCCCCGTCCACTACGTGATCCTCCCCCAACCATCCCCTTGACTACTACCGCTTGTCCATTGTCCGGAGTGTGCACTGTACGGCAGACAATAAGCGTGACTTTTCATTTGGCCATTTAATAAAATGCAGCACCGTCGTCCACATGGGACTGCCTGTGGGCGTACCCCGCCCAGCAGCCTACCCACACCCCTCTTACGCCCAAAGGGGGAGACGCTGAAATTGTTGTTGGATTTATGGCGGCATTACATGACATGATTAATGGCCATTTCGGTTGGCATGGGTCGAAAAACGCTCGACCAAACGGTGCAGGCTTAACTGGCCATCAAAGCAGCTGCCACGCCCCCCTCGTCCGCCACTTTTAACCCCTCTCAACCTGTAACGAACCTCGGAAAAGCCACCTCTGCCGAACAATAAGCCCCAAAGGACCCGAAAGTACCCAAAAAGTACCCAAACGGAGCTCCAAGAGGAGCTAAAGGAATGGCAGCTTAAGATGCAATTTGAGAATTACTGAACCAATTTCCAGCTGCGAATAATACACAGATTGCAGCGCTTTTTATGTATAATTTTCCACTGAATTATTTGCTTCCCGAAACTCTACAAATAATACAAACACAAAATACAAACAGGACATTTCATAGATTGAAAAGCAATAAAACAAATATTTTAAATAAAATCGTATTTGGTTTTGGAACAATCTTGAAATGTTTTAATTATTTTTGTAATATTATATTTTTAAATGTAGTTATACAAAAATAGGGTATTAAATATATACAATAATATACATAATAATAAAAAATTATATATTAAAATCATGTGAATTGAAAATAGAAAAGTATGAAAGGAAACCGGACATGTTTTAAGAGTACACATAAAATTTAAAATAATATTAATTAACAAATATTGATTAAATAACAAAATCAAATACTATACGTAGCTTTACAGCAAGTATATAAAATTAAAAAGGTGTATACTAATATTAAATAAGTAAAAACAGTTTAAAAAACAATGACAAATCAGTAACATATAATAAAAAAAAATATTTATTAGTAAAACCTATAATTCAAAATTAAATATTTAATCTAATTATTCAATAAAATCTTATTATCTTTTTTTTTACTTTTGAATTTTTCTTAGAATTTTTTTTTCAAACCGACTAATACATTTTTTTTAAACAAAATTGATTAATAAATTATTAACACATTTGCGACTGTTTAAGGTCTGTAAATAGCTAAATAAAATTAAATAAATTTGTAAAAATTGTGTAGAAAAAATATAAATTCACTAAGCCATCTAAAATAAAGTAAACCTTAATCAGAAAATAAAAGTAAAATAAATGTTTTAGATAAGCATTAAATAAATAGTTTTAAAATGATTTTGTTACTGGAGTCATGGTAAAAGCTAATCCATAAAAAAAGACAAATCAAAATAAAGTAAAAAATGCCATTATTTTCTGCAATGAACAACACCCAATTGGCCAAAGCTTTAAATTGCCGTGAAATTCCAGATTTGCGTCACATTCAAAGAGTTTTCATCAAGTGCCGGTATCGGTTATTGAGAATTGAGTATTGAGTACAGAGTTTTGAGTGTGCATTTCAAAAAGCCACAACATTCAACAAAACTGCACTGCCTAGCAAAAATCTCGACAAATATGACACCAAACCTAAAAAAAAAAAGGGATGAAGAATTCAAACTCCCACAAAAGCTGTGACAATCAACTTGAAGCAGGAAACCAGTGTCACAACTCCGAGCTGTATATCCAAACAGAAATCGTTACCCAAACCAAGTAACCCCAACCCAAACCCTAAATCAAAATTCAAACTCAAACCCAAAAGTGAAAACTCAAACCTAAAACCCAATTCCCAATTACCTCAATGCTCGATGTTGCCTCGCTTACGATTCGTTTATTCTGTTGATCCATCAAATTAAAAATGTAATGTTTCAACATTTAAACTGGCAATGCACCCACCCAGCGCCCCCCCTTTTGGCGCTCTAAATACCGTTGCAATTTCAGTTCAGGTAGCATCCTACTAATAAGTGCAATCAGTGAGAACCAAGCTGACTTTAGGCAGCACCAGCACTCGGTCCCTAGTCTCCAGCCCTGGCCAGGGTTGCCTCTTTTGGTTTTGTTTTTCGGCATTCGTCTCCTAATGAACTGAGCGCGCAACAAGCTCTGGCATTGTGGGGAAAGTGGCTGATGAGGAGTGGAACGAATAGGAGGCGTGGTAGAAAAAGATGCAGAGTGGCATCAACAGACCGTACGGAACCATCAAGTGCCAACAACGTTGTCATGATTTCTGCTTGTTAACATGGCTACCGTGGCACGCCCTACACTCAGCAAAAATATTAGATTTCAAGTAAAATATTTTAAATAGAATTATTTATTCAAATCACAAAAAAATCTTAAAATACAGTAAAGTAAAATATTTTAGTAAGAAATAAATGAAAACATTTTTAGTATTTTAAGATCATAAAATTAACTTGTTAAAAAATACAAAATTCTGTAAAATTTCTTAAATAAAATTGTAGTAAACTGTAAAAAAAAATTGTATGTAAATAATTAATATTAAATAGAGTAATTTGTAAAAATGTGTAGGAGAAAAGTTTTACTAATTGTTAAAAACAAAAATTTAAAAAATTAAGCTTTAATATTTTCCCAAAAATTCTACAAAAGCAAAATAAACTAATTTTTATTTTAATGGAATTGTTTTTGTTGTGTTAAACATAAATGAACTATCAACTATAATTCTAATTGCATTAAATTCAAAGAAAAATGTTGTTCTCATAAATTGAGTGATAAATTAAAGAACAATACTTAAAATACGTTTTAAGATTAGCAGCTAGCCCTAACTAACAGTGTAGACCCGACACCCACAGCCACAGCTAGCCCTAGCACTGGCAGCGCCTTTACCCGCTCTTCATCCCTAGCCCTCCTCAACGTCAGTTGGTAGCTCTCCACATTGGTTTTGTCATCTTGTGAATTGTGAATTCTGAAAATTTAACTCTTAACGTAGCTAGCTTTTTGGTTGCTATTGACATTGAGCGAGGCAAAGGGACAGGGAGAGAAGCAAAGAGAATGAAAGATAGATGGAGATATGGAGAATAAAGTGTGAAGAGTGAAAAGCTAAGTCTCCTTTTGCCATAATTCGCCGACGACATGTCAAC
Organism: Drosophila parthenogenetica; assembly: GCA_035047505.1. NCBI lineage: Eukaryota > Metazoa > Arthropoda > Insecta > Diptera > Drosophilidae > Drosophila > Drosophila parthenogenetica. The sequence goes on from JAWNPM010000174.1 coordinate 1,478,809, forward strand.
AGTGCGCATTGCTCCACATCTGAAATGACAACATGGATGAATTGGATGCTCTGTGGCAGGATGCTCTGTTGCAAGCAGGATGTAGCAAGAAAGAGAGAGGTAGAGAGAGTTACTGGCAGTAAGCACACTGTGCAACAGAGCAATGTGTTAGTTCATTTTGATTGCTAATTGGTTTGTTACACAATGGCGCAATGGGTTTTAACGAATTGCCCAAAAATTTATCAGCAAACGGGAGACAACTGAACACTGTTTCAGTTGAAATGCAAGAAATTTACAAATTGTAACTGCGTTCAACTGGGAATTATCTCAACTTCAAGTCGTTGTTCAATTGAAATACTTGAGATGTTTTATTTAATATAAAAGTAGCTTACAACCATGTTTTATTCAATAAAATATTCAACTAAATGGCCGGATTTATTAAAGTATTTTTATATAAGCTAAAAATTAAGAGTATTAAAAGAAATAGGCAAACAATAAAAGTTTTTAATGGATTTATAGAACATTTATATATATATATATATATATATATATATATATATATATATATATATATATATATATATATATATATATATATATAATTTTTTTTATAAAAAATAAATATATATTAATAATAAATTACTAACAAAAACCAACAAGGGATTTAAACATTTTTACATCAAAAACTTAAAATAAATACATTTAATATTTTTTTTTTAAATATTTTTACGAGCCCACAAGGTATGTAACCCCTTAACATATTATTATTACGTTGAGAAATAAATGTAAACACAAATAAATATTTATACAATTTGGATTTTTAATAAATAAACAAATTTATTTTATTTCAATTAATTTAATATTTAATAATATTTTAATTTCTTAATTTTTATTTCTTTTTAAGATGTCATTTCCACATTTATTATTAATCTTCATTTATTGAAACTAACTAATCGAACTTCTAAACTAAATGTAATAAAATTTAATAATTTTTAACTTAAATTTAAAATGTTTCTATGAATTTTTTAGACCCAAACTTGAAACCTATTTTTTTCGTGTGCTAATTTGTACATTTGTTGCTTAAACTTATTTAAAAAATAAAATGACAGTTTCTTATATTTGAATTAATTAAAATGTTAAAAAAAATGATAATTATTTTTATAGTGGTTTAGTCAAATTTTTTAAGTAACTCTAGCGATTTTACATTTAACTTAAGGTACAACTAAATATTCCTTTTCCAACCGTCTCATATTATAATTAAATAAAAGCTAGAAATCGTTTTCCTCAAATCCTTTTACAGTTATCCTTTTCCCAAATCAAAAACTCGCTGATTTAACTGACCGCAAAGAAAGCTTGGCTGGAGAAAGAGCTATCCAAGTATTCCCTAGATTGGAAACTGACCCAAACAGTGCTCTACAGAAATACAGACACACACACACATGTCGTAAATCTTAAAGCAGTTATAGTCGAGTGTGGAGAGACAAGTGTCGAGTGTCGAGTGCAACTAGCCAAAAGGAAAGTGGTGCGATAAGTGAGTGTTTCTCGACTGAATTTGGGATGTGCAATTAAAGCCAAGGACGCGCAAATTTTACAGCCTAATTGTTGGCTTAACAGTGGATAGAAGGAAGGGAAGGGACAGGAAGGATGAGAGGAAAACGTAGGGACGTTGGTCACTTTTACAGGTAGCGTTTGTCGAGTTTGTTTCAATTCCATTGCAAATGAGTTGCCACAGCGGCTGCAGTAATCTGCAACAAGTGAGCCAACCGCATAATCCACAGCAACCACAAAGGTCACACTCGCACACACAAACACACACTTTCGCACACACAGTTTGGCATTAATAAATTTGCAGGAAAAAGCTGTTGGAAAATATTGAAAAAGCGATCTCTACACAGCGTTCATAAAGCGGTGTTAAAGGGTAGAGAGGAGTGGAGATTGGTGGGAGTTTTTGCAACCACAGCAAGGATTAAAGTGGACACTGTACAGCAAAGTACGGCAACAGCAACAGCAACAGCAACCAACCAACAACAACAGCAAAAACAGTATAAAGTGTTCATTGTTGTGACAATGTGGCAAACAAAAGCAAACAACATTGGCGGCAACAACAACAACTACAATTCTGACTCGTTGATATTGACAACTTTTTAATCACTTAATAAATTCAATAAAAATTAAATGCGGTCGCGCGTCAACAAGGACAACAACAAGTGGAAGTAGAACTGGAAGTGGAAGTGAAAACGGGTATCAACAGAGTTCGTTCGTGTAAAGTGAACTCATGCCGTCAATCAGTCAGTCAATCAGTCAGTCACTGAGTCGGCGAGTCAATCAAGCGTTTGACAAAAGTCAAAGCTGACAATGGCCAACAAAGCGACAGACAAAAGGGTTCTCAATCGGTAAATTGTTGTCGGTCTTAAAAGCCCCAGGGCTGCCAACCTGTTAAGGCAACAGAAGTAGAAGAAGAAGCAGCGTGCTGAGTGTTTAATTAAGTTGGCAGCCGTTCAGTTAACAGTTAATCAGCGCTCGTTTGTGAGCCCAATGCCAAACGCTCATTTATTTAAGCTTTTTGAATTAAATATGAACAAAAAAAAAGTTACGTCAATCAAACTTTGCCAATAACATAATAAAATAAACAAAAATTTTAAAAACTTATAATTTTTATTTAATAATTAAAAGAAATTTAAAACTTTGCACTTGAAAAATAAGTTAAATGACTAAAAGTGTTTAAAATAGCAATTTAAAAAAAGAAATTGATTTTTGTGTAAAATAGTAGTTGAAGATTAATTAATTAATTAATTAATTAAATCTATATCAAAGTTTATTGATTTTTGTATAATTAAAACTATTTAAATATATTACAACATTAGGCAAATATTAGAAAAATCATGAGAAACTCTTATTTTATTTAAATTTAAAGAAATTTATGATATGAATCTTTATTGAATTAATAAATTATTTATTACATGTTTTAATACTTTCAGTTAGTTAATTATACTCATTACGCGTAGCGGGAAAGGTTATACTATAATCGTTGGAATGTATATTCTTGATCAGCATCAACACCCGAGTCTATATAGTCATGTCCCCCTGTCCATGAATTTGTATGCAAATTTTCTGTGTTTACCAAGTTATCTTATCCATTCCTTAATTAATTGCCCTAATATTATTATCATACCCCATTGTTTATAGCATACTGAAATTGACTAACGGGTGTCCTAAAGTATAGAGGCAACCAGAATTTACTTTCTTGTTTTTAAGAGCAAATCTTGCTTATAAATTATGATTTATTCCAAATCAAAATCCAAACACTTTAGAAGAGCATATAAAATTCGTTGTTTGCCTTTGTTTTATAGCTCAACCATGAGCTGTGTCAATTGAATGTCATTTAATTAGCTCAAATACAATATTTTTCGCAGCACTTTAATTTGTGAAATTAAGTGGATCTCCAAGGTTAGCTGCGAGGGTTGACGTTGACTTCTTGCGCTGACTGTTGTGGGAGTTGGATTAGGGGAATTACCGGGTTTGTCGAGAATATCGAATGACGAATTGAATGAACTGTTTGCTCGTATTGATATCATTTCATTGGCTAAGCTGAGTTAGACCAAATCTCAGCTATTGGGGATTACAATGCCTCCGCCATAGAAACGAGCGACTAATTTGCTGGACTCTTGAGTTTTTAAATCCAATCTAAGCGCATTAGAAAAAAGCAAAACACACACCTACACACGACGGTTAATCATTGATAGTAAACAGTTTCTCCCTCAATCGGCTAACCGCGAATCCATAGGCCTTGGCAAAGGTGGTAACAGTTTTCCTCTTATCTCTGTCTCTTCCTCTCCCTTCTCTCTCTATGAGAGACAGTTGTCTGTCGTTCAGTGACAAGTTACAAATCGGCAACATTGGCATTTAAATTGTAAACCGGACAGCTTTAAAGTTGCCCAGACAATTGACTTTGCTTGCGTGACATGTGACCAAATGCACTTCATTTTCACGTAGAAAGGGTGCTGTGAAATTGGGCTGTCAGCTGGACCTGAAGGAGGGGGAGGGAAGCTGTACTGCGGAATGGAGACGCGGCTGGGGGCAGGACTAGGCCACATGCAATCAGCGTTTCCAGTCGCATTTCATTAGCACTAAATTAAGCAGAAATCAAACCAAAAATGCGCAAAAAAAAAATAAAATGGAAAATTTAGTTATGTTTAAAGTCGAATTTTAAATGCTCTCGCCTTTTCATTAGACACTTTCGATCTTTTTAAATTAAACTAATACAAAAAATTTAAAAAAAAATTTTTTTAATTTAAAAAAATACTATATTTGACAATGTTAAATTTTAAGCCATTTAAGTATGATCATACCTGTTTTTAAAATATAACACTGGATTTATTTCTACTTTCTTAAGACAAATTTTGACAAGAAATTTAATATTCAATTCCTTAAAATAGTTTCATTCGCTTTAACTTATTTTAACTTTGTATTTATGATGCAAAATATAAAAAACTACAAAAAATTAAACTTTTTGGCGTTTTGAGTCCAATTTTTATTATAAATTATTATAGGCATTTTGTATTAAATAGTTTTCAAATTTATAGCTTTGTTTAAATGCGCCGATATCAACCAAAAATGCACTTTCTTTAACATTTAATCTTTTAAGTTACTTTTAAATAAGTTTACACTCACAAAAGGAATACATAGCTCATTGCAAAGCTACGCGCGGGTGAGCGCCAAGAAGTATGCAATAGTTTATAGTAAGGGAAGTTTTTAAATAAAATCATTAATTAAAGTAATTATAGCAATGTTTTCGCAGGCTTTTTACATTAGCTGGTGGAACCGATTAAATAAGTGTATTAATACGAACAAAGGCGATTGCAATTCATTTTCCCTCTTGCACTCACGCTCTCTTCTTTGGCTCTCTCACTCAAATTTCGTTTGTAATTTGTATGGCCATGGGTGATGAGTCAAAGAGGAAGGAGGGTATGAGGGTGTGCGTGTGTGTGTGTGTAAGTGTGTGTGCCGCACCTCAACTCTAACCAGACACTCGCAAATTTTCACTGATGCGCTCTTTGTAATTTCTGGCCAACCATTTTCCATTGCAATGCATTTTGGCCATTTTTATATTTTCAGTTGATTTCTTTTCATTTTCCCCCTTGCTGTTGCCTTTATTGTTGTTTTTGTTGTTGTTTTTGTTGTTGTTTCACGTCGCGTCACGCGGTTTTTCGTATCTGAAAACGCAAATATGTGCAGCTATAGCTGCAGATGTATATCTGTCTGCATCTGTATCTGTATCTGTGGCTGTATCTGAATCTGTTTGTTGTGCGTAGGCATTTTGACTTTCGCAGTTTTTCGCTTACCGCCACCAACAATCACACAGTCAACCTCAGTCGCGGCGGTTGCTGAGTAACAACGGCAACAACAACAGCAAAAATACAATAAATACCAACAACAACAACAACAACATTGCTAAATAGTCAAATAGTTTTCCAAGCGCTGCATTTTGCCGCTCAATGGAAATACTACAAAATTCAGCAATAACAACAACAAATTTGGTAGAAAAAACTATACACTGAGAAAAAAGATTTTATTCTAAACCATAACTCCACAATTTTAAAACAAGTTCTTATGACTATTTAATAAAACTATACATACAATTTTTTAAGTTCAAATAATGGATTCTTGGCTAACGAATTTTCTTTGCTCATTCCTGTTATTCCCATTTGAATGGAATACAACATTAAATACCATTTATTTATAGAACAGTTTTTTTACTCACTGTAAATCAGTTTCGTTTCCCCTGCCACATCCGCAAAAACCAAAGTCCAGACCTTGTAAAAAACAACATGGAGAAAAGTGTAAAACACTTTGTGAAAATGCAGAAATTTTCAATTGATTAAATGCAGAATACATGAAATAGTCGCATACCAAACACTTTCATTCCAAAATAAAATTCTATCGAGTCGCTTATTTGTGAAATTTGCTTTATTAGTAGTGCCGCTCTTAAAAAAATAAGTCTCAAGTTATTTTTGATAAATATTCCTAACACTTATTGAACGATAAACAGAAGTTAAGACTGGAAGAGTTGGAGAAAAAGCAGAGAGGCTACGGAATAAATATCTTTTAAGAATAATAATGTATTGTCTAAAATAAATAAATTTAAATATATAAAATCGTACATATTTCAGTAAAAAGCTGTGATAATTTAATAACTTAAATTAAATTGATTTTTTTTCTATGCAACTGTAATAATTAAAAAATTTAATTGACTCAATAAAGCTGCAAAACTAAACATTTCTGGCAATTATCCCAAATTTTTCCATTAAAAGTGGAATTGATTACACTAATAAAAAATTAATCAACATTTTAGCTGTCGTAATTTTGATACAAGTATACAATATGTTAACTATTTATCAGTTTTAGTCTTATATTAAACAACAAGTCCACAAAGCACAAAATACACTAAACATTTGTGACACAACCCTTAAAAAATGGCTGAAAAATCAATTTTTAATATTTATTGTTAATACTGTTTAAAATTTAATTATTTTAAGCATTTACATACTTATAAGAAAATAAAAATTCGATTAAAATTCCTATTTTTATCATAAATCATAATTTATGGTCAGTAAATAATTCTTAAAATATTTATTTTTATTTTTAAGAACTTTATGTTCTGAAATTACTTTTTCAAAACTTTAATAATCTTCATTTTGTGCACAAAATCTAAATTATAGTACAACTTTTCCCAATAATCCCAACAACAATTTTGTTCTAAAATTTTTGATGTCCCCGAAAAAGAACCGACGGCTCTAACTGATGGTTATACCTGAAATAGCTGAACTATAGCTAATTGAGTTGTGTTCTCATTGCTCTGTGTCAATTTCACTCTTGTCACCATCGGTGCGGTTAATAGCCACGTCTTTTAGTCCAGCAGGAGTCCCGTAGTCGTTGTCCTTGAGGACTGCATGGGTGCCCAAAAATTAAGAGGTGACTGGGACCACCAGCACGACTTGAACTAGGAAGTGTTCCCTAGTCTAGATTATGATTTCCTGAGACCCCCGGCCCGACCTCATAATCTATAATTATGCGTTTTAATTGCCATTATCGATTCTTGTAGCCCAAGCCAATGACCTTCAATTTTCGCATTGGTTTACAGACCATCCGAAATTCTGGTTGGGTTAGACCACCAGGCGACCATGTCAGCACTTTTGGTATTGCAGCGTTTCAAATCGAAGTGACAAACAGCGTAACAAATTCAAGGCTGCAAATCGCAATGAAAAGTCAAAAAAAAATCCTAAAATATACTAAAATACTATTTGTACCTATTTTTGTTGGTAGAAAAAATACTAAATTGAAGCTTAATTTAATAAAATCAATTCAGGGACTAAAAGTTGCAGACCTAAACATTTTTTAAGGACATTTTTTGGCATTTATGGCATTACTTCACTAATTTGTATATTTTTGAAGTATTTTTCCCAAAATAAAGACTCAGATTTATGAATTCAATTCAAAAACTGAAAGGTAAACATAATTCTAAAGGTAAACTAAAATGTTATTAAATTTTAAAAAGAAAACTTTTTTGCTAGTATTTTTTTTGGCAAAACACCTTTATAAAAACTGCAAAATTTGTTTGGTACTTAATCACTGGCTATCTTTAGCTATAAATCACATTAAATGAATGTAGAAACTACTGAATTATTGACAGCAATTATCGTCTCCGTTTCTGTATTTTTAATTGGGCTTTTCCAATATTTCGCTTATCGCAGACTATTCCGGCTATTAAAATATTTTTGGCTAACCACATACTTCAGTGATAAGAACAAGACGCTAAAAATAAAGAAAATATTCGAATCAACTTGTATTTTGTGGCAGCTGCTATCAGATGAAGGAAGGTATCATATTGATAGTGATAACTGGGTTATTTCGCTGATTGATACTGTAAAAAATAAAGTGTTTGTTGGGAAATTCCGTAAAGAAAAAGAAATTGTTGTTTATATTTTGTTTGATTTGTATGATTTTGTTTTTTTATTTGGTTTCAGAAATTCGTTTGTTAATTTTTTTTTCGCGCTAAAACTTAAAGCTAGACAAAAAAATTGTTGTTTTTCTTTTCTCATATTTTGCCTTACATGACTAAAAACTTAAACATTATCAATAGCTAAATTCGCATTATTACACAAGTAAAAAAAAAATACTTAAGATATATCAGATATATGTGTATATATCGCAAATATGTACATGACAGCATTTGAATGCTGTCAGCGTCGAAATTGAAAGCAAAAAAAAAAAAAAATAGAAAATAAAAATAATTTTGGTAAACATTTTTTAAACTATCGAAGACAAGAGTTGCGTTTGAGTCGAAATAAAAATAAAAATAAAAAATATTAATAAAAAAAAAATAAAAGCATAAAATTGAACTAAAGTTGGTGTATGTAATTTTTTTTTGTTTTTTTTTTTGACGGCTTTTTGGGCGGGTTTTTCTTAAGATTTTCCATAGCGTTCGCTGCGTGGCGATCGTTGAAATTTGTGAATTTTTTTAGGCTGCTACCGTTAGTTTTGCTTACATTTTTGGGCTAAGTGGTGCGGTGTGTGTTGTGTGTGTGTGTGTGTGTGTGTGTGTGTGTAACGAACTCAACGCACGTTTTTATGAATCGAGCATAAAATTATGAGGGAGCTCGCCGCACTTCATTTTCCGCTGCCGTTTTCCTTTGCCTTTCCCGCTGCCTGTTGCCGTACATTCTACGCTCTCCGTTTTCCGGCCGGAGTCCATTTTTTCCTATTTTTTTTACTATTTTTTTTTTTTTTTTTTTGTGGTGCTCTTATGACTATATCACAATGTTGCTGCCGCTCTGCGCCTGCTTTCTGCATCCTATCACTCTGTGCGTGTGTGTGTGTTGTGTGTGCGGAGTGTTTTCCGGTCCTATTTTTTAGTAGGGCCTCCACACGGTCTTCTGCTGTACGGCCGCATTCTTCAGCTTCGTTGCCGCCGGCAGCGTGGTTTCTGCCGCGGCCGCTGCCACCGCTGCTGCTGTTGCCACGGAGGATTCGTGGTAGAGCGGTTTGAGTGCCGACGGGGCCTTGAGATCACAGCGCATGCGAAGCGGTACCGAGATCTGTTGTGTGGGTGAACTGCGTGTGGAATCGATGGACTTATCCAATTCGTACTCCGATTTCACCACATCAATTTGCTCGTCCTCGGAATCCGCATCCGAGGCGGACTGTTCGTGTATGGAGCTCGTTTCGATCGAAGTGTTGAGCTTGAGCAGCACATGGGCGTGGGTGGGTGTGGTCATGGCCATGGCCATAGCTGTGGGCATAGGCGTTGGCGATGAGCTCGAGGGGCGCGACGAGGCTGGGCTCATGTGAGCACCATCGTTGGCTCCATGATGCAGTGCAGCGGCGGCGGCATTGCGTGCACGCAGACCCGCAGCAGCGGCAAAATTGTACGGATGGAAGGCGTGGGGCGTGGCCTTTTGGCTCTGATGCGCTGCAGCAGCTGCGGCGGCAGCCACATGATTGAAAGGAAACTGTGGCATGGCATAGGCGGCCGCTGGAGCGCCACCGGGTGGTGAGGGCATCATGGCGGAGGGTGGCAAACCGCTGGCCGTTGGAGGAAAGTCCGCTGGCGTACCGCTGGGCGCAGAGGCATGGGCAGGCGCATGGGCAGGAGCAGACACGGAGACGGGCACAGGGCCGCCAACGTTGGCGGGAGATACAACGCCACTAGCGCTGCCGTTGGGCGAACCGGCGGCCTTGGCGAGAGCGGGATGATGTACGGCAGCGGCGGCGGCGGCCTGCTGGTGACGGAAGTAGTCCGCATAGCCGTAGGTCATGTAGGCAGCATCCAGCCACGCGGGGTTCAGCATGAAGGGATTGAAGGCGCCGGGATGTGGATAGCCATAACCTAAACAAGCAAAAGAAAGCGCAAAAAATAACGGAAAAAATTAGTAAAATTTTAAAATAAATAAAAAGTTTTCTTTTGTAAAAAGTTTGGAAGGATTTTTGGAAGGGGGTTGTATTTTTTTTTTTTTGTGGGGGGTTTTGGATAAACATAAAACGCATAATGGAAACTAAAAAACTCACTTTGCTTACTTCTTGGCTCCCGCGGCCCGTCGACCGTTACTTTGATGGCTTTGCTGTAGCTGGCAATCTGCACCGGATACGTGGCAATGGTGATGGTCAGCGTGAAGGATTTGCCACGCCCCGAACGTCCCACGAAACGCAGATCATTGAATTTGGCCACCTGATTCTTCATCGTTGTTGTGCAATTTCTCAATTCGCCGCAATAGTTCTCATCGTTGCCACATTTTATGGACACCAGTGTACCATCGGGCACATCGTCCAGGGCGATCACTTTGAATGCACCCGGCAGCGATTTATTGGAGCGCCAGTGATTGGGCAGCGCACTGCAGAGGATCGAGGGCGAACCCGTCTGTGCCAATTCGCCGTGATATTCCTGCAGCATTTCGTGTAGACTCGCGAACATGTCCGTCATGGAGCTGGGCATTTTCGCTGCATTCCCGTTGGAAGTGGAATTGGAAGCGGAGTTGGAGCTGGTGTTGTTGTTATTGCTGCTACTGTTGTTGTTGTTGTTGCTGCTGCTGCTGGTGTTGTTGTTGTCCGGCGTAGAGCTGCCCGTGCTGCTGGCGGAGTGTGTGCTAATGTTGCCCTGACTGGCATTTGTGGCCACTGCTGCTGCAGCCGCTGCTGCTGCGGCCGCTGCCAGCACTTGTGTGTGGGCGCTCGTATTGGCCACCATTGTGGGTCCAGCGGGCAAATGCATAGTTGGGTATATATGTGTGTGTGTGTGTGTGTGTGGGGGTGTGCGAGTGTGTGTGTGTTTTGCACGTGCTCAAAAAAAAATTATTTGTAATCCAATGTTTGTTGTAATCCTTGTGCTTGTTGTAGTTGTAGTTGTTGTTGTTGTTGTTGTCTTCACTTCACCAAAACTCAAACCAAAAAAAAAAGAAGAGGAAGAAGCAGCGCCCGCTTTTTGCGCTTTTCGCACTTTTCCTTCAAAATATTTTCGTGTTTTTCTTGTTTCACTTAACAAAATTCTTAAATATTTTTTGCTGTTTATATTTGATTTTTCTCACGTAACGGTAAATGTCTTAAAGTGAAAAAAAAAAGTTGAAGCCGCGGCGAAATTGTCGCTCAGTCGCTCTGTGGCTGTGTCGCTGCGTTCTCGACACGTTAAAGTCGCTGTGTGAACTGTTTCTCAACTGCGATCGTTGCCAGTATTTAAAGTAGAATGCGCTGCTGTCTCTGCCGCTGTCGGCGTCGCCGTCGCCGTTGCGCTGTTGCGCTGCTGCAAGACACAGACGACGCTCGCCTGCGCTCGCTCACGCACACATGTTGGCCATCGCGCTCACTCGCTCGCACTCATTGCAATTGTTAAGGACGTCGCTGCGTGGTTTGGTTGGCTCGTTCGCTTACCTATTGTATACGTGTGCGTGTGTATGTGTGCGTGTGTGTGTGTGCGGCTAAGGGTGCAGCGGTGGTGACCGGGGCAGGTATCAAGCAACCACCATTGCCACAACAACAACCACAGTAAAAATTTCCCATTTTTCCATTGCGGTGTACACTCGCGCACACAGAAAACACGGCCACGAAAGCAACAAGAAAATAAGGGAAGTCGCAAACTGAGGCAGCGACAACGGCAGTGGCAGTGGCAGTGGCAGCGGCAGAGACCGAGCACCAGAGGCAGAGGCGTGCGCTCTTCTTCCTCTCCTTGTTGCTGTTACTGTTGTTGTTGTTCTTGCTGTTGCCTTTGCTACTTGTGGCCAGGGGCGCGCGGTCAAATCGACAAACGAGAAAGAAAAAAAAAACACAAAAAAATAGAAACACCAAAGGCGAAGAGGGCAGCAAAAAAAAAACGTTGGAAACGAAAATAAAAATGTGCCGTGAGAGCGCGTCGCGAGAGCGTAAGTGCGCTCGCTCTCTCTCTCTATCTCTCTCTTTCAGCACTGAGCACACTGGAAAGGCGCAGGCGGAGGCAGTAAAATAAAATGAAGAAAAAATCTCGGTCTGTGGATTTTATGAAAAACTCATGCAGAAAAAAAGAGGAAAAAAGGAGAAATAACTCATCTTGCTCTCATTGAGTCACGCTCTCTCTGTCACTCATACACCAGTCAGTGCCAAGTCAGTGATTTGCTCGCTCGCTTGCTCCGCGGGCGGTTGCTGGCTGGAAATCTAGGTTTCCTTAGCATCGGCATGCAACAGTTCCAACTGAGCGCGTGTAGACACCCCATGGTCGTAGTCGCAATCCCAGCCGCTGTACCGAGACCCGCTCCGAGCCACAGGTAGCAACTGTCGCCATTTTGTGGGGAGGCTCCCTCTAAGAGACAGTGGCGTCCCAAGCCAACAGGCTACGTGATCGTTTGAGATGTAATCAAAGCGGAAATATTACAAGTTCAACTAACTTTCATATCCTGTTTTTAAATCTTAATGATAATCGTGCGATAAGTCATTTACTGCTGCTGCTTGCCTGCTTAATCACTTGCACCCTCAGCCTCTAATGGTTTACTCCCCGATTAACGCTTAATCTCAGCTTTAATCCTCCTAGTCTGCGGAAGTGAATTATTCGCAAGGAAAGCAAAGCAAAACAAATGTTTCAAGTAAACAAATTTCCTTTATTTTGAACAGCATTTGAAAACAGATTAACATTTTTTTTATTTTTTAATAAATAGATACGATTATTAATGTAATTTTGTATGATTGATCAATTTTAATAAATAATTTTAATTTAATTTCAACAGAATTTCAACATTAAAAAGGTTTCACTTCACATTTACAATTTTATAAGCAGTTTTCAATATTTTATACTAATATTTTTCTAAAAGATTATTTAAAATGTCAAAAATTGAATAAAATAGTAATTAATTACATTACATTACATTTTTGTAATTCTTGGATTAAAATGTCAAAAATCGTTTAATGTAGGTATTAATTACATTAAATATTGTAATTATTTTATTATTTAGTGGGACTATTTTCAATGGCTAAAAATCGTTATTATCAGATTATTCTATAAAATCAAAAACTCTGATAAACTAATGCCAATTTTAGAAATGTCCAGTCAAGAAATGTTATAACGTAATTTTTAATTCTTCCTTAATTTAATTTAAAGCATAAAATACTAACTTAAGCGCCAAGTGTGTGTTTTAAAGCATTAATTACGTTAAAACTCATTATTTAAATACATGTGCTTTGATTTCAAACCATTTATAACTAAAAACAATACAATAAATATATTTTTACTTATTTCAAAGTGTTTAAAAATACATTTTTAGCATTTCTTCCTTTAAATCATTTTTAAAATACCCTGAATATTATTATAGTTAGAAAAACAAACATTTCATATAGTTTCAAAACTTTCTGCCCCCACACCCCCCCTAAAAGACGCCTATCGAGTCGGCGCCTCTGGTTGCAGGACGACAAATCAAACTCGCGGCAACCCAAAAAATTGCGGAGCACCAAGTAAGTTAAAACGAGGCCACAAAACAGACACACAAATTGTAGGGACGGACGTAGAAGAGAGTAGGGGAATGGAGTAGGAGCAGCAGAGGTGGGGGAGTGAGTGGAAAGGTGGGCGCAACCACAATGAGGCTGGCCACTCTCGTGGTAAAGAGCGAGAAAGAGATAGCTCACTAGCGGAGCAGGGCAGGGGGTGGGGATATTTGGGGTGGGGGCACTCAAGTGCCAAGATGCTGCTCGAGCCAACCAAAATGTCGCGAGAACGCGTCTCGCAGCGGGGCGGCGGGGCAAGGGAAAGTACGAGCACACTTCCAATAAACTCCGACGTTGCAGTCGCTGGCGCTGCCGACAGCGCAGTCGACGACGCAGTCACTGGTGATGCGTGTGCGGCCGCTCGCTGTGAGAGGAGCGCGAGGAAGCAACGGGAACGTTGACAAGGACGCGCCTGGAAGCGGTGGCAAGCAGCGCGTTGGTGCCACAGGTTAGTAGCGTGCGACAAGGACACGTCACGGCAACCGGCTAAAACGCTTTGATTTCCATTGTTTGCCATTTGCCGTTCGCCTTTTTCGCTGGAATTCGCAGCGCTCCTGTGCATTGCGCTCCTGTCGCTTTCCACGGCATTTGCGTGCCTCGCTCAGCACCCGCTGATCTCCAAAACGCTCACAGCACAGCGCAGCACAGAAGCCGTACGCGTTGCACGCGAATTGCGCGCGGCGGGAAACTTGCGTGCCCAACGCAAAAAATTAACAAAAATCCAAAAATGCCAAAAATCCAAAAAATTTAATTTCTACCTGTTATAGACTCTGTCACGCACTAACAGCTGCATCAGTAGCCGATTTTATAACCCTTTTTTATAACCGTTTTTTCTGCTCTGGTTTATGGTAAAAATGTAACGCCCAGGTAGCCACCCCGCCCGGGAAAGTCTCGGGAACAGGTAGCACACGCACCACATACAGGTCAATTATAGCACAGGCAGATCGAGAGCGCCGCATCCTTTGGCCCGATCTTAATCCTTTACTTATAAAAGTCAATCGCGGGGATTATCCAGCACGCCCAACAAATATTTTGGGCGATTAACCGACCCGCAATCGGTCATAAAACTATCTTCGCCTGAGAATTCCGCAAATCGCGAATTTTCGACAAGTCTAGCGTAACGAAGGATCACTGTAACGAGTCATCGACAATTTCGATTGCCTTAAAAGAAACTCAGCATTTTTAATTGATTGAAACAGCTGTATTTAGTAATTTCCTTCATTTTAGCCTCAACTAAGTTGTAGATATTTTTATAGACTTGACAAGTAGTTGAGTATATAAGTTGGAATTGTACAAATTATTGTAGTTTTTGCATTTTAAGTTAATATTATATTTTATAAGTCAGCCATATGTACTGAAATGCTGAAAATTGATTTTAATTTAACGTTAATTTATTTTATAGTTAACTCTTATAAATTAAATAAAATTATTTGTATGCCAAAGCACAAAATTTTTAATATTATTTAGTGTTGAAACACTGAGCTAAAAAGAAACTAAAATTTTAAACTTTGTTCAAATATGTACATTTTTACAACTAGGAATTATGTTACAAAATACTTCAATGTTTAATAAAATTACTCCTAGAATTTGAGGTAAAGAAATTTTTTTTTAAATATAAAGTTTTAAAACGCATACAACAAGTCATAATCACAAAAATAATTATTTTATGAACATATTTATCTAATATAATACATATCCATTTGAAATTCTGTATATTTTAACCAAATATAAATCTTATAAATCTTTAAATCTTGAAATATTTATCATTTTATTGCAATCAATTTAAAATATTACTGAGAGAATGCATAGAATCAAAATAAAATCTTTTAAAAAGAAAGAATTTTACATTTTTCTAAAGTTACATTTATGTTTCGCTTTAAAAATTATATATTAATCGACAAACTAACAAATAAACCCAATTTAATCCAAGTTATAAAGCAGGAGTGCCCTTGATTGCTTTTGCCGTAAGCAGTCCCCAATTTGTGTATAAATGTCAGAAATTCATTTAGCGCACACTGATCACTGAAAGTATGCTGACACTAGCAGTCCAGTGAACGCGTGAGCATGAAGTGCAGGCAACTGTAACGATGCACGAGCAGAAGCTGATCACCACAGCACCCTCTCTCACTCAATCGCACTCACACAGCTACGAGAAATGGGGAAGGGGGCGCTGCCATAATGTGAAACAGCCAACCACCGTTAAGCGACAACAACAGTGACCATGCCCCTCTCGAGTGCCTACCCTTGAGCCACGACCACTGAACACACGCGACTTTATCAGCACGATCAGTGGCTGTTGTTGTTGCTGCCGTTGCTGCTGCTTAATGAGGGGTTGCTTATAAATAGACGCACGTCCATTGCCGAGAGACAATTCCCACTCTCGTGCTCACACTCGTTCTTCTGCTCTTTCACATGATCGCTAAGCGCGAGTGAGATGCATGACACTCCACTGACTACTGACTACTGGCCCCGCCCCAAACGCGATCGGTTGAATGCAAAATAAAAATAAAAAAATTGCGTGCGTTCCGCTTGCTCCAAACGCCGCCGCTAACTAGGCAACACTAAAAGCTCTGCATGAAGCGACGCAGCTAAGCGAATTTCCAATGACGCAGTGGAACAGACCCCAACGCAGAGAGGCAGAAGAAGGAGAACAAAAAGAAATAATAAAAACAAACAGCAACAACAACTGAGAGCCATTTTTAAAAATGCTGCGACGTCGACTGTGGCTGACGCTGGCAGCGACCGCGAACGTCGCTTGTAAGTGAATTGTGGTTTGTTGTTTTGGTTGGCGCAAGCTGCCACTGCCACTGCCACTGCCACTGCCACTGCCGACGTTGACGTCACTCTGCTGCGGCTGCTGCTGCACACGCTGGCGCTGCCAGGATCAACCACCGCGTTGCAAATGTAGCAAAACAAAACAAAAAATTGAGCCAGCCTTTGGTACACATTTTTTTATCATTGCTGCTGCTGCTGCTGCTGCTGTTGGCGTTGTTGTTGTTGCTGTCGCTTGCTCTTTATGAATGAGCTCTCCTGTGCGTGACTGAGTGAGCAAGTGAGCAAAGCAAGCGAGTGAGTGAGTGAGTGAGAGTCAGTGAGTGTCCTTTGCACTGCGAGTGAGCGCATAAAAATCACCACACTTCCACTGGAGGCCACATTTCCATGGAACACTTTTTTTTTATTTTGAGTGTTTTTTCTTTTTTTGTTCTTCTCTGGGGGTGGCTCTGCCGGCAGAGTTTGAGCGCAGAACTGTGGTGGGTTTGAAGATGAGTACATTTTTTTTTTTTGTCTCAACTGCGGCGGCAGCTGGCAGTGACACTCCCACAATATATGCGCACACACACACACACACACACGCACACACACACATAGTCGTAGACGTAGGGACTCTTCGTGCTGGCCACAACATCGACAACTGTGCCCACAAGTTTGTGTAATATGTTTACCTTAGTGTTGGTGCTACGGCATTTTAACAGACGCCCAAGCATTGGCTGACTAAGCGTACTCATGCCCCCGCCCCCTTTACTTCAGCACTCGCGCGCGCTCCCTCCGCCACTGCTTTGGTGCCTGTCAGTGCTGCCGCTACTTCCAGCTGCTGCTCCCGACGCATCGGCTGCCATGTGCGCTACACGCAGCGCGCTCTCTTTAAGACGTCGACACATGTCGACTCAGCACATCCCTATGGGAAAATTGTTCTACAGCTCTCCAATTCTGTACAGCTGCAGTACAGAATTATTCAGATTTAGGGACTGCTTCCCTCGGTCAACGGAAAATTCTCAGTAAGAATTTTACGTTTTACTAGTGCGAATTTCCCGCTGCTCTGTTCCGCTTGCAGTTCACACATTTGTAAACTTTTTTTCTAAGATTGCGCTGTTGGTTTTGCTGCTTAGAACTTGTTGACGCCTAAAAAGAAATTCCCGCAAACAACGGCACTGCTAAACTCCCAAATCCCATTGAAATTTTTATATATCTGGCTGTTGGTTTTGCTGCTCATAAGTTTAAAGTACAAGTGCGAAAAACCCGCACATTGTTAATGTCTTATTTCACAAATTTCTGATATATTTTAACAGCCTAACATATAAGAATTGCTGCTAGGAATAATTATTACATCGAATTACTAATAAAATGATTAAAGTTATTATTATATTTACATTAATAATATGTATGAAATTACAGAAGTTGTTTATTAATGTTAGTATCATAATAACATTAAAATAACAATAAATATTATTAATTTCTATTTATTGAAATTGTAATTTCAGCTATTTTCTAAATTAATACATTTGTGAAACAGTAAATAAGTATTTGGGGAACTAAAACGTTTTCTCATTCGTTTATAAAAACCATTAATTATAGTTGTTGTATGGAATTTTATAACAATTGCCGATAAGTACGGCAGGTTGACTATCGAAAATCGGCCGCACTTTTTTTTATATTTTTGATGTTTCCAAACAATTAAAAATAATTTAATGCATTTTCAAAATTATTTATTAATTTATTTAGTAGTTTAACATGCAACAAATGCATTATTTGAATTTAAATATGTAAAAAGTGAAACGATCACTGTTATCGATAAATACTCAGGGCTGCCAATGCGTGTTTCGCCTTATCGACACATTTTCATTGAGTGTGCAGCCTTTGCTTTGTGTATATGCCGAGTGAATAATATTGTCAAAAATATGAGAAAGGTAAGTTTAAAACAAAAAATTCAACTTTAAAAGTATTTTATTACATTCGTTTTATGAACTTCTTTGAAAAATACAAATTTTTGAATAATAATAATACTTTTTTCATTATAAGCCTGCGTTTGCCATGGGTGGTGAAATTGAAGTTCGCTAATTGCGTCGCTAGCAATGGAGGAATCGTGAATAACACACAATTATCAGATCATCTTGAGATCAATAAGTAAGTTTTGTATATTGTTCTTAATATGCAAATAATAAAAGTTTAAATATTTGTTTCAGATGCAGACTGCTATAGATGGATGTCGGCAGAAAGACTATGCAGCGGACCTGATCCCGTTTTTTAAGTAATATTCACTTGTAATGATTTGTCGTTTTTCTAAAACCCATAATTGTTATTATATAAATTAAATAAAATAAATGAAATTAATTTCTATAAAATTTTTTAATTTTTAATAATTTGATGCAGGGGGAAGGGGGTTCTGGTAAAAACCAACCAAAAATCCAACTGGAATTTGTCGGAAAATCCAATTGGCATGTCGCTGAACAAAAATTCCTAGTGTGAAAAGTCTGTTGAACGGGGTAGCGGCGTGCTCACACAAATGTGTCACAGCACGACGGAACGATTTGTTGGTTTAGATCAATTTCCCAGTTACCTTGATGGACATGCCCACGGGAAAACGAAGTTAAGCGTTCTGTAGTAGGTACTACATCTGTGTGAGTTATTCGCACGAATAATGTACATTTTTCGTACAAATTTTACTACTGGGATTCTATGCATTGTCTTCTCCCCCGCCTTCTCTTTATCCTCTACTGATGCTTTCTCAATTTGTATTTTGTTTTGTATTTAGAAATGCCAATAACAACAAACAATGAGCGGCATACACTGTAGCTTTTTGCTCGTGCCTTTGACTCGCTCTCACTCCCTTTCTATTTCTTACTCTTCGTGTTTCTGCTGCTCTCGCGACAATTAACAGCTGCAGATCGTTGAAATACTAATGATTGTTGTTGCTGACATGTCATTGAGGGCATGAGATATGGATAAAAAAAAATATCACACGAACAATGGCGTAGGAGCAACTTGTAATCCTTGTGTAGAGTGAATATTTTTAAAGGAATCACAATTAATGATCTGACGAGTTATCTAAATATTTTAAAGAAGCCGGGAAACAAAAAAGTAGAGAATGAATAATTCTATAGTCAATATTTAGTCAACGCTATTGATGAAAATGAAAAGCAAATAAATACTTAATTAAAATTTGTATCTACAGTGTTCTAGTAGGTTTGTCCGCCTGCGGGAGCTGTCCGCGAATAGACCTTTTACTGTATATTTATATTTTAAGAAGTAAGACATAATTTGAAACCATTTTTAAAATTGAAACACACAAGAAGTTAATTTATTTTATGAAAATTATTTGGCCTATGAAAAATTATATATTTGGCTGAAGTTTTCTGTTTGATTTTAGTTAGTTTAAAACAGGGTTTTCCTAAAAAATAAATAATTATATATCAATTTTAAGACTAAACCACGACTTTTAGTTTTTAATATTTTATTTTCATTTAAATTTTTAAAATCATTTAATGTTCGATATTTTGATGATATTTACGTTTTCATGAATAATAAAAAATTTGAAAAACCTTAAAACTCTAAAAATAATATTTTTTATACTAAAATTAAAAAAAAAAATTAAATATAATAAATATAAGAGTTTTTTTAGTACAGTAAGTGAAAAAAAACACCTGAAAATAGTTAGAAACTTACCACCAAAGCTTCGTAGTCTGAGCAAACACTACATGGCAGTGCAGCTGTCCCTTTCACTCAGTATATCGCACTCTTTCATGCACCCTGAAGAACTAACTTTCGGCTTTTGTCATGTGATACGATACATCATATTGTTAGCAATAATGATGCTAATATAAGAGAGAGCACACTCCACACCCGACACACTCAGCACTCGAGGGCACTACAGGACGCTACAGGGCATGACCCTCCCCATTTTTTGGACGATACACTCGACAAATGCGTAGACAATATATAGATTAAAGCTGAAATCCGTTAATGCGATTGCGCCCCGTTGAAAAAATGTAGAATATCAAAATCTGCGATAACTGACAGTAGCAGAGAACTAGAAACAAGAACAGGAACAAGCACAGGAACCAGTTTTATTTCTCACGCGAGAGAGCGGAAGGGCGGAGGAGAGTGAGAGCGAATGTAAAAATATCAAATTTCATATAATTGGCCGCCATTTTGAAATTTTTGCATTCAAAATGGAATAAAAACCCGTTAGTTTGAAATCGCAACGTCACGAATCGCTGACCAGAAGCCAAAAGCCGTTATAACTGTAGCGCACAAACAGAGCTGCCAGGGTGTTGGAGTAGGAGGTGCTGTGCGCAGAGGTTGGGGGGTGCAGGCGGGGTGTGTAGTTTGCATATTTGGAATGCGTTTGATGAAGCACCACTGGCAGTCCACATGATTTTTTATCTCTGCCTACAGCCAGGGGCGTCACACTGGTCAAGCAAAGAAGGAGGCACGCTAGACCACTGGCAGCACCATCATTAGCTTCTGGGTTGGGAGCCATAAAACAAAAAATTTAATATTTATAAATTATTTACCTTCACAATTTTTTTTTTAGGAAGCATTTAATCTCTTTATTAGTTCATTTATTGAGTTCAACTAAAATATTGAAGTCCTTTTATTTGCCCTTATTAAAAGTTGTCCTGAAACATTCGATATTTTTTATTTTTTTCTTAACAAGAGCTTCTAAAAGTTATTAAATAAAACCATTTAAATTATGTTTTTAACTATTTTTAAGAACTAAGAGCGATCCTGAATAATTTATTTATATTTTATGTGCTCACATGTTACATATATTTAAAAAACCACTTAAAAATGTAAGTGATAACAATAATCATCCGCATTAATAACATTTCTGTTATCATTACAAGTTCGTAAAACAAATTTAAACAATTTTAAAAACTTTTAGTTTTTTAGGGGGAATAATAGCAGAAATTTATCGAATAAAGTATTATTAAAAATGCAATTCTTTTAGAAAACTTAATTACCAAAAATAATAAAAAAATATATATATTTAATTATTAAATAACATAAACTGTTTCTTTTAGAAAACTTAATTACCAATAATAATAAAAAAAATATTTATTTATTAAATAACATAAACTGTTGATGAAATTTAGTAATTAGTAATTTAGTAGAGTAAATTTAGTAAACTAAAAAAGAAATAAATTGTTTATGTTTATCAAATATACAGCTACTTGGCCCCATTTGACAGCGCCACTGCCTGGCAACCCAGTGGGTTCCATGACAACTCTTTTTTTCCGTTTCATTTTTTTGCATTTCTTGGCTTTTTTTTGCGCGCTCTGAGAGCGCACAGCCTGGAAGTGCTCAGTAGAGCGAAGAGCGTAGTGAGCAGAGCGAAGAGCAGAGAGCGCGTCGTCTTGGAAATGTGCAGTTGTGTCGTTGTTTGCCGATATTTATTTTTTTGCGCCTTTAGTGCTTACAAGCAGCAGTGACGGTGGCAGCGACTGCGGCAGAGGTAACGACAGCGACAGCGACGGCAGCAGAGGTAACGGAACCCATGCAGAAGGGGTAGTCATTTACCCTTCACTGCTCGCGCTCTTCCTTTTCCGCTGTCCCTTTTGCTCCTCTCACGTTTTGTTGTCGTAGTCGCTGCCGAGTGGGGCTGCCGCAAAACTAGTTTGGCTTTGGCTTTGACAGCAACAACAACAAGCAGTGGAAGAGGAACAACAACAGCAACAACAACTGTAGCGAGTGGCAGCGAAACCGACTTTCCACCCACTTTTTGGTTTGGTTTTTCTCTGGTTATTCCGGTGGCTGTCTTAGAGCTTTTTAAGGGTTGCAAATCAAAACGCGGTTTGTTGGTTTGTATTTTTGGCCAAAGTCGTCGTAACTTTATCGGCAAATGGGTAAGACAGAGACAGAAAGAGCGAGAGAAGGAGAAAGAGAACGCTGTGGTATGAGAGTGAGAGCAAAATAAAGACAGAGAGTAAGGGAGAGGTGGTGTGTGTGAGAGAGAGACAGCGCAGAGCTCTAGAAGGGTGGTGGTTTGGGTGGTCACAGCAACAACACAGCGTTAAAGAGTTTTCAGCGCCATTATTGACACTTACCAAGTGTTGGGCAACCACCTGCCCCACCACCCCACCGCCACCCCTACCTCTTACGCTACCCCTTCCCCACCGCTGCCCCAACTGGAAGTTGTCAACTCATATGCATAATTGCCTTGTATTTATTTGGGGCGCCATCGCTGCGCAGTTTATGCTGCTCTCAAACCCAGTTTGGAGCTCTCTCTCTCTCTCTCTGTCTCTTTATCGCTCTCTTTTGCACACTCATGCTGCCAGCTGCTATCTCGCTCACACTTAGTGTGTGCCGTGTTGTTGTTTGTGTGCTTTTTAGTTTGGGATTTTCGTGGCATTTTTGTGGCCTTTTGTTTGGTTAACCGTGGTTGGTTATTGGTCAACACGCACACAGAGACACTCACTCACACACACACACACACACACCATACACTCCAGCTGACTCACACGCACAGTCACATGAAACCGCTAAAAAAATATTGACTTAACCAAAAATGCTTGATTAACTGTTATCGTTTAAAATACACAAACCCATTTAATAAGCCAAAAAGAAAATAAAAATAAATACAACAAAAACACTGAACTGAAACTACTTTCGGAAAATTTATTTATATTTATTGCCAGCCATAAAGTTTGGCGTGAAAAACGCTGTGTGCCATAAATTGATCACGTAAATTATAGCAGCATAAAGCTAATGACGAACGATTTAGTGCTTACAACGAAGAGTTGAAAAAGTACTGAATATTTACATATTGTTTGATAACTAAATAAACTTTAGGGTAAATTACTTTATTTAGTTGAATATTTTGGATATATTTTATAACAATAAAACTTTTTAAATAAATTATGATTCATAGTACGTACCATAAAGGAACTGCCTCAAAAACGAACGAATATGTTCGTTTTATGTTCTTAAAATTACGAAGTATTTCGAAAGTTTGCTTAAAAAAATATAATGCGTATCATTTAAAATTATTTCTTTGCTGGAAATAATTAAAATACTTTTTTAAAAATAGGATAAAAATGTTCTAAAACTTTAAGAATATTTTTAATTTATTATTGAACAAAAAAGGTTCTGTTAATGATAATTGTAAAAACAAATCCAGTATAGTTCTAAAATAGATTGAATTAATGTAAATTGAAAATATTTTCGCTAAAAATGGTTATTTTATTTTTTAAATGTTAAGCATAAAAAAAAATATTATATAGCTAAAAAGTATATTCAAAAATGATCCCAATAAAAATATGCTTAATACAGTGAACGCTCCCGTGGACGGATAGCCACGGTTCCAGTACTTTTGTCCGCCAGCGAAAGATGTCCGCTTGCAGGAACGCATTGTGTACGAAAATACAGCTCTTGGCACTGTAAAAGAGATGTCCGCCTGCGGGATCTGTCCGCGAATAGAGAATACAAAAAACTAAAGATTAAAAAAATTAAAATTCCTGGCTTTTCGAAAGGTTTTAAGAAAAAATCATAAACAAGTTTTGAGACTCCTTTTATTTTTTTATTTTACCAAAATAGAGTTATATATTTTTTATGCCAACAAACAGCTCATGATCACGCCCTAATTTGTTAAAATTTTCCAATTTCCATAGCCCTTGACTGCTCTGTTGTGACTTTTTTGTGCCTCTACCGCAAAAATGAAAAATAGAGCATAAAAACGAAAACAAAAGTGTCTCTAAAAAGGTGGCAAAAAAAAAACCAAATCGAGAACAAATCCCAGATGACAACAGACAACAGAGCAGAATGACAGAACGACAGAACGACAATGACAGCACCGATGATGGCCCATATAAAAATTGTACTCTAGTTTTTTGACCAATTTTTAGTGCTGTTTTTTGTACCGCATGAGTTTTTTCCATTCTTTTCATATTTTTTCTTGGTGAGCACTCAATGGTCGAGATCGATTCCTGGTAGCTGCCAGATCAATTACGCTGAAAACAGGGCAAAAAGTCGCTACAATTTTTCACCAAAAAGCAGAACAAACCAAACAAAGCCACACACAAAAAAGGAAATACACAAATGCCGAGCAGTGTTTTATGGGCTTGTTTAAAAAAAAATCATAAAAATAATTTATATTTATTAAAATGTAGATCAGGTCAAACGAAACCAGAGCTGCTACGTGTCATTTGAGACTCATAAATCTCGTGACGAGATTTGCAAAATTGTGCGAAAATGCGTCAAATAAAAAAGAAACGAAGAAAAACCAAGAGAAGCACTGCGTTTTCCAGGAAAAATCAACAGCAAGAAGTCAAACTCGGGACTGAAACTTGCGTAATAATTTGCATTTTTATTTCAGTGTTTTTTTTCCGTGTTTTTGTTTCATTCATTTGCGTTTGAGGCGTGATCTTGGGCAACAAAAAAATTGGCCTAAAAATCTACAAATTACCTAAGATGTGTAAAAACGAGAGCAGTAAAAACGACCCGAATTCGCTTACGTAACCTCACAGGACATCACCAGCATTTTAAGGATATCGGACCTCGGACCTCGACCCGCTGTGCAGTGTTCTACATTTTTAAATCTCTAGATTTTTTTTGCATGAGCCACAATAAAAATCCAAAGAATTTTTTTGGACTAACTTCTAGTTTTTGTATTTTTTTGCTCTCTTTATTTTTTGTTCTTTTGAGGATCTCATAAAATGCAGGAAATGTGTAAATTTCCGTATCCGTAGAATGATTATCGTACGCATTTCGAACTAATTGAGGCGGGTGGTGACGTGTTTATAGCTCCCTGATCCCTGTTCTCTGATCCTTGTTCCCCGATTCCGACTGTTTGTCCTAATCCTCAAGATCTAGTTCTGGTTTTTTGGTTCTTTTTTGTTTGCACTATTTTTTTTTGCATCATAAAACAGTTGAGGGAACAAAAAACTGAACGATGCACTAAAAATTGGTTAGAAAACTGGAGCAGTGTTTTATGAGATCAGAGGAAGAGGGAGAAGGAAGAGAAAGAGAGATAGGAGTAGGAAGTGTAACTGCACTTTTTTATTGTTGTTCTTCTAACTGTTGTTGTTGTTGTTGTTGTTGTTGTAATTCATTTGCAATGTCAGCGCCACCTGCTGTTTATTGCCAATATGTCGCGATTTTTACCCTGTACACATGTTCCCAGTGGGCTCTACTTGTAATTGGGCCCTGGAATGGGTCGGTATGGGCATGTGTATGGTTACGGTGCCTCGTGGGGGTGAAGCAAGTGTTTGGCTTTAACCCAAAACAAGCAAACTCTCGCAGGGCAACCAAACGGAACGACAAAACAATGCAGAAAATAAAAAGAAATTTGACAACAGACAGCCGAAAAAAAAAGAACAGCAAATGAAAAGTAAATCAACAAGAAGAACAAGTTTGTGTAAATAATTTGACATTTTATTTGTCAAACACGAGGCAAATAATCAGAAAAACGCTAACACTTTGAGCCAAGTGCTAAGTTGGGGGCAACAAGGAAGTTGGGACTAAACGACAGGGGACTAAGTTTGAATCACCTGCAGGGATAAAGGGTTAAATGTATAATGGGGAAACTTGTAATAATAATAATAATAATAATAATAATAATAATAATAATAATAATAATAATAATAATAATAATAATAATAATAATAATAATAATAATAATAATGATAATAATAATATTATTGATAATAATATTGATAACAATAATTATAATATAAATAATAATGGTAATACTATTATTGATAATGGTAATGATAGTAAAATAGTAGCAATAACATTATAATAATCGTAACAAAAGCAATATGTCTGATATTATGTTAAAAATATATAGAATATATATATATATATTTATTTTTTTCCTTTTTTAAATAAACACACCGCATGTCTAATTTTTTCATGTAATTTATTTAGCATGCTCACAATATGGGCAAACGTCCAAGTGTTGCATAAAACCCGCTAAGTGTTGCACAATCAATCAAATAAACTCTTTTCATTTTTTTAGTGTTCCGATTCGTGGGCTTCGCGTGATTTCCCAGCAAATTTTGGTGAGTTTTTATCATTCTAAAAAATGTTTTTTGTTGTGTTGTTGTTTTTAGTTAATACACTTACAATCGGTGTAAGGTTTATGGCATCCATAAATAGTCATCAAGAAAAACACACTAATATTAAAAAAATTGTATTCTAAATTTTTAACCTTCTTAAGTTAATTTTTATTGAATATTAAGCATTAAAATAAATACATGAGTTGAGTTATTTAATGTAAATTACTTTAATACTTATTTTAAATTTGCGATGCGTTTTTTTTTAAATTAAAATTAGTTTCCCGATGACAGAGTATAAAAAAGTTGCTTCTTTTTCGCTTCAAAGCTATCAATGCATTCGGCTTTGTTTATTTACTACGCCAGCCCCCATGCAAAATAATCCTTTCCGGCTGCAAGTCTTCCCACTCCTTTAGAACTCCCCGATTCCCCCCTTAAAGCCCT
Source organism: Drosophila parthenogenetica (assembly GCA_035047505.1). Lineage (NCBI taxonomy): Eukaryota > Metazoa > Arthropoda > Insecta > Diptera > Drosophilidae > Drosophila > Drosophila parthenogenetica. The sequence continues at coordinate 1,505,496 of JAWNPM010000174.1, forward strand.
TGGCACCCCTAGGAAAAATGCCGTTTTAAAGGTCTTGAATTGTGCGCTGACATTTTCGCGTTTGGCTTTGTCAGCAACGTCCTTGCTGCTGTCATTTGTTTGCATTGCAACAACAGCAAATAGAAGACAATGCCGAAGAAGAAGAAGAAGAGGTACAACAATGAATAAAACAACAACGAGCAACACTCAAACAACACAAAAGGTGATTGCGATTGCGAATTCCGTTGACGTTTTTATGGCGCATTCAGCAAACCTAACAATTGCAAAACCGACAACGAGGAAGCCAAAGGAAGCCAACTCCTTTACCAGTATGCACACACACGCACATCCAGTTGAATACCAAAGCCGCGAATATGAACACTTGCCTCACCGCCGTCGACTTCAAAAAACAAAAAGGAGGAAAAAAGAGGAAAACTCGCAGTTGAAAGTGTTTTTTTTTGTTTCGCCAAAAGGACAACTAAAGATGGATGAAAATGTTGGGCTAGCAGCGAAGGAAGAAAGGAAGGATTCACTCATGCATGACGGCAACACCCATGCCCACGACATGCCACGCCCTCATTTCCTTAGCCGCGAGTCTCCTTCTTTCCGCATCCTTTCGTCCCTTTTGTTGTTTTCTTGTTTGCTCGTTTGTTTGTTTGTTTGTTTGTGCTTTTTGCAAATTTTTATGACTTGCTTAACAACACGCAAAGTTACACACACTCAGCGGAGGCGGGAAAACCCATCCAAAATTTGAGAGTATTACCTGCGATGGCAGGAGTTACGACATACTGCACTGAAAAAGGCTGTTATTTTATTGAAATGAAATAAAATTTATACAAATTAGAAATTCAAATTAATTAATTTAAGAATAAATAATATTAAAATAATACTAAAATAATATTAAATATTATAAATAGTATTAAATAATACAATAAAAATAAAATTTAAGTAGTATGATTTTAAGTAGTACTTAACAAATAAAACATTTAGTTATTTATTTATTTGTTTATAAGATGCAAGAATATTCTTTACAGTCGTTATAGGCTTGTCAGAAAAATACTTTCTTGTCTAAGTGTAGACATTTTTGGTCAACATCAACAGCCAAGTCGTTACAGCAATGTCCGCCTGTCCGTCTGTCCGTCTGAGCACCTGGATCTCAGCGACTTTAATAACTAGAGTCACCAAATTTGAAAGACCTTCTATATGCCAAGCAGATTAAGTTTATTATAAAAAGATTAGTGATTTTTCATTTATGTAGACACAATATTTCAAAATGAATCTGAAAATAATATAAATTTAAGCTTATTAAAGCGTTAAAGTTAATATTGATTGAAAAAATTCGACATATTTAAGAAGGCTTTTTTAGTTATCGTAATGTGTTGATTTGACTATTGAGTTTGGCATAATATTTACTACAATTCCTTTGCGTTTTGGCTCTTAATAATAATTGAACTTAGTTAAAACGCACAACCTTTATTTAATTCATTGAACTTTCCATAGATTTAAAGTAATTAAGTTATGCAGATTATCTTAATTGCAAACATTTTGATTTTCATCGCAAAAAAAGAAAAGTTGAACAATTTTAATTTTTGAATATATCAAGTTAATTAAAAAATATATTTATTTTGAAAAAAAAAACTTGACATTCACATGCAAATATTAATTAATGGGCAGCATTGCAACAGGCCATTATTTATAAATTATAAAAAATTTTAAACAAAAAAACTGTTGTCTGCTATAAGCACAAAGGCAGCTAATTTAAATGCAAATAGCATTAAATTGTGACTTGATTAAATGCAGAATTATAATTAATATAATTATAATGCCAATCGGCAGAGTTCAGTCGGTGGAGACTTGAGCAAAAACTTGACATTTCTCAAGATTTTGTTGAGAGATTTGTTGACCCACATTTTGGGTAACTCTCGAGAGGTGACAAGGACTTTGTCCTGCTGTGTGTGTGCGCTCCTGCTGGCATCCTCAAGTGGCCACTTGGCATTTGGCACTCATGTAAATCTACACAAATCGCACGACAAATTTGCGATAAATCCGAATCATTTGCCCAGATTCTCATTTCACAAATGTCAAATGCACATTCACGACAACCCTCAAAAACTATTGAGGGAGCGTCTGAGGGAAGAGACAGAAGAGGGATGAGGGGTCGACGGGTCGACGGGTATTTCGGCAGTCGTGCGAATATCGAAATTGAAAATATGACAACGCAACGGGTATTATCTGACTGACACCCACCGGACATTCATACCGACAGTTCTCTCGGACAGGGTCGCTCTGTACCCATGTACCCCCTCCACCACCACTTTCTCTCTGCCCGTTCATCCGGCAGCTTAGGGCGGGGCACACTCTTACTGCATATCAGCCTGTCCGTCCGTACCGCACGCCTGAATGCCAATATTGTCAATGCAGTTTGACAGCAGGAGCAAAGTCCTGGCAAGAAGGCAAGTAGGAAAAGCAGGAGGAAAACTGTCATCCATCTCCACTCACACACACGCACACACACACACGCACACACACTGGTCCACACACAGTCAGTCAAACAACAATCGAACATATTTTGCTGACATTTTAATTAATTTGACACTCGTCACACGTTTTTCGTTGGTATTTTGCTATTTTGGGTTTTCGGTTTTCGGGTTTTTGGATTTTCGGGTTTTAGGATTTTTCGTCCTTTTTGGCTTGCCTGGGGGTATTACGCGGCTTTGACTCGACAATCGCAACATTTAATAAACGAGCAATCTGATTGCATTTGAAATAGCCAAATGCATTGCACAAATATATGTATACACTGTGCGAAAAAGGGTGCTGACATTAGAGAACTTACACTGAAACTGACCCTGTACTCACATTTTTTAGTGAAGTGTGCGGCAAGGAGGAAAGAGAGTGCGTACGAGTGGGAAAGACGACGTATGCGAGCCTAAAGTCAGTTACCCAGTAGTAAAATTTGTACGAAAAATGTACATTATTCGTGCGAATAACTCACACAGATGTAGTACCTACTACAGAACGCTTAACTTCGTTTTCCCGTGGGCATGTCCATCAAGATAACTGGGAAATTGATCTAAACCAACAAATCGTTCCGTCGTGCTGTGACACATTTGTGTGAGCACGCCGCTACCCCGTTCAACAGACTTTTCACACTAGGAATTTTTGTTCAGCGACATGCCAATTGGATTTCCCGACAAATTCCAGTTGGATTTTTGGTTGGTTTTTACCAGAACCCCCTTCCCCCTGCATCAAATTATTAAAAATTAAAAAATTTTATAGAAATTAATTTCATTTATTTTATTTAATTTATATAATAACAATTATGGGTTTTAGATAAACGACAAATCATTACAAGTGAATATTACTTAAAAAACGGGATCAGGTCCGCTGCATAGTCTTTCTGCCGACATCCATCTATAGCAGTCTGCATCTGAAACAAATATTTAAACTTTTATTATTTGCATATTAAGAACAATGTACAAAACTTACTTATTGATCTCAAGATGATCTGATAATTGTGTGTTATTCACGACTACTCCATTGCTAGCGATGCAATTAGCGAACTTCAATTTCACCACCCATGGCAAACGCAGGCTTATAATGAAAAAAGTATTATTATTATTCAAAAATTTGTATTTTTCAAAGAAGTTCATAAAACGAATGTAATAAAATACTTTTAAAGTTGAATTTTTTGTTTTAAGCTTACCTTTCTCATATTTTTGACAATATTATTCACTCGCGGCACATACACAAAGCAAGGGCTGCACACTCAATGAAAATGTGTCGATAAGGCGAAACACGCATTGGCAGCCCTGAGTATTTATCGATAACAGTGATCGTTTCACGTTTTACATATTAAAATTCAAATAATGCATTTGTTGCATGTTAAACTACTAAATAAATGAATAAATAATTTTGAAAATGCATTAAATTATTTTAAATTGTTTGGAAACATCAAAAATATAAAAAAAAAAGTGCGGCCTATTTTCGATAGTAAACAACTATAAAATAGTTTGTTATAAAATTCCATACAACAACTATTATTAACAACTATTATTATATAAACGAATGAGAAAACGTTTCAGTTCCCCAAATACTAATTTACTGTTTCACAAATTTATTAATTTAGAAAATAGCTGAAATTACAATTTCAATAAATAGAAATTAATAATATTTATTGTTATTTTAATGTTATTATGATACTAAAATTAATAAAAAACTTCTGTAATTTCATACATATTATTAATGTAAATATAATAATAACATGAATCATTTTATTAGTAATTCGATGTAATAATTTTTCTTAGCAGCAATTCTTATATGTAAGGCTGTTAAAATATATCAGAAATTTGTGAAATAAGATATTAACAGTGTGCGGGTTTTTCGCACTTGTACTTTAAACTTATGAGCAGCAAAACCAACAGCCAGATATATAAAAATTTAAATGGGATTTGGGAGTTTAGCAGTGCCGTTGTTTGCGGGAATTTCTTTTTAGGCGTCAACAAGTTCTAAGCAGCAAAACCAACAGCGCAATCTTAGAAAAAAAGTTTACAAATGTGTGAACTGCAAGCGGAACAGAGCAGCGGGAAATTCGCACTAGTAAAACGTAAAATTCTTACTGAGAATTTTCCGTTGACCGAGGGAAGCAGTCCCTAAATCTGAATAATTCTGTACTGCAGCTGTACAGAATTGGAGAGCTGTAGAACAATTTTCCCATAGGGTAATTAAAAGTAAACCCTTTCCCCTTGACTCTCCCCCGACTTCGAGGGAAAGTGCCACAACGGGGCGTGGCAGTTGTACCAGCTTAGCTGGGCCGAGCCGATGCGAGCAAATGTTAATTGCCAACTTTGGATAGCGGAACCAAAGTAAGCCACACTTTCCGGAAAAGCAGGAGACGGTCGGTCCCGATTTTCACGCTAAGCCCCGACGAAAGTCAAAGGATTAAGGCGTTGATCGTGAGGATCAGTGACCCGCCTCAGTGGCTAAAGGGAAAGGGGTGTCGTCATGTTTTCAAAATAAACAAATTGCAAAAGGAAACGAATTCGGACACGGACACCGACACGCACAAGGAGATGCGATCGAATTCGAAATCGACATCGGAATTGCAACAGTTTTTAGCTTGCAAACGCGACAGTTGTGGAATTTAGCCTTGTAAAGCGACCGCGAGACGGTCTTAATTGCCTGCAACTAATTATGAATAGGAGGCTGTGCCCTTTAAGGACCAAAAGGATTGAGAGGGAGTGAGCCGAGTGAGCTGAGTGTGTCGACTGAGTCGAGTGAGTCGGTTGAGTGCAGGTCAGTTAAACAGCGAAAGGATAACGGTTCGCAGGACACTACTGTTTGTCCTTGCCACGATTGTCGTCATTGTTGTTTGCAATTGTCATTTTATAGATGACGCCTTTGTTCCCATTTTGCAGCCATTGGCAGCCCGTTTCAGCCGTAAAACTCGGCCGGATTAGTGGGCTTGAAATCTGGCAAAAAGGATTAAAACCAAATTAGTTGAGCAAAGAAGCGTCTCTCAGTAGCCTCGACAAAGGCTGGACACCCACACACAAACACACGCACACACATACACACACACACTCACACACAGTAAACTGAATTCATACCAAAATATGTGAGCCAAAGTGTTGATTTTAGCCGGTACTTTGCAGGTACCGTTTTGGAATAATTTTGCTGAATTAAGAAATCAACGCTTTGAGAATAAAATGTATTACTCCAACACTAAATTAATTCGGTATATACATAGTTTAGAATGGCATTGCTTATGTTTAGCCTAGATACTAATGGTAAGATAAAATAAAGGCTACATTCGAGGGAGCCGACTGTAAAAGAGCCAGTGCTCCTTCGAGTGCGTATTTTTCCGATTTGTCGTATGGGAGCTATAGGTTATAGTAGTCCGATCCGGATGAAACTTTGGTAGAATAGTTATACCCGTAAAATACACACAATTTGCGAATTTGGTCTCAAGAGCTGCAATATTTTTTAAGATGTGGTGTTATGAAACTAGTTTTTAAAAATTTTCGGGGCGGTAGGGGGCGTGTCATCAATTTAAAATTAGCTTGATCTGCTCGCGAAGTTAACGGACTATTATTCCAAGTTTTATTGTTTTATCTCTTATAGTCTCTGAGATCCAGGTGTTCATACGGGCGGACGGACAGGCGGACAAGCGGACATTGCTATATCGTCTCGGTTGTTGATACTGACCAAGAATATATAGACTTTATGGGGTCGGAAATACTTTCTTCTGCCTGTTCTGAGAAACTTAACAGACCCCTCTACACCTTTTAAAGTACAGGGTCTAAAAACAGACCTATGCTTAAGTGACAAACGTGTCTGCAAATATAAACACATCTTGGACCTAAATTCAACAAATTGGGTGACAATACTTTTGTATTGGACATTAAATTTCTAATTTAAGAGCAAGGCACTTTAAAGTCGAGCGTTTCGGCTGCTGCGTTCTCACTTAAATCTTAGCCCCTTCCGCTCAATCCACACTTTTTATTTTCCCCTTTTTCCTCGTTAGAGTTGAGAATTAAACACCTTAAGACTTGATCAATTATGCGCAAATAAAGTAAAGTTGAAACTCGAGTTGAGGCTCATCATTAATGCAAGTCAAAGGAAATTAAAGTGATTTCTGCTGTCGCAAAAGTTTCACGCTCGCTGGTGGTGGTTGGCACGAAGAGGCGGAGGAAAAAGGATTTCAAGGACAACGCCAACCACATCAAGAACCTTAATATCCACATTCATTTTGGCAGACTGACGTCAAAGAAGTAACGCAACAGAGCACAAAAACCTTAACAAGGCTTTGAGATACCCATTAATTGAGCTGTACTTTAAAATTTTACTTAGTTTTCAAGCAGTTATAACTTTAGCTCTAAGCGACCCAAACTGTTTAAATTTATATATTTTATAGAAAATCACAAGACCGTTTAGTGGACGTGGCGCAGCTTTTGCTGCAGTCTTAGAGAAAAAACCGCCAGATATAGCACAATAAACCCGATTTTACCCATTGTAAGGGGCATCAAAATCAACTGCACATAAAACGACGCTTAATGCGACTTTTGTCAATAATCAATTTTCGCTGAGCTCCCGCGCGCGTAATAATGCCAATTTATTTGCTACTCGAAAGGGTTGACTGAACCACAGCAGTACCAAAAATGGAACCACACTCACTCACATCCATATGTGGACGCACAGCAGTTACAGCTGAGCTACAGTGAGTCACAGCTGCACGTGTCACTCTGTCCCACACACACACAGTGTGTTTCAGCCAAATACCCGCAATTTATCTATCTGATTTTTAGATATGAGAAGCGCCGTCTGAGCCTTTTGCAAACTTTCGGCTCGCTTGGCACGTTCCCTCTGCAAGTTTAACGCATCCTTTGACTGCATGAAAATCCCAAAAGCAAAATCAAAAAAAAAAGAGAAAAAAACGCTTCGAGATGATGCCAAATGATATGCCACTTAGTTGACTCGATCACTCAATCTCCGACTTAGATTTCGACTTCAACTTTGACTCGCCGGATTAGTTGCATGTGTGCCAGACTCTGGGCTAAAATAGGATTATTCCGGAGCTGAGTGTGGGCGAAGTGTGTAGTTACTTAAGTTTTTCGTAACTCGACTAAACGAGTGCTTTACTTAGAGAGATCTCAATTATGAGAAATACTTGTGTTAAGAGTTACTTAGAGGCTGGAACTATGTGAGTAAATTAGATTCTACAGAAACTTTTTGAAATAATTCTTACATTTGAACTTTTAGATTTACCAATTTTAAATAAACTTGATCTTCTCGCGAAGGCGACGTACTTTCATTGGCTTTAGCTTTTATACTCTCTGGGAACTAGTTGTTTATACGGACGGACGGACGGACAAGCAGCGGACAGACGGACATACGGACATCGCTATATCGATTTGGCTGTTGATGCCTAAGCGCATTTCGCTTCTGACAAATTTAATAGACCCCTCTACTCTTTTTTAAAGTACGTAGACTAAAAGAACAAATGAACAAAAACTTAAATTATTAAATGAGATCTCCAGCTAGTAAGAAATCCTTTTGATTAAAAATGTTTCGTGTCATTTGACAGCATTATAACATCTTATTCGAAGTTCTGCTTTTATAGGAAAATTCCTAAAATCCTAATGTCAGAATGTCACGATTGTATTCTTTATTTCCATTATTTCATTGAGCACTTTGGGTGACGTCTCAATGAGTGCGTTTAGGGAAATGATTGGCCAACCTTTGTGGCATGCCACCCAGTTTTTCATTAGGACTGGCAACCTGCGGTCCTCAAGTGCCTCGAATGTTTAGCAAACTGCACAAAATATAGAAATTTCGAACACTTAAAGGTGACAATGCAACTTTCAGAGTTCGTTTGGTTGGTTTTTGGTGACTTCATTTGGCTGTTGACCACACGCAATGCCAAAACCTTAATGACAACAATTAGTGCAGATTTTTGACTACATTTGTTAAGAGTTGTGTTCTATTTTTTCTTAGCACATTTTTTTCCAGCGTAATTTTGGCTGTTTTTCTGTTTTCTGTTCATTGTGTTTTTGGGTTTTGGGTTTTTATGAATGGCGATTGAGAAATGCAAGCGAGTGTTTTTCATTTACGAAGGCAAACAACGGGAGACTTTGACTAGCAAGTGCAACACACTCGACAACATAATCAGCAGCAGCAGCAGCAGCTACAACAGCAACTGAGGGGCAGCCACCAAGGGGCAGGCATAGAGCTGCAGCAGGGTGCAGTGCCTCCGCTGTGCGAGGATGCTGGATGCCATTTGCCCTAAGAACAGCGCTGTCAGTTTAGCTAAATTATAGCTAAATATAGCTACTTTTAAACTGTTTGAATTTAAATAGCTTAAAAATATTCAAACTGACTAGGAAAATGGTTCGGAAGTGCGCCGGTTGTGTGTATCCTTTTGTTTTTGGCTTATAACTTTTAACCTAATGCATTTTATGCAGTTGTTTCTGTACAAATTAATGAATGGAAGTCTTTAGAATCTGCCAGGAATGAAACTAAATTGATCACACCAAGTAGATTATAATTGTACTAAGAATTTAGTGAATTTACCATTTTTGGGGAAACAAAAATTAGTGTCCGCACACTTAAAAATCGGTTTAATATTAAATAATCTGAAGCTCAAATACCACAAATTAATTAATTTTCATAAACTAGTTATAAAATTACAAAATATAATAAAAACATAATACAAACTAAATCAATCACTTACCATTTTTAAAATAATTGACATAAATTTATTAATAAAGATTAACTAATTTTTTCTTAAACCAAGTTCCTAGCACAAAATAAAAAGAAAATCGAAAACATTTGAATCAAATGAAAATTTGTTGTAAATCATAATATTTATTATATTTGAAATCGGCTTAAAAATATTTATTTTCAATTTTTAGATTTATTTCATTTCAGAAATTCCGTATTTTTATTTTGCAGTGCAGTAAACTAGTTGTTTTGTGCCATGAAATTGTGGCAACACTGCATAAAGCCGCTGGCAACAGCGTGCGACGAAGCGTGAAAAGGCAGGAGCGTAGAAAGAGAGAGGGAGAGTTTGAGAGAGAGAGAGAGAGAGAGGAAGCGAGGGTAGCGGAGCATGCACAAATGGCGCAAAAATTGCACGCCAGGATGCTAAAGGATGGAAGCGTCACTCAGCACAGACACTTCAATTATGAGAAAGGTAAATATTTTGTAAAAACAACGCAACAGGATATCAATTGAGAATTATGTACCAAGCGCATTATTATCAAAATCTGCCCAAGTGTGTGTGCCTGAATGTGTGTGTGTGTGTGTGTGTAGTCTGACATTTGAATAACTCAATTTGACACAAAGTCAATGGATGAGCTGCAGCAGCCGCTACGCCTGCGGCTGAATTCGAGTTTCCATTCGAGTTTGAGTCTAAAATGCAGGAACTTGGGCCACCCCGGAAGCCAAAAACTGGAGTGCCAATTGTTCCGTTTTTCCGTCTCTATTTCTCTTTCTCTATCCATCGCGTTCTTCAGTCTGTTTGCAGGACATTGTCCAACACAGCTGCCGCCTCTTTTCTTAGCCGTCTACCTTCGCATTTGAGCCGCATTTGCGCTTGGCCATGTCGCGACTTTGCAATATTACGTAAGTCATAAAAAGGCGATCGCGTAGTCTATTCCGCGAATGGCACACAAAAAGTGCCGCAACCGCCGCGTGTCAGTCTAAAAAACTAGAAAACTCAAAATAGTTTTGCACGCAACTAGAAGTTCCACCAGCTCATAAACCTAAAACCTTAAAAAAAAGGACGAGAACGGCCTAAAAAATCGCCAGCCCACAAAGGGCTGACACAAAAGGATGTCTCATAAAAATAGAAAACTGAAAAAATATCAAGTAAATGAGAAAAAAAAAAACTGCAGAAAACATTGCATAAAACGCGAGCGTAAAAAATGCATTGAAATTCGCGGAAAAATTTTAAACAAAAAGTCAAAGATCGTCGCAATCGCAATCTTTCGTCACATTACGCAAAACGCAATCGCAAGTCCTGTTAGCCTAAGACACACACAAAAAAGGACACCCTTAATGGTTGCCATTTATTTATTGTGCACTTTTTTTAGCCCGATTTTCTTTGTTTCACTTGCGTTTTTTATTTTATTTTATTTTTTTTGCGAAAAAACAGCAAAATAAAAAAATAAAACTGTGTGTTTTTATGGCGCGTGCATTAGAAACCGACTTTTCTACCAAATTTACGGCAGAAATTACGTAACTAGGAATGGAAAAGAATAGGTAAAACTGAAGTTTTAAAATGTACAGAAAAATTATTTGCAATGAATTGAAATGGCATTAAAATAGAAAAAAAAAAATTATTTTGTTTGTTTAAATATATTAAACAAATAATTAATTTATTTTGAATAAAAATATAAAGTGTTTGAAAGATTTGTGGACTAGGTATAATTTTTAAAGAAATGCTTAATAAGACTTTATTGAAAGATAGACGGAAAGATAAAAAATTTAATATTAAAAATCTTTTAATATTAATATATTAAATATATTTAAATATTAATAGTAATATATATTAATTTAAAAATTTTTATTATGCAAAAAAATAGGATTTAACCAAATCATGCAGCATAAAATATTGTATACCTCAAAATTTTTATAAAATTTAATTTTTTTTGGATTTCTTTAAATTTTCTTTAATAATAATAAAATTTTTGATTTAATAATCGTATAGGAAATATTTGGTTTTAAGGGAGAAACAATGGAAACTATGTAGCATTAGTTAAAATTCAAAAAAAATAAAAGAAATCTAGAAAATCCAAAAATGACCAAGAACAATGTCAACTTGGTAATGAAATAAAAGTTTAGGAACAAAAATTAATTTTAAACAGTTTAAGTAATTTGTAAAACTTGTTCAACACTCGTGTAATCCTTCTAATAGTTATATAAAATAGACAAAAAACTCACGACTTTTCAAACGAATTTCTTTCACAGGGCAACGACTAGTCAATCACTACCGTTGCTCTGCGCTAAAAGCTCGATTTTTTCCAAGTCCATACTAAACATTACGCTGTCGTTGATCTTGCATGAAATGCTGGATATGTTGGATATTGGGGGCTTAGTAGTGCGTCTATGGGAGTATCAATGTCAGAGGCACGACACCCGTTCGGGCGGGGGGAAAAAAAGGCGCATTGTGTGATCATTTTGTGAAAGGTCTTGTGTCGTTTGACATGTCAACTAATCCAAACGCGCCAGATGACCTCGTTGCGCTAAGGAACAACCCTTAACAAGGCACAACAAACACACACACACACACTCACGGCGAGTGGATCTAACAGCTCAATCGGTCGCACACTCGGGGCCATATAATTAGTGTAATTACCTCAACAGCCTACTAAATTCGAGAAAAATGCAAACAAAAATTAAGAAATCACAACATTTATATCCCCCTGTCAACGAGCCAACGAGGCAATGAGTCTACAAGGCTCAGCCAACAATAGGAATTGGAAACTCTATGCATGTGTGTGTGTGTGCGTGTGTGTGGACCCTTTTCTTTATATTTGCAACCAACTGGCAAACAATTGAGTCGACATCGACAGGCAGAGCCATCTAATGACAGGGTGGATTGCAATTTTCGTTTTAATTTCAGGACTCAGGCTCAGATGCAGACTCCGACTCAGACTCACCGTATAGCTCGAGTCCTTGTTGCATTGTCAGCGAGGTCCGTTATAAATTGCAGTGGCTGCCACTTCCGCCATCAGTCCGAATTGTCGGCTAATTGTGCCACAGATTTTTCTCTCCATGAATTGCCAAAAAAAATGAACGAAAACTGAAAAGCAAAAAGGAAAAACATGATTAAAGCAAAATGTGAATAAGATGCGAAAAGTGAGTGCAGGAATAACCTTAACCTTATCATTAGTCAGGGAACAAAACGCTGGCACATTCCAGTGAAGACCACCAGCTAAATTGCTTATCATCCTGACCCGTCTTGACTTGTTCTCTTTTCATTAGCCCTTTTGTCGCCTAGTTACGTTTAACGTTTAACGTTTCCATGTTTTATGTTAACGTTTACGTGGAATCCTTTTCGGCAGAGTCCTTTGACTCTTTGTCCTTGCCGTTGGCTTGCTGAAAATATTTTGGCTACTGTGCGGCCCAAACATAATTAACTCCTAATGAAAATATTTTGCCCATCGGCACTTTGAAGTCCCTCTCTCTCTCTCTCTTGCTAGCTCTCTGTCTCTCTGTCTTTCTGATCCAAACGGAACAACTAAAATTCCAACCTCATTCTCAGGGGAATAGTCCCATCTACTACTTTAGTAACTATATAGTTGCTTTGTGGGCCACTAGTTCCAGGACTTTAATTCCAGACAGTTGTCTTTACATAGCAGCCTTATTCATAAACAAATGAATCAACCAAACTAAATTGGTACTTAAAGTTATAAAAATTTTTGTTTCATACAACCTTGTTTTTGTTTTATTTGTTATTTTATTCAATGCATAAATTCTATTTTAATAATCAGAATCACACCATTTTTATATTCTTTATATTTTTAGACCCCGTACTCTAAAAAAGAGTAGAGGGGTCTATTAGGTTTGTCAGAAGCGAAATGTGCGTAACACGTAGAATGAGGAGTGGCCGACCCCGTAAGTATATATATTTTTGATCAGCATCAACAGCCGAGACAATATAACAATGTCCGTCTGTCTGTCCGTCTGTCCGTCCGTCCTTATGAACACCTGGATCTTTTAAACTACAAAAGCTAGAGCCACCAAAATTAGAATGAAAGTCCGTTTATTTGTCAGGCAGGTTAAGTCTATTTCAAATTTTTGCCACGCACCTTACCGCCCCCGAATAATTGTAAAAACCGATTTTTACTACACTACAATACTACAAACTATCAGGGCTATGGTGACCAAATTCACACAGTATGTGTTTGGTACATTATTATAACTATCTCCACCAAGTTTGATCCAGATCGGACAAATGGGACATTTGTATGGAAAAATTCTCATGGGAAGGAGTACGGGGTCTTTTACAGTCGAATCGCACAACTGTAGCCTTTCTTACTTACAGAATACAATTGGTAATTCAATATTATTTTATTTAAAATGTTTTTTAAGCTCTGTCACTGTTAACAAAACATTCTGTTGAATGTAAAAAAAAATGCCATTAAAAAAAAATTTAGTCTCAATAAGTTAACTTTGAATGGATATTACTGATTTTAGAAAAGTGAAACAATTCCTTTATATACTATAAAAATATACTTAAAATTTAACGTCTGTAGTACCAGCTGAAACTGAAACCAATTTATTTGAAAGACTACAAATTTGTAGCCTTATTTAAGCTTTAAATATAGTATCAAATCGACTTTGTCTCATATTGTGATGTTATCCTTAGATAAATTTGTCAAAAAATTAAATTTGTAGCACATTCTTTTTAACCCATTTTTTGTTTACTTTGTATAGTTAAACCTCTGCCAAGTGATGCGATACCCTGCAAACCTTTTGGACTCTTGACGACTATGACTGTAACTATTGCAACCCAAATGAGCACCAAAAAGTGCTTTAATTTAGTAAAGAGTGTTATGCCTTATCTTATTTAAGCGCTTTGAAAACCGCAGTGTATTTTTTGCAAGTAAATATGATTAATTTATTTTAATCAAACTCGCAAAAAATGATACTTGGGAACAACTAAAATGTGGCACAAATGGTTTTGGACATTGAACGATTACATGATCAAGTATGGAAATAATTGCAGGTAAATGAACCAAAATAATCAATTAATAGATTAATTGGATTAATACTTGGAGTTGGGTAGATTATTCAGTTGCTTGCAGAGCCTATATATGGCCGACTCACGGGAGTTTGCCTGCTCCTTCCGATTGGCCTCCATGGCGACGGCTTTATCCTTGTGGTACTCGGAAACCGGGCAAAGTCGGGAAACGGGTTTGAGGCGCTGTTTTTTGGACTCCACATCGCCGTTGTCCGATTGGGCATTTGTCGGGGTATATGGTGCAAAGTCGGGTGGTTGCTGTAACCGAGACGTATAGACGGGATGTTTCAGAGTCGGAGGACGCAGGTGATCGGCAAAGACTTGAGTCTGCCCCTTTGATGCCTTTAAACGATTGTTTTGATAATCATTTTCCCGTGATCTGATCGGTGGTTTATAGGGCGTTAGCTCCTTTTTTTCCAACTCCTGTTGTTGTTTCATTAATTGATTCATGCGCTCGAATACCTTTAATTTTTCAACTTGATCCTTTAATTTACGATCACGTTCCTTGATCTTCTGCATATTCTCATGCTGATCTTTAAATTTCTTACGGAAATTCTTTAATTCACCCGATACTTGTCTCTCCACTTTCTTACCCATTTGTTCCTCTTCATTTTCTTCTTCTATTTGTAGTGGTTGTTGTAGTTGTTGTCGTGGAGGTCGTGGTCGTAATAAAGTTATCGATGCTTCTAATTTTTTGGCTTCTTCCCGCTTTTTGGAGGCAATTTCTGGCTTCATTTTGGTAAATTGTTCACCATAAAATCTTTCTTCCTTGTGCAGCATGGATTTTGATTTTTGTTGTTGTTGTTGTTGCTTTGATTTCTCTTGTTGTTTTTGTACTCGAATCTTTAGATCCTTGAGCAAATCGGTGGCTCTGGGCTCATCCGAATCGCTTTCTAACATTAATTTTCTTAGCTGCTCCGATTTCAACATTGAATTCTTTGGTTTATCATCTTTTGACTCGTTCAAACGTTGCTCGTTTTCATTGTCTTTATCGCTTAAAAATGCTATAAATTTACGCGATTTGCGTTTGGTCAGCTTGGGAGTCATATACACGTTGGGATACTTTTGGGCCAGTGCTTCAGATGATGTGGGCGGTGGCCGTGGCTTGACCACCTGATGCCGTGTTATATTCACAGCACTGGGATATGGAAATTTCGGCATCACTTGCCGGAATGAACTATTGCGTCTCCAAAGCATGGAAAATGTGCCTACCATGAAACGCAAATAGTTTTAGTTCAAGTAAATTATAAAAAACTCAAAAAGTTATGCCAACTTACATGTTCTAACTTGTATAAACTTATTAAGCAATGGTCTATTCTTTAAAAACGCCATTCTCTTAACAATTTATTTAGTTCACTTAGGAATTTGGAAAAAAAAAAATCTTTTCTAGAAAACCGAAATAAAATTATATATTATATTTCAAAACAATAAAAGAAAATTATTACGTCCGAACAACTGAAAGTTTAGAAATGTACTGAAGATCTTAGCTCCAAACAAAATCACTCCATATAAAACTTAAACTACAATTTCGACGGCTACTTGGATTCAATAAATTTTAAAGCCAGCAAATTTGGAGTGATTCAAAGGCAGTAGTTTTGAAATGTGAATTGCTTAGAATCTATAGCTTACTATAATTGACAAATGTAATGAGAAAGAATACTTTTTTTTTATAAAACGCAGATTTCAACTAATAAGCAAAGGGTAGAGTCGAGCGAGCCGACTGTAAAAGACCTCCGTACTCATTCTAGTCCGCGTTTTACCATATACCCTATGGGAGCTATGGCACATAGTTGTCAGATCCAAACCGAACTTGGTAGGGATAGTTACAACGGTACCATACATATACTGTGTGAATATGGTCACCATAGTTCTAATAGTTTTGCAAGTTATGGTGGCGCTGGGGCGATAGGGGGCGTTCAACAATTTGAAATAAACTTGATCTGCAAATTTGTTGGCTCTATCTCTTATAGTGTCTGAGATCTATGTATTCGTATGGACGGACAGTTGGACAGACATCCAGACGGACAAACGGACATTGCTTTATCAGCTCGGCTGAGGATCGGAAGCACCTCCTTCTGCCTTCGCTCCTGACAAACTTTATAGACCCACCGACTCTTTTTTAGAGTACGGGGTCTAAAATACTTAGAAGTAATACTTAGCAGAAACCCCATTTATAATGTAAACAGTTCGGGGGTATTACACAACTAAGTCTAGCTGACAACAACTGGGATCACATTGATAATGAGGTTAGATCCTTGTTGATGCTCTCAGCTATTGACGAGTACTGAGACCCAGTGCATATGAAATTAGGGCAGTCACGGGGTGGAATTTTCATGTTCATGCACATTGGGAGTATGAAGGGGAAGATGGTTATAGATACAGGAAGAAGCAGAGTGGTTAGTCGAGGGTTGGAAGACAACGTAAATGACCCAAAACAGACATTATCATTATGGGATAAATGGGCAACCATGAAAATTGTGGAAAATCGCGTGGCCGAAACGCTAAAAATGAAATGCATACAAAACGAGATTGTTTCGGGAAAGCGGGAAAGCGGGCAAGCATCTATTTTCCCACTCACTCCTTTGCTACTGACGCTTTTGTTTTGTTTTGCCTCTCACTCTGGTCTGTGTGGATTTTTGTCGAATAAATGTATATTCGCTCTGACATATTTTATGCATTTGACAATTGCCACTTCAGAATCCCAAATCTCGAAAAGTGAAATCAAAGCGAATTTATGACTACAAGAAAAAATAAAATCAACTTATGCATAATTTATGCGTTTAATGTAAACAGACAATTTAAAGTCATGCCAAGATGGTGGGAAAGCCAAGGAAATAGGCACAAAAAACTGCAAAGGGAAATGCAGAATGGAAAATGGAAAATGGAAGACGCCAGAGCGGGAAGCAGGAAAGTGGAAAGGAGGGAATTGGAATTGAGACTTATGAGACATAACACCGCATCGGAAAAATGTCTATGCGAGGGTAGCTCCATCACTTGAAGTTGTTTGAAGTTTATTAACTGAAAATTAAGGTTTACTAATATATTTATTGTATAGAAACAATTTAACTAAATCGAACAGCAATGAAAACAAATTTATTTGAAATGAGTTCATGAAAATATAATTTAACAGTAAGTCATGATTTTGTTGTTTTATTTGTACTCAGTTATGCTTCTGAAATTACAAGATTGCAATTAATAAATTAAGTTTGTGTGTATTACATAATTTAAACTATATTTAAGGTTAATATGGGAATAAAATTAAGTATGGCAGCTTTCAAAAATATTACCAAAAAAAAAATTTCCATTAATTTTTAAAAAATTGGAAACAAAAAATTTTTTTATTATAAATATTATTATTATTATTATTATTTTTTTTATTATTATTATTATTATTATTATTATTATTATTATTATTATTATTATTATTATTATTATTATTATTATTATTATTTTTATTATTTTTATTATATTTAGGTTTTTATACTCTCTGCAAGAGTATATTGGGTTTGTGCAAATGTATGTAACAGGCAGAAGGAGGCGTGGCAGACCCCATAAAGTATATATATTCTTGATCAGCGTCACAAGCCGAGTCGATATAGCCATGTCCGTCTGTCCGTCTGTCCGTCTGTCCGTCTGTCCGTCTGTCCGTCTGTCTGTCTGTCCGTCTGTCTGTCCGTATGAACAAACAGATTTCGGAGATGGTAAGAGCTACAAGTTCGAATTTGGTCTCTATCGACTCGATATTTAGTCAGTCAATACAAGAATCTTTTTTTTTTCGATGCCACGCCCTATTCGCCCACAATGAACAAAAAGCTGGACATACCTCGGAAAAAATCTATGTTTTAAGCGAATATCTCAGTAACTATGGCACCTAGGAATACCAATTTTGGTACACGTGTTCCAAGAGATGGCATAAATGCAATGACATCAAAAATTTTGGGCTGCCATGCCCCCTTTTTCTGCAAGAATTAAAAGAAAATTTCAAACTTGCATGCCGTTTTTAAAGCATTTATTCTTATCGTATAGTGTTGTTATTTATGATTCGTTTGAAGACGTATCATGTCAAACTCTCTTGAAAGTTTCATAAGAATCCGACCATAAACAAGAAAGAAATGAAGCAACAAAGACTTTATTCGAGAGCAATGAGAGCGAGAGAGACAGCGCTAGTCGTGCCGACCAATAGTATTCATACACACATATGTATGTGCATACATTTAACGTCAAACGAATTTGTATGTACATACAGACAAACACATGTATGTTCGATTATGCTTAGCTTTTTTTTTGTTTTAACGTGTTCTAATACAAGAACTATCTATTGTAATATCCGGATACCGATTTAAGCATTATAATTGGGAATAAAAGCAGAGAGTATTACACGGTCGGGCGTGTTCGACTGTACTTTTCTTACTTGTTTTAAATTTTCATAGCACTATTCTGAATAGTTGCTCTTGTTGCCCCAAATCGGCTGTGGCAACCCTCGCAGCTGTGGCTATTAAAAAATAATTTCAGTTGACAGCCAGCAGTCAAGACCGCGTCAGAAATCACAACAAAAAATACAAAAATAATAACATAGAAAAAAGAAGCAGAAAAGAAAAAATGGCGAGAAGCGGGTAATAAGCGGACGGATCAGGCTCGTACAGTCCAACGGGGTGGGACGAATGCAAAACAGAAGTTGCAGGCAGGAAAACTACTTGAAGCGGCAACAGGGGGAGGCACTGGAGAGGGAGACAAAGAGAGAACTAAAGCGAGCAAGAGGGAGAGGGAGAGAGAGATAAGGGTACTTGATGGACGAATCAGGGGCATGGTTCATTGACGTAGCAAATTGGAACTTCCTCTGGGATCGTCTCAGTGAGTGTCTTGCAATGAAACTGATGATGCTCATAACGATGATGATGATGATTATGTAACTGCCAAAACGGAGCAAACTAATACGTTTTTTGTGTTACATCAGCAGCAGGTAAAACTGAGACGGGGAGTGAGCGGAAGTGCAGCGAGTATCTGACAGTTACGCATATTAATGCCACTGATTGTGCCGCACTGATAGCCAGAGCTACTTGAATTACATTTACATGCCACTCGCTTCGTTCTGTTGCGATCTGTAGCATCTCCTTCGCCATCTCCATCTCCTTCTCAATGTCCGTCCCACTTCCCCTGTTGTCAGCTCTATCAACCCGTCCTAAGCGCATTAAAACAATTCAGCATTCTGTGCTCAGTACTCGGTACTCAAATACGCAGTATTCATATTCATTCATGAAAATCTGAGGAGATCTTTGTGCAGTTTTTATTATGTCAGGCGGATGAGTTTGTTTACCTCACAGATATACGAGCTGATACACAACAAACTAAAGATACAGATACGGCGACAGATACCAGATACAGATACGAGGTACAGATACAGCTACAGCTACAGCTACAGCTACAGCTAAAGATACTTATACTTACACTAATGCATATAATGTGCGAATTGTAGCAAGAAATGCCATTCACTCTCAGAGATCGGAGAACTGAGAATGACATTTCTCATCCAGAAGGTCGTAAAAATCATCGGACCACTTGCACATATGCTGTAAATCTTTTCAGTATCCGCCTCAGGAGGAGCCACAGCAATGCGGGGAGGTGCAACACATCAAAGTGGCGCCCTCGTTGCAACCACATGAAAAGCAAAAGTCGAACATTGTTGCACAGTTGGGTTAAGTCTTGGAGCAACTTTTTACAAACAAGGAATACAATTTAGCTTTCAAATTAAGTTTTTTATTAAAAATATAGTTAAATTTAAAAACTAGAATGGAATAGTTGCAGACTTTTCTATAATAATACTTATAGAAAGGTCTATGTAGTATAGTGAGTGGACTGCCAAAAACCACATGCTTTAGTTAATGACAGGTTCACTGCTCCGACTATAACAATCCGACTTGATCTCAGGCAAAGTATATATAAAGTATATATATTCTAGATCAGCTCTAAAAGATTCATCTTTCCGTAAAAAACAGTTAGTACCCAAAGAGTACCAAAAGTATCTCAGAAACTGAAATTCTTATTCTAAAACAAGTGCAGGGTCTTTCACCGTTGAGACACTCGCCAGTAGCCCTTGCTACGAGTGCTTGTGTGTCATAGCTACCTGCTACGAAAGCACAGCTGTTGGGATCGTAAAACAATGAAATTGGCCCATTAATAAACACATTAAACAAATGATTAATGCAAAAGAGACGGAAAAACATTCATAATTTCGGCGAGGCGCTTTAAAAAAAAAATTATTTGACAGTCTTAATTAGTTTGTTACGGCCTTTTGGATGCTATACGGTAAACAACTGTTAAACTGGTAAATGAAAATTGGTAGTATGGTAACTGGAAATTGGTAGTATGGTAACTGGTAAATGGTAACTGATAAAGGGCAACATCCGTTTCCCATTTGACATGTGCATGTGGTGACCATTGTCGATTGGACGATTGAACTTGTGCTCTGTGGTGCAGCAATTTCTGATCATTAAAATTGTGTTGCTAAGGAGCAGTGCAGGCGTTTTAGCCTTTATAGTTTTGTAAAGTAGAATAGCTGGAAATTAGGAATTAATAATATTTTAAAAAAAAATTAAAATTTCCTTTTTATAGATTTTGATGTACTTAAATACAAATCTGTTTTTGTGTTTACTGTACGATATTTACAATATAATTGAGCAAAGTTTGCCTGCTCGATATCCAATGTTTTTAATAATTATTTTTATTTTTAAGATAAAAGTTACTGTTTTGGCATATTAATAGATGTACTAAATTCAATCTTAATTTTAATTTCTATCACGTTCTGAGTTAAATTTTCTTAAAATTTCTTTAAAAATATTTACTTTTATCCAATTATTTCTGATAGTCCTTTGTTGGCCTTTTAAAATTAATTAATGATATACTTTGAAAATGTTTAAAATGATTTGTAAAATAATCATAATAATCTTCTTATATTATGCAGACTAAAACTATAAAGTAAAACAATTTTTTAATATTATTATAAAAATTATTAAAATGTTTCTTTAACAATTATAATTATTTTGTATCTTAAAATGTTTCTTTAACAATTATAATTATTATTATGTCTATAATTAAAGAAAATCCTAAATTTTTTTTAAACTTGAGCCTCCATTTAGCCTTTTTTTTTGTTGGTTGTCAGCACTGCTGGGGAGTGAAAACGTTTACATGGACTCAACCGAAGGTGTCATTCCCATTGACTGAGGAGGGACAGGGCCAAGGGAGCTACAGCTAAGCCGAATGTCTCAAACTCAGAGTCCGAATTGAAGTCGTAGACGGAGTCGAAGTTGAAATCGAAATGAAAACATGTGGGAAATGAGCAATAAAAACGCAGCCAGGAAATCGAAAGACAATAGAATTGCGGCGACCGTCAACGTAATTGTTGGCGTTGGTCATGGTGAACCGTAACAACAGCAACTGTCAGCCCTGCTAAGGGGTATGTGGAGGTAGGGGAAGGAGTGCTGGTGGTAGGGTAACCCTAAACAACAAGTGTAGCCAACACGTGCGTGGGAGCTACACTTGGCCAGGCTCTAATTAGGGCTAAATGCAGCGAAGAAAATAAAGAACCTGCCACAGCAGATGTCGTTAGTTCTCTCTCTTTTATGCTTTGGCCTTACCTGTCTCTTTCTATTTCCCCTTCTTTCCCTCTCACTGTGTGTTTGCTTACGTAGATTTATGTAAATTAGTTGATCCGCGTCCTTTTCAAAGGCGCAAATGATTCCCAGAAGGCAGCAGAGGCAGCAGCGGGGCTTGGCTTTGGTTTTAAAGGGGCAACAACTCCTTCGCTTTTCCGCTTTTCACTGCATTTTCACTGCTTTTTCACTGCTTTTTCACTGCATTTCATTTCATCTCGCTTCATTCAAGTGAAATGTGATTTTTATTTAATTTACATAGGCATCCATACAAGAATAAACACTGAGAAATATTTGTGCAGGAATGCGCATTGCTTTATGACATTGTTGTAAACCCTTTTAGCACACACACACACACACACACACACACACACACACACACACACACACACACACACACACACACACACACACACACACACACACACACACACACACACACACACTTGCACACAAACACGCGCAGATCCTTTCAGACGGTTGACCACCCTGGCCACTGTTGATTTTTCGCGGTCTAATAAAACAGACCGAAAAAAAGGTTTTTCTTCATTTCATTCCTATTTTTTTTTTGTTGTGTTCGTGTAAATTTGAGAAAGAGTTGAGGCAGCCATCGGCGTGTTAAATGCTTTGGAAAAATCAGTGCATTTTTCCATGGAAATCACAAAAACCTTTTTTCGGTTTTCAATGCGGCACAAACTCCTTGATCGCTTGTCGGTCTCTGCGCCTTTGTTGCCGGGGTGTGAGCATTTGCATAACGCCGCTACTTAGTACTTACAGTAGTCCCAGTAGTTAACTAACGTTTAACCCCCAACCCCTTCAACTAAACTAGTTATTTTCAGTCTACTCAACCCAGTCAGCTGTCAAGTGTTTGCGTTCAACACTCGAGAAAATGCAAAATAAATTAATTTTTACTAATTTTTTGTTTGTCTTTCATTAGTTGAGATTTGCCTAAAAATAAATACTTGGGAATTATAAGTGAGGTGGGCTGTAGCTGTTTGTTTCAAACAGTTTTTTGGTGTATTCATTCCCATTGTACTCTTAAATATAGACATAAAAATGCCAGAATTATTTAAAAATGTTTTTGTCATTGTATTAAAAATAAAATTAATCTAGAAACAATATATAAAAAATCTGCATACATATTTTTGGGTAAGTTTTTAAATAAAAGCTTTCATAAAATTTTTTTAACTTAAGAATAAAATTCTTGAATATTTATCAGAGTACTAAAATTGATAGCAGCTGCAGAATGAATGTGTAAATAATAAAATTTAACTTGAAACTAATGAATACTTACTTAAATTCGTTTTATAATCTCAAATTGTTAATAAACTCATTTTGTAAAAAATTCCCCAATATAAAAAACTTCCAATTTTCAATACAAAAGTATTTTATTTTAAAATTAAAAAAAAAAAAAAACTCTTAATTCATATAAAATTCATTTGAAAGCTTCTTTGGAAAAATATGCTTAAATTAGTTGATTTTTTTTGTTTCGATTAATGGAAAAACAATTTTAAAAATAATAATTCAGATAAAAAAATATTTTTTTCAAAAATAATTTCATATGCTGTTGTTAATATCTAATGAAACAGTTGTGATTTCGTTCATCTAGCCCCACTGTGCAGCAGATGTGTGGGGGGCTTGTCCAAATAGCAGCGAGTGTCGATGACACACGCAAAGAAGCGTGGGGAAAAGAAAGGAAAGAGCGATATAGAGGGTGAGTGGGCGAGGGAAAGGGGGACTGTAGCCGATCAGGCCACCAGGGCGCAAAGCAAAGTGCAAACTGAACACAAAAAAAAAAACTGATAAGCTATCGGACGATGACAGGACAGAGGTAGCAAGAGTGTGAGCAAAAGACTGAGCAAGAGAGCGAGAGCGAGAGAGAGAGTCTACTTTGGGCATACAATTCAAAAAAGCTGGCAAAGTTTATTATTACTCATGTTACAAGGTGGCAACTCTGGTGCGTCAAAGCTGCGTATGCGATAAATGCAAAGGATGCGGTCGTGATTGCGATCGTGAGCATGATCATGAGAGCTTTGTGCTATAAACAGTCTACAACTTTGAGGTAAATGCTGTGCTCACTGGCCAACAGCGCAAACTTGGCATCGAAACTTATACGCTCAATTGTCTTATCGCAGAATTCGACGCGATGCTGACGCAGAAAGTAGATGAGTCCAAGTTTGATCTGTAACTGACCAATCTGCAGTCCAATGCAGTTGTGTGGTCCGGCTCCAAAGGGTAGATACGACATTGGTGTCTGCTTCGGTTTATTCTCTGCATTGAAGCGTTCCGGATCAAAACGGTCCGGTTCGGGCCAGTACTGAAAATAAATAAATAGACAGGTTAATAAGAACGGCAACAATTTTAATATTCTACTTCTGTAAAACAAAACAAGAAAGAAAAGTACAGTTGAGCGCGCCGGACCGTATGGTACTCTCTGCATTTATTCCTGATTATAACATTAAAACCGGTATTATAATGGATACTACTTTCAAGATAGTTTGATATAATTAGTCTTCAAACAAATTTTAAATAACAATACTGTACGATAAGAACAAATGGCTTTAAAATGGCAAGCAAGTTTGAAAAGTTTTTTATTTCTTACGGAAAAGGGGGGCGTGGCAGCCAACAATTTTTGATGTCATTGCTCTTATGTTATCTCGAGGAACCTGTGTACCAAAATTGGTATTTCTAAGTGCCAAAGTTAATGAGATATTCGCCAAAAACATAGATTTTTTTCGAGGTATGTCTAGTTTTCTGCTCATTGTGGACGTATGGGTCATGGCATCAAAAAAAAAAAAAGTTCTTGTAGTCGATAGAGACCAAACTCGAACTTGTAGCTCTTACCATCTCTGAAATCTGTTTGTTTATACGGACAGACAGACGGACATGGCTATATCGACTCAGCTTGTGACGCTGATCAAGAATATATATACTTTATGGGGTCTGCACCGCCTCCTTCTGCCTGTTACATACTTTTGCACAAACCCAATATACTCTTGCAGAGAGTATAAAAACATTAAGCTTATCTTTGGTAGTTTTGCGCTTTTGATAATCAGTAAACACAGCAATCGTTCTGGTTTGATTTCTATGAAAACTGAATCATATAGTACTATTATATAATCACAATTTAGTCAGTATGTTTATCATAGAAACATTTAGATGCAGTGTGAGTTTGGTTGTGAAGCAGCTACTGAAACAAAATTTTTCCTACCAGAACTTAACTTTCGTGTTATAGTTTCTATAGCAGTTATACGATATAGGAATCCGATTTGGATTTAGAATTCAAGTCATAATTCTTATCCTATATTTTCTATTGTAACTTATTATATGTGAACAAATGATACTGATCAAGAATACATATATGTACTTTAATTGGGTCGGAAAATCCTCCTTCTGCCTGTTACTCTATTTGGATAAGAGGTCTAAAAACTTTATATAGTGGGAAAAAACTATCCTACTATCCTCACCAAGATTGGCTAGGATCGTACAAATATATTCAACAGCGTCCCTAGGAAAATTGGTCGAGAACGGGAAATTTGTATGAAGACATGTACAGTTAGTTGAGTGATCGCAACAAAACTTACACATTACTTGTATATTATGATAATAACTATTCCCACCAAGTATGATCCAGTTCGGACCACTATATCCTACAGCTCCTAGAATCACACAAGCAGTACGGCGTCTTTCACAGTCGGCTCGCTAGACTGTAGCCTTCCTCACTTGTTTCTTTTTACACCGACTATATTTTCTCAACGGCTATATTGTTAAGCTTACCTGCGGATCATGATGTATGGCCAGGTTGGAGACGAAGACAGGCATGCCGCGTCGGGCATAGCATTCGGCGTGTGGACGCAGGGAGTAGAAACGCTTCTTGTTGATCGGCGTGCACTCGCGTTCCAACAGCGGTACAATGGGATACATGCGGAGGGTTTCGTCCACGACCATGTCGAGATATTTCATGCCTGCGATCAGTTCATAGCTCAATCCAGGTCCGGCATTATGCGATCCATGGGCGGCAGCCACAGCAAAGGCGTGGCGTATTTCACGTCTTAGACGCTCCTGCATGAGCGGCTGCTTGGCCAGCTCGTAGAGGGCAAAGGACATGGTCGATGAGCATGTCTCGATGCCTGCTACCTCAAAGCTGGCCGCCTGAGCGGCCAGAAAGTCTTGATGATGTGTAAAATGTGATTTGTCCTGCTGCAGATCGGCCTCTTTTTTGAGTGTTAGCAGCATTTCAATGAGATCATTGCGCAGATCACCGCCACGTTCCCGCTCCTCAATCACCAGTTGGATGACACGTCGCAGGAATTCCGTATGCGGCTCAGTAAATAGCTTTGACCGCATTAACGGCACCAGCTTTGGCAGAAAGAATATCACAAAGAAGTCTATTATCCGGCGTACATTCGGCCGAAATATGTCCTGACAATGTGAACCGATCTCTGACTGCGTATTCCGCAAACTGTACGATCGCAGACCAAACGCAATGCTGGCAATCATATCCGTATTATATAGATCACACACATCCTTGATGCTCACCGTCACGCCACGCGCCGCATCGCCACGCCTCAAATCGCGAGTCAAACGCTTCAGATACCACTCCAGATCACAGCCAATCTAAGTAGAACAGCACATCAATCAATGAATAATAATTTAGACATTTCTAGCGCTACACTGTGCAACAAAACTAGGCAAACTTTTAAGTATGTTAATTAATGGGATGCAAATCAGAATTTCCGGGTAAAATCAGTCGTGAACTTTGTCAGCGGCGGTTTAAGTTTGAGTAATCTTAAAACAATTTGGAATATTTTCCTATAAGGAAATGATTTTTTTAGTTTAAGCAAGTACAGTGAAAGCTCTCTTTACCGGTCAGCCACGGACAGATGTCCGCCTAAGGCAACGAATTTTGTATGAAATTTATGATCTTGGAAGCTGCCTGCCTGAGAGAGCTGTCCGAGAGTAGAGCTTTCACTGTATTTAAGTTTTATTTTTTTCGAATTTACTAAAAATGAACATTTTACTTATGGAACTAAGTTTATATTAAATTTTTATTTTTTTTAAATATGCCACATTTTTCTCCTCTAAGTTCTAGCTAAAGGCCTTTGTTTTATTTTATTTATTTTTCTCTTTTTAGTATTCCTACTTGTAGAATAATCAATTGACTAAAGTTTGTATTTGTTTGCCTAATACACAAGTTGGCTGACATCATCGCATAAGTACACTCCTACCCAAAATGAATCTCAAAGGTGTCTTTTAACGACCAAGTGACTACTTGAAACTAACCGTTGAACGCTGATGCCAAGTGCGAATCGGATGACGTTATTTATTTTACAGCAAACGTATTGATTTTACTCAGAATTATGAGAAAGGAAATCTCAAAAAAAAAAAAAAAAATTCACTTACTGACATTCAGAATTTGACTGGTAATTAAATAGAGCATTCGATTGAGTTTTGTTGCACAGTGTATTGGTGTATTGCATTGGCACTCACCTCCTCCATGAGAGAGAACATTTGCTTGATCTTTGCGCCCGTAAAAACCGGCGAGAGACGCGTGCGTATCTCACGCCACTCGGGTTGCCGGGCAAAAAAGAGATTGAGAGAGCCCATTTTATCGTGTCGCATATCGCATTTGGCAAAGCGATTGGAGAAACTAACAAAATCCTCGACTAGAACGGTGCGCACCAGCTGCAGATCACGGATGAGCAAGGCCGGCTGATGAAAGAGATAGATGCCCACGACGGGCTCATTGCGAAAACGTTCGTCAAAATAGAAGCGTCGCAGCTGCAATGCAAATGATTCTTCAAGCTTGAGAACCTTCTTCAGATTGCCGAGTATGTGTGTGGGTTGCACGAACTTGACCCGGCGTCGCTGCCAGTACACGTATGTGCGACGCGACCAGATGAACACAGCGGTCAATATGGTGACAATACCCAGCAGTATGTTTGTGGAGTATACCATGGTGAGTGAGCGAGACAGCTTGGTGACTTGACAGCAGAGTGGCCAGAGAGCGTGGAGAGTGTCTGTTGCGTTTGTGGAGCAACAAAACGTCGAATGTTGAGCGTGGGTGCCGTATGTAAAGTTCGTTAAGCTCGTGCTCTTCTAAAGAGAGCTTTTTTCTTTCGTTCTTTATCTTCTTCTTCTCTTTATTTGTTGTTGTTGTTGTTTCTTTTCTGCTGCTGGCGTTTGTTGTTGTGCTTTGTTGATGCAGTTGCAGTGTCAGGCCACTGGATCCGTCGTGGCACGCTTGTGCCAAACACAAATACAAATAAATACTTAACAAATTATATCACAATCAAGTTTTAGGTCTGCGCGGCGGCCACGACGGCAACGGCGGCAATAAAAACAATGCGACGACAACGTCAACAACAAAAACGGGCAAGAAGAAGCAGCTGTAGCTGTAGCTGTAGCAGCAGCAGTAGCAGTAGCAATAGCAGCAGCGCCAACAGAAGAGTATCACACAAACTTATAGAGGGGCACACAAACAGCAGACTGGCACATACACTGCCATTTGCACACACACACGCGCATAGAATTGAGAATGGCGAGAACAAAAAAAAATACGCGCTAGCAAGCTCTCCAAGCCGACGCAATGAACTGATGTGACGTCGTCGCCAATGCTGGCCCAACGGGCCCCAAAACTTAAATTGTGAACACTGGCGTCGTCGCCGCTGCTCGCGATTATCAACAAAAGCAGAATACAAAGCAAAGCTAACGATTGACAGGCCACAACAACCGCAACTGGCGTCGCAAACGCCCCCGTCATCATGATTAACCGCAAAGTATTCACACGTTTCATGACCAAGCGGGGGCAAGTGGGGCAAAGCGCAACGAGCAACGACACCGTCGACGTTGAGATCTACTTACGCTCTCAAAGCGCAGTCTCGTCGAAAAACAACAGGAAAAGAAATCGAGAGAACAGCAAACCAAAAGCAAAAGCTCAGCACATGTGCACAAGCACACTGTGCTAAGTAACAAAACATGCTTAACAATTAGCAAATAATTAGAAAATAAATAAATAAACTAACTAAACATTAAGCTGGTAAACAGTCATACTTGGCATAAGTGTACCTAAAGTATTTTTTTTTACTACTATTAATTAAATTAAAGCAAAAATAGATCAATGTTAATAGCTTTGCCCCACGGTGCGCAACAGACTCAACACAATTGCCGACCGCAAATAAAAGTGAATATTAAAAGCGAAACAGCGATAGCGACAACAACAGCAGCAGCAACAGCGGCACCGATAGCAACAACTCCACGTGACAAAGCTGTTGACGAAAACAAACTGCGCTCCCAAGAACAAAGAGAGCCAAGTTTGTAAGGTAATTGAGAGGCACTTGGCGAGAGAGCGGGCGAGTAAGAGCGTCAACGAGAGCGAGATGCGGGCACCGCAATATCAAAACTTTCAATACACAACAGAACAGCGGAGAGTGAGTGAGAGCCATGTCTGGGTTTAAAAATAAACTCATGTTCGCTGTGGGTCGCCTGATGTTCTTATTACTGTTTGCGTTTTGTTTTCGTTTCTACTTTACCAAATTCCTCTTTAATAATCAACCAGGGCAGCGGACAGCTAAGCAAGCAAGTGAAATATAATTCTTCTGTGCCAGGGCTGCACTCGTTCTCTTCTTCTGTCTCTCTGTATTTGTCTATCGGCTTGGCAACTTTGAAAGCGCGCGCAAATTGAATTCTTTTGGCAATCGAAAATCGAAAAGCTGCTGAAGACAAATAAATTCAACAAATAGCTTACCAATTGTTGAACAAATTGCTGCAGACAGACGACGTTTTGTGCAAAGAGCAGGAAAAAGGAAACTCCATTTACAACAATTGACAGAAATTTGCACTTGTGTGTAAAACTTTCACGTTCACCAGTTTGATGCCCTGTACCCAAAGTGGGGCATATTAGCTGCGGTAAGACAAGATGATACAATTGCTGGATTCCGAAACAAAATCGATCGATTTGTTATGCCCTTTAATGTAGCTATTATCGGCAAGTAATCTCAGCAATATCAGTTAATAATATGTGTAGTATAACCAATTGCAGCCAATAATTGTCAGCGAGGCGGCATTAAAGGGTGTGCCAAATTCGATACACCCGAATTGGGAAGAAGGAAACAAATTGAACCTTTTTTGCTTTCTTTTTGTTGGGAGACAGCAACCGAGGCAAGTTACAGTTACAAATGTGCAACATTTCCGGTTGCTTCAGTTTGGGATACCAAAATCTGTTGGCCACAGTGATGGGCTGAGAGCGGGTTATGTGGGCACATCCACCAATGGGCGGGGGGAGTGGCATGGGCATTCGCCTTGCTTTGATTAAATTTCACGCACGACCGCATGGCAAGGGTTGGGAAACGACGACAACAGTGTGGGAAGCAGTGGAATGAATACGTGTAGATACAAAGATACATAGATACACAGTCAGACAGACAGATAGATAGATAGTTACTGGGCCTATGCTGAGCTGCAGTTCGATTTGCATTTGTCTTGTTCGCGCAAAGTGTTTGCCATTCAGCTCAACAGCTCGGCGACCCTTCAATCTGCCAAACCGCCTTTCCTTACCTAACCCACCTCCTTCCCCTTCCCGTTCTCCGCCCCTTGAGATTGTGTCGCGTGTAGCGCAGTGTAGTCGGTGATGTGTCAATAATCGTCGTTGCTTATGCACACAACGGCTCTACAAACACGCGCGCACTTGTCGTACGTCGGGGGTGAATTGGGGAAGGGTGCTGGGGGTGATGAGGAGTGTAGTGCAACACCCCCTCGCCATCACCTTACTCTAGCTGTCTCAATAAACAAACAACGTGTGCGCATTTCATGCCAAAATCCGTGACATTTTCCGCAGGAACCCACGGAATTTACCAAAGACCTTATGTTATTTAGTTTTTGGGCTGCGACTTTGTTTTGATTCCATTTATGCTGTTGACACTACAAATCTTTTAATTATTGTCATGCATTGTGCACTGCTCTCTCCCCCTCCTACACCTTTGATTTTCCTCTGTGAATCCAAAACAAATAAGTCTATTAAATTGCGTCTTGTACTGCCCCCATTGCATCCCTTACTCTTCCCGCTTTACGGTAGTTTTTTGTGCCTTGTTGTTGACATTTTGGTTTTCCTTTCGCCCGCTTGTGGGAGTTGCGTCAGGTGGCAACACTTAAACGCCCTAACGCCCCCAAAGTGCTTTTCCAGTTCTCCATAATGATGATGAGTGCGCTTAAGTTGGCCTGGGATTCGGTGGATTCGGGGGAATCGAGTTGGTAAGTCTTTGGTCTTCAAAGTAGGTTGATTTATATTTGAATAATCCAACAGTTGTCTTGGTAGTTGAATTAATGGAAATTTTTAAGGGAATTAAAAAGATTCTGGGGAGGAAAAAAATCAATTTTTGTAGAATAAGGTCTGACTTTATTAAGAAAAATAAGTCAAATATCTATATTCAGATTTTTTCCATTAGTTACAGTCTGCGGAAACACACAATATTAATCATTTTTATTCACAAGAGTTTCCTTACAGAACCGTTTAGTGGATTAAACTTAAACTTGGCTTTACTTGTAAGCTACTATGCAAAGCTTCATGTAAAGTTTTGGGGTTTGATTTCCTAAAGTTTGCACAAAAAAATATAGTTTATTAAGTGTAAAGTCTCAATAATGTTAAATTCCGGAATCAAATCAATCCTTAAACATGTAAGAGAAAGGAAATCCCTGAACTGAGTATGTAATACTCGATTTAAGTATTGAGAATAAAGCAAATATTTTAGTTATTGGGACTTGCTTTAATATTTGTAAAGATTTGTTTTTACAGAACTAAATATAAGTAATTTTGGCGTTCATTTTTCATTTAAATCATAAATATATCTTAACTGCCTTGTCTTTGACCTACATCGATGAAATGTACTGGTCAAAGTAGTCCGCGCACCTGCATTTCTAAAGGATCATAACTCACCAAACAAACATATGAGTAAGGAGTAGTCCAAAGAAGTCCAGTTGGTAATCTTGGCAAAAATTCATTATACAAACAAAGGAGCACATGTGTGTTCCTAGTGTGTGCGTGTGTGTGTTATGATTTAGATTGAGATACGTATGGCTTCTATTGATCCCGATGTCGGCTTGGCAGCCGAATCGGTATATGTTTGAGATAAAGTGCGCAAAATAGATGCGTAATTTGACGTTAATGTTACGCTAATAATAATCTGTCAGCTCACATTATCCGAGAGATCGGAAGATGCATAGATTTCAAAGATTTGCTACCTAGGTAGCTCTACCTCACTCCGAAAACTCAGCCAGGCAGCTGATCTCTATCTAATGCGTGTGTGAGTGTGTGTTTGTGTGTGTGTGCATCGATTGCAATCAAAATGCGAATACATTTCATAATGTGCTTAGACCCTGTGTATAAGGCGACGTAACGATCTTACGATGTTACCATCTTTGCCGGCCAAAGTGGGTCCTACAGCGGTACCGGTAAGACGGTAGCTCGGCACTACTGTTTTTTCTCTGGGTAGTTTGTTGGCAGTGCCTTGGGTCCAGTGCATTTCCATTGTTGCTGCTTGCCATTTTGACGGGTTTCGATTACGCTTCTTTATACGGTCTTTAAAGCGAGTGTGTGTGTGTGTGTTTATTATTGGAGTTGCTCTGTCATGTGTGTAATCCACTCTGCTCGTTGCTCAAAGTTAAATGATGCGCGCCTAACTTGAGCAAATTTTCCAAAGACCAAAGAGACCGAGTCCCAGTTACATTTCAATTTTTTTCCTTTTCCTTTTTTATCCATTTTTAGACACGCCTCGACGGCTGATGAAAGCAAATTACATGAACGAATAGAGAGCAGTCCGGCGGTACCAAAAAAAAATAGTGAAATGCATTGCAATTATGGATGTAAGTAGTGTCCCAATGGGCGAATTGAGTAAATTATTTGGATTTGCGACTCCCAGGAGACCAGGACGGTGTTCTGTATGTTAATGTCGCTGGGTCCTTGACTGCAGGGTGTCAACTGCCTGAGGGCTACCAGAAAACCTGGTCGTAAAGTCAAAGTCCAACAAATGCAAAGTCAAAACGCAGCAAAACTGATTTCCACTGGAATTCCAAAACTCTGCACTTACGCGGAAAACGCTAAAAACTCTGAAAAACAAAAGGGAAAACGAAAAAGAGTTCGAATTTCTGGACTAAAGAGCTATTGATAGATCGCAGAAATGGTTTGCTGCTCTGAAAACCTAGAAATCTAAATAGTTCTCCTAGTTCAGAAAAAAAATGAGCACGAGAACAAAACAAAAAAACAAGCAGAAAGACAGAAAAGCAGAAAAAAAAAATGTTAAAAAGTGAAAGGAACGGGATGAGAGCATAAAATGCATTTCCGAGTATTTAGGTAGTGCTGCCTTAACCCGTTACTGCCGCACAATTGCAAATTGTTTCACTGCGCTGGCTTGAAGGGGTTAAAAAAAGAAAAAAGAAAAACTGGCCTTTTTTTAACGCTCGTAAAACAATAAAGCCATAAACCTCGGAACGACATAAATTAGAAGATGTGGAACGCAGTGCGCGACCGAAGGACGAAGGGTTAAAATAAAAAAAAAAACAAAACAAAAAAGTGCACGATTTATTTTTTCTCGACTTTTTTGCTGGCCTTTTTTTTATGCGACTCACCGAGTTTTTCGGTAATTGTTTTAGGTTTTACAACTCGGTCAGCGAATGGGTTAAGCAATGCTAATTTGAGCAGAATATTTCGCGGAATTTAGCGCAGCTACGCGGAACTTGTAAAAAGTGCATTCCCACTGGGTAAATGGAACACTGAAAAGCGACTTTTCTTACCATTTTTTGCTTTTTGGTTTAATTTTCTTGCTCAATTTAAGTTATTTTTTTTTTTTTTGTTAGTTATTTCTTAACAGTTTTGACTGCTGCGGCGGAAAAATCAACTAGAACGTCTGCTTAACATAAAGGCGCAATTAACGTTAACCCCTTTGTGCCCCTGTCTTGACCGTACGGTACGTAGTACGTTAAGGCCACCGCCGCAAAAGCCAATGCCGCCTTTGAGTTGGCCAATAAAACTGTCGCATAATTTAGAAATTTCGTTGCGCCGCCAAACAATAGAAATTTTTACATTTTAATTAGGCCCAAAAAGAAGAAACAAATTTAAAGATTCCCAAACTCCATCTCCGATCAAAATTGATGTCTTAAACTGCTGTCGTTGTTGTTCATCTTTTCATTATTATTTTTTTCTCACTGCTCACCGTTTCCCTTCTCAGGGCTTCTCTCCAACGATTTTTAGACCGGGGACCGAGACCGTGCGCCATGTGTTGTTGGCCCTTTTTGGCCTTTTGGCCGCTCAACATTTTTATGAGCCTTAACAAATTTGTACAAATTGTTTTGTATGTTGTTGGCTATATTTAGCCGCTCACTGTTGACCAAATTGGACCACAGCAGACCAAGGGGCCCCCGCTACGTACCAAAATTCCATGCACCATTCGGTTTAATCGGGAAATAATATGGGAAAATGCATTCAAAACAATAACAAGTGGAAAAGTGTTAAAGGTTATCTAGATTGGCTGATCTTTTGACTCCAGGAAGAAGCTATTTTCTGCTTTATAAAACAAGTGAAGAGGCTACAGCCGAGCAAGTCGACTGTAGAAGACCAGGTACTTATTACAGTGCGTGTTTTTCCATACAAGTCACAAATTTTTATCCGATTTATCCTATGGAAGCTATAGGCTATAGTTGTTCCATCGAAGCCAAACTTACTAAAGCTATAAAAAGTCTTGATATACACATAATAAGTGAGTTTGGTTGAGATCGGTAATTCAAACCTTCCTTTTTTCATACAAATCGTACATGGGAGGTATAGGTTATAGTTGTCCGATCAGTAGCACATATGGTGAGGATAATTTTCACCATGATATACTCATAATGTGTGAGTTTGGTTGCGATTGATCAACTAACAGTAAATATCTTCATACAAATTTCGCAGTTTTGAGCGGTTTGTCCTTTGGGAGCTACAGGATATAGTTTTCCCTTTAGAGTTTAATAATTTAATAAAACTATTTAATATTTCAAGTTCACCATATATTTTCTATTCTTAGCTTAAATTAAACTACTACATATGTAATTTTTTTCAGTGTTTAAAACTTAGTTACAAAGAGAGTACAATTTAAAGATACAAATACAATTTCTCAGCAATTTAATGTTCTAATCACTTGCAATGTTTTACTAGGGACAAGTGCAGTCGTTACACAGATACACAATCAAACAGGCACAGACATGCACACATCTGTAAGCCTACAAACGTGTGTGTGAGTTGTTGCCATTAAATTGAGTTGGCTAACTCAATTCTATTTGCAGTGCAGAAAGTTCTCCCTTTAGATTGGAGATAAGTGCGGCAAAAGCAAAGGGGCAAGAAGTGTCTAAGGGGCAAGGGTGGGGGAGAGAAGGGGATAGCTAAGGGAGCAGTCGAGTCAATCAACATGTCGTGGCCATGTCTAAACTGAACAAAGCCGCCTGGCCAACATTTGGCCACAAGTGCAAGCCCGCAAAACTGCAGTTTGGCAACAGTCGAAAAGTGCAACAGAGTGGACACCTCCAGGACCAAAATTGCAACCGTAAATGCAGCTAAGTGTGTGCCGAGGGGGTACCACAAAGTGTCCAAGGCTAAAACGGTAGCAGTGTTAGGCTGGGGAAGGGAAGTTGTCCCGAATGTTTGCTTTAACTAAGTCTGTCAATCAGTCGACTCTTGACCAAAGTACACTGTTCACACACATCATATGTGTCTTGAGAATGAACAAGAATTTTAAGCACAGCAAAGTTGAGTAAAAGTTGTTATAAAAAATATAATAAAGTTGCCAAATAGCCTGAAATAAAATAAATAAGGCTTTAAATGCATAGTTTTATCATAAATATACTTTTGTTGTAAAAAAGAAGAAATTTGGTTTTAAGAAGGAGACTTTTCCGATCCCATTAAGCATATGTATTCTTGATCAGCATCAACAGCCGAGTCAACATGTCGGTGTCCGTTTGTCCGTCTGTCCGTTCTTCTGTACGAGCACCTGTTTCTCATAAACTATAAAATATAGAGTCACCAAATTTGGATAAAAGTCCGTTGCCTTGGTGCCTCGCCCCCTACTGCCATCGAAAATTGAAAAAAAAAACTATTTCACATTGCCATAACTCGGAAACAACTCACACATTATATCAATTATACCACTATAACTATCCTCCAGATCGGACAACTAATGCCTGTACCTCCCATACGCCAAATCAGGAAAATGCGCACTAGAAGGAGTACGCGGTCTTTTATAGTCGGCTCGCTCGACTGTAGCCTTTCTTACTTGTTTCCAGTGTAGAAACTGTTTTCAATTTTCTCAATTTTGCGACTGATTAATGGCAACACTGTCGTGACCTTGTGTTGCTCTGGCTTCTATGTGTGTGCGTGTGTGTGGTGTTGTGCTTGTGTATGTGTGTGTGTGTCCTTTGGGCATTTCAGTTGCATTATCGCATCTTAATTAAGCCAACGCGTTAATGCAGCCGCTGTCGTCAGTGAGAAGCCAATTTTTTTGTTTGTTAATAAAATCAATTTCGGAACATAAATTTTAAATTACCTTGCCCCTCTCAGCACTCCATACACACCCCACCGCTTTACTGCTACTCCTAGAACACATGCTGCCTGGAATGGCCTGCCACTTGCAACAACAACTTGCAACAGAATTCAGCGCCCATTTCGTGGTCATGTCAGCAGCAGCGCTTTTTGGTCGTCGCTTGGGTGCCACATATTAATTCCAGTTTCGCACTCTCGCGTAGCAGCGGCGATTGCGTCAGGACATGCCGTAAATAGTTGTTCACCTCCTTGCAACACCCCCAACTGCTTGTCCTGCCACACGCCTCCTCTCTTTTGCATTTATTAATAATTATAATGTCTGCGCTTGTCGTACATGCAGTCGCCGCCATCCTTGTGCTGCCATTTTGTGCCCGGCTTGGGGTTTTCAAACAGCGCACAGTGGTACGAAAAGCCAATTTATTGACATAAGTTTCATATGTTGCTATTGTGTGTTTTGATCTTTTCTTTATTCATTTTATAGCATGATATTATATATAAAAGGTTCTATAAAATTCATTTAAAAAATACTTTTAAAATATTTCTTCAAGTATTTTATTTTGCTTTTTATTTTCTGTCATCAAATTTTAATATTAAAAATAAAAATTTATTTTTTTTATTTTCATTATTCTTGAGAGTAAGTTTAAGCTTAAAAATATATCTTTAAAGGGTCAAGAAAATAAATGTATACCTTAGGAAAAAGACAAAGTTACAGTTGGATTTTGGAATATATCTTTTAAAATGTTTGCTTATATTTATTTTGTAAAATTAATTATTATTAAAATTGTTTCACCATATATTTTATCTTTTAAAAATCTTTTTATTTTAAAATAAAAGAAATTTTAAGAATAATTAAGTCGAAAATTAATGTTATTAATCTTATAATTAATATATTACTTATTATTATATGTTTTTAATTATTATTTAAATTTTATTTTTATATGTTCTGTCTTATCATATTTTTTTAAATAAATATGGTTTTTATACTCTCTGCAGGCAGAAGGAGGCGTGGCAGACCCCATAAAATAGATATATTCTTGATCAGCGTCACAATCCGAGTCGATATAGCTATGTCCGTCTGTCTGTCTGTCTGTCTGTATGTCCGTCTGTCTGTCTGTCCGTATGAACACACAGATTTCAGAGATGGTAAGAGCTACAAGTGCGTGTTTGGTCTCTATCGACTCGATATTTAGTCAATCAATACAGGAATCTTTTTTTTAGTTATACATTTTCCTAAAGACAGCATAAATACATTACCATTTACAATTTTTGGCTGCCACTCCCCCTTTTTCCGTAAGAAAAAATGAACTTTTTAAACTTGCATGCCGTTTTAAGGGCATTTGTTCTTATCGTACAGTATTGTTATTTATGATTCCTTTGAAGACAAATCATATAAAGCTATACTGAAAGTTGCATAAAAATCCAACAATAAACAACAGAGCTACAGACAAACATATGTATGTTCGATTATTAATTGTCATTTTTGTTGTAATGTGTTCTAATAGAAGAACTATCTAATTGGGAATAAAAGCAGAGAGTATTATACGGTATATAAATATAAATATAAATGTTTGTTGCTTACCACTGTGCAGGGTTCGGACATGCAGTACAGCTTCGTGATTGGGTTTGGGTTTGGGCGCTCGTGTCCTGGGGTCCTCGGCTTCGAGTGCAGCATGGCATTCATAAATCGCAGCTCATTTCGGCGTGGCCACGGAATGCACACGCATAATTATTTCAACATGCAGTTTGCCACTCCCGGACTCGGACCTGAATCCGGACATGCCTTCAGTGTGTCGGAGTGAGGAGTGGGTGTGACACTGACTGAGACTATGGACCCCAACCGGTGCGTGCTTGAATCTGGTTGAAATTGGCGCAAAATGTGAGTCTGTCATGGAATGTGCTGCACTGCAGTGCACTGGAGGCAAATCAACACATGATTTTCACGATGCCTCCGAATGCTTTTCATGTATTTTCCGTTTCTCCATTATGAAAATTGATTTCCTTCCATTGAATGTGAGTGTGATTTAGAACAACCCTTAAATGCTAATTATATACACTAATTTTAATACTTTTAATTAGGAAACATAAGTGATAAGAAGTTATTTTTCTAAAATAAAATTAATTTGCTTATATTTTAAAACTATTTACTACTGGTTCATTCTTTAATTAACTCTTTACTGAAAGTGATTTAAGGCAGTAGGGCATAAATCGTTAATTATTTTACTAAAACATTTAATAAGCACATCATTTAATGACTGTATAACGAGTCGGTTTTATTCAGAGTTTAACAGTTTGCATTCTTCAGAAATTTGTATTTACCAGTCAGTGCCCACAGTATATATTTTTTATATATTTAAATATTATTTTCAAATACATTTAAATCAATTCAGATAGATATTTTTGTATTAATTCTACTTGTAAAGTGTTTAATTATTAATCAAATTTTACATAGTATCTTTTAGCTGGCCACTCTAGTCTATTACTTAATCTAACACTAGATTATCTTATAATTTACTTAGTCTTACTTTACTTAGATATATCTATTCAAAACATAATTTAAGCAATAAAAAGTCAATTTCTTTACTAAAACAATTCTTAACATTTTTAAACTAACTTGACCTAAATTAGTTACTTATTCTATTCAACTCTTTTCAAACCAACACGGTCTTTAATTTTTATTAAATATACATACTAATTATACAAACACCGGAAGCTAATTTCTTGCTCTAAAATTTGTTTTAAATTCACTAGAATTTTAGAGGTAATTATAAACTTTTGTCGACTAGTTATAAAGTCTCAGACTGTAAGTTTAGTTAATAGTCAAGTTGAGTGCAATTCATTAAAGCGAAATGTCAGTGTGCAGCTGTTGTGACTGTCTTTGTAGTTGTTGTTGTTGTTGGGACATCCTTTGCAGCTTTAAGTAGCGAATTGCGGGATAAACAGCTCTTGGGGTTAACCAGATTTCTCATTTGAATGCAAATGCAAAAGCCGCCATTGACTGTAATAAAAGCTGGCGCAAGGAGCAACAGTACACACATTCACACACACTCATATACACACATATACACACATAGAGACAGCTGATGTTGTCTTAAGATTGTTGAGTTACTTTTCTTGCTATCTTAGTATGTTATACGCCAACCCCCTGTCTCCTTCTCCCTCTCCCTCTCCCTCTCTTCCTATCTCTCTCTGTGTGTTGCCAATTATGGGATGCCTGGCGCCCAATGCCCGATTTATACCGTTACAGTGTAACCAATTCTCCATGGTTGCGCAATAACTGCAAATTTAATTTTGCAATTTCGCGCCTTGCCCCGCCCCGCCTTGCCTCTTTCGCCCATCGCTTCTCTCCGCTCTTTATCCACTCCGCCCCTGGCCACATCCCGCTGGCAGCTCCTTGTCATCAAAGTTCTTCCTGTATCGCACCCCGTACGCGAATTTCCTACTTTTTCCCAGGCGTACATAAAAATCTTTCGCACACACATACACACACTGACACACCTAAGCTCAGTATATGTGTGTGTGTGTGTGTAAGTGTGCACTATAAATTTAGAAATAAATTGTCCAAATGCTCTAAAGCCGTGAAAGCCTCAAAAAAGCAGTGCAAAAATTAGCTGCAAGTTCATCAGAAAATTGCACAGAACAAAAAATAAAAACAGTTGACTGACTTTTGGGACTCACTGTATCGGTACAGTGTCGACTCTGGGGGGTCTTTGGCAAATCGTGAATTGCCTAATTATTTTGTTCGTAGCTAAACGCACAAAGTGAAACTGAAAGGAAATTTCGCCTTAGCCCAAAATTGTTTTATTGAATATCTGAGTTAAATTAAATTATTTTTGAACCATTTGTAAAGTAAGCAAATTGAATGCAAGGGGTTCGTTATGAAATGCATATGATTCTTCAGACAAAAAAGTGTTTTGTTGTTTTATTTGGCTTTTAAGGTATTAAAAATACTTGAATTAATTTTTATAATTTCTAGAGGCAATGAAAAGATTTAAAGTTTAAATTACAGTTTTGGTATGATTAGCTGGCCTGATTTTTAGCCTAATTAGCCTGAGTTTTATTAAAATTTTAAAAAATTTATTTTTCTTTAGAAATTTATTAGTATAAACTTAACATTAAATATTCTGAAATATTAATTTTCAAACTTAACTGAAAGCATAAATAAAATCTAAAAATATTTTTGTTTAAGTAAATGCTTAAGAAGCAAATATGTTGTATAAATTCAACAATATTATTTATTTATTTTTATTTGTAAAATACATTAACTTAAAGTTAAGTCGTCTAAGTTAATTGTCTAAGTAAATGTTTTAGAACTTAATATGTTGTATTGTATAAATTTAAAAAAAGTATTTATTTATTTTTATTTGTAAAATACATTAACTTAAAGTTAATTCGTTAAAAATATTTTTGTCTAAGTAAAATTTTAAGTACTTGATATGTTGTATTGTATAAATTCAAAAATATTATTTATTTATTTTTATTTGTATAATATATTAACTAAAATACATTTTTTTTTACAACAAAACATGCTTTAATACTTTGTTAAAATTTATAAATCAATAAATGTGTTAAAAAAATATAAAAAAAACAATTTAAAATGTTTTACAATGTTAAACAAACACTTTTTTCTTAAACTGAATTTTAGTCACGCGACTTGAAGTGGAATACTTGATAGAAAACTTAAAATTCAAGTACACAACGATGATTAAGCTTTCAGTTCTCCAGAGGAATGATTAATGGAAAGAAATTGAGATGGTGAATTGAAATCAGAATGCGATACACAGAATTCAGATTCAGATACCAGAATCGTTATGGAAAGTTGTCAGTGTCGCACAAAGTGAATCGCTAAAATTGCCACCAAAAAGCAATTGTGGAGAGGAAAAATCCATTTCAGGTTATCCGCGAATTTCAATCAGTCCCGCGATGGTTAACAAAGTGAAACAAGCTGCTGATGCCAGTAAATATAAATGGCTCTTTCTTTATGCCAAAAGGGGACTAGAACAAGCTGGGCCGACAGGGGCAAGGAGGGGGGATAAGAGATGAAGAGTGGAGAGAGTATTAAAATAAATAAACACAAAGGGCATACGTGATATGCAGCAAAAGATGAGCGTGCTGTCTGCCTTGTGGGCGTACTGCGGAAAGGGGGTGTGCCAAGTGGAGGGAGTGGGGAGTTTTACACGGTATTATTGTGGCCCTGTCACTGGGCTAACAACGACAACAACCAAAATGATAACAACAAAAACAGCGATTGCCACGTGCGGCATTTAAAGACGCAACTCGAGTCGATTAGGTGGGAGTTGTCAATGGCGTACACTGTGAAAAATTAATGTAAAATCTTAGGATTACTTTAAACCAACTTAAGCATTAATATTACGATTTATTATCAAGTTATGAAAAGCGAGTAGCTTTCATTATTAGTTTATATTATATAGTTTATATATTTTGTATAATTTATTATTATTATTTATAGTTTTAGACTTAGTTTTTGTAAGTTAAGTCTTCGTTGCGAAAAATATAAAGTTTGTAAAAAGTTCACATAATGTTTTAAAAGTAATTCAACATTTGTTCCATTCTTTTTAAATTATAGATAAATATTTTATTGATAAATACTTAAATTTTGCCATTATTTAAAGAGGAAAATTTGTAGCAATCATGAGATATTTTTTTAAGTGTATTAAAATTGGCATTGTAAATCCACTTAGGCTCGTTTGACAAAACTACTCGTCAAGAGGTGCACTGTGCACAGTGGAACCAAGTGGGGCCGAAAGTGGGGAAAGTGGGGGAAAAGGGCTGCTCGAGAGCGATCCTGGTGTGACGCAGCTGGCAGGCAAAGATTTATGGCATCTTTTACGTGGCATTCTCAACTCTTCTCTTCTCCGGGGCGCTTGTAAAGAGTTACGGCAAGAAAATCTCATCAAATTTATTTGAATGCACATAAATCTTGCAAACAGCTGCACATGTGTGTAACTATGTATCTGTGTGTGTGTGTGTGTAGAAAATCAGCTACAGATACTAGATACAAATACGAGTAGTTCGGATGGAATCTTTAAGCTAAAACAGATGCATAGTTGCAATTTGGCCGCTTAAGCGGATTGTAAACAATTATATTATGGGGGCTGCCAACAAACCATAAAAAAGTTTAACCATTGGCGCCACTTTCTGATAATAAACATTCTTGCAGCAGATACAATAAATAGTCGCTGCGTGTATCTCATGGATACAATTTTCATTTTCATTTTCATCCATTTGTTGAATGCTTTTGGCATTCGGGTTTTTGTTTATGCATTCGCTGGCGTGAGAAATTTCGCTCGTGGCCACGCCTTCGACCAGCGGCCATAAAAGCTGTTGCCATAAACAAATCAAACGCAACACACTCGCACACACACACACACACACACACACACACACACACACACACTCACACACACATCGCGAGATTTTCAAACAAATCGCCAAAAGGAAAATATTTGGTTTTCTGGTCATGGTGAAAAGAGTGAGGCGCCAACAAGATTCAAGAATTGTTGAATTGATAGACGAAGCTCCTCATCGAGGCAAGTTTCAATCTCAAGGAGTCCATATAATACCAATTCCGCTCTTCTTCTTCTGCTTCTGCTATCCCCAACATTTTTATGAAAACATTTTTATGGCGTTGCGTTTTTATTGCCAGTAAAACGGCAGCACAAAACAACAAAAACAGAAAACAAAAAAAAAGCCAAACAAAAGCAAATGAAAAATGAAAATGAAACTGGAAAATAAGGAAAACGTATTGAGTAACTAAATAAAAGTATGAAACCTAAAAAAATAAATAATTAATTTAGACAATAATCAAATATACTGAAACAAGACTTTTCAGCTTCTTACTTTATGCACTTCATAACTATAACCACCCCATACTCTTTATGGAGCATATTTTGTATTTGTTTTCGAAAATCCTAATTGATATTTCGAGTGCTTATTTTATGCTTTACTGTGTCTTATATTTATTTTGAAATATTCAACGGTAGCGCACAATAATTTTTGCAATCAAAATTTGTTTATGTAGCAATCGATTATCGTTTGAAATACGAAATGTTTTTGAATTGGAACTGTGTATGATCTATATTTGGCAACTACTATATGTTTCAACGTGTCATAAACAAATGGTAATTAAATTTGCAATTTTCCACTGACAAAATTAACTCAAAATCGATTGAATTTTTAGACCACGTACTCTAAAAAGAAGTAGAGTGGTCTATTGGGTTGCTCACATGCGAAATGTGTGTAACAAACAGAAGGAGGCGTTTTCTGTGTATTTATTCTTGATCAGCATTTACAGCTATGTCGGTATAGCGATGTCCGTCTGTCCGTCACCAAAAGTTTATTTCAAATTGTTGCTACGCCCCCTGCCGCCCCTGGAAATTGTAAAAAACTACAGTAGAATCC
The DNA here is from genome assembly GCA_035047505.1 of Drosophila parthenogenetica. Lineage (NCBI taxonomy): Eukaryota > Metazoa > Arthropoda > Insecta > Diptera > Drosophilidae > Drosophila > Drosophila parthenogenetica. The sequence goes on from JAWNPM010000174.1 coordinate 1,549,348, forward strand.
GTATATAACGACACACAAGGGAACGACGATTTTACGTCGTTATACCCGGTAGACGAATCGAATTTTCGTCGCAATGACCGGACAAACGCTTTAAGCAGAGTCGGTATAACCGAATACTACTGTACTTTAAGACTTTCCTGCTAGTTTTAGTGTTTATTTAGTGAAAACAAAAAATGTTTAATTCAATTTTTTTTCATTCAATGTTATTGTTTCAATGTTTTATTTTTTCAAGCTCTTTAGCGGTATTTAGCTCTAATATTCAGATTATTAACAATGCAAAATATAAAAAATAAATTATTTATTTACATGGCTCATTTTAAACACTTGATTTTATACATTAAAGTCATATGCTTGAAAACAGTGAAAGGATTTTACTCAACTAGTGAAATTGTTCTTAAACTTTAGAATATTTCAGCTGGATTTAACCCAAGAACGCCAGTGTGATTGTTAAAGCACTGCATCAAGGCATTGTGCTCGTATTCCACTGATTATTTTGGTTGTTTTTAAAGCAAATTCGTGTGTGGGTAGAAGGGAAAAATAAAGAAAGAACAAAGTTTTGGGGTTGCGGGGCTTACGAAACAGACTGAGGTGGATTTTCGAGAGATGGGCACCCTTTTTATATCGCAATGAGCCAAAGGGGCACATCAAAAGTATCTGCGATGTGCTCTAACCTAAGCTGGGCTAAAAGTTTGCGAATTGAATTCGCCACACGACTATGCCACACGCGGCTCACCAAATTTCGCACAATTTTGCGTGCGAAGCGGCCGTGTAATGATGCCATGTGGCAGCAGCGATGAAACGTCCTGCGATTCCTCTGTGTGTGCGTTTTGTATCGGGTGTGGGTTGTGGGTGGTTGGATGGTTAGTTGGCTGGAAGGGGGGCCGAAATATAGGAGGCGTGGCTGTGTCAAAGCATGTCAAAGTACCGCATACGAGCCGCTTGGGGGTGCACTGTGTACCGGCGCCTTTGCAATGAACCCAATAAAGTCAACATGAGGTCTCGAAATGCACAAGGATGTAAAGGCCCGGCGACTAAGCATAACACGCACTCCCTGAAGGGGCACGCCCCCTCAAGCGCCCTTACTCCCATCTATACACTGAGAAAACGTAATAATACTTTAAAAACCAAAAAATACTTAAAAAATGTTTAATATTTAATTGAAATTGTTAAAAAATGTTCAATTAATTTGTTTAACATAAAAATATATTTATTGTCTAAAATAAGCATTTTTAAAAAGAATTAATTAAATGTTAACTGATTTCTTGCTTAGGAAAAAAATTCATTTTTTTCCAAATTATTTTCTTGTGTAATTTTTTTCATTTAATAATTTTTAAAAAACTTCAAATTCTCGTTCTAAATTCAACATCTTCGAATTAAATTTCTTTTTTTTGAGAAGTGTAGGCACTCCCCAAACGCAATTCAATTCAACTATTACAGGATCCATTGTGTGTGCCTGATTTTTGATTATCGTGTGCCAAGAGGAGTCGCAAGAGTCACGTCATGGCCCTTGGGCTGTGGCTTAATCGAAGATGCCTGCAGCATGAGACAGAAGCAGTATGTGTTTCTGTGGGTGTGTGTGTGTGTGTGTGTGTGTGTGTGTGCGTGTTTGACATCATCAAAGTCAATTGTGTGGAAAACTGGCAAGAAGAAAGCGCGTAAAACATATTACGCAGATTGTATTGATTTCTTATTATTTTGTCGCGACGTCTGTCGTTTGTCGTTTGTCGCTTGCCACATGCCACATGCCGCTTGCCGTTTACCGTTTGACGCTTAGATTTATGTTGCAAGACAATTGTTCCCCAACCCCCCACCACACCCCCTTTCCCTTTTTTTCCCACAAAAAAAAACCCCAAAAAATATTCAGTCAACGATCCAGACAAAGCACTCAATGTGGGTTTATGAGCGGATTGTGGATGTGGTTGCGGCTTCTGTTGACTATACGAGTATCTATTTCATGCCCAAGATACTTGTAAGTAGCTATTACGCAATACACCGTAGATACAGTAGGTTACTTGAGGGGACTCCACTTAGCATCAGCACTGGATAAAATAGCTCAATCAAGTACTGGAAATGGAATATGGTATTCTTTGGTTTCGATTTTGAACAGAATATTGTCTCAGTCGAAAGGTTTTTCATAGTTTAATATTTTTAATAAAAACTTAAAAATTTGGCTATTGTGTGATAGATGACTTTTAGAAACTATTTAAATATTTACAATCATAAGAAATGAAAAATAAAATATAACAAATGATCCAAAATTGATCAATGTTTAAAATCTTGCTATTTTCTGAAAGAGTTTTTAATAAAAAGAAACTGTTGTATTTTGGATAAATAAATTTTTTTATATAAATAATTTTATAATTTGGATAATTTCATAAATTCTTTTTAACTGAATATTTTAGTTACTTTGAAATAAGAAATATAATAATGGGTTTGAACCGTACTATTTTCGTCTTAGTATTAAAGAAAGTTAATTAAATATTTTTAATTCATTCTCCTCTTAGTAAAATTAGTTTTTATTTTTGTTAAAATTTAAAGTAATGAAACAAATGATTCTGTCTTAATTTGTTACATTTTTTAATTTACATACCAGTCTAATGAAAAAAATTAAGTTTGGGGATTTTGAAATTACTTTTTCTTTAAATTCCGAATTTCAATCTCATTTGTAATTTACAGCTACCCGTTGCCCGCTTCCTGCTGATCAACGCCCCTTTCTGAAGGGCAAAAAAAATCAGCAATAAGAAGAAGCAGAACAATAACAATGTGAAATCGAAATGAATACCAAAGCGAGAGACCAAAGCAAACAAAATAAATAAAGTAACATTGAAAATAACCATTTTGGCCAAAGAAGCGCGGTGCGTATTGCAACCCGCAGATTCCCCCTTCCTCGCTTATACTCCATCCCCTTGCTACACCCATAGCACGCTCCCCCCACTCCAATTCGTTTCGCTGCTTCTCTGTCTCCGTCTGCTCATCATTTTTCGCTTGATGATTTTGTATTTTTGTAACAGCCGCAGCACCAGCAGCAACAACAACAACAGCCGCCATTTTGCTCACTGCACTCGCATATGCATGAGAGAGTGTCTCTCTGTCTGTATGTTTGTATACAAAAGTAGCCAGCGCTCACCCCAAAAAAAAAATGTAAGAGAAAGAGTGGAAACAAAAAACGCTCTCCCCGCTTCGATATCATTTATCTGAGTTGTTGTTGTTGTTGCGCGGCTCTTGAAGAGCTCGTCCTAACAAGCATAAACCACCGCGCGGCTCTCACGCTGAGTTCTACACTCTCCCATGCATATGTGAGCTGCAAGCGAGTGTGCGTGTGCATGTGTGTGTGTGTGTGTGTTCCTGTAATGCAAGGGGAACGTTTGCGTAAGCGGAACAGAGAGTAAGAGTGAGAATGGGAGTTGAAGAGTGCGAGTGTGAGTGAGTGTGTGGAAGGCCGCGCGTTTTTGGTTGGTGACGGCGTGCCACAGATGATCATCAGCAACAACAACTACAATATCATCAGTGGTGGTGACGGTGGTGGTGGTGGTGGTGGTACTGCTGTTGGTGCTGGTGGTGTGACTGCTGCTGATGTTCGTTGTGGTGGTTGTAGTTGCCGCGTGTCATTATGCATATGCCCTGTGTACATGCATGCGTCTGATAGTATTGATAATGATAGACATGCCCAAACCAAGGGGAATGGGTAGATCCGAAGGGGGAAGCTAGAGGAAGAGCAGCGGAAAGGGCAAGGGCTGGCTCTGACAATGCATTGAGTTCATAAATTACAATCGTAAAATAATATATGTACACATAAAGCTACATATGTGTTAGTGTTACATAGTGCTTATAAATATAAATACTACACAAAATATGTGTTTATTGCTATAAACAACTTTTTTTACGTCTAAATAATGCATCAAGTATGCTGAACAAAAGATTAAGTCGTTTAGTTTTCTTGACCATAAAATGATCATAAAATTACTTATTTGGAAGAGCTATCGAACATTAAATATTTTAAACTAATTAAAAGCATTCTTTGCTGAAGAATTTTAAAAATGAAATATAATGAATATTTTTAAAAAGAAAACTTTGTGCGCCTGAATTCATTTTTGGATTGAAACCTTTCACAGAAATGCATGTCCTATCTAAGCAAAAGAAACTAGTACTTAACTTAAACTACAAAAATAAATTATAATTAAATAAAATATTTAATTTAATGTTTTATATGTAAGTTGGCGAATGAACAAATTTTAGTTTGACTTTTTAAATTAAGATTTCTGGTCTCAACAAGTTTGTGCTGATGAAGCGCTCCCCTAAATTTAGACATATTATAATATTTGCAATCCTTTTAGCAGCTAAAAATATTTCTATGCTACAATTTATTAAATGCGTTCACCTTTGACATGTACACCAAGTGTTTTTTCGTCAAGGTTACGCAGAAAAAATATTTTAAGCGCTCTCTTAAACTTAGGAAGTACTAAAATAAAATAATATCACAAACAAATTTTTAAATTAACAAATACAAGATCTTTTCATTCAAATAAATCTTTTGAAAGCTTCGTGCCTAAAGGGCTTAAATAAATTTAAAAAAATAATTAAGTAAATAGCGATAAAGATAATATTTAGATACTTAAGATACTATTATTAAACAATACTTTATTAAGCACTTTATGAAACTAGTCAAAGGTTTCTAAAATCTCTAACTAAATTTTAAATATTTCTATGCAGTTCCGACTCCATAACCCATTAGCCTATAAGGTTATATCTCTGTTAAATATTTTCCATGCATAAATTAAGATCAGTCTTGGGGTGTGACCAAAGAGCTGCAATGTATTTATGTTGTTGCAACAGTATTTTCACTTTTTGGTGAAGTGTCTGGGCGTGCAACGTGCCACTTCAGCTGCCTGACTGTCTGCCTGTCCCACTGTCTGCCCTTTAGTCTGTCGCGGCTCTCTGAATGCCCAACTTCTCCCCAACTCCTGGCCAAATGCCCGGGAACAGCCCCTAAGCACAGCTTGTAGTCGCATAATCACAGCAAGGTATCTGCGAGACTTTTCAATAAAAGGGCGCGTTTACAAATATTTGCCATTGCATCCGTTGCTGCAGCGAAAAGGACATTAATTATTTTTTTTCTTTTTTTTCCATCTCTATTTCATTTGAGTTCGTTTTTTTTTTATTTCAGCAACATAATTCTTAGTAGCACTGATGACAAAGGGATAACATTGCATTTGTTGTCAGCCCAAAAACTGTCACAGCTCGCCAAAAGGATCACATTTTCATTCAGTAGATTTTCATTGATTCCGTCGCCCGAAAAAAAACTCCGAGCACCGAACAACGAGCACTGAGTTCCGAGCTGCGATCCCCGATACCCAAAAATCTGTAACAATGGACGCATTCGAATAGAAGGAAAATGTTGACAAGACGCACATTTTTCACAAAATGCCTACAATATTTGGCGTTTTTCGAAATTTTATAGCGACAACAACAGCAATAACAACAACAACAACAACAACAACAACTGGTACGTCTAAAGTCAATAGAGTCCTTTGCATTTGCTCTGCTCTGTATACACGATCAGCCCCCTTTTGTTGTCAGCGCCCAGTTCAGTTTAGTCGCAGACAATACGGAGTCGGGAGTCGGAAAATGTCTTCGTTTACGTCTTGTCTTGTAGAGTCCTGCGTAGTATTGCGTAGTGTTTAGTGAGTCCTGCAGCCGTATTGTCTGTTGCTTACTTTGTTGCTTTTGTCACGACAATGTCGCATTGTCTCTGGCCAAAGTCAATAGATTTCCCAAAGCCGTTAACAGTTTTATCTGCTGTTTCTACTCCTACCCTTTCCCCTTCTCTTGCTCCTGCTCCTGTTTGTACTCCTGTTGCAAGTTATGCGTTTGTTTGATTTACCTTATTTACGACATCATCGGCCCCAGGCTGATGTTTTAATTTACGTTTATGGATTCGGCTAATGTCATTTGACTTCTTTGTTCTCAGCATCAACAAACAAATCAGTCAAGTTGCTTCTTTATCTTATATAGTAACTATAAAATATAAAATTTGTAAGAATTCTAAAGCAAAAAGGCCACGCAAAGCAAGCTGAATATATATTATAGGTTTTAGTATTATTTAAATTTTAAATGCTATGATAAATTTTTGAAATTAGCTAAAATACTCTATAGGATTCGTTTATGGGATTTCAGGATTATTTTGATTTGAATAATTATAAAAAATTATTGGAAATGGTTTTTTATTTTAATGCATTAGAATGTAATTAATTAATAAAAAACTTAAAAAAAAAAACGTTGGAAAGTAAGTGAAAAGTAACACCGCTTTCAAAAAGATTAAAATAAATAAATATTTCAGAAAAAACAAGAAACTTTTAAATAAATATTTCCAAAATATAAGTAACTTTTTCCCAGCACTAAATTGCAAACAAAATGTATTTGACTCATCTCATTATTAAAACTGAAGCGTTTTTAAGAAATTCCATTTAATTATTTAAATTTATTCGAGTACTTTATTTTCCTATCTTATTTTGGCAGTCGCTCATTGTGTGTGCGTGTTTTTTTTTTATGTATAAAAATTATAAACATTTGGCATGTCCACAAAACCATCTGCGTTTATCCACACCCAAAAAAAAAAAGACAAAAATAAATGAAGACCGGAGGCCATCAAAAACCGCCAAATAAACTTTGTCATTTTGTGCGACCAACAAAAGAACCATAAAGAATATTAAATAATGTACTGAAAGTCGACTTAACAATGCTCTATAAAATCTGCGCTGCTATTAAGAAATAAAAGTTGAATTTTTTATTAAGAAAATCGTGGAGAAATCTTTTTATAAATATATGAATTATTTAATTTTTGAATTAGTTTATTTTTTATTGCTTTAGTGATTGTAAAATGCTGGCAACTCTTCGTAAGTGTATTTAAAAGAAAATATGCAAAAATATTAGCTCAAGATTTATGCGTTTCAGAACTCACCAATACACACGCATCGTCTGTATATACATATAATATATTTATATATATATATAGTATTTGCTTTTTTGTTGACTCTCAGATGTTTTTTGTGTTGTTTTTTATTCGCATTGATTTATGCCGGGGACATTTTGTGGGACGCAACGCTTTAAATTGTGGCCGCATTTTGGCGAGCCGCAAATATTGAGTAATAATATGTATAAACACTAAATCAAGACATATTTTTATTTTTAGTTGCGAAGGGTTTGAAATAAGTTGAAATTATTGACAAGTGGGAAAAGGGAAACTTGAACAAAAGCTGAAAAACAATTTAGTAAGAATAAATTTAAATAATGGAAAAATAAATGGAAATGCATAAATTAAAATAAATTATTTACATATTTAATAATAAATTTGGTACTAGTTAATGGCTTTGTACTTTATAATAATTATAGTATTGATAATTAAATTAAAATAATTAAATTTAGTATATTTAAAATAACAATTTAAAGTTGCTTAACGTGGTTTCTATAGTGAGCAAATTTATTAACTTAATATAAAGTAAAAAATTATTAAAAGTAAATTATGAACAAAAGAACAAATAAATGAAAATGTTAATTAAAAAGAAAAGATTTTCAACTAAAACAATAAAAAACGGTAACATTTTAAATGATTTGGAATTCTTTATATATTTTGTAATAAATTTTATATAATTTTAATATATAATGATTTATGACTTATTTATTTAAAAACACTATTTAAATACTAAATTGATAATTATAAAATCAAATGTTTGGTAATAGTAAAAACCATTAATATTATTTTAATTGTTTTCTATTTTTATTTTTAAATTAATTACAGTTAAAGCTCTATTCGCGGGCAGTTTCCGCAGGCGGACAACTCTCGTAGCCGGACGAATTTTACAGTGCCAAGAGCTTGATTTTCGTACAAAATCCGTGCCCGCAGCGGACATCTTCTGCAGGCGGACAAGACTACTGAAATCGCGGCTGTCCGTCTAGGGAGCTTTCACTGTAAATGTTTTGGTTTGCCAATTTTTACTTAAATAAATATATTTACTACTTTCTGTGGAACTTTTTGTTCAATTCCCTTTCCCCTTGAGATAGTTCCTAATAGTTAGTCTACTATTTGGTTTGCAATTTTGATATAGTTCGTCTGGTTTGAACTTGGTTTCCCACGCCCCATTTGGCACTAAGACAATGCCATTTAATTTGCTTTAAATTGAGTTCGACCAGTCAAATGCCAAATGTTTTGTAAACATTTTTCCAAAAACATGTCAATGGACGAGTCCGGTTCCATTGTTGGCCAAAATCCTGTTCTGACCTGCCGCTTTGTCTGGTCCATTTACCTTTATGTGTCTCCTTTAGTTTTTGCTTCTTTCTCGTAGTTTTTTTTTTCTTTTTCTATATTTTTGGCGGCACACATGAAACTCGAAATTGACTTGTTACAATTTTGTTTTCTTGACTTACCCGATGACCACTCAATTTCTTTGGAATCACACCCTGCACAGTGGTTGTGGCGGGGCATGACATCGACTTCGAATAGGCCACATTTAGTAAAAGAACCTAAGAATAAAAAAAAAGCAAGAAAATCAACAGCTAATTTATTGTGGCGGCAATTTCTCTCTGTACTTTCTTTCAATCGGGCGTGCAACAAATTGTCTCGCACAATTGAAAGACATGTCCATAGAGATAAAGATGTACATTTATTTTGATTCTACGATTTCTCAATATTTTCACTAAATTTATTTCGTTTCCATTTTACAGATGTTTACAAAGAAAGTCACAACAAAACAGTGCTAATGGTCGATTCCAATCGATTGAATCTGTTCTAAACAATAAAATGTTTTTTCTTTGACATTTCAATCGCAGAATTACCTAAATTTGTGCTTCAGGTAGTGGACAGATCAGTGATTATTTGGTATGAAAGTATTTAATCAGAAGCAATAATATAAATCAACTTTAATTTAATGTATAAGACAAGTAAGCAAAAAAATTGAAAATTTTAGTAAATACTTTTATTAATTTAAAAAAATTTTCCTACCGAACTACCGAACATGGGTATGGCTCGATTTATCCATTGGATTTACTTTATTCAAAAACTAAATAAAATGGAATACTCTATGTCTAGCTCCTAAGTATTTTAAGTGTCCCACAAAAATTTGTCAAGCATTGGCATTTTGCCGATCGAATCAAAGAGATGGTCCCCCTAAAATTATTTATTTGAAAATATTAAATGATTAAATATAAAAATTTGTTTCACGTCTTCTTTGTAGTAGAAGTCGTATTGAATAAAAAATGATTTAAAAAATATATGTTTAAAATTATCCCTCGTGTAACGTTTCATACCATAAATTTCATAAAACTTAAAATGTTTTTTTTGTGTTCCAGTTTTGAATAAATTGTGAATCAATTCAGATTTCAATTTGACTTTGAATTTAAGAGAATTTGATTTCCTTATAAACAAATTAACTTTTTTATTTAGTCTTATTAAATTTAATTTAATTTTTTTGTTTTCTGATACAAATAAAATCTAAGCTAGATTCCTTCAGTGAAATGCTTAAAACTTATTTTCTTATGAGCGCTTTAAAAATTATTAAAGTCAACAAATAAAATCACAATTTCCCAAAATAGGTCACTAACAGAGAAAAGAATTGAAGTGAACATGTGAGTGATTATTGAATATTAAATCAATTTATCACACGCTGCTTTTGTCAACTAATTTTACCCTTTACTCTAAATCTGGCATATATGTTTCTGTCACTATATTTAGCGTTATTTTCACCCTCTCTTTCTCTCCAACTTTGTCTTAACATCTTCAAGTGTTTAACACTTTGAAAATTCTCATGCTTCACATCGTCTGTCATGGAAAATTTGGGGCGTGTAGGGAAAAAGGGAAAAGTGTTGGGAGAAGCCTTTAAGCGTCTGCTGATTTATGGGCTTGCTGCCAGGTATTTGTGAAGTTGTATTAATGAGCCACCCACCGCACCGCCAACCCACTTGCCCCCCCATCCACCCATTCACCCATCCAGCAACCCGCCAGTTGTCACTTAACATAAAGAAACAATTAAAAAATTGCCCAAAAAGCCAAAATGCTTTTTTGGGGGTAGCCGCTAGACAGAGATGCAGCACTACAAAGAGAGAAAGAGAATTGCTGGGAATTAAGTGCACCCGATGGTGGCATTTGGCAGGCGCAAAAGCGCGAAACTCATTAACTTGTGTCAGGCGCAGAGCTCCCCAAGAAAAAGTCGAGGAAGTAGTAAAAGAGTCGGGATATGGGCAGAGTTTGGGGGGAAAACGGTGGGTGGAAGAAAAGCCACCCCCTTTGGGAAAGTGCGAAAATTATCATTATCACCAAAAAGCGGCTAAAGTAGGCAGGGAAAGCAGCTAAGAAGCCCAGCATTGTTGCGCTTAATTAACAAGCGAGTTAAGAGAGGGGGAAATTCAGAGGTTTGGGGGGTAACGTCGTGGGGATTGCCGGCTGGGTAGGCTGAGAAGTTGTTGTAAACGCAAAGTACTAATCATGAAAATTAAAAATAATTAAAACTTTTCTTTCAATTTGCAGAGGATGCCTTCGACTTCGACTTTGGCTTTGGCTTTGGCTTTTGTCAAGTGAATTTCCTTCGAGGCCATAAAACGTTGGCCCGGAAATGTTGATAAAGTGCCCGGGCACAATGGGCTACGGTCGTGCTGTGGGGTAGTGGCGAAGTTGCGGGGGTTTTTTGGTAATGGCCGCCGCGGTTAAATGGCGCTCCAGCGATTTTAATCACAATTTACGCGCCAGTCTTAAAAAGGGTTCTTCAAACTGCCTCGTAAATTATCACAACAAGTGGAAAACGCGGAAAAGTGGAGAGCCGTTAAGGGCAAGCCTAAGGGCTCGCAGTAGTACCACAGTTCTCTTTGTCTGCTATAGATTTCTTATATATATATGTTGTTTTTTTTGCGGCAGGATTAGCGCTGCTAAGCCGCAGGGCAGGTTAAGTCGCATAAGCGGCCTAAATGAAATGTCCCCAGAATCAATACGGTCGCTCCCGTCGCTCACTCTGTCATCTTTTGCCGACTGCATCGTGAGGCTTCAGTGGATTCATTCATGGGAAATCTTTTCGTCACTGCTAATCGCATCGTAATCGGGCAGGTAATCAATCCTCTTGCAACTTGCCTTCGTTACATTGCCACAGGTTGCATGTCACATCAACTTTCCCATGCTCCTGTACTGCAGCATAATGTGTCCTTTTCACCGCCGTTATCTGTGCGAACCGAAGACATTGAGCCGCTTGCGCACGGCTAACTGCATTGTCCTTTTCTTGGCTGATTTCATTTCTTTTTGGCAAATAATCCAAAAATACGCATGCAAGATGATGCATTATCCACTTCCGACTCTCATCGACTCTCATCGACTCCCATTCGCAGTAAGCCGCTTAGCCAAGTGTCCTTTATTGATCCGACTTCTGTTCCTACGCCTGCTCCGGGTCCTACTTCGACTCCGTACCGACTCCTGCTTCTTTTGCCTTCTAGCTTCTGTTGGCTATTGTCTTGGCTGTAGCTCCATAACAGTTTGACATTCCCTTTTGTTGTTGTTCTGTTGTTCTGTTGTTCTGTTGTTTGTTGTTTGCTGTTTTGTTGGTTTAATGCATTTTAGCCAATGCGCTTGACAGCTGAGGCCAGCTCAATGTCAGCATTCAATCATCTTTGACTACAGTTCTTTGCTCCTTTTTGGCCTTTTTGGGCACTCGAACAGCTGACGAGCACAGCGCCAAAACTCTCTACCCCTCTCTCTTCTACTCTTCCTTCCCAGCTCCTCTCTCCCTTTCCCTCTCCCTCTTTCTCTTCTGCTCTCTGCTGCTCCCACGTAACCACTCTGACCGCTCTGGAAGCAGCTAATTATGTAATCATCTTGTCAAAGAGTTCGCCGTTTTAGCCGCGTCAAGCTGCTTAAATGCTGCATCGCGTTTCTTTTAGACCCAGCACTCAAAAAGCTATAGGGGTATATCATTTTGTTGGAAAAATAGAAATGGCCAGCGCCAAAAAGTCATTTAGTCAAGTCGACAGGCGTTTGTCTTTATTGAAGCTTGTATCCCAAAGGACTTTATACCTCCCATAAAACTAATTGGTTAAAATGACTGCGCAGTTGAGGTATAAAAAAATTACACGGTCTTTTACAGTCGTCTCTTAAGACCGTACTTTTTCCGTCTATTTTTTTATCGCTCCTGCCACTGCGAGTGGCTAATCAATTTTATGTTCTCGTTCTATGTCTCGACTCAATTTAGACTTTCAAGCGTCGACTCTCGACTGGCAGCCCGTTGCGGTTGACCAACTCCGCTGGCCATTCACTTGGAACTCTCTTTTGGACATCTTGGTGGCATCTTGAGAGGAGCAACGAACCATGCCGTCGGCCATGTCAGCCATGGCATAGCGCACCCTAATGCCCAATTTAGGGCGTGGCAGCCAAACAGCTGCTGCACTACTGGATCTTTTCATAACTGCAATTTTGGGCCAAGATTTGAATGACTTGGCTAGCTTTAAATGGTTTAGCCTGTGGACTTTGCTTAAATTTATTTGTATTTAGTTCAATTTGTATGGCGTTTCATAATTTTAAATGTGTAAGTGAAGAGACACTAAAAACTACGGGTCTTTCGGAACTCTCAATCACATCAAAATAAAAATTCAAATTTAAAAGTTACGTATAGAAATTAAAATTTTATTTAGAAGGTTTTAAGATTTGCACAGCTAATTGTAGTATTTACTGTCACTACTTGATATAAAATAGTTGAAAATCCAAGGATTAAATAGTGAAATGTTATCAAAGAACCTAGAAAATTGTGCCGTGCATAAAAGCATAAATTTTATACTATTTTTATACCCTAGCAGAGGCATGGCAGACCCCATAAAGTATATATATTCTTGATCATCATCAACAGCCGAGTCGATATAGCCATGTCCTTCTGTCCTTCTGTCCGTCTGTCCGTCTGTTGCAATGCGAACTAGTCTCTCAGTTTTAAAGCTATCGTGGTGAAACTTGGTACACATGTGTATTCTCTCTGCACGTAATACATATGTTAAAATCGGCCAGATCGGATTACTATATCATATAGCTCCCATAGGAACAATGCTGAAAATTGCTTAGTATAATTCATTTTTTCAATTTTTTATTCAATTTTTTTTTTTTTTGACGTGTAATGCTATGAATACTAGATTAATAATGTTTTTTTGGCAAACAATTCAAGGAGTACTTGATTGTACAACACAATTGTTTTTTTTTAAAACAGTGCTAAAACTAAGTGTCTTAGTGATAAGTGTCTTATTGTGAATCTGCAAGGGTATTTATCTTCGGCTAGCCGAAGATAACCTTTTTTCTTGTTTATATTTATTTCGATTTAATTTACACCGAATATGCTTTAATAATTATTTTTCTAATCTACAAATTTAGTTTGAATATCTTTAATAGCTTTTTACAAATTAAATTAAATTGCATGTTCTCTTAGAATCATTTTTATATATTTTTAAAATATTCTTATGTGCAGAACTATTAGAAAATAAAAGAACATAGAACAAGAGCAGCGCAATTATAATCATGGAATGCATCAAGACGAATCACATTAATTTGATTAAGTACATAAGTTGCTACTTAAGTGTATGTGTTTCTGGAATTTTTGTTGTTATTATTGTTTGTTGTTGTTGTTGTTGATTTAACTATTGCCCTTTGTTTGGCTTCATGTCGCGTTTCGCTGCTGTTGCTGCTGCTTCTGCTGCATTTTGACATTTTGACGAAGAGGAAATGTCACGTCACGTCGTGTTTTGCCGCACACCTCCAATTTCCGGTTGAGTAAGCTGCCGCCGCTTGCCGTTTGCCGTCATTGCCAACGCGTTGCCCGTCCCAACGTCCAACAGTCCATCAGCAGTTTACCCAACTTCACCTCCAACTCCATTTTCAGTTCCAACTCTAACTCTAACTCTAGCTCCAATTGCAACTGCAACTGCAACTCCCGATTCCGATTCCGTTTGCGTTGGCGTTGCCAACTCTGCATTGCATTGCAATCAAAAATTGCACGCACAAAATCATTGCAGGCTTGACTAAACTGAAACTCGTGTCTCTCTGCTGTACTTAGTGTTGGTCTCTTCCCTTTATACACCCGCCTTGTACTATGTGCAAAAGGCAAACATTATTAGCTAAAATTTTTTTTTTAATGTTTCGGAGTTTTTTGAACTTTATTGATGTTTTAAATTTCTGGTTGGAAGAGTTAGTATAATTTATATATTTTTATTATATTAAAAAACAAGTAAAAAAGGCTACAGGCGGGGAAGCCTACTGTAAAAGAGCGAGTACTCATACCAGTACGCAGTTTTCCATACAAATTTCTCATTTTCGCCCCATTTGTTCCAAAACAAACTTGGTGAGGATAGTTATAATGGTACCATGTACATACAAATCCTTTGGGCGGTATGGGGCGTGGAAACAATTTTGACTGCTACAAATTTGGTGGCTCTACCTCTTATAGTCTCTGAGATACAGGTGTTGGTACGGACAAAGGACAGACGTACAGACGGACATTGCTATATCGACTTGTCTGTTGATGCTGATCAAAAGTATATATGCTTTATGTGGTCCGAAACGCTTCCTTCCATCTGTTACGCATATTTCGCTTGTGACACACCTAATAGACCCTCTACTCTTTTTTAGAGTACTAGGTCTAATAAATAACATAAAAGCAAACTAATATTGATGTTAGTTAAGCAAGTAAGATTGACGTACTTAAATTTTATGCGCAATTCATTGTTCATCTGCCCATAGTACTTTGGGGAGTCGCTTGTTTTGTAGGCGGCTCGGTTTGGTAGGTTGGTCTATTGGTAAGCATTTCTGGTCGTTTTGTGGATGCATAGCGACAGACCCATGGACAACACGCTTTGCGGTGGACCCGTTGCCTGATTGGGACCATCTCGCAGCACATTTTGGCCAACATTTGCACATCCCAGCTAGTTAGCAGTCCTAAGTCGCCGACAAACTCTGGAAACAGTGTATAAATCGACTCTAAGATTTTGCACTAGTCAATTACAACTAATAAACTTATTACTATAAACATTACTATCTTTTATTCATTTATTCAAGTTTTAATTAAAGTGCCACTGAAAACTTTAAGAAGTTTTAACAGCTGCAACATATGGCGCCATCTGGCGCAGAGTCTTTGCAACAAGTAAATTTCAAGTTATTTTTTAAAGCGCCAATTAAAGGCTTTTTTCGAAATTACTAGTTATTACAAGTAAAAGATTAAAGTATATCATTTAAATATTTAAAAAACCCTTTAAAATTTAGTTGTGTTAAATGCCAGTATATTTGGTAGTGTGGACTTTAAGGTAAAACTTTAGCTGGCGTAAAAAACGCGCCCTCACATTGCCGTTAGCGCCATCTGGCGGCACTCAGCGGCAAGCACAAGCATTTTTATTTAAAATGGCGAAAGCTTTGGCGCCATGGCGCTCTTCACTTGACTTCCAAAAGCGAAAGGGTTGCGCCGCCGTCGCCTTTGTGCTGCCTGAAAAGTTCTCAGCGCAAAAGTGGGGCAGAGAGCGGAAGGCGTCGAGGGGTTGGCTTTGTGAAGGTAAAGAGTGGAGGGTGAAGGGGGTGAAAGGAAGGCTGGTAATTTTTGCTTTTGGCGCTTAATTTTCTCCCGAAAGTTTTGAGTTTTGTTTCATATACATGTAGTTTTTTGCATAATTAATTTATTTTAGTGAAATTGAAAATGATTGGAAATTATTGAAAATTATAATTTGTATAAAATGTCATAATTGTGGAAAATTGGCAATTTTGTTAAACAAATTTGAATTATTAACATTGTTAAGCGACAACGACCACAACAAAAGCAACAAATGTGTTTGTTGCAACTTAATTCAATGAGCTTTTCTGTTCAAATTTCACAGCCTTTAATCAGTTGGGAACTGTAATAAAATTAGTAAAAAATTCTACTTAATTTGTTGTTTAAAAATGTACGTTCTTTTCGTTAAGTTTTTATTTAAATGATTAGTACTGCTGCTGTCGCTGTTTGTCACGTTTGTGGGTATGCCCTTAATGACACACAGGCCACGCCCCCTGGCAGACCTTTCATCTTTTATGTCTGCCTTGTGGTTGCTGCTTAGCCAGCGTCTCATTTGCATTCAGCCAGAGCCAGAGCCAGAGGCGCTGGCAAAGAGGGGCGTGTCATAATTTAATTCCAATATGATATATGGAATTGCGATATTTTTTTGATTTAAATAAAAATGAAGAAAACAATTCAAACTGCTAAAATTAACATTAATTTTAAATAATAAAAATAATATTATATTTTATTTAAAAATAAATAAATTAACTACTATTCTTAGGCACTTGAGCAAAAACAAAATTGAATATAAAAATTAATGGATTTGTTTTCAGCGTCGACTTAAAATAGTTGTGATTTAGTAGTTAACTGATAGTAAATATTAATTAGATAGAAATGACAAGACTTATTTATATTAAGTAACAACTCTTTTCGAAGATAAAATAAGTAAAGTACCTACAATTTATAAAAATTAGTATTAATTTTGATTTAAAGTAGTTTTTGTACTTTTTAAGAGTTTATAATAACTAATTCAAGACTTAAACTTTGTAAAACGCATCATAAAAATAAAATGTATAATTTCTAAGTAATAATTTTTTATTTTTCAAGCTATGAAAATAAATAATAAAATGTATTTTTGTATCAATTCTTTTTGTGTTTTATCTCGGCTCAAATTGGTAGCTGTGCGAAGCTTTGGATTAATCAAGAAACTAAAGGTACGCTTTGTTTTTCTGCTTGTGCGATTGGCAGCCACTGTGTGGAGAAACTCGGACTGCAATAGAAGTTGGCAAAGGTCTAAAGGTTAGCAAATGGTGATGGATGAAAGAGAGAAGTATGTAGGGGTAGTGAGAAGGACGAACATGTCTTCAGTCGACAGTAAGGCCAATTGTCGGTTAGTCCCTGTAGTGAAGACTCTGGCTCTCTTTGAATTTGCAATCGATTTATTCACAACAAAGTGCAGGGAAAATGGAAAATGCTTTAGCAACTTTTAAAATGAGTATTAACAGGATGCGTTGAAGGAGGAAGAGAATTTGTGAAACTTCTGTGCGTGTCTGCATATGATGTGTGTGTGCCAGCGTGTGTGTGTGTGCGAGTTGGCTTGCTCATTAAATAAAAGCAGATACCCTTGCAGCAGGATTTAAAAATTAAAAAAAAAAAAAAGAAAAGAAGCGAAGCAAACGCAGGGATTGGCTTTTTAATGCCACTTGGTTTTTTTGCCATAGTCGACGTTGCAAGGCACAGACACAGTGGGCCACCCGAAAAATCCAGTCAACCGAGCACCCAAACCACCCAAAAACACCCAAAAAGCCATCCAAAATCCCAAGCCCAACCAATCCACCCATTTGTTCGTCTCGTCTCTGACGTTTTTTGCGCATTTGCGAATTACACGCATTAATTTTCTTTTGTAACCCTTCATTGTACTTAGCATATGTTGTGTGCAAGTGTGCAAGTGTGCACGTGTGTGTGTGTGTTCATGTGTATGTGTGGGAGACTATTTAATGAATTGTTACACATGTTTCGAACAGCAATAATAGCAACAAAGTGCGCTGCTTTGTCTGCTCATTATGTCGATATTGTTGAGCGACTTTTTTAATTGCAAGACTTTTAAATAAGTAGAAACTCGAAAAAAAGGCAGGTACGTACAGCATAAACCCTTGAATCTAGCTTAAATTTTAGATAAAACTTTAACTTCTATTTGACTCCAAAGAGAAAAACGATGAGTTGTTATAAGTAGTTGTGTTTTGATTTGAAGCACAAATTAAAACTTAATCTTCTACCGAAACTAGTGTCCTTAGCCAAAAATTGGTTTTTGAAGTACCCAAAAAAAAAGGGGCATTGTACACAAGTATTTTACTTCTTTCAAAGTCAATAATCCTTAGCCAAACAATCTTAATATTAAGATAACTATAAACTGAAGTGAACCAAACATTTAAGATTAGTTTTGCCAAATCGCTTAAAATTGTTAGTTTTATAAATCAGAGTTTTAGCTGTGTGAACTCTATAATACAAATCTAAGTTAATAAACATTTTGGTTAACTCAAAAATGATTTTCTTTATACCATAAAAGATTCAAATTTGTAAATTTCTCCCATTAAAACTATTTGTAATATTATGTTTTCTACTTTATTGTTTTCAATGACTCCTATTAAATTTTTATGTACGTTCCTATAGTAATTGAATTTTTGTACTATTTTTTTGGTGCCTGGGAAGTTTGGATGTTAAGGGAACGACGTCAGAGCAGGCGACTTCAAAGGACTCGCTCACTGAGAGATCCGCTTCCGTATGCAAGCACTTGATACATGAAATTCAAGACTGGACGCCATGTGTGGTCGACATTGATGGGTATTAGACTAGGGAACTGATCAGAATAAAAGTCACCACGGCTGCTGCTGTTGCTGCTGCTGCTGTTGTGTTTGTTGTTGTTGCTAGTTGCACTTAAGTGGCCACTTGAGGCCGCCAAGCTGTCTGCTTGTCTGGCCCGATAATTGTTAAGCGAATAGTATAGGGTATCTGCTTCCGGCTCTGTTCAAAAAGTGGCGGTCAACCAACAAACATTGGCCGCCCCACTTGACCAGAGACAAGGATCCGGCAACTGCCATTGACAAGGGTCTTCCCTAGACTCTCCAGACTCTCTGGCGGCATCGGAACTTTGCCTATCGCATTTCAAATGTGACAATGGATTAGGAGAGAGACTGTCCAATAATAATTAATGATTTGTTGTTTTTACTCGCCTGCACTGTATTTTGAGCGATCTGTCGATTGATCTGCATTGTGATTTATGAAATTCAAACTAAGGAATACTACAAACTAGATTTTTAAATATACTAATGATCAACTCGAATTTTTGGTATTTTTTTTTTTTTTGAGTGATTTGGTTAAAAGAATAAAAAAGGTGGATAATAATCTTCTTCATTTGGAAAGAATTTTTTGTATTTTATTTTGGTGTTTAAAAAAATTAAATAAATTTTATTTGGTATTTTTGGTATTTTTTTGCAAAAAAAAAAAATAATTTTATCAAAATTTTCTCTTTACTCCCACTAGAAATAAGTACTACTACAGTTGGTATTTTTTGCAAAATGAAAATGGGTTGTCCCAAAAGAATAATTTACATTAATAATAAGTTCAACACCAGAAAAAATACTAATGATTCCCTCAATCTATTATAGTTGTTATACCCATACCCCATAACGTATATATGTATATAGCATCAACAGTCTATTCTATATAGCCATGTCCGTTTGTCCGCCTGTCCGTCTGTCCGCCTGTCCGTCTGTCCGTCTTTTTCTATGCGAACCAGTCTCTCAGTTTTATAGCTATCTTGATAAAACTAGGTGCAGATGTGCATTTTCTCTGCACACAATTCATATGTTAAAATCGGATCGGACCTGCTTTGCTTCCATAGCAAGAATTGGTTAAAAAACTCACTTTTTTAATACTTTTAACAAGCTCGGCCTGTATGAATTTAATACCAAACCATCCAGAACGAACGACTATATCATATACCTGCCTTAGGAACAATCGGTTGAAATGCTTAGTATGAAAATATTCTGTGTCTGTTGAGCGATTTCAACTAAATTTACACAATATTTATGTGCTATAGTTCCCTATATGCATCCAAACGGACTACTATATCATATATCTACCATAGAATTAATTAATAATTTAAGCCAAACATACTGCAAGGGTATTTAATCTTTGGCGAGCGAATGATAACCTTTTTATCTTGTTTTTTTAAATAACAATCGTTTATTGTCCCAAAAATCGAAAATATAACTTGTAATTTCCTTTTTGCCGCTTCATTGAAAGCGATCCGCTCCAGTTTTGTCATCAAATACAACCTTAGGCAAAGTGCTTGGCAATGCGATGGAAATCGGGATGTCTAACGCAATCCCACATGGCGAATGCCAAATGCGCAATCTCCTTGTTAGGCAAATCGGGTCGGTGTTGCCGTGCAACAGTGTAATACTCTAAAAAATCATCGAATTTACCACTATCCCGAATGGCAGTTAATATTGCAACAACATATTTGCTCTTCTCCCGTGTCTCTAGTTGTGAGGGCGACCATTTCTGTCTTTCCATTATCACTTGATTTTGATTTTTAATAATTTACAAATTTGCAAATACCGAAATAATTACAAAGTGTAAAATATGTAAAACTAAATAATGTTGTATTCACTTCAAATAACTGAATAAGATTGACGAATAATAGAATTTAAGTATTAGAGCTACTTTTCAGCGGCATTTGACAATGTTCTCGCTTGCTACTATGTTGACTAAAAAATAAATAAAATAATAAAAGAGCAAAATTGTCTTTTTTTTTCAAATGTTTCAAATATATCTACTTTATTTATTAAGCTGGATTCGAATACTTTGTAATAAATGGTTGTAAAATATTTATTAATATTTATTATAAAACTAACTGCTTTTTTTTCAAAATATCTTTACCGAGCTAATTTTGATTGTTATTGCAAAAAATACATGCGTTTCTCTGGTTTAGTTTAATTATTTCATTTACAATTATTTATTAGAATTTAGAAAATTAAATTTTACATTTTACATTTATTTTAAACATTTTCTATTGATTTTTTGAGTTATTTCTTTTAAGTTTTGGTTTTTATTTTTATAGCAGCCCAAAAGGTAAAATTGGATTTTTTTTGTTTCTTTATAGATTTTCAAATCTGAACCCGAGAATTGAAAATTTTAATTTTGCTTTTAAATTTAGTATCTTAAATTGTATAAACATTAATAATATATTGACTCAACTAAAATTATTTTGTTTTAATTAGTTTGGGACTTTTGTTCCCCCTACGAACTACGAACTTGCTGTTACTCTAAAAGCCTTTAAAACTTCTGGAAGACAACGAAGCATGCGAACAAACATAATTAATGAGCAAACAGGCAACACACACACACACACACACACACACATACCACTTTTATACACACGCACACATGGTGAAATTTTCCACATTTGGGGGTTAACTTGTAGTCTCTTGGAGAAAAACTTTATTTTAAATTGTGTAGATTAAAAGCCTCATAGTTTAGAGTCGTGCACTTGCACACACACGCACACATACACGGGGGGTGTTAGGACGTCTGAGTGAGTGACAACTTAGACGACGTCGCTGTCGCTGTCGCTGTCGCTGTCGACGTCGCGCGCTGTCACTTTTGACAAATTATCAACGTCATTGGCCTGGACTTTGATGAGTTGTTGGTTCTTTGCTGAATTTGAAAGTTAAGCCGTCTGATTAATGCGATAGTTTTTGGTAGCCTCTTAAACTTGTGGCGTGAAATTAATTAAAAATAATTTCACTACACCCACACACACCTACACACCCAACAAACACACACACGTGACGTGCTAAGCCAAGTCGAACTCAAAACTGAACTCTCAGCTGAACTGAACTGAACTGCGAGTCAATAATTTAAGGCAAACAATAGAGATCAAAATATATTTAGAGCTGACAGCTCATCAGCGCCCTGAGCGGTGCTCCTTTTTTATTTTTTATTTAAACATATTTGTTTTCTATTTTTTAACAATTCCACAATTGAAGAAAATTCCACGTATTCCATGTGCCAAAATGTAACAACTGTCGAAAAACAGCCGTGCGTATTGTGTAAACAAGTAACCCCTGGATCAGCAGACAGATGAAATTTAATAACACTAATAAAGCTATACAGAAAGAGGGAGTAGGAAAGAGGGGTAGAGGGAGAGAGCGTGTTAGCGGGTCCAGGACACGAACCAACTTGGCGCAGGCGTATAATAAATCAATTAACGTACGATCAATGGACAGGGCATTCAAGAAGTAGAAGAAGTAGAAGTAGAAGAAGAAGAAGAAGGAAAAGCGGAACCTTAACTATTGGATTAATGCTGAGCCAGAAAGGGACTGCGTTTTGGGATCATTGGGACTCATAGACAGTGTTGTATTTATTGTTTACAGTTCCGCCAGGACGAGCGTGCAAAGCAAGCGTGACAGAGGCAGACTGAAAGAGACAGAGAGAGAGAGAGAGAGGCCGATCATATGGATTATATGGAGGATCAGTCAGAGCCTAAATATTGGGGCGCTGGGTCAAAACATATATAGTTATACATGTATGTAGACAGGAAATGGCATGCGCCGACGTTGCGCACGCGTTTTAAAAAGAGTTTCAATTAGCGCTCCTTTGGCATCAGTTTACTCCTTTGTTGATCCCCTTTTATTGAACGCTGCCTTTCTTGGCAACATCTGGCTCATATCCTGTGGCACCCACACACGAAGCCACCAACACCAACACCAATGAACTGTTAAATGATCTCCTGTTTTGCTAGCAACTCTATTGGCTCATAAAATTGATAGTTTCCTTGGCTATTAAGTGTAATTATTACATTTAGCTTGGCTGAATAATGAATGTAAATTAGCTTGCCTTTGTAGGTGTTTTACCTACATAAAAAACAAGATATGGAATTGTTAAAAGATTAAATTATATGTGGATTAATTATGCAAGACTGTTGTAGTTATGTAAGACTAAAGCAGAAAATATTTCCAAAGTAACAACATTTATTATAATTTTATGAATTTAATATGATAGCAATCAATATTTTAAAATTACTCATTTCACCTTTTTTTCAACATTTTATTTTTATTTTTTAGTTATTTGTTTCTAAATTATCTTTGTAAACATATGAGTAACGCTGAATACTGACTTAATATCGTGGTCTTAAAATAAGCAGACTTGTTTATAAACTTTTTAGACAAAAATTACTTTAATTAATTTAAAATTTATTGAATTAATGAAAACTAAATAAAACAATAAATGTTAAATATAACATAATTTTCACCATTGTTCCTTTCTTAGATTTTGAGCCTAATTTAGTTGCCACAAAAGTTTAAAAAATACTTTTGGATATAAAATAATCGCATTTCAATATATAAATATTATTTTATCTTATATACTACCTACATTTGTTAATTACCAGTTTATTTTGCTGTTGCCGATATTTAAGGCGTCTTCGTTTTTGCTGCTATCGTATTGCATATCTTTGGGCTGATTTGGAATTACCCAACAAGAAATTACAAAGTTGAACTGTAGGTGGCGCCACTTTTCCCATTGCCGCAAATCCAATTAGATTTACTAAATCCACTAAGAAAAACATGGCATTGCAAGCGGCTATAGAATTTAAAACATGAAAATCACAGAAATATATTTATTTAGGAGTGTTAATAACAAATCAGACTGTTAAGCATAAACAAGTAAATATTGAATGCTTTAGTTAACAATTGCTTAAAGCCATAAAGTAACTGCTTTGATAACAAGCGAAGCAACAACATTAGTGCCTGCTGGAATCTCCATTTCACAACGCCACAGACTGGCCAAAAAAAAAAGACAGAAAGAGAAAGAAGTAGGAAGAGAGATGGAAGAAGAGAACGAGGAAAATTGGAGGTAAAATCCAAACAATTGCCACACTAATACAACTAACGAAGTGGACAAAGGCCAGTGGTATTGTCAGTGGCTTCCAGCTGCAGGTTTGGGGTTAGGGAATGGGATTGGGACAAATACAGAGAGGGACAAGGACAGGGAGAAGGACTGGGAACAGTAACAACAGCACAGCTCCCGGTTCAGGTTAAGACCCAGAACCCAATCCAGTTTTAAATGACACTACGTTGGTGACGACATTGTTGCCATATGCAAAGTGCCGAGGGCCGAGAAATGAAAGCAAAAGTGAAACTATGCGAAGGTAGTTGGGTCTTTTGGGTGGCTAAGTGGAACACACTTTCAGGCACACCGCCTCACACACAAAGTGAAGGCAAAATATGGTCAGGAGTTAAATGAATGAACGGATGAATGAATAAAGGCCACCGCATGTTACACAAGAGTCTGCGTAGACCCCCATGTATAAATATGTGTATGTATATGGGTGTGTTTGTGTGTGTGTGTGTGTGTGTGTTCACTCTAGTTTACTTTGGGATTTATGAATGCTTTATGGCGGATGTCTGGACAAGGTCTGTAAAGAAGAAGGTCGCTGGCTTTGCAGTGTAACCCAACTAATTTATTGCCAACTTCCGGCAAGGCAAATAATTTTGTTTAGTTTTTGGTGTTGATAATGAACGAATGGTCAGAAAAGGCAGACGGACAAAGGATGCCTTACTATCAACCCACACCCACACCCCCGCCCCCACCTTTCCCTTTCGCTGGACTTCTCTCTCTTAAGCATGCGGTGCCTTTGAAAGGGTTGAATACTTGCTTTGCCTTAAGCTGCTGGACTTTCATTTGAAGCTGGTCGAATGCTTTTCATTGCCGTCGACTGTTTGACCACCATTGACTTTAACTTGGTTGAGGGGGCTGGGCAGTAAGGGGTTCCCTTTTGCTGACCAACCCCAAAAAACCGTTGGATGCTGCTCATTTAATTTTCAGATATTTTGCGCATAAAACTTGCCATGAATTTATTGCTTTTTAAATAAATAAACGAGCAAATAAAGTGGAGAAATGCAGATATATGTGTGTGAGGGGTAGCCTTAAAGTAGGAAAAGGGTAGGGGGCTGGAAATATTTTAGTGGGAGGCACTGTAGTGTATAGTAAAAGAAGGTTGCTCTCTTGTAGTTGTGGCGCAACTAATTGAAAGCCACTCAAGTGTGTGCCACAC
Organism: Drosophila parthenogenetica; assembly: GCA_035047505.1. Lineage (NCBI taxonomy): Eukaryota > Metazoa > Arthropoda > Insecta > Diptera > Drosophilidae > Drosophila > Drosophila parthenogenetica. Next base: position 1,573,987 of record JAWNPM010000174.1, read on the forward strand.
TAAGCGAATCCTTTGGCTACCCTTTGGCCAAGAACAGCTGCACAGAGAGAGAGAAAGAGAGCGAGGAGGGAGAGGGGCAGCAGATTATTCAGGCAATCTCATGTTTGACTAGTAGCAAGAATCAAAACAAATATTTAATTAAAATATAAGTATTGAAAGATGTTAACACACAGCCTCCTCTCCTTTTCCCACCCTTTGCCAGCTCCCCCTTCAAAGAAGGGTTGCTAATCAGCCGAATTTTTCCGCAACTTTCGCCTTTGCTTGCTTTTTACAGCTTTTTTTGTTCACTCATATACTTACACTGCTAAAAAGTAGTCAGTCTACAATTATAATTGGTTAGCATTTTATATATATTTAAATTCGACTGTTTTATGGGTTAATCGGAAAACTTTATGTGTGAAAAATGAAATTTAATAAAGCGGGATTGGGTCTGGCAATGACATTCAAACTACCTACTGTAACAATACTGTAACGAAACGTAACAGTCCTGGGTCTGGAAAAGAGTTATGATCAAGAGGAAGAGGAGAAAGGTTGCTTTGGGTGGACGACGCTTGCAGATATCTAACGAATTTCACGAATTATACAATATGCTTAAATAAATTATAATAAACAACTCTAAAAAATAATAAAGAATTCGGCCTTTCTTAATAAACCTTATTCTTCACTAATATTTATAATAAGTTTAACTGTTTTAACAAGTCTAAACAAGGAAATTCATAGAATTAAAACAATTAAACTGTTTTGGATTATTAACAATGATTATATAAAGTGGGTTTTATTTAGAAATAATACTGTATGGCTCAAGAACAGTAGAAAAGGAATTTCGTATGATTTTTTAATTTTTGAGCTTACATTTTATGTTTAAGATATAAATTCTTAAAGTATTTGGGAGTGTACCCTTGAAGGTTCTTAAGTGCTTGTTTTCAAGTTATTATTAATTAATTATTTAATTATTATTTCAATACCTTAAATTTCATTCTTCTTATTTGAAAAACTGATCTTGTAGTCAAGGTAAAATACACTGAAAGCTCCCGTGGACGGACAGCCACGGTTACAGTATTATTGTTCGCCTGTGAAAGATGTACGCTCGCGGGAACCGATTTTGTAAAAAAATGATCTTGGAACTGCAAAATTCGCCATTTTAAAGTTTTGATTTTATGCCTTTATTTTACTTTTACCTATTTAATTTTTAATTTTTATGCTAAAAGTTTGAGTTGCCACAGCTTACAACTGATTTTTATAACTGATTTAATCAACGAATTATTTCCTTAAGTTATCATAATTTATTACTGAAACTCTTTACTTAAATATTCCTGTTTTAAGCAAACGATTATTTCTATCAGTGTACTATAAACACACACGTTCATACGTGTGCTTGTGCGTGTATGTGCATGTACAGTAAAAAGCTTTCAGCAGCAAGAGCAACAGCAACAGCAGCAGCAACAGCGTCAGCGCAATCAGAAAATCGTCTGCCATAACTAATTAATGCTATACTAATAGTGATGCCCCTCCCATTGCACGATACATTTTTAGTTCTTCATTTTCGCTCTTCTCTTATCTGTGTATTTCATGCTCTTTTTGCTTGTGTTCATTTTGTGTGTTTTTAGTGTTTTTTTGTGTGTGTTTTTTTGCTTTGTGTTAGACGCCCCCAGAAGCTGAGGCAGCCAACCAACCACAGCTACGCTGGAGGCCGCACCACCGTCGCATCCACTCAAACCGCCGCTAGGGGGCGCCCCTTTAGAGACATTGCCAAACTGGCAACAGCAAATGAAAAGCACGCAAAACTTTCGTTTTTCTATTTTTCACAATTTTCATTGCATTGCACTTATTTTTCGTCTCATCTGAACCCTTTTTCCCTCCTTTGACTGCCGACAACGACCAGAAAAACAGCACAGGACGAGTCACAAGGACGCGTTGGAGGAGTTTGCCGGCTTTGCACTTGCAATTTTGTTGGCGGTAAGAAGTGAGGCGGAGGGCGGCTAAAAAAGTCTGCGCATGTTCCCTACCAATTGAATACGTAAAAAAAAAGCAACAAAGAAAAAGAAAACAAGTAAAAAAAAAAAACAAGAAAACAAAAATTAGAAGAGCGACAGAAAACCGACAACTGCAAGTTGAGCGCAGCATTGAATAGGGGCTGCCACGAGGCCACGAAGCAGAGAGACATGTCCTAGACTAGAGCACAAAAATGGCGGCAGATTACGGTAAAATATACTCAAATTGCAGCGATTGATGGAGACCCTACACTATAAGGGGGGATATAACTGCGTATACTTGATGTAGTTTCAGTTTTAAACAATTTATAATAGATTTTATGATTAATATATTAAACATAACATATATATATGAGCATACAATAGTTATTACATAAACAGTTTGTATGTTAGTTGGCAAAATTAATTGTATAAATTTATTATTTAAAATTTATGCACAATATATGGCTTAAATAATGTATTTAAATATATTTACTCTGCAAATTTATATTAATAGAGCTATTATTGTCATAATAAATCACTAATTTGTTGTTATAAGTTATCGTTATAAGCAAATTATAAATTGCGTATACGTAACGGTAGCTGATAATTGTAATTAAATTTCAACTATTTAATAGTATTTACTATTATATTTTCTTAATTTTATCTGCTTTAAAACATAAATTATTTATTTTTATTATTTAAATCAGTTGTCGGTTTCAATTGTTACAAGCTGCAACTGCAAACTAAATATGCTTGAAAAATGTAGCTGATGCAGCATAAAATAAGAAAAAATTGTCACCCACAAGTATGCGCAAAGCCCGCACACACACACACCCATACGCCTACACACACACACACACACACACACACACACACACACACACACACACACACACACACACTCACTGACTGCACGCAGCGCGAAGGCGCCACAGAGGCCATCAGGCAGTCAGCCAGTGGCGCACGGCCGCAAAGTGCAGTACGATGATGATGGTGAAATGGAGAACAAAGACGTGAACTTACGGGGTAGCCACCTACACAGCACACAGAGAGCGAGTGCTGTCTCACCCTGAACACATATATATATATTTGAATATATATAACTATAAATGCATTGCCGCACATCGTCAACGGCACTCTTCCAATCAGCGGATCCCATTTTTCTCGTGCCCCGCTGAGAGTAGAAAAAGGCGCAGAAATAAACTAGAAAAACGGCTGCTCCGCCTGCTGCTGCTACTGTTGCTACTGCACAGACAATGAGGCGGCTTGTGGTAGCATGCTTGCAGCTCTGATACTTGGAATGAGCGGGGAGTGGGAAGAAAAGATGGAGTGACTTTCAATTCGAGTGAGTACGAAACAAACTTTGAGTGTAGAGCAATGTACTCGGAGTCAGCAGACTATATTGCTGTGCTACAGCTGCAGGGTTGTCGACTCTCCTGAATAGTAAGCAACATAACTTTGTGTATTCAAATAATATAATTTAAATTTAAAACGTTGAAATATTTTTTAGCTTGCAAACAACCAAATTAAATATTATTTTTAAAAAGCAAACAAAAAATTAAAAAAATTGTTGTTTTATAACTATAAATATATTGTAATGTTAAAAAAAATAATATAACTATATTGGTAATGTAATAAATAAAATGATATAATTGTTTTATAGTAAATTCATTAACAATAAATTGACAAACTTGGAAAACTCTTTTTTATTATAAATATATTTTATTAATTTTTAAATTAAATGCATAAATTGGTTTATATTCTACACTTTTCGATAGATAATAAAGCCAGCTCTCTACGATCGCTAACTCAGTCAGTTGATTAACCTGACAACCCTGCGCTGCTGAGTCGCTGTCAACTGCGAATTGAGTGCAAATGCTTTAGTGCTCCAGTTTCAGCCACTCGAGTGTTATTCGGGCTCATGTTCTGATTTCGTATACCCTGTGCTATTTAACAAAAAGTGGAGCATTTATAAAAGCTGAAAAGGAAATATTAACAAAAAAACAATTATGAAAACTTCTAAGCTAGTGTTCAGTTTATTAAATTCTTAAATAAATTAAAAAAAGGTTTTTGCTTTAATAACTTTAAAGTACAGGGTATTTTTTAGCTGATCATTGTCTGCAACGCCCGTTGTTGTTGCTGCATTTGTCAGGCACGTGGCACAAAGTGTAAACAAGCCACAAGGAAGGTGCGCGTAAGACACAGGGATAGCGGACGAGATGAGTTAAGAGTTAAGAAAAGACGACTAAAAGAAATGAAAAGAAAATATATATTAAGCACAGAACTAACAGAAACTGATGCTTTATGTTACATTTATTCACGTATAATATTTAAAGTATACTGAGTATAGATTCAGCCAGCATTTCCTATAAGCTGTCTGTCTTTATTATCAGCGCAATCAGCTAAATTAAATAAATATAATATTCTTTAAGTATTTTATATATTTTTTAAACATTTTTCTTTACTTTCATTCAGATCATATCAGAGACTCTATAAGTTCTTGCCAGCAATTATTGATGAGAGTCTGTTTGTGTGTCACGCCCTGTTCTGGCAATCCCAGCAGCAATTCCAGTAGATAATCTGTGTTTAGCGTGGACAATTATTATTGTTATTTGAGATATTCCAAGCAAATTAATAGACTGTTATCGTGATTAAATTAGGTCTAAATCAGACAAATATATATTAAAGCTTTGTTCTTATAAAATATATATTCGAAGTACTCATAGAACTTGGCTTTCTGCAGTCGTCTTACTCAGGTTTAATCCTATTTAGGTCTCATTTAAAAGCTATAAATTTTCTACCAATAAATTGATTTAATTTTATTCTTGAATTACCGTGTTCCTTCCGTATTTACCTACTTATCTCATTCATCTGTTTCTATTAAAGAAATAGTCGACCTCATGTGTGTTTGTTTGGACACGCACAATGCCTCCGGTTCTCCCACTATCCACTGTCCACACCCCCAAACACCTACCGCCCCTTCATCAGATCATGCATTACACTGCGCAATACACCTCACGTTACCTTGATTTCACTTGGAAACTTGTTTAACCGGCTTTAGTTCAGTTTGGCTTAGTTTTTCAAAAGGGAATAAAGGGAGAAATTGGTAAAGCAGAAACAGGAACAAAACTTGTGCGGAAAACCATTTAAAATTGCTGTAAAAAAAAGGAACAAAAAGTCGCGAAGGGGTTGACACACACACATGGGCAAACACAGGAATCAAAGGACTGAAAGTACTCACAGGACACGCAGGATTCGCATTGCGTTAAATTAAAACGCGCACGTTGCACACATTAATTGTCAGGAAGTAAATACGAGCGCAATAACAACAATGCACGGGGAATGCCGGCCAAAGCTTTTTCTAATCATTAACACGGTCGACTCAGGCATTTACACACACACACACGCACACACACGCACACGCACGCACACGCACACACACACGCACACTCGTTTTGCTTGAAAATTAGAAATGCCCATCAGAAATACGCGGCGTATGTGGCTCCGTCTCTTCGTCCATCCCCCCGTCCGTCCCCGTATTGTAGTGTCGTGTCCCCGCACTGTCAACGCCTCCCGACCACGCCCACCTCCCTTGGCGCTGCCAATGTTGGAAAAGGTCACATTGGCAGCGGCCGTTTTGTGTGTAAGGATAATGCTGATGATGGTCTGTCTTTTAGCCGAGCTCGTTCTAAAGCTAAAACTAAAGCTGAAGCTGTCACGGGCATGGACACGGCATGGGCGTACGGAAAAGTGGGAGTAACACTGGTTAGGGTGAGCCGTAAAGAAGAAGGTTGATTGTGCGTTGCTGCTTGCAGCACATGTGGAAACAACCGCGTTGTTGTTGTTGCTGTTGCTGTTGCTGCTGCTACAGTTGTGACACAGAGGCCGCTTCACACTGGGCACAGTGGTACAAGATTGCTCAGTTGGTCAGTGTAATATAAAATATTTTAAGCTTAATTTTGTTGGTATTTAGCCAATAAAAAGGTACTTAAAGTATTTTAATTAAAATAAATATTTTACTTTGAATTAATTATGAGCTGACTTGGACTAACTTGACTTGACTTACAAAACAAGCCAACTAAAATACCTATATGCAACATTTTCAGTGTTAAATAAATTATTTTAGTAAATACAAAACAAATCATTGTGAGCAAATATAATTTCATTTAAATGAAAAAGAAAAATCTAATAAAATATAATTTTGATAAATAAGTCACAGTCAAATAGTTGCCTAATTAAAATAGAGCTTTGGAAATTAATAATATTAATTGTTATTATATGCACACTCTTTTGGAAGCCGTTAAAAGGGAGAGAATTTTAAATAATACATTGTAAGAATTTAATATAAACTAATAATTTAAATACAAAATAATGAACATGGCTTAAACAATAGTCTCAATTATAAATAAGAACTAAATTAAAAATGTCATACCTAATAGTTAAATTAGACTACAGTTTTGGTTAAAATTAAATCATATATTACTTACTATAAAATTCGACATGGGCGTTTTTGGTTTAATGAAAAACCTTCAAAAGGTTTACAGTTTTATAAATATTTAAATTTTATATTAGAAACAATTTATTTATATTTTTAATTGCAACTGTCTTGATTTTGAAATTTATATTAAATATTATGGAGCGGATTGAGGTGGTATTTGTGTCTGGTTTCAATTCAATCTATCTCGAATAAACTAATTAATTTTCAATTTGAATTGCACGATATTTATAAGTGACTTAAAATTTAATTGACTGTTTTGTGCCACTGTGCAGGTCTGGTTTTAAAATAATACATATGTATGGGATGTATATTTATATGTAGAAAATAAAGAACAATCAATTTAAATAGAGTTGTGCTCGGCACTTGCATAGTTAAGTACAGTCTCGTCTGCTCTCGCTCTGGCACACGCACAGCCCAAACAAACACACACACACTTGCATATTCACATTTGTATTCGTATTCACATTCAGATTCTCTCTCTCTATCTCTTCCTATCTCATATCCACCCACTACTCGACTCACCTCCAATCAAAACTATCGCTGGCTAAGGAGTATAGTGCTAAGCAGCTCACGGGGAAGCATGGAGGTAGTGAAGGTAGTGGAGAGGAGCAGAGGGGGCTTAGGGGCGTGGAAGGAGTGGACAGGGTCTATGCAAGTTTAGCTACCCGCAATGTTTCAAGTCGAAACGCAGCTACAAACTAATGCGGCAAATGGCGTTGGCCATGCGATAGTTTTCCCAATAGTTTAAAATCCATTTTATATGCAAAACTACAACACATACAAAGACGCACACACGCACACCGACACACACATAGACATTTCTATATACATATAAATAACTACTCTCAACTATGCGCTCAGCTTTTGAGTTGTATATAATTTGAGCGGCATTTGTATTCTCTAACTATATGTATATAAATCTGCCAACTACAGCGATATATCTACATGCATGAACTATACATGCTTATGTGTGTCTGTGTCTGTGTGTGTGTTTGTGTTTTAACACTGAATGCTTCTTGTATATTATGTAAAATGTTGCAGCGAACATTTTGTTGGTGGATGGTAATCGTTGTTCATTGCTATTGCTACCGTTTTGTTACTGTTGTTGTTGTTGTTGTTGTTTATGATAATGAGCATTTCGCTCATGTGGGCCATACTCACACATACACACACACACATACACTCATTAATATAGCCATCTCGCTTCATTTGCCAAACAGTTGCCCCACTCAACCCATCCAACCAACCCAACACACTCAAAACCGCCAACAACGACTGTCATGTGGGTGTTTTTTTGGGTGGTTTTTCTCATTTCTAGAATCGTGTATCGTCGCACAACCCGTTTGATAATGATGCAAAATTTATGTATTTTGTGTAGAAATGAAACCTGATTTTCAGTCAGCCTCGAAATGAGTGAAAACTCTGTAAATGAGGCAAATGAGGGAAAAACTCGCCAGAATGGGGAAATGTGGGAAATGAGCAAATGAGTAGCATAAACAGCAGACAAACATAATGAGTGAGCACGGCCAACTTAAGGCAAGGCAAGCGAAGCCAAGTGAAGTCAACCCTTGACCAACTGACCAGCTAAAGCATTAAATAAAATAAAAGTAGGGTTGACCCGTAAGTTCCCCAAAGTGCTCCAAACCCAAATTTGCTATTTTTGCTTTATTTATATTTTTTTTTTTGGAGCTCGCGTTTGAGAGCTCGAGTAAATGTTCACTCTAAACTGACCAGAGGCAAGTCTATTCGGCATGTTGGTTACGTTTCCGTTTCCGCTTACTGCCGAGGCGCGCGCGCGCACTCACACTAAAACACTTACAAACACACAAACACACACACATGTGAATTTATCGTCGCTTTTAATTGTTGCATAAATCTGTAAACACACACGGAAACCGTTTTTTTGTCTTTGGGTTTGGGGGGGAAACTCGCTCAACACTTTTGAGCTCAAACTCAATTTCCCTTTTGAGTTATTTAAACCAGAAAAACACACATGTGTGTGATACATGTGTATGAGTGCGGTCTGTTATATGTACGCCCACACGCATACATAGACAGACAGACAGAGAGACGTTGACGGCGTCGCCGTTGCGTCGCTGCTTTGAAAATTTGAAAAGTTTTTTGTGTGAAAATTTCGAAAATTTTCACCGAGCACATTTTGTGTGCGTGTTATCATTTGCAATTGTGCTGTTAACCGGTTCAAAGCGCACGCACGCAGCAACAACTCGACAGCAGCAACAACAAATACTCGACGACTACAACAACAACAATAACTATAACAAGTGTAACGGTTTTGAGACACATCGTGTGTTTTTGCACAGCTTCGTTTGCTCGCCGTGGTTCGTCTCGTTTCCCGTCTAGCTCTTCGTCCCTCGTTTCTTGCTCCTCGTGGCTCGTGCCTCGTGCCACGCTTCTCGCACCTCGTTTCTTGCTCGTGCCGTGTGTGAGGCTAACGGTTCGGCAAGTGCATCGTGTGCGCTCAAAGCGGCTTCGTTTAACCGAATGCACTTGGAGTCAGCATTGGCCGCATCCACAGCAGCAGCAACGGCAGCAGCAGAAACGTTCGCGGCATCATTCGCATTGTCGGCATCGAATTCGGCATCGGCATTGGCATCGAAATCAGCATCGGCAACGGCATCAGCATCGTCATCGGCTACGGCTACGGCAACGCCAGCAAAACATTAACATCAACATCAACAGCATCTGGAGCTGGAGCTCCATGTGTCACTTTGCATTCTGACCACTAACTCGCCGGCCGCGTTTCCGTTCTGCTCCAAATTCCGTTCAATCGTCGACGTATTCGCAAGCGCAACAATCTTAATCTCGGTATTAAGCTTCCTTTTTTTTTCTCCAACCCAACCAAAAAAAAAAAAAAAAGATTTAAAAAAAAAACAAACCAAATTGTGTGTGATTTTTTGTGTTCGTGTTGAAAAAAAAAAATAATAATAATGTTGGCTTTGGTTCCTAATGGATCAGCCATCAGGCAACTAATAATGCCAGTTAACTAAATAAAATATAAACAAATAAGTTTTGCTCAACAAAACAGATTAACAAACTATTTCGACGACTCATCATCAGCAGAAGACACTGCAGCAATTGCAAAACTGCAGCTTCTGTCATAAGGTGAGTGTTTCTTAAAAGTTATGAACATTAAACTTGTAACTACTGCAATTAAATAATTTTATTTTATTTTATTAAATGATTTAATTCATTGAAACAAATATTTCCATTAGATTTGACTTGATTTATACAGTCATGATTGTAATCCTTTGTTTTTACTATACTCTACTTAAAATTGTTTAAAACTAAGTACATTGTTTTATAAGTTTCCCTAAATAGGTTGCTCGGAATACATTTTTATGACTCTTTTGTGTATAGCAGTATTTGTCCACATTATTAATATTCCATATGACAGACATATGTTGCAAAATATTAAAATTATTAAGTTAATTTATACTGACGAATTGAAGCAAAGAACTTGAACAATATTCTAGGTTTTAATGATGGAAAAAGTTTGGTTTTATTGAAGCTTAGAGCTCAGAGCTTGCTATCAGATTCATTAAATTTATTTGGAATTTTTACAACAATATAGTATTTAATCAATTTATTTAGAATAATATTCCTGTTAATCAAAATATTTAAATTAAAAAATTGTTTTCTTTTCAATTTAATATTAATCCCAATTTATTCCTAATAAATTAGTTGAAGATCATTATTTTTAATAAACCAAACACTAGATAAGATCATGTTATATTTGAAAAAGTCTTCAAAATGTAAGACCATAAATTTCGACTATTATACGCCACTTTGTGCAAAACTTTGGAATTTTGAATTAAATATTGTTGTACAAAAACAGTCTTTAAGAAACTTTATTCAAGATCAAATATAAAAATATATTATACTGCATATAAAATATACAAAATATAAACTTTGGTACAGCTTAAGTTTGGTTAAGACATTTTTATTGAATTCATCATAAAATTTAAACAATTGATTAACTTTTTGAATGAGTTTTTAATTAAAAATTCTTATATTTCATTTGTAATTTTGCAAACAAGTTTTGCCTAACAAAGTCTCAAAAATTAAGAGATTTTAAAACTTGTGATTGTGTTAAAAAAAAGGGTTTATCCATGTGCACACATGTCAATCTTAAAAAAACCGATAATAAATCCATCATCCGATGCATCCGATGGATAACAAAACGATTAACGAAAATTAACTTAATAACGAGACCAATATGCATTGATAAAAAATTACATTTTGATGGCAAAGAACAAAACTTTTAATGACCCACTTCACATGTCAAAATGCAAACGCAAAATGGACGCGATGAGCAATTTTTACTTAATGTAATTAATTAAAATTTAACGTATCCATTTCGGTTTGACAAACGGCCAACAACAATGGGCAATGAAAACAAACAAACAAACAATCAAACAAACAGCAACAATTACAAAAAACAACAACAGTAACAACAACAAGAATCGTACGAATAATATGATACCTTCGAAAACTCAGCGGTGAACCGCACTTATGCACCGCAAGTTCTACCGCGAAATTGATAATTCAACGGTTAACCCGATGGGCAACCAACTAAAAAAAATGAAATACAACATAAAAAATGAACTACAATAACAACAGCAACGACGAGATGAAAACCACACGAGAAGGCAGAAAAAAAAATAAAAATAAAATAAAAAATCGGCACGCGGGTGTTAAACGTTTAAATCAACTGTGTAGGCCTACAAAAACAGAAACAACAGCAACGTGATATTTTAAAACAAAGTAAAATGCGCAACAACAAAAGCAAAAATAAAAAAAAATAAATAAAAACACAAATTTGATGCATATAATCAAGAGAACACAGCAATAAGGGGGGGAAAGGTGTTTGAGGACACGGCCTACCACTCAAGTTGTTTGCTTATTTCCATATACTTTTTTTATTTTTTGTTTTTGTTCCAGCGAGGTGTGAGTGTGGGCGTGGCTCTGGCTCTGGCTTTGGCTGTATTTGAAAGTGGTCAACCAACTCGTTGACCGCAAAAGAGAAAAAATAATAAAATAAAATAAACACAAATACACTTGCACCACACACAGAGAGAGACATGCACAGACATGTGTGTGGCAAGGCAGTCAAATCAAAAACAAAACAAATTTCAGCAACAACAACTGCTACAACTACGGTTGCAAAAACAATGACAAACAATTGCATTGGAATTGCATTGCAGCCGGCGCTGAAAAGTAGGCAACACTTTTTTCCTATGCCAATTCAACTGCAAACAGTTTCAGTTGCATAGGTATTAGTTGAACGGCTTATCAGATAATATTTAATTAAATTAGATTTAATTTAAATTCATATTTATGGCAAATACACAGTTGTGTCACCAGCCAAATATTGGACAATTATATTCAGTTATGTAGAGCGCCCAGTCTCAAAGCCCCTAGTGAAATATATTTAACGAAGTTTTTTGAAAAAAAAAAAATGTGTTTACAGAAAATATACAAAAAATCTACTACAAATCTAGTAATTTCGGTGAAATATTGTTGAAACTGCAAATATTTGGTTGTTTCTTAGCATAAAAATTGTTTTTAGTACACAGAATTGAACGATGTTGTTCTTAGTTCAAAAAAATTAAGATTTTTGTAGAAAATAAAACAAATATATTGAAAATGGTTTCGATTTTATGTTAATTATTATTTTAATTCTTGGAATGGAAACTTTACAAACATTTTATTGAACATTTATCGGTATATTCCAATAAATGAACACCAAGCCACTAAGTTTTCTGAATTTAGCTTAAAGTCTTTTAATATAATCTTCTTCTACAAACAATAATTTTATTAAATAAATTTGTATTCGTGTTATTCAGGTTTTTAAAGAAGTTTTGTTTAAAGTATGGATTTTCGCTTGTCATAATTAAAAGTTGCTGCCTATTAATGCAAAAAAACTGAATGGAGACCACGGCAGATAGTACTTTATGCATGTGACTTTAAGTAGCAGGGGAAAAGGGAGCAAAGAGAGGGGCTGTTTAATGGGGGTTGCTTGCAATTATTTTGCATTGTGTTATTGTTGTTGTTACTGCTGTTGTTGTCTTCGTCTGGTTTGTTTTTGTGCGAATGCAACTTTTATCGATTTAAATTAAAAACGCATTGCTGCAAATTGTAAAAATTATCTGTGCGCCGTGTGTCTTTGTGAGAATGTGCTCATCATGAATGCATTTGCATTTGTCTCTCTACAACTGTGTGTGTGTGTGTGTGTGTGTGTGTGCGTGTGTGCGTGTGTGTGTCAGGAAACGCCAACACATTAAGTTGGTAGGCCATTGGACATCGGCTGTCTGCTGTCCATTGTCCTCTGTCGACTGTCGGTGGCCATTGCCGCCATGTCCATGCCCATGTCATTGGCCAGAGCAATGCGGAAAATCGCATTTTCTCATTTGGCTTCTGTCATGCAAAAATATCAAAAGCGCGTTGCGAAAATCTCGTTTATTTTTCACACGCATTTCTGACATTCTCCACAGCAGTAGCAACAATAAAAAAAAAAACAACAACAACATCACAACAGACATATTCCTGTACATATCCCAACACACATCGTACCCAATGAGCCCAATTCCCGAGACGGAACCCAAACCAAACTCAGATCGAATCTGAATTCTGACCAAAACATTCTTAAATAGCCAACGGAATTGCCTTAAAGCTGACAACAAACACTTTTTAACTAACTTTGGCTCAAAACTGATCATTGATAATGTTTATCCACCAATTTAATAACTGCTTTCCAGATTACTTCTAGTTCGAGTATAAATATACACATATATAAACAGAAATTGTAGTTTGTAAGGCTTAGCTCGATTTTGTTACCAAAAAGGAGTTTAACTTACAAATACATATATGATGTTTTTAAAGTTTAAAAGTGTTTCCGAGTTTGTGAAATAATAAATGAAATGTTTAATTTATGCTGTCTCTAGGAACCTGCGTACCAAATTTGATATCCCCAAGTGCCATAACTACTGAGATATTCGGCACAAACATCGATTTATTACGAGGAGTGTATAGTTTTTGGCTCTTTGTGGTTGAATAGAGCGTGGCATCGAGAAAAAAAATTCTTGTATTGACTAAATGTGAGCTCTTTTTGTTCATATGGACAGACAGACGGACAGCCAGAACTACAGCGCTTGCATTGCTCTGTGTAAGCTGTAAGCTCTAAGCTTCTTATGCAAAAAGACATTTATAGCTTTCAAATTGTTTCTTATAAATTAGTAAATTAAAATCACTATATGTCTTTTGAAATGCACAACATTTCGGTAAGCAAATTCTACATAATTATTTTGCTAACAACTTTTCTATAAAATCAAGAAAATAAAAATCAATTAAGTGTTACTAAAAACTCGAGTTGTATTTGAATAATAAATATATATATTTCCCTAGAAAATAGGAGTAGAACAGCTAGGAACAGTACTAGCAAATAGTTATATTGAACTCATTTTATGAACTTTGGGTGTGCAGTTAATGTTGTGGATATTAATAAGCAGCAGTTGCATGGGGTGGACTATAGAGAAAAGTGGATGCAACCTATACACACGAGAGAGAAAGAGAGGCAGATAATGTGGCATAAATATGTGAAAGGCAACAGCAACACACAATTAATAAGAATTACAAGTTGTATGCAACACATACAACACATGGACAGGCTCTCTGGTCGCATTCTGCTGCTGCATCCTGCTGCTGTATGCTACATGTTGCAAGCTCTGCGTGGGCAGCCGCCAGCAGCAGCCGCACAAGTGCTAATGACTTAATAAATCATCGCGTGCGACAAAGAAATATATGATGGTCCTGCCACTGCCACTGCCACTGCCACTACCGATTTTCCCACTTTTCCCGCCTGCTGCTGCTGCTGCTGATGCTTTTGCTGCTGCTGGTGACCGCAGCCAGGACGAGCGGCCAAAATGCATAATTCAATGAAAATCCGCAAATTCCTTTAATCCTCAATATTCATTAAAATATGCCTGCTGGCAGCGACGAGCGCTGTGATTCGTCCTCTCGCATCCGCTGCCGTTGCCGTTGCCGTCGCCGTCGCCTCTTTGCAGCCTTTTTGCATTTTGCGCAGCTTCAATTAAAAGCATTTAAAAAAATGAAATGTCCATGCCACGCCCACGCGCCCGCAAGCCCACATGCCCACACGCCCCAGCCTCTTTGACTCGTGTAGTTTATTAACGGCAACCAAAAGCGCGCTCCAAAGAATCAGCCGTCGGTGGTGTTGGCGGTGTTGGTTGTGTTGCCGGTGGTACTGCTGCTGCTGGCGGTGCTGGCGGTACTGACGGTGGTCATGTATACAGGTCATTACATCTTTATGTGCTTAAGCACATAATGTATTCACACACAGACACACACACACACACACACACACACACATAAAGAGCACTGCATTTATACATATACACATTTATATATACATATATATAAGGCTTAATCATCAACTTAAATATGTTGTGCGGAAAGGATTTAATGCGTATACGTAGTCCTGGCATATATCCTGGCAAACTGCTTTTAATGCCGCTCATGCTACTGCAGTTTGCTGCGGCCATTTGCACGTTACAAAAATTAATTCGATTTGCTGCCTCGGCGGTCATTTTAATCGCACGCCGTGCGGCACATTTAATGAAAGGACACTGAGGCCATGATAACAAGTAAACAGTAGACGATGCAGACGATTCAGATTTCGAGTAGAAAGTAGATTGTTGGGTTGAAAGGCTGCTGCCGTTGCTGCATAAAATGCAATTAAAAATTTAAAACGTGAGGAAAATGCATAATAAGCTTCACTCCCGGCAACACTTCATTAACGCATTTTCTTTGCCAGCTAAATACGTCGGAGCGAATCATACAATCATACAAAAACTCAAAAATCCCTTTACAGTCAACACACCAAAAAATAACCAACACCCAGTAACCAGTAACCAGAATTCAGTGTCCAATGCCCAATACACAGCACACAGCACACAACAACCGCAAACAGATCAGCTGCCCACCGATAACTGCCAGGATTCAGGACCACGTCCGGACGAACCCATTGATAGGCGACAAAATGTTAACAAGCTGTTAAAAAATTGCCAAACTGCCCAGTAAAGCGGCAATAATAAAAATCACACAAAAGGCCGAATTTACTTCGGCCACTAAGGGAATTTTGAATGCTCTGACAAATTTTTGTAAACTTATCAAGATTTAATTAATAATAAATAAAAACTATTCAGCCATTAGAGTAAATATTATATTTGGTTTCAAGCTTTAAGTTAATTAATTAAAAATATATTTATATTTACTAATAAATTGCACATTTTGTATTAATATTTTCAAGGCTTAAAATAGAAGATATAAGTATTTATTTTTTGTATTTCTACAATTTGTTTCTAGAGAACTGTTGTAGTATTACACGAATAAGTAGTAGAAAATCTAACAGTTTCAAAAATAATTTCAATTTGGAAAAGCATTAATATTGTGTACAGCGACCTGTTTTTCCATTATGTGTACCGTTTATCTGTATGTTTTTCCATTATGTGGAAAGCTTTTTATTGATTTAAGTAATTTTTCAGTTTTTCGGAGCCGACATTAAATATTTTCAATAACAAATTTCGATTTATTATGTTGAAAAAATTTGGTATATAATTATTTTTATAGAAAAACCTTGTGAAAATCCCAATAAGTAGACAATTACGTATAAGGACTAGCTGTTTAATAAACTTAGTAAGTTTTTAGTTTCTCCAGAATTCTTTAAAAAGTGCATTAAGTCATTTACAAATTGTCCGATTCCAAACTAAAAATAGTGGTTATATAAAATTAATAAAATGGTACAAAAGGGATAAATAAATTCCCCATTTATATGTTTAATTAATCAAATCTTCTTAAAGGACCCAAATAAATTGAGTAATACATTTCGTAAAGATTCAAAAATTGCTCAACGTGCGATTTGAATGGAAGAAGTGAACCAATTGATTGAAGGGTATTAACAGTCAACTGGCGCAACTACTTGACCAGCGTCATAAATTTACATGCTGGCCAAACAAACAGGCCGACAAAAAAAGCAAAAAAACAGGAACAGAAAAACAAAAAAGCGGCAACAAGCAACAACATGAATCAACAAGCAAAAACAGGAACAGCTTCTATGGGTCGCGATTGCTGATGACTGACGTTGTTCCTGTTGCTGTTGTTGTTGTTGTTACTGTACATGTTGTTGTTGTTTTCGACAAACGCTGGAAGGCAGCGCCGTTCGTGGCCTCAATGTTGGCCTCAAAATGCAAAACCTTAAAAAGGAACAAGAAGGCAGCAAACCAAAAAAAGAAAACGTCGAACAAAAATGAGGAGGAGAAGGAAACGGAATGAAATTTCTTCTTTTTTGCATGCGAGCATTGTCAACAAGTTTGACTGCAATGAACACGTTAACAGTGTTGCAAAAGGCAACAAAAAAAGGTGCATTGTGCAGGAGAAGGAGCTGCAAAATGAGCAGAGTCGAAGGCAGTGGTTGTGTGGTGGGTGGGCCAGCCGCAGGACGAGGCTTTATCCTGCTGCGTATGAGCTTGCACTTTTTATGCATTGCATTGCGTTTTCTTCGTTTCGTCTATTTTTTAAAATATTTTCTTTTATTTTTACAGTTTTTATTTTTAATGTTGTTTGTGCTGCTTCCATTGCTGTTACTTTTTATTGATTTTTTTCTGTGTGTGCTAGTGTGTGTGTGTGTGCTCTTTTTGCTGCGCTTTTTCCGCATTACACATTACGCATACGCGGCGTGTGCAACGGAAACCAGTCGACTGACCAAACGCGTCCTGCCTTGCCGCCTATCGTCCCATTGTCCCGTCGTCATCCTGTCGTTCTTCCTGCGCCTCAATTGTTTGTGCAACCCTGCTACGTTTGTACAGCTGTCAGCCCCTCGTTTGCTCTCACACCTTCTTTTGTTGGCCCCTTTTGTTGCTGCTGATGAGCCAGCCAAACTGGACAACAACAACAACAACAATAGCAACTTTTATTGTTGTTGTTGCCAGCACTGCTATAAACGCGTGTTTCCAGAGTGTTTATTATGCCCTGACCCGTGTGGATTGTGTGGACTGTGGACGGTGAACAGTGTACTACAGTCAGTCCCGGACTCTTTGCCGTAGACGGCAATGCATTTTCTTCATATTCTTTTATTTTTGTTGTAAATAATTTCGTTTATGTTTTTGCTTTGTTTTTTATTTATTTATTTATTTTTTTTGAGCTCGACCTTTGACGTTGACCGCCGTCGCCACCACTCACCTGTCCATTTCTACGGTTCTTCCCAATGCAGCCAGTGTGTTGGTGTGCATTTTTTGTCTTATACCCTGCAAGTTAAAAGAATGCCAAAAGGGGCATAAGCACTGAAAGAGTTTAAAAAAAAATACTAAAATCCAATTTAATTCGACTAAATGTTGTCCGATGTAACTTATCGTTCGAAAGCAAGAGCTTCAAAATGTTACTTATGAGCTTACTCAACCAAAGTTATAAAACCATTTGGTTAACACTAGAAAAATATAAACAAGCGATTGACTTTCAGTTAAATGTAAGAAATATTGGCAATTGTGTTGATGCTAGAGAAAATTATTGTTTTACAGGGACTTTTGCAGTATTCTTGCTTGGCTGTAGCTTTAATTGTCGGTATTGAAAAGAAAAATATAATTTGTAAAATTTTTGCTCAATTTTCTGTCGTATAAAGCTAAATTACTTTACAGGGTATGTGTTGGTTGTATACCTGCACTACTGCATTACTGCACTCTAGCACTTTTGCCTTTTGTTAGCCTTTTTGTTGGTGGCAACCACATATTTGGTTGCTGATTTTTGGTTTCGTAATTTTTCGTACCCACAACGCAACTGTGCCGCTGTTGTTTTCGTTGTTGTTGTTCTTGTTGCACTTGTTTGGCGTTGTTTTTGTGTTTGTGTGTGTTTGGCGGTTTCCCCATTATTATATTTCCCTTCTCTTTTTTTTTTTTATTTTTTGTTTGTCTGTTGTCTTGGTGTGTACAAATTATAAACGTGTTCAGCATGCTGAGTTTGGTTAACTTCCACGAGAATTTCGTTTTCGTTTCATATCGAAAAATGGCAACTGTGCACATTAGTTTGAAATATACTAAAATTGGATTTTAAGACTACTATCAAATTAGAAAGCATTATAAGTAGTCCAAGAACTTTTAAAGGCTTCATTATTTATAAAGACAGGTAAACACAATCCATAGTGCATAAAAAATATATTAAAAATATTTTTTTATCTTAGGGAAACTCTTAAAAATCTTAATCTTACTTGTTTTTATACTCTCTGCAAGAGTATATTGGGTTTGTGCAAATGTATGTAACAGGCAGAAGGAGGCGTGGCAGACCCCATAAAGTATATATATTCTTGATCAGAATCACAAGCCGAGTCGATATAGCCATGTCCGTCTGTCCGTCTGTCCGTCTGACCGTCTGTCCGTCTGACCGTCTGACCGTCTGTCCGTCTGTCCGTCCGTATGAACACACAGATTTCAGAGATGGTAAGAGCTACAAGTTCGAATTTGGTCTCTATCGACTCGATATTTAGTCAGTCAATACAAGAATCTTTTTTTTTTCGATGCCACGCCCCATTCGCCCACAATGAGCAAAAAACTAGACATACCTCGGAAAAAATAGATGTTTTCGGTTAATATCTCAGTAACTATGGCACTTAGGAATACCAATTTTGGTACACGTGTTCCTAAAGGCCGCATAAATCCAATGACATCAAAAGTTTTGGGCTGCCACGCCCCCTTTTTCCGCAAGAAATAAAAGTAAATTTCAAACTTGCATGCCGTTTTTAAAGCATTTATTCTTATCGTACAGTGTTGTTATTTATGATTCGTTTGAAGACGTATCATGTCAAACTCTCCAGAAAGTTTCATAAGAATCCGACCATAAACAAGAAAGCAATGCAGCAACAAAGATTTTATTCTAAAGCAATGAGCGCGAGAGAGACAGCGCTAGTCGTGCCGACCAATAGTATTCATACACACATATGTATGTGCATACATTTAACGTCAAACGAATTTGTATGTACATACAGACAAACACATGTATGCTTGATTATGCTTATCTTTTTTTTGTTTTAACGTATTCTAATACAAGAACTATCTATTGTAATGTCTGAATACCGATTTAAGTATTATAATTGGGAATAAACGCAGAGAGTATTATACGGTCGGGCGTGTTCGACTGTACTTTTCTTTCTTGTTATATATGTCAATATATGTTCCAACAAAATCATTTTTAACAGGCTTAGTTCAATTTTTTCGTTTAACAAATTAAAATAAAAGACAAATTAAATTTCACTAAACTAAGGGGTTAAGTTAGTTTCAGAATTTTAGAAACTCGAATATTTTTGGTTTGCTAATTAAATAACACAATATGTTTTCCATATTCTTCCAAAATTTGGAGCCGATCCGAGTAAAATTGTAAGAGACAGAGCCTTGGGAAGTTCATCACATTAGAGCAATTCAGTTATTCTGAAGGTCACAGGAAATTGTCTTGCGAAGGCCCAATTTTGAGAATTATTGTTGAAATGACCAATGAAATGTCAATCTTTTAAACTGTTATTTGTACGATCAAAATGTTTTCCTGCTAATATGTAAAAAGAATTCTTGGAAGTGCTTAATTTCAGCATCTGAAACCCGCTTAGCCCATTAATGCAGTCAAACTAAAAAACATATTATTACTCATCAGAACTAAACAAAGAAAAACTAACTAACTGAATTCTTTAAACTAGAGGTAAGAGCAGAATTTCGGAATCTGTTAACTAAACTCAAAGCAATTTAGTATTTGAAATAATACTGTTGCAAATTGAACTCAGGTGTAAAGTAAAAATATTCCATTTGCACCTTTCGATTTAGTTGTTTTCCTTTTTTGTTTTTTTTTTGGGAAATTTCAAATAAGTGTGTGCGTTTGTGCGTGTGCGGGTGCCCAAAAATCGACAAAATATTTACACGTTGAGCAAAAATAACAACAAAAACATTGGGAAAGCCAAAGGCTTTTTAGGTCTACCAATATTATTCCACACAACTTCAAACCCACAAAACGTTGGTTAGTTTTTGGTAATAACTTCAAATCTGCACTTGCCACTTTGTTGCAACAATAAACACAACAACAAGAGCAACAGTAACAACAACATCTCACACAAAACCACATGCATGTGCATGAATATATGTTCATTTGTAGCTGTGTCTAAAATAGAAATCGAATCGAATTTTGTAGCCGACATTTTTTGCGTCAAGTGTGTGTGTGTGTGTGTGTGTGTGTGAGAGTTTGTGTGTTTGAGGGGGTGTAAAAATAATTTAACTAAAAATTGCACACAAAAATGTTGGCACCGGTTTTCAGGCTCGACCAATGCAACGCATTGCTTCCCACCGCACCGCTCCGGACCGCACTACACAACACCACAACGCACCACACACACACACACACACACACACACTCATACATACACACCTAACGCCCTTTACCCCACCTAACCCAACTTGTTGTTGTTATTTTGGTAATATTTGTTGTTTTTATATAATTTTTTTAAACCAGCCTGTTGGACTGTTCCCTCTCTCTGGGGCACACACACCGCAAAATGCTGTGGGCGGCATTTGTGGCACAGTTGGCGATGTTCTGCTCAAGGGGATGGTGGTGGAGTCTGTGTGATTTGCAAAATACGAAATGAAATGCAGTAGAAAACATACGCAAAATAATAAAATCACTGCCTATATGTAGCACATACGACACAAAAACCATCCCAAAAATATAAAATTGAAATAGAAAAAAAAAAAAAAAAAAAACTGAAAGCAGAAAGCAACATAAAACTGACCACACACGCAGACATACAGCATGCATACATGTGTGTGTGTGTGTGTGTGTGCAGAGTTGCATTGGGAGCGTCGGGGGCGGAGTCCAACGAGCACCCAACAAAAATTCGAGTCGAGTGAGAGTTGGAAATTGAGCGAGAGCTCCAAGTTTTGCAACCCTTGGCGAGAGTGAAATGTTTCAAGTGAGCTCCATGTGTATATGTGTGTATGGGGGACTCTTAGCGCATGTGTGTGTGTGAATTTGGGCACTGGCTTGGGGTGGGGGGCATGCGTAATTTGCTAATTGAGAGACGAGTGGAGTTAAGCGAGTGAGTCGAAGAGTGAGTGAGTGTGAGTCTTAACGAGTTGAGTGCTATTTGGACAAATTAAAAAACACCCAGTAGATCACGCACACACTCGTACACAAACACACACATACACAGTGGTACACAAGCACACTCAGCGGAGCTATTAAATATTTAGAAAATGCCGTTAAAAATATTCCACACTCATCATCAAAGACAACGACGAAGGCAGCGGCAAATGTAAATGATGCCAGCAAGCAAACACACGCACACCTATAAACACACACACAGTGACTGCGACTGCGACTGCGACATGTGTGTAATTTACAACGAGATCCAATGAGATTCTGCTTAGCTACAAAACGTTGGAGGAATTTGAGTTTTGAGTGCTTAAACTCGGGCAACTTAACTCAAATGGCAACAATAACAAACACAGCACACACATGTGGTCGGGCAGTCACAACACGCACACACACACACACACACACACACTCGTGAAGCATAAACCATAACTCAGTTTTAGACACGCGCGAAGCGTTTGCTGCTGCGGTGCACCCAAACAATGCCAAAGACATAAAAAAAAACAGCACAAAAACAAAACAAGAACAAAATTATCATAATAAAAATACTTTAAAAATAGAAAAATAATAATAAAATGTAGTGAAATGTGCAGAAACTAAGTGAAAATATTTTAAGTGAGTTTTGAGAAGTTAAATTATTTATAAAATTGTTCTTGTCAGATGTGTCAAAAGTGCTAACAAAATAAAGAAAATAGTAAAGTTTGTGGAAACATTTAGTTAAATATGATTGGATTTGTGTAAATGTATAAAACAAATTTGTACACTTTATTTACTTTATTTCTTTGTATGTTAAATTTTTAGAGTTTTTCAAAATGTTGGTGAATCAAATCTCAGTTGAAACAGTCGCTAAAACACAATTAATTAATTTGAGTTGAGCGACTTAAATTCTGTGCGAATTAAAAGCGAACTAAAAAAGCTGATTATAGTAAACTTAAGCAAGTTCTGATTATTACAATAATATAAACAATTAACGAAAACAGTTTTAAAAAGGAAAAAGGAATAAATAAATAATAATCAATGCTATAATATCAACTAAAACAATATTAATAGTACATTAAATCAATTATAATCATGTGGAAAATGATGTAATTTTGATCAAAATAATAATTTGTTTTCAACAAAATAAAATAAATAAATTTATAATAAAAAGAAATCAATTAAAATACAATTAAACAAACTTCATTAAAAAATATATAAAAAAAAATAAATTAAATTTTAAAATTTTGTTTAATAGCAATTTTAATAATTGTTGACATAGGCATTTTAATAATTACATATTCAGAAAATGGTATTTTTATATTGGAATAAACTAATACAAACTTAAAAATCGTGTTCTTTTAAGATTAATTAAATAATAATAATATTTCAACACTTGAAAACAATGAAATTGTTAAATGAACTAACAATTTGTTTTCCACCTTAATGTCCCATAATTACAATATTTAAATTCCTTTTCCTCCACAGTCTGCTTAATTTTGAGATCTCATCAAGACACAAAAATGCATTTTTGTTGTTTGTATTTTGTATTTCCTTTTCCTTTCCCTTAATATTTTTGCTGGCATTTTGTTGTTAAATGAAATTTAATTGCCATAAACAAAACAGAGGAGACTCGTGAATCATATCGCAACTGGCAACTCGCATCTCTTATATTTGGCCCCCTCCTGTTGGCCTTTTTGTGTATTTATAAAGACATAAAAGTCGTAAGGCGCAAGACAAACGCCATAAAAACCAAAATATGATCATGATGGTGATCATGATGATCATAATGAAGTTGTATCAAAGGCAGCCGCGCGTTTTGGAACACTGCTATGTGAAAAGATTTGAATACTGGGTGGTCCATGCAGTAATTCCAGCCTATTTTGATCCTATGATGATCAGTGGGATACGTTGAGCAGATGGCAACATTAATTCTTATATTAATACTGTATAATTAAAGTCATGAAATTCCAGTGTTGACTGCATTTGACAACATGTCATGCAAAGTGCAGGCAGCGTTTCTCCAACCACAATAACAACCCAAACCTCAGCTCAAAATCCAATGCCAAACTCAATGATGGGGGTCTCTGTGTGTGGGTGTGTGCACTGGGTGTTCACTGTGGTGTGCCTGTCAAATGTTTCTCATTGCAGGTGGGTAACTCTTTCCAGTCAAGTACCGAGTACAGAGTACTGAGCACCGAGTACCAAGCAATCAACAGCAATTTGGCAAAGACCAGACGTTGCCCACACTTGGCCAGCAAATGGCAATTCCTACTCCAGATTGCAAATGCTACGGATTGGTGGGGACATCCGTGTCAAAACAATGTACGCACTAGAAGTCATTTAATTTGTTAGACTCGGTGATTTGGACAAACTCGCCAAGTGTGTGTCCTCCTGCCTGAGCCTCCTTGTTGCCAGCAGAAGGAAGAGACAGTAACAGCAAGGAACAGGCAGCAACAGGGAGCAGGAGAGTTGCATTTGACATTGGTGACAACACGTATATTATGTCTACACAGTCCAACAAACTGCAGGCATTGCACAAAGTGCAGTATCAAGGCAACAATCGTTCAAGAAGCTTAAATTTAAACAACTCCAGTGAGTGATACAAATTTTAGTTCAATCTTATGGTATTGATTTATTTTAGAGTTCAAAATATTAAAAAAATGCAGCTCTTAAAAGAGTAATTATTTTTTATTTGGGGTGATATTATCCCGCCCAACCGACCGAGAAACACACCGCTTAGCGTACGGCAGACGAAAATCGCTAAACGAATTTATTAATTAGACGATTACAATATATAAGAATGCAATACAATATAACATAATTCATAATAATCAAAACTATATTAATTACAAGCTGTATGTCACAAAAGTGAAGGGATGAAAGTAGAACAAGAAACAAATTAAGAAAGTTTGCTATACAATATTTACTACACAAGAATCGAAAAGAGTTATGCATAGCGAAGAGAGTAGTACTGGGTTACGGTGATAGAAGAAGTTAATTTCTTGCAGTTCTGATCGAAGCATCGCAACAAGAATGGCTGTTTAATTCAGACACCCAATAATTATTGACATTTGATGAACTTTTTGCAGAGTTAAATAAAATGTAGAGTTTGTTATGCTGATGAGATAAATTCAGTTAACCAAGCGAGTGGTTTGATCATCATAAGCACTAGGTTGACTAGTGTTGTCTGAAGGTAACAAGGAGACAGACAACCGGCACGCAAACACACACAAACAGACACAGACACACACTCACACAAACTGAAAGACATGTAAGACTCACAGTTGGGGATACTTTCTAAGGACTGAGAATGAGTTAAAGGGTTGGAGACGCCTTCGAGGGTTGCATGCGTCTGCGGTTAAACGTTGCTGTTGTTGTTTTTGCTACTGTTGTCGCTGTTGCTGTTATTGTTGCCGTTGCTATCTTCTTGTTGCAGTTGAAGCTGCATTCATTGCATCATTTATGCATTTAAACAAACTAAAGCCCCAGGACAACACATCAAGTGTTACACCCGGACAGACAGAGTCCAAGGGAGCCGAGGTACAGATGAGGTGGGCGTGTCAGGCGCCGGAAATGCAAATTATGTTATGTGTCAAGTAACCGGAAAATGCATTTTAATTGCCGTAGAAATGCAATATTGCATTTAAGTGTAGTTGGAGATTAGGGCGAAGGAGGAGTTCGAGCCAGGGGTTGTGGTAGGCTTCACCGTGGGTGGGGACTACTTAAGGTGCTAATAAACTGTTAATGGGCGTGGCTTACCCTGTTTATTGCAGGGTGTTTCAGGTTGATTTCTAAGCTCTAGAGTTCTCGGTCTTAAATAAAATTGATCTTTTGATCAAAACAAAGTAAATTTAAGCAAAACTCTCAAATTTAGTTAATTTTCTCTTTTTTTCTAGTTGCTGCTTTATTTGTAGTTGTAATTTTGCTAACCGCTTGAAATGTGTTAGAAAACTGAGCAGTGTATTTAGGCCAAAAAAACAAAAACAAAAAAAAATAGGAAAATAAAAAATTGTAGGTGTGGGTGTGGCTGTGGCCTTGTTACCACATGCATGCTTACCGCAAACGAGCCACTCAACGAGTATTTCAAAATAACAGACAGCCGCAGGCTGGCTGACCAGCAAAACCAAATGAAACCAAACCAAACCAAACCAAAGCCGACTTCATCAACAGCAACAACAACAGCAACAAATAGCTTTACTGCAATTGTAGTTACAATTGCAACTGCAGCTGCTCAAAATGCAATTTTTCACTTTATGCAAAGGTCTGTGTAAAATCCAATCAAGCCTCAAAAATGTTAAACGCCTGCCTCGGCTTTGCTTCAGACTTCTAGCTCAGATTCTGTAGCAGTGGGCTACCACTCGCCCCGATGTTCCCTCAACCCCCTACGCCCTCAACAACTGCAAATGCAACCGGAATTGCAGCTGAAGTGCAAGGAGACGGCTTAAAAGCAAAAGCCAAAAGCAAGCTGCGGGCAAGCGAAAACAAACAAGGACTCGACAGAGACAGAGCCAGCATACGACGTTCTATCCTTTTTCATCTTTTGCTCTCTTTCACTTCCCATCTTTCTCTCGCTTGCTCCTAGTGACAACACTCAACGAGTGCAATCTAGACTTATTACGCCACTTAAAGCTTAAAAATAACTCAGTTGGCAACTAGAAAGTGTCCTTTGGTTCTTAAAGTCACTCACAACTGGGAAATAATTCAAATACTCGAAGCAAATTAAGCGACGCCATTCGAATGAAAATCCTAAAGTTCTTTCAATTTTTCATTTAATTTATTCATTTAAGTATTTATTAGCTAAAAAAGTTTACTTTGCTTTTCTTACTTGAGCTATTCTATATTTAAGTTACTTTTCATACGGATTCCATATGCAAAAATTTATTAATTAAACATTATTTCTTTATTGAAAATAAATTAATCTAAAGGAGCGTTCAAAGTAACAGGCAGAAGGAAGCACTTCTGACCCCATTAAGAATATCTTTCTGTATGAACACCAAAGTTAGAATGAAAGTCCGTCTTCTTCGCAAGCATATCAAGTTTATTTTAAATTGTTGCCATTACCCTTACCGCCCCCCCTCAATTCGGTGGTCACCTCACCAAAAACTATGTTTACATCACCATAATTTGGAAACGACTAGAGATATCATGACCCAATTCATACAGTATATGTAAGGTAACTCTATAACTGTCTTCCCAAAGTTTCATCCGTTTACAAGTGTATAGCCTATAGCTGATTTATTCTATATCGGTTAAAAATAAGAAATTTCTATGAAGACAATGAGCGATTATGACGAAAGTCACCTATACTCACTCAAGGTGATCCGGACAGGACGACTAAAGCCTATAGCCCCCCATAGGACAAATCGGTCGAATATTAAGGAAAATATGCGCTAGATTGAGTACTTGTTGTTGTAATTTATTTATTTAAGAGCAAATGTATTTTTTTTTTTTTAATAACATATTTTTCATCGCTAATAAAACATGAAATTGTGTTAGGTGTATAAAGTCAAAAGCTTAAAATTTGTATGACTCTAATCAGCTTCATTAAATGTTTAAACGTAATATACTACAGCACCTAGGAAACAAAAATCCTTGCAATGTTTTTTAAATTATATAAAAAACAATAATCATAAACTTAGTTAATTAATTTGTTAATAAAATAAGTCAGTAAAATAAAACAAGTTAACGTTAATTTTTAAGAACTGTGTGAATGCGAGCAAATTATTTGAATTCGTTATGATTATTTTGTTAACAAATATTTCTCAGATTAAAAAGTAGTTCACTTGCCACTACAAAGCACTACTTAGGACACTAATCAAACTTAGTTAAAGCTTTTAAGTGCAAAACAAAATTCAAAAATGTCCACACAAACATACACACACACATATATATGTTTATACACAGGCTTCATCACAAGCTCTTTAGGCCCAATTTATGTGGTGGAAAAGGGGGAGGGAAGAGGAAATGAGGGAACAAACTGAAAGTGAGTGAGATGTGACTTCCCTCTAGACACCTCGGACAGATAATTCAATGGACACTGAATGTCGTCACATTGTCGCCTCGAGGACAACTCGGCAGTAATAGCAGAAGGACACGGATGATAAGTACAAAATGGTGGACAGGGAGGAGCAGGGGGAGTAGCTCCAATTCCGGTTGTGCCTGTGACTGCACTTCGTGTGATGGCATCTCGTTTGGCATCGTTTTGTTTCTTCGTCGTTTATCAAATGGCCAACAACAACGGGGCCAAAACCGTTGCCTCTGCCGTTGGGACAACGCGTCGGCTAAGTGACAAGCAAAACCGCGAATTGACCAGAGAAAGTCCAACTCCAGTTGCAGCAGTTGCTTTTTCGGTGCCTTACACATGCACACACGTACAACACACAGGACACGCACAGCATACACGCAGGACTCTTCATAGGTTGAGACAGAGGAAGTTGGTACGTGTGCCGCTGCACGTTATTAATGCAGGCCACACACGAATGGGAGACACAAGGACGAGGTCCTGAACGAATCACAAAAGATGCGTGCTGCTCTACTATGGTCTACCCTGCCCCCGACAACTCTGTCCTCCCCTCTTGGTGGTTGCTGCATTGTTTTGGCCCCAAAGTTGACCGAAAACTTGGGATTGTTGGTTGCTCGTTTTTGGTTTTCTGGCCAGACCGGAAGGATTGCATTGCAATGCATTGCACTGCATCGTCCTCAAAATGCAGCAAGTCCTTTTTTGCTGCATTTTCAAACGGTGCTGGTGTCAGAGGGAGGAAGAGGGGCGTGTCGTGACTCTGAGGCGTGTTACTGTATCAATTTATGGTTGAATTTGGTGTCTTCTCTCTGGCTGTTGATTTCAGCCTTCAGTCCTATATGCCTTGCCTATGTGTGTGTGCCTGGTGTGGTGTGTGTGTACTCGACTTGTATGTGTTGAAGTCTGGGAAATGTTCTCGGCATGCCGGAAATAAGTTTGCTGCCCGCAAAGTTAGTTGATTTAGGCATTAAAGCGAATCCTGGTCTACAGGCTTAGGTTTTTGGCAACAACCAACTCCATGACTCTTGACCCAACGTTGAGTTGTGTTTTCAAAGTGTGCGTGTGTGTGTGCGTGTGTGTGTGGGTCCAGCTACACAGAGGCACTTGAGCATTTATAAACAATGTATGGCTTAATTTGCTGTTAGTTAGTAGCAATTGTTGTTAATTTAGTGGCTCAACAGCAAGTAAGACAACAACTCACTACAGATTGGTTAAATTTAGTAACTTCCAATCATTGAAATCAAAGTGCACAGCATGTTTAGCAAATTAAATCTACAACATAATTGGTTCTAGAATGGTGTGTTTTTGGAAAGGAAGCTATAGGTTGTCATACAATTGTACAGATTCAATTGCTGTTACAAAATAATAATAAAATTCTACGTAAAAAAAATTTTTCAACTACAAATTATAATCACAAAACAAGGTACTGGGAATTTATTGCTAGTCGCTTTGAACAAGAGAAATGTCGTTCAATTAAAAAATGTTTTTAATTTCAATCATTTATTTCTTTTATTAGCTTTGGTTTGATTTGAAAAGTAAAGTTTTGCTTCTTGTTATTTCAGAAACTCATGACATACAGTTAATAACTTTGAACATACAATAATTATACTGAAATAATAATTAAACTGAAGATTTTATAAAAAAGAAAAATAATTTTTATCCTTTGTGCACTTACTCTTATTTAATAATATCTACTTTTTCCCTCAATGTCTTGGTGAGAACTTGTCAAAAATAGAACCGCAACATTTAAAAATATTAATTATAATATTTTATATTTGATCTACAAATTTCTATATTAATATATAGATTGACCTATATATAGGTCTAATGAAATTATGTTGAAATTAATAATAACTTTACTAAACATATTTAAATTTTGTTATCAAATAATCTGATTCGATATAAGAAAAGTTTCTGTATGACTTATGTAGATTAAGTTCCAAAATATCATGCTCAGTAGTCCTCTAAAAATGAATAGAGGGGTCTATTAAGTTTGTCAGAAGTAAAATGTGCGTAACAGGCATCAACAGCCGAGTCGGTATAGCGATGTCCGTCCGTTTGTATGAAGACCTGGATCTCAGAGACTATAAGAGCTAGAGCAACCAAATTTTGAATGAAAGTCCGCGAGCAGACTAAGTTATTCCAAATTAATGCCACGCCCCGTAGCGCATCCGCAAAAAATTGTTTCACATAACTATAACTTGGACACGTCTATAGCTTGCGTGACCAAATGTGTATGTGTATGGTACCGTTATGACTATCCTCGCCAAGTCTGGTTCGGATCGGACGACTATAACTTATTGCTCCCATACGACAAATCGAAAAAATACGCACAAGAAGGAGTACGGGGTCTGTTACAATCGGCTCGCTCGACATTAGACTTTTTTTTTTTATTTGTTTAAGGTAGTTTAAATCTTCATATTATTGTTTTCGAACTAATTTTCCTTAACATTTTTTTAAGACTCTTCAATGCTGGGAATGTGTTAACACGATATGTTAAATTTGAAATGCCATTACAAAACTTCCAACATTGCAATCCATACATGGACACAAGCCCAAACACACGCACACACCCAGACCAATACACACGCATAAATGAAATACCACAGACGGGGAATAAAAACCCAAAGTCCAATTAAAATTTAACTACATCAAAGTAGCAGCAGTAGAAGCATCAGTAGCTATTTTAGATGAGACATCGACGACACCCACAAAAGTACATAAAAGCACACACATGTACATACATATGTATACAAAATATATACAAATATATATATATATATATATATATACATATATTTATATATGTATGTGTTGGTATGTGTATATTCTTATATAGCTAGAACATTTAACAAGTTTAGTATTTTGGGTGCGAGTTTGAGTTCGGATTGAACTCGAGTCGAGTGCTTTGTGGGAGCACAACAGCTGGACATGGAACATGGACATGCCCACTAAACTGAAGGAAAAAAAAATACACAATGACCAAACAAACACACACACACAGGCACACACATTTACACACACGAAGGGTATCCATGGCATGTGGAAAATTGTGGAGCTTTAGAGCAAATGCCGCAAATTGAAACAATTTACATGTTGTACATGTGTGTGGGGCCATCAAAGGGTTAAACTTGCGTGTAAACCGTCAACTGACGTGCATGTGTGTCTGCCTCTTTTTGTGTGTGTGTGTGTCTCTATCTCCCTCTTACTCTGTGTGTGTTGTGCTATTGATACCAACGCGCGATTGAGCAGTGTCGCCTTCGTCCTTTAACAAAACCATGAATTTTGATTTAGCTTACAATCTCTACACTGGCAAAAAAAACTGCAAAAGAAATAAAAAGAAAAAATCCGACTAAAGGAAGGAGAAGGAGGAAACAACAACAGCAACAAGGAGGTGACAAACCGCGCGTGAACCGTTTCCCAGTCTCCGCTGAATTCTCACTTTCAGTTTCGGTTTCCGTTTAAGAACGAGTCGTTGGCGACTGGTGAATGGTGACTGGAAGCGCGGATTATGGCGCGTTTGTTCACGACTTTCAGTTGTTCACATTTAATTTTTTTTCTTCTTGGCCAGAGTCACATGCAGAATTTAACGAAATGCGGCCAAGAGTACGACTTTAATACGCTACTCTATTGATTGTTCCACATCATTTGGTTGATATTCTTTTTAAAATGTATTTTTTTAAAATAATTTGATTTACTGAAAGATAATTATAAGTTTAAAAAAATATTATTAGCTTAATAACTTTAAAAGCTTAACTTCAAAACACTTCACAAATTGAATCACTTTTGTATAAATTAATTAAATAATTATTACTTATAAAACAAGTTTTTAAAAATATATAAACTCTAGTTGAATATATTTATTCTTTTATGTTTTTTAATTGTTGCTTTGAGCGAGCAAGTAAATAATTTATTGAATATATTTTGCTGAACTATAGGATACAGTTTATTATCCTTATACCTAAACATTAATTATTTTATAATAAATAATAATATAATAAACTGACACTCCTTTAAAAAACTAATAAATTTCTATAAGGGGTTAAGTGGTGTTCAGAATTTTTAAAATTGGATTTGTTTATTTGCTTTTAAGTTTAGCTCATTAGAGCATTTCCTCCTGACGCGTAGCAGTAAATCACGTTTTTCTCGAAAACGTGTTTTTGAAGTTATTTGACACGATTTCTCGAACAGTTTTGAACCGATTATTTTAAAATTTTGAACACTTATTCAACATGATCTTGTCCCTAATCTGAACGAAGGATTTCTTTTTTTTTTCAACATTTGCTATTTTTAAGGGACATTTGAAATTCAAATTTTTGTCAAAAAAAAATTCAAATTTCAATATTTTGTATTTTCCTTCGTTCAACTTCAGGGCTCAAGTATCTACTAACAGAAAATATTTTGTTTTTTGATTTTAGGTGAACCGATCACATGATATCGTGTCAAATGCGAAGGTCCTTTTTTTTCTAGTGTCCCAGGATATTAGCTCCTGTTGGTCCAATTTAAAATATTTTTTTATGAAACAAATTTTAAATGACAAACAAATGATCAATCTTATGATTGGTTTCTTATTTCAATAAAATATTTCCCTGCAAACAACCAATAAAAATGTTCGAAAAAGTGCTTAAATTCAGCCTCTGAACACCACTCAACCCCTTCAGATAATGAAAGCCATTAACTGTAAATGAAAGAGGTAGGTGCAGGTGTGTGTGTGTGTGTGGTTAATTTAAAAAACAATTTGAGTTCGAAATTTATTTTAACGTGTTGTTTTCCCTTTAAATTTGCAAAATGATCAAAATCTGAGCATTGAGGAATTCTTAGCTTTCTGGTACTGGTACTGCTTCATTCATTTTAATATCAAATAACAAACGACTTCCAAGTACAGATGTAACCGGTGTTTAGAGTATTGTAGAGGTCATTAGACACTGCCAGCAGTCCCGATTCATCTGTTGCCGAATAGTCTCTCGTTTAGCCCCTCTCCTTCTCCTTCTGTGTCTCCCCCTTTTTCCCCAGCTAGATGGTTTGTTAATAACCTTTATAAAGTAAATTCACAATAAAAGGCAAATGGCAGATGCTGAATGGTAACGGGGAATGTAGAATGGTGAATGGGCCATGTTGTATGCCGCATGTTGCATGGTGGATGACCAAATGGCCATGTTCGCTCCCCTCACCAAGACTGTTCATTTTGTTGTTCGTTGTTGTTTTGCTGTTGTTGTTGCTTTGCGCCGACACGTTTGGCTTCCGTTGGATTTTCGCCGCGATTTCCTTTCGCGTTTTCTCTTTTTTTTTTGGCTTTTGCCATTTCCATATTGAATCCCCATCCATTTTTGTCTTTTTTTTTTGTGCTTTTTGGCCAAAAGTCAACCCATGAGCTGTGGCATTTTTAAGTAATTTTTATCGGTCA
The DNA here is from genome assembly GCA_035047505.1 of Drosophila parthenogenetica. Classification (NCBI taxonomy): domain Eukaryota; kingdom Metazoa; phylum Arthropoda; class Insecta; order Diptera; family Drosophilidae; genus Drosophila; species Drosophila parthenogenetica. The sequence goes on from JAWNPM010000174.1 coordinate 1,607,070, forward strand.
ACTGAAGTTTGGGAAAAAAGTGGGCAAAAAGTGGGCACAACTGTAGAACTGGACAAATGGGTAGACAGACAAATAGACAACTGTTTGTGGCAGCAAGAAAATGGGATTGGATGTGGCATCACATACAAAGAAATCTGTAGCTAGGAATTTTAAAGTTGTTACATGACCAACAACAATGACAACTCCAGCGACAAGGTCAGCGGATGCGGTCAGTAGCCAGTGCTCCCTAATCCCACCCCAGTCCTTGTTTCCTCCCCTACTTCACCACAGAGTGCGTGTCTCTCTTACTGAACTGGAGACGGACTCATGGTGTCAAACTGGCACTGACTGATGTTGATGATGACGACGATGACGATGACGATGATGATAATGGTGGACTGTGACTGCGTCTGCGATTGCGACGAGCGACGACAAGTGACAAAATATGCAAGGATCAAACCACAAATTCTCACCCGTGAGTCCACAATCATTTTGACACTGGTTACAGCGAGGCACTGTCCATGTCCGGCTGATGATGACGATGTGGATGAGGACTAGATTTGCGTTTGGATAGTTGCATGCCATCAGCTAGCCACATGTCCTGCCCTGTTCCTGTTCCTGCTCCCAGTCCTTATTCCCTATATCCTATTCCCTATTCCGTACAACGTGTTCCCTATTCCGTATTCCCTATACTCAATGCCAATGTTTTCTGCCGCGTTTTGCAGGAAATTGAAAAGTGCAACGCAAATTGCGTTCCGCTGAAGTTTCCACGCTCATGGAAACGTGTCCTCATGGAAACACGTCGAGTGGTTGACAATTGATTTGTGTTTATGTGTGCTGTCCGGTCTGCTCAGTTGTGGATACTGCGCGCCTATCCAGGACCCGTATGTTACCAGTTGCCAGTTATCTCGGCCATAGACCTTAACCCCTTCATGGCCATGTAAAATGCTGTTTGACTGTGATTTAAAGACATTAACTTGATGGGCTCTACAAATTTCATGGTCCCAGCAGCTTCAAATTTAAGCCAATTTTTTTCAAAATACAAAGTTAAGTTCGCTGTTTGACAGTGAATCTTTTTTGAATTCATAATCGAATGAACTTTGAATGTTAAATAAATTAAAAATTAAGTTAGCTAGTTTAAGAAAATTATGGAGAAATGAGCTAGAGAAAAGGAACTCTCCGATTATTTTAGGAAGTGCACTCATAACTCAATATTAATTTTGAAAAAAAAGGGCAATGCGCTTGGAATTTCGATTTTATTTTATATATTGTAAAATAAATTATTTCTGAAAGTATCATTCCCAGGACCTGATAATAAAACAAACTATATTTATTTATTAAATTATTTTTATCAAAAATTTAGGATTTATTTGATCAGTTAAGTGCAATTTAATTTATGAATTTCAGAAATAGACCACAGAAGAAATACGTAGTAACTTTTTATTTAAATGATTATAACATTTTCTAGTCTTTTTTTGACAATACACAATTTCAAACTCAGAGAAACGTAAATTAATTTAATTTCACTCTTTTAACATTTATTTTCAGCTGATTTTTTGCTCGAACGAGTTTAATTTGTTTATCGGCGTTTGATTAAAAAAGAAGACAAAATTGTGCGTCTAAAAAAAGTGCAGGCTCACGCTCAAGGACATCTGGAGCAGTTTGAGCAGGAGCCGCAGGATCAGACACAGCATTACACGCATCATCAGTTGCTTCATCCACAGCAGCAGCAGCAGCAGCAACAACATCATCAGCTACAACAGCAACATCAAGAACAACAGCAGCAACACCATCACTACAACAACCACTACAACACACAGCACCACCACAGCAACAACAACAACAGCCACAAAATGCATTTGACAACCACCAGCAGCAACTCGACGGCATCAAATGCCAACAACAATAACAACAACAACACAGCTAATAACAACAATTCCAGCAGCAGCAACAACAACAACAGCAACACAACCAACACCAATGGCACCAACAACAACAACAATAACAACAACAACTCCAGCAGCAATAGCAACAACAACAACAACAGCACCGAACAGAACACACCTCCAACACCTGCCCAACTGCTAAATGAAGCCTACACCAAGATGACCTCTGACATTTTGGCAGAGCGAACCCTTGGCGACTTCCTTACCGAACATCCTGGTGAACTGATCAGGACGAGCAGTCCCCTCTTCGTTTGCACCGTCCTGCCACCGCATTGGCGCTCCAATAAAACGCTTCCGGTCGCATTCAAGGTCGTTTCCTTGGGTGACATCATGGATGGCACAATGGTCACAGTGCGAGCCGGCAACGATGAAAATTACTGCGCTGAACTACGTAACTGCACGGCGGTCATGAAGAATCAAGTTGCCAAGTTCAACGATCTTCGATTCGTGGGACGCAGTGGCAGAGGTAAGTAAACTTTGGGGAAATAAGCTGTAAAGTTGACGAACCGTTGAGCAAAAAGGGTTTGAAGTGTGATTAGTGATACCTTTTTAAAGGTTTATGCTTGGTATAAATATATAGCTTATTTTCAAAAGGTTGGGCTAAGTTTTATACAAAAAAATTTAAAAAATATTAACACATTTTAAAGATTATAATCCAATTAGAAATAAACTAGACAAAGAAATTCTTAGTTTAATCAATTTAAACATGGGAAAATACTATAATAGATGCATTATTTAAAGTTTTAAAGTGTAAACTTGTTTCCTCTGTAATAAAATTTTACTTCAAATGTGAAAAATGCATTGAAAAGTTGTAGACATTTTTGGGAAAGAGTGTTCATAATTTAAACCATTCCACGTCGCTTCAATTGTTGCTTTTAGAACACATTTTAGTCTTAATACTAAAAGGTTTAAGTTTGGTACAAATTCATAGCTACGTTTAAGGTTATAGAAAGTAACTCCTGTCCCCTTATTAAATAAGTACCAAAAAAGCCAATCAAATTAATTGAAAAATTTTGAGCAGTTTTCAAACACTTCAAGTTTAAATATATTAATACTTTTAATTTTACTTCAAGTGCCAATTTTACTAAGCAGTTAAGGTTAACTTTTTAATCAAATATTTGGCTTAATTCATCACACTCTCTTAATATTATATCGCTGTCTCGCTTGCTGTGGGAAACTCATCATTTCGTGGCAAAAAAAAATTTGTTCAAGTGCTTCTCATATTGTCAGGGCCAGTTGGATTGTATTGTTCTTGTTTTTGTTTCTGTTGTTGGGCCTTTTCTTTGTGGCCGAAATGCACTCGAAACAATTTGTTCAATTATCGTCATCACTCTGACCCTTCCACCTACCACCGCCCCCTTCACTTGGCCCAACGCTGAGTGGCAAAAGTTTTGAGTACATCTTTTGCCTTTCCATTTCTCTCTCGCTCATTCTCTGTCTTTTTTCCCTCGCTTCTCTTTGTATTCGGCCATTTTTTGCACTGCCTTCAGCATTTTTCTTGTCGTCCTTTTGTGTCCTTTTGTAACCGCTTGTAAAGCGTTGCACAAAATTGTCAGCAGTTCATTAGCAGACGAGTCCCCAATCCACAGCTCACAATTCACAATCCATAGCTCAGACGGGCTACAACTTAAAGTATTTAATAAACTGTCAAGGACAATAAAGCTGCAACTCAATATCTTATAATCAATGTTGAAATTTGTGCTTATTTATCCATGGGATTATGTTTTTATGGTGATAGTAGAAGAAAAGAAATTGTCTTTAAAACCTAATAAAAAAATCTTTAAATAAAATGAAAAGCCAATATTTCAAAGATCAGTTTTCTATTACAGTTAATTACTTTAAAAGTAATGAATATTTTACTAAAAAGTGTTATACATTTTTATATTAATTTATCTTAATTTTTAAATCGTAGCCCAAACACCAAGTAAAAGAAATTTGTGTTGATCAGTGTAGTTAGGATAGCTTAGTATTGCGTAACGAGGAAACCGCAAAAACCGAAGCTTTAAATGCGCCGATTGTGATGACGCCACGTCAGCAGGGCACCCGCACCGATGTCCTTTCAACAGCCACAGGATTCACTAATTGGCACTTCGCTGTGCATGCCAATAGATACGCTTTTGTCTTCCAATTTTGTGTTTTAGCGTTGGGGCATTTAATTGTACATTTTTCACTCACTTTTTATCGTGTTATCTGAGTGTGTGTTTGAAAAAATGGTGAAAGCAAATTGTTAAAGAAAATAAAGGGAAGAAATACATTCGTTTGTCTTCTTAAGCGTGTCGTATATTTGGTTATTAGACAGAGGATTCAAGTAGAAATCTGATTATAAGTCTTCGTACAGATATAAACACTGCTTTAAATCTTAGTATTTTCAGATTTTACAAACTCTTCTTTTCTAATCTTTAAAACTTGAACTCTTGTCACTGCCAGATTGAGAATGGAGCGGTACAATGTATCGTATGCGTGATTTATGCCGTTGCGCGTTAATTGTTATGAATGGCTTGGCAGCCGCCATTTTGTTTTAGCTTCTGTTTCTGTTTCTGTCGCCTGCTAATTACAATAGCAAAATGCAAAGCGCAACTCATCGAGCCTACCATATCGAGCCACGCCCCACTACGCCAATCCGTAGTTACACCCGCTTTGATATCGTGTGCGAGCGTCATGCAATTTAATTACCCGGGCATCGATTTATTTGTGCCCCTGCGCCCTGCACTGGGCTACGCTTTTAATTAGCAAAGTGCCATGCACATGCACGCACACGCACGCATAAACTTGCATGTGTATGTTTTGTAGAAAAAGGGGATTTAGGGGAAAAACTCTCGGTGCCAGTTGGCGATGGTTACGAGAGTTTTTCCATCGCCCAACGTCGATAACGTCATATCTGGGGAGATAGACAGAGAGAGAGAGTTAAGGAGGGTGAGAAAGACAGCACTAATACGCACCACATCACATTGCAGCTAAATTATCGGTAAGAGGTGCAAAGTTAAGCTTTGCTGGCTCGTCGGCTTCACTGCGTTGGGGTCTCCTTTATTTATTTTTTTTTATTTACTTTCTCAAGCCATTTAAGGCAGCCACAAAATGAACTGAACCCGAAACCGAAACCGACTCCAAACTCGACTCCTCAGGCAAGCTCAAGTCAAACAATCGAAAGCGAAAGTCTGTGCTGTCCCCCAAAAATAAAATTATATAAAGACAAACGACAAAAAGGGGCGCTTGCGTTGTAGGGGGGGCGTGGGTGTGGGCGTAAAGACAAATGCCTGGCAAAAGTCGAGCCCCAAACGCTCAAAAAAGAAGGCGTTAAAAAGGCAAGACAAAAAACGCACAACAGTCTCAAATAAAAAAGTTCTACGAACTGACACCTTGACTGCTGTTACACCCGATTTCCTGTGCGTATATAAGTGTGTGTGTGTGTGTGTGTGTGTTTGTGAAAAGGACACGCCTTGCTTCCTTACCAAATCGTGCACAATTTGTTTTTTTGGGGGACCCTTTTCTTGTTTACTGTGTTGTCGTGTGAAAAATGTTGTGGAAAACTGATGGGTTTTCCTTCTTTCCCTTTGATTTTCTTTTTACTTTTTTTTACGCAGTTTGGGATTTGTTGAGGTTTATATCTTGGGAGTCACTAGAAAGCAACAGGCTGCTATTTACTTGTATCATTTGCAGTTATGATTAAGCCACTGAGATCGGGATAAGGATATATATATTTTTTCAAGAAAATTTATGCAGGAGTCTGCACAGTGGGAAAAAACTTTTTGTAAAAATTAAAATAATTAGCAGGTCGGAACTCATTTAGATGTAGTTTTTATGGCAAGTTTTACATCAAGTTAGTTGGCTTAACTTCAGTTTTAAAAATTAAATAAACATTTTTACTAATTTTACTTTTTTATTTTCTATAACTAACTCTATTAACCAACTTTATTTTCAATGCATAATAAAGGAAAGGAACAACTGTAAAATACTGCACATAAGCATTTACTACCCATCACGCAACATTATCTTTAGAGTGTTTACTTCGCAACGAAATGAAAATGTATTTAAGTGAGACAGAGGTAGTTAAGGTTTGAGGAAACAAAGATTTCGTGTACGACATTAAAATCAAAGCTGTTGACAAATAACTGAAATCCTTGTAGCAAATCCTTGGCAATTTACAGAACAAGCGTCATAAATCAATTGGGTAATGAAAGGCATACAAACGCACACACGTGTCGTCTACGGTTTGGGTAAGAGGCAGTCAGGGGACGGGGCAAGGCGTGGCAAAGGGCAAGAGGCAAAGACAAAGTGGAGTAGGCCACACAAAACTCACACATCTCTGACTGTCTGTCAATACTTGTGGTAGAGTCACAAATCACACACACACACCCTAATACACACACTGGAAGACAACTTAGTCACATAATCGTTTACGTGGCTTAAAATTTACAATTTGCGGATTATTCGCAATTATGTGTCTGAGAGAGTTTTCAATATTTTTAGGCAAATATTTGCACCATTCATCACACACACACACGTGTATTTACCTGTACATATTTATTTTTTACTGTCTTAAGCCATTTGCAAACATGGCAGCCAAATTTGAAAATTTCTCTCTCTTTACCTTACCTGTTTGAATTAAGCCCTTGAAAGCTTTTTGAGCCATCTAATCCAGCCAGTAAGTCGGCCAAAACACCAAAACGCATTTTGTGGCTTATTTGGTTTCCCCCAATTTCCACTTCCCCCTCCCCTCACCCGTCCACCACGTTGAATTTTCTTTTCAGTTTTCTATTTGCCAAATTTTTTATTCTCACTTTTCTCTGAGTCTTTCTCTGTTGTTTGGCCAAAGCACCTTTGCTTTGTTTGCTTGGTATTTTGTTTGATTTATGAGGCTTACAATGTTGGCAACAAAAGTGTTTTGGTCATCGATAAGTCATTGTTAAGGGCCAACAGATTTGAGTAATTTATTAAAGATGCTCCATTTGCAGTCTAGCTAAATAAAAGCTTAAGAAGATTTACATTCTTAAAGCAAATATTATCGTGGCTAACTAGAGTTACTAAAAATAATACTGGGAAATTTTTAAAGCAGTAAAGAATATCCGAATTTCTAAATTTCTTGATACTAACGATACGAATCTTAATAAGAGTGCAATAAGCATTTGTCTTAAATACAGTAAAACTTAAATAAAATCTCTTAAATAACTAATTTACTATTGAAGAACTTGAAATCATATTGGAAACTGTAAAAGAAAAAGGTTTTAAGTACAGAACAATACGAAAAGGTTTTTTATATGTTTCTAGAATTTCTAAACAAATATGTAAGAAAAATCTTGGTCTTCCCTTGTACAAAATGAAACTAAAATCAGTTTATAAGATTTTATCTCCAAGCGTTGTTCACCAAAATGGAAGTTCAACTTTAAAACCTTTAGCCAAAGATAAAGCGAATTAAAAAATTACCGAATCTGAATCGTTTTAAATAATGAAACATCAGCAGGATCATTCAATAAAATTAAAGTAGAAGTTTCACTACATTTCTACTGCAAGTGGTGAATTATAGGGGAATTGTGAAGAAAAATAACGCAACAATGAACCAAACTTGATGCCAATAAGGAAACACTTGTCTTACAGGATAATGCGAAAAAGCATTTTGTAAAAGCTACAGAATCAAAAAGAAAAGAAAGGCAAGGAAGAAAATAAGCCTAGACTAAGAGAGAAGAGAAAAAGGGCAAAGACTAAATGCCACTTGAAGCATTTTCCAAACAGACTCAACACGAAGTTCATTTTTTAAGACAAGCATCAAGTTGAGCAGTTTTTTGGGCTGGGAAATAACGATTAGAGGGCAAAGGGGAAGGCGGGAAATCTAGGGCGAGCTCTGTGGAGTGCGGCAACAACATGTGTAAGCCTTAGTCGCTGTATGCGTATGTGTGTGGGGGGCGGTGTGTGTGTGTGTGTGTGTATGTGTCATGACGGTGGTTTATTGTTATATGTGCCGAAATGATTTACGCTTTGTTTGTCAACTTAAAAAGCAAACGGCGGCAACTGGCAAAACACTTGAAGACGTTGCACATACGCCACGTTGTCATAGACAGACAACAAAAAAGACACCAGGGCTACGACTCAAGTGGTTGGATCGTTGCTTGGTTGGGTGGTTAAGTGGGTGGGACTTGGGGGTTGGGTGGTGCGACTCAAGACAGCAGTTTTTGCAGTTAGTCGACGACAGAAGTTGCCTGAAATGCTTTTAATTGAATCGTAGCGAATTCGTCGTGGACCGCTTGCCTTGGCAACACTTCACAAAAAAGAAAGAGCTCTGTGGAGGGGCGTGGCAGGCAGTAGATGTAGTAGGCGTAACAAGTTAATTAAAAGAAAACTGTGTGGCACAAATGAAATAAATCTTAGCAGCCAAGATGTGTGCGTGTGTTTCGGTGTGTGTTTGAGTCATGTGTTGCAGACAATGAGTTTGAATTGTAATTAATTTCTCAAATCAAAAGAAGTGAGACAAAAAACTGATCAACGCACATGATAAATAAATTAAAGCACAATTGAAATGACATTAAAACAATGCAAAAATTTGAATAAATTACACAATTAAATTAGAATAAATGAAAACACATTTGGCTGTTTATTTTGTAGCTAAAAATAAAGCAAACGAAATTAATATTCGATTTTTACAGCGCCAGAAACACTGTCTTAAATATACAACATTTTTTTTAGTATTCTAATTTAATAATTCTATTAGTAAACTATCGACTTTTCTACTGTCTGTTTCTTGGTGATATTATTTTATAGTCAACAAATCGGCTTTGATTTTAACGATGTGACAATCGACCGATGTTTTGGGGTCATAAATGTGGCACGCGTGTCAAGCAAACATTTAGCGAGTACAAGTAATAAATTTGTTAACTGGTTGTTGTTGTTTTATGTTTGGATGTTACAGGGAAGAGCTTCACATTAACCATCACCGTGTCAACGAATCCACCACATATAGCCACCTACAACAAGGCGATCAAAGTGACTGTCGATGGGCCACGTGAGCCACGTTCCAAGACCAGTAAGTATAACAAAACATTTTTTGGAGCCAATAACCAATGGCCAATCAGCACACCCAACACCATCAAAAGGCAAAAACATTAATTTTCTCAGAGCAGCTGCAATGTTAATAATGAAAACGACTTTATTTAAGCTCTAAACATAGAAAACGTAGCCTAGCTCTCTCTTTCTTTTTCTCGTTCTCTCACTCTACTTCTCGTACTCCAAACATCTCTTGAGCATATTGAATATGCAGTCAACTCAGAGCTTAGCATCACACAATGCATATTTATAAGCATGCAAATATTTTACTTTGCATACGTTAAGGCGTTTGTAGCTTAGACTTCTATGCAGACGCAGACTGTAAATTCCAAACTAAGAGCAAAGTTGGTATTGCTACAAAAGTTGTTTTTGGCAGTGGTAATCTGATGGGTCCGAGGGCAACAATTCAATCCATGCCATGATTTATATCCAACTAGAGAGAGAGAGAGAGAGAGCACAGTTATCTGCGGTACACAAACACACACACAGAGACTTAAAATGAGAGATAGAGAGAGAAATACACATATAAACTTGTATGGGAGGTGGGCTTTAAGCTGCCGCCGCCAACAGCAGACAAAAGGTTATTATTTTATAATGAATACAATGTGCCGTAGAACTGCAACTGGGAAAAAGGAGACAACAATTATTTTATAGAGCGAGTGCATGTACAGAAAGGGTTAAGTTATGGGAGGGAACAAATGAGAGAGCGTGAAAGAGAGAATAATGTAGAGAGGCAGATAAGGAAGTAGACAGTATTAAACCTAAAATCAATTTAGTTTTTGAATTTCTGCAAGGAAAACATTTTACAATTATTAAATACAGATATCGCAGGCAATTGTTATGTTTTAGGTCCTTATTTACACAATTTTACACTTCACACAAACAATTTCCACACAACTGCAAAAACATTAAGTTAAGGACAGATAATTAAAACTGAAAAAAACTTAGTGTTATCCCTTTTAGGGCAACAACAACAATTCCACTTCGCCTTTGGCCAGCGACCGTTCCACTTCTCCACGGATCCCCTCTCCGGCTTTCGCATGCCACCGATTGGCAATTGTCAGAGTAAGTAAATCCACGAATTTTCAATTCCATAACTTTCATCATACTTACATCAAACAAACGTCAAAACTACATCATCATCATTGTAAATTAGTTGAAGATTTTTCTGCATTTTCAGCTTTTTTAGCATGCAATAAAAGACAAGTTCTTGTCTATTATGAGTCTGAAGTTTGAGGCTGTAAAATGCATTTTTTTTTTTTGTATTTTGGGTTGTTTTTGTTTTTGGTGACCTGGTGGATTGTGTGGTGCACCCCAATGCAACCGCACAAAATCACACAAAACGATTAGGTGGCAGGCTTTTCCACAGCAACAACAACAACAACTCCAACAGCCTGCTTTAAACTGCGGTCAGACAAAAAATATCACACACGACACATGAGAAAAAAAATAAATAAAATAAAATTAATCGAGAAAATAGTGGAAAACCAAATCACACAAAAAACCGTTGTAAAATCTATGAATAAATTGAAAAACTAAAAATAGTAATAGTTATAGTAGGGTAATCAAATAAATCTTTCACTAAAGCGACTGCATTAATTAGACGCTCAATTATCATAATTTTTATTTCATTTTTAACGAGCCTAAAAGTAGGCAACACCCATCCATTTTTTTACATCGTTTTTTTACAATTGTTGTGTTTAAACGTGGCCGTTGTGAGGCAATAAAACTGTTGGCCACTTTATTTAACCAAAGTTTACTATACAAGCAAATAAACGTTGGTCAACCCACAACAACAACAACAACTAAAACAAAAACATCAACAATCGACAAACAGCACAAAAAACTGGCGTCTAAAAACTGCATTCGTTGTGCTATTTATTTGTCTGTGTGCACATAGGTGTCGCTCTGCTGCTGCTGTGTGTGTGTGTGTAGCTAGTCGCCATTTTGTATTGTGCTGTTTTGTGGAAGAGTTAACAGACAAGAAACAAGAAATATCTTTAAGCTTTGAGTTTAATTTTGTATACAAAATATATCTATTTAAAACATTTTATAGCTAGCTACACAGAGCTAGAGCAGTTAATAAATTGTTAAATGACAGAGATTAAATTATATACGGAGTCAAATTGAAAATTGTATTATTTGAGGCATTTTCTGTTTTAGCCGTTAGCTAAAATGCATTGAAAAAATTGATGTAGCAACGCTGATAAATCAATAATTAAAATTGTGGGCTAGCGTTGGTTATAATTTTTTTTTTTTGCATGTCTGCCTTGTTGTTGAATTAAATTAAATTATACATTTAAAAATGCGATTAAATTATATTTGATGTTTCAATTTAAATTGACAATTAATTGCATTACAACAAAAACAAGAGCAGCAGCAATAAGTCGATTGTCACACATGTTAGCAATTTTAGTTTGTATTTTAACAGTGTTAAGATGTGTGTTAAAAATATTTACTAACTTGACTTTTCAACTTCCGTTAGCAAACACTCTAATAAAATAAATTTATTTAGCAAAAATTAAACAAATATTAAATAGAATTCAATCAGCTTACAAATTGCTGCCTATTTGAGCTGTCGTAGGACTACAGTTGCAGACCAATCGCTTTTCCATTCTCCATTTTACCGTTTCCCAATTCTTTTCCCTCACCATACATGTCTAGCTGCGAAGCACACAAATCAAAATGCAAATTGTGCGATTTACAGACTGGACTGACATTTGCATGACTGGATTGCAATCTATTGCCGATTCCCATATACTATATAGAGTATATACACCGTATGGCTGTGCGTGTGTGTGTGTGTATAATGATTACTGAAAGCGACTGTTGTTACTGATTACCCATAATTTAATTGTAAATATGCAAAAAGCAAAATAACCTGAATTATTTATTAACAAATTATATTGACAGTCGCTGCTTGACTTAATTACTGGCATATATTTTATTAATTTCGAAAAAAAATATATATACATATATATGTGTATAAATAAATGGCACAAACAACAAAAAAGGTGAACATTATAAATTCACATCAATTTTTCAATGAGCAACCAAAGAGAAAATTAAATTGTAAAGCTTTGATTACTCAACAAAAGTCAAATATCATCTTAGTTAAAAGCATTTAATATAAAATGTGTTAAGCCAAGTTAATGTGCATTGTTCCAGGCTCAAAAATAAAAACATACAGCAGTTGTATTAATTAAAATATGAATGTTTGAAACATTTACTTAACGATTTTCCAACGCAGTTTTGGACGTCAATTAAAATGAGCTCATTAGCAAACGGTGACTATATTTGAGTTTAATTTATGTACCTTCTGTGCTGGGCAACAAAACCCACAATTGGATTGACTTTTGCGAGTTTATATACCTTTTTGAGCTTTCAATTTCTTGTGAATAATTCAGTAACAAAATATGCGCCGATAAAGTCAATCGATGTGACAACAAACATCAGACAGCATCAGACCACCGCCACCTTTACCTCCACCATTACCACCACCGCCAACAAAAACAACAACAACAACAACGACAACAACAATAGCAACAAAATTGTACACAAAAAAGCAACGTAATTAATGGAGGTAGAAGCATTTAAGCCAATAGCATTAATAAAGCCACCACAAAATCAATATCCGGATACGAAAATACGCGCCCGTCGCCTATAAAAACTAATTAATAATTTCCGAATGGGCTATTAATTAAGCCTAATTATCTGTACATATGCCAGGACCCGCAACGTGGTCTGTACTTCATCCGAAACCGTTTCATGCACCCCCGACCGCCGAAGGCTCCTCTAGCGTCTGAGCCGGGGCAACATTTCGGAGCATCCATTTACGTTTACATTGAACTGAATTTTTTGGATTCTAACCGCTGTCCGCTGTCCGCTGTCCGTAGTCCGTAGTCCGTAGTCCGCTGTCGCATCAGATTTGTTTGTAATTTTTGCATTGACCAGCAACGGTGAAGTCCCGCATAATGGCCATGATGGGGCTCCAATTAGTGGCCCACATGTGCCATTAATTTGTCAGTCAGTCATTCGTAGGAGTCATATAGCAAACACCTTTTTGATAAAGACAGGCCTACGCACAAAATTATGTAAAATGCTGAAAAAAAGCCAAACATTTCTCTATTATTTGCTTTGAAATAGAATATTTTGATTACAAATATAAGAAAATTATAAATTATTAAAACTTGAACAATACATTAGTTCGCATTTTGAATATTTAAGTTTTAAACTTTAATGTACAGAATTATTTTATTAGTTATAAATTACATTTTTTTTTACTATACATTTGATTTGCTGTTTTTAAGTTGTGCACACGTGTCGTATACTTGATCTGCTAAGTATTCTAGTTTTTATCATGTTCTCTTTGTTTGTTTTTTTCTCATCTCATCTCACACACACTCACCCCTTGTCACACTAACCGAAATCTATAAAAAAAAAAACATAAACAATCGAATACCAACAACAAAGATATGTCCCAATTTGGTTTAGGTGCCAGCAACACACATTGGGGATACGGATCAGCGGCGTCGGCTTATTCGCCGTACTTGGCCAGCAGCGGACTATCCTCCTGCACCACGCCCACTTCAGCGCAGTTCAACAATCCAGCATTGGGATTCACCTGCTCCTCCAACGATCAGAGCAACAATCAGGACTTTGGTGGTGCCACCAATCGCGATTGTGTGCCAAGTAAGTATCATTATCCCATTTATCAACTATGATAGTATCAAGACTAAGGCAGGAATAAGAACTATCTAAATTTTGAGTTGTTAGAAATAATTTTAATTTTATGCTTAAGATAAGTTTTGATTTTTTATTCATTGAACTAAAGTGTGTACTTAAAATAGGTGAGTTTTTGGTAACTTAAACAGTTAAATTAAATTAATAAAATGTACAAAATAATTTTGATTAGCACAAGTCTTTAGGCTTTTTATACCCTTGCAGATGGTATTATGTACTTGTTATTAAGTTTGCATGGCGTTGAAAAAGGCCTGGTCGATCCCATGAAGAACATAAATTCTTGATCAGCATCAAAAGCCGAGTCGATACAGCCATGTCCGACTGTCTGTCCGTAGGTCTGTCGGTCTGTCTTTCCTTCAGTCTGTCTGTCCGTCTGTCCCTCTGTTTCTATGTAAACTAGTCTCTCCGTTTTAAGCTCTTAATAAAACTTGGTAATCCGAATCGGACTACTTTATTATGTAGCTACCATAGGAGTAACTTCCGATTGGTCTTTTTATTTAATCTTTGGCGATCCGAAGATTACCTTTTTTTTTCGTTCCATTCCACTTTTTTATTAATTTTAACATTTTTATAACATGGATTAACATGGATTAAACATCTTTAATTATTTACACTGACATATTTTTGTCTCTCTCTATTTTTACTTATATACCTAGTGCTGCCTGATTCAACGGCTAGTGATCTGGATCAGCATTTGAGCAGTCTAGTCGGCTCCACCAGTGGGCAGATGTCGCACCATAGTCTCCTAGGAGCCAGTGGTCAGACTTCGATCACCTCCACGGTGAATGGAGCGAGCACCGGAAGTGGAGGAACGGCCGGAAGTGCAGCGGGTGCTGGCAGTGGAGCAGGAGCTAACTCAATTCTAGTGCCACGCTATCACACCAATGCCAGTAACGAGTACAATGTGCATTCCAGTCAAAATGGACCGAGGAGTCTGAGCGATAGCTCACAGGCCGAGTCACCGGTGCAAGAGGATCTGCTCTCGACAAACACACCGAATCTGGGCAGCGGCAGTGGCGGTGGTGCCACCAATGGCGGTGCAGCCAACGGTGGTGCGGGTAGTGCTGCTGGTGCTGGCAGCGGTGGTAGTGCCGGTGCATCCGCTGGTGGAGTCGGTAATCCCGCCATGTTGGGTGCTAATCAAAACTTTCCCGGTATTGTCAATCAAGCACAACACGCCTCCGCCTCGGCTTATGGCGGCGGTGTGGGCGTGGGCGTTGGTGTCGGTGTGGGCGGTGGGCATGGCGGTGGTGCAGGTGCAACAGCAGCTGGCTGCAATGGTTCGTTGTACCCAGTACTACCCGCCAGTTTGCTCTACTCGCAGCTCTACACTGCCGCCAATCAGTCAGCGCACGGCTTTCACTCGCATACGCTGCCATCGGCGCATGCCTCACCCAATTCCTCGGTGCATGGTGAACTCCAGAGCGTTATGGATCACATAAGTAATGTGGGTGTGCGGCAGCAGCACAACATTATGACTGGCGGTGGTGTAGCACATCCAGGTGATCTAACATTGATTGGGAATTGCGGTGCTTCGGTGCGGAACATTGAGGATGGCAATACTAATCGTCAGGTGGCCGCGCTCGCTGCCCATCGCGGTCACCACAACCCAACTGACAATGGGGGCAGCGTCTGGAGGCCATATTGAGGTCAGGTTTTGTGGTGCGGCTCCGCAGTTCTTTAGTGCCACGAGCACGTCGAGGGGCGAGCGGCGGAGAAGCAGCACGAGCATCTACCGGATAATGGGCAAGGTATGGGCCTAGGGATTGGGGTAGGGATGGGCATGGGCATGGGCATGGGCATGGGAATGGGTATGGGAAATAGGAATATGATGGGGAATCTAAGTGGCAATGAAACTGGGCATGAAACTGCAGCCGAGCATCGATCTGGGGGCTACTGAGTGTACATTTCTGTATATAACTTAAATTTTAGGAACTTTTTTTTTGTTTTTTTTTTCTAAGCAAAAGAAACTTTTAGTAGAATTTGTTGGGAGTTCATAAGCAACTCAAAACTCTAGTATTTTATGAAAAAATCACATACAAGTATAGTCAAATGTTAAGCACAATAAACTCAAAAGAAAAAAAAAAACAAGAAAACAATTACTAAATTAGCAAATCGATTGTGTGAATTCTTGCAAATGAAATTCACCGAGAATTATTGAGACACTCTCAAAGATATTTTAAACTACTCGTAGACAGCATTGGAATCCCTCCGAGTGAGGTACGGTTCCAGGCCCGTGGTAATCCCGAGCCATACAAGTACAGAAGCTAGTCATAAAAACAAAAAAATAACTTTAAAACAAATCGAATAATATAGTAAATTCGATAAGTATCAAATAGAAAAAAAAGATGGCAATTTTTGAAGTAGTTCTCAATGTTTAACAATATAATGATAGGTATATAAAGGACTATGTTTCGTTTCAAACTATGTAATTTTGATAAGTTTTTCCACTTTCAAACGAGTGTAACATATTGAGTCGAGAAAGGGTGTGCAAGGGATTGGGTTGAGCAGGGCAGCTAGCTGTAGAAGGGTGTTCTGAGGGGGTAGAAGAGCCGTTGTATATGAGTTCCTAAACCGTAATCCGTGTTCGTGAATTTGTTTACTGTTCATTTCATGTGCTTCGATATGCGTGTATGTACTTTAAATGTGTATAAATCTGTGCAATGTAAGCTAAATACTATTAAATACTATATATATAAATGTATGTGAACACACACCCATAAATATATATATAAATACTTGCAACACACTTATAAATATTTGTAATAACGTGTTTTTTTTTTGCTAGTACTTAAAGTTGTAGCTTTTAAGTGAATTCCATAAATTGGCTTAAAGTTTCACATGATAATGATAATGATAAAGATAAAAAATATATATTAACTAATTGCTTGTCAAAAAGTGTTTGGAGAAGGACAAGGATCTGGATCTGAGTAGAACCGATCTAAAATATCATTTGAAAAGTGTCCAAATCAATTGTCACAAATATATATATATATTGGCATTAGTTTTAGAGATCGGTTACATCATTTCCAAATGTCCAGTAGCACATTTTTTTAATAAAACAAACTTTAAAGTAAAGTATAATAAAAATACATATAATAAATAAAGAAATCCAATATATAAAACAAAGCGTAAACTGAACGTAACATATAATTGATGTATACCAAATGAATGAAAATCAACCAAAAACTATGTGTATAAAATAGAAAATATGTAAAATCTGCTTGATGAATTTCAACTTTGCATAAACATTTAAATTTATAAACTAAACGATTTTTGTGCAATCAAATTTCTATGTAATAAACTGATATGTGTCATGCAAAACAAAAAAAGATTTTAAAACAAATACCAAAAAAAAAGAATTCCAAAAGAAAAATGGAAATTTCAACAGATCATCAAACTCACGACAATTAAATTAAACAATATATTAAATAAAAATCATTATGGAAATTAATCACACGTTTGTTCTTAATGGAGAATAAGTTTAAGTTAAAGTTGGCGTTAAAGTAAAAGTTGGCTTGGGTAGTGCCATTACCTAAAAAGGTGGGCAATACAAATTGCTTGCCACTTTTTACGACACAATCGGGACAATTGGCAAAGGTAAAATTATATCGAGAACGCTGCGAGCATCGTCTAGCTGTGGTTTAGATTGGCGGGATACGTAATTTTCCGCTCAATTTATTTCACATTGTGGCATCCAATTAAGCTGCAAACCAGCAGCCAACAGCCAACAGCCAACAGCCAACAGCTAGCAGACTCGGGATACGGGCCCAGACAATGGCATATGGGATACCATTGGTTGTCTATCTCTATCTCTTTACAAGTCCATAAAAATTCGCTCCCTAGCAGAGTGGAAGATATGTAAGGAATGAGAGCCAGCCCCTCTGAGCTGAGTCGAAGCGTAACAAATGAGTCGAGTTAAGGCAAAATGGTAGCACGTACACGTATGCAGTTAGCTGGGCAATAACCGCAAAAGGTTAGTTAGTTGCTGTCCAGGCGAAAGGCGAAAACACCATCAACAGAAGGAGATAGATATAGATATAGAGAGGGGACTCTGTCGCTACTTTATTTGTGTCTGGTGCATGTTTTAATTATTTCATTTGTGCCTACTTGTAAGAATTCTAAAGATGTTTTGCATAGCAAATTAGCAGTCAGGCCAGCGCCCTAAAGAATGCAGCGGAAATATGCAAAGTCCCCCGGGTGTGAGAGGTGAATAATTAAAAATTTTACCCATTACTTGCGCTGCTTGATAAAATTTCAAACAACACACGCACAATCGCACACACATGTGTGAGCTGCCATTTTAAGAAGATACTCAAGTGTAGCTCAGCTGCATGGAGACTCTGAAACCACTTGAGATGCTGTCTGCGATTCCCCAGGCAAACATTTTACTCATTTGTAGCTACCACCTTCTCTCTACCGCTTCTCTTTCCCACTCTTTATTCTTTTTTCAATCCACACCCCCTTGTTTGTATTTTTTGTCTGCTTCTGTCTTTGTCGTGCTTGGCATATTAACACGTTTCATATATGAGAGGAACAGCAAACGAATCCCTTGGCAACCGCATTGGCCTGATTGAGTGACTAACTGAACTCAACTGAACTAAATGTTTGCATGTTACTTGTTCGTTGTCATACGGTACAGTAAGATTTATCCGACTACCCTGTAATCGTTAGCAACAGGTATGCCGAACATTTATTCATAATTTAAATTGAACTAACTACAAACACATATAAAATCATTTAAAATAAAACTAATTTTATATATTTATTTTATAACTTTTAATGTAAAATACTTTTTTTAGCATTTACAAAATATTTTAAAAATTAGTAAAATATTTCATTCTATTAAACCGTTTGAAGAAACGAAATTTCCTAATAGTAAAGGGTATTTTTCGGTACATCAAGCTAATTTCACGGTAATAGCACTAATTCATATGAGCTGATTTTTTAGGTGCTTTAATTAAGGTGATGAAACAAAGCGAGAGGCAGCAGAGACAGTCGCGAGAGCCAACGTGGGCCCCTTCACAAGTGCATGCAAGGTAAAGAAATTGTTAACACGTTTTCATAATATTATTAATGGGCTAAATAACTTGCAGACAATGTAGGTAATAAATATTTGAAAAGCAACAAGTTTGTTAAAAGCATAAAACATATGTCTTGGCAAATGTGTTTGAGCAACCCTCGTAGCGCGTCATAACTGACAATGATCTTTTTGACTTGCTTCATTTGTTGCCTTTATGCCAACTGAAACTTTGTGTCTCAATTATGCAGGCAAGAAGTGAGTTTATTTGTGTGTGTGTGTGTGTGTGTGTGTGTGTGTGTGTGTGTGTGTGTGTGTGTGTTTGAGTGTGTTTATAAATTTTATTATGATACCAATTAAAAGCATTCACATGGCATCTCCTGTATGTGTGTCTTTGCCGGAAGAAATCTCGCGCGCACTTTTAATTAGCACTCTTTCCCCCAATCTGAAGCCGAAAGAAGAGGGAACAAATGGAAAGGGAGAGGAAGGGCAACGGAAAATACAAACTTTTTAATTATGTGCTAATATATTTAACTTGTTTATGCAGAAACCAGAAACCACTCCTCCCTGTCAATCTGCTCCATTCCAGTGTGACTAACTGACTGACAAACGACAGTAAAAATGAAAAAGGGAGAAAAGTTGAGGTATAAAAAAACAAGAACAAAAGTGCTACCAAATAAGAATAATACAACTGGAAAAGCAACACTGTACTAAGGCCGCAAACCGCAAATAACAAACAACAACAATAAAATCAAAATAAAAAAAAATAACAAAAAATCAGAAAGTAAAAATGAGAAAAAATAAAAATTGTTTCCCAATTGGCGCTGATGCAGGTGAATGGCCAACAAAATATTGCAGTGATTTTGGTCAACAGCACAAATTATGCGGCGCTTTTTCTGTTTCTCTCACACCTTCTCCATCCTTCCCCATACTCCTCGCCCTCCCTCTCTCCCTCTTTTGCTTTTGACGTCGCGACGTCTCTGCATTTGGAAATCTGTTGCCGTTACTCTCAACGCGCAAATATTTAACGGCTGCTACATTTTTGCACCTCACCACACACACACACAAACCAACGTGCACACACACGCACACACAACAAACCAATGCGTTGGCAAAAAGGTATGAAAACATTCTTCGCAGCGGTTTTCATTGTTTTTCTACATTTCCGTTTGGCTGGCGTTGCATTTTTGGCATTCGTACTTTGACAGGAATCGCGCAGTGCCCAGTTCGCCATTCACAACAGCAGGTGAGCGCAGTGGAATGAGGAACCCGAGCAAAGGGGTACACTGCAATCGACTCTCAACTGAGGGATACCTGTTATTTATCCATACGTTTCTACGACCTGGCTTCAGTCTTCAAGCAGCTATAAAATTCAATTTAATACTTAATTTATCTATATAACAGTGTATAAGGTTTTATATTATGGACAGTTTTCTCGATCTGAAGAGCGCTTGTTGTGGTAAAATATTTTTATTTTTTTGTAATACGCACAAAAGAAGTGCAGAAAATGTAAATCAATTTCATTGTCTCTAAGTTCATACAAAACATGGCTAGATGCTACCACTACTGATCAATAAAAAGCCTATTTTTGGTACCTTCCTCGACCTGTTCATGTTCACCATACACCCGTTCATCACCTGGAACAGGTATGAACAATAGGGAAAGGAAAATGAGTTCAAACAAGCTGCACATTATTTGTAGCCTAAATGTTGGACTTTTGGACTGCATTGGCTTTACGGTTGAACTGACCTCTCTAACCAACCAAATGACCCCGCCCATAGTTCACTTAAGACAGCAAGTACACTGAAGAGTTTCAAGTGCATTTAAAGATAATCAGTAACTATAACGACGCTTATTTGAGCCAACATAACGACCAACTCTCGGCCACATTTGTGCCCCATGTTGGCACTGCAATTTTTGGCAAAAACCGAACTGAAAGAAGAGGAGTGCAGGTGCGGATAAAACTGGACAAAACTGAACAAAGGCGGACAGACATGTATGTGTTAGACAAATCAAACTCAACTCTCAACGATTGGAGCACGTTTTCAATATGGTTTGTTAGTGTGACTGATGTTGGTGCCAATCTATATCTATATATGAGTATGAAAAGAGGAGGGAGTGGAAAGGGGTTGGTGTGTTTGCCGGAGCATTTGTGGTAGATGGGACGTCGGGTGTCACCTTTTTTGAAGGGCTCTTGGTACGGTTTTTCGTTGGTTTTTCGAGCATGGAACGAAATGCCGAATATTGATTTGAATCAATTAATTCGTGCGGTTGTCGCTGGAATTACTCCCTCGAATCTAATTAATTTTAATGCACCACTACACGCTCAAATCACACACATGAATACACACCACACACATGCACACCCACACACATACACACTCATACAGTAGGCGACATTTTGGGCAACATTTTCGTTAGTTTGCAACGCACGAAAATTTATATTGAAGTCGAATTATGCAATTTGCTACTAAATTGATTGCATTTGCACAGCTGCATGTTTGTATGACAAAGACAGCCTCTGGCCAAGCAGAGCAAGACGACAATATCCTGCAAGAGACAGCAACTGACCAAATATGTGAGATTGATTGAATTATGTTTCAAAGCCTGCTCATTATGTTGAATTCTGGCTTCAATACTGACTTTTAGACAAGAGCGAGGAAGGGAGAGGCGGCAGAGATATCAGCTTTAGTTGCAAATTATTTCATCTAAGACTTATTGAAAATCTTTAATAAAACCATTTGTCCGTAATAAAATCTTTTTGCCTGAGGAAACTTTGCAATTTCCATAAGAATTTCTGCAAACAATTAAATGATACAATTTTCAAAATTTATGCAAGTTTGAGCTGCAGATTTATTATTATGTTACAATTAAATTAAAACTTAAAATTAAGTGATAATAAAAAAAGAAAGTTAGTCTGAAAATACAAAAGTTCAGAAGTTGGTCCATTATTCATATCAAGGATTAAGAAATGCTCATAGAAAGACTTCTGTCGAGCGAGTCGACTGTAAAAGATTCCATACTCATTCAAGTGCGTTCTATGGGAGCTATTTGATACAGTTGTCCGATCCGGACCGAACTTACTGAGGATATCTATAATCATACTATACACATAATGTATTAATTTAGTAACGATTGCTCCAAAAGTTTCCAACTTATGGTGATATAAAATGATGTTTTGTGGGTACCCTAAAAATGCTGATTTTAAATTAGGATAAAATAAATAAATTTTGATTTATTTCAGAACAGGTAAACTCTAACATTGTTTCAAAATTCAAAACAAAACTTAAATTAAAAACAAATCAACAAGGTTTCCTAATAATAAGTTTCCAGTTGAAACAAAGTTAGATTTAAATAAATTTTTTAGACAAATCAGCGCATAAATTTTATATCAAATACTTAAATGAATATGCATTATGAAACTAATAGTTATGCAGCTTTGAGCATGAGATGGATGGTCACAAATGTACTTATAACTATAATATATGAGTATAACTTTGGCTGTTGTTTAATTTGTGCATACATTATTTTCAATTGGTTGGGAAAATCATATTTCATATTTAATAAAATGCGTTGAATGCAACATTATTATTATTATTATTATTATATTCATTATATTAAGCATATTTCTATTATTTTGGGGCCTAAAACATTCAAAGCGCTGACCACTCCAGCCAAGCGCACAAAAAGCGAAGCTCGTTTCGTTTACCACACAAAAGGTTAACCCACACACGCACACATACACACACACACACACACTCACACACATACTCGTACGTATTGGGACAAAACAAATATTGTTTTGGCCATGTTTTTGGCAGCTGGCAGCTAAAATGATTTTGATTTTTGGCTATTGCAAAATAAATGCGATCATTTTAAAACAAAATGGCAGCAACACTGTGCATGTG
Organism: Drosophila parthenogenetica; assembly: GCA_035047505.1. Classification (NCBI taxonomy): domain Eukaryota; kingdom Metazoa; phylum Arthropoda; class Insecta; order Diptera; family Drosophilidae; genus Drosophila; species Drosophila parthenogenetica. Next base: position 1,629,698 of record JAWNPM010000174.1, read on the forward strand.
TATGTGTGTCGGTGTGTCCGTATGCCACTGCGTGTGTGTGTGTGTGGAAGAGAAAAATTGTATATATGATATGATTTGAATACATTTTGGGGACCCTGGCAGAATGATTTGAAATCGTTTTGCGGTTTTTACGAGTTGCAAATCATTTTAATTAAAATATCAAAATTAGAAAATGGAAAATGATTACATTATTCATTAGTTTTCATTACGCATGTTTATTTATTAGCAAACATTTGTGGCTCGTTGCACTTTTCGATGCGCGCTAAAATAGCAAACAGACCGCCTGGCGCCATCTAGCGTTCAGCTTCATCAAAACCACCCCACCCCAAAAAAAAAAAAAAAAACCGAAAAAAATATTTAAACCGTTCACAAAAGTAAAAATTTTCATAAGCAGGCAAAGCGAAAGCTTGCAAAGTTTTCTTAAGTTTGGCTAGGAAAAATGCTGGTAAAGAAACTCCAGCGAAACAACTTGAGGTTTTCCATTGGCTTTCGTTTGTGTGGGTGTTCAAGATGTGTATGTGTGTGTGCGTGTGTGTGTTGTATGCGTCTGCGCAGGAATTTTAACATAGACATTCACCCCCTTAGACCCAGAGTCTCGACCCGGTTTGGCGTCTTCGCGTACAAGTCCAAGACGTTGGCCAAGGCGCAAACTTTGCGACGCTTGGCGGATTTTTTTTTGCTTTGACTTTGGCAATTGCTTTTTTCTAACGGTGTTGTCGACAAATACCAACAGATGGCGCCAGCGCGAAAGCTTCGCGTTTCTTTTCATTTTTACAAATCAATTTATATGCATTAAATTATTTTGATATTTCTTGATTATATTTTTTGAAGCAAATAAGTGATTTGTCAATTAAATTCAATATTGCATACCCTCACACATACACACACACACACACACACACTCATGCCCACTCACATAAGTACACACAGGCGCACACACTTTAAGGGTAAGTCGCACACTCAGTGAGAGTCGCCTCAGTTCTATTCGAGCGTAAGGCATTTCGACCAATTATAAGTTGTGGTTAACCGCAACATTTATTCAAGAAAGCGCTCGGTATATGCCTGGCACGTGTGTCGAAGCGAGCAAGCAGTAGGTTGTGCGTACTGGAAGTGGGTCGTGGGTGTGAATCTGGAAGGGAGACGGAAACAGAAACAGAGACTCTGTCTGATGCTGATTCTGATTATGAAGCCAGCCATTGCAATTGGAAAACCCAAAACTCCATTGGCAAATACTTTTGGGGTTTTCACAGATTTTCTGTTCCAACTCTTTGAACTTTGAACTTTGAACTCTTTGAGAATTTTAAAAGCAAATAAGTAGAAAAATAAAATTGTTCATCGACAGACCAATTTTGTTAGTATTTTTTAGAAATCTATTATTTTATTACATCAATTTTTATTAAATAAAATTTTAATGCTGTATACTTTCGTACTTAACGATTTTGGTTGCATTGAAAAGTATTAAATGGAAAATAAATAGTTCAAGATAACTATTTTAGACTCCGTAATTTAAAAAAGCTTAGAGGGGTATTAAAGCTTGTCTGAAGCGAAATATGCGTAGCAAATAGAAGGAAGCATTTCCGACTCCATAAATTATATATATTCGATTAGCCTTGATAGCCGAGCCGTCTGTCTGTCCGTCTAGCCATCAGTAAAAGACCCTGTACTCATTCTAGTGCGCATACTTGCAAGAAATTTTCGCTTAGTTCTATTGAAGCCAAAGCATGTATTTGTACGACCCGGTCTAAATTTGAAAAGTATGTAAAGAATCAAAATATACAGTTTTAGATAAATTTTGTTGAGACAGTTCATTCTAACAAATTACTTTATTTCAACCGATTTGTCCTATGGCAATTTTATGATATAGTATCTCTATTCTGACTATATTCCACAGGGCTAGTTGTATTGGCACCATGAACATAACGTGTGGAATTTTTCCCGATTGCTTTAATAGTTTTCAATTTATGGTAATGTGGGCGTGGCAAAAAGCTAAAATTAACTTGATCTTCCTGACTTATAGACGGACTTTTATGCCAAATTTGGTAGTTCAACTCTTACTCCCACCGAAATCTTACTAACGTACAGTTGGACATAGCTACAACAACACGACTGATGAATTTCATCAAAAACAAGTATATACCATAATAATAAATACGGTCTGTCAGTCCTTCATATCTTTATTAAATATATTCCAACGATTTGTAATTCTCTTAAAGAAATGCACAACGTCCTCCTGATCATTGTGTAATCTAAGTGGTTGGAACAACTACATAACATACAAGTGTGTATAAAAAAAGTATTCTCATCATCTGAGCTTTTCTTGCTAAACAACTAGAATCGACATGTTCCTCTTCATCCTTAGTTGTCTGTGTGTCTAAGGGGAGAATTGGAGCTGATTACTCACCTTCCCCTCTGCTTACCTCTGCTCTGGAAACGACTCGACTTGACTCGACCTCGCCTGCTCTAAAATTAATAGTTTGCCAAGCTGAAACGAATCGCCTTTCAAGTCGCTAACCACTGACAATATGTTGGGTCCGAGGGCAGACGAAACGCACGTAACTCTTACAGAATTAAGAGCCCCTTGCTGTACCCCTAGAGCACTCCTGGGCTGCTTCCACTGAAGTCCAAACCACATGACTGTGCTTCACTTGAGAGACAGAGACAATGCTGCGACATTAGTTTAACGCCAAATCCATTAAAAATCCATACTAATATATGTCAGGCTAAGGCAGCGCATGCCACAACGCATAATGAGTGACGGGTAATGCTGGTAGTGCTCTCCGGTTGGCATGGTATACGCTGGGTATTTTCAGCTGACAGCTTAAAATAAGATACCACATACACTTTGTGCGCTGTCTTTACACTTTTCCACACTTTTCCACTTTACCTTTTGGCTTAAGTGCGACGACAACGGCGACGACGATGGCGACGCCATTTTTCAGAGTGCCACAAAAGTGGCTGGGGTATGGCTGTTATAGTGGGTGGTTGGGTGACTGTGTAACTGGGTGCCTGCCACACTAATGAAACTACGAGATTGTGAAACCATAAAGCCGAAAGCAGCTTAAAGTTCTGACGAAATGCTACAATCTCTTCCACTTCCACTTCCTCTCTTTCCCTTTCCCTCTTCTTTCCTCTCTTACTATCTCTCTCTCTATTTTTATTCTTGTCTCGCTTTTAAGTGGCTTTTTCTCAAATCACGCCTCCATTTCCGCAGCTCGCGTTGCAGCCACCGTTTTTTATTGATTTTATGAAATTTTTATTAATAAACATTCGTGAAATATTCGGGTCCAGAAAATTGAAACACAGCGGAATTTTTAATAGAAGCAAAACCCAGTCAAAAAAAAGGAAAAAGAAAAATCACAATATAAATACAAATGCAAAAAAAAAAATCATATTAAAGTAAAGGAAAAAAGATGTACAATAATTTAAAGAAAAACACAGAGCACAAGTCAGCGTAATCAAATGCTTGAGTTATAGTATAAATAGTAGATATTAAAAGAGATTTTGAGATAGACAGCGAGAGAGAAAAATGAGAACTTTGGTGAAAAGTTAACGCAAAGCAACAGCAATTAAAACGACGCCAAAAGACTTCAAAAAATGCCAAAAAGTTCAAATACTAATGAATTATCCTTTATTAGGATAATGTATGATGTGGTTCTCTGAAGAGTTTGCCTCTTCACGCTGAACAACAGCAACAACAACAACGTTGAACGTTGAAAATTTGAAAAAGGTTCAGAGTTAAGAGTTGAGAGTTTTCGCTGGTTTTTCCACATACACTTGCCGTATAAAGGGGTAACAATGTTTTGTAAAACATCCAAGGATATGATATACAAGCAAGTCCTTTGTCTAGTTGATATACCTGTAGCTTAACTTTCTCACAAGTGTGTTCAAATTTCGTTGTGCCACAAAGTGCCGACATCTTCCTCCACTTGTTTTTCTTGTTTGTTTTTTTTTTTTTTCTGTAATGGAGCTGGGTTTGTGGGCTTATCTAGCTGCCAAATGGTAGAGTGGATCAGGGAAGTCAAGAGGGCAGAAATCAAAAATGAAGACCAGAGAATGAAGCAGAATGATGGCAATATGGTGGACAGAGGGGGAGGTGGGGGAGATGGAAATTGTGGCTAGGATGCTGTTGGCAATTTATGAAAAGAGCCAAATTAATCAGACTAATAACGAAAACACGCCGACGAAAAGGCGGCTGGGCAAAAAAGAAATGCCCTTAAAAGAGGGGTTGCCATCACAAGGGCGAGAAGGGTAGCAGGGGGCGTGGCAAGGACGGCTGGTGAGGCAGCAAACAAGTTGCGAAAACTTATGCAAAGTTTTCTTAATGAAAAGATTTACGATGGCAATACTCAAAATTAGCAAAAACTGAGGTTGTGGTAAACAATAAGCGTTTGGAATGAGGCTGACAGCGCCCCAGGACGGTGGCAGTGTGGGGGAGTGCTGCTGCTGCCGATGCTGCCACTTGACAGTAAACAGCTGGTGCACTGAAAGAAAATACAACACTTGAACTAATATTTTTCTGCCTAAGAAGACCAATTAAATCTAAACCAAATAATATACAAATAATGTTTATATAGTAAGAATAGCAAGATTTTAATAATTTAAGAGAATTTATTAAAGAAAATGAAACTTACTTTTTTAGAATACTATTTAATGGATCAACAGAGCATAAAGATAATTAATAATGTTAAGATGTGCCTAGACATAGATAAAAAAAAAATTAAATAAAAATTAAAATGGGTTAAGACTGGAGCTAAAAGCTGGACAGTCTAAAAATTTAGATTAATTAATAGAAATAGTCGAAATGATTAAAAGTCTTTCATACAACTGCACTTCTACTCCCCTTTTTATCGGAATACTTATTATTTTGATCAGTGTATTTTCGGGTGGGATACCTATAAACTTTTTACAACCGCCGACGCCGTCCTCATCGCCGTCGTCGTTGCTGCCGCCGGTGGTTGAAATAGCAAAGTTTTTGAGAAAATTTGCAGAGCTTCTTGCCAGTTTTAGCTGCTGCCGCTGCTGCTGTTGTTGTTGTTATTGCTAAAAATGTTCCAGGCAGTGAGCTGGCCAACTGACCAGGGCTGCATTCATTTCTGCGGTCTGCTTTAGAAATTCGATAGAGCGCACTAAATCTCTCCCAATTTCTTTTCACTCTGTCTCCAACTTTCTTTCGTATCCAACCCAATTAGTAATGCCAAATTCCAATTTGTGGCGTTTCGCCTTAACAAAAAAAATAAATAAATAAAACATTGTTCAGCCAAATGTAATATCTGGAAATACATGTAAATCAAATTAATCAACTATGTGTTGCCATGACGACACTAAAACTTAGCAGCCAGAAAACGGAAGGCACAGAAATGAATAATCGAATCCACAAGCTGCAAATTCAGAAACATTCAACAATAAACAATGGATTCATGGTTTTCTTGTTACATTGTCTAGAAATATTCTAGAGCATAGATTATTAAAATAATTCGCTTCACAAGAAACCCATAACAAGTTCATTGGTGCTCATCAATGCATTCAGGTAACTGTCTTCTGATGGTCAATCAATGCTGGGTATAAGCCTTGCGTCTAGCTATACACAGAGAGAATATAGAAGTGCAAATTAATTAAAATGGAAGCAAATTACAAATGTATAAACAGAAATGATCGGTTTCTCTTGGTTTTACTATTTTAATTAGAAGAAAGAATGCTAAAACTTGTTTATTATACATTTGTAATTATTATTTTGTAGTTTACAGCTGCATTCTTCGCGTGGCCATAAGTTAACTTTTCCTATTTTAAAGTTATGAGGTCTAAAACTTGCACAATTTCTCAGCTAACAAATTCAATTGAATTTTTTTTTTTTTGCTCAAATCGATGCCATGAAATGCCACAAATACCATTTCCCCATCCGCACAATCAGCGACAAGAAGAGAAACAGCAGCACAAATACGTATGTATATGGTAAAAAAGGAAAAAAAAAATGAAGCGAAAAGGGTTAAAACAATAGAAAATGTTGGCAGCGAGAAACTGGGAAAATGTTTGAGGAGGATGTGAAGTTAAAACTGGAGTTGAAGCAAAACAATTCTTTATGTGTATTATGCTCAGAATGTTTTTAACGGCCCGTTCAGCTGTTGTACAACTTCGTTTATATATACCGTATGAGCCCAATCCCATCCCCAACCCAGGCACTTCTTGTTTCAGCCAAATCATTATTACAACAACAATGTGAACCAAGCACTTGCTCCGTTTCCGTTTCTGCTTCTACTTTTGCTTCAGTTTCTGTTTCAGCTTCTGCTTTAGTTTCTCCTTCTGTTTTTGCTTTTGGTTCAGTTTCTATGCCGTAAGCCGTGCGCTGTACGCCGTACGTCGTACGCCCCAATTGCTCGACATTTTTCAACCCGATCTGCAGCCGAAGCCACTGGCGGACATCGAATCCTTTCGTTCATAAATCAAGTCTTTGGTTTAATTAAATCTTGTGTTGGCGGTAAAAACGCTAAAAGAAAATAGCAACAACAAATAGCACCCATATAACAAATGCAAGTCTAAGCTATGGAATACCCTCTACTTTCTATCTAAAAAGAAATGGAAATGCTTAAATTTGAATGCAAGAAATCTACAATTTATTTTAATTCTGACCATTAGAAACCTGAATGTATTAAAAGATCTGAAGACTTTATAGCTGGTTGGATTAGTTGAAAATTTAACAAAGTTCACTTTATAGAATAATTAATATTTATTTTTATAAATCATGTTATTTAACCGTTTTTTTCAAACACAATTAAATATTTAGTACTTTCATAGGGCTTCTAAAATGAAATTAAATTAAAGGAAAATATATCTTCATATAAGTGAAACAAATTATAAATTTATTTAATATGTAGACTCATAATTATTTTTTAATTTTTGAACCATGTTTGATGTGCTCAATTCTAAGCTGATTTTGTTACGAGAAAAAATCGAATTAATTTAAATCAACAGATTTTTTACATAGTACAACTACTTATTTAAAGTATTATGTCTTAGTTTTATAAATTTAAATTAATTTTGTCTTTATATTATATCTATATCTATATAAATGAATTTTTGTCAGTTTGTCAGCAATGAACTCAAAAACTACTCGAATTGTTATTATAAAAATTGGTCAATCGATTATTTTCAGTTGGTGATTTAAAACAATTTACGCGTTCTCTTTAAGTTACCAGCAGACCATGCTGTTATCAATATTACAGGGTATACAAGGCGAGCACATCCGATATGTTGGCGCTCCTTCTGTGGCCCCAAGTCAAAGCCAAGTAAGTAGGAGTAACATCAGCCAAATGGGAACCAAATATTGTGCATAGCTGCAGGCGCTGGCAGAAACCTTTGCCCAGGATGGGAGCGGGTTAGGTGAAGGGGCGGCGCACACAGGGAAAAAAGGGGCTTAGGACCAAGGACAAAGCACGACGAGGAGTCGAGTCGAGTTGAGTCGAGTCAACTCGTCACGTTTTAAATGTCGTCGCGGTTGTTCTTGTGATATTTTCTTTTTCAAGCTCATTTCCGTTACTGGTTTGACTTGTAGTAACCATTGTTGCTGTTGTTGCTGTGCTGTTGTTGTTGTCCCTTTAGGGCCTGGAAATGATCACAGCTACATAAATAACTCGCCGCCAAAAAAGCAAACTAAATTAAATTTTATGGTCGCATTGTAGCCTATCGACTTGGCACCTTGAGTTAAAGCCTTTGCTACAAGTCGACTTGAATGAAAACTGCTGTGTAAATGAAAAAGCATAAAAGCGGAATTAAAGCATATTTCGCTTGATTTGACTCAGTTCTGTTTTTTCCCTGGTCGCGTTATCTTACCAACTTGACATGGAAAACCCGTGTAAAACAACAACAACAACAACAACAACATCGACAACGAGTGTGCTACGTGTGGAGTGAAAAACCGAAAGGGAAACGTGAAATTGAATGCAGGACACGTTGCAGGATTTATGGCCAAGAAGCAGCAGCCAAACGCAGACTAATAAACACGAAGAGTGAAAATTGAAAAAGCAACAAAGATAAAAAAAGCTAAGACTCAGCGAAAAAGTAGCCATGAGAATTTTAGACAAATACCATCAGCGTTTAGGCCAAATTCTACGTGAGACAATGCATTAAAGGGTTCCTCAGACTTTTTGGGTTCAGCGGTTGACTTGACGACGACGAATCGGTCGTGCGACAAAGGACAAATGAAACGAAATGATACGAAAATGAAATGAAACGAAACGAAATGAAATGAAATCCTTTACCGTAAGAATTTCAGGCACGTCAACACGTGCTGACTGTGACAGAAGCGTTGACAGCACACATACAACGCACACACACAAACACACACCCGAACCAAATCTTAATCTGAATCTTTGCACTGCAAACAATTTAGGTTGAAGAGTATTTTTTACTGTGTTTTATCTGCAGAACTACAAATATATAATCGAAAATGTTTAAAAAATAAAGCCTATTTTAAGAAATAATATTTTAATATGGTTTTAATATGTTTTTCATAGGTTTATCAAAGCATTAAAAAGAGCCAGAGAACGTGTAAGTAAACAATTATTATTATTATTATTGAAAACAGAATACTACTCCCAAGCCTTAACTGTATTTAAATTAATAACAAACTTTTTATTTAATATACTTAATGTTTCCACAAGTTCTTTGTTTTGAGCAGTGTAACTGAAGTTCAGGTTAGAAAGTTGTAACAATTTCTAATTCATATGTTGCCCAGGCAAACTCTTGTACGTCCTGGCCCGATGATTTATGTTGGCAGCGCGCGAATACGAAATGAAAGTCGAGATAGAACAGCAGAAGAGTCCTGGCAATCGAATCGTCCTTGGACTTGGTCTAGGCAAAAGCGTGGGTGTGGGCGTAGATACGGGTCTAGATTTCGGTTTCGGTCTGGCCGTTTAATCATTCAATAGGCAATTTGTTTGGCCTCTTGGCAAACTTGGCATCGAAATGAAATGAAATGTTTCACACATTATACAAGGACTACTTTCACCCAGCACACCCATTCCACTCTTGCATTTCTCTAACTCCCCCTAACATCCTCACTCCCTCTCTCTTACTCTCCAGCTACCATATTTAATATCATTTATCTTTCTTACGGTCCAGTGTGCGGTTTCCAATGCCCCCAGCAGTTATACTATCCCCCCAGAAACACGCACACAACACTACACTACATGTGTGCGGACGTATACGGACCAAGGTTGTGATTTATGATTATCAAAGTATTTGTTACCTTCATGTCGAAATTATTTGCTCGCACATAAATCATTTTGTTGCTTCAACTTTGGCGCTTTGATTAATTTCTTCAATTGCTGTCGCGATTGGCGCCTGCGATTGTCGACCTGTCTTGTACCCCGCCCCTAAAGACCGCCCCTTTTTGCGACCACCACGTGGCAGCTTCTTGTTATGCCAAGGCGTTAACTCAATACATAACTCACAAATGACCAACAAACCCCATACAAATTGGACTAGTAAACACCATGAAATTAATTACGCAACTCATCGAGATGTTTGCTTATTTTCAAAAGATTTTTCCATTGTCAAACAACACATAAACTACTATTTTTGTATACAAAAAAAATAAAAATATGAAACTCTGTTTTAAACATAGTTATAATTTTATTAACTTTATTATAATTTAGCTAAAATACATCTTGAAATAATTATATGAATAAAATATAACTTTTCAATATTATTTTATATTAAATTTAATATTCCAGGAATTTCAGAACTAAAAGGGAGGGTTCTAAAAATATATTTAAATGATTTTAATTTTCATTATATATATTTAAGATTGTTCGAGAGGTTCCTCTGGCTAAATGTGTATATAAAATGGTAAAATAAAAAGGGAGGGTTGTTCAATTTTTTTTAATGATTTTTATAGATAATTGAAAATATTTATATGTACAAAATTTTTTATTTTATTTTTATAAAATAAAATTATAAGCTTCATTATTAAACAAGAGAATTTAACTTCAATCAATTGCTATAAATAAACTTAGACACTTAAGAATTGAAATCAAATTTATTACATTACTGTAGTACGTAAATCTTATTGGGATGCCCGATAACTCACTCGATCAACTGGTCAATCATGTAGCCGGCCAACAGAGGAAACTCTCCACAAGTATTACGAAAAAAAGTAAACTTGGCGTCATGAATTATATATTTGGATTTATTTGAGGCCAAGTAAAACAAATGACCCAACAATCGTCGCCTTCTTCTAAGCACTCGCATTAAAAAAGGTCAAAAAAAAGAAACGCAAAAACAAAGAAAAGAAAAAAGCTGGTAAGACAGGAAGAGGAAAACAACAAAGCAAAAGTGGCGTAAATAAATAAACAGCAAAACACAAAGCATATTAGGCTAAGCTACTTGCGATTTCCGTTACATGCCTGCCAGCTATAAAAATGCGGAAGCTGATTAGCCTTCCCCACCTCCATTTACTTTCAGTTATCCACCCACCACCCCGCCTTCAGTTGGCCAGCATCAACTGACGGTGGAGGGAAGTGCATGGACCCTCGACTGGGTGGTTGAGTTTTATGAGGCACAAAAATTAACAACGCCTTTGGGGTTGTCTTGAGGCGGACCAACGACGATGACGACGACAAAAAAGTTGCCAAGTCTCATAATCGAAATTGGTCACAGGTGGCCCCCAGCAGTTGACCAATGGTTTTGGCCACGTTTGCCTCCCTTCAGCTGGCAACTTGGCTTATTGAAATTAAATGTGCCGGCCAGCAGATAATACCCATTTAAGGCGTGTTTAGTTAAGTTGAGTTTGATTTGGGTGATTCCCACTCCCGTTCCATGTCCTTCAATCTCCATTTCCTGTTCCCCAAGCGATTGACATCTACTTATGCCGCTGTCTTCAAGGAGAATAAACGAAATGGAGATTAGTCTGACAAGCAGGTTTAATCGCAACAAAAGGAATCGATTTAGAACATACAACTTATTAGGTAATGTTTTAGTGATTCAGGTAACATATGTGACTCGAAATACTGCCACTAATTTACAGACAATTATAATTTTATATTAAATAATTGAAAAGCTTTATAATCTATAGTTCAAAGCCAAATTAAAATTGAAGCTTAACATGTTTTAAAAAGTAAATTAAACGCAGAAAAGTAAAAGCCTAGACGCTAAAAAAATATACTACGAATATATTTCTATGACGGCTCATGGTCATTTGGCAAAGCATAAAAAAAATGCAGAAAAAAAGGAGAGGAAGAAGAAGAAACGGTGAAACCCTGAAGGACACACAGCTGACACAGAATGTGTCAAGTCAAGCTGAAGACGGCATGACAGCATGCGCCCAGCACGTCCATGTTTAAATTTTTAATCAAATCTGCTGAAAGACAGCAATCATTAATTTTCCTTCAGAGTCCAAGATTGTGGCCATTTTTCTTTTGGGGCTTTGTCATTCCTTCGTCGAGTTACCTTTCTGACATTTGCATGCTCAGCCAAAGCAACAACAACAACAACACAAACAAAAAAAACTGAATCAAAATATATATAAGAGACGACTTGATGACTAAGTAAGGGGACAAAAGTGACCACAATGTTGCAGTGAACGGACGTTCGTACGAGATACAAGATACAAGATACGAGTTAATGCTATATCTTTTAAATAGACAATGTGACGAACCAGACTCTGAGCACTCTGGTCCAGGGAGTTGTCACTCAAAGTACTCGTAGTTAATCTCGAGTTGGGTCTCGTCATGCCCCATTCGAAAAATGTTTTGGAAATTTAAATTTCTGTTTCTCTGCACTAAGTGGTGGTGGCAAGTGTCTCAGGAATGTTGCAAGTTCAAGATTCCCTCAAGTGCTGACATATCTTCAAATGTTATCTAATGAATTATCGATTCATGTGACTTATGTTAGTAACTAAACTGTTCTTATTATTATTTTGCATTTTTAAACATTATAACTCTAATTATCTTCAATTCTATCTACGTTCACTAAGTTGGTTAAACTATAATTATTTTATTTACTACTTTTCTAGCCAAGTTTTAGAATATTCTGTCATCATATAAGTAAATTTTGTCTTTAATAATGTTATAAATAGACGCAGTGGTGTAGATCCACATCGACATAACTTGTTTGGCCAAATAGTTTTAGGCCAAGAGTGAAACATATGTCGCTGACACAATGTACTACTCGTAAAGATGAATGCAGGCAATACAATTCCTGATGATGCTGATGTTGGTGAAAAGCAGATCGTGGGCATCTGATGTTAGTTTGGATAGATGGATGACGGCGACCGGACATTGATAAATCACATATATGTACATACATGCGAAAACGTGTGTATGTGTGTGTGCTATTGGTGTTTCTATGCTTCGTATAATACACTGTTCAAAATATTTGATTTAACTTAAATTAAACAAAGTTAATTAAAATTGAATACGTATCCAATTAATTAATAATACGACAAAGTTTTTATAAGAAACAACAAACTTTAAACTATGAAAGTTAACCATTTATATAACGAATAAAAAATAATTCAAAATTAAATATGTTTTAGTAAATTTATAAAATCTCGATTACAAATTGAAATTAAATTTGTCAAAAGATTAAATTTTATTCTTTGTTCTTTCCATTTCTAGTACTTGACCAATTTTTTTCAGTGTACTCACTTCAAATGTGGCTGTGAATATCGCGGACTATTTGAAAACGCGACGTTGCAAACAAACCGTACTAACAAAGACCCCCCGTAATTCCCCTCTGCCTCTTCCCTTTTCATTTTACCAAACCGCCCCAACCACCTATCGCCTTCTCCTGTCCCCTGTCCCCTGTCCACTGTCACCCCCTCCGCCAATGTTATTGCCTGTCATGTGCGATGCTCACGCACACACTTGGCCAAATTCAACAATTTTCTGCAGCGACATCAAATTACGAACTCATTATTGTTAGCGACGACAATGGGCCATGAGGTCCAGAATTCTGGGCTCACAGAACCCAGAGTCCCAGTGTCCAGAATTTCGAATCCATGGTCGTTGTTGTTGGTATTTGCGTTGGCGCGAATTTTGCCAAAAATGCGTAGATTCGCGGCAGCAAATGTTCCCTTACTCTCTTTCTCTCTTTCTCTGTCTCTCTCGCTTACTCGATGTGTGTTTTGGTGTATTTGTTGACGTTGATAGCGAGTATTTTGGGAGACTGAATATTTTTCTACCGTTTTCCCTGTTCTCAGTCTTTTTTTTTTCTTTTTGGACATGATTTCTATTTTTTTTTTAGATTTTCTTTTTGTGTAAATCGCATGGAAACGAAGCGAAACGAAACGAAGCGAAGCGACACCCAAAAGCGAAACCCACATCAAACTGACCAAAATGCATGGAATGTCTATGAAAATTGTAAAGTGTTGTTTCACGCTACACCTCCATGGGAAACACCAGCACACCCACCGCATCGCTGCACCACTGCACCGCCGTATGCGTTCACTTGCAACGTCGCGTTCATTAAATGACACTCACAGCAAGGCGGCCAGAAATTGCACGCTATAATGCACACACAACACTATTCTTTGTGTGGGTGTGCGGGGTGTGCGTGTGTAGGCGGGAAAGACTAGAGTTTGGGGCGTGGCATTGCATAATTTTAGTTGCACCATCGTAGGCGCCGAAAAGCCACGCCAGGCAACCAATCCACCAACCAGGCACACCCCCCACGCCCCCTCTTCATACCACGCCTCTCCTTTAGCTATTTCTATTGCTTGTCATACGCAGCACAGCGGAGGTTGCTTTTGTTTTACGCAATACCACCGCCTCCAACCCCTACACCGCACCCATCCCACTGGCCTCATTACGCCCACTTGCCACCCACTTGGGCTGGCTCTTGTTATGCTCCAGCGAGAGAGTAAATAGGTTTGCCATCGAGGAGAACTCTACTTTACTCTCAAATAACACAGCAAAATGTTCTTTTCAAACGTACTCCTCCTCTGCATATTATCAGTCCTTAACTATTTTTTAGTTTTCAATTTATTTTAAAAGCACCCTAAGTGTAACATATTAGTTTTAACAGAATTGGCAAACTTAAAGATTTTCAGAATCTAGATAAGAGAATTACTTTCTTTTTTCAAAAGGAATTTATTACTAAAATATCAAAATATTATTAAAATAATTTCATTATGTATTTCCATTTTTTTTTTTTGAGCATATTTTTCAAATACGTAAGGCTCCGAAGTTGAAGTATTTCTAAGATGCAGTGAAAAAAATTCGTAAAAAATTTTATAAAAATTAAACAAAAAGGTTGTCGCTTGGAATTTGTGTTAAAAACAAAATTTTTAATCATTCATTTTTAAGCTATTGCAATCAATACTTTTTTTTTAACTATATACATGTAGTAAAAAGATACATTTATTTTATATAGAAAAGTTTAAGCACTTTTAGGTTTGCACAAAGTGGTTTACTAACTATTCAACAAGTTCTCAATAAAAATAATTATACTTGAAGACTTCTCTTATTCCTACGTTTTGTAAATAACTAATTAAACTTTCATCATAATATAAGTTTCTTTAATATTCAATTATTATCCTTCATATTTCCAATGTTCAATTAATTTTTTGTTTTATTTCTAGGAAGAGTATTTAATTAGCGTGCATCTGTTGGTGACACATTTTGCGAACTTGTTTAGATTAAGCGTCGAGCTTTCGTTTACGTATTTTTGCGTTTTTCGTACTATTTGCGAAATACCGTGAAAATTACATGCCGCTGACGCAGCGACGCCGTCACTCATGATGGGACTCCTCGGTTTTGGATGGCTGCCCGTTGCCAGCCAAACTCAGCCCAGCCCAGCTCAGTACGGAAAAACATGATGACTCTGCTGCTGCTATTTCTGCTGGTGCTGGTGCTGATGCTGATGCTGATGTTGGTGCTGTCCCTGGTGCATTTTAATTTTTTTTTTCCTTTTTTTTTTGTTCTTTTTCTCGGTCATTTTATTTCGCGACGCGCTGATACGGCACGAAGTTGTCCCTGACCGCAACATCGCATGTTGTAGGTGCGCCAATGACGCTGATTTTGTTCCTGCGCAGGGGCTACACATTATTAACAGTTCCTGTGACAAAGCGTGGCCAGAACGAGTAGAATGGGTTGAGGGGGACAACTGGGGGACAACTGGGTTTCAGAATTGGGCTAGGGATTGTGAATGGGTAACACAATGGGATTGAGGGAGGAGTTCATAGGCAGGGCCACCTGTCATATTACAGACGACGTTGCTCGTTGTCGTGCTAGTTGTTGTTGTTGCTGATGTTTTTGCTGTTGTTGTTGCTGTCCTTTGCCGGCCGTTTGCTGTCCAACAAAATGTTTTGTGGTTCCCGTTTGCCCGTTTGTCCGTTGCTAAAGTTTGTGCCGCCGGCTGTTTGTTTATTTTAGCCTCGTAACAACGATGGATTCTGCGGAACCAGCGTCGGAACCAAGTCCAACTGGGACTCATTGAGCCCCATTTAACTGAAATTGAGAAAATTTCGTAGTCAAAATGTGCTTTTAACAAGAAATCACAAGTACCTGATAACTTAGCGAAGACTCGGTGCTCTCACAATAAAGATTTTTCAATTATAGAAATTTAATTGAAAGGAATAAATGTTGAACTTTAAGGAAAATAGATTCTTTCTTTTTGAAATTTATTTAAGCATAAAAATTATTAAAAACCAAAAACTTAGAAGCAAACATAAAAATGATTGAAAATAATTATATTTACAAATATATGAAATAGCGAAATAATTTTAATTTCATGTATTCAAAAACTAATACTGCATTGAGTAACTTACAAATGAAGATCGTATAACTTTATTATATGGAAACATATGTGGAATAAATCCAAATTATTTTAGTACAAAAAGTATAATATATTTTGAAATTCAAAATTTCCAAATTCTATTGGAAATACTAATTGGGCTACTCCCAAGTGAGTATTTCACCAATGCCTCATTTAACTAAAAAGTTATTAAAATAAGAAATTTCATTGTTTGATACAAGTCTACAATTTGTGGAACTACAAGAGGTAAGGTCAGCAAATGACTGGAAAGGTCGGCATCTTTAGTGTAGTGAACACTCTAATATGATATTCTTTAATACGGGCTTACAAGCAAGTCCATTGTCATTCATTTCCCATGACAGCGAGTACACAGTGTTGGAGTAATCATGGCCACATGTGACCTGCACCCCCAAAGCAAGTCAGACACAGAGAGAGAAAATGAGAGAGAGAGAGAGAGAGAGAGGGAGAGCGTGAGAGCTAAAACGAGAGGAAGTGAGACAGAGACCGAGCGATACGTTGAAAATTTTATCTAGCGTGTAAAAATCACTAACAAATGGCGCAAAATTAAATTTGGCTTATGAGTTGGAACTGACAAATCGTCAGCAAAGATATGGTAGTAGTTTTACCTCGCCTTTCCGCTCACAAGAGCACGACACACACCCCCCATTGAAGAAGTGTGTTAAAATAGGAAATTAACATACTAAAGTAGATGATGTACCCAAACCCTGAAAAATACACACACACACACACACAACATTTTGGGTAGAAAGTATAAAAAAAAAAATTTGTAGATGTAGAAATTAAAAATGAATAACATAAAATAAGGCAAAAACTGGAATGAAAATGAAATTGGATTCAAAGGCGTGAAGGGAGTAGTTTGAGTTGGATGTAAACAGGCAGTCGGAAGGAAATCAACACGTCTCGGTTTAGGTACTACAGTGGGTAGGGGAGCGGAAGGAGGAAAATGTGTCCTTCTTTGGGGTTGTTTCCACTTTAAATTTCCCCGTCGTCTTAATGTCACCTTTGACACCGGCTGGTCAGTGGCATGACGAGCACGAGTACAGGAAATTCTAACATCGAAATTGGATTGCATGCAACAAGGACTACAATGACGAGACAGCGTCGTCCTAGAGACCAAGCAACCAAGGATAATAGACAAACAGCTAGCTAGCTAGTCTGACTGACAGGATACTTCAATGGCAAGGCCATCTTAAGAAACGATAATGACACAACCTAATAAACTGTTGCCCGGGACGACAGCGACATCGACATCGACGAACATCTGAAGTTGCCACTCCGGCTGATGCCACAAAACTTTCCGTATCGTGTTTGAGGTTTGAACAGGTTAGCAATTCAAATACACTGGAAAAAACCTAACTTCTAAGAAAAGCTTAAGGCGCAAATATGACAATTTACATAATTTCAGTTATTTCCGAACCAAAAAAGTGCTAAAATGTTATTAGTATTAAATCTAGCTAATTTAAAACATTCTGTTGCTAACAAAATTTATAATTAATTATAAAAGTAGTACGCATATTATTCTAATAAATGATTTTGTACTAAAGACCCCCTATTCCATTTTTCGAACTCACCAACTTTTTACCGATTTGCCCATTAACAAACTGCTTTTGGGAGTTTCAGTGCTTAGTATTGAATCGATAAAGTAAATTAAACACTTTTTTCAAACACTTTTCCTAACACTATTTAAAATAAACATTAAATGTTTCCATTTTTAACTCTAATATTGATTGGTAAAATTATTTAAATTTAATTTAAAAAATCATGGCGCCTGTTTCAAGTCTAAGAATAGATTAAGTTATAAATTCAATTTCTTTGCACATATTTTTTTTCTTTTTTAGAAGGATTTCAGTTTGAGAATACTACAAAAATAATTCTCAGTGTACACACATTCAAACATTGAGAGAGTGTCACTCAAGCGTTAAATAGAAAACTTTATAGCTGCCTTTTCAGTAGTCCTGGAAACACCTGGCCACCTTATACTTAACAATTGACTACACTCATAATCACACACATACACACAGTCACACAGTGAGATGCGTACGGTACTTATTGCAATAAGTGGGCTTTCAATTAACATACTGCCATGTCATGCCCCAAACCCTCACATCCCACCCTAGTTCTGTGACGTCATTGTCATTCAGTCCCCCCTTTTCGATGGCACCTAGCGCACTCCATCCACACGGCACGTTAGCAATTTGACTTAATGTCATTATCAACGCCTTCAACTGACGCCTAACGATGCTTCCGTCCTCCAGGTTCAGATTCTTATAGGTATGCTGCGAGTATCTTGCGACCGTTGACGTCTGCTAATTATGTCGTCATTAGTGACACGTTTGCACACATACACACACGCACACATACTCCCACACACACACGTAATCACACTCATGTAGGCATGCAATAAATTTTAATGTCATTGTCTCCGATATATATGCGGCGAAAGGCATTCGACAGGGAATGGGCGGAGTGCGTAAGGTATTTCTTGCCTCAGCCTATTGCAAATTGTTTGCTGTTTATTATGACTTTCATGTCAGTCATAATGTGTCTCTTAGAGTACCTGTATATGTGTGTTGGTATTATGATTCATCTAAAATTCTCACTTCAAATAATTCATTTTCTGCTCTCATTGCTGCGAGTTATTATTGCATGAATTCCTGTTTGAAGTTTATTTAAAATTTACAATTTGTGTTAAAAGAATTTTAATAATAATAATAATA
This sequence comes from Drosophila parthenogenetica, assembly GCA_035047505.1. Lineage (NCBI taxonomy): Eukaryota > Metazoa > Arthropoda > Insecta > Diptera > Drosophilidae > Drosophila > Drosophila parthenogenetica. The sequence goes on from JAWNPM010000174.1 coordinate 1,648,186, forward strand.
ATAATAATAATAATAATAATAATAATAATAATAATAATAATAATAATAATAATAATAATAATAATAATAATAACAATAATTATAATTATAGTAAGAATAGTAGAACAAAAGTCACAATACTAAAATTAATAATATGTATTATTTATAATAGTATCAAAGATTAAAAACTTCAAATTTAGCTTAGATTGGTCTCTATTATTTAAAAGAAACAATAAAAATTGTTACTTGTCATGCAAAAGGTTGAAGTTCAAATCGTATGCCATTTTCAACAGAGCACACTACAAAGTTTTCAAAGAATGGTTAATAATATCATATAATTTGAAGTCATAATCATTTTATGTATGTGCACATTTAGTTATTCATACATTAAGATATTCATTAAGTGTTTACTTTAGTAAAAGTTACTAACTTTTTATTTTTGCATAACAACAAGTGAAATGATTATTGAACTTCGTGAAAGTTTTTAGCTAATGTTGTTGAATTATACGAATTGTTTTCGAGGTTCTCATTTAATATGCGCTTAACTCTCATTCATTATTCGCTGCCTTAAATAAGCTGCTAAAGTGCATGCAAATGGGTGGAATCGAAAAACAGATGCGAAAAAACCCCAACCCGATTCCGAATCCAAATCCGTGTACAAACGGGTGGGGGAGTGGTAGACGGGATTGGGCGGTGTCCGTGCCCTATTTCTATTCCCGCAAACGGTCGCATCAGTTTTGTTGGTTAGTGGCTGTCTTTCAGTTCTTGGTTGGCATTTTTCGCTTTCAAGTTTGCCCATTTATTTAAACTTTTTATTTGCCTGTTTTCTACTCGTATTTACGCCAACTTCCAAGTCCTGGCTATAAATTCGAGCGGCCTTTTTTAACCCCTTAAATGCAGAGCAGGAGTGAAAGAGAAGGGGAGTTGGAGTGAGAGAAAGAGAAAGAGAGGGGTAAACGCAATGCAAAAGAAACGCGAATTAATTTTCTTAAAAGCTTTTCTTGGCGGCGCTGATTATCTGACCATTTCTCCCTCTTTCACTTCCGCTTTCTTCATCATACTCCCTCTCTCTTTTCATTGCCATTTATCGTCTCGCTCTCTAAATTTGTCCATTTGTTTTTACTTTTAGTTGAAATTTTATTAACGAAACTTGGCACGCTACTTAAGAAACTATGTACAAATTTTCACTGTGCTTAAATTTATTTTCAATAAATTTTAAAATTGTTCAATAATTAATTCTTTTTGTAATTATTTTTTACTCTTCTCTTCACTTTTCTCATTCATGTTTGCAAAAAAAATTATTTTCTTATCGACTTAACGTAATTTTCCGATATTTATGTTCAATTTCTGAATTTATACAAATAGATTCTATGTATATAATGTATATATAATTATTGCCCAATACCGTATAGAAGTTATGTCCCTAGGAATTTTATGTTGCACCCAATAACGAATGCGTTTAATAACTTTTATTATTTTTAATTTATTACTTGGGCAATGCTAATTGATTTAAATTCGATATGTGATCCACTTAAACTTAAGATACTAAAAAAAAATACACCCAATGCGAGGATCGCTTAAGTAGTTATGTAGTTTAAATCGCCATTGTGTTGATTAAAATAAGCCGTAATAAAATACAAAGAACAAATGATTTCTTCAATGCACACGTAGTTACAGACAATTTTTAAATAATTAATAGAACTGTACAATTTGACTAATGTAAAACAAAAGATTTGTGTATTTAGCGCCGATTTGTAAAACTCATAACTACTTAAGCGACCCTCGCCTGCACCGATATGAGCTAAATTCACAACACGCCAACGGTTTCCATCAGCCTTCACCGTTTCCCTGTTGCTGTCCCTGTTCCAGTTTCCGTTCCAGTTCCCTTTCCTGTTCCAGTTCATGTTCCTGTCTATCGCTGGGTCGCACCGCCAGGCAACTGCCCAGCAAGGCGGCCGCCAGCCGCTAGTAGGGACGCCATACATCCGCCGCCGGTTTAGGCGTACGCGTGCGAATCGGACCACCAGCACCGCTCGAGCCACTGGCCGATCTCGAAGTAGTACTGACGTCATCAAGATCAATAGTTTCCACAGGCGAAGGCGAACGTCGCGTGGAACTCACAGGCGGCGACGCATTTGGATTGGCATTTTCGGCGTCCGGTGGATTGTGCGTGATCAGCGTTACACAACGCTTGATCAGATTCACTCCATCGGCATCTGTGGATAGTGTCGGATGCACTGGTGGCTCTTGCTGCTGTTGCTGCTGTGGAGCTGTGCTGGCTGCTGCTGCAGCCGCTGCACTACGCAGCCAGGGGAGTTCACTGTAGCTGCCGTAGAGCTGAGTATAGAGCCACTGACTCGACTGCGGTAACAGAGGACTCTGCAGGAAAAGCTGTGCTGCCAGCGCAGGATTAAAACTATGCGCGGTGGGAGCAAAGTGTCCCGCTCCCGCAGCTGCAAATCCGCCAAAAAGTTCCGTAGGATTCTTGCTGCGCTGTATCAGAGCCGTAAAGGCACCGCCGCTGCCAGGTGTCGGATCTGCCAGGGTTGCCACACTACTCGCATCCGCACTGAGCACTGTAGGGCTACGACTACGTCCTGCCTCCGGATCCGGCTCCTCCTCGTCGTGGGTTAGGGAGCTAATACTCTTTCGTGGTGATCCCGTCACCGAAATGCTATCACTCTCGAATCCTGCATCGATATTGCTGCTGCTGTTGTTGTTGTTATTGTCGTGATGCTGCAAACTGGTCAGGCTCAGAGTCAGCGGCGGTGAGCTGTCCACGCTGGTATTGCAAGCCGGTGGCTGTACAAACGCACTCAGTGTCGCACTCGTTGTAGTTGTCGGAGACCCCTCCGGACTGGTGGTACTATGTGCCGCTCCCACGGTCGCCAGTTGTTGCTGATTGTCTGTTTGGCAAGTGAACGGGTTAGTTCAGCTGTTTGAGTTACAAATTAACTGATAGTATTTACCATTTAGACTGCGCAGTCCACTCGCCGCGGCGCTTGGAAAGCCGCCTGCATGATGATGTGCAAAGAAGGGTCCTCCTGGAAAACCTGGTCTTCCTCCCAGTGCCATGTGAGCTCGCCAATCAGGTGCGTGCAGGTGACTATGCATTCCCACCAAGTGATGAGCGAAACCTTAAAGCAAAAAGAGGCACAAATTACTAGATTGACCTTCCAGGTTTTTGCAAAATAATCCAATAGGTCTAAGTAGTTTGACTGGGACTCAAAAAGTGTTTTAAATCACATAAACCGTGTTTTATCGACATATTCGACCCTATATAAATGATTTTGAGTGAAGTATAATTTTTGAAGCTACTCAAACGAAATGTAACTATAAAATTTATTCGATGTAAGAAGTAGGGTACCTTTAAAAATTATTTAATGCGTTTGGAATATTTTATTTATGGCTAAATGTTTTTTAAAAGTATTTCCAGTAACTACACCTGCATAATCCGTTAGTGGGGCATAAAATTAAACGAACTTAAGAATTTTGAGGAATAATCTGATTGCGTTTTTCTTATAAGTTGTTGCACCACAGGTATACGGCCTGTTTTTTGGTTTTTGTGAGGATAAAAAGTTTTTTAGATCTCATACTGAAAAAGAGTAAAGGGGTCTATTAGATTTCTTAGAAACTAAATGTGTGTAACAGGTACAAGAAGGCGTTCGCGACTCCTGACGATAAGGTAGAAGGCATGGCTTCAATTTAAAACAAACTTGATCTGCTAGCGAAGTAAACGGACTTGCATTCTAACTTTGGGAGCTCTAGCTGTTATAGACTTCGAAATCCAGGTGTGCAAACGGACGGGCGGACAGTCAGACAGACAGACGGACATACGGACATTGTTATATCGTCTCGGCTGTTGATGCTGATCAAGAATATATATACTTTATGGGGTCGGCCAGGCCTCCTTCTGCCTGTTATGCACATTTCACTTCTTTCAAACTTAACAGACCCCTCTACTCTTTTTTAAAGAGTACGGAGTCTAATAACTCGTTAGTATTAAATGAATATTCTAGTTCACAAAACAAATTAATTTCAATAATGTTTCAAATTCATTTAAACTCAAAAAAAATTGTCAAACAAAATCAATGAAGGAAAAATCACAAAAAAAAGAACAAAGAAATGTTAAGGAAAACCTAACAATACACAACAAATATGAGTTAAAGACAAAGTCGACGGGCGAAAGTCCAAAGTCCAAATTCCAATGCCAAACCCCGACCAAAACCAAGACTGAGACTTACTCCGAGACTGGGAAACAGGCCCAGACCACATATAGCCCACTGTGCAAGACCAAAAACGTTGCCGCACATTTTGGTCGCTGCAAAACAACATTGGGTAAAATTCCCGCCTACTAACTAGACCACCCCTTGGTCCCTCCAAGCCACCCCACTCCCTACCACCTCTAACTGTCGCAGCTCTTGCTGCCATCATGTGATCAACAAGCCGCCATATTGCTGCTTATGTAAATGCATCTTTGGTAGCTTTAGTCCCCCCTCCGAGCCCACTCAATGCTACACTTGCTATGTGCACGCCCAATAAGAGCTCCACCTTCGGGACAGCGGGATAAAGAGACAGACAGAATGGCAGACACAAACACTGACACTGCTACTGGTCTTAGCCTGAATGTGACTTGGCCAAAATCTGGCAAAGAGAGCGGAAAAGAGAATGAGAGTAAAACTCCTAAATAAATTCATTAAAATTATCCCAGTCGCCGATGTCGTTGCTCCGTCTGGACGTGTCTCTTCTCTTTCTCCTCTCCCTCTTCCTTCTTCCTTTTCCCCTGGACTTCCCCTTCCTTGTCATTCTGGCGTTGCCGCTATCAAGTGGCATCCCACATTTGTGGGCAAAGCGAAGGCAGCTGACAGAAAGAGCTAGAAACAGTGTGTGCGTGTAGCCGTGTGTGTGTGTATGTGTGTGAGAGAAAGAGCGGGAGTTAGTAAAACAGGAAGAGGGAGTGGAGGAAGAGTCGGGGGCAGGGCTGAAGTTATTGCAGCCGCAGTCGCACATACTACGCGGTCGACAGCGACGCTGACTGACGAAGCTGCAAAGCAGAGCCTCAGATAGAGTGTGTATATGTGTTCCAGAGTGAATGTGCGTGTGTGTGTGTGTAAGTTAGTCGCACTTAAGAAAACGCCAAGGCAACAAACATTGAGAGAAACTCGTCTTGTTTAGCTCCTCTCGCATGCGAAGACTAAGACCGACCACACCACATATACACAAACACAAACACACACACACACACACACAGACAGTCCCACATACACATATAAACAGGACACCCACATGCGCGCTCTCAATTGCAATCGCTCTGGAATTCTCCATCTCGCTCTGCCTCTCTTTCTATCTCATTCTCTCTCTTTCACTTAACTCTGTCTGTCTCTGCAAGCCGTTTGGCTGTCTCTGTCTCGCTCTGTCGCACTTGAGGCCAAATACTTGGCCAAGTTTTGCCAAAGTTTGCAACCAAAATTTCACCGAAAATGTGACACCAACAACCAACCAACGAACCAACCAGACCAACCAGTCAGACTTGGGAAGACAGACATGAATGTGCTGCAGATTTGGTCTTAAACTTGGCGACGAGACAAGACAAGGCAAGACAGGACAGTACAAGACAAGACACTACACGACAAGACAAGACCGTACAAGACAGGACGCCAGACCAGACGTAGCAAGATGAGACACAAAGAGCGAAACTGAACTCATTCATAGACATGACTAGAAGCATCTTTTGCTGCATTACTTGATTGGCATGCTGCATTATTTTCATACTCTGACATACTTACAAAACTACAACTCAGAAATAGATATGGGAATACGTATACCATATATACACATATCTATATATGAATACAGAAATAGAAACAGCGACATATATGCCACTTGATATTACTTCAAGCACAACTACTTTTATGTAGGTCAAACAGCTGTGCGTGTGCGGGTGTATATTCTGGTGTGTTTCTATTTTAGTAGGGGGAAATACTTGGACTGTCTGGCATCTTGATGGAAACTTGCGATTTAAACTTACACACACATACACGAACACACACACGCACACAACATAAGCCATCGATGCGATTTCTATGCTTCCATTCAGTTATGAATTTCTATAGAAAAATCTAGCATTTACCTACAAAGTCTCACATATACTCTGGAGAAGCCCTCACTCCAATAGATTGCTCTCAGGAACTCGACATGCAAATTTTATTTATTTTTAGTTAAGCAAAAATTCTTGGATTTACTATTTTTAATAGCTCTAAGGGTGACTACTTACTGCTGTTAAAATTTAATAAAAAATTAAGAAATTTCCTTGAAGTACAAACTGGATATTAGTTATGGTAAAGGGACTTGGGTTTCTAAGTATTTATTTGGAATAAATACCAATTTTATTTTAAAATAAGAACGTATTAACTCTCATCTTAAGAATTTTATGTTGAAAGTCATTTTCTAAAAAAAAAAAAAAAAAAAAATTTTAATTCGAAAAATGTTATTTTTTTTAAACAAAAATTTAGTTTAAATGTAATTTAATATATTTAACAAACAAAACTTTCATTGAATATTTAACTGGTCCTTTTTTTTTAAGACAGAAAAACACTTCATATTTTATAAAATTAGATTTATTAATACTTAAGTACTACTTTACACTAAGACATAAAGAAATCTTGATAACAATTAGTTTTAAAAACAACTAAAATGTATACAAATGTTTTACATATGACTTAAAAAGAGTAGAGTAGAGAGGTCTGTTTGATTTGTCAGAAGCGTAATGTGTAACAGGTAGAAGAATAAAGCAATGTCCGTATGTCCGTCTGTCCATATAAACACCGGGATCTTAGAGATTTTAAGTGCTAGAGACACCAAACTTGGAATAAAAGTCCGCCAATATGACAGGAGCAGCAAGTGGATTTCAAGTTGTTGCCACGATCACTACCACCCCCGCAAATTATAAATAAATTTGTTGTTCCACCAATTATTTTCACATATCCAAAACTTGCCAACTAGAACTATTGCAACAAAACTCACATATTATGTGTATAACTCAATTAAAGCTACCAAGTTTGATCCGGATCGCACAACTGTAGCCTGTCGTCTTAAATATGTAAAATTTATTAAATTTAATTAAATTTTCTTAAACATCTATATCCCATATAAAACACATGTAAGAAACTGACACTTAAAGCAACAAAGTGAAACAAAAGTCTTGCATAACATACCAAAGGTAGCAATATCATTAAATTCCACAAAATAAGTAAGAAAAACTGCAGTCGAGTCGACTCTAAATGACCCCGTACCCCTTCTAGTGCGGGTTTTTCCATACAAATATGCAATTTTAAACCGATTTGTCCTATGGGAGCTAAAAACTATAGTTGTCTGATCCAGATTAAAGTTGATTAGGATAGTTATAGCTACAATATACTCATGATGTGTGTGTTGCAATTGCTCAACTAATACTACATGTCTTCAGACAAATGTCCCATTTTCGTTATAGTTGTCTGATGCGGTTCAAACTTGGTGTTACCATACCAATAACTTGTAATCATAACTTGTTGATCACGATAGCTTCAATAGTTTCCAAGTTATGGTGTTATAAAAATAGTTTTTTACAATTTGCGGGGTCGGTTAGGGGGCATGGCAATAGTTTTAAATAAACTTTATCTGCTCGCGAATGGACAGACTTTCATTCCAAATTTGATAGCTCTAGCTCTTATTGTCTCTGAGATCTAAGTGTTCATACGGACGGACTGTCAGACAGACAGTCGAGAGAATCCTGTTACGCACATTTCGCATCTGACAAACTTTATAGACCCCTCTACGTCTTTTAAATATAAATAAATATAAATTTTATATATATTAAATTAATTAAATTCGCCCCTAGAAATAAAAATAATTGTAATTAATCTCTATAGCAGCACAGCACACTTTTCTATTATTTGACACTCCATGAGCAAAACTTCTTTGCTTAGCCATTCGGATTGCTCTAAGTGGTAGACATTGGAGGTTTTGGGCTATCCAGATTATAGCTCTTCTTCTTCTAGCATAGCCAAACATGCATTAGCACTCATTAAAGTATTTCGAGCTCCTTTTTTTATTACTGAATGCTTCTGCCGGCTCTTGCCATTAGCATTTACAATGCACTAACTGGTAATATAATATATTTATATATACATATATATGTATATTCTATATGTTTATGTGCAAATAAATGGGTCTGCTTCTGTTTATATAGGTGTATGTGTGTGTATATAGTCTCAGAGTAGAGGGGTACATTTTATAGTTGGGTTTTAGTTGTGTCACACAAAATGGCAGCAGTAACAGCCCACAAAACTACGACGATCACAGGCTCCCACGCACACACATACATTCAGTGACATAGAGGCACGCCCACGCTCTCAAGCACTACTTGAAGTTGGCTGCAGCAGCATCCGACGGCGAAGCAGCGACTGCGATGGCAACGACGACAACTTCGATGCGGCGGAAGCGGCGGCAGACATTGAGCAAATTGTGTTTCCATATAATATAGCATCACGTCGATTTGGGTAACCCAAACTATGTGAATGTGAGTACGAGTGTTAGTGTGAGTGTATGTGTGCGGGCAGTGGCCAAGCCCTCACACACAAACACACACGTACACACATGTGTGTTGAGAAAGCAAGAGCGAGACCGCATGAAGGCGTACCAAGGATGGCGACAGTGAAACCCCATAACAAAAACCTAAATATGCGGTCCTGTAAGGAAACCCTATGTGCGATAAAGGGTTAGCCGCGCTTGGTGTCACTTTTGGGGTCGGGCTTTCTTCGGCACGCCACGTAACGGTATTCGTCGGAGTCGGGTGTCGTTCTCGTCTGGGACACAGCCAGGGTGTGGTTGCAAGGGGTACTGAGGGGGTACCAGGTGGGTGCTGTGTGTGTATATGTGCTGTGGTGGCGTCCATGGCCCTGCCCCCATGCATGAGTGAGCGCGTTCTCTACATAACTACATATATATATTGCTATATATATCTATGAGTATGAGTGTGTGTGTGTGTGTGTGTGTGTGTGTGTGTGTGTGGGGCATAACGCGGTGCCATTGGTGCGCCACAAAAAGCTTTCATGAGTCCAACTTCCCACGCTTTTTTCTCTGCTACTTTTGCATTGTTTTCTTATCTTTACCTTTTTTTTCAATATATATATATATATATTTTTTTTTTTTTGACAGTTAATTAAATATATATATTAAACACTTAAGATTAATTTCAGTTTAAATTTAGCATAATTATTTATAGCAAAATCAGTTGAAAAGTTAACTAAATTTAGTTCGACTAAACTTGCCGACGGCAAATTCATTTTGTTGACGATTTCTCCGACGGCATTTTGACTTCGGCGCAAGTATTGCTCCGTGTGTAGCCCAAATGCCCCACCCCCATTAACCCAAAGTGGCCGCAATGAAAACGAAAGGCGCCAACTGAGGGAAAAAACTCAACAGCGCGCAACAATTTCTCACCACAAGACGCGTCGTGTCTTCGAAGAAGAGCAAGAAAAAAGGAAGAAGAAAAAAAAAACAACAAACGCGTCGTGGCGCAAGCAAGCCGGCATCTAACTCACCACAATGTGTGGTGGGTGTTAGATGGGTTAACAGTGAACCCCCAACATACTCACACATACTCACTCACTTTGTCAGCATTGCCAGCGAATCAGGGGAAATCCTTATAGTACATGGCTCAAAAAACCACTCAAACTCAAACGTTTCACACTCAATGTTCGTCTGCACTCGGCGAGAGAGCAAGAGCCTTGGAGAGCCAGAGCGAGAGCGAGTTTGAGTGGAAAGTATGTAAGCACTCAGAGTTAACGCCTGCGCCAAAATTGACGACGTCGACAGCGACAGAGCAACGACAACGGCAGCAGCAGCAAGAAGCTCGCATCGTTTTGTCGAGCATTTTATGTTGCCTACTTTTCAGCGCGGACGTTTGAATCCCGTGGAAAGCAGCTTGCTGGTTACTTTTGTGCGCACTTTGCGGTAAATTTGTTTTTCTGAGTTTCGCTTTACGTTTCTATTCTGCCGCTTTTTCAGTTTTTGCTATTGAGCCTTCAGAAAAGTGCTTTGTTGCAAATTTGTTGTGGCTGACACAGAGGAAGTAGGAAAACTGCATTTCAAACTTCCAAATAACAATGCTGAAATCAATGATAACTGTGGCAACATCTGCTGTGTCTAGCTGTGTCTAGCTGTGTCTAGTTTATTACATGTACTATGTATCTCTCCCTCGAGCCCTGACTAAGCCTATTGATTTTGTTCCCTTACCGATTTTGTAAACTTTAAGATATTTTTGATTGTTTTTGCTTTAAAAACTTGGCGTTGGCACGAGCAGAGTTTAAACTTCTGAGCTGCCCCTAATTAGATGCCCTTTGAGTCACTGTAGCATTAATTTTAAAGCAATTCAATTAATTGGAAATGTCATATTAATATATTAATCAAAGTTATTAAAGTTCTTAATTATATACGTGATAATGACGATGTAGTCCAATTATGAATTAATGTAAAATTATTGTGGTTTAAAAACGTGTTATTGATAGTTTATATAATCAAGGCATATAAATTAAAAAACTTTTCTGGCTATTTTTCAAGACTAATTATAATTTATTTAAAATTAAAAACTCTTTGAGTAAAATTCCTTTTCAAAGTAATAATATTACTTTAAAGAATGTCAACATATATTTTATTCTCTTGTGTTCTTTTTCCAAGCAATTATTTACTCAAAGGAAACTTCAACTTGCATTTTACAGTCAATGTAATCCCCCATGTGACTCAATGTCTTGTAACCAAACGAATTTGTATTGGATAGATTGTAATTGGAACCCTCTGCTCAATTTCCCAATCGCACGCACTTAATAAAGTATTTCAAGTCAATTTTTTAAAACACTGCCACAGGTGAGTGCTTCCCTCGCCATCAATCCATGTTCGACCTTCCCATTGCAGGTAAATGCCTACCTTCCTGGCTTATTTTTGTTTGGTGTCTGTATCAATTTCTTAGCCAGTTGTTACCAAGTTCCTGTCATATCAGCATTTACACATATTTGCTGTAGATTTGCAAATTGTTTTGGCAAATTTGCTGCTATTTTGTAAAGCATGCCAAGAGGTTGACAAGACCCCAATTTAAAATCCCAACCTGCCTGTTTCAACTGAAATGCGTCCCCTGCTTCGACACACGCACAATACGCACAAATTTACCGTTACACAAGTGTTGTCAACACATGCGAGTGTCGGTGGTTGGGGAATTGCCAGGGAGTTTGGCGGGGAGTTGCCACGGGGGCGGACCGTAACACATTCCACTCCGCCCACACACTTACTCACACATAAGCATATGGCCAATACGTAACAGGCCGCAAGTTATTACAAAAAAAAAATGGTAAGAAAGCAAAAAAGCGAAGGGAAAAATTGTAGCATACTTTCTTGGGCGCGCCAAAAAGAAATTGCAAAGCGACGCAGACGACAAAGTTGTTGGCATTTGGCAAACATATTTTCGCAAATGTTATAAATAATTTTAAACACACACCTTGCCCAACCCTGGCGCACACTCACACACTGGCACACGCATGACAGGCCGGGGTCAGGGGTCGCCCAGGCAGCAGCATCCACGACCCCTTGGCGTATTAGTGTCGCATTGACACGTAAATTGACATGAAATTGAATCAATGCTGTAATATGTCCTTTGGGGGCAGCGACATACAACCCACATCCAGTCTCTCTCTCTCTCTCTCAGCTCTTAGGCCTCAATCCACAGTCCTCATTCCACCATTGACAACTGTCAGGGCCACGGACAAGCAAGGACGATGACTTTAAAATTTTCCTTGCATTCGCCAAACACAAAATTGAGCTGTAGGCCTCCCCCAAAAAGGGAAAGACTCTAACTGTGACTGTGCAAATTTGTCTGTCTGTCTGCATGTTTGATTATATGTACTAAATCATTTCGTTTTTGCAAAAAGGCAGAGGGGAAGACACGCACCGAGAGCGAGTAAAGTGAGAGACACCCAACGAGTTTATCTTTATCAAGTTATTTAAAAGATACAATGCTTAACCCTTTGGGGCGTTTACATATTGCTTAAAGCGTCCCACATCCCAACAACAAAAAATGAAAGACCCTATAGCTGAATGCATAAAAAAAAGACACAACCCCAACGAGTAAATGAAACATAAAAGGAAAATTAACTTCAAATGCAACTCATACGCATGCCAAAGATACTCATAAAATTTTCTTAATATAGAAAAAATTAAATAAGCATACTAAAAAGGAGAAATTAAACTAAATATGAGTAAACTTACATGCGTGACTATGTTTAGAAAGGCTTCAATTAAAACCATTGCACATAGAAATACTTTATAGATGTTTGATAAGTAAAATATTGCTTAAAATATATTTAAATAATTACTTTAAAATTTATTTTACCTAGTCAACTGTGACATAGGTACGAAGTTGATTTGAAATCATTTAATCAAAATGCGCACAAGTACTTATAAGTACGATCTAAATGGTTAATACCCCAAGAGAACATACAAAAAGAATAATACAACAACAAGAATGGAAAGTGGTGTGCGTGTGTAAAGTGAGTGTGTGTGTGTGTGTGTGTGTGTGTGTGTGTGTGTGTGTGTGTTGGTGTAAGTGATTGTAGTGATGGTGTACGTGTTGTGCACTTTGATCTTTGGCTTCTTTTTTGCAGCTGACACGCTAAGGCGGCTACTGTAACACATAAAGGGCAAACAGGCAAAAAGGGTTTTAAATAAATACCGAATTCTCGAAATCTTATATAAAACTCGGTGATTGTACACTGACAAAAAAAGACAGTTTTGGGGATAGAAGGTTTGATTCTTTTATATGTATTGTAATGCTAAGACACTTTACTCTGGGAGTCAATAAAATTTAAAATTATGTGATAAATGGAAACATTTAAGCAACTCATTTAAAATTAAAAATATTTGTAATCAGTTAAAATTTCATATTTAATTGCACATTATCACATGTTTAGCTGTTCAAAATATGAAAGGTTTTGTGGAGTTTTTAAATGTTTATATGTTTAACATATATTTAAAAAATTTATATTTTCTTCTTTTTATTAAAAACAAATTTATTCAATTATTTAGGCAAATTTTCTAAAAGTTCCGAGTATTAAGAGTCATCACTTTTTTATCTCACTATAAGTAAACTTTTATCAGTGTACTTATATGAGTTTGGGACTCAAGACAATGCTCGGAAAAATGAATTCAAGCTGAAAATTCATTTAAAACATTAACGCCCGCACACTCACACATACACACACACGCACACACACTAACAGTAGCTGTGTAATTATGCACACATGCGTCTACTTTTCGATGGGTTTTATGACATAAATTACATCAAGCGCAAAATTTTAATATAATTTTCACTAAAAACGCGCGAGAAACTTTTTTAGTTGCTGCTGCTGCTCTTGGTGATGATGATGATGATGAGAAAGGCAACTTCAAAAGGCCAGAAATACAGATAGCAACACACACCAGCACACACACACACACACACACACGTGGCATACAGAGAGGGTCGCGCGTGTGTGAAACAGGATATCCGTTGCGGAAGTTACAAATTTTCCACTTTCCACACTCATGACATGGCCCCAGGCACCTTGCACTTTGCCGCTAGAGGGGTCTAGTGAAGGAGCGTGGCACTAATGTGCCCTGCTTACGACGCCATTTTATATTTATTCCGTTCCATCAAGAAAAGCACTTGGTTGCCTTTTTCCAACCAGCTCAACTATTTTTCCTGGTAGCAGCAGAGTCCTTTTAATCATTTGGCAAACTTTCTGTGACACGCAGCACTCCAGAGTCAACTACATTTTGTGTATGCCAAAAACTACTTGACACACACGTACACACACACACACACACACACACGCACACATGAATAGTGCTTTGACTGCCTTTTAGTTTTTAATGTAATTTTGAGACACTTTTTTGCCGTTGTGTCACTTTGCAGTTTCGCCTCGCAAGTGCGAAAAGTTGCCGTCAAAGTTTTTCAAAAAATTATTTTCCCAAAGGGGTTTTCCCCAAACATCGCAAAATGCAACACAAAACTCATTGAAAAACTTAAAATGTAAAAGCTAAGAAAAAACTTTAAATCTAAATAGGAGTAGGAGTAAAAAATATGTAATTTATGGTTGAAATAAATATATATATTTTGAGAATAAACTAGTTAAACGACTATAATTATTACATTATTAAAACTTAATAACTTTTAACACTCAATAACAAATTTAATAGGACATACAAAATAATTATTGTTGTAGAAAAAGTAAAGCCTGATGATAAAACCTCAGTGCAGAAGTTCCAAATAATATAAATAAACACGTAGATGGAAAAGATGTATCACTTCAATATCTTAAAATCAACTCTGTATGAGAATTCATAACATTCCCAGTGGTTTATATTGACCTGCCAAAGTCAGTACTAAATTTAGCAATATTTTTTTAAATTATTAATTAATTGTACAAAAATGTAAACCAATTAGAAATCGTCCTAGTTCAAAAGTACGCCACAAAACGATTTGTCTACACATAAAATAAAAGAACTAATGAAAAGTCAAAAGGACTAGAGATACTGAAAGATTTGACAGTGCTGCACCACCGAGACACCGCACCGCTGAGCCACATGCCGCCTCATAAATTTCATAGAGAAATTGTTAAATTTTAATAAAATCAAAGCGTATCAAACGAGATTTGTTCACCCAGCGACGAAGCTGGCAACGGGAATTCTACTTGTAGTCATCTGTGGCATCGTCCTTGTCGTAATCCTTGTTCGCAGCCTGGTTATATAGCGTGTTTATTGTTGCAACAGTCGCTTTGAGTTGCTTTAAAATAATTTAAGGCTACGCCTGCTGTTCTGTCAGTATCAGGCGGGGTGGGAAGTGGGTTATACGAGGGTTTATTGAGGGGTTGTACAGACCCTTCTTGCTATTGATGCTCAATGCTCGCGCATCCTCGAAGTCGTTTTGTGACTCGTTAAAGGATTAAAATCATTTTAATGGATTTTTCAAGCTGTTGTTTTGTTTTATAATTGTCGCCTCTATTGTGTCACTCCCGTTTTCTGTATGTGTGTGTGTGTGTGTGTGTGTGCATTATGAGCGCATAAATAGGACACTGCATTGTCACAAAAAGTGAGAAGAAAAAAGGCAGCGCGAATTCTGTTAACACGCCTGTCGAAAGGACTCTGCGCCTGTCTGCCTGCTCATTTGTCATCATCCTTATGCTAATGTCTTCAGGGTGGCACTCATTGCACCCATGCTCCCTTTCAATATTCAAGCTGCCAACCATAATGTAACAACTTTTTATCTCCACAACTTTTAGTCGAGTAATAAAATATATTTTAATTAATTTTGTTTCAAATTTCCACAATGTTAACATTGTTCGGAAACTCCTTAAAATATTATTTTTACCTACGGTAAACAGCTAAAGAGTTGCTGGAAAGAATGCAATATTATTTGACCCAAAGTTGTCGAAATCTAAAGCCAAATTAAAGTTTTATACAGTATATAAAAGTTACAAAATTGTTAGGACAAGAACATATTTCTTTTCAACATTTAAGTTTGATAGAAACTGCATAACTAAATTATTTAAATGTCAAATAATCAACACAATTCATCAATAAATTACAACTTAAATTCAACAATAAATTTTCATTGTAATTCATGTATGAATCCGTCAATTAAAAGATGAATTTGTACGACAATTTTGTGAAAATATTTGATTGAATTTCTAACGGAATGCACCAATTTATTTATGGTTCTTTATTATTAACAAATTTTTTAGTAATTATACATTTAATATAAAATTGCATTCTAATTCAGCTTTTATTGGTTGATTTCCCCCTCAAATTATTGTTAAAGTAACAAGTAATTACATTATTTAAACTATAGAATTTCAGTAAATTGATCACTTTGGCTGCAATCAATATACCGTTAATATCCTGAGGGCCTGCTTAACTGTAAAATCAACATAAGCCACTTAAACCTGAACAATAGACATATTAATTTACAAATTAGCCAACTTATAGTCTTATCCTTCTGAAAGGTAGACATCAATATCTAACGCTAATAAGCCAAGAATGCTTGCGGCAATGCGGCCTACCCTTTTTGTTGTAGAAAATGTGTTAAGGGGTATTATGATATCGACGGTTTACATACCTGGCAACTTAAAGGGTAATCCGGCCATAAGTGGATCTGGGCCAAAGCGTTGTGGACCAAAGGCGAACGGATGAAAGCCCTGGTGACGCACCTTCGAACGGGGCTCTCGGGGGCCATCGACAGTCACCTTGATGGCCTTTGTGTAGGTGGCAATCTGTATCGGATTTGTTGAGATGACAATTGTTAGCGTAAAGCTTTTGCCTAGAAGCAAAGAATATAATTTGATTTATTTATTAATTAGCATTCATTTAATACTAGAGCTTTTATTTCAAAATCCATCCAGTTTTGTTATATATTTTTCTTTATTTTACTTAAATGTACGAATTAATTTATTTAAATACTTTGATAGTCCTTGTTATAGTTCTATAACTAAACTTTGTGACATTTGTATTAAAACACGATGTGATTGTTTGTAAACAGCTAACAAAACATCACTGGTGTGTGGGTTTCAAAGAACCAATTTTAAGAAGTTTCTGGCATTTTTGCACTGTTGTCTCCAAAGAAACTATAGTAAAAGATACCCTCACTCGAAAAACAAATACAAATTAATGATGAATCTGGTTGCCATGACTTTGAATCATTTGGTGGAAATCAAGGATACGGAATTTGCGAATTGTGCTCTGTACCTAAACTAATCCCGGCTGAATTTAGTGCAAGTAACACAAAATCTGCGTGAAATAATCAAAGATAGCTGCACCGACTGACAGATTGACGGACTGAGTGAATTGAGTGATTGAAGTTGCGTATGAATGACCATTCCAAATATGAGCAAACACAGTCAGCGATTGCAGTGAGAGTTCCATAAAGGACCGAATGCAATATTGTGTAGAATGTGGCGTCTTTGACATACCAACTACTCTTGTGGACATGCTGCTGTTTCTTTCAGGGCCAGAATCAGGGCTCAATCCCAGAGTTGCCATAACAGCCGCGTCAATAGACCTCCGGTGTTCAGCGCTCGACGTGCACAGTAATGCATATTTCGAATATTCATAAACTTTTCAAACCTGAAAGGTACGCAGAATGAAGCAGCGAATTGAATGGGACATGGAAATATGAAATTAGGTTTGGGTTTGGACTCGGGAGTATTTTGAGTTGGGGTTTGAGAAAATTTTATATCGACTCGGGGTCGTTTCACTTGACTTTCCAAAGGGGCGCGAATACCAAATTCATGGAGTAAACACTTTGAATGCCAAAATGCTTGAGTTAATCAATTGAGTCGAGGGTATTGTTCCCCAGTTTAAATGCATCCACAATTTATTTCTTGAAAAATGAAGTTTCAAGCTAAAATCTGTTTTAAATTCCAAGCAAAAATTGTTGATCAAAGTCTTGAAAATGATCAAAAATGTCATAAATATAAGTAATTTAACTTATATAATAAGCTTAAAAGGCAGACTTAATATATAAACTTAATTTACTTCTTAAATTAATCATTTCCTACTTTATTTTATTTCAGCTTTACCTTAAAATTGTCACTAATTTATATTTAATTTAACTAAAAATAGTTTTATTATGAAAGAAATTCCCTAAATCTACAAAATATAATTCGTTTTAGTTTAGCACTGTATCTTTTCACCAACAAGTACTAAAAATATCTACAAAGGCTTAAAAAGGCATCACAATTTTGTCATATGAAGAACTTTTCGTACACAATTAAAAGCTGACAAATGCTTAACTCATTTGCAAGTTTCTGGCCTAAATCAACGCCATTTTGTAAGCACATTTGAGTTAACAACAACAACAAAAACAACAAGTACAACAACACGTGAAAGCAAACAAAGTTCTTAGATTAATATTAAATTAAACGAAGCATGTAAAAAACGCAAGAAGGCGGCAATCATTAGGACAAGAGGCGGACTCCGCACTTCTCCTCCTTAAAAAAAATTTGTATATATATTTTACCAGCTTAAGGCTGGAAGAAGCAGAAGAAAACCCCAAGAAACCTACGCAAGAAAACAAATGAACATAAACAGGCGAAACGAACCAAGAAAACCAACAAAATGAAATGAAACTTTTTTAATTATGCGCCCTTAGAGTCCCCAAACCAGACGAGCAACAAGCGAGCAGAGTGCGGCGGGGGTGTGCAGGCTGTGAGTTGAGTATAGGGGGTGATGCTTGTACCAAACGTCAACAAACTAACGAGATGGTAAGAAGAGACGCAGCAGGCACAAAGTGGCTAAGACAAAAGACGACGACGATGACGACGACGAGGGCGAGAGCGACGGTGACGGCGACGGAATTTTCGCCAAATGAGCAAAAATTGCAAATAAATCTGTTGCTGTTAGCCATTTTGTGCAGTGTTGGCCAACAGCTGCAGTGCGGGGTAGTCGAGGTGGGCGTGGTGGGCGTGGCAGTAGCACGAGCAGCAGCAACGGCGACAAAGAACTTTGCTGCTAATAAGATGAAAACCATTAAAAGTCGACACAAGTCGCGTCCGTTGCAAGCCAAAGCAAAGCGCTTGTTGGCCAAAAGCGCGTAAGGGGTGTACACGGGGACACGGGGTTAAGCAGTTGTGGAACAAGAGAGGGGGGCAAAGTGTACAGAACTCAACTAGCAACACCGTTAAGTTCTCTGGGTGGCTATGTGCTGGGTTACAATTTTGTCATTTTCGCAACAAAGCAAAAATTATCACCACTTTGCAAAAGGCGACAAGAACAACAACAAGGACGAGAAAGCTGTGCACCCTTTAAAAGGCCAACACAACGCGTATACATACATATATTAAGACCCTGTAATTAACACCTACAAGTGGTCTATAAGCAACACATTTTGGCCTCACTATATAATCAAATTTTGAGAAATGTTTGACTTGTTGCTCTCAAAAAACATATATAATTAAAAATAATTAATTGCTGCCTTTTATCTTTAAAGCATGTTAAAAAAAAAAACAAAATGAATTGGAATTTTTAAAAATTCTGTGACTTTAAAATATTTTTAAGTTAAGAATCTAAGAAACTTTGTTTAATCAATGTTTAAACTCTAGTATAAGTACAGGGTCTTTCACCAGTTGTGCTTATGCATGTCTGTGAGTGTATGTGTTTGTGCCACACAGACGCTAAGTGATTTTAAAACAAAGTTTTTCAAACGTTTAACGTTACAATTTTGCCGAGTGTAATAGAAATTGTTCCGTTTAGGTCGCCTGCGTTTTAACTTTCGATGCTGATAATGAAGCACAAGACCGGGACTCGACTCTGGCTCTGATTCTGACTCTTAACAAGGGTTCAGTTCAGTTCACATCGTAGGCAATTTAATGGCAACACCACCCAACCACCCAACCACTGAAAGTTATAGCTACCGAGCTGTAGCTTTTGCTGTAGCTGTGCTAATGTCGTTAGTAGCATGGCGCCATAATTATAATTTGACATAAGACAAGAAGTCTGAGGTTGACAACAAAATGACATTTTAAATACACACTCGGCAAAATGCCTGACACCGTCGACAGTGAATGGACAACCCTCCAAAGAACACCTTAACTCAACAGCCCCCATCGTAGCAAACCCACTCCTGGAATCCACCCCTACTATTCCATCTACGCCTCCAAAGCAGCCCCATTAAGTATTCGCTCATCTCTTGGATGATTGCGCGTATTTAGACACTTAACAGATCATAATTTTAACACTTTTCCCTAATGCCCAAAGTAAAAGCGCAGGAGGTGACATATTTAATAGAGGGTTAAGCAACGTATTTCAATCTTTTAATGTCTCCTTAGCAAGTGATTTGGCATTGTACAGCATTGTAGGCATTGGAAACTTGTCAAACTGTCAGAAAAACATTTCATGGAAAATTTCTTAAATCAAGCAAAATTTCATAAGTATTAATAAAACTTTAAATGATTTTTACTTACTTAAACAATAAACCTAAAACCCTATATAACCTCAATTGCGTTTAAAAATTAAGTTTAAGTATTCGATTTAATTCGTTTTGTAAGTTATTTAACTTTAGTTCAAGTACTTATTTTATTTAACGTTTATTTTAATAAGAATTTTTTAATGTTTTTCTAGAAAACGTTTTCCTCTTTTGAAGTTCCGCTATTATTAGAGCAATAATAAACTACAGAATTCAATTTTAATCAAATTTCGAGTCATCTACATAAAGTGATTTTTTGTATTTATATTATAATTGTTATTTACTTTTTTTATTATTTTTTTTTTTATGTATCTAAAGATATTATTCAGCCCTCATTTTTGCAGAAGTGTGTGTATAACTAGAAGTCGTTTAGTGAAAGGCTATGTGTATATTTCTTTAATAATAAAAACCAATAAATATAATAATGAGAGAAATATAATATAATACAGTTAAAACTCTAAGAAGTTACACTTAGTGAAATCGTTCTTCATTATAAGCTAAAATTTGTAATATTATTAAATATATTTTTAAAACAATTTAAGACTCTTTTATAAATATTTAAAAGAAAACATATTGTATATCTCTTTTAAGTATTTTTTAATTCTATACTATTTTACCTTAAATTGAACACTCAAATATTTAAATTCTTTTTTCCAACTAACTTTGAAAACCTGGATTAAAGCGCTTATCTGCGGATAGAACAAGTGTTCCCTATTGAAATAGAAATAGAATGAAATGAACTTTATTCCAGTAAAGTAATCGAAGCACTTTTCCAGCTGCGCATTGAAGTGCGCGTTTTTAATCGCTACAAAGTCGCGTCTGTTCGACTACTTTACCCCACTAACTTCCATAAAACTGTATCTTTGCATTTATTTATCTGTATCTGTATACTTTACTCCATCCTCTGACTGTTTTAGTCTGTTGTCTGCCATAAATATTCATATGTTTATTTTATACGTTTTTTTGGCTACAAGAAAAACGCTGCACTTTCTTGCGACCCTTTCTTTAAACACTACCCAATACCCAGTACTTGGTAGAGGGTACCCAGTACCAAGTACCCTGTACCCAGTACCCAGTACAAAATACCTACTAGCCGTACCCAGCCTCCTTTTTGTTGTTTGCCCTTTTTTGGTTCGCTTATGATACATTTGTTGTTTTCAGCTTTTCGCTTTTCGCATTTGTCGCCGCTTTTTGCCTTTGGCTTTTGCGGGAGCTGAAGGAAAGCTGGGGGTTACTAGGGTATAGGGTTCAGGGCATGGTTTAATAATCATAAATTTTAACCCTTTTTAGCGCGACTTTTGCCCTTGTTGTTGCTCTGTTGACATCCGTTTTGTTCTTTGGCAGCCGTTTAACCCGATTTGTAATACTACATGGCCCAAGGGCAGTGTCAACGTACAGTTCTTGTTGTTGTTATTATTACTGTTGTTGTTGTTGTTGTTTTTGTTGCTTTTGCTGCCATTGATCAACGTAAAAGTTTCCCAAAATGCCAACACACAGACGAACTGCAAGAGCAACAGCAGCAGTCAAAAAGGAAATTAAATTTCCAGCAAAGTCAAAAATTATATTGGCAATAAATGAAGACACAGCAGACACAACGCGCCCTGCAATTACGTTACAAACTGAACATGGAGGTGGTGGTAGTGCTACTGTAGCTACTGCTGGTGGTAGTAGTGGTGGTGGTGGTGGTGCGTTCACCCACTAAGTATACGCTTATGTGCCAAGGCTGCGACGCCAAACAGGAAGCCGGAATCGACGTTTATTAAAACGGAAACTCGAGACAACTGTGCGGCAGCAAAAAAAGCTAAAAAAAAAACACCAAAAGAGAAAAGTAAACGCGATGAAACGAAGATGAAGATGCCGACAAAACATGAAAATGAAGATGAAGATGAAGATGGAGACGAAAGTGATGGCGATGGCGATGGCGATGGCAATGGCAATGGCGATGACGATGACGATACGCAAGGACACAATTTCTGACTCTGCTTACCAAAGGCAAACAATGTCCTTGGGCGACGTCTAAGCTGATGCTACCAAACTGATAAGACCGTCTACAGACGGTACGTCCCCCTATCCCCTATCCCCTATCCCCTGTCCACCCACCACCTCCTCCTTCAGCCAACCAAATGACCAACGGGCTTAGAGCCCAAGAAAAGGCCGCTAAATTGCAATTTTAAGATTTAAGCGTGAACAATAAATGTCACATAATCTGTAAGTAGCTAAATAAAAGCACCCGCAGGCCAAATCTCTAGCTCAGACACCAGAATGAACCAGAATCGGATTCAGTAGCTGAACCTTAACCTGACCCCGGGTTAGGGGTCGAGGTCGGGGTCGAAGTCGTTTCGCTGCTTTTGCTATTTAATTTAATTTATCGCATTTTAAACAGGCGACAAACAATAAAGTGAAAAGAAAGAAAGCAAAAGCGAAAGTTACAACAAATTTATTTGTTGTTTTCCTCTGGTCGCTTTTGTAGGCCTGACACATTGATTGCGGCTTTGTCTTTTATGTTCTCCACTCATCGTGAGTTGGAGTCGCGGGCGGAGACGGAGTCGAAGTTGGATTTGGATTAGGAATTGACATTGGAGGCGTAAAGTCCTTTGGCCCATAAATCTATCTCTGCTACATCACAATTTGTAGACGCTTCAATTGATAAACAAGAATGAAAAACAAGTAAGAAAGGCTACAGTCGAGCGAGCCGACTGTAAAAGACTCCGTACTCATTCTAGTGCGCATTTCAACACACAAATAAGTAATTTTGGATCGATTTGTTCTACATGAGCTATAGGCTTTAGTTGTCTGATCTGGAACAAACTTGGAATGGATAGTTATAATAGTCTCATGTGTGAATTTGGTGAAAATAGCTAAAGTAATTCCTAGTTGTGGTGTTATAAAAACAATCGGGGGCGCATGCTCTGCGTACACTATAGACGCACCTTTATTGCCAATTTGGTGGCCCTTGCTCTTATAGTGCCTGAGATCTATGTGTAACGGACGGAACGGACGGATTGACGGACAGACGGACATCGCTATATCGACTCGCATGTTAATGCTTATCAAGAATATACAATACTACTATACTAATGCTTCCTTCTACCTGCTACGCACATTTCTACCACTCATTTAGACCACTCTATTCTTTTCAAGTGTACGGTCCAAGAATATACGATATAATATCTATTAATTGATCAATTGGGCTAATTGGCTAATTAAGTACAACAAGCACTTTAACCGGTTCAGTAGTTCACAACAATTATGGGCTTAAGTCTGACAAAATATAAGGTAAATAACTTTCAGTTAAGTTTAAACTTTATTCATATTTCTGAAATTATTACTACTGCCTCTTGCAGATAATTTCACATTTTTAATCCAGAGAATTGCTTTGGTAATTATTTTAAGCCACTTTGCATTTAGGTCACCGGTTTTGAGGCCAACTTAACTTGTCTACTAATACTTTAGTCAAAACAATTAATTAATTCTTTGTAGATTAAAGTTATTGGGCACATTAAACAAAGTATTTAAAATTCATCTCATTTTAATTTAATTTTTTTGTTTGTTCGTTTTGTTTGTTTGTTTGCTCATAATGTGTGTTTGCAGAGTATTTCTGACTGACTGTTTGTGTGTGCGTGTGTGGCTGTGTGTGTGTGGGTGTGTTTGGTTTGTTTGTTGGCTGGTTGTTTGGTTGGTGCCTTAAATTCCTTGTCGCTAAAGCATTTTGGCTAGCAAAGAGCAGTCGAGTCAAAGGCGGCGAGTTCGCAGCAAATATTTGCCGAGGGACAAGTATGTGCAATTAAAATTTGATTTAATACAAAAGTACACATACAACCGCACACACACACACATACACAGATCATATATGCATTTGCATATATGAGTAGGTTTGTGTGTGTGTGTGTGTGTGTGTGTGTGTGTGTGTGTGTATTGGTTGTTTGCTTGTTTGCAGTTGGCATACAATATCCAATTTCCGAAATTACTTGCGCATCATCAGTTGAAAATTCCTTGAGTATCGAATGGAATTTAATTGAAGTCACGATTTTCACAAATTCAAGCAATTTACAAGCACACACACACACACACACACACACACACACATATGCCAAAACACTTATGTACACACACACACACCCACACTAACACATGTACACACACATGAGCTTAACATAAATAAATCAGATAACACATTAACACTTCTTTCTAGAATAAAATCCCCTTTCCCTTTCCCCTTCACTTTTCCCGCCCAAAATGGGGCTTTGGTAGTGTATTTTGTTCTTCGCTTCTCGTTTGATGTCGACGACGAATCCAGTGTCGTCCTTTCTTCTCTAACGTCCTTTCTGCAGCCCCCGCCCCTTTTCACTCCCTCCTCCTACCTTTCGTGCTTTGCCGTTCAGTTTGATGTTGAATTTTTAATTTTCATTAACATTTGCAGCCTTGAGTCGCAGCCCTTATGCTCCGCACGCCACTCCAAAAGGCAAGGGAAGATTCTGTGTATATGTGTATCTCAGTGTATGTGTGTGTGTGCGAGTATGTTGTGCGTCTTGTTGCTACTTTCGGTGGTGGTAGCAAATGTCCTTCGCACACACTTACAATTAGTATTTGCAGTGAGCTTAATTGATATTTGTATAATGAAATGTGTCATAGGCTTTTCTTGCCCGCATCGGGTCACAGGTGACGAGCACTACACCAAAAGCAAATGAGCGAGATAGAGTGAGAGCGAGTGAGAGTGAGAGAGAGACAGCGAGATATTAAATAACTATTGTATTCAAATAAACAACTTTTTTGAAGCTTTCCTAGCATTCTGCCTACAATTTACATTAGTTCATTACATAACATCTATAAACTATTTCAATCGAAAGTTGTTATTAGACCCGGTACTCTACAAAAGAGTAGAGGGGTGTACTAGGTTTGCCAAAAGCTAGTAGTGCGTAATACGTACAGGAAGGCTTTTCCAACCCCATCAAGTATATATATTCATGATTAGCATCAACAGACATGTCGATATAGCGATGTCCGTCTGTCCGTACATCCGTCCATCCATTCATCTGAATGAACAATTAGATCTCAGGCACTATAAGAGCAAGAGCCACCAAAATGGGTAATGAAAGTCCGCCTATAGTGTCCCCTACCGCCCACGATTGTTTTTATAACACAACTTGAATCTACTTTGGCTATTTTGACCAAGTTTACACCTTATGTGTATGAGACCATCTTAACTATCCTTACCAAGTTTGATCCGGATTGGAAAACTAACGCCTATACTTCGCGTAGGACAAATCGGTAGAAAATAGGAAATTTGTATGAAGACTGTTACTGTTAATTAAGCTATCGCAACCAAACTCACATACAGTAGAATCCGGTTATTACGACACTCAAGGGACCGACGATTTTACGTCGTTATACCCGGTAGACGCTTTAACCATACACAACCCCATACAAACTTGTATGAAAGGGCCAATCAAGTCATGAAATTTTCGTCGCAATGACCGGACAAACGCTTTAAGCGGAGTCGTTATAACCGGATTCTACTGTATTATGTGTATGATACCAAGTTTGAGCCAGATCGGTCAAGTATATAGCATCCATAAAACAAGTCGATTAAAAATTACTTATTTTTATAATGAGTACGGGGTCTTTAACATTCGGCTTGCTCGACTGTTCCCTTTCTTCCTGTTTTTTAAGAAATAGGCGATAAAATGACAATAATTCCATGGGCAACTGAAAAAAAAACAAACCTAAAATAATAAATTTAATTACTGAGGTACAAAAATACCGAAAGTTAGTATGTGCTTACTGTATTAGTGCATTAAATCCGCTTAAATAATTTCTTTATATCTTCCTTAACGCTTTATAAACTCCTACAAAGAAACCCAATTTTTTTTTTTTTTGCTGAAACCATTGAAGTTAAACGCCAAGTCAATGTAATCAATAGCTCAGCCCTTTAAAGAGCTTTCAAACCTTTTGAGCCCGGTCTTATGCCAAAACAAATAGAAAGTGTTGGCCGGGCCAAGAACTCGTTGTCTAAGCGGCTGCGTTGCAAATCTGTCAAATGTCAGCGCCAGCAGCGACGTCGACGTCAGCTCATTAAAAATAATAGATACGTATATTTGTAAGTATATATAGGAATATATGTATGTATGTAGAAAATAAACTCTGCCTGAGCTTGTATCGGTTTGAAAGCGTATTCTCAGCTGTAGTTGACACCTGGGAAACTTTTGTTGGGCTCACAAAATGGCGACGCCGCGTCGGCCTCTGCGCAACCATTTTGGGCCGGGTGTTTATCACATTGCTGCTATTAATTAAGCTTAACGAGGTTACCGTTCGCAACCACACCCAGTCACCCACGGCGATGGAAAGAGATAGAAACTGACGGTGAAATGTGGACGGGGGGATGCTAAGGCATCTTAAACCTTGCGACCGTGTAAATCCCCAGGCAACTTCATAATGAAATTTCGCCCTCATCTCATTAAAAGTCTTAAGCATTTTCACTCAGTAAATTGATGCATACACAACGAAAGTATAAATAAACAAATATATATGTTTATATAAAGGGTTCTATTCAGGATCAACAACAGATCAAATTTGCCACGCCTAGTTTTGCTGTATGCTTAATGCCTAAAATTTAAAAGCCAAAAAAGCAGTTGCCAGTTACCAGTTACCAGTTGCCTGTTACCAAACGGCAGCTGCCAACGCTTTGGCGCATATTTAATTTTTAATGAAGTTTAATGGATGCCGGAAGCTTTAAGATGAAGCGCCCAAAACTCAACTCAACTCAAAGGTCCCAAGCAGCAAAGTAATGCCATGCGCCCAAATAAGTATGCTAACATATTATTTAGTTGCCAGCTGTTGGTTCTTCAAGTAACTCAGTCATTCAGGAAATACATTTCCTAGTACTTAGTGAACATGCCAGTTTCACTTAAAAGTAGTCAAGCGAACAAACATGAACCGATTTCACTTTGTTGGCAATACCAAAGCAAACAATTGCTTATTAAATAAAACTTGTTTTTCTGCTGAGAAAATAATATGTCGAATTAAGAATCAAATAAATTACAAAGAAAACCTTTATTTATGTATTGAAATTAGTTTGAAGATTGCAGTTTCCCATTTATTTAAAAGTAAAATAAGACAAATGTCTAACAAATTTCATGACGAGCTAAATTACCTTTTTTTTTTTTAAATTATAGCTAGCTGTAGCAAAATGATTCCTTCATTAAAGCATAACTCAAATTGCCAGGAAAACATCTTTAAATATTTTTTATATTGATTGGAAATTTCTTAGCATCATTTACTACAATAACAGACCCGGAAAACTTAGTTTTTTTTTCATTGAAACACAACTCTAATTTTATTAAAATATTTTTCCATTCTTTTGAATTTTTTAAATCTGAAAAATCCCACAGAATGATAGAAAAATTGTCAATAAAATGTATGTTTACTGTCTGACCTTATAAAGCTTAATGAAGTGTACAATTCTATTCTGTTGTATGGTTAATAACTAAAGCGACTACTCGATTTATTCTGTCTCGTTAGGTCTCGCCTCACTTACAACACACTTAATAGAGTTGGAAAAGCCCATAATTGTGGAGACATAGCCAAGTGCAATTAACTAATGAATTGCTGTCCATTCATGAGTGATGATGTATCTTAAAGGGGCAGCGTATGGACTCTATGGGGTATGCCCCATAATCATTTTCCTTACAAATATTCAAAGCTCAAGTCTCAAGTGGCAAAAGCGTTAGAGACAACTGAGCGATAAGCATTCCATAATCACAGCAGACACCAACTTGCAGTTAATTAACATATTGTAAATACAACAACAACAACAATTGAGTTGCAGTTGAATCAAGAAACTAAGCTGTTGTTGTTGTCATTTGTTGTTGCTGCTGCTTGTGTTATCGCTGCTAATGCACTTTGGTAATGCACTTCAAAGTGCTTACACATCAATGTGCAGCATTGAGAGTTCAACATACAGCATTCTACATGCATCTCATTTACATGAATATAGCAACAATAATTACATGTGCTCGACCTCCCTCGTTTCCGCTGACGTCCAGAGAAGATTTTAATTCATTAGTAGACAACGGCCAAATGCATTTCCCATGTGTGTGGATTATGCAGTTTCCGCTTCACTGCAACTGCCACTGCAACTGCAACTGCAGCTGCTGCTGCTGCTGCTGCTGCTGCTTCTGTTGCTACAACAGTCACCATCGCCGCCATTTTATCTAATTGCGCCCACATTACGCATACGCAGCATAGTACACATCATTAAAATTACGAGTGCACAAAAATTCAAATTCCCAAAACCATTCCAAATGCATCCGCCGAGGGCAGTTTGACAAATTGTATTATATATTCAGTTAGCAAATATATTTATAACTTTTGTAAAAGTCTTTAAAACTCAGGCATGAAACAAAGAAAACTATAGCACACTTTTAGGTGCTTTTAGTATTATTTTTAGCTATGTGTTGAAATTTGTAGCCAGATTAAGTAAGTTAATTGTTTGAAATATGATTTATCATGTGATGTTTCAAACAAGCAGTTCTAATAACAACAACAACAAACACAAATTCCTCCACACGCAGTAGTAACGCATTAAAATAGAATTCAACATCAGAACTGTGTTTTGGGCTACTTTTAGGACAACCCTTGTTTAGAGCTCCTAGCTCCATTGAAGCGCATGCTGCACAACCATAAATCGTAGAACACCAAGGGGCATTCGGCGTCTGCAGCCTTGACAACTGCAAGTGGCATTAGTTGTAACAACAAATGCAGCATTACTTTTTCTAGTACAACGGATTTGCATTTGTTTGCTAATTGAAATTAAGCAAATATTTACAAGCACAAAAATAAGACAGAGTGGGGACTTGACCCACGTAATCCTTTTGTAGCGCATTATAAATTCGGGAGTGAGCGACCCCAAAAGGGCCACAGCAACAACAACAAGAATAACAACAAAAATAACAGTGTGCAGATAATTTAAATCCATTTGTATAACATTTGCCATTGCTTTCAATTGCAAACAGTTGAGTTTCTTCCTTGAGCCGCTTTTTTTTTTGGTAATTAGTAAGAAACGGGACAAAGAGCTCAACCGAAACGAAACGAACCGAAACGCAGTGGGGAAGGGGAGAACCCATAATCAAATGTTTAAAAAAAGATTTGCAAGTAAATCCCAAGGAATTATTTGCCACTTGAAACGTTTAAAAATGCCAACAAGAATCTGTCGATGCTGATGAGGGTGTTTCAACAGAAAATAAAAAAAAAAAAAAAAAAAAAAAAACGAAGGCGGAAAAGAGGAAAACATTCAAAATTGAGACAGGGAGAGTTACGATTGAAAAGGCAACCGAAACGTAGCGAAACCCAAGCGAACTCTGGGTCCATCTGAAGGTTTGGGGTCAGACAAACTTAATGAGCAAATTGTCAAATGCCGCGGCAAAGCGCGCACTTAAACATGCCGGGATCTAGGAAAATGACGCCCCCAACAAAAAGAAAAATAACTTGACGAAAAGTAGCAAGTAGCAGGACAGCATAGAAAAAAAGTAATACAGACATAGTTGATATTCGACGTAAATATACCTGTTAAACAGTATTATAAACATTTCAAAATCCATCGAATATATAAATTCGTACACTTCTAGTTCAGTTCTTAATACTAAATTCATTTTGGTAATAATTTCAAATAAACTTAAACGAGTAACGGGTTTTATAACCGTTTTATACCCGAACCAAGCTTAAGAAGAAACAAAATAGAATAAAGAGGGCGAGAAAGATAGCGAATAAGAGAGCGAGGAAGAGAGTGAAAAGTAAAAGTTAGCGCCGCTGTTGTTAGCCATGTTTGGGGATTTGAATAAACAGTTACGCTGATTTAATTTGGCTCAACGAAAATCATTGGCGAGGAAAAAATTCTATCACAGTATGTCGTCTGTCACCCTCGATTTGATTTTTAAATTGCGTTCGTGATAAATTGACGAAAT
Organism: Drosophila parthenogenetica; assembly: GCA_035047505.1. Taxonomy (NCBI): domain Eukaryota; kingdom Metazoa; phylum Arthropoda; class Insecta; order Diptera; family Drosophilidae; genus Drosophila; species Drosophila parthenogenetica. Next base: position 1,678,147 of record JAWNPM010000174.1, read on the forward strand.
GAACAGCAATAACGCCACCAAAGAAATAAATAAAAAAAAAAGCTAAGAAAACTGAAAAAATTCTACATACAGAAATATATATACATATATATTTGTATATGTATTGCAAAGAAAATTGACAACTGTCAAGACGGCACCCCGAATAGACATATAAAAATTAACTACAGACTACTTATCTTATTTGTTGACGCAGTCAGCATCCAGCCAGAAGCCAGAAGCCAAAAGCCCAGAAAAAAAAGCCAAGAAGAAAGCAAAAAAAAAAAAAAAGCCATTCATCCCAATATGAACGGAAGTCAAGAAAAAAGTTTGCCCGCCACTTTTGATGTATGTGCTGGCGGTGGTGAGGTGGTGGTCTGGTGTTATGGTGGTGCGTGGTATACAACGATATGGACGCGTATTCTTGTGGCAATATGCTACAAGTATCCTGGGGCGTAGACAGGAAGCAGACAATCAAGCCAAATGATAGGCTGTATGAAATGAATGACCGGTTTACAATGTTTCCTTTCTAAAGTTTATTTCAAGAGCTCAACATCTTTCTGTATTTTGTGTGCTAATGAGCAGTTGGAATTGCAGGTAAACTTCCACTTACTTTTCTATTCATTCCTTTTTCCAGACCTTATTAATTTAGAGCTTAACTTTCTCGGTTGATTATCACAAAGAGTGCGTATAAATTGACTCGGATTACTTTCTCTGTATTCAATGAACTTAGATTGCGTAGGCTTATGTTATAATTATGAGTTAGAAAAGGAAGAAAATATGTGCTTTTCTGGTTTATATATATTGGTAGATTGGTAGATAATATAGGGGATAAGTTTATTAGAGAAAACTTCATTCTAAAACCCTTTTCTGCATATCTTTTACCATTAAATAATATTTGACTTGCATTGATTGAAGTCATTTAAAAAGTTAAATTTGTTCTCACATCTTTAATCTATCTTGTCACTTACCTCTACCGCTGCGTCCTACAAATCGCAGGTCATTGAATTTCGCAACTTGGTTCTTCATGACGGCGGTGCAGTTCCGTAGTTCACCACAAAAGTTCTCATCGTTGCCAGCGCGTATGGTCACAATAGTGCCATCCATAACCTCACCGAGTGCCAACACCTTGAAAGCAATGGGCAGCGTTTTATTGGATCGCCAATGGGTGGGTAGCGTAGTACAGACCTAAAGATTAGAGTTTATTTAATTATGGAATTTAGTAGTAGAACTGAGACATGTATTTCAATTTATTAATCTTAAACTTAACCCTTTTGAACTGCATCAAACCTTGAACACAAATGTAACATTTTTGAAGATAATTGTCCAATTCACCAAAGGCAAAACAAATCTAACAGTCTTGGTACGAATATATGTATAAACAGCTATATATTTTGTGTATATTCAAACTTGATTTGGTTTAGTTCCATGAGTATTTAAAATTCAACTTATAATTTTGCGATCAGAAAAAGATTTCCTTTTCTGGCGCGGCGAAAATCTAGATGATTGAAAATATTTCGCTAAAAAATACCTGCAATCTTATGAAACGAGTGCTGTATCAACTGACTTATGAACGGGTATTTTAGTACACTTACCACATGTGGAGAGCCCGTTTTCACTAGCTCGCCAGGATGTTCCGCTAACAGGACATCGACAGTGCGCTCGATCAGATTCTCTGGCGTCAAATAAGGACTCGTATCCACGGGTTTACTTTTACTATTGCTATTGCTGTTGTTATTGTTGTTGTTAGTATTGCTGTTGTTGTTATTGTTATTGCTGCTGTTGTTGTTGTTATTGCTCTCCGCATTGCGTCGCTTTGATGTGCTGCCCGTTGTTGTTATTGTTGTTGTAGCCGTTGAATGTTGTTGCTGTGCCGCTTGTTGTTGGTGTTGCTGATGTTGTTGTTGCTGCTGTTGTTGTTGCTGCTGCTGTTGCTGCTGCTGCTGAGTTTGATTTGAGGTAGTCGAACTTACCTCAGCTGAAATGTGCATTATTGCTGTTGTCTCCGCAAAAAGATGTCTTTTAATTGATTTGTCGAATGTTTTTAAAGTCAAAAATTTCGCGCACTGTTTGGCCACTTGGACATCTGCAAAAAGTAAAGCAAAATTAATGCTAAAAGTTCGATTCATTCGTATGTGAATTGCTAGTAAGAATTATATTTACAAAGACAAATATAACAATATGATTTTGCGGTTAAAAAAATTGTAAATAATTTAATTTATTAATTTTCATTGTATACCAACATAATAAAAAAATTTTGTTAAAAATAAAAACATATCTTTTAAAATTTGTAATTTTAAAATAAATAAAGTTAAATAAAATGAATAAAATATTCAAAATATTGAAAATGTTATAATTTACTAAAATAAACAATATATTTACAAGCTATAAATAATAAATTTTGAATCAATAGAACTAACACTGACTGACTACACTATTTATTTTCAAACTTTTCAAAATTCATGACAATTATTTCATAATACACTTTTTTTAAACAATTAAACACTTTAAATTTGACTGCAACCGTTGTTTTTCAATTTATGACAGTCAACCACGGTTTGATTCCGATTTAAGCGCGTCTTTGAAAAGTCACGACCTTAGTACAAAACTGCCCAAATAAGTAGGCAACACTTTTTGCATATTTAGGCAATTGCAAAATATTTTCATAGAATTGCAAGCAAATCAAAGCTTAAATTTAGCTTATGTATTATTAAAATACTTGTGTAAGAACCAAAATCGACTTTTTGATTGCGGCTCTTTTGAGCAGCAGTACAACCGCACACCTTAGCGCACAATTTGCATTTAAGCCGCCTTCGACAAATGCAGCTCAATTAAATATTAAAAAATCATAACCATTTTGATTGAATGAAGCACGAAGGGGGGCCCAAAAGGTCAACTAAGATAAATGGATGGAGCAGCAATCGGGAAAACCAATGCACATCATAAAAATACAAAAAAAGCAACACGAGCGAAAGGAAAAAAAAAAATTAAGTTGAAAAAATTATAATAATAATAATGAAGCGCCAGCTGTTGCCCATTTGTGTTTGGCCACCAAAAAATCAACAATGTGCAATCACACAGGTACATACTCACACACACACACACACACTTTTGAAAATGGCTGCGTGTATAAATAAAAATGATTCCGACTGCTGCGATGCGCGTTGTTTTCCCAACGAATTTTTTTTTGTTCTTTCGACAACTACTGTTTTTTGTTGCTTGTGTATGAATTTATATACATGTATGTGCACATACACACACTGGCACAATATATGTACTCGTTTTTTACAACTTCCGTTTGAATTTTTGCATACACAACATTCGCAGCTGGCCACCAAATGAGCTCGTCCAGCGACTATGCGGCGACATATGTGGCCACAGACACGGGACACGGGACATAGGACACACAGTAGATGGTACGGTACACAATACTGGAGACATTACAGAACAGTGAAACAATACCAAAGGAATTTTTGTGACGAGTGCACGTTGAGGTAGGCTCTATGGTAAATTGAGCTCCAAAACAACCGCAAAGTGCATCCAATTATTTGTTAAGGTATTGCAATTTGTAATAAAATCTACAAGAGAGAAGCTAAGAAATAACGACTGTAAAATACCCCGTACTTATTCTGCATATTTTAACTTATAAGATTCCTATGGAAACCAAACAAGTAATGACCCAATTTATTAGAAATTATGTTAAATTGAAACTATTTTAATAAAGATAATAATTTTCTGATTTATAACAGATTTTTTGATTGTGAACTTACTTGATCTTTACGTGAAGAAATTAATTTAAGTTAGCTTTAAGGGAACCTTCTCATAAAAGATTCCAAAGTCTATAAACCAATGAACCAAAGCTTAAAAGCATAAAAGTTTGTTATATTTTCTCTGCATTATACCTAAAGTCAAGTTGTTTAGACAAAAATAGACCCTATTTATATGCACTTAAGAATAAATTTAGATTTCCCATTTATTTTTTACTTTGACGTTCTTAAAAAATTATAAATAAAAAATATTAAATGTTTTATTTAATTATATGGCATAGAAAAAAGTATTCCCAATCCTTTCCTTTTTGAATGAAGTAAATCTGATGTATAGATCGAGCCCTACCAATGAAATACGGATGGAAAACAGTGTTTGAAGAATCACGCTTTCAAAATTTTTGTACCAGCTGGAAGCGCATGGAAGGCAGTTGAATTCGAGTCGCTATAACACTGAAAATAATTATCCAATCGAAAAATCCTTTTGCTTACATATTCTGTGCATATCCATATTTTAAAGTATCGATTTGGCCGACTCAATCCATAAGAAAGAGGAGCTTCTTTAAGACAAGTTAACTGAACTTTCTTATATAAAATTAAAGTAATGATTTGTGTTTGGCGATCGTTAATTTAAATACTTTTCAATGTCAATTATATTTTGATTTATGCCTTAATGCAAAACTTTATAAATATTTTTGTGTAGAGAGAGAGATCTATATTCAACTTTTTTCTTGCCGAAATCTTCCTGAATTCAATTCTTTTCAATGGCATTTATCTTGAAGTACATTTAAACTGGTGTTTCGTAACTACAACTAAAAACTTTAAGTTATATTAATTATAATGCATTTCAAAGTATAAAAACATTAATAATTTCTGTATTAACAAATTTCCTTTTGAGAAGTTTTTAATCATTTGCTACTTACATTTGTTTATGCAATGTTTATGCTTCCAGTTGTGCAATTGTTTAAATTATTATTTTGTTTATTTTTTAGAGTAAAATATATATATATTTCTTTAATTTTATTTTGATATTGCTCACGTGAAAAAAAAAACCCGACGAACTTGAATTATATCACAAATGTGCACAGTAAAAAAATTGCAATAATTGTGACTATTTTGATGTGATTTATATACTTTTAATGTAAGGATTAATTAAGGTAGACGCACACACACTTACTAACCAGCACAGACAGAGACACGCAGACACACACACACACACACGCACGCACACACAGACACGCACAGGTGTTGAGCACTAATTGATAAAACCGTTAAAAGGCGTTGAGATTGCGATACCGATTACTATAGAGATTGTGAAGATTTTGGAGCTGCTGTTGGCGCTCTTATTGGGCTCTGCGGCTGGCGATCGAATCAAACGACACGGAGATATTAAACTATTTTTTTGCGGTAACCATGAACGCGACCACTACGAGCGGTTGGCGACGCCGACAGCGAAGTCAACGGCGCGTCATCATAATCACGACGCGCCCAAGGACGAGAACGAGAACGGAGACGAGGATGAGAACGAGGACGAGGACGAGCACAAGAACGAGACGAAGCAGCGACGTCGTTGTGAAGGAAGCTATATAGCTATATTGAAGGTATTGGAGTCGGAGAGTCTTAGAGTCTGTGACTGAGACTGAGACGAAGACGGCAACTGAAACTCAGTCTGAGTCTGAGTTCAAGTCTTAAAAGAGCAGACGCCGCAGAGTCAAATGAAATTTGTTGGGAGTGCGAGTTGGACGTGGACGCCTCTTTTAGCGTTTTTCGAAGCAACCGCGTTGGGTATATAATTCTTTTTCTTGGCTTAACATTTACCACGAGAACCAGTAGCAGTGGTTTTTACTTGTGGTGTCCCAGCAGCGACGTCGACGCCAACGCCAACTCCAACGCCGACCCGATGCCAACGTCGCCGTCGACGTCGCTGCGACGTTACGGCCGAAGCAGAAGCCAAGCCAAAAAACCGAAACCAAAACCGAAACCGAAACCAAAAACGTCAACTACACCACAAGCAGCAAAGGCCGCAACGATGTCTTCAACTTGGTGCCCCCAACCGAGCAGACTCCGCACCCCTATGCCCATACCCAGCTACACCTCCTGCAGCCCTCCTGGACGTTCCAGCCAAGGTGGTGAGAAAAAAAAGCGCTCAATTTGGTTACTCGCAACACCTTCGCCAAGTGCTTGAAGTAACCCAAACCCCACGAAGACACGCAGACTGGAAAGCAGAGACGCAGGCAGTGCAAGGCAGAGGGAAGCAGCAGGAAGCTGAAGAAAGCAGCGCAGCAGCAGCAGCAGCACAAAAAAATTGAGTTCAATTTCGCAGGAACTTGGAAAGCAGCTGCCTCCACAGCTCCACTCATTTTTATATGCAGAGTAAAATGAATTTTTCTGCTATTCCATTTTTTTTTGTACTTCTCGCTCTCTTTTCTGGGCGCTAGCAACCCCTATGTAAGACGTCTTGGAATTCACACCGACGTCGCGACGTCTTAGAGATTTTGACTCAAGCAGAGCGTCAAAAAAAAAAAACAAAAAAATAAAAAGAGCTCAACGCATTCGCATATCGTGGTAAATAAGGCAAATGGACTCCCCACAGTAGCTCAACCTCAAGATTGCAGGTCCAAGACGTTGGCCAAAAAAAAAAGACCCAAAAAAAATGCTAAAACCGGCGTGGCTTTGCGGCGAGCCTCCGCTAACCGTAGAATGTGTAACTGAGACAACGTATCGCCCACAGACAGAGACGGCTCTACATAGAGCATGACAGCGCACAAGACAGAGCGAGAGCATTAGAGAGGGAGAGCGAGAGCGAGAGAGAGCGAGTTGTCGTGGGTAGAACGGTAAAAACTTGCGGCTGCCATTTGCGGCCAAAGACGAGGCAATATTTTCAAGCTAGGCGCTCACAGCTCGACGTTGCCTCGAATTGCATGACTTGAGTGAAAACCACATGAGCATAAGACGTCCCCCTTACACACACACACACACACACACAGTGCGTGATGAATTCGTTGGCTTCAACTTTTTTTTTTTTTTGTCACCAGGGCGGAGTTTTCTTTTCTTGCCATTTTTTTCTTTTTTGCTGAAAGTGCTCGAAGTGGTTTGGAGATATTAACATTACGTTCAACCCTCCTACATTTTGCGGTTTTAGTATGTAGCGACAACAAGCCAAGAAGGAGCTAACTGATAACACTCGGATGGTTTGGTGGTGGTTGTGACAGTATTGGTATTTCTAGTGGTGGTGGTGGTACTGCTACTGTTACTGGCGGTGGTGGTGGAATGTATTGTCAGTCGGCGGTTGCGCAGCAAACATGTCGAAGGGTGTGTGGTTGGCATAATGAAACCGCAAGAATTATTATACGCTGCGGTCGATTACTAGTATATCAAAATTCTAATACCAAAAGTACGAACAACCAACCAAACGGCTTTCCGTCATTGGCCTGGGCCAATGGGCATGAGCTGCATTCCACGCTGAGCAGCGACGAGCAGCAGCGCTATGAGAAAATGGTGGTCCGCAGCTGAGCAAATTGAATGAAATACGCAAAGTTCAGGCTCAAGTTAAATTATAAAAATATATTACATAGTTTTTTGTCTTTTAAATGAGTAAAAAGTATGTAATGGTGGCTTAAAATATATAACTATTGACGTTAGTTAAACTAAACTTTAGATTATATTTATTACAAAAATTATTAAACATTGTGCCCACACTTTAAACTAATTTCAAAACAAGTAAGAAAAGTACAGTCGAACGAGCCCGACCGTATAATACTCTCTGCTTCTATTCCCAATTATAGTGTTTAAATCGGTATCCGGATATTACAATAGATAGTTCTTGTATTAAAATACGTTAAAACAAAAACAAATCAAACGATTCATAAATAACAAAACTGTACGATAAGAACAAATGCCTTAAAAACGGCATGCAAGTTTGAATAGTTTTTTATTTCGTATGGAAAAAGGGGCGTGGCAGTCCAAAATTGTAAATGGCAATGCAATTATGCTGTCTCTAAGAACCTGCGTAGCAAAATTGGTATTCCTAAGTGCCATAGTTACCGAGATATTCGACAAAAACATAGATTTTTTCCGAGGTGTGAAGGATTTTTGACTCATTGTGGGCGAATGGGGCGTGGCATCGAAAAAAAAAAGATTATTGTTTTGACTGACTAAATATCGTGTCGATTGAGACCAAATTCGAACTTGTAGCTCTTACCATCTCTGAAATCTGTTTGTTCATACGGACAGACAGACAGACGTACAGACAGACAGACTGACAGACAGACAGACGGACATGGCTATGTCGACTCGGCTTATGACGTTGATCAAGAATATATATACTTTATGGGGTCTGCCACGCCTACTTCTGTCTGTTACATACATTTGCACAATCCCAATATATTCTTAAAGAGAGTATAAAAAAAACGTTAAATTTGTTTAATATTTATTTAGCTAACGAATTTATTATTTTTTGAAGGCATTTGTTACAGAAAGTCACCACAGTTTAAAGATGTGAAACACGAATAAAATTAGCCAAAAGTTTAAAGTTTTCAACTATAGTGCGGTCTTAGTTTTGTTTGCTGAACAAATTCTAATGTTTTACTTTTTGTCTTTAGTTTATTGTTGATTACTATTAAATTAGACGAATCGACTCTAAAAGACCCCGTACTTCAAAAAAGTAATTCCTGAACGATTTTTTATGGGAGCTATAGAATATATATTTGCCAGATCCAAATAAGAATTGGTGAGAGTAGTTGTAATTTTACCATGCACATAATTTGTGAGTTTGGTTGGAATCGCTTAATCGCTGCATCTGCCTGTCATATAGACGGACTTTCATTCCAAATTTGGTGTCTCTAGACCTTAGAGTCTCTGAGATTCAAGCGTTCGAACGCACGGGCGGACAGACATACAGACAGATGAAGACACAGACATTGCTATATAGTGTCGGCTGCTGATGCTGATCAAGAACATATAAACTTTATGAGGTCGACCACACCTCCGTCAGCCCGTTACGTACATTTCGTTCCTGACAAACGTAGTAGAACCCTGTACTATTTTTGAGTGCGGCGTCTAAATATTAGAAGATATATGATAACAATTTTATCAAATTTTAGAAACTGAATAACTCAATTTCATGGTAACGGATGAAGAGACTGGAATATATACACCCACTCGGCTGTTAATGTTTAAGAAGAATGTATAGACAATAAAGGGCCAGCTACAAATTTTCCAGAAAAACTTAAGATTCATATCCATAAACATATAAAATTTAAATTTTATGAAACGAAATAAAAGCCAAGTTTAACTTCGAACTGCTTTAAAAAAAATCAGGTATTTTGGAAATGCTTACGGGTACGTATTTACTTAAAGAGTTTTTCAACCCACAAAAGTAAACACACATATAAATAAATATATTTGTGTGTTTATCATTAGGCTGCCCACAAAGCGATTGGTAAGTGGATGGCAGTCAGTTCTTTCGGACCAACTCGTTATTAACGCCTTGAAGCGGGCCAATTAAAACATAACCCAAATGCAAGTCCAAGACAAGCAAATAGAAGTGTGCTCAAGTTGGCTAAGAGGTTGAAGAAAGAGAAAAAAGATGGAGAAATGAGGAGAGAGGGAGTAAGCGAAGGAGAGGGATTCTTAGAGCTCTGGGCAGATTGAAGACCACGAAGCGACACCCCGACAATGGGAACGTGGCGACAATTATGTGCAGCAAAAAACAGTACAAAGTGGAGGATTGAGGAGACGAAGGAGGAGTGGTCGAGGTGGAGGGAAGGGGCTGAAGCAGAAACAAAAGCGAAATCCTTGCCTGAAAGATTTTGTGCAAATAATTTAAGAGGCAGTGAAAAAGTAAACGACAACAACGGAAATGGCTTAAGGGGTGAACTGAGGTGGTGCGAGGTAGGCGACGAGGTAGGCAAGTGGGTGGTTGGGTGGTTTCAGTGGGTGTTATCCTGATGGCATCCCAGTGCTTGGCATACACTTTAATGGCCAGCAAAGCGATGACAAGCGACAAAAGCTGTCGGCTGTTGACGGCTCTCTGGCAGCTTTTGTGTGTTGATTTTTCTTTTAATTGTTGCGGATTTGCATTCTGACACATTTGTCAACCTCAACCTCAGTCTCAGTCTCAGCCTCAGTCGCAGTTATGCGTTGACTGTGGCGGCGCCGTCGACATCAGCGTTGGCGACACAAAAGGGTTGCCTACGAGACGTTCTGCCTGTGGCTGATAGAATAAAGGAGTCGACGATGGAACGGAGGGAGAAGCAGGAGCAGAAACATTCACTACAAACCTCGTTTGCTCAGGTTGTGTGAGAAGCGTTTATAATTTATTAGCTAGCGGGTACTGTGGGAAAACGTGTAATAATTGCTTATAAATACAATTTAGTCGCACTTTTTGCAAGTCACAATATTTAAAAAAAGATTAGAAGAGTTTTCTGCATTTTTTTAACAAAAAACGAATCTTTATTTATTTTTAACTTGCGTAAGTGAATTTAATTTTCAAAGTTGCTTTTTAAACAGCCCAGAACATATTTCTATATTTGTCGCATTATTTTTTTAAGTACCCATATTTAATAATTATTAACTAACTTTGAAAATATAATACAGTAGAATCCGGTTATTACGACACTCAAGGGACCGACGATTTTATGAACTTGTTTTTGTTGTTGAATTCAACCAACTTATTTCTAATTTTTATTGGACTTAAAAATTTAAAAATAATGCTCAAAGTTCATAATAAATTTTTAGCCATTTTGATTTTATTTTTCATTTTTGCTAGACTAGAAAACCAACAAATTTTGTTAAGTTTAAATCGCGTTTTAAATATTTTTCTCATTAAATGTATGTAACTTGCCTGCAAATAAATATTAAACTTTTCCACGTCACAGTTTTTTCTTGAATGCATTTAAAAGTTAATTTAAATGAAACAGTAATTATTATTTTTTGGTAACTAAGTACGCTTTACTTAGCATAATTTATAAATATAATTAATGTTAAAATTAATTCATTCTATATTTAAATGGTAAATATTTTATTTTATTTTAATAATTGCTTAATATTAAAATATATTTTAAAATAAATCTGCTACTTTCCATGGTGGCAGGTGTCTGTGTATTTTTACGTGTGTTTGTGAGTGTGACAGGAGGTGAGTTCCTAAGCCCGTTGGGATAATAATAAACGCCAGGGCCAAGTCATTTGTCAGAGAGACTCAACAACAACACCTCCAAACAACCTGTACTTATGTGTGTGAGTGTGAGTGTTGCGTGGGTGTGGGTATGTTGCGTGTGTGGAAGTGGAAGTGTGTTTTGAGTGACATGTGTCAAAACTGAAAAACTACGCGAATTTGTGTCAAATACCCTTGTCAGCGCGTTTCAAGTGCAACAAAACACTCGAGAAAGCACGTGTTGTTGAACGGAAAGAGGGAAAGAGTGGAAAATTAGAGTATGTGACAAAGTAACGCACACGGAAAGATAAATACTCAAAACTGTGAATCTATCCGTCCTTCCGTCCGTCCTTCTGTCTGTCAGTCCCAAAAGAGTTGCGAGTTCAGTTCAATTAAGTTGAAGTGTGTGTCTTTTCACGCTTCTAATATGATGCGGAGGAATTTTTTTGTCGGTATTTTCAGTAAACAGTTTTGAAAAAGATTTTTAGTACGCCAAAAGATATTGTTTTAACCAGAATAGCATATATATTCCTACTATTTCATATTCTTACGCTTTTATGATGTATGTAAGAAGAATATTTTAAATTTATTATAAACAAAGCAAACAAATATATTTTGTGAACGGTCTTTTTTAATCAAACGTTTCTAATTGTTCTTCCAGTCCGTCTCTTTATTCTCTTGCTTAGGAACAAACTTCTTCCTCTTCGATTATCTCTACTATCTATATCGATCTGTTTACATTTATGTTATTCTTATGTTATGTTAATCTACTGTACATTATTGGTATTCCTACTTAGTAGCCTGCTACAATTTTTTTTTTCTTTTTTTTTTCATTTGACATATTATAAGCATACATTGAACAAGTAAGAAAAGTACAGTCGAACGAGCCCGACCGTATAATACTCTCTGCTTTTATTCCCAATTATATTGTCAAAATCAGTATCCGGATATTACAATAGATAGTTCTTGTATTAGAACACGTTACAACAAAAAAGACAATTTATAATCGAACATACATATGTTTGTCTGTATGCACATACAAATTGACGTTGTATATATGTGTGTATGTATACTATTGCCGCCACACATTCATCAAAAGAGTTCGAATATATGCTTATATGTTTCTGTCGCGCTCGCACTCATGCATTGACTTAAATATTAACTTTATAATCGTTATCTCTGTTGTTTATTGTTGGATTTTTATGCAACTTTCAGCATAGCTTGATATTATTTGTCTTCAAAGGAATCATAAATAACAATATTGTACGATAAGAACAAATGCCTTTAAAACGGCAAGCAAGTTTAAAAAGTTTTTTTTTTTCTTACGGAAAAAGGACGCCCCCCAGCCAAAAATTTGAAATGGTAATGTATTTATGCTGTCTTTAGGAACATGCGTACCAAAATTGGTATTCCTAAGTGCCGTAGTTACTGAGATATTCGCTTTAAACATCTATTTTTTCCGAGGTGTGCCCAGTTTTTTGATCATGGTGGGCAAATGGGGCGTGGCATCAAAAAAAATTCTTGTATTGACTGAAAAAATATCGAGTCGATAGAGACCAAACTCGAATTTGTAGCTTTTACCATCTCTGAAATCTGTTTGTTCATACGGACGGACAGACAGACGGACATGGCTATATGGACTCTGCTTATGACGCTGATCAAGAATATATATACTTTATGGGGTCTGCCACGCCTCCTTCTGCATGTTACATACATTTGCACAAACCCAACATACTCTTGCAGAGAGTATAAAAAAGTTTAATAAGAAATCTGTAAAGTGGAAGCTCACATCACGTCTACTAAATCTTAAGGCATTTATTCTTACAGCCATTAGATTAAATTTTCAACTGTTTCTAATTCAGGTGTCTTAAATAGTGTTCTTATCGTAATCAAATTTGGTTTAACTGTATTAGTTGATGTCACGCATTTACTCTATGAGTTTGATTAAGATATTATTAGAAACAAAATAATTTTCACACTAAGTTCACATTGCTTACCTGTAATTCTTATGAAAGTTGTTTGATTTAGTAGTCTGATCCTAAAGAAAGTTGGTCAGTTTATGTAGTACGATAATTTACATGTTCGATTAAGATTGCTTTAAAAACATAAAACTTTTTCATACTTATTAAAAATTGAGCTTTGACATCGAATTTACTTCCAATTCAAATTTCGAAAACGCCGTTTTATTGCACGATGAAGTTTTGAGATCTACCTTGTGTGAAAATTTCATCTCTCTGGGACCTTTGGTTTGGTATCATATGAGCAATTTTTTTCTTAAGATACAATTGATATACAATGTTCAACTTGTGCGTATTATATCCATAAACAACGAATTGTTTAATGGATTAAATTACAGCATGACAAGTCCAATGAGAACCATTAACTCAGTCTCAAAAAAATGTCACTACTTTCGAGGGTTGTTCCAATATTTTTGCAAATTTCTGCAGAACAGACAAACAAAAAAATAACAAAATTGCCTTTGATCAATGAAAACAAATCATAAAACGCGGTTTACAGCTCCCATGTGTGTAATCGCTGACGTTTAACGTTTTGGGCTTCTTTAAGTCTTATGACTGGCACGTGAGGGTTGCATAAGATATATCCATATATATACACAAAAAAAATACACAAAAATATACAAGTTGGAGGATATATAACAAGAAATAACCTTTTCCACATACCCGAAACATGCGCCATGGGAATTTGTGTTTTGAGCCAGTTACAAAGTTTAAAAAATGTTAAATTAAGCATTTGTTTTGATTTTGAAAAACATAAACCGTGAGCAACCCAAAGTTACTGGGTTAGACAATACAATTCTTTCAGCTTCAAACTTGTCTATCCCTGATGTCAGCCAAAGTATCTTAATTTTTAGAGGCATTGCCCCTACCCTGCAATTGGTAACAATATTTCCTCTTGATATTTCATAAGCTCCACTTTAGTGCATGTAGTTCAGATGTAAAGATGAATTAAATTTCTCGAACACATTTAGTTTCGTTTGAATTTAATTTAAGTGTGCTGGAATACTAGGTAACATTAACATTAACATTAACATTAACATTAACATTAACATTAACATTAACATTAACATTAACATTAACATTAAAATTAACATTAACATTAACATTAACATTAACATTAACATTAACATTAACATTAACATTAACATTAACATTAACATTAACATTAACATTAACATTAACATTAACATTAACATTAACATTAACATTAACATTAACATTAACATTAACATTAACATTAACATTAACATTAACATTAACATTAACATTAACATTAACATTAACATTAACATTAACATTAACATTAACATTAACATTAACAAACAGCAATTTCAGCAGATCGCTATGCAAGAAGAATTTTATTCTATAGAGGATCGGATATGTTTCCTTCTCACATTCCCTATACTCACTACGAGTACCGGGTACAGCTTTGGTATAAATCTAAAATTGCTGATTATATACATACATTTGTTCTTTGATTTTAAGTAAGCGAATTTGAATGAAAATTAATACAAATTTTAAATGCGTTGGCTTGGTAACTAATGCACGTAATTTCTTCGTTGATAGAATCGTAAATTCTTTTATCGAAACTGAAGAAAATTCCAGTGCTAGCAAAAGCAAATCTTCTGTTAATTTCCAAATCAAAAAAAAAATAAAATAAATAAAAAAGTTCATAAAAAGAAAACTCAAGTGGGAAAAAAGTGCAAACTTCGTTCGATGTATCATTGCGTGCAGTGCATAGTTAAAAGCCATATTTGTTATACTCTCTGCAAGAGTATATTGGGTTTGTGCAAATGTATGTAACAGGCAGAAGGAGGCGTGGCAGACCCCATAAAGTATATATATTCTTGATCAGCATCACAAGCCGAGTCGATATAGCCATGTCCGTCTGTCCGTCTGTCCGTCTGTCTGTCTGTCTGTCTGTCCGTATGAACACACAGATTTCAGAGATGGTAAGAGCTACAAGTTCGAGTTTAGTCTCAATCGACTCGATATTTAGTCAGTCAATACAAGAATCTTTTTTTTTTTCGATGCCACGCCCCATTCGCCCACAATGAGTAAAAAACCCGTCACACCTCGAAAAAAATCTATGTTTTCGGCGAATATCTCAGTAACTATGGCACCTAGGAATACCAATTTTGGTACACGTGTTCCAAGAGATGGCATAAATGCAATGACATCAAAAATTTTGGGCTGCCATGCCCCCTTTTTCTGCAAGAATTAAAAGAAAATTTCAAACTTGCATGCCGTTTTTAAAGCATTTATTCTTATCGTATAGTGTTGTTATTTATGATTCGTTTGAAGACGTATCATGTCAAACTCTCTTGAAAGTTTCATAAGAATCCGACCATAAACAAGAAAGAAATGAAGCAACAAAGACTTTATTCGAGAGCAATGAGAGCGAGAGAGACAGCGCTAGTCGTGCCGACCAATAGTATTCATACACACATATGTATGTGCATACATTTAACGTCAAACGAATTTGTATGTACATACAGACAAACACATGTATGTTCGATTATGCTTAGCTTTTTTTTTGTTTTAACGTGTTCTAATACAAGAACTATCTATTGTAATATCCGGATACCGATTTAAGCATTATAATTGGGAATAAAAGCAGAGAGTATTACACGGTCGGGCGTGTTCGACTGTACTTTTCTTACTTGTTTTAATGGTCTGAAGTGAAGAAGGACACACAAAGAAAAAGACGGAAAGAAGGTGGGAATGGGTCAGCCAATGGTGACAATAAACGTAAGGACAAGGATAATAATAAGTGACTAAGTGAGTGAGTAAGTGAGTGAACACGGCGTCAGATAACGATAACGTAAATAATGACCGAATGCCGAGCAAAAGCCGAAAGAAATAAAAAACAAGCAGAGCTGAGTAGGTGGGGCTGCGGGGAGTGGGAGCGGTATAAAAACGTGCTCGATATTCAATAACCGCACCGGACTCTAAGAACGCACAGGGCAACGCAAAGGGATAAGGAGGGGAAGGGAAATGGGGGAAAAATGATGGAAAGAGGGGCAGGAAAAAATTGAATTGAACATTTCCGGGCCAACGCTGACGGTGGTAACCATATGAGGCTGTGGAAATCGTTGAGGAAAGGGATGTGAAAAGTCCAAGTCCATGACTGACCCATTCAATTAAGCATGAAAAAAATGACCCGATGTGACCTGACCCGAGGCAAGGCAGCGAAGAGGGTGCTCAGTCAGCCTACGTGCCATGATAGTCCTCAGTGTTCATAAAAAAAGGACATCGAGGACATTGGGAGCAGGCGAGTATGAGTAGCAGCACTTAAGGAGCAACGGACGCTGCCCACAACAAAACACGCATCACTTGTCACACATACTTAGCAGCACAAGCAGAGCGAAAGAGAGAGGGAGTGGGTGAGAGGGTGGGGGAGGGAGTGGGTGTGGGTGTGAAGGCAAGCGAGAGCGAACGAGTAGGACTGATACCAATAACGCGCCCAAAAGGACTCACTTATTGTCATGTCCTGGTGTTGTTATTGAGGTGTAATACAATTTTTTCCATGATACCCATAACAATGTGAATGAGCGAAAATAAAAACAGAACAAAAATACAGCAAAAAGCAATAAAATAGACTAGTAACCGACTGGTTAATACCCGTAATTTATTTATTTATTTGTTTAATTTATTTTTGAAATTCCTTAACAAACCACTGCAAGTGTTTTATAATCCTTTATAGTTTTTCCACAGTGTTGATATAACATTCGATCATATTGGAATCCTATATGACTGGCTAAACATCCGTCTTAAAACGTCTCAACATGAAGCTGAAACTTTGTATAAATTTAATCAAAATTGCTAACTAATTCAACGAATAAGAATATAGTATTTAAAACAAAATATTTTCTTTTTATTTTCCAATTTCATTAAATTAAACGTTTCATTTTAGAGTACTTATCAACACCGTTCAGACAAAAATAGACCGTAAAAAAATATTATTTTTTATTTCTGTAACTTTTGTAAACATTTTAGAAATCTATTTTTGAATAACAACTATACAAAGTAAGTTTATCAAATTACAATCATTATTAAATGGAAATATAATATGTGAATATTATATTTTTACTTGAATAATGTATTTCTGCTGTAAAAATATTGGCAATTAGTTTAATTCTCACATAGCTTAGCACAAATTTGAAGTACAGAAATCTTGAATGTCATTGGATGTTCAAGCAGCTATATCTTTCTAAATACATATATGTATTTTACGATCTACAGGATTGTATCAATAAAAAAATTATGAATTACAGACTAGACTAGACGCTACCTAGATTATCAATGAAAAAAAGTAAGTAATTTATTATTCATTGTCAAAAAATAGAATTCTTTAACTTTTTAGAATTTCCGAACTCAATTCCTTTGAGCAACACAGTTAATCGCCCTAACACAAACATACCCTTAGTTCTGCATGCTAACGGGTATAATAAATAAAATGAAAACACCATGCCGACACAATCAGAAAGGATAACGAGCCGGCGTCACCCTGGTCACATATGGCGGTATTAGTTTTAGCAACAATAGCTTCTTGCGGGGAGCGTTTCCCCCATCAATGTATATATATATATCTTTTTTGCTTTTTTTTGGCTTTTTTACGTTGAGCAAAGCTGCGTCGACGAGGACATCGCATAAACTTGCAATTGAGCCAATTTGTAAAGTGCGGCAAGCCCATTAACGAGACCAGAAGTAACGAGTAACTGTTACCGCTCCTGCTCCTGCTCCTGCTGCCCCTCCCACTTCTTTTAGGACAATGACCAGTGCTGCCAATCGAGCATCGGCACCTGCGTCATGAGCCAACAGACAATACGAGTCTTGCCAAAACGAAAGCCCAAATTCAAATTGAAATTGAAATTGAAGTAAAAGTTGAAAATGTTTTTGTAAAAAGGATGCGAGCGAACCAAAAACTTTTTGCCGCGTATCCCTTTTGTTGTTGTTGTTGTTGTTGTCGGGCATTTGCAAGGACTACTTTGCATTACAAGCGCCCACATTAAAATTAAAATAAAGTTCTTTCTGCTGGCGATCCTAAACAGTTAAAGGAAGCAAAGCAGCCCGGAGGTGAAGCTGGGGAAGGTGGTTGTGCTAGGATTTTAGCCTTTTTGTGCTTAACTACAAATAAATCTAAAACTCGCACATTCCTCAGTGCAGGCAGCCACTCGACTTAGTTCGCTGCGACTGATGGATATGACCAACACACACAGTGTGCGTGTGTATGTGTGTGTGAGGGGAGAGTGGGGGAGTGGAGCTGCAAGAGTATGACAAGATACGGGTCGGCCACTGTTGGGCAACGCAGTTTTATTTTGCATTTACATGCCCACATGCATTATGCATATATCTCTTTCTCCGTGTGTGTGTGTTGTAGTGTGTGTATGTGTGTGTTGTATAGTATCCATTGGTTCTTTTTATGCTCTACAAAAATACAATACAAAGCTATTTTTATATCGGACAACTATAGCCTATAGTTCCCATAGCATAAATCTGTCAGAACTCTTCGACTTGTGTACAAAACGGGCACTTTGATGAGTACAGGGTCTTTTACAGTTGGCCTGCTCGACTCATGCCCCTTCTACTTGTCTTTAGTAGAGTATTAAGTTTTCTTTTTGTTTCGGAAGTGTTTTTTGGTTACTTTTGAACATTATTTTGCTTGAATTTTGGTATCTTTTTTAGTTTTCACTTATGTTCAGTAGTCGCTGTTGTTGTCTGTATTTTTCTGCTGTTGGCAAAGACTTTAAAATGTAAAAAAGAATCAAATAAAAAAATAAAGTATGCAAAAAGTAAAACAGAAAGCGTCCGACACAAAGGATACTACAATAATATCCTTAAGCTACAAATGCAACATGAATTTGTCTTTGCTCGACCCGAGTGGCACAAGGAGCATGGCATGGGTTGGGAGTGTGGAAGGACCAAGTCCGAGTCCAAGTTCTCCTACTCCCTTCCACTACCAGGCCCACTTTAGCCCCGCCCACTTAGCCCGCACTCAACAGTTTTGTTTTGCTGTTGCTCTTTCTTCGAGTTGCCTTGGCAAAAAAAAAGGGAAAAGTACAACAAAATGTATAAAAAATAAAGGATACTCGAACTTTACAAATGCATGCACATTAGAGCGACTTACAAGGGCATGTGACTGAGCGTGTGTGTGTGTGCGCGTGTCTGTGTGTGTGTAAGTAATCTTATGCGTATCATGTGAACTCTGCATATGCCTTCGGTTACTGTTCCTATGCCATTGCGAGCTTGTCCTTTGGTCCTTTTTTGCTTTTTTGCTTTTGCCTCTACTTCGACACTTATTTTAATTTATTTCATTTTCATTTATGTACGCTTCAAATGTCCTTTGTGTCTTTGTCTCGCCTTCTTGGCCACCCCCTTACCACCAATTCTTTGGCTCAACTCTACGTATGTGTGTGTGTTATTAAATAAAAACGAACTTGAAACAACTTTAAAAATATTATGCACGCTTGTGTATCTATATCTATATCTGTAACTGTTTCTGTATCTGGATACACATACGCATCTGTATCTGTTAGCTTGCCGTACTTGTATCTGCGCTCTGTTCATACATCCGACAAGCTTTTATTTTAATTGCACATTGAAATTAATGCAAAACTTTTGTTGTCCAAGGAAAATACCACATGTTTTTTAACACTGACTTTGTTGTTTAAAATCCGCTCACATTTTATAGTTAACATAAGTACATATTTAACTAGACTATTCACATATTTTACTGCTTTGCCATAGCGTCTAAGAATTTTCTAAGCTGTTTTTAAACAGAAAACAAGCACATAATATTTTTATAAAAAGAAAATTCAACCAGAAGCAAGTTAAACCTAAAATATTTCTAAAGTGCCCAGTCAACTGTTTAAACTATATTCTGTTAATTCTAAAAATTAATAAATTAATTAAACTTTAATTAAAATAACAGTTTGCGTTGACAGTTTATTGCTAGAAATTTAAGCATTTTATCCTGTTTTAAATGGAAGTTATAGCTGACTACTACTTTTATACTCATTAAAATTAAACTTTTGATTTGAAAATAGGTTTTAAACGTCTAAAAAAGTTTTAGTTAACTAACTATAAGACAAATAACAGCAAATATCAAATTGATTATATTAAAATAAGAAAAATACACAAGCAGAAATGCCATACACTCCTCCGTTAAATATCCATCGGCAATTAAAAAAACTACTGCATACTTTTAGGATTCATAAGATTAAGGGGTTAAGTGGTGTTCAGAGGCTGAAATTAAGCATTTTTTCAAAAAAAATAATTTATGTGTCTTACTGAAATAAAAAATAGACAAAAAGATTGATATTTCATTTGTCCTTTAAAATTTGTTTCATAAAAAAATGTTTCAAATTGGGCCAACAGGAGCTAATATCCTGGGACACTCAAAAAATAAAGAATATAGTAAACATACTCAATTAATTTATAAGCAAAAAAACAAATTTCGAATTTAAAAAATTCTGAACACCACTTAACCCCTTAAATATAAGACACATTTTAAAGAAGCTATTTCTTTTGCCATTAATATGTAATACTGTTGCGATTAAAAGAAATAATTTAAAAGGTTTATTTGGCACTTAAAAGTGTTGTCAAAGCTAATGTTTGACACTTGTTTTAAAGAAGAAGCTGTTCATATTATATATGTATTTTATACTAGCAGCTTAGCTTGCTTTACAGTTTCATGAAAAGAATAATTTTAGACAATTTCGTTATACATGTTTAAGAACGCCTGTGAACTGAACTAATAGTAATGAATATTCTCTGTTTATTAACTAATCAAGAAGAAACTTCCACCGGACATAATGTGTAGAACAAAGCTCAGATCCCATCTACTAAATCTCAAGGCATTTATTCTAATAGCCATTAGATTAAATGTTCAGCTGGTTCAGGTGCATAAATAGTGTATTTATCTTAATCAAATTTCATTTTGACCATGATGTACTCTTTGAGTTTAATTAAGCTATTATTTTCACACTAAGTTCACATTACTTATCTGTAATTCTTATGATAGTTATATGAGTTAGAAGTAAAGAAAGTTGGTCAGTTAATGTATAACCATAATTTACATGTTTCCTGTGAATTCGGTTAAGATTGCTTCAAAAATTGCTTTAAAAATTGAGCTTTGACATCGAATTTCCTTCCTGCAAAATATGAAGTGATGAGATCTACGTTCATCTTTCAAGGACCTTTGATTTGGTCTGTAGCGTGATAGGTCAGTGAGTCAGTTTTATATATTTAGATGTTTATTTATTGAATAAAACTTTTATTACTATAAAATAAATGAAGACACTTAGACACAACCCCTTTAGAAAGCATTTGATTAACCAAATTTCAATTATTTATTTAAAAAGCGTATCAAATCCAGACACATAAAAAATTAGTTTACAAAAATGATTAGAATGAGAATGAGAAAATAGTTTAGTTTGATCAAAGTATTGGAGTCAAAAGGTTCACTCTCCAGTCCCTCTTAAACCAATAAAACCTATTTAGAAAAATTCTCTTTGGGGGTATCCTGATCGTTAGAGTCTTCGTTATGGCGATTCGAATAATGATTCCCATATGAGTTGACTCTACGAGTTGAATTATTGGAATGTGTTGGCCCAAAGGTTGCGAAATACTTTTGATCCCCACTGTTTGACTTGTTATTATAAAAATACCCATTTGGCTTATAACGTCGTGGCTTCACGTAATCTCCATTCGAAGTGTTGTTACCTCTAAGTTCATCCAGTTTTCGATTGCGACGAAACAGTTCCCAATAAGCCGCACGTGGTCGATGAGCAGACACATGTTTTTCTGGAGGCGACAACTTTGCTAACATGGGCATCCACTTGGCCAATGGACGTACATAATAGCCATCTCCAGTGCCACCGTTGGTCACTTTCAGCTGGGGCACACGGCTGCCTTTCTGTGTATCGTGTTTGGCTAAAAGTTGTGAAAAAAGTTCATAAATAATTTATAAAAATTACTAAGTTCTTAGTTCCTTTCTTACCTATGAAATGCTGTTGTTCACGTAGCTCATACTGTGCTTGTGAAATGGCATTCTGTGTGCAGTTATCTCCTGGTGCCTGATCCTCCACGTTCTCACCCAACAGCCTACGTGTGCGAACGGAGAGTGCTCTTTTACCCGGAATCACATGCTCGAATCCCGGTGGCGGTGGTGCTACATTTGAAGGACTTTAGTTAACAATGGATTAAGGAGAAGTTTTTAGACCCCGCTCTATTAAGCTTGTTAATAAATATATGTAAAACAGGCTGAAGGTGTCACCAAATGTATAATGTATATATATTCCTGATCAATACGATAAATCGATGTCCATTTATCTGCTTGATAGTCATTAGTCAAAAGAATAACTAAATCTCAGATACTTTAAGAACTAAAGCGAAGAAATTTAGAATGAGCCTCTGTCTATAAGGCACGCAGATTCAATAATCCGAATCGGACAGCTATATACTATAGCTACTGGGTCTTTTACAGTCGGGGAAGCCGACTTACTTATTTCTTACTCATTTTTGTATACTAACGTATTGGATGACTCGGATCCAGAGCCGCACGTTGAGTAAAATCCAGAGGTTCCCAAACCTGACGAGACTTGGAGATCGGTTGCCACTGAATAGACTCAAAGGAATCCTTGGAAAATGTCACCTGGCAACGAACACGAGCACCGGGCGAAGCAGGCTCACTTTGGCCGCCAGGTTGATCCTCCCCGTGGGAAGGAACCGACTTAAAGCGCTTAGAATTCGTGCCGCTACCTTTAGCTTTATCGTTCGGAAAGGATGTTAAGGACGGTGGATCCCAGGCAAATGTTGATTGAGCTGCCCTGAAGCCTTGTTTTTGCTCCTCCAACGCCTTGTGCGGTGAATGATAATACGGTGAACGATGCTTTGGCTCTGCACCATACATCTGCTGGTGGTGGTGGGGTTTCCCGGTGGATCGCAGAGCACGCGATTGCCAGTTTTGGGGCTCTGGACAGCGTGGATGCCAATGCGTTGAGCTATAATGATGACGTCGTGGTCGATTGGAGCTTCCCTGATTATAGGAACCATGATGATGTCGATGCTCCGGATATGGGGTTGGAGAATTCTGGCAATTGTTGCGATACGGCCGACGGTACGGGGTCTTGGGCTGATAGTCGTTGCCTGAACTGCGCCAAGTTTTCTCACCCATCACCTCGTTATCCATTTTGGATTTGGTTCGAGCCGGCGGCTCCTCATTAATGCCGTTGGCAACCACAGCTGCCCAAGAACAGGAACCTCGTTTGGACATGACTCAGCGTTTTTCCAGAAATGTACAACAACTTTTTATGCTTGGTTGCGAGACACAGATTCGTCCACTGGCTTCTAAAAATAAGTTTTATTTATTTATATATATATTTCTATATCTAACAAAATAATTGATTTGCACAAATTTTTTCACAAACTAACTATGAAATGATGAACAATATGAAATAACCAAAAAAAAATAAAATAAATTGACACCTGTCAACGCTGTAAGTCAGTACGGCCCTGTGGCAATCCTTTCAAAAGTGAATTTCGTGAGAAAAAAAAGTTCAAATCATAAAAAAAAATTCTTCTTAGTATTTTTTATATCTTTTAAATAAAAGTCTATATTGTCACATCTCTCCCACAACTTGTACCATATGTAATAGTTCCTACTTGTTGCTACTGCTTGTTTATGATCCGAGCTCTGCATCCCTTTGGTCTCCTGAAGTCGGACCCACTCCTAATGGACCAAGAAAGGCGTGGTCACGTCAAATATTTTTAAGTCCTTCTTTATGTGACTCCTCAACTGAAGCAGTTCCACATCGGACGCACTCGCTCGATGCAGGTAACATAACACTGTGTGCCCCTAACACTGATTCTCTATACTTTTATCCCACTTCTCATCATGTGGCTTATCCCTAATCTCCGTAATCCTATGCAACGGATTCGACACCTCCAATATTTAATATCTAAATTATCTTAATAAACTCTCGTTTCAATTCTTGCATTTAATATATGTAACAAAAAAAGGTAGCGCTTAATTAAATTATCCACTTATCTGCTACTTTAATTTTAAATCAGCTTTACAACAACTTTTTAAAGTTACACTTTCCCAAAGCAGAAAGCTTTGAGCCCGCATTAAACTAGCGCCATCTAGCGATAACTAGCATAGGCTTAGCACCATTTAAGTGTTGTACAAGAGTTTTTAAAGTTTTTGCTTAAAAACTCCAAATTTAAAATGTAGGTTTTTTTCTGTTTCTTTTAATAAACAGAGTATTTTTAATTTATTTCATTTGTTTATTAAATTTATTAATTACACGATATACACATTCCAGTAAGAAAAATGTAATTAAACCAATCAGAAAAGTGTTCTGCTTAAAACGCGTAAAATAGAAATTTATTACAAGTATTTCTGATTTGTTTCCAACTTTTTAAACTAAAAAATATATGTCATTATAATTTAATTAATATTCTTCTGTATTTTTATAGAACATTTTGTCTGAGTTTCTTTTTATTGAAAAAATAAAACACACTTTAAACCCTAAATAAAAAATTGAAAATAAGTCCACACATTTTTACGATAAACTGTATGCGGAATGAATGCATATAGCGCTGCCTAATGACAGCCCAGTTTAGGTGTTTATCATTAAGCAGGAAAATATAAATAGAAAATGCTAATCAGAAGAGCTGGAACGCACTTGTTCTGCCAGAAAGGTCGCTGTTGATATTGTAGAAGCGAAGTGCAAGCGATAAAAATTGCAACAGATGTTGAGGGCAGCCAGTAGCAGTGCTGGGAAACGCGACAAGCAATACAGTCAGCTGTTTACAATTCGCCGCAAATGCATGACGCAGTTGAGCAACACTGACCAACGACCAACTATTGATATACAAAGCCATCTACATATATGTGCGCACATACATACAAACACACACTTTCTTTCGACATGAAGATATTGTAACACAGACACACTCATACACAGCCCCAAACACACACAACACACCGACACACTCAATAATTACAACAAAACTTTTATATTTTTTTTTTTAACAAATTTGAAGAAGACATAAAATATTCGCTGGGAAAAATGTGATAAACTCGCGAATCGAAAAAAATTAAATTGGTGTATACGATAAAATTGAGAATAGAAAAGAAAAAGAAAACAAAAAAACCAAGTAGGCGAATAAAAAATAAACCATAATTCTAAAATATAGTAGTAAATGTGTTAGTGTGTGAACTCGCTCAGCACATACATAAAGCAACAGCTGGTCGTAATATTGTAAACATCCAAACTAGAGATCCAGCAGCAGCAGCCCTCTTCTTCATCCATCTCGCGCCCATCGATTCGTTTGATATCAACAAGTAAAATTCGAATTTGCAATAAAAATAAAAATATACATACGAATATATATATATATAAGTGTGCGCGCTCGAGAGCGCGTGTGTGTGTGTGAGTTGTTGCACTTACATATGCATTGGCATTTGGCTCAATTTGATTATCGGTTACATTGGCTTGCCCAACTTGGAGCATGCTGTCGTAGTCAGCGCTAGCGTCAACGTCAGCGTCGTCACATTGAGTAAGGGTAAGGTCTGTGTGACACTATCACGTTTGGCGATAAGAAGCGGCGACGCTATGTCCGCGACACTCGCAGCCGCCCCAACAACAACAACAACAATATCAGCGGCTGCGTCGGCGTCAACAGCGGCAGCGACAGCGACAGCGACACCTGGAGGCGGTGAGAAAAATCTACTGCTTGGCCTCAACAAGCTGCGCTCGCAGGGCAAGCTGACTGATGTGACACTCATTGTGGAGGACCATCGCTTTAAAGTAAGTGCCACACATACACACCCTTAGTACCTTAGTGATACCCTGTTTTTTTCTATTTAAAGGCACATCGCGTTGTACTGGCTGCAAGCAGCGATTATTTTTGCGCCATGTTCGCGGATTGTGCCATGATTGAGTCACGCAAGGAGGAGATCACACTGTACGGCGTAACGGCGCGTGCAATGGGACGCATAATACTCTATATATACACATCACTGCTAGATCTGAACGTCGACAATGTGGAGGAAACTCTAGCGGCCGCCACACATGTCCAGGTCAAAGAGGTCATCGAACGTTGTACTGTGTTTCTGGAGCAAAAGATCAGCATGGAGAACTGTTTGGCCATTGCCAGCATGGCTGAAATCTATGGCCAACTAGCGTTGGCGGAACGCGCCTATCGCTACATCTGTGCCCATTTCAAGGAGTTTGCGGCCAGTGGTGATTTCAAGGATGTCAAACTGGAGCAATTGCACTTTATACTGTCCAGTAACTATCCGATCGATGTTAGTGAAGTAGAACTGGTGCGTCTGCTCTGCAGCTATGGCCTCGAACAGCAGCTGGAGGAGGGCGGATTACGTGATCTCTTGCGCTCAATTAAATGGCAATATATTCGCTACGATGAGCTGAAGTCATTGCGGCATCTAAACTACTCGCTGGTCGAGGAGTATATCACCAAGTTGCAGAAGACGCACAGCGTTTGCAATCAAGAGGGCGGAGCCACAGATGGATTGGATCTGGAATTGACACTGGGACTGGAACAGGGACCAACAAACATGCGCGGCATGGAACTGAGTCTGCTCAAGATTGGCGGCTTCGAGTGGAAGGGTCTAACCAATGAGATTATGTGCTTCTCGCCAAAAAAATTGAAGTGGTATGAACTGACTTCCATACCGCACATTGATCAGTGTAAGCAGCAGTTCCAACTAATTACCCTCTAATCCCCTCAAGACTCACTTTCATGTCTGTTATCTTAGGTAACTTTGGCACCGCTGTGCTCAACAATGAGCTCTTCATTGTGGGCGGTGCCTACGATGTGTGCCTCAAGGAGTATATACATCCCTTCGGATTTCGCTACTGCCCGCTACGCGATTCCTGGGTGACAATTGCACCGCTACAGCTGGATCGTTGTCGCTTCTCGCTGAATGCGGTGGGTAATAAGCATCTTTATGCTGTTGGTGGCATGTTGGAGCACGACGATAACTCTGAGGAGGCACTGCGTCGCATGTCCAATGTCGAGCGCTACGATATCATTAGCAACACATGGAACTATATGCCCACTCTGCAGGATAATCGTCATCAACACGCTGGCGTCGTTGTTGGCGACAAGCTCTACATCTCCGGTACGAAGCATTAAACACATTTGATTTATAAATCGATTATATAGCTTAAACTTCTCTAGGTGGCATCCATATGGCCAACATACTGTCCAGCATGTGGTGCTTTGACACGAAAACCGAACTTTGGACGGAACTGGCGCCCATGCCAACGCCCTGCTGTGA
The DNA here is from genome assembly GCA_035047505.1 of Drosophila parthenogenetica. Classification (NCBI taxonomy): domain Eukaryota; kingdom Metazoa; phylum Arthropoda; class Insecta; order Diptera; family Drosophilidae; genus Drosophila; species Drosophila parthenogenetica. The sequence continues at coordinate 1,705,375 of JAWNPM010000174.1, forward strand.
CCATGTGCTAGTAGCCATCGAGAATCGCATCTATGCGTGCGGCGGTTGGCATGAAACGCCTCGGGAATCCCGTGTTTTGGTCGAACACATCTATGCGTATGACATCAAGAGCAATTCGTGGAGTGTGGAAACTAAAATCCCCGCACCCAAATTCTATTCTGGCGTCACCTCAATGCGTCGTACCATCTTCTTTGTGGGTGGTCTGGACTCAACCGAATCAATTGATCGCGCCAGTTCGGAGACAATGGCCTATGATCTGGACACTGGCGAATGGTGGCATCGAAAGGATTCCTGGGACACGCCAAACGATGTCTGGGAGTCCACGTGTGCTGCCATCTACGTGCCCAGCTTTGATTCCTAGACGACTACAACAATGACTACAATTCAATGGGCTTCCTCCAACAAAAAAAAAAGAAAATTTGTATAACGAAACGAATTTAAAGAAAACTTTGTTATCATCATTGGATTAGACAGAGAAAGAAAGAGTGTGAGAGAGAGAAAAACATGATATGTCCTAACCATCCAAAATGCTTGTGATTAACCTAAATGCGCTGTCCCAATGTTACCACTGTACAGTGAACACATGTGCCAAGCAAGGCCTACGAGAACTTTGTTAAAAGCAGGTGAAAAGGTTCGAATATGTAACTATTTGTAGAAAGCAAAACTGCAACGATTTAAATAAATAATTTTGTTAGTAAATGATATCATGCGATTTTTGTTTTACTGTCTCCAAATTGCACATTATTTTCTATATCCCTTTAGCTGAAATTTCCTAGTTAATAATTTCAAATCATTTTGTATATAGGAAAGGGACTTTCCATCGTTCAAGCATTCGTATTTTTACTGTTCACTGGAAACTCTAGACTATACGACTGCAACGCAGATATATATACAGAGTGTTTCCCATGACTTATCAGACACATTTGCATAGAATTCATTAACTGTATCGATTCAGAATCAAGAATCTATATATACACAGATATATGTGCATATTTGAATGTTTGGTATATAGTTAATGGGGTCCAACACATTTTAAGCGAAAATGCCCCCTGCAAAGCTAAGGGTATACAAAACAAAACAAAAAATGCGCATTTGAATTTTGATTTTTGATGGGATTTGCCAAAATGGTCGAGTGATTTTAATGCTCAAACCAATGCGGCGGATACTTTATATATTTTTGGTAAACGTCTTTTTGTCACATAGATACAATTGTGTATATGTAAGTGTCAGTGTGTCTGTTTGTGTATATATAGTTAATAATTAAATCTTATGTGTCAAGTGTCAGAATGCTTACAAGGTACACAGAAACAAGCAACATGGCTAAAAACTAGTTGAAGCTAAAACAACAGATCGAATTTAAAAGTCTTAAAGTCTAAATATTTAAGTTTGTATTGTTATGCGTAACTATAAATTAAACTCAACTTAAACGTAGACGTACAAATTAGAAAATAAAGTCACACAAAATACATAGATGGAAGTACACAGCTATTGGTTACAAAAATTCAGAGCCACTCTTCATATCAGCATCGAATTGGTTCGAATCGAATCAGCTACGTATTGTGATGTGGTGCAATGACAACCCAACCATCGTTCTCCACAGTGTCGCCTGCACCTGTTAGATCTTGGCTATTGTTGCTGTTGTTGACAGGTGGCTGCAGTCGTACGCCATGACTGTTCACCTGTCGCGATGCCGGCAGCTTCTCCCACTGCTGCTGCAGATTGTTGTACAGACTTTGGAGTCCCTCCTGCAACGAAGTAAATTAAGTTTAATTAAATAGTTTTTAATTTCAATGAATCACTCTGTACCTTATCTTTGATTTTCCGCAGGAGATCTTGTTTCTGTTCGCGCTCAATTCGATCCATTTGCAGTATGAGTTTCTCCTTAAAGTCCTGCGCATAGTACAGGTTCGTGTCGACGCTGAGATACTCCTTGGCCATGTGTCGATGATCACGATAGATTGCCTGTGACTCGGCATTGTTTGGTATCGGCGGTTCTGGCTGCAATTCTGGATCCAATATATCAGCCAATGACTGCTCTGTGCAACCACAACCGGCATCTACATCCGCATCCACATCGAGATCCAGATCCAAGTTAACTTCGGCATCAACACAGTCATTCTTATCATTTGGAGGCGTGGCATGGCTAAGCAGTCCATTTGTGTTATTGTTTATATTATTACTGTTATTATTATTATTGTTCTTGAGGTCTAAGTTGCTGTTGTTGCTGGTCACCATCACTGGCTTCGTGTCCGTCACAGTCAGCCGTTCCCGACCATCGCTTTTAGCTGCAAGAAATAAAAGAAGAAACAAACCGATTACTCAAAAATTCATAGGAATAACCAGAATTTAATTAATAGGTTAAAATGTGTTATTTTAAAATGGATGTTTCAAATTTTGTAGGTCTTCAGAAAACGGCAAAATGAACAAAAATTCTAAAATATAAAAAAGTTTAAAAAGTTACATTTTTACATGTTTAAAATTGGTTTAGATTTCAACATTATTTCAATTTAATATATTCAATGTGAAGGATTAAATTATCAATTTTATTATTTTTTATTTTTCTTTTAGTAAAACTTTTAATTTAAAATATGTAAAAAATGGTTAAATTGTCCCAATCTCCGATAGAATAAGAATTACAGCATAATTTTCATTTTATATACTTATAATCTTTCGATATTCAAAAAGGTAAAACTATAAAATTCAATGACTTTTAAAAAAATGAAAGGAAACTTCGAGTTTTGCTTTAATTAAAATAAAAAACTACACAAAATTGTTTTTCAAATTGCCCCAACAAGCAAAATTTAAAATTTCATGTTTTAAAGATCTAAGAATAAAAGTTTTAAGCTTTAACAAAATTCAAAAGCAAACGCCCTATTGATGTTAAAAAAGAACACATTTTTGTGTTTAATCTTTTCTAATGGTTTTTTCAAACAGTCTATTTTTTATTTATCCTTTAAAGACTCAAATATATTTATTAACTTTTGGCTAAAAACCTTAAAAAATAAACTACTTCCTACCCCTTTTAGTTGGTCTGCGTCTGCAACTGTTCAGATTGCAAGACTTTTTAAGATCAAAGCACTTTAATTTCTGTTTTGATCAAAAAATTAATGAATTTTAAATGTCGGATAATCTACAACAAAATAAAAACAAAAATTACCCCCAAAGGAATGAAAGTTCTTAAAATGGCATGTTTACTGCAATAAATTTGGCTTCCTGCTCCATAAATCACTCGAGACAGTCACTGAGTCAGTCAGTCTGTCTGTCTGTCTGTCTGTCGTTTAATCAGCACAAATAGATATACCTATAGAAAGATATATATAGTATATGTATTTAAGTGTATAACGTACTATAGATGATCCAGCAACTGTGCAGATCGTTTGTTTGCTTTGTGGTAATCAAAGCCTGCGTGTCGCACATGTTGATCGAATTGAGAAGTTTTTCTCGATGAGTTTTCCTTGATGATATCGTTTTTCCGAGCCTTATGTGCTCGTCGAGATCATTATCGGTGGGGGAGCAACAGTCTGTATACAGTATAATGCACCACAATGAGTAGTCAACAAATTTGTGTATATATAATTATGGCTTTATGTATATGGATTTCTCGGAAGAAAGAGCTGAAGAAAATCCTTCAGTGTGTTCGTTGTGATGACGTGTTTTTTTCTCACACTCACACACACATGCGCTTATAGCTTTTCTTCAATCAGTAGAAATTGGAAAAACAAACTAAATATCGTTTAGCTTATATTCCATCTCTCTCTCTCTCGCTCTTTAGTTCTTTCTCAGTCTCTCGTGGGGAACTTTTTTAGTGGGCCAATGTTTATTTGGACTTTTGATTGAGCGCTTTTCTTGCTAATTTCACAGTGGTAAATATTAATGTTTTTTTTTTCTTCCTGTATTTTTGTTTAAATTTTATTTATTTTGTTATCTCATTTGCATAGAATTATTTTGTGTTATAGGGTGGGGCAGGGGCTGAGACGGGGAAAAACAATGACGACGGCAACGACAACGACAACGACGATGACGATGACGACGACGACGAACTTTGGCGCGATGCGTTCTGTGGAAATTGCAGTAACATCGCGGCACTCATCAATACGGCTCGACGCTCAAATGTAGACTGAGCGTATGGCGATGACCGTGCTGCTGTCGAAGAACCGTATCCGTTCGACTGTTCGGCGCAGCAACACAAAAAAAAAAAAAAAAAACAACAACAAAAATAATAAATAAATAAGAGAAGAAAAGAAAAGCCGAGCAAGACAAGAGCACTACAGACAGGAGAGTCACCACAATGGACCAACATCTGTATCGGTATATGTACATATATATATATTTATATAAAAACACATACAAACATGCCTAGGTACACTGTTCAAATTAAATTCTTTCTAAAGACGATTTTTCTTGAATTTAATAATTTAAAAAATAAACATTTTTTTTTTTAATGTGCCTTCGGCATATATAAAATGTTGAAATTTCACAAAATAATAGCATTTAAAGAAAAGTTGTCGATTTTTGTGAAAAAAAAACATGGCTTTAAATTGTTTATTAAATGGAAAATGGGTATCAGGTTGACAAAAATGAAGGATTAATTCCAAAAAAATATATTTAAGAGCATTGTGTTAAAATTCCAGACCGATCAAAAAAGCCGTTCTCACGTATGGCTTTGGTAAATGGTCAAAAATTAAAAGAAAAAAAATATCCTCGGATATAACACATATTGTGACTTATTATAGAGAGTTCAAAGTATCAAAGGCAAAAAAAAAAAAATTAATTTTTTGATTAATTGATCAACATTTTCAAAATAAATTAACATTTTCATCAAGATTTAATTTTCAAAATAAAATCTACAGTCCCATGATTTTTTTTATGTGACTAAGACAATGGAATAAAATGAGGACAGAACTACTCCTTTCAGAGTTAGGGAAAAATCTCTGTTGCTCCCTAACTCAACAGTTCAAAACGTAAGATTTTTGTATTTAAATTATAGTCTATTGGTAACAAAATGATCTAATTATAATAAATAGGTAGAAGTATTTTCAAGTGATTTCGATCAGTGTATTATATTTAGATATCAGATGAAGAAGAAGAAGCAAAAATGAGCTGTTTCCTTTATGCGAGACTAAACACAATCATCGAGCATTTTGCCGATCATTGGATGAATAATGCCCCAGGCATTTGGTTGGGAAATCTCCCCTGCAAACTGTTCAATTCGGTACGCTTCGGTTTCCTCAGTCTCTGTTTGCCCTCCTGGGTGGGTGGAGTGAAGTGTATTTACTTTTTGGCCAAGATTGCAGTGTCTGACTGGGTCGACATGAAGACGACACCGAGACATCGACAACATATGCAACATGTCGCATGCGACACTGTCTCTCAGTGTCTCAGTGTCTCAGTCTCCCAGTCTAACAGTCCCAGAGTCTGTCTGCCTTTTTGAACCCAAAAAAGTGTTCAACTAAATTATTTGCTGATCATATTTACTCATGATTTCGTCCCCGTGCCCATTAAATGAACATTTTTCTCGCTCTTCACAAGATTCTATATGAATATATATGTATTCGAATATATATAGAGAGCTGTGTGTGTGTGTGTCTGCTCGTATACATGTGTACTATATGTATGAAATCAAAATAAAAGTGAGATTATTGCCGAATGACTCATTTGGCCAAGAAGTTGGCAAGTGGGAAGAGCAAGGGGTAGGACAAGGAGAACAGACTGTCGGCCTCGTCATGTGTGCGTTTTCATTGCTTTTCTTTTAGCTTTTCCTATTTTTTTTTTTTTTTTTTTTTTTGGTAGTATGAGGCAGTGCCTTTAGTTGATTTTTCATTTGATTTCTCGTCGTTGTTCTGCTTTTAATGTTTATGTTTTGCGGTGTCAGGAGGCGGTTGTTGCTGTTGCTGTTGCCACTGTCGCTGCCGCTGCTGGTGACGGTGCATGTCATGCCCATAAATCTGTGCAAAATAGCCAGCCAGTCAAAATTGTTAGCTATTGGAGCTAGCCAGCTACCAATCCGATCCACAAACATATATAATATGCTAATTGTGCACAGCGATAAATGTGCAACTATGACCGAACCTACACTAACATCGTGTGGGGTATATTCACTGTGGTTACAAGTTTTAAATGAAGTAGAAATTTTGGAAAATGTGGAAGATTGAAACACGTAAGAAAGGCTACGGCCGAGCAAGCCGACTGTAAAAGACTCTTTTTTCATTTTAGAGCTCGTTTTTACACACAAACAAGTAATTAACAACCGATTGGTCCTCTGAGAGCTGTATACACATATGTGAGTTTGGTTGCAATTGGTCAACTAACACTACATGTCTTCTTACAAATTTCCAATTCCTGACTGATGGCTCCTATTGGAACTTTAGCCTGTACACAGTTGTCCTATTCGGGTTTGGTGAGTGTAGTTACAATGGTGCTATGGTCAGGATAGCTCTACTACTTGCGAAGCTAGCGTTATAAAAATTCGTTTTTTTTTCCACAAATTTCTGGGGTGGTAGGAAGATTGGCAATAATTTGAAACAAACTTGATCAGCGTACAGTGTAGACGGACTTTCAATCCGAATTTTGTGTCTCTCGCTCTTATATTCTTTGAGATTCAGGTGTTCGTACGCACGGACATTGCTAATTCGACTCGGCGATTGATGCTGATCAAGAATATATATGTATATACTTTATGAGGTCAGAAACGCTTTTCTTTTCCAGTGACGAACTTTTAGCATCCGACAAAGCTTTAATACCCATCTCCTTTTTAGATTACGGGGTCTAACTAATTGATTTATATTTGTTTAAATTGCATAAGAACTTGATCTACGTGTTATGCATAGTGGACTGTACGACAGTTATTATAGCATAAGCTTCCTTGGACTCCAAAATAAAATGAAAATCACATTTTAAAGCTTTTGAAAATATTTAAATTTCAATGTGCTTAAAATGTAACAATTCGATTGACTACTGTACTGAATTTCGTACTGAAATATTCGTCATCAGTCTTGAACTGAGAACCAACGAAGGGAAACAATATATTATCTTTTTGTTTAATCTTTGAAACTATGGCAAGCAGCGAATGCATTGCAAAAATGCAATTTAGCAGCTCGTAAAAGTGTCCCACATTTTGACTAATGACAATATTTAATTCGTTGCCATCAACGGCAAGAATGTAGCCAAGAGATGATCATCATCAGCAGAGAGTGGCATCCACACACATATCTGCATATATATATATAGGAATATATGTATAATATTCCACTTGATGGTAAAAATTCAATTGTTGAAATTGCAATTTTTGCATGATCGCATCGTAATATTTATAACGCTGGCAATTGAATAATGTTTTTAAATGAAAACGTTTTTTTTTAATTAACCAAAAAGCGAGCAATTTACCAAACGGAACTATGCTCGAGTTAGAGTAAGATGGCAAATGCATTGTTTACATACGATTAAGTGTTGGTGTTTTAATTGTTGTTGTTGTTGTTATAGTTGTTGTTGCTGATGGTGCGTCATGCTGTCGACCCCAAACAGCCGCCACATGGTAGACGTAACTCAACAGAATGCAAAATAAAACACAAAATTATTTTAATTAGTCTGCCTGACTAAAAGATACCCTGTGCCAGAAGAACAGACTTAATTCTAAATAAAAAACTGCATGTTAAAAGGCTTACTTTATGGACATGACATTTAAATACCCCTTCTCTAACTAATGACTTTATGGCATCACTTAAAATACCCTTCCCTAGGGTATGCAAAGCTGACAATGCACTGAACTATTTGCAACAACAACAACTATTAACATGCCACAATCGTGCTCATCCAAAAGAGTGTGATAATGTGCGTGTGATTCACTCGAATAGACAAACCGAAGACGACATCAACATCAACAACGACAACGACACCAACAGTTGAGATCAGGAACTCACCATGCAAACTGCTGCTGCTGCTCTCGCTGCGACTCAAATCGAAGCCATTCTGCAGGGAAAAAAAAGAGAGGGCAATTAGTAAAGAGTAAAGTAGTAAGTAGTAAAGACTGTTGAATACCCTGCACTTGTGCTGTACTCAAAACTATGTAAGATTTTTAGGAACTTTACAAAAAATGGTACTATTAATCTTGGCATTTCAAGCGATTGTTCCTATAGCAAACATGTGATTAAGGCATCCACTTCTTTTCAAAACTTATGTGATTGGTTAAGCTAGTTTAAAATCTACTTAAAAATTTGTTTGTTTTCTTTTACCAATCGTTTTTTATAGCAGCAATCTAATATAGTCATCTGAATCTTATGAAACTAACCAAATCTGCAATTGTTAAGCTAGTCTGAGTGATTTACATATACAAAAGCTATATATAAATAGGTATTTAATAGGCTACATTATGTATAGACTATTATTCCAAACAAACTGAGTCATTGTGTATTAAAAATCAAAATCTTTACTCAACTTTCAATTTGAGTAAGTTTTGATTAAAGTTTCTAATAAATTTCACGCATATGCCTTTCATATATTCCTTTTTCTTTTCTAAAAAACTAGTACAAATAGAGTCTAATTTCAGTTTAGACTACCCACCGCTTCGACATCCAGCGTTAGCTGTTCCATAGGTCTACTGGCCATTTGGATCATGCCGTTGCGTATGGTTTCCAACCGTTTGGATGCCTCTGCCGATGATGTTAGATTAAAACTTTCGTTTTGACTCTCGCTGCTATCCTCCTCGGGTATGGCATCCCAGCGATTGCTGCTGCTCATGTGGAACAATCCGTTATTGTCCAGTTGCCCTGAATTGGTGGGCGTTCTTTCGAATGAGGTATTTTCGGTGTTACTTGAGCCAGTTCCAGTTCCAGTATCATTTGCCGTACCACGAACATTTGTTGGTGTCAACTGTGTGGACGCTAAGCTCATGTCACTGGAACTATGACTAAAGCTGTCATATTGGGCGGCCACTGTGCCGTCACTTTCTTTGGTCACAATCTGCACATGAATCGTAGTTAATTAACGTTAATAATCGGGGGGAAAACTAACTCACTTGTTGGTTAACAAATGAATATTCAAGCGCCTTATCGGCACCCACATAGTCTTTGATAATCTCATTCATCTTGCCCACAATGTACTGCATGGACGGACGATCCTCTGGCGCTGTCTTCCAGCAAGCCGTCATCAGCTGCTCTATGTGCTTGGGGCAGTTATCGAGCAGCGGCGGTCGCTCACCTGTACAGAAAAAGGGTAAATACGAGTTGCTTAAACTTAGACTATGTATAAGCTTAAGGTTACTCACCTTTGTAGATCTTCCACTGTATGGTGTAGGCATTGTCAATGTCCTTAAAGGGCTGCTTACGCGACAATACCTCCCACAAGACAATGGCCCAGCTGAAGATGTCGCATTTCTCTGTATATTTGGAGCCCTCGAAAACCTGTTTGACAAACATTTAAATAATAACATTAATAGGCATTAAAAATTTTATATTTCCAAACTAAGCTCAAGTTCTTGTTCTGTTCAAAAGTTTTCCATACTTATAACTGAATTTAGAGAGATTTTATTTTCTAGATTGTGTAGTATACACATAAATTGTGTAAATTCCAATGTTTTGTAATTGCACGTCTATGCTTTGCCAAAGCATTAGCGGGCGTTGCAAAAAATGTAAAAGAGCGATGGTTTTTATGATGTCTTTAAAGCTTCATGACTAATTTGGTGTCTATAGCTGTTATAGTGTTTGAGATATAATTTTCCGGACTAGTAATAACAAAACACGCCACTAGACTTTTGAAATATGAAGAGAATAGTTCTATTTTGTCTTAGACATATACTTGACAAGCAAGAGTCTTTTGGTTTTTTAAATTAAAAGTTTTTCTTAGGAAATCATTACTTATTACTATATTTATATCTAATGTATTTTTATTTTTCCCCAAATAATACTATCCTTATTTTATTTTTACCCCTACCCAAAGAGCATATTGCACTTAAGGGGGAATCCCTGGTTGCTGCATTTGGAAAATCGAAACATTTTTTTTTTTTTTTTGCGTTTTCTTAAAGTATAATTATTTTATAATACGCCCTGAAAATATCAAGTCGATATGAGCGATGAAAGAAAAGAATTAGTTCTGTAGGCCACTGGCTAGTCTGCCTTTCAGCGCTTTGGTGTCTCAAAAAGGCCTTCACCAAGGATAATCCCTTAATTTCGGATGATTAGGTTTAGATTTGATTTCTAGAAATTCAACAATTTAATTTAGATCCGTGATTTAAAGTCTAAACTTATAACTATACTACAATCATGTATTTAGTTTGTTTTATCAATTTAGTTAATAGTTTAATCGAACCAAATGAACTACAATCAAGGGCTTAGTTTGTCTAGGGAATAGTTCCGTACCCCTTGGAACATACCGGACAGTACGAAGCCACTCTAATTCATTGAGATCACATTTAACTCAAATTAATCTTTTATAGTATACATTTTTTTAGGACGATTTCATGTAAAGAGCTAAAAGACTTCAGATTTACTTATGCTCACCTCTGGTGCCATCCAAGCAGCGCTGCCTCGGTTATTTGTCATCATGGTGGACTTGTCAGCGACAGTGCCAAAATCACAAATCTTCAGATTGCGTCCCTTGTTGGTCAATAGCAAGTTCAGAGGCTTCAGATCGCGATGTATCAACGGCTTGGGAGACATTCCATGCAGGTGAGCGACACCCTAAAAATTTAAACAAATAGTTAATTTAATCTATATTTTTGTGTGCATTTTAGTTAGCACAAAGGATAGTCACCTCGGCACATTGACGTGCCCAACTCATGGCATGGGCCAAACTGTAAGCAGGCTTTACTTTGCCATGGAGGAAGTTATGCAAAGATCCGCCCTCGGCGTATTCCATGATTAGATATGTGGCCTGTTGATACGATGAGATGCCGTGCAGCGCAATAATATTAGGATGCTTGACACGTGACAATTGTTTGACCTCCTTCTCAATGTCCTTCTGCTCGGCGCTGGCGAAGAACTCCTTGACGGCCACCAATTGGTTGCGCCACATTGCCTTGCAGACGACACCATATGAGCCATGGCCGACTTTCTATTAAATGCAGAGACAAAGGAAGAGGGAGAGAGTCAAGGGACTCCTTATCGCACTTAGTGAAACTCACCTCGCCCAGCGTGATCTCGCTAAAGTCGACATAGGCAGCTTGCAGTGCATCTGGCGATGCGGCGGCCATCGCCAGCTTTTGACGTTTTCTCAGTAGTTGTTGCGTTTACTGCGTCAATTCCTCCACTTCCGGCTGAACTCTGTCTTCTAGTCTATCTAGAGGGTTCAATCCGTCCTGTTATTGTTGTTGACTTGGGCCTTAATTGCAACCTGGTCTACTTATATCGATATCGACCAGCAATGAATCGCTGCAAATGCGAACGCTGCGCACATCTTCCAAACGGTCAATTGCTTGACTTCGTGTTGACCTCGACTCTACCAGTGGCAGCCAGACCATATAATGTCCACCTAAGTCTCTGCTTTTGTTCTGCAATTGGAGTTTCTTTATTTTAACAGCAAAATATTTCTCATTTCTTTTTTCGTTTCTTTTCTTTTTTAGCCTGTTCGTTTTGTCGCTGTCTGGCTAGTGGTTGGCAGCTGTGCGATAGTTATCGATTTATTTTATTTTTCTTTATCGACAGTAGTGATGGGGGCTCTTGTAATAATCTCATACACTTATCAGTTACATATCCTTGGTGATAAAAATCTCAATTGAAATATATTTTATTGTACACATATGTTATCATAAAAATAATATATTTTATAACAATATTTTTCATTTAGTAATGTATTAGTAACTAGCATACACAAGTTGGTTTCTTGAAAATAAATTATTTAATTCTAAATTGATTTTACTGCTTAAAAGTTCAGTATTAAACCTTTTTTTAATTTGAAAAAAAAAACATCAGGTTTACGTTACTTTCTTTTTAAATATAATAAAATTTGCCGAAAAGTTTCAATATTCCATTTAATATGTCCATATTAAAAAATCGGTGAGTGAAACTCGGCGATTACTTCTGTGATAACCGAGTATATCGATAACTAGGCATTATCGATGCAATTTCAAATATCGCATAGTATCACTTACTTCAAACATCGATATTTACGATATATCGATATGTTTATCCATCCCTATCTCATACGTTCAAGCGCTCGCTCGCCAAGCGGATGCAATTTCGGACAAAAAGCAAAGCAAGAATTAATTTGTTATTTTTTTTTACGCTCGCATCACACATTACAAATGCAAACAAATAAGTTAACTGTGCATAAGCATACATATACATACACATTTGTGATAACACAAATCGAATACATCAATTATAACAAGTGTGCTATTGCTGGTCGCCCGCGTGAATCGGAATTGTGAATTATTTTGTGCGTGTGTGAAATTTGCTGGTAGCAAAAAAGAAGGAAGGCGAGAAAAAAAGTGCGTCTAAATATATGAAAAGAAAAAATTGTGATGGTTGTGGGGGGTGGATTGGGGAAACTGTGGTAGCCAGTAGTAGTAGCAGCATTTGCCCACAATTTTGCTAAAGTGTTGGAGGCGACGCCGCCAATTAATGCTCGCCGTTGTCGCCGCCGCAGCCATTGATGCCGACGCCAGTGTCACCGCAGCAATAACAACAGCAGCAACAACAACAAACGCTGCAACGTGAAAGAAATGAAATGTCAAACTTTTGCAAAGTTTGCATATTGAAAAGACGCGCATTTAACGTTGTTTTTTTATTATTGTTTTTGTATTTTTTTTTTTTTTTTTGTTCTTTCTCTTGTGCTTTTCATTGAAAATGAACAAGTTTGAGCAAAATGCAAAACTCATACCCATGTACATAGTTACCAAAGCATACGACGGCGAAGAAGAAGACGAAACTGCTGCGGTTGCTGTTGCCGCGACGGCGTAGGAGCAGAGAGTTAACCTCATCATCATCATTATCATCAAAATCAACATAGTCGTAGTCTCCATCTCCTCCACATTCTCTTCTTTGTTTAGGATGTGTGCGTGTGTTTTTTATGCGTGCGCGCCACATGAGGAAGAGGAAGCGCTACCAAAATTACACTGTCCTCTCACTCTCTTTCTGCCTTTCTCTCTCTCAGTATGTGTGCGTGCCTGTGCCTGTGCATGTGTGTCGGTGTGTGTGTTAATTTTTATTGCCTGCTACTGCTACTACTGGCTAAGACTTTGTTTGTGGCGCGTTTTTTAGCACTAATCTTAATCTAGCTATCGGCTTTTTAACGCTTTTTAAACAGAATCCACAACATCATCCACAATCAAGCGACGGCTACAATTACAAAAGGAAAGAAAAGAAAAACATAAAGAGAGATAGCAATAACAACAAAAAATACTCTGGCTCCAAACCCTCTGCATATGCATCTCTTATATGGGTGCGTGTGTGTGACTGTGTGTGTAAAATTGTGTCGGTTTAACTCCATTTGGACGCACAATTGAAGCCGCCGTTGCTGCGATTTTATTATTTTTGGTTGGTAAGTCTGGTTTTGAAATTATGTTGAAAATTTGTTTATTTGTGCAGTATTTAAATGTATTTTTGTGTTTGTGTAATTATAAACAAACAGAATAACGAACTATATACTACTCCATGCCACTTGTCTCCCTCTTCCCTTTGGCTGCTCTCTTACGCATCTAGGAGCTATTTCTACATTCTTCTTCTAGTCATTGTTGCTGTCGCTGCCGCTGCAGTTTTTGTTGGTGTTGGTGTCTGTGTCTTACGTACACATTTCCCGTTGTACTTACATGAACAGCGAAAGTTGTCTTCCTGCTTTTTGCCATCCATCGTGTTCGTTTCCCAATCGTTCCTCCTCTTTTAAAGCTCTTGGCTTCGCTCGCGCTCTTAACTTTTGCCTTGCAGCTTAAGCTCGCAATTCCTGTTAGCAAGGGCATATGCAAATTGGGTTTTGTGACCTTCTGCGCTCGCTCTTTAGCTCTCTCTCTCTCTCTCTCTCTACCTCACTTGCTCTTGTTAGTATTTTGTGCTCTCTTTTGTTGGGATCATCAGCATCCTAGCAGATATCTCTTTCGCACTCTTTATTAATATGAATTGATCGATAATTCGATAAGTTTAATAACTAGTTTTGTGCAGTTTTTTCTCTTAAATGTTCTCTTTTAAGTTGTTCCATGAACTTTGCTTTGCGTCACATAAAAACACACAGACTAAACAACAAGTCTTAATATAGAGACAAAAGAATACAGTTAACCATATTTTAAACAAATTAAATAACATTAACACAGATGAGCAATGACAGCAAATAAAAAATACTTACTTACTGGGTCATAAACAAATAAAATAAACTTTTTTTAATATTTTGTTGTTGTTGGGAACAGACCAAATAAATAAACAAAATTTGAATTGTATGCTGACGGGTTGTGATCTCTCACGGAGAGTTCACGGAGTGCCTTTAAAAAGTCATTCAGTCATTTAGTCATGAATAACAACAATGCACTGAAAATGTCCCTTCTTTTTTCATGCCTCTGCATACATTGAACTCATAATTAGGAGATTTTAAAAAGGTAAACACCAAACAATTTATAAGGTGGGAAAATAAATTCTTTCCTTGAACCTCTACTGCAAATAAACTTAAAAAAAAAAAAAAACAAATAAATAAAATGAACATATTGTAATCAAGTAGAAGGTTACTCAAGCAACTAGCCAAGTTCGTTGGTTTAACTTCCATTCGATCTTAAGTCCGTTTTTTTTTAATGGTCGTTCCGTTCACGTTCCGTTCGCCGTTGATTCCATCCAAGTCAAGTAGAGGCGAAGACAGTTCAGTTTTCAGTTCCCAATTCCCAGTTCCCAGGCCCGTTAGCTCAAAACGGATTGGATGTGTTTTTTGTTTTTCGGCTCCAAGGTTTCATGTAATTGTTTTTTTTTTTTTCTGTTTTTTTGTTGCTGTCGGTTTTCATTTTCGTTTATAATACCCTGTAGCCATTAAATGCCCGCAGCGGGTATCATAAAATTCTAAATTAGGTTTATAGACACTTGGTTAAAAGGAAACTATAAAGTGTCGAGCAAGTTTATTAATTAAATTTAAAGCACACTACAGGGTATACATAATGTAGGGTATTTGCCTAGCGGGTCATTATCGTGTATGGCATATTCTTGTTTGTGTTTTGTTTTGTTTCTTATGTTTTTCTTCATTTGTGCTTCTTGCGTGTTGGCCGAAAACCCAAAGAAAAACAGCTAAAAGGTGATTTCTTACAATCGTGATTTAGCCACATTCGTTGCCGTTATTATTAGGTATAAGCCCGCTACAATCGTACTTATTGTTGCTTGCAATACATAATTGTAATTCTTTGCTCATTATGCGTAATTATCTATTGACTCAACTACGGGCAGATCTCGCTGTGTATGACAGTAATCACTAGAGATAAGGGCGTTAACCATCATCGATGACTAAGGCAATATTAATAGAGTTATTTAAGCCGAATCTCTTGAATGTTGTAACAAATCGCTTAGTAAACAAAAAGTGCAAAAATTAAACAAATTTGCGAAAGGAGAAACATTAAATTTTGAGCGGTAGAGAGAGAGAGAGAGAGAGAGAGAGAGAGAGAGAGAGAGAGAGAGAGAGAGCGTGAAAGAGTTGTCACCTTTTTAATTACCGGTTATGCAGTCAGAACTTGTCTTGAATTTCAGTTAGTATTACTCACTTAAATTCAAATTCATTTATGTTGTTGGTCCGCTAATCGCGTGAAACTTACATCGTTATACAATTTAAATACTAAAGTTAACAATTTGTTGCTTGCTGCTTCTATTGTTAATGTTATTACTTTTGTTGTTGTTGCATGACTGAATAATACGATAAAATTGTATGATGACATAACCTCACATGCGCTTTATGCCACAATCAAAAAACAGCAAATTTAACAAGAAATAAAAAAAAAATCAACAAAATATTAAAATATAATTCCCCTCTCCCTCTTCCTTTCACTCTTCGTTGTGCAATTGGGCTTAGGCGCCGATAAAAAGTATTACGATATAACAAAAAAATAATAAAAAAAATCTGTGAATTATTTTATATTACTTTTTTCCAGCAAATTGTTGTTAGTACTACTACTATTAGTATTGTGGTTGTTGTTGGTACATTTCCGGCGCTCGTCAGTTGTCGGAATGGGCTTGTGTGTCTTTCCGTGTGTGTGTGTGTGTGTTACTCTCCCCACAGCTCCGATTGCTTTTCCAAGCACTTGTCGTGTCTTACACTTGCCGCAGTTCCGTTAGAACGTCTAGTTAACCAAAGTTTGTCATTTCATTAGAATTTCACCTTATCGCCAAAAGCATAACAACAACAACAACAACAACAATAACAACACTTAACAACAACAAAAGGTTTCAACAATAAGACGAAATTCTATCACTATTTCAATACCCTTTGTTCAACAGCCTCAAAACACTTGATCACTTTATTAACAATGTAAATAATAAATGTAATTAATAACGTAATTCTTTCAAAGTTCTAGTATTATTTTAGTATGTGCAATAAATATAAACAATTTTGTTTGTTTACAAGCGAAACAAAAAAACATAAACAAACTTCTTAATTAGTTTGATTTATTTATTTACACGGCGGCGCCAAACATTTAAACTCTTTATGTTGAGTAAATCATTAGTTTGTTTCATTGTTTTAATTTCAATCCTTTTTATCTATTTGTTTTGTGGACATTGCCTAAAAAAAACAAGTTTAGTTTTGCAATTATGGTATAAATTGTTGTCCTTAAACTTAAAAATTAGTTAGCCAATCCCTTAAACTGACTGTTTATCGTATTGTTAGCTGCTTTCGAAAAGCAAATGGAAAACTCTTTTTTTGCGACAAAATGATTGCATAAGAGGAAGCTGTGGTTCTCTGTGTTTCACTGTACATATTTTCACGGTCAATGGGGGATAGGAGTGGCAGAGAGAGACGCTAAGAGAGAAGAAGAAAAGAGACGAAAGACGACGAGTCGTCGAGTGATAAACATGGCACTGGCCAAACAAATGGGACAAGTCAACGCAATCAGTTCGCTTATCGTCTGGCCAAACAAAAGGAATTGCAAAAAAACATATGGAATAAATGGTAAACGGGGAATAGAGGGAAAGAGGGATAGTGGCAAAGGGGGCGCCATCCGACACCTGAACATTGGTTGAACGGACACGCACAGGTATCCGGACGGACAATGAATCAAGTCGAGTCGAAGTCAAGTCGAGGCTTTGTCAACGTGATTACATTTCACGCCGGGACCGGAAGAATGAAAGAAAGGAAATGCAGCAAAGGAAACACATGACAACCTTCTCTTACACCGGTTCTCTCTTCCCCTCACTCACACCCTTTCTCTATCACTCTTTCTGGCTTAGTGCTGGCACAATTTAAACGCCAAAATAAAAAATACTATAGCCAAATCCTAATCAAATTAATTAAAAATTTAAAGAAATATATTTTTGAAAATAATTTAACAAAAATAATTAAATAAAAATTATTTTATCTGTTTAAAGAAAAATCATCAGTAAATCCCCAATCAAACGTTTACATTTTTTTAATCAATTAAAAATGTTCTTTGATAATAGTTAAAATTATTTGTTACTTTTGTTTGGAGTCAAAGTCAATTGAGAATTATTATTTTTATATGATATGAGATTTGTTACTGTCTCATGGTAAAGGTAAAAAATAGTTTTTAAATCAGTTTAAATATAAAATTTGCCTAAAATAGTAAAGTTTTAAAATAATTTTATTTACTTTAATTTGCAACTTATGTAAATACTTTTTTGAAAAAGCCAGTTCTACAAAATATAGCCATAAATTGGCTAAAATGTGCAGCACTACGCTCTTCACTCTGCACTTCCAACTGAGCTGCCTCCCAATAGAAGTGAGATTGTGGCCCTCTTTTGTCGCTCCGGTTCAAACTCATCAACGTCGTCATTATCAACTCAAGCGCTGTGATTATCTGATGATTGTCAGTGGGAAATAGCGGGAAATGGTGGAAAAGGTGCAAACGGTGGGTGGCAAGGTAGCAAGGTGTTGGTTGGGTGGTTGCAGGGGACACGTGCACGAAAGCAACCATAAGTGGATAGCCAACATACAGTTATGTATAAATATGTATATGTATTTACTTATGTCTGTCTGTTTGTAATAAAACAAAAGTGTACGAAACAAGAAGAGAACAGAAAACTGTAGACTAACATATGAACTAAACAAATAGAAATACGTAAAGGGGGCAAAAGGGGTGTAGACAGTAGGGGAGGCAAACAAGATGGAGGGGGTGGAGTTGGTGAGTGGTGGGTTGGGGGTTTGGGGGTTGCCGGTTGGCGGTGCGCGATAGCAAAGAATGAAAATGCGTTGGAGGACAACACTCGACAAGAACAACAACCAAAAACAAAAACAACCACAACAATGGCAGTTGCTACTGTTAACTGTTGTTACTGCCGGTGACGCTGACAACAGCAGCAACAACAATAACAGCAGCATTAACATTAACATGCAAGGAGCAGAGAAAGAACACGAAGCAGCACATTAACCAGTAGGCCTAAAGCTGCCTGTTGTTCTTGGTTTTGTGCCTGCAGGGCATAAAAATATCGATCGATAATGTCGTAAGTAAAGTGACAAAAGCAGGAAAAACAAGTAATAACTCCAAAGTCAAAGTATTCGACTCTCTTATACCCGTTAGTTCTGCTAGCAGAATTGAATTCCAATGGATTATGTCAAGCAAACCCTTTTACTTAATCCTTCCGAGCAATATCCATTAATTCTATTTAGAAATCACTTGTTAAATGAAATGTAGCATACTTTTGGGCGCCAGAGTGGCTTTAAAACAGTCATAACTACGTTAGATTAATGCGGTCCTGCTGAAGTAAAGTAGACAGAACTTTTTTACTAGCAAAAGTAATATTATTTCTTACACAACTTCTTAGTAAAGTTGCAAGAAAATAAACCGCTAAAAATATCTCTAAAAAGCTTTGACTTTTTTAGTTCGTTCAAAAAGTGTAAACTTCCTGTTCAACTGCTTAAAGTATCTATATGTCTGCTATATCAATAGAAGTAACCATTTGGTGTTGTGTCCCTTGTGGCTATAAACAAATCGGCAGCATCATGGCCATATCCTCTCATCATCTACATACACAATCCACATCCCACTTTCGGTTGGAAGATTGAGACAGGAAATTACTTAAAACGAATCTCAAATAGATAAAAGCATTTGCCAATTTAAAGGTTTTCTTTTCTAGTTTGCAACTTCAAAAATGACTTGACGCAAAGTGTTCTCTCTCCTCTCTCTCTCTCTCTCTCTCTCTCTCTCTCTCTCTCTCTCTCTTGCAAAGTTTGTATGACTTTTAAGATTTGTTTTCGATACCAATCGATTCGATTCGATGCGATTTGATACGATTCGAATTCGAGTTGATTTTGACTCTGACTTTGCGTTTTATGTGCGCAATTTCCGTTGTCTGACAATGTAACGACTTCTGCCACTAAACAAGAAGCGAAGGGAGAAGAATTGAGAGAAGTATGGTAAGGGAGCTTGAGCTTGAGTTAAGGCTAAAACTTGGCTAAAGTTGCCAAGCTACCATGCTGCTGTTGCTCTTGCTGTGGCTGTTGCAGTTGCAGTTGCAGCATCTGCGTTGATTTTACGTCTTTATGAAATATGCATTGTGTTTGTTGATGCGCCTGCGTCCTCACAAAAGTCTCTGCTCTCTTCTCCTCCCTTTTTTTCCCGCAGCTCTTGAAGCCGGTTTCGCCTCTGTCTTCGTCTTGGTCTCCAACGCCATCGGCCTCGGCCTGTTTTCTTCTTCTCCCTGTTGTTGTTGTTGTTGTCTCTTTGCCTGGTCCTTGAACCGTTCGCTCGTCTCATCTTTTGCCAATGTACTATGGAGCAAATCGGCCATTTCTTACATTTTAAGCTCCTTATATTCTGTTACGCTTTGAAATAACAACTTATTATTTTACTTATTTACAGATTTAACAAAATATTTAAATCGCTCGCTTTATGCTTAAATTTTATTGGAAAGTTTTGAAATTTATTTAAAAAATTTTAAGCTACATATAATGTCTATTTGGCGCATAGTACAATGCATTGTGACTCTCAGCTGAGACTCAGTTGCAGCCCCAATGCCAAAAGCAGCATAAGTAGTAGTAACTTCTGCTTCTTCATCGTCTTCTGCTTCGTCTTCTTCTTCATCATTAACTTCTTTTGCTTCTTCCTCTTCTGCTTGGTTTGCTTCATCATCATCAACAACAACAACAACGGTAACATTATGAGCTTCTTCTCTGCGCGTTGCAATTGCAAATTGCATTGAACTGAATGCAACAAAAACAACAACAACAACAGCAACAAGGCCTCGTCGCAGACAAGAGACAAAGAGAGAGAGAAAAAGACTATGGGAGAGTCTAAATGGAGAGTTGAGAGTTGCATCCAATTTATCAATGCCCCGCGGGGCGAATCAGACAGCGACAGACTGTACCCAGCTCCCAGTGTATGTGTGAGTGTGTGTATAAGTGTGTCTGGCAGCTGCCCAGTAGCTTTTCCAGTTTTCTGTCGGGAAACTCATCTATTAACTGTTTTTAAGCCCTGCGCTCTAACAAAGTTGAAGGCTATATAAATAACTATTACACACGCTGGTCTGTTTTATTTTGAATCCAACTATTGTCTCAACTTGTCTGAACCAATTTGCTGGTATGTTACATCTGCTTTTCGCAAAACTTACCCGTTACAGGCTAAATACAGGGTCTTTTACAGCCGTCTCTCTATTCTAAAGTTTTTCATTTCACTGCTTTTTTCCTACTGATTTTGGCGCCGCTTCATTATGCATGTGCATGTGCTTCGCTATGATAATCCAACCACACACCTCCCGCCCCCAGTGGCAACTGCAACCCTTGTGGCAGGCCCACACCGCCCCCAAGACACCCCCTCAAAAAGCAGTGTCTCAATTGCATTTTAACACACATTATTAATGGGCTTTGCATAGGCACAGAACACAAGCGCTGGGATTTGGACACCAACCCACCAAAAAACCACCGGGAGCACGACCACCACCGCCACTACCACCGTCACCGCCATGAAAAATGTAACAAGAAATGAGCAGAAAGCTGAGCCACCCTTAAAAGCACACCACTCAGTGTATTTTTGAGCCACCCTATGCTTAAAGTTGGGCTTTTTTTTTCATACATAAATGGATTTTAAAGTGGATGCAATCCTGGGCAGCTTGAAGTTTGACATAGGCTTTTGTCGAGCCAACCCCCACACTACTCCTTCACCTCCCCTAACTCCTACACCCTGCCATACCCCTCTCCGCGTTCCTTTGACCATGCCCTTGGGGGTTGTTAGCCATTCAATTGGCATGAGGACTCGCGTGCACTTACGGTCTTCATTATGAAATTAAATATACATATGCATACACACACACACACACACACACACACACTTACATTCACAGCCGAGTGAGTGCAAATTTCGCATTGTGCAGTACAGTAAACACTTGAGACACCGACCCATCCACCGCTCACAACTCTTGAATAAATAACCAACTACCAACCGTGTGAATGTTGATAAATTATTGAATCCAAGAAATTGAAATGTTCCAATCGCACAATCAAGTTCAATTTAAATGATTTGACAAATTTGATGGATTAATTTCACCCCTGCAAAGGTAGCAATTTTATCGCTGACTTTAATCCTGTCCAAAATAAAAGAATAAGCCATTAATAAGCATTAAAGTTGATTATCTTGTATACTTATCTAAATTGGCTCAGGTCCCTTATGTAATGATATATGAAATATATCTATATTGAGTACTTTTGGTTGTTTTATTCAATCGTTTTTTGCTGCCGAATTTTGGTGGTTGCAGCTGGTTTATTATGTTGGAAGTTTGAGGATTCTTATTCGAAGTCTAGTAAAGCCCCAAAAATTACAATTTTGCTTATAGTGAGGATACCCCTTACTCAAAAAGACTAGAGGAGTCTATTAAGTGTGTCACAGGTAGTAGGAGGTGTGGCCGACCCCATAAAGTATATTCTGTGATGTCCGTCTATCTGTCTGTCCGTTTGAACACTTGAATCTCAAAGACTATCAGAGCTGAAGCCTCAAACTTTATTTTATATAACCATAACTTGGAAAGTAACGGAGTTAACGTGTCCAAATTTGCACCTTATGTGCACAGTACCATTATAACTATCCTTAGCAAGTTTGATCCGTATCGGGCTATAGCCCATAGGCTTCCATAAGTCAAATGGGTCACAAATGGAATATTTCAACGACGAAATGTAGCATTAATTAAGCGATCGCACGCAAACTCACATAAAAGGTTTACGTGATGATGGTAACTATCTCTATCAAGTTTGATTTGGATGGGACAACTACATCCTATAGCCTCAATAGGACAAATCGGTCAAAAATTACGTAAAATGTGCACTAGATCGAGTACAGGGTCTTTTACAGTCGATATATTTCAAATTTAACTAGAATGCGTTTTCGATTTAAAAAACTTAAGCGCAAAGCTTAAAAAACTACTAGGTGTAAATTGTTCAATTCAAATTCTGAAGTAAATTTTATGGCTTAAAATTGAAAATTCCTTCAAGTTAAGCTGAGCAACTAAATTAATCGACAAACTGACCAGGAACTGCTGCAATTATTGTTAGAACGTCAAAGGCAATTACCAATCACTAATAGCTTGTATTAGAGCAGCACCTGTGTTGCAGGTGTTGCATTTCTTACACCCACAACATGGCAATTTCCAAAGGCAAGTGACATTTAATCGAGGAGCAAAATGCGAGTGCAAGTACGAGAACGAGTGTATTAAGACACGTAAGAGTTCAAGTTTAAGTTTTTAGCTGTGTCCTTGAGTTACGTGTGTCGGCAATTTGAAAACACCAATAATAATTCTGTAATTGCAGCAATTTTGTAATTTTCAAATGAAGATTAATAATTTATTGGAATTTGATAAGTTATACAATCCGAAAAGTAATCGAAGAAATTGTAATGATTCAAGGACTTTTTGCATTTCAAGTGTAAGTGGGACTTTTAAACATTTTCCCTGTAATTTTATAGTTAAATGTAGTTATAAGTGTGTGTGTATCTGTGTTTGTATGATGACTATTTGTATGGCATTTGTTTCTCGCCATTTTCGCAGTTCACTTCAATTGAACTCGAAATCATGTCAATGAGCACAACAGCAACAACAACCACAGCCATAATGGCAAACAACAAAGTTGTTGTCCGTAAAGTCTGGACACGACTTTAGTTTTTTTTCTGTATTTTTTTTTTAATTTCTGTTTTGTTTTCGATATTTTTTTTCTGCAGTTTTTAAGTTTTCTCTATAATAAATTGGTCAAAGGCCTGAATAATTGCAAAATTAAATGCTTTAACAAGAGCAAAAGAGATTTCTCTTTGGGGTTATCATTCTTCCATTATTTGCACACTTTTGGGGCAGGTCTTTTTTGTTTTTGGCAGCACATTTCATTGTTATTATTATTAGTACTTAATTTTATTTTTAACTATTTTTTTTTCTTTTTGTTTTTTGCTGTTTCCCAATTGCCGCGCACGCTTCGAACTTGCTTCGGGGTCGTGCCAGGGCCTTGGTATTGCTTTCGTACGCGAAGCACGCGGCACGTCCATCGGTGGTACGCCAGTACGGTGGTACAGTGGTTCAGTGGTGCCTCAACCCACCAAACGACCTCCTCCTAAATGTACGTACGTCCCGCCGGGTCCATGTTTTCCGTCTCCTCTCCTCTCCTACCCATTGATTTCAATATTATTTCTGTTGCTTTTTATATCAGTTCAAGCAGCGCGCGTACAATATCATTTTTGTTTACTTATAAAATACGTTGTTTATTCTGCGTTGTCGTGCATTTTTTTGTAATACCCTGTAAACAATAGTATTACAAAGTTGGGCATGTTTAAATTCAATTTGGTAACCTGATTTGTTTAAAATATTTGGCTTTATTTGAATAATTATATTCAAAAAATAAGCATACAATTTTCTAAAAGTTGTAACAACTCTTTTGTGTAAAAATTGTTTTCAAATCTGAACTAAAACTTATTTCCTTTTTAAAAGTCATTAAAAACTTTCTAATCAGTTCAAAAATAATGCTCAATTTATCCCATTTCTCCACTTGTTAGTTTAGACTGCAGGGTATTCCGTCGTGTAGCATTCGTGACCTTTGTCCACTCACTTGTTGTATTGTTTGTATTGCCTTCTGTTTCGGTTTAGTTTCAGTTTCACTTTTATTTTCCCCCTATTACGGGAGGACTCAGACCATCACATACTTATAAGATCTATTTTATTTTGCCTTTTAATCGTTCAAATCAGCAAAAAAATAATGAAAACATTTCTTTTGTAATTACAGATTGGTTATAAAGCTTAATGATTTAACATAAAATTCCTTCTTATTTGTTGCTTTCTTTCTTTAATTTCTTTATAAACAAGAAAATTCAACAACTGGGTTAAATTTGGGTGAAATTCTTTGGAATTTGCAAAATTTTTGGGTTCAGTTAATAAATTATTTCAATTATCCCTATAAATAGTGTTCAATTAGTTGTGGTATAAAGTAGCCGCAAATACAGTTTGTTTATACATTGATTTGAGCACTTTAGTTATAAACTTTTGGATGGTTTTTTGATGACATTATGCTTTTCTTCTACTCCCAAGTCTGTCCCTTCGTAGCATTTTTTCCTTGATTATATTGTGGGCACTGCTTATTTGCTTATTGAATACGATTTCATAAATATCGACAATTGGCACACACACACATACACACTCGCACAACACATAAAAAGCAACAACAAAAAAATAAAAATAAAATAAAAGAAAACAATAGCGAAATTTCTAATTGCTTCCTCGGCGCATGTCTATTGAGCATTCGTTTAGTTTGCTATTCATACCCTGCACACCGAAGCCTGAAGGGTATGCCTTAACTGTAAGCAGGTTCGTTAAAGTGTCTGGCATTATTAAAAACAATTAAAGGGTATAGCAACTGGCCATAAAATAAATATTTATGAGCTTGCGCTTATTATAGGGCATCTGCAGGTCACGTACACTCGATTAAAGATTATACGTATTTTTTTTTGCTGATATCTACTATATATTGTTATGCCTTGCGTTTTAAATTTTTTTCTCAATTTTTTTTCTGGCCTTTTGATGAGATGCTGATGATATAATGTTTAAATGAGTATGTCCGTTGTGATTACTTATAATCCATTTCATAATCCCAGTTTAAGTTTTTGCCAAAAAAGCACAGGCACTAACACGCACATACACACACACACACATACACACACACACACACACACACACATGCACACACTCACAGGGACACGCAATATTTGCTGACTCCGCTCCCGTTTGCCATAAAACTAGGAAAAAAGGTCACCAAATGAGGTCAAGGTATCTGTGGCACTATTGCTGTATACACCCAGCTCTCTGTACCTCTCTTTCTTTATATCTGTCCCTCTCTTTCGCTCTCCTTGGATTCGTTTTTTGGTGGCAAATTTAAACACTTGACTTATCGATTTGCCCGTCAATTGTCAGAAATTTGATTATTCAGGCTCGATTGGACCAAATTTTGATGAGGGACTCCTTCAGATTACTGCGCTACTGGGATGCGTGAGTGTTAGTAGTGAGTCGGAGCGGTGGGGGCGAGGGGATGCGTGCCTAAAGAACAACACGACGGGAGGAACGAACACAAGAACATTAAATAAACAATTCGAAAATAAACGTAAGAACGAAACAAATTGAAAATTGTGAAGTCAAGTCGTACATTGGCTTGTATCGGTGTATCTGAGTATCTGTGTATCTAAGTGTATCTGTATCTTTGCGTATCTCACAAGCGCGGCACTTGGCAACAAGTTGAATGGCACTGAGAAAACGAGGCCCATACCAATTGCTATACCCATACCCATAGCCAGTCCCAATCCCATTTCTAGTCGCTCCTGGCAACGTCAACAAGACGAGACAGATACACGCACAAACCTACAGATATACCATATATATATATATATAATGTTTTATATATATTTACTGACAAACGGACAGCGAACTGACCGATCGACCGATCGGCTGTTTGAGTTGTCGATAAATACTCAACACTTGTGTTTTTGGTCGGCAAATGCTTTGATGTGCTTACGACCACGAATACGAGTAAACTCATACACTCACACACACTCGTACTCGTATTCGAATATCGAATAATGTGTGTGTTTAATTTACCATGTGCCAAAGCGGCAATCGGCATATCTGTCTATATATAATGATGAACCAATGGATAACCTAGCTGATAACCTGACATCGTCAGGTGGCTTTCAGTCCTTTAACAGACTCTTAAATATATTTTTCCCTTCACATGTCAAAGCTATAAACAAATACATAAATATATGTAATGCTCTCCCCTTTGATTTATAGAGGGGGTTTTTTTTTATTTTAATTTTTGTTGTACTTCGTTTACCTTTGTTACTTCATTATCTACTGGCATTGTTCTACGAGTTCGAGGAATGAAATACTATAATAAGGCAACTGATACACAAAACGATCACTTGATTGTTGTATTTCTTTTGTTTTAAACAAATTAATAGCTTGTTATTGCTAGTAATTGAATGCATTTCTTATTTTCAGTCTCGAATCGATTTGGCGACAAAGAGTTACTTGTTTATACTGTATTCGATTATTATCTATAAACAAATACATAGAAATATAAAAATATTTACCAGAAATTTGAATCGCTTGCAATGTAAAAAAAAGAAAACAAAAAATAAAACGCAACTGTAATCGTAATCACGTTATGATAAGTGTCATTGTAAATAATCGACATGGAAATGCGATATGTCATCAATTTATGATCACAACGTCCAAGTATATGTATTCATAGACATGTGTGGATGTGTGTGTGTGTACTATATAATCACGGAGAACACATGTGATATTGCCAGTGGCTAAAACCATTAGGCATTTTTGACAGTCTAGATTAAGCGCTAATCTAGGATGAGCTTATCAACTTGTCTACTCGGTCAATTTTAAGTTACAAAGAAACAAAAAAAAAAGCTGTTTTCAAGCATTCCTGACTGATTAATACCCTGTGTACCGACTCTGCTGCGAAATAGACATGATCAAACTTGAACAAACATGTCTAAAGGACTTGAACCCTTTGTAAACCATGCCTATTTGGGGTAACTTTCTTAGTTTTGTAATATAACATTGAAATCTGTGCTATATAGGTTACTTTATCTTACTATTCACTTCATTTTGACTGTCAACTACCTTTAAAGACCGCTTAACACCCTAAAAACAGCCCTTTAAGTAGAAGAGCAAATTTAATGATTTTGGTGACTCTTTTTTTAACTACATTCGAAAGTCTTTTGGAGTGGGCGTTATTAACCGTAAAGTTGATCACTGATTGATGTCTATAACAGTGCATCGGTCTGCCATGAATCACTGGTCTTAACCCCAAGCAGAACTATCTCACAGCAATTGTTAGAAAGAGTAACAGAAACAAGAACAAGATATGCAAGATACACAAATGAGACTTGTACATTATGATGAAGACGACCAATCTGTTTGATCCATTCTAGAATCTGTTGATTATAGCAGCTTCACATGGATTCCTGCTCATCATGTTACATTTCCCTGATTTGGTTTCTCAACTCTTTTTTCTTATTTTTTTGATTCTTTTCTTGAATTTCATTTGATTTTGTGGCTAATGTTGTTTTGGCTTTCGGTTTTTATTTTCTTGATGGGTCGCCGCCCCCAAACACTTTGATTGATGTAATGTGTGTGTGCGAGTGTGTGTGTATGTGGGGCTCCAGTTAAATAGTTTGATACTTTTACCGTTTGTTCGCTCATTACACGCATGTTCTGGGCTACGAGTATTTTTTCTTTTACTCCGTTTGCTACGACTTTTTTTTTTTTGTTTCCTAGTGCAAAACAATCAATTTAATTGTTATCACGAGCATATGAGAAGAACAAAAAACAAAACATAATGTTAAGTATATAGTCAATAAAGTTGAAAAACGATTTCATCGGTCGGTCCCCGTGGTTGTGTTGCTTTCATTGTGATATCATCGACTACTTTTTGTTTTATTTACTTATTGTACCAAAGAGGTCGACAGACTTGGAAGATATCGAAGCGATCGGTGCATACGATACGATCTTGAATATTTTTGTTTAACTGATAAGCAAATGTGTTTAAATGTTGTTGCTTTCCTCTAAATACTAGTAAATAAAAAAAATATCCAAAGTTAATATTTATACTCTCTGCAAGAGTATATTGGGTTTGTGCAAATGTATGTAACAGGCAGAAGGAGGCGTGGCAGACTCCATAAAGTATATATATTCTTGATCAGCATCACAAGCCGAGTCGATATAGCCATGTCCGTCTGTCTGTCCGTATGAACAAACAGATTTCAGGGATGGTAAGAGCTACAAGTTCGAATTTGGTCTCTATCGACTCGATATTTAGTCAGTCAATACAAGAATCGTTTTTTTCTCGATGCCACGCCCCATTCGCCCACAATGAGCAAAAAACTAGACTTACCTCGGAAAAAATAGATGTTTTAAGCGAATATCTCAGTAACTACGGTAGTTAGGAACACCAATTTTGTTATGCAGGTTCCTAGAGACAGCATAAATGCATTGCCATTTAAAATTTTGGACAGCAACGCCCTCTTTTTCCGTAAGAAACAAACAAAACTTTTCAAACTTGCATGCTGTTTTAGCCGATAACGATATCGGATACCGATTTTAACATTATAATTGGGAATAAATGCAGAGAGTACTATACAGTCGGGCGCGCTCGACTGTACTTTTCTTTCTTGTTTTAGAATAAATTACTTTATAAAATTAACTTATTTCGAGGAAAACTTTGTTCTAAAAGTTCAAGTGGCTTTTGTCAGTGTACCTGATCCTCATAGCATTCAGCTACTGGCTGCCTGTGATACCTAGCTGATATGTATGTGCATGAAAGTACACATTTGTTAGTACCAGAAGCTTTCTTGGCCGTTGTGTAGATAAGATAGGCAGATACGTTCAGATCTAAATATAAGTATGTAACTCATTCACTCTTTTCCTTGAATCTTTACTGACACACTTGAGTTCATTTCATTACACTAACTTTTTGTTGTTGCTTCGTATTCTTTAAGCGGCTACAATTAAAATTTAAAGCTTTTTTTGTTGCTATTTGCTATTTGCACTGCTAGTGAGACAGTAGTTGGCAGCTATAAACTACTGTGACAATGGGACAATTATAGTTTAGTATACGATAGATTTTTGTTATTTGTGTTAGTTGTCTTTGCTGGTAATTATACGTGTATTAATTCACGAGTTGTCATTGTTGTCGCTATTGTTGTTTAATTACGTCGAGTTACGATTAAAACAATAAAAACACACAAAAGAGCGAACATTAAGCCCTGCACGACGCCGCGAATTATTAAAAGTCCCCGTCTATTTAATGGCATTCAAGGTTGAACTACCAAAAAATATATAAAAAACCAAAATAAAAAGGGGGCGTTGATCGACCAACGACTATAATGCAAATCTCCTCAGAAATGTATGAGTGTGTATGTGTGTGTGTGTGTGTATTTCACACCTTAACAGCTCTGCCTTTGACCCGTTCATAAATCCCTGCTGGCTAATGGAATTCAACTCAACGGGTGGCTGCTGACCAGTGGCTCCACATGGAGGTGCTGATGGGTCGGTGGGTCAGTGGCCTTAACAAAAAAAAAATTGCCAACATTGGCAAGGTTTAGCACAATGCTCATAATACCACATATCCTAACAATAACACTATTGGGTTATATGCACTTGATCAAAGCTTTTGCTCTGTAACAATTTAAAGTGTGTGAAAACGTCGGTGTTTCAACTGTTCAAATTGTTAAGTAAAAGGCTGAAAATCAGAATGAATGAAAACTATGTGGTAGGCAGTGCGACTTTAAAGTGTGACAGACGGAGAAAGACCCTGTAGGCACAACTTGCACTTAGTTTAGATAACTATTTTAAAAGTTATGACTTGTTTCGTGCAATACTGCTTAGAAGCCTTTACTTTAGTCCATTTATTAAGTAGCTAAATCACCTTCCAAAATCTCAGCACTTCTTTAGCTTATACCTTAAACACATGTTGTACTTTTACTACAGGGTTTAAATAGAGAAACAAAATAAATTACGTTATGTTAATTACCAACTGAAGTTAGTAGGCAGCTTTTAGAGGGGATACGGAGATCTGGAGAGGGGATTACAAATGCGACTAGGCGTGTTACACTTTTCAACTGCCAACATTTTGACGGTCAATGTTCACACACATACACTCTAACACACACACAACCGTTCACTTACACACAGTTAGTTATGGCTATTTATTATTTTTCTTCATCTGTTATTTTTTCTGGCCTTTTTTTGACGACTTGCATTGTAATTAAAGCTGTAAAACGTTGTTGGTCTTTAAGTTTTTTTTGGAGGCGGGTAAGGGGCGGTAGGAGGGGCTTTTATAGTAAAAAGCACTTAAGTAACTGTATAACTGTACACTGAGAGGGCCAAATGCGAGTTAAATATACAGTATGCGGGGTACGACCATCAATTGTTAAGCATATGAAGTTTTGTGTGGCAATAAAAAATACTTGGCTAAGTAAGTTTGGCCAAAATGTCGAAAATCTGCGGGTGAATAGCCTTTTGCAGTGGGTACAAAATTAACTTATAAGATATTCGTTAAAAGCATGAATTTGTTTATATGGTCCCCAATCAAAACTGATTTTTAAATTGTTAACTTTACTTAAAATATATAATAAAATTGTTCCTCTTTGTTTATTTATAGATTTTCAACATAAGGGCCAAGACCAATGCGATAAAGAAAAGGTCGCCACAACACCAGGTGCTATGCTCCCGTGGAGCGCTACAATGGGCGTTCTAACGCCCCATAATCGGGTCAGATCAACACTATAAATAAAACTTTACTACTTAAATCGCAAATCAAGGAGAGAACTTGTTGCTTCAGTTGGTGTTGAAAGGAAACTCAAATGAGGGTGCAACACTTTACCAGCAAAGCAGCAGGTTGACCAACTAAACCAAACCATCAAAAACCACCAACAAACCAACCACCAACCACCAACCGCCAAAAGCAACCAACCTATAGTAGCCGTCACCAAGCATCTTCTCCTGAAACACTTGAAACGCTTTTGGGAAATAACCAACTTTAGGCCAAAACAGAAAATGTTACAAAACTCGAATGCAGCAGCAGCGGCAGTGGCTGCGACGCCAAGCACAGCAGCAGCTGCGGCAGCGGCAGCGAACAATGCTGCAATAGCTGCGTCATCCATACAACCAAAGCTGGTTGTCATACAAAGGCGTCCGAATCAGGGCTTTGGTTTTACGCTGCGTCATTTTATTGCCTATCCACCGGAAGATGATGCCGCCAGCTGGCCTCAGGTAAGACTCGCAATTGGCCAAGCTGCCAAAGGGGGAGCACAGGCGTGGGTAGAAGGGCGGGATACGTGGTAGTAGGGTTAACAGGCGAAACCAACTAAGAATTTTAGTGTTAATTTGCGACTTCAAGATACCCACAACATGTATCTTCTTTGATATAAAAAACAAGTTATAGGTTAAATCCAATAAATATTGAGTCTTGATTAGGCCGTTATCACAGTCGAATTTATTAAAAGATTTAAAATATATTTCAACTACAGGAAAAGAGTTAAAAAAAAGTAAACCCGTTAGATGAAGAGACGTTTCTTCTTGTTTTAGCCTTAGCTGGATTTAAACAAAGGTAAAACAAGCAAATAACTATGGTAGACCTAATAGAGGACACTATACCATAAAACATAAACAGATCCGAGTTACAAATACCTTTAATCATTATAGATTAAAATACATATAAAGATTTTACTGTCATACCAAACTTTTAGAACTTTTGTTCTCTGTTCTTAATAATCAACTCGAGTAGCATTATTTAAACTCAGCTGACACAGCACAAGCATACCCCATTACACTTCAATTAAGGGGTATAAAGGGAGCGAGTTAGAGCTGTAGACCAACTGCGCTAGCGTACAGATCAGTAGCTACTTACTTACTATATAGTCTGATGTCCGATGTCTGATACCTGATGCCTGTTGCCTGATGCCGGTAGTTTGTGGCTTCTGGCGTCTTCAATTAGTCATCGATTGCCTTGGCACTTTTGCTTTTCGCATCGCAACGACGACGAGTCTCTGCCATGGCCTCAGTCGGCGTCGCAGTTGGCAGTCGACATCGCTGGCTGCCGTTACGTGAGCGCAACGCACGCGCCGCTTATTCAAATGTCCAATTGCTGCTTTCTTTTTGCCCTTGTGCAGCGCGTGTAGGGTATAAAGAGTGCGTCATGCAGTTGGTAACACAATTTCGTTAAGTATACGCTGTGTGAATTATAAAGTCTTATCAAATTTACAAAAATATAACATTAAATGAAATGTTTTTATGTAAGATTTAAAATAAAACTCAATATTTAAATGGAAAATAAAATTTATTTCAAATGATTAAGAAATAAATTAAAGTTATATTAATTTAGTCATAGCTCTAGTTTATTTCTGGTTTAGTTAGTTAGCAACACATTATTAGTAATAAGATCTTAAGAAACTAATAAAAGAGCTAAAACTTCACAAAATAGGCAAACAAGACTCAATCTTTAAGATACTTTTCATGCTAACCAAAATAATTAATTGGCAAAGCAAATGTTTTCCTGCTTAATACCATAGTGTATTTCACATTCGTTGGGCCACAAACATTCAAATATTTTGTCTCTTTTATTTTTGCACTAATTTACGTTTTGCTCACTTTACTTTTATTACACGCGACGTTTCGTTTTGCTCGCGCGTTCGCTCAAATGCTGCTCTCTGGCGCTCTCTTGTTTCATACATTTACGTCTCTTTAGCAGTCTCTTTTACTCTTGAGGCTCGCTCTCTCTGAGCCGCTCTCCTTGCTGTTTGCCATTTCACGTTTTTGTATATAAATTTGTTGTTTCTTTTCTTTTTCCGCGCTGTGTAGGAAGCGACGAATATGGTCGGAGGTGGAGGTGGAGGAGGAGGCGGAGTCCGTGTCGGAGGTGGGGGAAACGGTGGAATCGGCAGCGGCTGTGTCGTCGGCTTGGGGCCAACGTCACCAACGTCGCTGCCGCCATACCAAGTGAAAGCGATGGAGACCATTTTCATCAAAGAGGTACACGCGAACGGACCGGCTCACTGCGCAAACCTGCAAACGGGCGATCGGGTGCTAATGGTGAACAATACGCCGATCGCTGGCATCGCCTATAGCACCATTGTGTCGATGATCAAGCAGACGCCACAGATGCTCACACTGCACGTTGTGCCCAAGGAGTGCGATGTATTGCAGATGGTAAGTGTAGCTATATATTCAATCTATCTATCTGCCTTTCTATCTTTTATTTTCTTTTGTATTATTATTTAACTTGGAGGAAAATATACGCAACACACTCTCACAAAAACTGATCTAATTTGTTGTGTGTTTGGTTTTTATTACTTTTTAGCATTATACGAGCATTGCCCATACGCCGGAATCGAATCGTTTAACGATGTCCGCACAAGCGACGCCGACGCCGCCGTTACCGCTGCCGTTGCCGTTGCCACCTTCTCAGACGACAGCAAATGGCGCCGCATCAGCTGCCATTAAAAGCACATTTCCACAGAGGCAACAGTTGATCTCATATCCCGCTGTTGCCAACTCGTCGTCATCACCAGCATCCTCAGTATCACCAGCGATGCATGGACCGCCCCTACATGGTGGCAGTCGTTCTGGCAGCATTACCGGTAATGCCAGCAACAATAGCCATCACCATCAACAGCAGCAGCAGCAGCAGCAACAGAAGCAGCTGCTGCCGCATACATCGCGTAACCCGTCACTTACCGGTGGCAGTAGCAGCATTGATTTTGGTGACATGGCCTACAGACTGCGTCATCAGCAGCAGCACCAACAGCAGCAGCAGGAACACCAGCTGTACCATGAACTCTGTCATCCACATCAGCAACTGTTGTCCAGCAGTTTTATGCGGTAAGTAGTATCATAACATGGATTAGATATAATTATGACAGCCAAAATAAATCCAAAAAAAGAGCTGCAAAATTCAGTCTTTGCTTAATCTTATCAGTCGTCCGTTTCGATATGTCGCTCTGCCCACAAGCTTTTCTCTTTTGCCAATCAAACGAAATGACAGTGTTTACTGCAATTAGACAGGCCAGCGACCGAACGACCGATCGACCATTGCCATCGGCACAGTGGCACAAACCCATCAATGTATCGACTAAATGACAAATTAATTTATATTCTATGCACGATATGATTTTGCCATGCGTACGGCCAAAAAGAATATGCCGTAACTCTTAATGAAACTCCAGCAGAAGCGATCATGATAAATGGCCCACAATATGCTGCGTATTATCAACCAGTGTTTACCCATATTCTGTACAATAAATGAAACTTTAGAGTCAAACAGAAGTTATAGTACTCTACTTACCAGTGAAGACGTAGAATTTCAATGCAGTAATGTGGAATTAAGAAAAAATAATAAGTATATACAACTGTTTGTCTAAAAAACACTAAGAATACTGAGATTTGGGAAAGTCAAAGTTAATTTATTAACAAAATGACAAATAAATCACATTTGCAAATCAACAAATTTAGTTACTGTGCACTGACCTTTTTTTTTTTCAAAAATTATTTTTTAGGAAATTCAGGATAAATAAATTAGATTTTTGTTGTGACTAAAATTAAAACGTTTTAAGAGCTGAATTGAAATGAGCTCAAATCGCTTTGGAATTCTAACATTTGTTGACTCAGCTTTAAATCGAGCAGAGTCAACTTTTAGCAGATACAAATTGTTAATTAACAATGAGATTTTCAAAATGAAGTAGTTTGTTAACAAGTGTAAAGGATTAAACATAAAAAGTTGATAGCGTTAATGAAAAACTAGTCTTTAAACATGAAGATTGTCAGCTAATTTTTGTAAATATTATAACTCTCCAAAACTCGTACACACACACACACACACTCAATCATGCATTTGCTCGTTGAGACAGTCAAATTGACAGTTTACTGGCCAACAGCCTTTGGCGCCGGTCAGTTTCAATGAACTTGATCACACTGTGCAGCACTTGATTTATGGTGGCATCGGGAGACTGCCTACCTTTGCAAGTGAGTGTGTTGCTCTGTATGTGTGTGTGTGTGTGTATTTTTGAGAGTGCAGTTTTTCACTTTCATTGAAGAAACAAAAGTAAAATAAAAATTTAACTTAATGCCAGTCAAATTGTTTGGTATCGACTTATCGAATAATCGACTAGTCTACGAATGTAATTTGATATTCATTTTGCTGGCAAATTAAGTTCACGCTCTAATTGTAACATTAACTAAATACAATGACAGCACTAATTAAGAGCAATATCAAATTCTCATGCAGTAGCAAATTAAGCCACTGTTTTTACTACACTGTAAAAGAATTTGGACTCTTGAAAAAGAAAACTATTTAGGATTAAAGATTAGAAATATAATTTTACTTTATGTTCAATCCAATAGAATTCTTTACCAGTTCTTGAAATGGATATTAAGCTTGGCTTAAAAGCATTTTAATCAAAGTAATTTTTAGATTTTATTTTTCATATATTTTGTTTTCGATATACAGTATGAGGATGGGAATATAGGAATGCCCCTATTCTTTTAGTGCTTCCATAGCCTAATGTTATTTGCATTTGCACATTCCTCGCCAGACTTTTCACTGTCATTAATTTGAGCATGCTTCCAACTACGAAATGTATGTTTTTCCACATTCATGTATTTATGTCTACAAGTATATAGATACATAGATACATGCACACATAAGTACGTAGGCGCATGTTAATGATGATGATGAGTCCATACTTTGACCGACAGCGGCCTATAAAAAATTATAGAAGACCACAGCACCAGCAACAACAGATTAATGTGGTTGTCGCACTGATGATTTCATCATTGTCATCATCATGTTTTTGATCATAATAATAATAACATTTTATTTATCCCATTTATATTCATGTATTTCTTATTGTCATTGTCGTGTTGAATGAAAAGTGTTTTACATATGCGTATTATTCAGTTAAATGTTTATGAATAATATGAATTAATACGCATTATCGAAACTTGTTGCTTTTTGCTGGTTTTGGAAACTTGTGTTAGTATTGATTTTTTAAATATTAAGTGGGGATTTTATACTTACTTTTAAGGGCTCAGTATTGGTATTTTGATTCTTAACACATACCATATATGGAACCAAAAACTAAAGATTTATCCATATAAAGATTGAATTTAATAATTAATCCCAAGTTGTATCAGTGGCAAATTTTATTTACCTAAACAATTTTTTGTTAAACTTTTTTTTTTCGACATCTCCCGTGGGAATTTCGTTCGGTTCGTTTTGATCGTTTGGTTCCTATTTTCTCGGATGATCGTTTTTGTGTGTTGTGTTGACTTTACGACTGCGTCTCGATTTGGCAATGACGACGAATGCATTTATTCATATTTCTCGTGTTTTTAAAAACAAAAATAAACACATGCATAAAAATGCCATTGGCCATTTGGGCGAACTTCCTCTTTTCTCTCTTTCTCTCTCGCTCTCTGTTTACACATTAAAACAAAAAAATAACAAATAGAAACAAATGGACAATTACCTAGAGAGAGACAACACAGATGCTGGAAGTCGATACTTTTGCGTATTTCTGGAACTGCAATTGAACCAAAACTAACGGCTCGTTTCGTTTTTTTTTTTTTTTCTCTGATTTTAGAAAGTTTTTGGCAACATTTCTGACCTATTCACAAATTTTGACCACAAACTCGAGACTTCAAAAATGTTGCGAAAATTCAGACTATTAATCATGAATTTTGAAAACATTTAATTTTGTGTTGTAGCATCGCTTGGATTGTTTAGTAAATACAATTTTTTTTTTTCTCAGCAACAACTTGTTGATTTATTTTTTTATAGTTTGAAGGTTTTTAATTAAAAATTTAGCACAATTTTTTGGGTTTGACAGATTTTTTATAAAGATCCAAGAGTTATATAATTCTTGAGATATTAATTGCTGCCATTAAAGGTATTTTATTTATTTACACGAAAATGGTTTCCGTCTTAATTGATAAACTAAATATATCTTTAAATTCTTGTGCTGTACTATCGCATTTGTTAATTAATCAATATTGTTGATGACAATCATGTAAATCAGCTTAAAAATCAACTAAAAAATTACGCACAAGTGACATCGGGAGTACCCCTATTAAATGGAGTTGCAATAAAACAATTGACATTTTAAAGTTGAAAATTATTTATGGTTTTGTTACATTCCAAAGTTTTTTTGCTTTAAATGTTGCTTGAAGTTGAGTGCTACCCACGCATACACACACACTCGCACACACACACACACATGTACCGACTGAAATGACTAAATGAAGAAATGATCGAGTCGAGAGCTCTTGAAACTCATCTGACGTTTCAGTTGAATGCTTGATTCCATGTTAACTTTTTGGCACGTGTTACGGCTGCCGTGTCCAATTTTATTATTTATTTATGTTTGTGTATGAGTGTTTGTGTGTGTATGTGTGTGCAAATTATTACTTTACTTTTTTCTACATTTATTTCTTTTTTTCGCTTTGGAGTTATCGTTTCTAATTACGTGCTAGCAAAGTAGTTGGTTGCTTGTTGCGAAAAACTTTCGCGTAGATGATAAGTGGCTAAGAAGCCAGTTGAGACACCACCCACTTACACATACACACGCATACACACTCACCCACAGTTGTCTTTCATTTTGGCTTTGAAACTGACTTTCTTTATGCACATTAAATATACATTTATTTTATTTGAGCTCTTTGTTTTGTGCCCTGATACCCAGCGTCGTGAGTGCAATGAATTCATTAAAAGACCTAGGGAAAAGGTTGTGACTCTATAGTAAAGTCTTAAAAGCGATGTCAATCAGATTTAAGCAGTTTGTTAGCTGGAAAGCGTATATAACTGAGGTAAAGGTTTGTGGCTTAAAACTTGTAAATTAAATCGACTTTGTTAAGTAATTAAGAAAAGAAAAAAGAATTTATTAAGTGCCTTTGCACACATAAGTGCGACTGGGTAAAAAAACTCCAA
This sequence comes from Drosophila parthenogenetica, assembly GCA_035047505.1. NCBI lineage: Eukaryota > Metazoa > Arthropoda > Insecta > Diptera > Drosophilidae > Drosophila > Drosophila parthenogenetica. The sequence continues at coordinate 1,743,439 of JAWNPM010000174.1, forward strand.
TCTTTGCACAGCTGTGAAAGACAAAAGAGCACCAGATGCTATATACTTTTAGAAGTTTTGAAAGTTGTTAGTAACGTTTAAAAATGCACAAAACATTAACACAAATAAACAAAAAGAAATTCCTTAAAAAGTCTTATCGATTTCAATGTATTACTAAAAACTGAAGAGATAGGATTATCCTGTACAATCACTGGTTAGCTTGCTGTCTAGTCAGCTCCACTCTACTTTGCTTTCCAGTGTTGTTTTGTGACCCATTAAAGGAACTAAAGAAGAAGCAGAAGCACAAACAAAAACAGTATCGAGAATTGTTGAAATTCAAATCACAATTTCGAATTATTCAATGTGTATTGCGGACATTATGACGCCCACATTTCGACATTATCACCGGGTGAAAAAGCAAACAAACAAACAATTGCGTATACGCAGCGTGTGTCGTCGCAGTCATTGCCGGTGCTGTTGTTGTTGTTGTATGCTATGTAAATCATATTTCATATGTATGTGCATGTGTGCAATTAATTATAAAAAGTGTCTGTGTGTGTGTGTGTGTAACAACGTCAACTCATTGACTAATCGAGCAACAACAACAAGAACAACTACTAAACCGCAAATGCAAAAATTCGCAATCGTTTATGCATGTATGTGTAAACATGTATGTGTGTGTGTGCATATTTTTACATACATATACATACCTATGTATGTAGTTGTTATTTCTATGCCACTTTGAGCTGAGTGTAAATGGATAACAACAAAAGCAACTGCACACGAATATTTGTTAATGCGCCATTGTTAAATGATTACGACAAATTTAATTGAATTTTGTACAACAAACAAACACACACGCACACACACTAACACACAAATAGTTACATATAAATTTATATATAATTCAAAAATAAAAAAAAATAAATAAATATTTATATGAATTCAAGCCACACAGTGAATGGCATTTCAATTCATTTGGCCTGTGTCACAAAACAGAACGCACTCAATTCAATAGAGTAGAACGAAGCTCCCCCCTACCTTCGCCCCCTGTTTTATTGCATTCAAAAACTAAGGTTGTGATAGCTGACAATCTCTCAGTTGCTCAGTTTCAGATTGAGATCGTCTCTAAATAAGTTTGAGATGATAACTCAGACTCAGATTGAGATTAAGATTGAGACTCTCAGTCTGAGAGCTTGAGATAATGATCATGATGGAGATGAAGATGTATATAAATTATTATTGGCTACTTGAGCCAATGTTGAGAGTTTGTAATTGTATAATGCGGATGACAACTGAGAGATTAACGTTACAGATACACAGCTTATAAATGTACATAGAAAGAGTAACAGATTTAAGCAGCAGTAGATAAGTAATGCTATGTATCTATATATATGTATATATATATATCATGACAAGTGTGTGTGATTATCTGGTATATATATCCCAGAGATTACAGTTACTATGCTATGTAAGATAAACATTGGATTTAACTAACTAAATTTATATATACTGATATGGATATTGATTGAATATAGAGATAGAACAAAAAAAAAACAACATGGCGTAATATTTTTCGGGTACTTTGCTGCTCGATTGACCTTTTTATCCCTTTGGTGCGGTGCGGTTTGTGTGCATTCGATTTTGACTCACATGATTGATGGATGATGACGATGACAATGATAGCATTGTTGCCTTGCACAGTGAAGCAAAGTCTATTGCTGCAAACGAAAAATCAAGGAATCATTTTTGTTTGAAAAATTCAAAATAATTGGTCTAGTTGGTGTTGCTAGTTCTTCAAAAAAAAATAAAATTAAAAAATGAAACAGATATTTTTATATTTGTTGAAGTTTTTTTTAATTTTAATTGTTTTAAAAATATACAATATTATTTAATATTTACTAAAAGTTTGATTTAATTTCATCAACAACAATTTGACATATTTAATGAAATTCGAATGCGAAAATATTATTAACTCAATTAAGTTCTTATCAACTTTTCACCACTGTGCATATTCAAATTTATTCAATGGACTTTGGCTGACAATTACAGCCCAAAAACACAGGAGCTTCAATTTTGTGGTAACAGCGAGGCGTTTAGGGAGGCAACTGAATGTTTGGCCAACTGAATGACTGATAGCGATATTGACGAGTTCGTGCCATCTCACTTTATGTGACTTTCTCTCTCACTCACACACTTTTGCTATCTCGCGCAATCTGCTCCTGTTTTCCAATCGAATTTGCGAGTTTTTGTTTTGTGCCCTAAAACTCATTCAGCTACTTGAGATACGCTTATTTAGACCCTGTACTAAGCAAATGCCAAGGTATGCTTTTATGAGCACAAAAATCAAAGCAAGAGTTAAGGCAAAATAATAAATCAGAAGTTTAGGCCGATAAATGGAAAGGTTTGAACTGAAATCTAGTTTCTAGAACCTTTGACTTGAAAATAAATTTCGCTTTAAAACAAAAATTGATACAGAGTCTTTTACAGTCGTACTGTCCTCACTTAGCGCTTTGTATGCATATGTGCATAAACCGTATAGTGGAACATATCCTAATTCCAGACTCGTCGTTGTCTGCTCCCAGTGCATCGCATTTAGTTTCAAAGAGTGTACTTGAGTGTGCGTGTGTGTGTATGGGTGTATGGGTGTATGTGCTTGTGTGTTGGTGTTTGTTATGTGCACAATGAAATATTTTTTTGCAATGCGCGTGGTACAATTGGTTATAAAATAAAAATTGAAAATGAAAATGAAAATAAAGAAGAGCGTCGTCAGTTTGGTTCAGTACGGTCGTTCGGTGGTTTGGTGACTGGGTGGGTCGATGGGTCGTCGGTGGGCTGGTGGCTTGGTGACTTGGTGGGTTGCTAGTTCGACGGTTGCCGCCCGTTGCCCACTCAGTGGTTGGTGGGGCTCTTTTTCAATTGGCAGCGGTTCGCTGCCTCGCTTATTTTTTTCCATTTTCTGTCGCGCGCTTAATATGAATTTCATACATGCATACAAAGTGGATTTGTTGTTGTAGCTAGTGATTTTTTTTTTTTTTTTTTTTTTTGTATTTCAGTTTAGTCGCATGGACTTTGGGTTGTACTTTAGTTTAGTTGCTGATGGCGACTGGAGCGCGTAGATTTCGTATCGCAGTGACTAAAGATTCGCATAGATTTCAAAAATTGTTCGATGTGAGATTCATACCCCAAAACATTGCACATATTTGGTTGTGTGTCACAGTGTGTGTGTGTGTGTGTGTGTGTGCGTTTCCATGTCTCAATTTTCATTGATTTTGAAATTTTTGTTATCAGTGATATCGTGTAATTATAGTGATTGCCATTGATAAACACATGACGAGTCATCAGAAAGACACACAAAAATTCAACACATTCCAGACTCATGTGTGGGTGTAAATCGGGTGTTGTTTTTACTGTTCTTGCTGTTGTTGTAACACCCTCGACCCAAAAGTTGTTTGCTACAATTACACGAGACCTTGAAACATATTTGATCGCACAGAGTTCAAGTGTTTTGCAATGAAAGATGAGCTTCGAGTGTAAAAAACAACAAGCATTTTTTTGTGTGCTCAGATTTTCCAATGCGTTACAACAATAAAAACAAAAGCAACAATGAAGACAACAATGCGCGATTGTTTCGGTATCTTAAAGTATTTTTTTTTTATTTATTTGTATCTTGTTTTTTCATTTTTTTCGCCTTCTTTTTTGGTTTTTGAATGCGATTTACGTTTGTATTCGTTTCCGTTGCGTATGTTGCCCAAACAATGACACCGACTGGCAGCGCTGCTGACGTCGGCGTCAGCGCAAGCGTCGCTGTCAATGAATGTCGCCATCAGCGGCGAAATCGACACCAAAATGAATGCAAGGCGAATTCCATAAATGCAGAAGAGAGCGGCAAATGGTGGGAGCAGTGAGCAGAGAGGGGAGAGAAGATAGTAAAGCTAAAAGATTAGGAGTGCAAAATTGTTTCCTTTTGTTGGTTGGGGGCATGGCCTGGCAGTGTTGTGAAGCGTTGACAGGTTCGAACTGTTGCTTTTTGTTGTGGCTTATCAAATATGTCAACATTTATATTTATGACTTGTTAATTGCAAAGAGGCAAAAGAGTTGGCAAAAACGCAAATCAGACAATAATTCAGCAACAAACAACAACAACAATCAACAGACACTGCATACACAACAAGCAGACAATAAAGCGCGAAATTCCACAAACATACACACCCATTCACACACACACACACAGACATATGGGGTGTACAAGTATCGTAACTATATTTCTATGCCTCAATAGATACAGTTCATTTATTTGGCTGACTCTTTTTTATTGATAAGCAACAACAACAACAATAACAAATCAGCACAATAGAGTCGCGATTCGCGTCGTGTGTGGATTCACTTGTGTCAATGGATCTATTTTGTACATATTTTGTGCAAAGCTTATGCAAAGATAACAGTACTTGGATATATAGCTATATATACTCGTAGCCGTGCATATATGTACATATCTCCAACTGTGTGCATTAGGAAAACATACTCGTTTTTTTTTTTTTTTGTACACCCCGTTTGCATTTTTGTTTGCCATCCACTTTTGCTTAGCTCCCCTCTTCTCTTCCACTGTTACCGCTCTACCATTTGGCTATAAAGTATATTTTTCAGGGTCACTTTAACTTGGTAGCTTGTTCCTGGTTTACTTTCAAGCACTTGTTATCCATGATCAGTTGAGTATTATTTACCTCCATGGTCACATTATTTACAGCATTACAGTGGCTGTGATGTGTTTTGTGGTGTAGTAGTAATGATTGTAGTCGGCATTTAGCTTGAGTTACTTTAATCAACTAATTTGCAGTCACTTTAACTCACAATGTCATGGCCACTTGATTCAGTTGATTTATCTCCATGGTTACTTTAAGTGGACAGCAAGTGCAGGCTGAAGTTTCCCTCAGTTATGTTTAAAGCATAAAGCAGAAATTATTAGTTTAATGCTTACTACATTTCTGTTGCTTATATATATTTAAATACATGAATTTATATTTAAGATAAATATTTGTAGGCTTGTAATTAAATTTGTTATTCATCATATCTTTGTATACTTAAAGTCTTATTGCTTGCTGTTCTCCTTGGTCACTTTATATGCCTCCTGTGTTAAATTCTTTGATTTGAGTTTAAAAACATTATTTATTATCTGCATTCATGGTAGTTTTTAATAAATAGTATTAAGCTCAATAGTGTTTGCTTGTTGGAATAATTTATTTATTGAGCACTTGGCATTTAATTCCAAAGTTCGCGTCATGTTCCGACTGCAGTAAGAAATCAATAGAATATTCAACGGTTTTTACTGTTTTCAATTAGCAAATTAACTGAACTTGAAATCGCTTACAAACCCATGTATTCTCTAGACATTTGTGTATACTTTTTTGGTCCTAAAAATTAAGTGATTGTGCAAAAACAGTTGATTTTTATTGCATTAGCTAATTGCATAACTGAAAAGGTTAACATGTCGAATACGCAATATTTATAAGCCCTTCTTCGCTCCTGCTCTGTCCTAAAGCATTGAACTTGTAACTCAATCAGGAAGTTTGATTTATTAAAAGCGTTTTTGGAGCGCACACAATTTGCACCTGCAGCTAACACAATCGTTTCCTTTTGCTGACCTTTAAACTCCGGCCAATTATATGGATATACCTTCCCTATCCACTCCATCCTCCATGCCACCACCACCCACCTAGCACTATTAAAAGTCGGGTCTGCTATTTTTAGCTCTGCACTTAGCGCAGCACTATAAAATTGGGTGGGAAGCCTCAAAGATGCGAAGAGAAAATCTTTGCTAAATTAATTGTGGAACTTTGTGTTCTCTGTGCTGCGCAAATTGTTACAAGTGGCAAGTGGCAGTCGGGCTATCAGTCAATGTGCGTGGCAGAAAGTGGCAGGATGTGTTCGGTTATATCCTGTGCGTGGCAGCATTGCCTTTTACTGCAAATTGCCTTCACTTGATGCTGTGCAACAAATCTAATTTGTTACTTCGATCAACTCTTGAGTGCACTTTACACTCTTTTGTGGCTGCTGTCACGCACACGCACATACACTGAAGTAGAGTGTATGAGTGTGTGTGTATGCGTGTATGTGCTGCAGTCTGTCAAGGTCATGGTCAACGGTCAACTGTACTGAGGATGCACTTTGTCAGGGACAGACAGCTGCTCTACCGCCAGTTCGACAAGTTATTGCCACGAGCATGGGGTATGCCAGACTGTGCCTCATAATAGTGCCAACATTTTAAATTAATTATTGCTAAATTGTATATACATTACATAAAAGATTTTAAGAGTTTTTCTAGGATTTTTTTACGTTGGTTACCTTGAGAAATAGCTCTGGTTATTTGAGATCTTTATAAAGACTTCCAACTTGATCAATTGCATTCCATTTCACTCAAAAAAAAAAGAAAAACAAATGAACAAAACGCAATTCGACGAGGAGTCAAATGTTCGTCGAATTGGGTCTGAAATGGCGGGAATCCAGCCAGTAAGGGAGTGATGTCTGTCCAAATTGCGCAGCTTACGCGTATTTGGCAAGACCGTCATTGTCTGTCGTCGGTCGTCGTGACCAGTTTACCCAATCAGCTGATGACTACGTCAAATCCAATTCATACCCGATCTCCACACAAAATACGACGTCAATGGCACGCGCCAAATGTGCCTCAATTCCAGCAAATAGTCTACCCCCCATTCCGTATGACAATCAGGTGCCAGCATTTTGTCAATAAAATGCTTGAAATGTGTATTTTAGTATCATAGATAACACCAGCTGGACAACCGCCCACAAATTTATTGAAAAACCTCTAAAGTTAATTTGTTTTTATTGGAATTTTTATAATAGATTAATGTCGTTTAAAATGCCTGAGGAATTCTTTGGCATACGGTATAAGAAGTGTTAAACTTTTAACGATTTTATTGTGCATTTTATAAAGTATTTATAAAAAACCTGCAACTATTCTAGTGTATAGAAACATTGTTGTTAGATTAAATTATACTCAAATAATACTGAGTATCTTAATTCAACAAGTTCTGTCTAGCGTGTAATTTCTAGCTCTCATCTTTTGGATTCCACACAGAATCCGATCGAGTTTTATTATATTAATGAGTTGTAAATAAATTAATTTTCCATATTTTTTATTACAGCCCCAATCAGCCCCCAAATCTAACAGTATTAGGTAGCACAACAGCGACCACGCCCACCACGCGCCAACCGAAGTCGGCGGTTGCCCTGAGCCAGGCACTGTACGCTGTGAATGCCAGTGGCGCCGATAACAGCGACCTGATGATACGACTTCGCGAGTCGATCAAACAGAAAGAGGAATTCCTCAAATCGCCGTTGCCCTCTGGTGTCATCGCTGCCTCCAACGGCAACGCAGCGCAGTCGTCGCCACAACAGCAACAACAACAGGTGCAACACTTTTTCCCAGTGCACACGCCGCCAGGAATAGGAGGAAGTGGGGGTGGAGGAGGTGGTGGTGGCGGAGCAGGAGGAGGCATTGGTCACACTGCTCTACGTGTGCGCCAACAGCTGATGCTCAAACAGCAGCAGCAGCAACAACAACAACAGCAATTGCAATACCACCAGCAGCAGCAACAACAACAGGTTGTTCTTGGCTACGATATGTACAATAGTTATGCAGGTAGCAAGCTGGTAGCACGTCCACTAGGAGCTGTGCCCTCCCAGCAGCGACAGGTGGCGGTGAGTGTAGCCAACAATAATGCCAAGTACGCCAAGGAGTTGGACTACTTTGAAACACTGCAGGAAACAGGCGTAACCAATAAAGTGTAAGTCCAACAATTCTCCAAAAATTCCTTTTATTTTAAACGTCCTTTTTGCAGTTTTGAGAGTAAATTGGTATCGCACATGTCGAAGGGTTTTGATCCCTTCAAGCCGCTGTCAATCAACACAAATGCCGCCTCCGAATCGAGTCTTGGTGTTGCCAAAAAGCAATCCGTTCTCTATGAATCACTGCAGCAGCATCCGTTGCATCAGCTGCAGTCCAAGCATCAACCCGGCAACAGTTCCAGCACCAGTGCTGTTGATGGACAAACGAGCAGTCGCATGGAACTGCACAAGGCGACACTGGCGAACGCCACCATCGAGTCCACACCCAGCAGTAAGTCGCCTTAAATATCTTACTCACAGAATAAGAAATCTAATCGAATTTATTTGCCTTATTTCTTTTAGAATATAGCAATGTGTCGGAGCATTCGCAGGCGGCTGGCAGTTCATCGCACACTGTTGCCACATTGGCGGACATTGCTGAGAGCAGTGGTAAGTTATAGAGAAAACAACATGCAGTAGAATATGAGTTCTGTAAGTTTTAGCGAAACAGTTGTTATCAAAAAATGGTTGTCTGATACCACATTGAAGTGTATTTTAATATAAAAATCTCTTTATCGTTAGGTGATGATTAAACGACATGATAGTTTTAAGAAATTGCTAGTTAAACTGCCACAAAATAGTTTTCAAACAACTGAACTTAGTTTACTTGACAGCAAACTAAACTTTTCCGTAGAAAAGCCAAACAAACATCTCTGTGAAATGTATCTAATTTTATATTTTCTAAAACGAAATGGTTCGAAGAAGGTTTCCAGCGGTATGAGTTTAATTTGAACGATTTTCTTAAACACTTTCTTAACTCTTTTATTTTAGCCGCTGCCATTGTGGACACAACGAGCGGAGGAACGGGAAATGTGGTGCGTCGCTATAAACCACTGTCATCGAGCTCTTTCGATGAGGGTAAACCAATGCGACGCATCTCGTATCTGCGTGCCACCAACAATGAGACAGAGTATCATCCAGATCCAACTGCAGATGCAACTACTGCGAGTGCTGCTGCTGCAGCTGTTGTTGCTGTGGCAGCTGCAGCCGCTGCTGCTGCCGCTTCAGTTGTGGAGCCGCACAAGACGAAAGCTGTCGTCGAAGAGCATCCCGATCCCACATATGATGTAATTGGCACTGGCGCTGGCCATGAGTTCATTGAAACACCCAATGGTCTGGAGGATGTGCGTTTGTCCACCCATCATGGCAGTCGACGTGCCTCCTTGAGCAGCGAGATGCGCAGCAGGTAAATTTACACAAGAGTTATCAATAACTAAAGCGTTAAATAAATTCCGTTTTTTAATTAGCATTCATATTGACGCCGAACTGAATGGCAAGTATGTGCCCAATGAACTGGAGGCCTTTGAGACGGAGATTGAAATAAAATCGTCCTGCATCAATGGCAAGGTAAATTTGCATTTGAGTTTAGGGAAAAGAAGTCTTTATTTACTATTCTGCATTTGTTTATTCCAGCGCATGTCCGAGTATCGTTCGTGGCGACAGGTGAAATTGGAGATTAAAGGAGATTTGCTGCGCATTTACTCTGGACGCCACGCCAAGTCGGAGCATAATGTAAGCACTGATTTTGGGGTGCAAAAACCACTGTTAATAGGCAACTTTAAAAACATTTATAAATTATATGAAATTAATTTTTGTGAAACATAAAACTTAAATACTCTACACCAATCCTTAAATTATTATTCCCATATCTTCTCGCACAGGTGATAGAGCTTGATATTAGAAATTTTAAATTCTTTGATGAAACGCTGGACAAGAAGAAGTTCTTGATACGCATGCAATCGAAGACAAGCGCCAGCGGTGCTCATCTGGCTACATTGGGCAACGAACTAAATTTGGACGATGCCCACGAGAAGTTAACCTCATCGGGCAGCAGCAGCGCCGCTGAGCCACAAACGCCAGCGACTACAGCACCCCCTTGCAGTGGTCCCTACACTGAGATTCTGTTCAAGACCAAGAGCAGCAACGAGATGAAGCGTCTCTTTGGACTGCTGCAGTGGAAGGATAGCCTCAACTACGATGACAACGTGAGTTGCTTGTTTAAAAACTATATTTGTTCTTATTAAAATATTCATAATATATTCTACAGGAGCAGCCCGCAGGTAAGCAGCTGGCGGAGCCACAGAAAACCGCTGCCACGTCCAGCTATTTGGATGATGTCGCTGGTGCTGCGGATAGTTCGCCATTGAGCTCCCACTCAGGAGGAGGATTGGTGGAGGGATCTGCAGCGGCATCGATAGCAGCAGCAGCCACAGGGGATTCAATATCGCCGGTGATGAAGTTACGCAAACCCTCGGGTCATAAAAATGTGCCAGAGAAGGATTTGGGTTCGCCAAAATCTAAGAACTGGAAGGATTTGCTATTTAGACGTGGCGGCGGCAGCGGTGGTGGTGTCTCGCATGCCGATTTAGCCTCTCCTTCGTCGGGATGTGCCAATAAAACTGGTGGATCCATTGGTCTGCCATTGCGTGCCTGTCCCATGTCTAAGAGCAATGCCTATGTACCACATTTGGTGGAGGTGTGCACCAATATCGTCGAGACAAAGGGACTGGGCGTGGTCGGTATTTATCGCATACCTGGCAATAAGGCGGCCATTTCTGAGCTCTCCGAACTGGTGAACACCAAAGACTTTCAATTTGAGAGCTGTGCCACCGATGATCGCTGGGAGGATGTCAATGTGGTTAGCAGTTTGTTGAAGCTTTTCATACGCAGTCTACCGGATGCTCTAATGCCGGCCAGTTTCTATATAAACTTCATTGAGGCAGACAAAAAGACGGGCATGGAAAGGATTGTGGTGCTTAAGGACATTGTGGAATCACTACCAAGGCATCCGTATGAGACAATGAAGCATCTGATTAGGCATCTGTGTCGGGTCAGCGACAATTGCGATGTCAATCGCATGGAGCCAAAGAATCTGGCCATTATCTTCGGGCCTTCCATTATTCGCACTCCCAACGATACACTGGAAACGGCTGTCAAGGATATGAAGCATCAGTGTCGCATTGTCGAGCTGCTTGTCACTCAGGTGGGCAGACAGTGATTGAACTAAAACCTAATCATTGTTTTATTACGTATATTTCGTATATTGATCAATTTTTTATTTTTCTTTGCAGTACGAATACTTCTTTGAGGGCGGCAGTCTGCCGGATGTGACGGAAGTTAGTGGCGGTGCAGCTGCGCCGAGTCCTGCGCAACCACAGCAGACGCAAGAGGACCAAACGAGCATGTTGCTCCATAATCTCTCTAAGATTGAGCGGATAACGGAGCGAGAGACGCGCACCTCACGCTTCATACCGCAGCTGCGACGACGCACACATGGTAAACGCAGTGCAGTCAACTCGGACACATACTCCGGCGAGAGTGTTCTGGTAAGCGGCAGTAATCAAGCCAATTCCCACTGCACCATCACCACAAATACCAATACCATCACCACAACCACAAATACCAATACCAATACCATCACCACCACCACAACCACTTCCACCATTATTCGCACCAACAATCAACGTAGATTACAGCGCAAGGCTGTACAAAGTATTTGTGATTTTGGTTTAATCCTGCCCGCTTGTCACTTTCAGTCGCTGGACTACGCCAAGGTCTCTGCTAGCAGCACGACCAGCACCAGCAGCAGCTCAACGCTGCATAGCAGCAAAACTAGCACCACAACAAAGCTGCTCAGCTCAGCAATCAGTTCATCCTCATCGGCAACGACGACAACAAGCAAGACAGCGTCCGCGACAAACACCAAGAAGCGCAGCACCGGCGGGTTTCTGTCGAGTTCTCGGAGTTCACAGACCCGCAAGGCCAGTCTCGATGAGAAGGACTCGGGTAGTGTGGACTCAGCTGGCAGTATCGGCAAACATGAGCAGCAGCAAAGGAGCAGCATTGATATATCCATACTCCAGCTCACGGATGATGATTCGAGCAGTCGTTTAAGTGATACCGGTAAGCTTAAAGTTTGTCACAAGGAGGTTATGGGGATTAATGGTTTGATTTTACAGGTTCCATGTCGTTGACAACCATTACGGATACATTGGACAGCAAGTTGCGTAATTTACGCAGCGGTTCGGAGTCAAATGACGAGAATGGCTCACCGGAGTTTCCAAAGAATCGTCGGCATACACTGGGCCAACCATTGCATTTGCACTCTGAAAACATTCCCTATGCTGATGAGTCACCGGAACGTTTATTGTACAACTTTTATCCATTGGATGCACCACATTCGCTGCATCTGAGCCGCTCCTGCACGGCTACCAATACACTGGGCGACAGCAAAGAGGACAAGCAGCAACAGGTGTTGATGAAACCAATTGTGGCTCCTTTACCCGCCAGTTTGCTCAAGGCAGCACACAAACTGCAGCATTCAGCCACTGCACCCATACATCAGGGCAGCTCTACGGCGCCGGCTAGTGGCGCTGCCACACCAACCGCTGGAACAGGATCTAGTAGTGCATCGACCCCTTTGGCCGGCACACCCAGCTCCCAAACAGGCAGTACCAACGTGCAACGTAATTCGTATAGCAGTAAAAATTTAAGATTTAGCAGCTCGTTGGCATATGAGCGAGGAATTGGTGGTGCTGGGTCAGAGGATGATTCGGAGGGTTCCACAACCAGTGATCCGAAAGAAAAGCTATTGATGGCAGCCCCATCGCCATCGTTTTTTCTCGAGCGCTACAATAAAAAGAGACGTGACCATCGACTCTTTCGCAGCGCTAGCTTCAACTGTCGCAACTATTCCACGCGACACATAAGCAGCAATACAACGGCAGCAGCTGTGGCTGCGGCAGCCGCTGCAGCTGCCTGCTGTTCACCAACATCGTCGTCATCATCGTCGTGGGCACATGCTGCTGCCGCTGCACTGACCAAGGATGAAAAGACTGACATGAATCTGACCAAGAAGCGGCAGATACAAAACAAACAGAATCGTTCGATAAAACGACGTCACACTGTAGGTGGACCTCATGATTATTCAGCCAATGGCTGTGCTGGTGGTGCTACTGCTACCGGTGGGGCAGGTCATGATCTCGCTGCGATTAATTACAATCATCATAATCGTCATCATCAGCAGCAGCTGCTTAAATTGGGCGGTGCTGCCGCTGGCGGCAGTGGTGCTGCTGCTGCCGAGACAACAACGACGACAACAACAACCACAACAGTATTGCGTCGTCTTGGTGCAACACCAGCAAGTGCCAGCACCAGTGCCAGTGCTAGTGTTAGTGGAGTTGGTGTCAGTGTTACTGATGCCAATTCATTGCCTGTTTCCGGCTCGACTTCGAACAGCAGCAGTGGCACTAGCAACAACAATAACAACTCACCGCTCAGTGATGGCAGCAATGGCAACAGTGGTGTAAATAACACGGGCAACAACAGCAGTAGCAACAGCAGCAGTTCCAACATTAGCAGCAGCAGCAACAGTGGAGTGCCAGCTGGAGGAGATCAGGTGCTGGAAGTGGGAATCCGCATCAAGAATATTAATCGAGGTCGCTTTTAAAGGTACCCATTTTAGCATTTTAAAATATATATAAATTTTAATTTAGTTTATTTTTTAATTGCAATAGAAATCTCCACCAAACCGAGAGAGACGCCACGAGCAAGAGACAGAGAGAGGGCGATATAACTATACACGAAGGAAATTAAAGAAAAAATGAACTTAGTATTATCACCGAAGTATAGAGCATACCTAAAAAGAACCACAACATACTACTTAGAATGTGTTGTAAAAGAAAGTATTTATTTTAAACAACAACAAATTCAACACACCCCACACACAAATACACAACACAACCAACGTGGGAACAATGCAAGATAGTAAACAATAGAAAAGAAAGTGAAAGTGGCATGAGAAAAAGGAATAAGATATATATTCATATATAAAAAATAACTATTTTGTATAATGTATACACAGAGCGAAGATTTATGATTACCCCATATATATATTTGTAATATAATCACATACATACACATGTAGAGGTGTATGTATGTAGTAACTGTAAGAAAGTTGATATAACCATATATAGAGATACATATTAAACTATATTTATAATATTGTAAACAACCTATGTCGCCTGACCTAGAGAAATCGAACAGAATGAGAAAGATATAGAGCGATTTAAGAAAAGGCAGCTGTTTTGTTGGATATTTCGACTGTATGTGTCATTTGTACCTGTACCTGTCGATGTTTATGGGGTAGCTTCTAGTTGTGTAAAAGCCAGAGTTTCGGTGCCTTAATTGCTTTGCTTTAAAATTTTTGCTTGATGACATGATTTAGGGAACACTGCCAGATGAGTTAACAGCTGGAGTTAACAGTTAAATGCGGATTGGTGCTCGCGTGTCATTAGTTTAAGAATCGACCATGATTAATATTTTTAGAATTTTTTTTTTTTTTTTTAATATTTTATTTACAATTTTTGTCATATGTTAACGTTAGATCTTTTTTAAGGCCTAACTCCAAAATGCAATTCAGCTGCCTCCGTTCACGTGTATGTTTCTGTGGCAGGCGACAAAATTGTGGTGCAAAGAAATACGCAACAATCTTATATAACATTTCGTTCAAATAAATAATCCCATATTGATAACAAACAAAAATCCTGCTTAACAGGAGCAAAAAAAGAAAACATTTCATATTTTTTGAATATGCTATGTCAGGTGGAAAATATGGAATATAGGGAAAGCCGCATACAAGTATCCATAATATTACATATATATAAATATATATTTAAATATATTCACATACAATACATATACATATTTTCTTGTGTAATTGTTTATATTTTGGTATTATTTGAAGTTGAGTGCAACATAAAACATAAATTTATTAAGAAAACAAGGAAAGAGAGAAAATTATGCAAATATAATTATTAAGTGAATATAGCCTATAGTTGTATGTAGTTTTATATATACACGCACACATGCATGCAATTGCATTATATACACACAAACACACACACACACTCATGAATATGCATATTGTATAGAACTTTTCTTTGTATATACCATTTATCTTTTATACCTTCTACTACTTTCGATTGGTTTTTATTTTTTTTTAATATTTTTTCTATACTCTATATAAAGCATATATATATATAATATTTTTTTTTTTATATACCCGTACTTCTACCTACACATATTGTTTTATTATCGCAGAAACAGATAAAAACTTGTTGCAAAATGTTAGAAAACCAAGCGCGTAACGTTGCTATATATATTATAATTTATATTATTACTATTTTTTGTTAGTTTTAGGTAGTTATTTTTTAAAATTGTATTTTTTTTAATAAATGTGAATTTATAAAAGCTACAATGACGACACAATAAAAAAAAATAAGAATACTTGTAAAGCTAAAATAAAAGTTTTTGTTTTCTTGTTTAAAATAAAAAAATTGGGGTATTTGCTAAACAATTTTTAAAGATTTTTTTTAATAATTTGTTTTTTTTTTCAACTATAAATAACTAATCCGAAAGTGCTTAATATTAGAGTCAACAATAAAACGAGTTTTAAAAATGCATTCAGAGTTTGGCTTGTGGTCCAGTGCCCGAAATCTTATAGACAAAATGATGGGCGACATCGTAGTGCGGATTGCAGGACTGTCGCACACGTTTTAGCCAAGCTCTTATCTTGGGATACTTGATGCGCACATCGTAATCGGCCATACCTGCAAAGCACAAAGGTCAAACATTTGCATAAACTTTAGATAAGACAAATAGAGTTATATACTCACGTGTTTGTTCGATTTCACAGGCTGCAAATACGTCGGCTACCGTTATGGACGAACCGGTAAGGAACTCGCTCTTAGCTAGCCATATCTCCTCGATTATATCGAGATTGCGTTCCATGTGTATGCGCAGAGTTTCGATCTTTGACTCTGTGGGTGAACGTCCAGTCAGCAGTGGATCCAACCAGATAGTACGGAAATAGAGTGCACAGGTAACACGGAGTGTATTGTGCTGCCATTCCAGGAACTCATCGACACGACCCTGGTCCACAAAGTACTTGGGATAGAGGTGTTCGGGTATTTTTCCCTTGGCACTCAGGTAACGCAATATGGCAACACTTTCGGCCAACTTGTAGCCACCGTCATTGATGCAGGGCACACGCTGAAACCTATTGATATTCTGCTTGAACTCATCCGTTAAATGTTCACCTGCGAAAGGTTTGCACAAAGTTCAAAAGGGCAAAAAACCCAATTTAGATAGTGGACAAATGAATTGATTAGATTAAACTATCCACTCACCATTGCGAAGCTGCACAACACAATCCTCATACTGCATGCCGCTGAGCCGAAAGATAATGAATAACGCCCGCGAGGGCTGCGACATCAGATCATAGTAAAATTTTAACGACGACATTTTACTGGTATCCAGATTTGTCAATTGCCGATGGGCGACTGTAAATTAAAGAAGAGATGCAGTTGCTTAAAGAGTTTTCACCTTTAGGTGTAAACAAACAGTCCAGTTTAAAGGTACAAAGATCACTTTGCACACTACGGACGCACCTTTACTCAGAGAACAACGATCGAACGATCAACCAATTGATCAACCGACGCACTCCCCACACAATCAAGTACTTAACGCAAGCACAGCTCGCGCACGACTGTCATTGGCCGCTCACGAGCACGACAAGGCAATTGAAGAAAAGCACAAAAGCTTTGCAACGCATCGAGTGCAAACGAAAGAGCGCGAGCATGAGAGCGTAAGAGAACTTGTTCATGCGATAGCTTGAATGAGAACGCTTATCGGTTGAGCTTTGAGCTTTGGCTGCCGCACATCGTTTAACACTCGGCAGACGTCGAATGCTAAGTGCTGCTACTAATTGAAGGTAATATTATTATAAAAAAAAGAGTAGGTTTTAATTAAATTTAGTTCCTGCGACTGCTTAACTCCTCAAAGGCTTGGCTATAGCTTTTTTATGTTATGTAGATTTGGTAGAACCACCCAATCAACACCTCAGCAGTTGAGTCAACACAGTGCTTAAGAGGGTTAACATTGTTGTTTAATGAACATGAAAATAAACTGAAATAGACAGTTTTGCACTAAATGAAAATGTGACAGACTGAAGGAAATTCATTTGGCTAAATTTCTCAAAAAACGTTCTAGCTTTTAAATTTAATATTTTTTAAACTGTTATTTTTTTTAAGAATAATTTGGTAGTTGTAGAGCTCGAGAATACATATATTTTGTATTTTTAACGTTAAAACATTTTATTTTTTATATTTTTATAAATGTTAAGATTTGTGCCTTTTGCGTTCATTATTTAAAAATAATTTAATTTATTATTTTTAGAAAATTAAGCAATTTTGTTCAATTTCAGGCATTACTTAATAAAAATAAATAACACAATTTTTTAAAACAGATTGATTTATGTACTTTAAATGTAAATTTAATTTTTATAAGTTGGTTTTGAAAATTTTAATTTTTTTTATCATTATATTACTTTACTAAAGACGCAAAATCTTTTCGAAAATTATAGAGCTTTCAAAATAAATAAATAAAGAAAAATAAAATTTTTTAAATTAAGAAAAATCCAAAATGAATTATTTGTTAAGTAAATTAATTTTGAATTTATTTTAATTGAATTATTATTATTTTCTTCAAATGTTTACATGTGTGCAAACATTTCTGATAAAATCAGAAGTATTTCCCATTGCGCATCTATAGAACGCATGTTTATGACTTTGTTAAAACTAGCTGACTAATTAATTAGTTGTTATCAGCTACATAATTCATTTTAAGTATGTTACTTTTCCCATTAAGATAAGGCATAATAAGCATTTTTATATCAAATATTTTGTTATTTACTTACAACGTAATCCGCGGCCAGACCTTGGTAGTACTACAGGATCTTCATCGATGCTGATTCCTAGTAACTCCGCCAAATGTGAAGACATTTTGTGTTCGAGCTGAGTGCGAAGAATTGAATCAAATCTAATGAAACTAAACCTTTTTATACCATTTTAATCGACTACTTGATGTCACAATCCATGGATCTGGCATCATGCGAACGCGAATATACAAAAATACGTCAAATAAACAAAAGCAAATGCAGCTGGCTTTATCTTTATATGCCCAGCAAAATGGGGGCTACCTGGTATCAGCCTAGGCGTTAGCAACTTGCTCGTTTATTTAAATAGATTTGGTTGTTGTCGTATGACTCCTCCATAACAGTGTTTTGCTTGGTTTCCAACTGATTTTGGAAGCCTACTGCATCAGCTGATGGATTTCCATTTATAAAATATATACATCATATACATCTATATAGAACTAAGACACGTGCCGACTGTCGATTGAGATTAGTTTGTTTTGCAGGAAGCGATATTTGTAAACTTATTATACACAACTGTAGAAATCCAAAGATATGGTCATATTGTTTTTAAACTTATTCAAAATATTATGGCTAAGGTTTTTCTGCTTTTCGTTGACGTTATTCGCTACAGTTTTTTATCAGCAGAAATTTCATTGAGAAGTTAATACTTTTTTTGTAAGATATCTTCGCTAAATGTTATAGCAAAGTGTTTATAAACTACTTCAAGTATCATTCAAGTGCTAACTAACTCGGGAAAATTCATTGACCCATAGCTGGCTTATCTATCGGCTGATAGCAAATTATATAAAGTGCAGTTGTGTATGCCTCAACAACAAGATAACTTCGATTGTTATTCAAAGTCAAATACAGAGAACGAAACTCTTAAGTAAATCCCAATAAAAACTTCAAAATAATTCACATTTTCATATTTATAATTTAAGCAAAGACAGTTAAGATATACATAATTATTTTACAAACTTAGGTATGTGTATGTGCATGTTGACAACAAGTAGAACTATAAAATAAAAAGAATCAGTTAGTTATTTGTTTAAACCAAAAATAATACCATTAAAACTATATTGTTTAACAGTTTATAAACTTTGTTTAACATTTCATTAATTTTTTAGGGTTTTACATATGTTTTTCTTTTTCTTTGCAGTTGTTGAATCGGTAAACGGTTCGTTATCGAATCGGTAAATATCGAGTGATATTCTTCCCTGATTTCAATGCATAACGGTATACATAAGGTACTTATTATTATCAATTTGGATCTACCGCTGATTGGAGACAGTTGAGAGCTAAGATTGGTACAGATCTTTCAGATGAATTCTATATAGTAGATTGACTTTGATTACACTTTTCATATGCCTATATATTGGATTGCACATTATATTCATATATGTTAACGTATCATAATGTTCTCGCGATATATTATGTATATATATATATATATTTATTTCCTTTATTTTAATTACATTGCACTCTAAATTTCTACAGCAATTTCTGTGATTGTTTTCTTTAATTTGCCAAAAAAAAATTACACTCTCATTTCTAATAGTATAGATATTTACGTTATTTTGAAATCGGAAAATGATGATTTCCATATTTTCGATTCATTGGTTAATTTTTTTACAGTTTCTCAGATTCAATTTGTAGTCTTTACGTTTGCGGCCCCTTTTCCTCAATTGTTTGTTTTTTAGGGGATATGGGAATAACATTTACGAACATTTGCATAAAATATATAGTATAATATTTATATTTATATATTTATATGTATATGTGTATATATATAAATATATATATGTATTTGTATAATAATACAGTCACAGTTACAGTTGTAGTTACAGTTACAGTTACAGTTGGAGTTACAGTTAGATTTAGTGTTATACATTAATAAATTTGTGGTGTTTTGTGCCTCTTGGGAGAATATGCAGCTATCTGGGATTTTGGGAATTTGGCAATTACATATGTGGAGGATTAAACTTCTACGACTACAATATATAAATATATATGTTTATATATATTTTGATTTACCTAAACACTCAAGAATTTATATGTGCTTCTTCTTAGTGCTACATTTATTTGTTTTCAATAATCATTTGCAGCTGCAGCACCAGACTCCGAGCCAACTGCAACACAGCCTGAGCGTTGTGACGCTCAGCCATTTCTGTAAAGGATTAAGTAGTTAGATATGAATCAATAGGGGTAATCTATAAAACAATTTAGATTGTCTTGAAATCGAGTCCCAACCTTGTAGCTTAGGACAAAAGCAAACTCCATCTTACCATTGAAAAATTTGATGACATCGGTAAAGTCCATGCTGTTGGACAGAATGATATCGCGATAAGTTTCGAGCAGCGCCAGCGCTAGGAAGAGCACAAAATGACCTGAGGCAATGTGTTTGGCCGCCCAGATGACCTCCCAGGTGGCAAAGACATCGTCATAGATCAGTTCCCGCTTAAAGTCCAGCAGGAACCAGCGATAGCAGAAGTAGAAGTGCGTATAGTCACCATTCGAGTCCATCAGATCGTACATCTCCGAGTCGAGTATTTGAATGAGCGAACTGTCGATGGGAATTGGAAGAGTAATTAGGGATTGGAAAGAATGTTAACATAAATTATATAAATGCTTCTGAGATCTTAAGCAAGAGAGCACGAGAAAGAAGGCGGGAGATGTATAGAGTGAGAGAGAGAGAGCGAGAGAAAGGAAGTGCAGCCAGTTCAAACTGGTTCAAGTCTATTTAAGTTAAGTTATTCTTTAGATTGCCTAAGTGGACCCCTCTTTTTCTCAGTGTACTCCACTCACCGCATGTTGGCAAAGTGCATGTCCATGGCACCACCGCTGGGAAAGTTCTCAATCATGCGCTCCATGAGCTTGCAGAAGCAGCTGTAGCTTAGCGACTCATCATCGAAGATAACCAGGAGAGGAGCGACGAGATCACACATGCCCTGCATGTAGCCAACGTCCAGGTGCTCCCACACATATGTGGATATCACATTGCGCAGCTTGTCCAGATTCTCGTTGGCAAAATACCAATAGTTGCGATCGCACCGCTGCACATCCTTCTCGATCCGATGCAGATTTAGGCCAAACTGTTCCAGCAGTTCGCTCTAAAGGGGAATAGGAGACACATACATGAGACATTTGATGGAATGATGACTTCTGTTGAAGACTTACGCTGTAGACACCCCCGTTGGAGCTGGCTGGCGAGGCACAGGCAGACTTCGGCTGCTGCAGTGCGTCCAAATTGGGTGCATTTGGGGTGCTTTCCTGTTGCTCGCTTAGCGCAGGCAACTGACTGTTGGCCTCCGTCTTGGAACTGCGCTCCCAGTTGGCAATGTCCAGGGATGCGTTTGTTATGATGACAGCCGCCTGTTGGGGCTTGCATGAATCCTCGTCATGAGGCAATTGATCCTGTAAATCGTCGGCGCTGAGGTACTCTGGACTGAGCACGCCACGGGACTCACTGGGCTGTGGCACGCCACCTACGGTTTCATAGGAGGAGGCCGTTGACGTAGTGCTGCTTGCCTGTGGTTCCATCTCCTTCTCCTTGTTCTTGGCTGAGTTTATTTCATCGCTAGCTGTTGTTGGTTGTGGTTTCTCCTGATCCTCTTCCAGCTTGTGCTCCTGTTCCTCCTCTTCGTCCAGCTCATCGAGTCCCTCATCTACATGCCCCGAATCTGTACTGGTCTTCATGGAACGCGGTATGGGTTTAACACTTAGGTGCATGCCACTAACCACAGCTGACTCCTGATGCTGCTGATTTTGCTGCTGCTGCTGTCTTTGCTCATCGTCAAATTCCAGGTCACCTGGATCGGATATGTCGGATATGTCCTCAAACACTTCGTTCTCCAGCTCTCCACCCGCCTCGAGATCTGCAGCTCTAACCGTACGCTCATTGCCGCTGTTGCTACCCGAACTGAGTTTGGCCACCGCCCGTGCCGTTTTCTCCTTCTCCCGCTGTTGTACAATTGCATCCACGGCAAGCCATTCACTCATTGTGGTCTCATAATAGTGTTTGCAAGTCTCGTCCTGCTTCTGCCGCTCCTCCAACGTAGTGCCAAAGGCGTAGTGTCCTAGCAGGTATGGCCACACCTCTTTCCGCAGCTCCGGTTGTACGCCTCCGAAGTAGATCAGGCGATAGAACTCTGTGGGGTTCTGCAGCATTCCCTCCGCATTCATCAGCTGCCAGCGCTCCTTGGTCAGACCTTCCTCATCCGCTTTCACTATGGGGAAAGTAAAGGAAATTTAGTGGCAGATTTAAAATGACTTCTTCCTAAGGAAAGCTATTGTTACTTACTTTCCGGTGTGATGCGACCGTGCACAAGTCCGGACAAGTGTGTGCGCACTGTGGATAGATGACGACAGTAGGCCAACCAGCCGTAGAAGGCCCGGGAGATGATCTGACGACGCATTGTGGAGCAGACCATCTCGATGCTAGTGTTCTGGTTGTGTTGCTGCAGTAGCGGTGATTCCACGGGATACTGATCGATGGACAAACTTTTGTTGGAGCAATCGCTGCTGCCTGTAGTCGAGCAGCTGCTCAGTTGGGCTCGTCTTGGTGTGCTGCGCACAAAGTCCAGAATGGAGTGTGTAGCGGCTGTAAAAGAGAAGTACAAAATTTTAGAAACCAGTTGAATTTAGTGAAAGGATTGCAACAAACTTTGTTAAGCCAGATATAATTAAATCATACACATAAAGCGTCAATTTGGTCACGATAGCTCTAATAGTCTAATAGTTATGGTGTTATAAAAACAGTTTTTTACAATTTGAAATAAACTTGATCTGCTCGCGAAATAGATGGAATTTTATTCCAAATTTGGTGGCTCTAGTTCTTATAGCCTCTGAGAACTAGGTGTTTATACGGACGGTCGGACCATTATATATCCTCAATTATAACTATCCATCATTATAATTGTCCTCACCAAGTTTGCTTCAGATCGGACAATTATAGCATAAAGCTCCCATAGGGCAAACGGGTCGAAAATAGAAAGTTTGTGTGATAAGATGTGCATTATATTGAGTACTGGGTCTTTTAAAGTCGGCTTGCTTGACTGTATCCTTTCTTAGTCCTCTAGTTATATTCAAACTATGAAGTACCCACCAAATTCTTCGTGTCGACTCTTGCTGACAATGCGAAAGACATAATCAATGGGTGTTTCATCCACAGACTCCATCACCGAGGGCAAAATGCGACGCCGCATGCTCTTGGGCCAGAGAAACATTTTGCCAATGCCGCGCTGGGACCACAGCGGTGGATCCAGTTGCCCGTGGGGTAGAAGACCCGTCTCGAGGCAGCTGAGAAACTGCTGCATGTGTCCGCCCTCAGGGAAGTGTATGGGTGGACGCTGTACGCCGTCCTGGCCGACAAGAATGACGGTGCCACCGCTGTCCTCGCCACGGCTCTGATGGCAATGCACATAGACGATTTCGTCCACATTTATGTTCAATGCATAGGCCCAAAAAGTTTCCTTGTCAATGTCCTCCTCGTCGGACTCATTGTAGCCATTCATCAATTGATTCGGTGTCCATTTGATGGTCAATGTTTGTATGTGTTGATGTAGGCTCAAATAACCCGGCATTAGCTCAGCAACGTCCTTGGGCAGTACCTGTACATTATTCTTGCCATAGAGCAGTGTTGCCTTGGCATTCTGATGCAGTGACTCCACGTAATCCTTGGCCACACTTGCCGATCCAATTGATTTGAATGAACCACTGCTCGCTTCATCGGAACTAGTGTTCAAACTCCGCTTGAAATTTATAATCGGTGGACGCGAACAGGTGGATGACGAACGACGACAGCTGATCCGGTGGCGTTGCACCTAGAAATATATAAAGTAATTAATAAAGTAATGATTCTATTAGCACCTTGAGGCATACCAGCTCATCGGCATGTGGATCGGTCCAATAATGATCGGCTGTCTTGGCTCGCGTAAACTCCAGTGCACAAGGCCCAACCAACAGGGAGCTCAGGATCGATCCATAATCGGAATCGGCCACCAAAGAGTCGCGATCGTAGTAGCTGTGGGCATTGCTCACCAAGTATTCAATAATTTTGGTCAGTCGCTTCTCGTACAGAGCCAGACGTATCCACAAATATCTGCAAAGGATTACAACAAAAACAACTTTTTAAACTTTCCTCTCGACGAAATTGTAAAAAAAACGAACGATTGATATATTTGTATGTATTGCTTAGCCAAATTTATACATAATGTGCTTATTATAATATATATTCTTTATAAATTTGATTCGGATCGGACATCTATATCATACAGCTGCCCTAGAACATATCGTTTGAAAATTAGTAAGTAAAAGAAAGTGATTTTGTTGTCATTGAGCTGTGTCAACGAAACTTACACACCATGATACACATCATGTTACACACTATTGCGATTACGATTCTTTATATCGATACCAAATTTTATCCAGCTTGGATGTCTATATCACATAGCTCTCCTTCTGAAAATCCCTCAAAATTGGCATTTTCCATACAAAAATTTGTGTTTATTGAGTTAGCTCAATCAAATCGAACATTATGTGTATATTATTTTGTATATCGATAATCGGACAACTATAATATAATATATAGATACTACCGACCAAATCGGTCGAAAACTGTTATTAGACCCCATACTTAAAAAAGAGTTGAGGGGTCTATTAGGTTTGTCAGAAGCGAAATGTGCGTAACAGATAGAAGGAAGCGTTTCCGACCCCGTTAAGTATATATGTTCTTGATCAGCATCAACAGCCGAGCCGATATAGCTATGTTCGTCTGTCTGTCCGTTCGTATGAACACCTGGATCTCAGAGACTATAAGAGCTAGAGCCACCAAATTTGGAATAAAAGTCCGTCTACTTCGCGAGCAGATCAAGTTTATTTCAAACTACCAACCCCCGCAAATTGTAAATAACTATATTCACATAATTGTAACTTGGGAACTATCAAAGTTATCGTGACCAAATTCACACATTATGTGTATGGTACCAATAAAACTATCCTCACCAAGTTTGATCTGGATTGGAGTACTATAGGCTATAGCCCCCAAAGGGCAAATCGGTCGACAATTGTCGGTTTGTATTTTAAAACGCTCACTGTACTGAGTGCGGGGTCTTTTATAGTCGGCTTGCTCGACTTTAGCCTTTCTTATTTATTTTGTACGTCAAATTGCTTGGGTAAGCCAAACTCCCACATTATGTTAATGTCATGATTCCACATTTTCTTATCAATTTTGGCCATAGTCGGAGCATGATACAATAATATATTATAATAATTACTATAATATATTATTGTATCAAGAGTCGGACTAACATAGTTGTTAGTATAAAGCTACCAAAACCGTCGAAAATGGTTCGAGTACGGATTTTTTGTCAGTCGGCCCATCGATTGTCGCCCTTTGACTGGTTTTTCATAAAAGCGTTATCATAACTTTTGGGTTAAGCGCATGAAGAATGATTGATTCTTACAAAAAAAAAAAAATAATAATTTATAAATATTTGTTGACGTCATTAATTAAGACGAAATATTCTTAGCATTGAAACAAGCCAAGCGCCATAATAAATAATTGAAAATAATATTGAAAAGTGATTAAGAAATACTCACTTCATGCTGGCTAAGGACATGCTGGAGTTGCTGGCGCTAACCGATATGGATGCGGAGGCGGAAGCGGATGCGGATGCGGATGTGGAGGTGGTTGCCGTTGTGGTGGACATGGAATTGGTGCTGCCCTTTTTGAGCATCGGTGGTCGATTGAAGCTATCGCTGCTCGAGGATGAACGTTTATTTGGATCATTTGATTCAATATCTTGGACCATTTTGCTAATGTGCTCAGCTTCGGCACAGGTCTTGGCAATCTTATGCAGCAGCGCTGTGGTCGACGAGGTCTTAAAGAGGCCAAGTGCCCGTCGTCGCAGTCCCTGACTGAGACACGCCTCGACGGCGGCACAGAGCGAGGTCACCGAGCTGCTTTCCTCGTGGACATACTTCTTGGTCACCGCCTCCTCCATTAGCTGTTTAACCTCCTTCTTGACGCTGGCAATCAGCCGCTCCTTGTAGTCGATGCCATCTGTAAGCCAAAGCCAGCAAGCGGCCAAAACAGTCAGCGTTAATGGTGGTTTTACACAAATATATATATTTTTTTTTTGGCCGCACACTGTGCCCGCCACGAGAATCTCATAAAAGCACACCCCCCGCGGGGCCTTAAAACGAAATCACAGCACTCTATACCCGTCCCGGTCTGCTCGTTGTCACCGTCTCGCTTGGAAACTCAATATGTTTAACACATGTTGACAGTACACCCCCATTTACCCACCCCCTGCAGCATATTCACTAACCACTACCGCCTACCCCTTCCCGCTGCCCATCTTGGCGACATTTCGCTGCGACATGAAATTAAAACATACGCCCCGTGCATCCACTCGCTGACCAAGCTACACTGGCAGAAATATTTTAAGAAAATGTCAACTTTAATTTCTATTTGATTTAACTACATAATTATTATACCAATTATACTTAAGTCAAGTATAAACCCTTCGGTTACGTACTTTTGAAATTGCTTTTAACAAAGTAACACTAGCTCTTTTCTTTCAGTGTACCTTTCACTGTCCATCGCACACCGTATCCTTCGAATGTTAATAGCATTTGCACTCAAAATTCATGATGGCTTCCGGCTACGTATAATTTCATTTTCATTAATTGTTTTCCATTGCCCGCACAGCAAATGGAAATTTGAGCTAGTGCGCATAGTATGAGACACATATACACAGTTGTGCCATGTACACAGTGGATTCTATCTACCGTTTATCTATTAGTTTTATCTACTTTTTTATTTATACAAAATAACTGTATAGTATGGCACTACTTATTGAGCGATTCAATAGAAAGCTTCTTTTATTTACAGGTGGAAATTGTTTATAAAAAGTTTTAATTGGAATAAATTTATATAATGAACAGCTATTCAAATCAAATTGTGATTTCAGTAGAAATTTGATTTTTTTAAAAACCAAGCAGGATTAATTAACCCTACCACAAGCTAAATATAGTCTGATTAAAAGAAGAAAGAAATCCCAATTAAAATATTCCATGTAATTTTTTTAGTACTAAACCTTTTTACTGAGAATTCTATTCTAGCTTTCTTGTAGCTAGTTTATAAATACTATTTGTTCTACGGATTTACTAAATTTCTCACTAATTCATATTTTTTCACATGCATGCTAATAATAAATTCTCTATATGGAAGCTCCACTGTATGTGTGTATACCAAATGAGCTAAGCATACAACCAATATTTAGAGAATGCGATGAAAGATAGCTGGCTTAGGCTGGACAGGTTGTCAGGCAGCACAGCAGCTGGCGAAGAGTAGGGTCTGAGAAGGGTCCTGCCATCGTGAGTATTTTCTTAATCTTAAATGAAAAGACTTGCAGACTCACGAGTGCTAAATGAAATGTCACGCAGTTTTTTTGTATTTTCTGCGTTGAAGGAAAGCAAATTTAAATGGACCAAGTTGAGTGTGTGTGTGTGGTGTGTGGTGTGCGGTGTGTGGCACAAAGCAAAAGTGACAGTCACTTTGAAAGTCTTTAACTAACTTACCACAACTAATGCTAAACGGTCAACATTTTGCATACATTTGTCACATATTTATGCAGCTATCCCCGACACACACACACACACACACTCACACACACTCAAATACAGACAGACGAACACACCCACACATAGAGACCCCTGTAGACTGTGCAGCTGTTAGACGTCCTGTTGGATACGAAGGCCATTATGCGTCGGTCTGGCGACAATACGCTGTCTGGCACACAGTACAGAGCGGGGACCGACGGGCAGGGAGATGAGCGTGACTGGGACGGGCACATGCTGAAATTAAATGCGTAAACGAATGCCATGAATGCAACACACAGAGCACTACGGTTGGCGTCACTTGTCATAAAAACAGCAAGAGTGCACGGAAAAGGAAGCACGAGAGCAGTAAAAGCTGTGCGGTTGGAGGCGTGGACGGTGGGCGGGTATGGATGTAGGTACGGGTACTGGCACGGGTATTGCTATGGAAACGGTCGTAGCAATTTTAGCAGTACACAGTGTATTAATGGCGCTGTTTAATTGCAGCTCCTTTGTTGCAGCATTTCGCATTTGCCACAGTTTTGTATAGCGCATAATTAGTATTTAAATGTAATGAGCAGCAACAGGAAGAGCAACCTACGCTGGAGGACGCCAAAGGACAAAGTTGTAATAACTTAATTTTAGTTCAGAAACTAGGGAACAACTTTGTGCACACTACACTGAAAAATGGCCGTTGAAGTACTGTTATTTTGGGGGATTTAAATGCATATCAAAAAACCATAAATTTCCAAAAATTCTTACATTTATTTCTAAATATTCGAATGGCATTAGTTTAAAAAATTTTTATCATTTAACAAAAAATAAATTTACCTAAATTCAGTACATAATTTAAATAACATTTTTTTTTGTTGAATATTATCTGAAGTTTTTTCGATTATTAACCAATTAAATCAAGTTTAAGTCAATGAACATACACAATTTATCGCTAAGACGCATGATATAAATATTTAATTATTTATTGTCAACACAGACTTAATTGAAAAACTTTTTTGCGCAGTGTCTGAGATGCGGAGTAAGTGAGAAATAAACTGAGTGCGAGAAATACAAACACAAGTGCAAAGATCACACTTCTATTATATTTTCCTCGCAATTTCTCGCTTACATTTTTAATTTATTTCGTATTTTTTTTGTTTTTTGTTGACTGTTAACTGTTGACTGTTTCGTTGTTTGTCGTGCGGTTCTTTCATTTGTTTGTTTGCCTGCTGTTTATGCATCAAATGAGTGTAAATAACACACATAGATAATTGTCGGTTAAAGCCATGCTGAATGTCGTGTCTTGGGCACAACAATTCAAAATGACAGCTTCTACAAGGCCAAGACAATATGTTTTTAGGTATAACGTCAGAAATAATCTTGGCCGACTTTAACTTTATGTGTATTGAGTCTCTAGAGCCTAATGTGTAAGGTCTCAGGGAATAAACGGCAGCCCACAGAGCGTATGCGTGTTACCGCAGAGAAATCTGTGGCACAGTGTATGCTTTCAGTAAAAATGGCGATTTACTGATTGCAAAATTGCGTACTTCACATTATTTTCAATAGCCATTTAAATTGCATTCATCGTAAATTCATTAAGCCACAACACAAATAGCAAATTGATAGCTCAAATGGCTCACCATGAGCTTCAGATTCCCCATGGCGTGGACTTTAATTACGGTTACCAGCATTGATGTCAGTTTTAAAATAGGTAAACCCGCATATTTCTATTTTAATGCGCGTTATTCCGCCTCGTTTTTCATCGCACTGCCATTGTTGTCGTCGTTGTTTTTGGGAATTTTTGTTTTTATTTCATGGCAGCGTCGCAAAATGATTTGACCCTTGAATGTCATGGACCTGCTCGACTGCCCAAGTTGCAAACAAACACCAATACAATGCACAGTGCGCAAAAATTTTGTTGACACACAAAGTTCGGCGCAAAGGTTCGTCTCATATTTGAAAAGGCAAAAACAAAGAAAGAAGGAAAGATATTGCTGACGCTAAAAAGTATGCTATACTTTTTCAATTAAATATTTTAGCTGCAAAAGAGAAGAGGTTTTGAAGCAATATATACTTTGGATTGTCAACAAAAGCAGAGTCTCAGATAGAGTAATAGCTATATAACCTGGCTTGAAGGTGTCTTTTAAATTTACTTTGAATTTTTTACGCATTCTTTAGTTTCGGCAGATAGTATTGGAATAACTTTCACAACCTTTGGCTCTTTCAATACCTTAAACAATTCAGTGAATTATTTTATTGGGGTTAAAATACACATGCACTATGGAGTTTAGGACAAGAAACAGCACAAAAAATATTGTTTAAAAAATTACGTCTTTGCTAAGTTCTTAACTCTCTGCTTTAAGCTCGGTTTGCTTACTCGTGATCTGGAATAATGCTCAAAAAAGTTTGCTTTAACTAAGCTACACGATATTTGCTGTTTCCAGTCAAATACAGCATATTAATAAGTAGAAAGATTAGAGTCTGGACTTCTGTACGGCTTAAATTTAAATTTAAAAATTATTTTATTAAACTACTTAAAAACTTTTATTCAGCTTTAAGCCCACACATTTTTAGCTATCATTTACATCGGCTTTCAGTAAAGCTACTATAAACAAAATGAACCAAATTGCCTAAAACTTCAACGAGTACACAAGATTTTTCCACTGTGTGGCAGCTATAAAATTCTATTTATGTTTATTTGTATCAAATATAGATTCTATAACCGTTAGCATATAGCAGTTACTGTATTTATGTGTATTAGTCATATTTATATACATATATATATATTTATATATATATATACATTTATGCATGTAAAAGTCCGTGAGTTTTATCGAACAGACAACAGTTTTTATAGAATTAAGATAAAACACTTAATTAGACAGTCGCCTGGGCTTCGTATGCGGGTATAAGGGGATTTTGGGGGCTATGTGTGTTATTTGTGGGGTATTAAACATCTGTTGCTCTCCATCTGCTATCTCATGCACTGTCTCTTTTCCGCTTTTAGTCCAGTATTATTGTTGCTGCTGTTGTTGGTAACTTTATTGTTCGTATTACAGCAATGCGTTGCTAAATGAGATTCAAGCCCAAATGTTATCAGAAAAAACAAAAACCCGCATAGAAATTGCTATCTGAGACACATTTTCCGTGTGTATGAGTGTGTATATGTGCACATTTCGCACATTAATTAGAGTCAAATGTATTGTACATATTTTATTTAAGTATATGTACATGTATAAATATATATGTATGTATGTGAGCTTGTACTTATTACGAACATGAAACTCTTATAATTGTGTGTGTGTGGGTATGTGTTACACACAAACTGCATTACCATTAGCAGCACAAGCAAAAGAAGAAGCAGCAGAAGTCAAAGCAGCAACAGCAGATTTAATAAAAAAAACAGTTGCCTACTTTTTGGGGTCGCGTGTGCTCTCGAAAGTTTGAAGCCTGGCAGCTGCTGGGGTTAAAGGTCAGCGCATAGACTTCGCCGAACAAACTACGCTGATTTTGCAGTGCATGTTCAGGTCAATTTTGCATGCCTGTTTACTTTTTGCATTTCGCATTTCGCATTTTGATTATTGGCACAGCTTAATTAGAAATTCAATCTGCTTGCCAACTTGATTCAATCGCCCACGCTTAGTGCGTGTGTGCGTGCTTTTGTACGTGCGTGGGCGTGCTGCATTTACAGTTGCATTTGTAATGCGAACATTGCACAATCTGTCATGAGATTTGTTGTATAATATTATGTGAACCTTAAGCTTGACTAAGCTATACAAATACAGGAAACGATGACGCGTGCGAGATTTGATCCTACCTTTTAATTAAATGGACTTGACATTGAAATGTTTTCCATCCATTTATCCCTTGTATTCATTCGTTGCTCCTTTTGGCTAATTGAACTGGATAGGTCAAAGTGCAATGTGGAAATTCAACTGGAAATTGTTGTGCAAATTGCAAGAACGTGCTGTAGCAAGCAGAATACAATTACTAGTTTTGTATTTTAATTGCAAATTTTGCGTTGGCGAACTGCAAACGTAATTGCTGATGTAATTGCATTCCAATTTGAACTAAATATAAATCATTGATTCTTGCTCTTTGATATTGAATGACATTTCCGGACAATTCTGGCTTATCTTTTATTGGCATCGATTCAAACTCAAACTGAAACTCAAATTCATATCAATGGCAATTGTGCCTTGAAGCAAATTCATTTGACAACAAACATTTCACTTTGATTTCACTTTGATTCTGTTAGAACTTGAGATAAAATGTCTAAAATGTCTGAAATGGCATACAACGAAAAAAAAGATAAGAAAAAGCAAAAAAAAAAGGTTTGCATCGTTCTATGGAATTTTTTGTTGTTGTCATACCCTACAAAAGGAGGGAATGGTTAATGGAAAGTTGTCTGTCAAGAGAAAACTTTTGGAGAGCATATACATATGAACTTGATACATACATTTCCATTAGCATTAACACTAGCGTCCATGAATATTCGTTAACTACTCATTCCAATTCAAACAACAAATAATAGCGCTTAAGAAATTGAGTGTACCAAAAAGCAGGTGTAAAAACTATTTTAAAAAGAAGCTTTAAAATAAATCCACTACTTATAACAGGCATTACAAATCACAGCTTAAACAAATATAAAAATGCAAATAATCAATTAAAATGTTAACTGGAGGTTTAGTCACTAAAACCTATTTTAAATAATCCTTTCATATTGCTGCAAGTAGCTTTATTCTTGGTAAGCTGTAAGCCATCTTATTGCACTCTTAAGAAAACTTTTATTAAAAAGTATAAAATCAGTTGCGATTTAATAGAAAATTTGCTTAGGAAATTGTGTGCTTTCAATGTTTTTACCGACTGGTGTTCCGAGAATGCACAAATGTTCGCGTGAAGTCAATTGCTTGAACTTAAACTATTAACATAAAAATAAGCTGGTAAAATACCACAAAATGATTTGGCTTGCAAGGTAATAGAATTTACAAGAAATCCGCCGTACCTCAAGTACTTATAGGGTATCTTAAAGTCAAGTTATTTAAGTTATGCAAGGCAGCTGTCCGCTGTTTGCTGTAGCCACATGCGTTAAATTAATGATGCCCAGACGTTGGATTTTCAGTTTAGTTAATTTGAAATGTCTTGAAGTTGGTGTGTTTGTGTATCTCCGTTGAAAATGTCGTCTACAGGTCTGGACTGGAGATGACATATCAGAGAATGAGAGCTTGACACGCATATTTCGTAGCATTTTATGGACCGTTAGGCGCACACACGTAGCCGAAAACGTGCCAAAGTCTGCAAATCCTTTGCACTCGCCTGAAAGTATGCAATGCGTTTGTGTACGAGGCACGCATTAGCCACGCTCTGCTTCCCTCCTCCTTCCGCCTTAATTTCTGTCTCTCCCTATCTCTCTCGTTGTGTCTTCTACAGCCGTCTTCTCTAAATTCTTTTCTTTGACTTGCAAAAATGTTCTTAAAATACACAAGTGTTGCTATTTTGACTCTTTTATAGCTAAAGTAGTCAAAAATATATTTACTTCTTATGAAGAAGTTCTAAATAAATTTAAATACAAATAAAAAGAAATAGAAAACACCGACGCATTTAAATAAAAATTAAATAAATAAACAAAAGAAAAGAAAAAACCTTATAAATTCCTTTCAAATTATATAATTTGTATTTATTTAGCTCAAAAATTCTCAAAAATTTAGAATTTAAAAATATGTATAGCTATATGTATATAAAATTATCTGATTTGCTTTGCTTTTTTTCTTGATTTCGCCTTAAAGTCTGGCAACATCGGAATACACAGTGGGCGGACTTAAGCTCCGGTGGATTCGCCTAATGTGCGTCAAGTGACATGTGCTGACAGTGTGCTCATGCAGCGTACCACAGTGCAGTGGCACGAGACAAGTATTAACTGCTTGCGTGCGCTATTATGCCATTGACGGACATAAAGAGATGTCAATGCGCCATGTCAGGCATAAGAGTACACTTAAAAAAAAGCAGCAGAAAATAGTAAACATTTATGTGCGTGGAATTACCCAAAGACTCTGCCAGAATTGTAATGGAGTACCCCCTGTCAAGGCTAACTGCAACGGATAGCGGCATTGTGTATTGTATGGCAGCCGGCTTCTCGACGGCTCCTGTGGCAACGCCTACGAGTCGCTGCGAGTTTAGTGCCAACATAAACAAACGCCCACAACAGCTGCGTATTTACACCCATTTCGGCTCCCAATTGGCTTTTCATTCATAAAAGGCAAAGTAACGTGTTCGGTATTTATATTTTCCCTTTTTTTTTTTTATATAGTTTTTTAGCTGTCATAACCTAGACCTCGATTGTCTGGCGGCGGATACTTCAGTCAATGCCAAGGACTAGTCAAGTCCACGCTTAAATCGTATCGTTAGTTCTCGGATAAGCCTTTTATTGTGCGCGCACACACAAACACACGCTTACAGTGCTGGAAACGTAAGTCGAACTACCAGCCTTGCAAGTGCACACTGCGTTGGCTTCGTCAGCCGCGACTAATATTAGAGACGCCATTGTGCAGGGCTTGGCCGGGTTTTAAGCTGCTTACGTTGAAGCTGTTTCTTTTATATTTACTATCGCTCTATTTCACTTCCACCGCTTGCCCCCACAACTCTTTTATCCTCTTTACTCCCATGATACTTTGAAGACTGCAACTAATCAAATATAACGTTGCATACTTTCAGGCATTTATATAAAATGCCATTGAATTAAAAGTCATTCAATTAAAATTGCTTTTTATTGCTGCAACCGGCGCTACCGCTGCGGTTGTTGCTACCAATTACTAGTAAGCTTTTGAAAAAAAATCAACACTTGATTGAATTTTCTCCTAATTGAGGTGTATCAAAAGCCGAGCTGTTAGCAATTAGTTAAACTACGTTAAGCTGACCTGATGGAAAAAAAACCACCTGCGTCATAATTCAAAATTTGCGTGCTGCGTCTGAAACCGGATTATTCAGCTCCGCCAGAAATAAGCACGTTTCAATCATTTCTGATTCGAAAATTATAATCAGCCATGCTCAGCAAATCCCTAAACAATCCTTAAGCAACACAACACATTCCAGTTGCGTTCAAATGCCATAACACCTGAGCGAATTTAAGCTTTTATTGAACTGATTTAAACACGTATTTAAATTGACAGTAACTGTAATGCATTGCTTAAATAAAAAATTTGATGAACAAAATTTAGAAACTACTACTATAAAAAAAAAAATAATAATTTGCTATAAAAATTAATTTAACACATATTTCTGGCAGCTAAAATATAATAAACAAAATTTGTAAACATTTTTTTATGTTTTTAAGTTAGTATTATTATTATTTTATTACTTAAAGATTCTTTTTGAAAGATATATATTTCTGGCACAGAAAGATTTTAATAATTGGCTGTGACTCTTTCTATAAATAAACATTGTTTAAATATTTTGTATATGCCATACCTTATAACAATTGCAGCCAACAATTGCATGTCTTCAGAGTCTTAAACTAACATGGTTGATTAATAAAATCCCAGCAATAATTTTATACAATTTTTTATAGACTTATAAATAATTCAGCTGAGTATTTTGTTGGCAAATAAATGTTCAACGCATTAAGAATTCTTTTGTATACCAAATGAATAATTAAATGCACAACAAATCCCAAAATTTGTGTTATCAAAACGGCAAACGAATGGGAAATGCAGTCGTGCAAGACTCTCGTATCAATGGACACATAGTTAAACAGTTAGATGGCAATATGACTATGAATAAGGGATATGAATATAAATATGAATATGAATGTGAATGTGGAACGTATAAATGCGGGTAACTCGATAAAGTACCTGCTGTTGTTTGCACCATTTTGTCTGTCTTCGAAGCTTTTAGCGTTTACACAAGCGCGCGTAAAATATATAACTTTATATAGGTATAAGTATATTTGTGTGCGCCAGTGTGTGTGCGTGTGTGTGTTTTTGTATATAAAGTATGTACTTTATAATTTGTCTGTTGCGCTATCTGTTGTTTATTTGCGGTTTGCTTTGCCTTTACTTCCGCATACTACGCTGCGTATGTGTAATTTTTGTAACGTGTTTACAACGCAACGGAAAGGGCATAACAAATACAAACACAAATATTAAAATAAAAATAAATAATAATAATAATATTGTAGAGTACGAGGTCCTTGCGTAGACTTTCACTTAGCCAAGACTAGCTTATTTACTAGTTGCTGGCTGACTGCGTTTTATAAATAATTTGGCATGATGCCGCTGGGGATCAACGTTCGCTCTTGTTGTAATTGCTCTTGCCGTTAATGTTGTTGTTGTTGTTGTTGTTGTTACTGTTGCTGTTGTTGCCATTGCCAGTGCAAAGAGTAGCGAGATTTTTATGCTTTTTAGAGGGGTATTGGGGTTAGACAGACGCAAGTGAAAGTGACGGCAACAAGCTTCCAAATACTTATATATGTATGTAAATGTTTTTGAGTGTGGTGTGTGTTGTGTGTCTGTATGTGTGTTCGCTTGTATATTTTCTTTTTTTTAATTTTATTTTGTTTTCTTTAATATTATAACTTTGTGGTTTCGGGTCGTTAGGCAAAAAGGCGTAACGTCCACACGCGAGCAGCTCAAAAGTAAAACTGAATTCCAGCAACGAAGTTCACAAACGACGAAGCTGTTGCTGCTGCTGCTGTGGCTGTTGCTGTTGCTGCTGTTGTTGTTACTGTTGTTGCTGGCAGTGGCAGTGGCAGTGGCAATTGCCTGCTTGCAGCTCTTATACGCAACATGCCGCACTTGCCACGTCTCTCGGCCCTTGTGTCACTTTTCACATTCAACGCTTTTTAGAAGCTTTTTTCGCTAACGCTCTGTATATTCGCTGCCCTTTGCCCATTGCCGTCTCGCTTGCTCTAGAGCACTCACACGCGCGCTTCCACTCCCTCTTCTTTTCCTTCTCACTCTCTGTTTCTCTCTGTGTTTCTCTGTTTCTCTTCTGGCACACATTATTGTAGCTGTGGCTGTGTCTGTGTCTGTTCACGTTACTGACGTCGAACAAATCTTGCCACAAGCAACAGGACAAGCTACCCGGCTACGGCTAAGTCTACGTCTTCGTCGCTGACTCCGGCAGCAGCTACAAACCCCCGGTCCGCTGCCTGCCCCAAATTCGGCAGCTGCCGTCGCTGTTGCTTCAAATTTGTGAGTTTGCGCGCTGCGCTCCATTTCGCTCCCCTCACTTCCCCTTCATCGCTCTCTTTCTTCCTCTCGTTCTTTCGTCCCTTTCTTTCCGCCACAATTGACCTGTTCCTTCACTTTAATTTTTTTTTCCTTTGGTTTCTTTTTTTTTACGTCTGGCGTCACTGTCCCCGGATGCCTAAC
The DNA here is from genome assembly GCA_035047505.1 of Drosophila parthenogenetica. Lineage (NCBI taxonomy): Eukaryota > Metazoa > Arthropoda > Insecta > Diptera > Drosophilidae > Drosophila > Drosophila parthenogenetica. The sequence continues at coordinate 1,780,045 of JAWNPM010000174.1, forward strand.
CTGCACACTTTGAATTTGTGTGTGTACCGAATATTATACATATGAAGCTTGATGTCTGCCCTAGACTATGCCAGGGTTGTCATCATTAACATCAACGACATTATCATCAACATCACGGCACATTCTGTGGAAATCTTCAAGCATCTAAGCTCTTATTGTGCACTTTGTGTGTTCCAAGTTCAATGTTCCATGTTCTATGTCAATAGACAAGTTCGATTCTTGGAATAAGAGAACACGAATGTTTTCAAGTCCCATCGAGAAGTACATTAGACAAGTGTGCTCAACTCTATTATGCCCATTACTTAGTTAAAGCAATCAATTAAGTCTCTAACCAATTTATTCTTTTGATACCATTTTGATACTATTTTTTACAGGAGTTGCTGATCAATCAGTCTGCTGACTCAGACTATAAGCTTCTTTCTATTCTAAATCGTACGTACTAATTATAAAATGTAAATGTAATATAAATATTCTTTGGTTAGCTGAACAAACAAATACTTTTTCAAAAATGTATAATTAACTCTTAAGTTGTTTAATTATGTTTTGTATAAAATATAGTAAATTTATCTCCCAGTTATTATCTGCGAACACACAAATTGTTAAGTTTTACTCCGAAAAAAATTGTTAAGAGAAGCTTTGATAAGAAATATTTCTACAAAACAAAAATACTTTTCTATATTATTAGTTTATTTCTACGAATCATTCGTTTTGAAAGCAATAACACAAATTTTCTGTTGTCTATTGTAAATCTGCAAATATTTTTTATCAACACAAAAGAATGCAAGGTAATAACTCTGTTTGTCTATGCGACAAAAAATAATATTTGTGTGCAACACAATTTGAGAAATTGGCAGACTGAAGTAGATAGAGACAAACACAGAGTTAAAGAGAGACAGAGCTAAACTTTTTGCAACGTTTTTCCAGGAAATTCTCGGGTTTTAGTTCCTGTTTTGATTTTGAAAATCAAGCCGGTTATAGTAGAAAGGGACCAAACTAAAAATACCCTGCACAAATATATTTTATGTGCTCTGCTTGTGTTTTCTGATACAAACAGAATATAAATTAAATAAATTATATTCATAAAGTACTACGATAATAAAATAAAACAAACTAAGAAAGACTAAGTCAAGTATACCCTGTTACAAAATACCTTGACTACATATATACACTTTGATTTGTTGACACTGTCCAAAATTTATTGCTGGATTGTAAACTAGAAAAAGACTAACAAATGTTTTTAAATTTGAATCTAAATTGAATTGGGCAAATGTATCTACACCAATTTTGAAATTATAAATTTCTCTTATATAGAAATTTGTTCATTTGAAAAACAAATCATGTTCATAGCAAAGGTAACCATTAGAATAATGTGCGTGTAATCAAATATTCTGTTCTGCATTGCGAGTAGTTCTTGTGTATCGTCATGTTGCAGATTTATCAAAAATATCCTTTACCCTTCATAAAAGTGTTCAGAATCAAAAATTTGGGAAAATGAAAGAAAAGAAAATCGGACTCCGTGCCATATAAAGGGTTAAGATTTTATAAAAATTCTACGGGAGCTATAGGTTATACTTGTCCAATCCAGATCAAACTCGTTGAGGATAGTTATAGTAGTACTATACATTTAGCTAACACTACTTGTCTTCATAAAAATTTTCTATTTGTGACCGATTTGTCCTACGGGAGCTATAGGTTATAGTTTTCCAATCCGGATCAAACTTGGTGAGAATATTTATAATGATAGTACACATATAATACATGAGTTTGGTTGCAATAGCTCAACTAACACTAGTTGTCTTCATACAAAGGGGGTAGAGGCATTGCATCAATTTGAAATAAACTTGATCTGTTTGGAAAGTATACCGACTTTCATTACAAAGTTGGTATCTCTAGCATAGCTATATCGACTCGGCTGTTTATGCTGATCAAATATACATATATATACTTTAAGGGGTCAGCCACGCCTCCTTCTGCCTGTTACGCACATTTCGCTTTTGATAAACTTAATAGACCGCTCTACTCTTTTCTTGGAGTACGGGGTCTAATAAAATCGAAAGGAGACCACAGACTCTTTGAACTTGCCAGACTTGGAAACTTTACTTACCACCCACTAACAGCTTACGCCTTGGCTTTGTTTTGTAGCTTATTATTATAAATTTTTAATAATCAATTCAACCCATTTTCTGCGATTATTTGATAAACTTCATTAATAAGTTGATTTTCTTGTGTTTGTAAACAATTTAGCATATTTCACATTTATTTGTATCCTTTTTTCTTTGAAATACATATATGTACTTATGTTTATGTGTGTATTTGTCTTGCTATGTGTGGGTGTATGTGTGTCGATGAGTTTGTGTGTGTGTGTTTGTATACATTCTATGTATTCACATGCAGTTCATGTTAGCTTAAATTTTATGCCACTACTTTGTATGTATTAAGCGAGCACACACACACACACACGCACACTACGAGTAAATGCATAGGATTAAAACCTGTTCCGTCTTCCGCTTTCGCCCTGAAACCTCAAAATTATGCATAGCATACTTTTTGGTGCAGTTAATTATTTTTTTGAGTCGCAAACAAAAGTCGAAACAGATTCAATTACTCGATCGATGATATATGGTTAATATTACGCAGACAGTTCCGATTAACACTTTCACAAGAATTTCTTCAACGGTAAGAAATTTTCTATTAGGTTTTTTGTACTTTGACTTAATTGTTTTTGGGTTTATTTTAAAAATGTTTTTCTCAATTTGTGAAATTGAAGCGATTGGGGAGTTCGGAACTGCAACAGTTTTAGCTGTACGGTGGTGTGTGTGTGGGTGTACGTATTGATCAACAAAATACACATTTATGGGTATGTTTTTGTATGCATGTTTGTATATATATTTATTTATCTATATGTGTATATATATTGTATGTATATCGTTTTATCGCCTTATATATAATTTCTTTAGCGCTTACAAAAATATCAATATTCAAAGAAGCAACAAGAAATCACATTAAGTTTTTTTTAATTTTATATTTTATTTTTTTGTTTTTTTTTCTTTTGATTTTTTTCTTGGGGTGTCTCTATACACAAAAAGCGTGCTACTCGCATTAATTTATTTATTTATGTATGTATAATATATATGCATGTCTCTATATGTATATGTATGCACTACATATGTGTGTATATGTGTGTAAACAACAAACCTTTAACCCTTTAGTGGAGGGAGTTTTTTGGTGCGCCTGCACTTGCCAAAAACACAAAAAAAAAAATAAAATAAAAACAAAACTAAAAATTAAACCCAACAAAAATGTAACGAGTTGAGTATGTGCTGCAGTCGAGTGTGCTCGAACGGCAGGTACCCAGTGAAAGCACGGAATCTCTGCGATAGACGGACGGACAACAGAATTGTGTCTTCCCTGTCATCATTTCTTGGTTAAAGGGTATCAAAATGCCTGAGAGTATTTCCATCGAAATCGGCGGAAAGAATTTTGACTTATATATTTTTGTTTTTTTTTTTGGTTTCTTTAGTTTTTTCCTTGGGTTATAACAATACAAATGCAAATACACATGCAAATACATATATATGTTTGGTATAGCTATGGTATATAGTATATATAGTGTATATGTATGTAAGTATGTATGTATATAACATATTGTATATTACGACAGGCCATCATTATTCGTTATTGTAACTAGCAAACAACATAATATCATTTTCATAACATTTCGTATAGTACTTATATATGTATGTATATATGTCTGTATGTATGTATATATATTTATGGTATATATATTTATTTAAATATAGTCTACTATTCTGGTTCGATCTACACAGTGCTGAAACTATTAGATCTGGTCATTAATACAAGATCTTTTGATTAAAGTTAACTCCCTCTCTCTCTGTGCTCCAGTACAAAATGTTCAGCACCAAAAAAAAAAAATGCAAAATAAAATCTTAAAAAATTAAAAACAATATCTGGTACTCGTTGTTGAGTGTGTAAGTGTGTGTGAGTGTGTTTGTTATAACATAACATTAACAATTATGGAAACAGTTGCTGTTTCGTCTAAAATTTTCCCCCGTAAAACCCGCACAGCATTGCAGTAAGTGCATATGTATGTATGTATGCATAACTATGTATGTATATGTGTGTATATATATATGTATGTATATAATACAATATTCGCTTCTCTGAATATACAAAACGTATAAATATTATGCATACGCACTGGTAACTGCCTCTAAATAGCTATATAATATATGTATATATTTATTTATATATATATGTGTATATTATTATGTATATATATACGTGTATATGAATGTTTATGTATAATTATTAGAATTTTTTTATGCTGTTCTCCATCGTTAAGTGTTCTCAAGTGTTTCTACTGATTTTCTTTTCAGGTCACTACATTTCTTTACGGCTTAGTTTTTTTTCTTTTAGTTTTTTCTACTAGACTTAATTGCATTTAAATTTTCTTATATGTTTCCCTTATTTCCCATTTTGTGTATATTTTTCTCAATTGTAGACGACATTTTCTAGCCGTTTTTTTTTTGTTTTTTTGTGTTCTTGTTCAAAAATTGCAAAATAGCCCGTTGAGTGGGCGATAACTCTTAGTCGATAAATCGATAAACGATAACTGATTAATTAATAACAACGGCTCTGCTGCTTTAAGAGCTTGATGTGTTTTTTTCCCCCCTCTAACGGTGCTTTCTACACACTTAATTGATTATTTCATGCCTCACAAAAAAAATCACACACCCACACACTCACACAAATAGACCCTTTTGCTAGTTTGTGTGTGAGTGTGTGTGTGCATGTGTTGATGTACATATGTCACATATACCAATACTGATAAGGAAGTATGTTTGTATGTTTGCTACTTATTGCAAGTGAACTGACTCCGTTTAGTTAGTTGAGCCAACTAAGCGCTAGTTAATAACAGATCTGCACACTACTTACACACGCACACACATACACACGCACACTCAAGGACTCAATAACTTCACACACACTGGCAACTAATAAGCTACCGTTCCACTTAAAGTTCCAGTTCCAGTTCCGCTTATTTGTTCTCAATTATTGTCTGCAATTGCAGGACGAGACTTCGCGATAGCTGCAGAATCGACTGGGCATTATGACGCTCCGCCATTTCTGTTAAGGAAAAAGACTTGATTTAATAAGGGGACTCCATAAACTGATTAAATTTAGAGTTTGATTTCTTAGCAATTTGCTGATCACGATCAATCATACCATTGAAAAATTTGATGACATCGGTAAAGTCCATGCTGTTGGACAGAATGATATCGCGATAGGTTTCGAGCAGCGCCAGCGCTAGGAAGAGCACAAAATGACCGGAGGCAATGTGTTTGGCCGCCCAGATGACCTCCCAGGTGGCAAAGACATCGTCATAGATCAGTTCCCGCTTAAAGTCCAGCAGGAACCAGCGATAGCAGAAGTAGAAGTGCGTATAGTCACCATTCGAGTCCATCAGATCGTACATCTCCGAGTCGAGTATTTGAATGAGCGAACTGTCGATGGAAATTGGATGAGTAATAAGGAATTGTAAAGAAAGTTAACATAAGTTATATAAATGCTTTCAAGATCTTAAAAAAGAGAGCACGAGATAAAGGGAAACAGATATATAGAGTGAGAGAGAGAGAGAGAGAAAGGAAGTTGCAGCCAGTTCAAACTGCTCTAAGTCTATTTAAGCTAAGTTATTCTTTAGATTGCCTGTGGACCCCTCTTTTTCTCAGTGTACTCCACTCACCGCATGTTGGCAAAGTGCATGTCCATGGCACCACCGCTGGGAAAGTTCTCAATCATGCGCTCCATGAGCTTGCAGAAGCAGCTGTAGCTTAGCGACTCATCATCGAAGATAACCAGGAGAGGAGCGACGAGATCACACATGCCCTGCATGTAGCCAACGTCCAGGTGCTCCCACACATATGTGGATATCACATTGCGCAGCTTGTCCAGATTCTCGTTGGCAAAATACCAATAGTTGCGATCGCACCGCTGCACATCCTTCTCGATCCGATGCAGATTTAGGCCAAACTGTTCCAGCAGTTCGACGCTATAGACGCCGCCATTGGAGCTTGCTGGCGAGACACAAGCAGACTTTGGTTCCTGCAAAGCATCGAGTGAGGCAACCACTGTGATGTCCTCGTTTAGGGGCGACATGAGACTGGTCTTGCGTGAGGTAAACTCCTCGGTGGGCTCATCATCGTTGCCCTGCAGATCGAGATCATCGAGTGAGGCTGCCTCGGTAATGATGACAGCCGTAGCAGGATGCTCCTCGTCATGGCGCACATCGTCAGCACTGTGAAATTTACTTAGCTGGCCACACGGATCCGCCTCCTCCTCTGCTTCCTCTGGTTCGGGCTCTGGCTCTGGTTCTGCTTCATCTTGGCACTTACCCTCCGTGAGATCAGCGAACTCATTGCCCACCGTCTCGTAGCTGCTAGTGGAGGGTGAGCTCTTGATGCTTAACATCAAGATATTGCCGCTACCATCAAGGGCTAAGCCGAGATCGGCTTCTGTCTCGGAGTCAGCAAAGCAATTCTCCTGCAGACGCAGTGGTTCCATATCATCAATATTCTGGAATTCCAGTACGACCTGTTCGCTCAGCTGTGGTGCCTTCGCTACCTCCTCCTCCTCCTCTGGCTGTGGCTGCTGCTGCTCCTCCTCGATAGCCTCGGGTAACGGCTGATCATCGAATTCATCACCGGGATCGGAAATGTCGGAGAAATCATTGTCGTCGAATACATCGTTTTCTCCCTCAGCCAAATCATCGTTAAGCTCTACGTTCTCCACCTGCCCATTGCCATTGGCCAGCAGCTGATCCTGAGAGCTGCTCGGATTTGTTTTGGCTACGAGTCTGGACTGCTCTGCGCCCAATTTAGCAACAGCCAAAGCGGTTTTCTCCTTCTCCCGCTGCCGGACAATTGCCTCCACGGCGAGCCATTCACTCATTGTGGTCTCGTAGTAGTGTTTGCAGGTCTCGTCCTGCTTTTGACGCTCCTCCGGCGTAGAGCCGAAAGCATAGTGTCCCAGCAGGTATGGCCAGACATCTTTGCGCAGCTCGTGCTCAACGCCACCGAAGTAGACCAGACGATAGAGTTCCAGTTCCCCAGATACGACGCCATCTACATGCATATCTTGCCACTTTTGCCGCGACAGACCCTCCTCATCGGCTGCCACTTAAAGTAGGAGGCATACAAAATAGTTATACTACATTTCGTGACTAACTAAAACTTACAATCAGGTGTAATGCGTCCATTGACCAGACCGGACAGATGTGTGCGCACTGTGGAGAGATGACGACAGTAGGCTAACCAGCCGTAGAAGGCCCGAGAGATGATCTGGCGACGCATTGTGGAGCAGACCAGCTCAATGCTAGCCGTTTGACTAGCCTGTATCAATGGTGGATCCGGATTGCTGCTCTGATCAATGGATAGACTCTTGCTGGAGCAGTCACTGCTGCCGGTGGTTGAACAGCTGCCCAGATGCTTGCGACGCGGACTCGAACGTCCCAACTCCAAAATAGGATGGGTTGCCACTGAGGGAGAAAAGGACAACTTAGATACCATGTATAGGATAAATTGTAGTAGCAAACTTACGGAACTCTTCGTGCTGACTCTTGCTGACCACACGAAAGACGTAGTCAATGGGGGTCTCATCGGTGGAGGATTCCATTACCGAGGGCAGGATGTGTCGTCGCACGCTCTTAGGCCAAGGAAACAGTTTTCCAATGCCCCGCTGTGACCAAAGCGGTGGATCCAGCTGTCCGTGGGGTAGGAGACCCGTCTCGAGGCAGCTGAGAAATGCTTGCAGATGTCCGCCTTCCGGAAAATGTATGGGTGGACGCTGTACACCGTCCTGACCAACAAGGATTATAATGCCACCAGTGTCGCCACCACGATTTTGATGGCAATGCACATAGACAATCTCATCCACATTAATGTTGAGCGCATAGCCCCAATAGAAGCTTTTGTCGCTGCCATCGGCGTCGTTGTAACCGTTCATCAATTGATTTGGTGTCCACTTGATGGTTAATGACTGTACGCTCTGATGGAGACTCAGGTAACCGGGCATCGGTTCAGCTACATCCTTGGGCAGCACCAGCACATTGTTCTTGCCATAGAGCAGAGTTGTACGCGAGTTCTGATGAAGTGACTCCACGTAGTCCTTGGCCACGCTCGCCGGCGAGCAGGCCTTAAAGCTGCCGCTGCTCGTATCCTCCGAGCTCGTGTGCAGGCTTCGTTTGAAGTTAATCACTGGCCGATGACAGGTGGGCGGTGTCCGATTGCCGGAACTGATGCGATGACGCTGCACCTGCAGTCGATAACAAATCGAAATCAGTTCGTTACACTCAAATCAAAGCGGGAAAACAACTTACCAGCTCGTCGGCACAAGGATCGGACCAATAATGGTCGGCAGTCTTGGCACGCGTAAACTCCAGGGCACAAGGACCCACTAGCAGGGAGCTCAAAATCGAGCCATAATCGGGATCGGCGACCAGCGCCTCACGATCATAATAGTTCTGGGCATTGTTCACTAGATGCTCAATGATCTTGGCCAAACGTTTCTCATACAACGCCAGACGTATCCATAGATATTTTCCCAGCGGTGTAGTCGTACCGTTTGCTCCCGAGGAGCACGAGACAACCGAATTGATGGCGGTGACGGAGTTACTGCTGCCACTACCTTTGCTCAAGAGCTTAGGCTTGATGATGCTGTCGCTGCTCGAGGAGGAACGCTTACCGCTGACGCCATGACTCTCCTGGGCCAATTCCAGCTCCAAGAGTCGTCTGCTCACATAGTCTGCCTCTGGACAGATCTTGGCTATCTTTTGTATCAACGCTGTCGTCGATGAGGTCTTAAACAAACCAAGTGCCCGTCGTCGCAGGCCATGACTGAGACAGGCCTCGACGGCACCGCAGAGCGAGGTCACCGAGCTGCTCTCCTCATGCACATACTTCTTGGTCACCGCCTCCTCCATGAGCTGCTTCACCTCCTTCTTCACACTCGCAATCAGGCGTTCTTTCAGCTCGATATCTGTTGTAGAACATTAGAGTTAATGTGAAATTGTGCAAACAAAAAACGACTAGAAGAAGTTAGAGTTGAAAAAATCAACTATTAAAGACCCTGTAATTTTTCTGAAGCAATTACATAAAATGATGTCTGTTAGTCGATAAGATATATATTGTTATTTCCAAATAAACACAACAGGTCTCCACACCTTTTAATGACTTTTGACCGATTGTTTTTACTGAAGCTGAAAGATATAGTTATTTGATTTGACAGATATAAAGTCAGCATAGGAATAGTTTGCATTATGTGTATATCTCTAGAGTTCTTCATAGATTGTTTCTATATAAGCTATGTAAATAGTTTAACTATTTAACAAGATAAAAACATGTTAATACATGAAATGTTTCCCAAACTATGCTTATTTCAGACCGATTGTCTTAATGAGATATATGTGATATAGAAGTCTGATTCTAACCATATTAGGAAGGGGTATAAAGAACAGTTTGGCGTTTATAAAGCTTGCATTTGATTAACTTCTCTTGACTACCAAATTTGATGGATCTAGTTGTAATAGAGTCTCAGATTCAGGCGCTCAAACAAACGTACATGGCTATATCTACTCGCTGATCAAGAATTTACATATATGTATATATTATAGTACATACGTTGTATACTTTCCACCATGAAGAACCCCGTACTTACTTTAAGTACAGGGTTCAAATGTAATGAAGAGCAAAAGAAACAAAAAAATTGTCATTAAATCGCAAACTCTTGGCCTAACCCTAATTCCAAATGCCCAACCCTGGACTGCATTTCATATGATAATGACTGACATGACAGGCAGCTGTATGCTTTATTCCACATCCAGCTTCAGTAACGCCTTAGCTCCGCCCCCTGGTCAGGCTTGATTGATGGCAGAGCTTCGTCCCTTCATCTGGGATTGCGTTCGCTCTAGAGTCCGACCTCAATCATATTATACTGTCTCTGTCTCTGTCTCTGCCGCTCCCGCTCTCGCTTTTACGCCTTTACTTATCAGGAAAGTAGTTATGTTATACATATATTCATAGGCAATACATACACGAGAATATGTAAATATGTTATCACAAATATGCTAATAGCACATACCAGAAAAGGCTCAACGCAAAGAACGAGCCAAAACCCAAAATAAACCAAAAAAGCAAACGAAAAAAGAGGAGCGCGCGCTTCTAATTAGAATGAAAATTGGATAGAAAGGATTTCAGATAGCGACTACGTGACATGGCAACTCAAACGAGTATTCGATTTATTCGCAAATCTAGACAATTTCTCGTTCCGCAAAAATGTCACTTCAACATAACCTCACAATCATTTTTTACTGTTTGGCAACACTGTTGCTGTGAAATACCCTAATAAATTGATATTTATTTTTTAAATAACATTTTTAAACTTACTGCCTTTAATTTATACGGAATATTTTATGATATGTTAATATTTACTAAAAAATTATACTAAACATAAACTCAAAGAATAATTGCCGTATCAAAGTTTAATAATATGAAAACTGTATTTAAACATAATTTACCAAAATTCGAAAACTAAATATCATAGTAAAAATGGTACTAAGTTCATTCATTTTATAAAGCTTTTTAATTCCAACATTTTCCAACATTTTTTTAATCGGTTAGCTTAACCTCAAAACAGCTTATAAGCTGCAATTTTGCCTTAAAAATTTATTTGTAATCATCAATATTTTTAATTGATACAGAAGGTTTCAACCGGCTGGCAAAAATCCTGCTCGATGGAGGATTTTAATTTGGTTTTTGTAAATTTTAAGAGATTTTATTAAATATTTTCCAAAATTTGTTGAGTGAGAATAGCCTAAAACTAAGGGCTACTTTAGATATAGTAGCCCTTAAGTTCAGATATAAAATTCCTTACTTTAAGGTTACTTTAACTCGAATAGGCTTCAAATAAGCAATTAAATTTTATCTAATGTGAAAGTCAATATTTAATAAAAATAAAAACAAGAAAAAAGATTATATTCGGCTAGCCGAAGATTAAATACCCTTGCAGACACGCATATTGCGTTAATTTTATTTTTATCGGTAATTGTTCCAACAGTAGCTATATGATATAGTAGTCCGATTTGAATGAAATTTTGTGAGCATATAGGAAATGATAACAAATGCATATTGCGTGAATTTGGTTGAAATCGCTCAATAGACATAGAAAATTTTCATACTAAGCATTTTAACTGATTGTTCCTATGGCAGCTATATGATATAGTGCTTTGATCTGGATAAAATTTGGTCAGCTGATGGATAATGGTGAAGAATGCATATTGCGAGAATTTGGTTCCAATTTTTAAAGTATATATATTCCTGATCAGCATCAACTGCTGAGTCAATATAGCAATGTCCGTCTGTTAGGCTGCCCATCCGCCTGCATCTCAGACACCATAAGAGCTGGTGGCTCTGGTAAAGAGGTATCGTGACCAAATTATGTGTATGGTAACTATCCTCACCGGTTAGAGATTTAACTTAAAAGGTTCTTAAAGAAAGTGCTTTTAATTTTATAACCGTCGTTACTTAAAATTTCTTCTCCTCGAATATTGAATATATATTTCCGTTTTCTTTCTGAATTTAATAAAAGTTTCTATGATTACCTTCCATGATTTACCAAAGTTCACTTAAATGAATAGCTGATCTGTTCCATTGTTACTTAAGTTTTTTTCTCCTCATTCGCTAATTCCATTGTCAATCAAGTAAATTTTTAGATTAACAAGACAAGTTCAAGAATGTCATTCGACGAAAAATCCAAAAATTGTTATGTGCTTCGCTTTATCAAGGGAATTAATCACTTTAATGCCGACCGTTTAAATCCATTTAGAGAAATGCTAAAACAGTTCAATTAACGGGAATGCAAGACGCAACCGCTCAGCGGGTGGTAAATGGTAGAGGGAGAAGAGGTGGGATGATGAGGGGGTGTTGTAACCTTGACTCAACGAAACGCCAAGAAAAAAGTGGGAAAACACAAGAAATGGAAAAAGCTTTCCTGAATCGTAAACTAGACAATGTGTGTACCTAGCGTGGTTGTGTGTGTATGAGTCTACTTAAGTGTGTGTGTGTGTGTGTGTGTGTGTGTGTGCGTGAGAGATTGTAGCTTGCTTGTGGCTTTAGAGGCGGGCGAGGGGACGTAGCGGTGGAGCGGAATGTGCGAGTGCGTGGTGTTAGTTACACCTGCGACGCACACTCTTGACCCTGAACAACATAAAACAGCTGATGACAGGCAGACGCAGTAAGCGGTGACTGTGTGAGTGAGACGGCAGCAGACCATTGTAACGCTAGCCCTTAACGTCAGAGCAAGACAAAGGCAGGCATTCAAAGGGATTCAGAGAGCGTGGCAGAGAGCAAGAGAGTGTGCTAGCGGGAAGAAAGTATGAACAATGTTGCTTGCTTCGCTCGTGTTGCTGTCAGTTCCATGCCCGGTATTACCTTCACCCGCTACCCGCCTGACTCCCCCCTCGACATTTGCCTTCTCATTCCGCTTGATAGCGCCATATTGTAAATGGAAGCTGGACCCAAACATATGTTTGTCACCCACCCCACACACGCACACACAGCAGCAACTATTATGTGTGCGAGTGTGTGAGTATACGACTCAGATTACTTAAATTGTGATTCAATTTGATAAATATCAAATGCAGCTGAGCTCAGCACAAAATGTCCAGCGAAATTGATTGCAAAAAGAAAGTAAGAGAATAATATACAGTGTGTACTATAAATAAGCAGCATTGGCGTAACGCGTAAATGCAATTACCGGTCCGGGGACCTGACATTAAAAACCGATATATGCTCAATTAGCCTAACAAAGGCAGGTGGGCAGAGCAGTTGAGTCACAGGACGGGGACAGGAAAGGAAAGGAAAGGAAGTAGTGGTAGAGGGAAAGACGGACATGTAGTGCATCGTTGCTCAACAGGCCACATACCACATACCACATGCCACAAGCCACGAAGCACGAGTCAGCGTGGAAATGATGAATGCAAATTTCCCACCTTCGCTGGCCCTGAACTTTTGCATTTGCCTGGTGCGCAACAAGCTGGACGTCATGGCGTATGTGTAATTTAATTGCCTGCAACTCTTAGTGGGCAGGTTAAAGTAAGCTACTTTACTTCAAAGGGCATTGCTACACAGAAAAAAAAATGCTAGCACTTAACGTAAGCCTCTTAAAGTTGTAAAGCTGGGGAAAGAGTTTAAAAAACGTTTCAAAACTTGAGCAACGTACAGAAAGGATATTAAAATTAAAGAGCAATGCTTAAAAATAAATATATAAATTATTGAAAATAATGGTATATTTCCTATTTAACTAACAGATCATTCTACATACGTAATTTTAAAAATCTGTTAAATAAACTTCCGACCAATCGAAAGTATTCTACTTTCAACTGATTAGACATTAATTCAAGTTTTTTCTGTGCATGTATGTTAAATATGTATGTGTATACGCAAACGCGGACATACGCGTAATCGATGTCAATTAATGGCATATGTGGATGCCTGTCGGATTGGAAAATCCCAAGGACAGTTCAAGTTTTTTAACAACCATTATAAACAAGTTAAGGGTCAATTAAATTGATATTATCCCTGATGCATTTTTAACAATGTAGTAAACGCATATATTTGCAAAACCTTGGGTTTTAGAGGGATACGTCAATAGCTATTAATGATACAAAAACTTTTCTAAGCTACGAGTAGAATAATTTGAAATTAATTTCCTTTTTTAATAATTTACAATTTAATATATAATTGACAACGTTTCGAAATCAATTAAAGGTGCTTAATTCTTTGTAATTAAGAATTTCGCTGCAAGTAAATTGCAATATTAAAGTTTTTGAATCTGTAATTCAACAGTTAGGTTTAAATTGAAGTGAGCTGTTAGCAACTTTAAGCTACTTATTGAAAGAATTTAAATTAATCCTACGAAAATCTTGACATAAACATTGTATTTCCTACTTAGAAGAAAAGCTGTAGCCTTTCTGTTATATTTATGCTTTAAGCTGCCTATTAAATCCATTTCTTTGCCTTATCCTCTATCATAACAATAAAGACGATGATAATTTTTAAGTAACTCTGAAAAGTATGCTACGAAAAGTTGCCGGTATTAATTTGGCATCAAAATTGAAATTTAGATACACACATAGAATGGTATCTACATTCATTCAATATAATAATCGAAATGCACACCCAACACCCAATATACACACACCCAACACACGCACACTCATCCAGCCATACATAAATTACAAAAGTTGCGTTCCAAAAGTTTCGATATACTCGCATTTGTCTTTCAGGACCCAAAATCATTTCGTTTTCTCACCTTCAGCTGCGACGCTCTCTAATCATCAACAACAACAACAACAACAAACACACACACACACACGCACATACAGTATATACAGTTGCTCTACACACAAATACATACATGAAGCTCTGCTTCTCTTTCCTTCTTGTTGTCATTGTTGCTGCTCAACAAAAGCGAAAAGCGAAATGCAAAAAACAACAACAAAAACATGAAAAAGTTTTTCTCACTCACCGCTGGCGGCATCGCCTGTGGCGCTGGCAGATCCACCGCTGCTAAAACTGTGTAACATATTCATTTTGCTTGTTGTTGTTGTTGCTGTTGATGTTGCTGTTGGTCGTCGTGGTACGTGCCAGGCTCCCCAATTGCTGTTTCCGTCTTGTGCTTCTTCTTCTGTTCTTATACTGCCGCCTCAACTTCTTCCTTTGCCTTGCGCATTGCTTTTTTTTTCTCCCAAAAATATTTTCAGTTTCGGGTTTGTTTATGCGTCGTCGTTGCTAGTTTGTAGCAATCTCTCTCGTTCTCTCTCTTGTTCTAGCTGTATATCACGTTCTTGCTCACTCCGCTCTCTTTCTCTCTCTCTCTCTCTGTTTCTCTTTAATCTTTTGTTTGCTTCTTTTTCGTTGTCCCTGTCCCAGCTGCTCTGTTGTCTCCTTTTTCTTATTATTGTTTAACTTTGTTGAAGATAGTAACTTTCTTTTGTCAACTTTTTAATGCAGAAAATTAAAAACGTATAAAAAATTTATATTCGTTGTATAGGTGTTGTTTAGTTGGTGTGTGTACTACGCACACACACACGTACACACACAGAGACGGGCACACGCACACACACACACATATGCACTGGCAACAAATCGGTGCGGCTGCTGTGTGTCACTGTTGCTGCTACTGCTGCTGCTGCTGCTGTTGTTGTCGTTGTGGTTTTAAAAGCTTTGCTACAAAAATAATTACGTATTTCGGCATATGTGTGGCTGCCTGCATACATATATACATATATATCTTAGCACATATGCATGTGTGTGCATGTATATAATAACAACGCTCAAATCTGACGTTTCACATTTTTGCTGCCTTCGCTTTTGTTTGCCGTTCAATTTGTTTTTGTTGCCAAATAACTGACGACGATTTGTATTCCTCCGTCTTCTCTCTCCTCTCTCTTCTCATATGCTTTGCTCTTTGTTTTGCATACTTTCGTGCGCGCTCGCTCTCTCTCTCTCTCTGTGTTTTTTTCTTTTTTTTTTGTTGTCACACACACTGCTTGTGCGTGTGTGTGTGTCCGTGTCCGTTTGCTTTTGCCGTCCTGGTCGTCGTTGCTCGTCCGTTCGCCAGCAGCGTCGTCTGTTAACTAACTGCACTTCACTCGCTAGGCACTGATTAAAGTCCACGGCAACTGCTGCTGCCACAGACATTTCGATAAACGCAGCACGATTTATCGATAGAACACAATCGATTTATTTAAATTTACGCGCAATTAACTGCAGCTCTACTAATCGGACAAACTGTTTTTTATCTCAAATGGTATGGTTCATACATGATTTATTCTTAATCAGTGTCATTTAATTACTTTTAATGCCCATAAATCAGAGAACTCGTCATTGTTAACTGTATTTAAAATAAACATTAGTTAGCTGTATATCGAAATTACTTTCAATGTGAAAATCGATAGGAAAAGCAATCAAATTAACGTTGAGCTTTAAAACACTTTGTTTGTGCACCCAGTAGGCAAAAGAGTACAGGGGTATATTAGGATTGTCAGAAAATATTTACTTTGAGTAGTCGAGTAGTTCAAGTCTCAGATTCTATAAGGTCTTAAATCATAAAATGTTTATTTAGAGAAGTACACACGGCCAAAAAGTGATAAGAATCAGAAATATTATATTACATAGCCCTACTGAAGCCATTGGCAGAAAGTAATACCTGTATACATATGGCATAATTTGAATTAATCTTAAATCTTATATAAGGATCAATCGATCGGATAAGAATACTTCCTTATGCTTAGCATTATTTCTAGAGTCCTCGTATTTATTGCTACAAATTGACAACGGGGTCTTTAAGGGTCGAGTTACTTCATGGCTACTTAGAAAGCTCAAAACATTTGTTTGATTTTGGCACAATTTCTAAAATGTGCACTTTAATGCTAGTTGAGCATAATTTATATAGAATGACATTGATACAACCTAATCATAAACAACAAATGTTTACTTCTAGCATTTCAACAGCTCCCAGTTGTGAAATAGTATGCCAAATAAATTAAGTCGTTTGTAAACAAATCACAGCTTTGATAAGAATCAATGATATTTTTTTATTCAGTGGAATTCATTACATGATACTGGCAAGCAACCCAAAAAGGCATAGAATGTCAAGAGCTGGTAAAACATCGTTATATTTTATAAATCAACAAATATTTATTTTTTTCAATAATATTTAAAATGTTTTGATTTTTGGAAGATAAACTATTGTCTTTGCGATTTTGTTAACTTATTGATATTTTCGATTTTTTATGGTGAAAATCGACTTTTTGACACTTTTATAAGTACAAAACGATTCCGGTTTTCGTTAATATAAAAACAGTTTTTGGTACAATAGAATTCGGTTAAACCGACTCCGCTTAAAGCGTTCGTCCGGTCATTGCAACGACAACTCGATAACTTGGTTGGTAACGACATAAAATCGACGGTCCCTTGAGTGTCATTACCGGATTCGACTGTATATCAATTTGTACAATTTTTGAAGGCCATTTAGACATTATTTGAGTGGTTTTTAAGACCAACACCAAATCTAACGAAAAGAATTATTGTCTCACAATTTTTATAATGCTATTGAACCAATTCCTTAGTTATTGATATTCATATTATTCATGTTATTCACAACTGAAGACAGTGTTATTAAAAATATCGATGTTTTTCGCAGCTCTAATGCTTATGCAGACTGTTCCTACGGAATGTCAAGTGATGTATATTTGTGTGCGTGTATATAGAGAATATTTGTGTCTAATTGATTGTGAGGATATCGCCACAAGTCAATTGTGGCTGCCTCTGTTGGTCAGTGACTTCGCTTGGTATACGGGAAATATAAATTCCGAATCGCAGTTTGCCACTTTGAATGCGTGCAATGGTGGTCAGTGTCTCCGGGGAACGCTGTCCGGTGCGCTGATTGATGCAGATCATATCGCAACGCTGGCAAGGGCCATCGACCTGAAAACGAATGTCTCCGATGCGTAACTCCTTGTAGGATAACTCCTCGAAGGGCACATCCGTTTCCATGACAATATTGCCACGAAAACGATCGACGGTCTCGTCCAGCGGCTCCTCGAACTCCAAGGAACGCACCGAGCTGCGATTAACCAGCAGAAACTGTGCCTGATTGACCAAACTGAGTTGCTGCTGCTGTCCTCCTGGACCATGACGCTGGGCGGACTGACGCAGCAGACGCAGTCCTTCCAGGCCTAGTTGTTGGCTCAGCCAGTTGGCCACCTCGTCGCCACAATCATAACCCTCAATGGGCTGGCGACAGACTTTACTACGGCAACGCCCGGAGCTTTCCGCTTGAGCGTTGGCAGAGAGAGGTACGCTGACAAAGGATTTGGATTCATTGAAATGCAACTGCAGTTCGTTGCCCACAATAAGCGGCTGTAACAGACAGAGATCTGTGCAACGTTTCTGGGTAAGCGCCATGCCATTCATATCCACTACCATCCACTCGCGATCGTACTGTAATCCCTGCTCGGTGAGAGGCCAGGAATCGCCACTCTTATTGATCTTGAAGGCGGCACATGACTTCACAGGATAGATGGCCAACTGCAGCAGCCGGGGACGTAGACGCTGCGCACGCTGTTGCAGTACCTGAGGCAGTTGCTCCACCTGTTCCTCAATGAAGGTCAGACGCTGCTGTGGCCGGACATTTAAGTAACTGGAACGCAGCATTTCAATCAAACGATCGATGTCAGCGCGTCGTGTCATGTAGCCCAGGGAGACGCGCACAGCACCCGTTGGTTGTCCATCGATTAAATCATAGTAGTCACCACAAACGCGTCCAGCGCGCTTGTAAATTCCATCCATCATATCATCACTCAGCTGCAAGTAGCGCTGACAAGCGCCAATGTTGCAGAAGCAACCAGTGCGCAGCATTAAACGATGCAGCGCAGCTATACAGGCCACTTCTCCGAATCCTACATGGTCACCATTTTCGGTCAGCAGATTGAAGGCCACAATTCCACCCTGTTTGCTACGATCCTCATAGCCCGCATTGTTGTAAAGCTTCACGAGCGCTGCACCATTGGAATGTTTGAGTTGGGTCAACTGTTGCGCACAATAACGTGCCAGGCCATGCACATGTCGCGAGATACGTTCCATGCTGCGACCACCCGGCACCAGGCGATCCAACGTACGAAATCCCTGCAGCAGTTCCACAATCGAGAGGAAGGGCAATGTGCCGTCTTCGAAGCGCACATGGAATGCATCGCGTAACTGATGATCCATGGTATGGGGATAGGCATAGTTGATGGTACCACCGCCATAAAAACGCTTCCGCAGCAAATCAGCACCACGACGACTGACCAGCAATGCACCTACTCCGGTGGGATAGCCAAAGATCTTGTAGAAACTTACGCATACATAGTCGGGGCGATAGCGTTGCAAATCCAATGGACTGCTCGCTGCATACGATGCTGCATCCAAGCAGACATAGTGTGTATTCTGACCAGGATTCGTTTCTCCAGCGCTCCACACACACTTGCCCGGCTGGCGCAGGCCGTGCTTATGCATTGGCTCAATGACGCTCAAGGGTAGCTTATACCCACTGAAATTGCACTGGGCGGAGAAGGCAACTAGGGAATTACCCTTAACTGGAGCGTCCGAGTGGCCGTTCGTGTCATTTGTGATGCCATCGTTGAGCAGCACATCTTCCTGCGTTAGCATATAGATACCCTTAGCGCGCACTAGCTCGCGCATGCCCAGCACCGAGGTGTGATTTTCTTGGCAGTAGTGAAAGTTGCCCTCCTGCCCGAAATCAAAGTGCTCCGCCACCAGACGCAGTGCAGCCGTGGCATTGGCCGTAAATACCACATGGTAATCATCGGCATTCGTATTGAAGAACTCTAAAATTCTAAATACACATACTATGAATTAATACCTCTTTTGTTTTGGCTCATTTACTTGACTTACTTGTAGCGCACCTGGTCCACGTAGTCGCCGGTGGTGCGACAGGTGTGTGGATTGCAGATGACATCGCGTTGCAGCTGCTGTGCAGCGGCTGCCACTTGACTCTCCGCGTAGAGTGTTGTGCCTGCATGATCCAGGTAGGTGTTATCTGCGTTATTGTAACACAAACAACAACAAAAACAATTAGATTCTTATCACTTGCGATTTCACCACTACGTTGAGCAACAACAAACTTGTTTCTCTTTACCTCCAAGTCTAGAAAATTCTTTATCGATGAGCGCTTGCTCCGCTGCACTAAACTCCGCTGTGTATTCGCTCATTATTGCGCATTTGTCATTCAAAGCAAGCGATATTTATACCCACAACTCGAAATTCAACCGGCAATTAAAATTCTTGCAGTTTAAAGCGGAGACAATTTAGTGGCGATAGATCGATAAGTTGATGTGCGCACGATCGGTTAGTGCTAACAGCGTTGCCACTTTGTTGATTTTATTGCTGCACGCATATTGAATAAATTTTACATTCGTAGAACAATTATCATTTTATCATATTAGTATAATTTATGCACACATTGTTTTCATTTTAATGTTATACCTTCCAACCAACTGCAATTTATCGATATATAGTTAATAGAGCGGCATATCCCTAATGTTTGGCGCTGCCAACCATCGATAACAAGCAGCTGTTTACGACTTATTGTTATCGCACATTTATTGGCTCGCGTTTATCTGGCATTGTTTTCATTTTAGTTTTCTGCAAACGTTTAAAATTCGTTTATAATAATGCCCAAGGAGAAATCGCGACGTCGCAGTCGTAGTCGCAGCCGGGACAGAGGCAAAACCTCCTCAAGTGCACACAAGGAAGGAAAGCGTGAAAAAGAGCGAGAACGGGACCGTGAACGAGAGAGGGAGCGTGACCGAGATCGGGATCGACAAAAGGAACGTGAAAGGAATCGGGAGCGTGACAGGGATAGGGACAACAGGAATTATCAAAGACGCAGGGAGGAACGCAGCAAAAGTCGAAGCAAACGACACAAGGAAAAGGAACAGCCACGTCAAGAGAAGCACCGCGGTCGTTCGCCGTCTTCCTCTAGTACAAGTTCATCATCCTCATCGTCCTCGTCCTCATCTTCATCCTCTGGCGGAGCAAAAGGTCGCAACACAAAAGCAACGGGGAGTAGACGCAGTCCCGAAATGACATCCATAAAATTGCTACAAACACTTGAGGAGCGTCGACTGCGGGAGCAGCAGGAGCGTCAGCGTGTCAAGGAGCAGCTCAAATCTAAGGAGACGCCGGAGGAGAAGCGTGCCCGTCGTCTGCGCGAGAAGCAGGCTAAGGAGCAGAGAAGACGCCAACGCATGGGCTGGGACAACGAGTATCAAACGTATTCCAACGAAGACAATCCCTTTGGTGACTCCAATCTGACCTCCACTTTCCACTGGGGCAAGAAACTCGAAGTTGAGGGTTTGTCCAATCTATCCACCAAAACAGTTGAGGTGTTGTCCCTGCAGAAGCAATTGGAAAATCGTCGAGAGCTGGAGAAGGTGAAGAAACGTCGCCAGGAACGGGAACTAGAGCGACAAGCACGCGAGGATGATGCCATGCAGCAGCAGCGAGCAAAGGAAGCTGTCCAGTTCCGTGAGTGGCAGCGTCAGGAGGATCAGTTCCACCTGGAACAGGCACGACTGCGCAGTGAGATACGCATCCGGGATGGACGAGCCAAGCCCATTGATCTGCTGGCCCAATACGTGTCCGCTGGGAATACGGAGACTGCTCTGGAGGATGCCCTAGAAATGCAAATGCATGAGCCGTACATGCTGCTGCACGGCCTACACATGGACGAGCTGGAGGATCTACTGGTCGACATCAAGGTGTACGAGGAGCTGGAGCAGGGAAAGCACATGGATTTCTGGAACGACATGATCACCATTGTCCAGGATGAGCTGCAAAAGCAGCAGAAGCTGCAGCAAAACGAGGCCAACTCGTTAAATCAACGTCGCGATGGCATCCACCAGAGTGTGGTTAAGGATGTGGCCGACATCTTTCGCGGCAAGAATGCCAAACAGCTGGAGGAGATGCGCGCCCGCATTGAGGCCAAGATCAGCGGTCGTGCCGACGGTGTCGACATTAGCTACTGGGAGAGTCTGCTCTCTCAGCTCAAGGCGCATATGGCACGTGCCCGACTCCGAGATCGTCACCAGGTGCTGCTCCGTGAGAAGCTGTTGATGCTGAAGCGGGAGCATGAGGAGGAGATCGAAGGCACCAACTCGGCATCGCCAAATCTCACTGCGGTCAAGCAGGAATCTGATCAGGAGGACAATGAGCCAGCGTCAGATGGCGAACAACCGGATGACCCGGACGCCGAAGAGGACAGTCCGTTGAAGCAACTACAGAGCTCTCTGCGCATGTACCAGCTGGGCAACTACAGTCCAAACTACATGCGAGAGGAGGATTTCAGTGGACGAAGATTGACCAGCGCCGATGAGGACGATGTGGATGGAGGACTCTACAGCGACAGCGACGATGAGATGCGTGTGAGACGCCAACGCCTGCAGCTTATGCATCCGGAGCGCGTAGACACGGATGGAGTGGGAGGACGTCCACAGTTAACGGAGCAGGAGGAACGGATGCGTGGAGAGGCACGCCGGGGCATGCAAGGAGACGAAGCCGAGTTCAGTGTGGAGACCACTGTGGACGCAGTACCTCAGCTGGCCACGGACAAGTACAGGCCACGTAAGCCGCGATACTTCAATCGTGTCCACACCGGCTTCGAGTGGAACAAGTATAATCAGACTCACTACGACATGGACAACCCGCCGCCCAAGATCGTACAGGGCTACAAGTTCAACATCTTCTATCCGGATCTCATGGACAAATCGCAGACACCTCAATACTTCCTCACGCCCTGTGCGGATAACGGTGACTTTGCCGTGCTGCGGTTCCATACGGGTCCACCCTACGAGGACATCGCCTTCAAGATCGTCAATCGGGAGTGGGAGTTTAGTTATAAGCGTGGCTTCCGTTGCCAGTTCCATAATAATATTTTCCAGCTCTGGTTTCACTTCAAGCGCTATCGTTACAGGCGTTAGTTCCCAATACGAAGCTTCACTGTACTTCATTTTTTATACTTAAATGTATTTTTTTTTTTGTTTAATTAAAAATAAAACGATTTATTGTATCAGTTGGGCCTTGTTTTCTGTATAACAGGGTGATTCGCAGTCGTGCATACCCACTCACATAATGCTGCAGTCCTTGATAGGCGCCTCTTTTACCGTTTCAACTATTTCACCACGCTGTGCTCTCTGCACTTGGGTGAGTACGCTCTCGTGCTGTGGAAACGCCAGGCACGAGAGCTTCGAGTGCACCAACTGCTCATCGATGGTCACCTCGAAGGCACCACGGCGTCCCTGGCGGCAGGTCACCTGGACATCTGGTGCTGCGTCCACAAGGAACTGACGCAGCAGGTGACACTGCAGCGCAAAGTTGCA
This sequence comes from Drosophila parthenogenetica, assembly GCA_035047505.1. Lineage (NCBI taxonomy): Eukaryota > Metazoa > Arthropoda > Insecta > Diptera > Drosophilidae > Drosophila > Drosophila parthenogenetica. Next base: position 1,803,062 of record JAWNPM010000174.1, read on the forward strand.
GACGCCGCTGTGGTGAGTTTGGATTTGTTTTCATTTAAGTTCTTGCAGTGGTGAATTTCATTTTTGGCTTACCAGTATTCAACGTCCACATTGACCATTGCATAAACAATAACAAGAGCGGTTAGTAGGGGTATGCCCTTAACCACATTCGATTGTTATCGAAAAAAAGAAATATAAGAAAATCTAAGAAAATTAAAATAAATTTGTTTACAGTGTATAACAATGGAATTTTATCTTTATTGTAAACATTTTTGAGGCGCAGCCAACTTGACGTAGACCGTGCTGCCAGATGGCTGAAGATTTATACGTTTATATATTTCTAATTGGAAACTAGTGCTGGCAATTAAAGCTATCGATATTTCAGTTGAGCGCGATTTTCAAATTAAATCAACAATTAATTGAATGAAATCTCAGCCTTTGTTGACACGTGAACGCAGCAGCGTCTTGCAGGCGGCGTTGTGCGTCTTCAGTGGTAATTCGTCTACAAAACGAATTATTTTAAATTATTCTGAATTTCACATGAAGAATTAGTACTTACAAATCTTGTGCTCGCCGTGCACTGGTAGAAGTAATGGCAATTGCTCTGGTTTAGTGCACACAAACACGTAGGGACTGTCGGACTCGCCTTGGGGATAAAGATCACGGTACTCCTCCTGGGGCAGACAGTTATCCACGTGCACACAGCCTAGGAGACTGCTGGTTGGATAATGTGTGGGGAAATCTATGTTGTCGTCTGCAGAAAGGTTAATAAAGAGTTTAAATAAGGACAGTAAATACCAGTATTATGCTACGTTCACACTGCTCTATAAATTGGCTCAACTTGGTGAATTAATAAATGAAACTCAACTCACCATTGTAGAGCGTTCGATAGAACTGCTCCATGTGGGCAATGTCGTCGGCGTGCGGCTCCTTGGAAGTAGCTGCGATCCAGAGACGCCCACGGTGATCACTGTACCAGACACGCCCTTCGTGCCTAAATAAATAAAATTTACAATTTAATTAAAGTAAACAAAATTGGGACAAGTTTTAGTCACTTTTTGATGCCAGCGACGAGTAGTGATGCCCAGGGTTGGTGCATGGACAGACACTGGCGCATGTCCTGCATCTCCAACAGTTCCTTATCCTGCACTCGATTGTAGACACGCTCGAGACCGTCGTGCATGGGTTGTGCCGGCCACTGTTGCTGCTCCTTATCCGGCCGAAAGACGGGCGGTTTAGCCACATCCAGATTGGGTGCCAGACCCATAGCTGAGTGCCCGATGAGCATGGGAACACCGTTGTCACTGGAGGCAGCGCCAGCTTTGCTGACCGCTGTCAGTTGTCTTATCACCTGCTGTTCGTACTCCTTGCTGATCAGGGATTCATCTGGCAGCTCGCGACCGGCAAAGTCCACCTTGATCTTGCGCTTGACACGACTGCCGTGCTTGAGATCATGCATCTCGCTCTTTAGCTGCTCGAACTTTTCACGCTCTTGATCCGTCAGCCACACGGAGTTCTCCTGGAAATAGTCGAGCTCATCATCGATGACTGTGGTACGCTTCTCACTGTTCTTGTCGTACTCCAGCAGTCGATCGCGTTGGGCCAGGGCTTCCTTCAAACCTGCAGAGGAGGAGGCTGCGGCGTTGGCGGCATTTGCTTCTTTTTTGCTGCCTTTGGGCTGCTTCTTGCCCTTGGCTTGGTTTTGTACCTGTGATGCTGCCTTGGCCATGCGTAACTCCTCCTCCGGCGTATATACTGGCTCCTGGCAGAAAAGACATGGTCCACTGCCCTCCTGCTCGCATACAATGCGTCCGCATCCAAGACAATTATTGATGAGGCCGTGCTCCGCCGCCTGGCAATCACAGCTGCGGCGTCCCTTGAGCAGCACAGTGTCACCCAATAGTTTGCCGTCTTTGGCATACATGTTTACGAATTTAGCCGGCTTCTTGGCCGCACCGCCGCCAGCTCCGCTGGGTTTCTGGACGGGATTGGTGTTCGGTGGTGGCGTTTTGCCCTTGCCATTGCTGCGCTTCTGTTTGCCGCTGAGCAGCATACGACGACAGTTAAGCAGAAATAAGCGATGCTCCTCGTCCTCCTTGTTTAACAGATTGCCGAAATAATTGTCAAATTCGTTGTCATCCCGTATGGCCAAAATGGTGCTGCCAAAAAAAAAAAGCTTGACTTAAACAAGTATTGTATTTTAAGTGATGGCACACCCACGACATCATTTGATCCGTAACCACACAGTCCAGGCACTTGGATAACGTATCCCCCAACCACTTTTCCATCTTTCTGTTATTCGAGTTAAACAAATTTGTGAAATAACGTCAGCTCAAAAAACACTAAACACTAAAAGACAACACGCACACACAATCAGCTGTCAGCTAGCTGAATGTACTTATCGATTAATCGATAATCATTTGTGCAAGCTATCGCAATATTTTTGCAAGCATACGTTGCTCAGAAATTTCAAACAGAAAAAAAAATTTATATAAAAATTATTTTTAGAATAAGACTTAATATTTTAATCAGCCTACAGTGATTTCCAAACCAGTTTTGTTGCACTTTTGAAATAAATATCAGTTTTTATTAAAACTACTGTCAAAATCTCTACCGTAATTTATTTAAATTTATTAAACTGTGCTCGCTTTATTTCCTCTAGCGACTAGTTAAATAACGTTGTTGGGGTCTTGGCTTTTGTCAACACCTGAAACCTTAGGAACCGGTAACCACGAACAAAAATATAGTTGGCCGTGATAATATTGGGTTTTTAATCAGTATGGCTATCGATTTGATTTTTATTTACTTTAAATCAGTGCTGGAAAGCGGCTAAACTGCCGACGGTCGATGGAAAGTCTGGCAACGCAATGACAACAAAAAATATGCGAAATGCAAGTATAAAACAAAATACAATAAATATTCGTGCACAATGAAAGCAATGGAAACATTTTAAACGCTCTACCGCTCCCGTTCGTGATGTTGCTGCTCTGACTGTGATCTTCTTACGTATAATAAATTAAAAATCGTGCGAGTGTGCGTTTAATTGTAATTAAATTCCAAGACGCGTTGTATTTATTTAATTGGTGTGTGTTTGAGTTTGTGTGTGTCAGTTGAATTTGTTGTAAACAACGAACATTGTAAGCGGCAGGCTCCAACCCAAATTTGTTGGAACCTACTTAATTTTTTTTTTGTCGATTTTGATTACTGTCCAAATAGAAAGTGGTAACCTGCCGACAGACCGCAACAATAACTACAACAACAACAATAAGAACTACAAAAAAGACTAGTCAGTAACGAAAGTCATTGGCAAAAATTCAAAACAGACGTCAGTGGTGACAGCAACAGTGATGGTACCTAGCAGAGACTTTTAAGAGTGAAAGGGGGCAAAAAGGAACGCCTCTGACTGCGTCCAGTCAGTTTCAGACGTCGAAGCGGCAGTCGCAGAGCAGCAGCCACCCTCATTTGCAATCACACAGCTGTATCACTGAGTTGTCTTCTACAGTTTTACACGCCCCGTTGTTTTGTATGGGAAAGGGGTTTGGGGGGCGTGTACCTGTTTATCCCATGCTCAGTGGCAGTTTGGCGCTAGCTTACAGTACTAACTAAAGCCGCTTTTGTTTTTGGTTACTGATTGCAAATTGCGTGTGCCGCACCGTTTTTTTTTTTTTTTTTTTTTCGTTTGTGTTTTTTTTGTGTCTGTCCGTTTGCTTTTCTGTTAACCTGTCTCTTTGCCTTTGTCTCTTCCGCTCTCACGCAATTTCTCTCTGCCTCTCACTCTCTCCGTCTCTCTTACTTTGTCTGTCTATTGGTGATTCTCCACACATTCATACGCCACATTGCTGCTGTTGCTGCTGCCGTCTCTGCTGTCGCTGTCGACTTCGCCGTCTCAGTTTGTAAACGACGGCGGTGTGTTTAAATTTGACACGCTGCTCGATTTGCTCGTTATTAACTTTGATTTGTGTTTTTTAGCTTGTTTCATAGTCTCTCGTCTTCGCTTACGTGTTAAAAATTGCCAAAAATAGCCAAATAATAATAAGTAAATCACCAACAATAATAACAATAACAGAAACTACAGCAACAACAAACAATGAAGCGACTGCAGCTGGTGAATTAAAAAAAAAAAGAAGCTCGAAACTTGCCTGCGCCTGCGTCATTTCAAGCGAACGCGTGTGTGTGTGCGTGCGTGTGAGTGCATGCCAATGTTTTTATTTGTGTGCGTGCGTGTGTGTTTGTAGCCGGCAAAACGTCAGTTTGTTACAAAAAAAAAAAGTCAGCTGAGAGCAAGTTGTGAACTGCCTCCCCCAGTTACAGTTACAGTTACACTCACCGTTACCGTTACCGCTACCGTTACAGTTGGAGTTACCGTTATTGTTACAATTACACTAGCAACCGCAAGAAGCACACATTTGTACAAAACACCGCGAACTGCAATAGTTAGACACAAAACCGAAAAATGTATCGAATTGGTCCAATTGGGCGAAAATCAAACTTCCATTCGCGCGAGAAATGTCTGATTGGACTCGTGCTGGTGACACTGTGCTTCCTATGCTTTGGTGGCATTTTCCTGCTGCCGGATAATTTTGGCAGTGAACGCGTCCTACTCGTGTACAAGCACTTCCAAAGAGCCGGTCCCGAAATCTTCATACCCGCTCCCCCTTTGGCCGCCCATGCGCCACGTGACGAAGATCCCCATTTTATGGGCGATCGACAGCGTTTGCAGCAAAAGATTTTTGCCGAATTGGGTGACATACTCGATGAACCGCAAGTGGCCGGTGGTAACAACAGAGCGGCGTCTGATGTGGATACTCAAGCGGCGGCGGCACCGGTGCCTGTTGCACAACAGGAGCAGCCTGTGCAGCAGGAGACTGCTGCGGATGCGGGCGCACATCGGGTATCGGCGCCAGGAATAGGAGCGGGACCATCGGCCGACGATACAACGCACAATCAAAATAACAATCCTTCCTATGTGGGACAACAACTGAAACTGCCGATGGGCATGACGGGGGAATCAACTGATCATACAGACGCAAGCGTTGAGGAAAAGCGTCAGAAAGTCAAAGAGGTGAGTTTATTTGCAACAATCAAATCAAAAACAAAAACAAAAAAAAAAAAAAAACTAAATCACCCTTTGGCACTTTGTCTCTATGTGTCTCTTCTGCTCCCACTTCCCTAATTTTTGCCCGTGCCTGATAAGCTCTAAGCTTCCATGCGTCAAGTTACGCAGCCATCTCTGTCGCACACATGTGATCTTTGGCTTGCCAAATTGTGTGCTCGCGTTTCGTTCTATCAGCAGCTTTCGTTGCTTCCTCTCCCTCTACATCTGTGTGCACTTCCGCGACAAACAGCAAAGTCGGCAGAGACGACAGCGATGTCGTCGGTGACAGTGACGTTGACGGATGCTGTGACGTTGACAACTCGTTGAAACACTGCGAATAAATATAAATATATTCATATATATGTACTTATATATATGTATGTATGTCTATTACTTGCTCCTCTTGCGACTACTTTTGCGTGGGCAGCCATTGCTCTTAATGTATGAGTATGTGTGTGTTTGTTTGTGTATTGATGACATTTATAGCATCGCTGCTCTCTCGGTATTTGATGACTTCGTGTTTAGCCGAACAAAAGATTACGACACACGCAAGAACTGCAAGCAGCATTTAAGAGAAGATGAGCGTGAAAAAGCGAGCTTGCGGGAGCAAGAGTAAGAGCGATACTCGACAAACAAATTTGAAAAAAAGATGAGATAGAGCAACAAGAAACTTTGCACTAATGATCGCGAATACATTCCACAGTTTGGCCTAATTAGTTTCTGCTTTTGTGCCAAACTTCGTAGAAAATCGAAACTTAATTGAACTGTCATGTAAATTATTTGTGCACTGATAAAAGTTATTGAGTTCTTCTGTATCTGTATAGTGTACTGGTACAACATGTGTTATAAAACAGTGAAATTCATACACACCCGTATCTGAGGAACTATGAAGTGCGCCAAGTGACTATGTTGACAGAATGTAATAGATTTGTTTTCTTTTTTCTAATTTGCTATTTTTTTTTTTTTTTTTTTTTATGTTGATAATATTCGTAAGAATTGATATTAAGCAAAATGTTTGCTGTTCTGCGATATTTGAAGAATAAAGTGCGGAATTCCTCGAAATAAGTTGTTAATCTTATCTAATTTCAGTATGTCAAATCATTTATCAATGTTTTTCTGCAACATTTGTGTTTATTTTAAGTTGATTTTCACTTAATGCTATCTTATTGCTTTATAAAACACGTGGTTTGTTGGGTTTAAATTTCAAAACTGACCAGGATGGTTTGTGGCAAAGTTTGATTAACAGCTGTGCTTGTCAAAATGTCGTTCTCGTTGAAAAACTTCTAAAGTAAAGCATGAAAATTCTGATCTTTGATACAATTACTAAATGAGCTCCATTCTAAAACGTTTTTGGCAATTTACACTTCAAGTAGATTACTTGCACCTCATTTTAACTTTACTCCAGGACAGTAGGATAAATTTGGGGCATTTTAATCTGTCAAAACTCTTTTAAATAGTAACATAATAATAGGTTGGAGTGAACTTTGGAATTCCTTATTTATTTTATTTAGAAAATTGCTAAAAATATTGTTTTCTTACCACTTTTTTTTAATAAAAAATCTCTAGAAATAATGGGTTTTTGCTATTTTCCCAACACACTTTGTAAAGACTAAAAAAAAGACGCTTTTACAGTTTGTGTTAATGCTTCCAACTATGGTTGTTGCGCGTAAGTGTTTCCTGTACAGGTAAAGTGAACATTTGTACATATGGGAAGGGGCAAATATCTTTCGACTTGATCGGTTTCCTCTTTCCGCCTGTTGCGTACTCTCGTTTTACGCTCTTTTCTTTGTTTTTCTGTTGGTCTTTTTTATATATATATATATTTATACATTTTTTTACCAAGTCAACACAAAACAATAATTTTGATGTGCTTTCACTTTGTTAGCCATTTGTCTTTGTTGTTGTTGGCCTTTCGCCATTTTCTGTTATGTATTCTACTGACCCAGAATTCTTTTAGGCGTTAAGAGTTATTAAGTAAGAACGTGGAGAAGAGAAAATAGCAATTCTAAGTAATTAAGTATAAACAGCGACAGAATAATCAAAACAACAACAACCATAACAATTATTATAATAATAATAAAAATAATAATAGTAGCTAACAACCTGAAAGATCGCGAAGATAGTAACAAAACAAGAATAAGTTAAAGTTAAGGAGTTTTTTTATGTTTGTTTTGGTTTTTACTTTTTCGCTTGACACATTTTTTAAGCTAGTTGTCGTCGCTATATTCAAAAAAAAAAAGATATTAATTAAAGTAGCTACTCTTTTGTGTTATTCTCTCGGTTGAATGCTGGAGAAACAGGTAAAAATATGTTTAATTGAAGAACACCTGCTGCGTCTTGTCTTTTATCTATGTTTGTCGCTTTTGATTCAGTTTCCCTTTCCCCTAAACACTGAGCGCGAACAAAGGCCATTAAATGACCTTGCTTTGGGCTACATTAGCCGCGTATAGTGGGTGCAATACAGCAGTTCACACGTAAAAGCCAAACAAGTTTTAACGAGTTTTTGTTTTTGTTTTTTTTTTAGCTGTCTGCTTACACAAAATGATTAATAATTCTTATCGATGTGTTGAAAAATAGCTAACATTCTTCACAGTGTCGCAATTTGTCCCACTGTGCCACTTACATGGCTCAATTCATTTCCCACTTTCAGTTTAAAGTTGTCTCTGGACACGTCAGCTGACTGTGTATATAAATTGACTCAATTTATTGTGTACAACTCTACGCTCTTACTCTATTTAAATGCCAAATGTAAGTTGTAATGACTATTAACCGGTCTAAACAATCAGAAAGTTGGCTATAACCAATTGAATAACAATCTCATTTCACTCAACTCATTACAAGCAACGTTTCTATGAATATTTCGAGTCACAGTTAGTTAATATAAATATGTAAGAGGCTAAGATAAATAATGTACGACTACTCAAGTGTGCATTAAATTAGTCTTAATTTAAACTGCTTTAACAATAGAAAATTTGTTACAATAAATTATAGCTACATACAGTGGTTTAAAGTTTATAGTATTTCCATTGCCAATTGGAAAAGATTTTATTTACTTTTATTAAAAGACTTCTTATTGTTAAATAAAGTTAAGTTTTTCTGTGAGCTACTTTTATTTAAACCTTTTTTAATATTTTGTACTTAAAACGAATAAAATCAACACTCTGAACCACTGTGGTTTATACAGACTGCATCTGATGTGCTGGAAAAGCTATTGTTACTACTTAAAAGTTATTTTAAACAGAAGTAACCGACATTCCTAGTAAATTTGAATAGATTTATCTCTAGCATGTTCAAATTAAATTACCACACAACCACATTATATAAGATATGCATTTACTGAGCTAATGAAATAGTATACACATATTTATTTATGTTGTTTGCTAGTTGAACATGCGACAAAACTTAGGACATGCAACAAAATATACTAAACTCCAAAATACTCTCCAATACAATATAAACGAAAAATCTTGAATACACCTAGATACGAATGGAAACTTTAACTTGTTAAAAGCTCTAACCATAAAGGGTATATTTTCATTGTTACAATATAGAAGGGGCGACGCAAATTTCATCTAAATGTTTTTAAGTAGCTGGAGTTACTCAATTTCTTATTATAACTTTCAAGAGTTACACTAAGTTCAAGTTGTATACTCAATGTGGTGTAACGTCTACACTATAAGAGCTAGAAACTGTTTTTAAGGCGTAACGCTGAGGCTTTTATATTATCAAATCGTCCCACCAGTTATTAATAATGTAGAAAAAATTCAAATTTGAAGGCCAACAATTACCGTTGGTTAACAGACATAGAAATACTAAACTTTAACAAAATATCTAATTTAATATTTAATAAATATGTAATTAAATTATTTTTGGTTTTGGGTTATAAGAAAAGTTCTATGAACAAAAGTGACAATGTTTTAAGCTCTTGAAGTTTAAGGTAAATGTAATAAAACATAGATTTCTTCTAAAAATTATTTGAGTTATAGACCAATGTCTCTAAAACACACGTTCTTGATTTTAGACAGGAGCGCAACTTCCCCTATTAAAAACACAACAAATATTTGACTTTATTTCAAAATTAAATTTGTTTTCTTTTTAAAAATAGATTTGTGTATTTACTTTTTGGGTCAATGAAGCAAAACTTCTTTGACATGTGATATAAGTGTATACTATAAGTATTTTATTCTTTATTTTATTTGAAATTAAACAGATATAGAGAATGGGATATGCGTCATCTTAGCTTTTATTCATTTTTATTTGATCAAATGCCCGATAACATGCTCATATTTACAGCAAAGTACTTCAGTAATGAGCAAAAATAAGTGACTAAAAAGTGTGCTAACTGGCAAATACCCTTTATAAATAGAACCCTTTAAGTGTGGAAGTTCAATCGAATATTATAAGGGTATTCCGTGTGTAGCAAATTAATTTATTTTTTTCATTTGAATTTCAACAATTTGTTAATCGTGATTGGTCAGAGTTGATCATAACAACATTTTGAACATTAAATTTGTGTTAGAGCACAAACAAATTTACGTATATTTTCGTGATTTATCATCATGCAGGAATCAGTATGTAAAGGTTTATATATTTCGATAAAAAGTCACGTTGTCATAACACTTGTGTTTTCTGATATGGATCTAAGGTGCAATCAATAATTGCAATTAAAATTTTAAAGCTGTGTAAACAATCAATTATTTTATTTACATTTAAAATATAAACGATTAAATAAAACCTTTTTCAGAAGCTTGAGTCTATTATATAATCCTATAACTCTTTTGTTTAATGAGAGGCTATTGGGGTGTGATTCTTTATATAAATAATTCCTTATTACTTTCTTTTCAAACAAAGTGTTTTGTGTAAATATGCTTAAAAACGTATTTCTTTGTTTTCTCAAAAACGTTTGGTTCAGTTATTATAATCATAATATTCTCACAATATATAATAAAAACTTATAGAAATGTGCGTAACCAAAAATCAAAGTTGACTAATTCGTTTGCACAAGCGACCTCAAAAATAATACGAATTATCAAGCGAAACGATTTATAAGGGTTACCTAGATTTCTAGATTACAAGTACTTCGATTAACAATATTAAACTTTATTTTAAAATTTAAAATTTTTTTTGATTCCTAATTTTTTTTTAATTAACAAGGAAATCGAATTAACATGGGAAGTTATCATATATTTTTGTAGGTACCGAAAGAAATGACTTATTGATAAAAACGAAGTATGCCAGTATTGAATTATCAATGCTCATAGAAAACACATTCAAAGGTAGATTGTGATTTATTTGTTTATTTGAATTAATAAACATTGTAGTTTGAATATTTTATTATCGCTATATAAAGTAGGTAAACTTTACCCGTATCAGATTTATCAATGTGTGCTTTAGTTATTTGTGTGGACGTGATTAAAGGTGGTCCTGTAGTTGGTACTATCAGCTTAAATGTATATAGTTATTAGATTTAAGGGTCTATAAGGTATGTTTTTAAACTTACTCAACCATCGAGCTAAACTTTCGTCGTTACTTTTCTTTTTTGAAATCTTAAAACCCCAGTACAAACTGGTTTGTTTCATTTTATTAAATAATAAAAAAATTGATTTTTTTAAGGTAATTTAATTTAATTGGGTTAACCAGAACTTTAAACACATTTGGTAAGGATTAGAAAATTATATTATATAGACAATCGCTATAAGAAACTGAATCTTTTAGAGTCGTTTCTCATTTTATTTGTTATACAATTTTAAACAATAGTTCAAGGGAATTTATAGCTCTTTCGTTACTAGACCAATAAGTTTTTGAAACGCCTCGTGGGCCACGTGAGCCGACACGCCCCCTCAAATTGTACTCGCGTTCCCTCTTTTGCAAGCCAATCGAAAGTCGCGAGTGTAACTAATTAGCCGTTTAAATATGCATTAAAAATTAAATTGTATTTAAATTATAGCGTGCAGCTCTTTCAATTTCTAGATGAAACTAGTACATGAACAGTTCAAATTTTGATAGCAATTTAAATGTCAAGTGAAGCAAAACATTTTTGTGTTAACTCAACAGTTTTTTTGGTGTTTGAATTTAATTTTTGCTGACTTTTTAGAGTATTTTTGGGGTACTTTTTTGATGAGCTTTAATTGTGTTTTTTCAAAGGCTTAAACCATGACCAAATTTTCAACACATTTTATGCTTGAGAGGAAGAGGGGAGAAGATTTAAGTGAAGAGGAGTTTTCCACTGTTAATATAGCCATTGCCTACATTTAGACACACACACACACACACACAAAGAGAGACACACACTTTGGGTACATTTAACGTTTTTGGGATCTATGAAAATTGTGCTGTCCCTTTTTTTTGTTGTTCTTCTTTTTTTCGAGTTTGGCTTTGACTGTTGGTGACATTTAATTGGCCAAGTGCGCGGGCTTGGCTTTCACAAATAGCACACAACAAATTCGTGTGTTGTGCTATGCATACAAATAATAAAAAAAGTAAATACGTCAAAAGCTAGAACAGCAACGAGAGTTGCACACACACAAACAAACACATACCGCTACGATGTGTGTCAGTTACCAGCAACATCATCGAAACACTTGCCACAAACAATTGCATTGTAGTCATACTCATACATATATGTGTAGCTACATATTTTGTAGCTGTATACTTGATATATATACACACGTATTGGGAGAGTCTGTTGAGGAAATTCAGACATTCATTGTGGGCTGAGTTAGCTTAACCTAAATAAACGTTTTATATAGGCTTTGAGTCAATGTCTACAATTGACGCTTTTGAAATTATTTATAAATAAAATAATTTTTATGGGCAAATCTACAAATACAAGCAATCTAAATTTGTTTACTTAAGATATCACTTTCAAGGACTCGATTTATTTTTATATGGAATATGCAAAGAACTCTGTGTTAACCAATATGGGTATGTTTTCAAGTATTTTAAAGTTCACTATACTATTTGTATATTTTTATACACCTGTTTTAACTACATATACTATTTACAAATTGTTTTTTATTATTATTAATTTTTTGACAGCCTACAATGTGAATTTTAAAAACCATCATAAGAGATCCGCAAGAGTTATGTATATTTAAGGGGGTCTTCTAGTCTAGAGGTTTGTCCAAATCGATTTTTTTTTTTCATAATTCGATAGATTAAGTTTTTAAAAATATTTTTTCGAAATTCGAAATATTTTCGAAGTTACAGCTGTTTTAGTGACGTAGCTGCTATGGCGCATTGAGCGGATGTAAAACTTCAAATGTGTTTTTCTCGAAACCACTTTTTTTGATACCGTCGCCACGATATCTCAAGTTTTAATCGACCGATTTACTTGAAACTTGGCATGAATATTCTTAAAACACACTTCTATGGCATGAACCAACAAAAACTGGACATTTTAATTTTGAACATGTTTAAAAAATTCGAAAAAGTTGAAAAAATAGTGAAAAAACCGAACTAATTTTTTCAAAAACCGCCATTTTATAAAAAAAATATTTTTTTTTTTCAGTTTTGTTGGTTCATGCCATAAAGGCATTCAATATCTTTAAGACTTTGTAAACTTTTTTTCCCTGATCACCACAACGGTTGCAATCGTGGCGACGAGGACACTGCCTTTTTTTTGTCCTTCTCACTTCAAGAACGCATAACTCAGTGAAAATTAATTTTTTTTTTTTTAAATTAATTTTTATAAACAATTTAAATAATACTTAATACATGACAAAAAAGTGGATGCTAAAAATATCAATAGTTTTTTTTTTACACGCCATCAAAAAACACTCCAAATTCGGCACTCTAGACTAGAAGACCCCCTTAAGTAAAGCCAGAAATTTGGTAATTTTGAATTTAAGTTGGTTTTTTCATTTCGCGCTCAACAAACGCTTTAAGTTTTGTTTTTGAATATTTGTGCAGCTTTTTCAAAATAAATTCCAAATCACTTCCATCAATGTCTCAACTTCGTAATTTTCCGAATTCCGACTTCAAACCCAATAGAAATGCAAGCTTAGATCAAGGATAATAAATAAATAACTTATTTAATAAAACGTTTGAAATAAACGACTTTTTTGGCTTTGTAAATATTATATCAGATATCTGAACATACGGAAAACGGGTTTAGGTCTTAAATTCAGCATTTTTGTCATGTGATAAGGTCAAAGCATACTAATTTGTATTGAGAATAACGCCATGTAGATTATAGTATTTCTTCATGCCACTTTGACCTTTGACCTGCTTCATTTAGTTCTGAAACACATGCAATAGCTCAAGTCGCTAGCACAGACCTCTTTACCTAAATCCCGACCCAAAAGACGATTCGTGACCAAGTATTTTTTTCTGTTATGCCTCTCATACGCACACACGTTGGGTCATCGAATAAAATTCGACCTCAACCGTTCGTAGGAACCGTGTGAAGGCGACTGAACTGAAGAAGTAGTTGCCGCATTGACGACAATGTTTACTTTGTTCCATTTTCATATCGTTCCGTCGCAACGTACGCAACGCAACGTACGAAAGCTGCCATTGAAAGCTCTTTGCCGCAGCTTTAACAAGCCCACCATTTTTGGCGCCAAAAACACTCGTGCTGCCAACTCAAATTGATGGTTAGGGGAAAGCTCAACTTGACTTGGCAGAGTCCATTAGCTGTGTGATGGAATTGGACATTTTGGTAGAACCTGGAATTAAAGTTGAATTAAGTTTGTCTGTAAATAGAATTAACTTCAGAAAAAAGTTGAATTATTCGCCAATTTTTTACATGGCGCACATTTGAAGTATTTATAGGTATTTTATTTGTTTTTAGAAAGACAATTATCGCTTAAGGGCTGTTAAAAACGTTCCACACTATTAAAAATATATTTGTTAATCAGTAATAACCAAATTGTTATTAGAGTAATTGATAAGAACCCTTGAAACATAAAAATAGCTTAAGACGATAAATATGACAGTGTACGCCTCATTTCGCCTCATTTTAATCCAACTAAAGCGGTTAACACATACAATTTGTTGTTTGGAAATTGTTTGAACTTTATTCTGAATTATTTTGTAGAAGTTTTAGGTATTAAAAGTAAAATTAAATAAATTCCCAAGCCCATTTTTAAAATATTACGTCATGAAAACATAACTTTTGTATAAAATTATTTTTTTTAGTTTTAAATATATTGCAAAACTCATTTTTAATGTCAAGTCCTTTACAGTGTTCTTTTTATACATAAAACTAATGTCTTAACCAAACGAAAGGGTATTTTTGTTTCTTTGTACATGCGCTGCTTGACTCCCATTCGGTAAAAGAACTCGTTGCGACTCGACTCTCGACTCGATTCGCTGACACGAACGCCATTTGTAGTTTCGTGTTGTGTGTCGTGTTTGGGACTCGTGCGATGTTCGTGTGAATGCTGTTAGGCGTCCAGTGTTGTTGGGGGCCCAACGGCATCGTTTGTCCGCCTGGCCGGACTGTCGTTTCGTTCGTCTGCCTATCCCTACCTCCCTTCGTCCATCTGTCCGTCCGTCCGCTCGTCGGTTGCCTCTGTCTGTCTGCCTGCCTGATTCGCTGGCTTCTTGTGTTGATGTTTTGCTCTGGCGCGTTTAATGTCTCGTCTGCGTTGGTAGCGTTAACTCCACGCAAAATTCGCAACGCGCGATTTCGGTGTCAATTCGGGGCAATTTTTGCGCCACTTCGTTCGTTTCACATCCTTATTATCGTTGTCGTTCACGTTCACGTTAACGTTGTCCTCGTTGGTCGTTGGTGGTTTTTGTGCCGTGTTCAAGGCTACCTGCAGAGTTTCCTGCAGCATCTGCTGAACCAACACAGTGTACCCCAAGTATCAGGAAACTCTTGGGGCGTACTTTCCGCTGTTATCGCCGTTCAGCGTTGACCCCCTTTTTCCTGACCCGACTCAACATTCGTTCAGCCGGTCAGCAGCGTGTAAATAAACAATAAACAATGTGTTGAACAAAAAATAGAAAGAAAGCAGAAAAAAAAACTTTGACGTACCAACTCCATTGTTTGATGGTATTAATTCTGGTTAACACTGCCAGCTGCAAGTCATCGGACTGCAGCCAGCAGATTGCTGCCTGCTAGCCAAAGCGGAAGTGCAATGTTCTTGACGCCATTTTGGAGACTCGTCTATTTCATTGTTTATTTTTTTCTTGTGCCTTTTTGTTTTGTTCTCAGTGACAAAAGCAACCAGTGTTGAAAAGAGTGCAAAGTGTCGACTATATAAGGATTTAAACATAACTTTTAAATCGCTGGAAATTTCAAATGATTTTTAAACTTAATTTAGTTACATTTTAATGTGGGTTTGCTTTGTAAAATTTAATCTAGTTGAACTTCTTATTTTTTTTAAGAACGTACGTTCGAATTTCAAGTTGGATTTTGATTCGGCGGGTGCCGCTGAATTCTAGTTTTTGCAGTACCAAATTGACTTACTATTATTGACGACTAATTACAAATATTCGTTAGCCATTTGATTAGCTAAAAATTAAATTATGATTTTACTTATAAATAGAGTAGATTTCAAATCAGTTTTCTAAGAACTTTGTTTTCAAAACAAAAAGTTCAAAAATGAAATGGTTTTGATAAAAACTAATCATAATCTAAGAAGAAACATTTTGAATACTTTATGCTTGAAAGTCTGCTAGATTTTGAATGGTTATAGGCACTTTACATTTACAACTAGAAGTTTTAGTTACAACCCAAATATTGTGAAATCGTAATCACTACAGTTGTATTTAAATTGTTACAAATGTTAAAACCCAAACCAAACATCCAAACTTTTTTCAAGCATTCTAATTCGAAATCCCGCAGGCATTTGCAAACAGAAACAAAATAAAAAAAAGGAAATCAAACAACACAAAAAAGTAGGAAAATAATAAAAATATATATGTAAAGTATATAAAATATAAGATAAAAAAAATAATAACGTGTAAAAGAAGTCATGCAACAATTTTTAAATTACGCATACAAACGAATAAATGTATATATGTATGTATGCATGAGGGCCTGTTTATGGCACACTTCTCTACCCCTCGGGACGTAGCTGAAGCTATCAACTAAATTCAAATTCGCGCACAGCAGGCAAGAAAAATGTACCACACAAATTTTGTTTCAAATAAAAATAAAAAGAAATTCGTATAAAAATGTTGAAAATTGCACATAAAAAATCTCTGCCATAGACAACTCTTATGTATGACACTGTGTGGTGTGTAAAGTGTACTGTGCGTGGGTGTGTGTGTTTGGTTACAAGGGGATACATTTGACTAAACACAAACACATTTACAGCACACAACACAGATCGTGTAAAGGCTATAAAAATGTAACGCATAATGCGTTTTTTTTTAACTTGACTGAAGAGATTTCAGTGCAACTGAAGCTTAAATAAATGCTAAAAAAAAAAGAGACTGGATTGAAAAGCCAAAGTAGCAAGCCAAAACCAAAGCTAAAACCAAAGCCTAAGCCAAAACTAAAGCTAAAGTTGAAAAGCTGAAACAAACAGCCTTACGGCCTCATCATCTACGCATCCTTTGCCGCATCCTGTTGAGCCTAGACAAAAGCGTATCATGTCTGCCAATCCGGCCACCACCCGCCCATCTAATGCTGATGGGCCACGCCCACATTGCTACTCTATATATATGTGTGTAATTTTATATGAAACTACCTCGCGCTTAGAGGCGCGTGTGTGTTTACAGGCAACTCGAGTGCACTTAAGCGCTGGAAGTAAGCCAGGCTAAGCTGATGGCGGGACGATGATGTCGTTGCCATCATTTTTCATGTTCTTCTATACACAGACACACACCAACACACACATATGCACGTCCACTTGATAATAGTGGCATGCAACAAATGCAAGCCTCGTCTGTTTAGTGTCTCTACGTGCGCTATCAACAGCAGCAGCAGCAACAACATCACAACAGCACAACTGCACAACACCAACATGTGCAACAGCAGCCACACTGGACGCTGATGCCTGCTGAATGCACCACAATTTTTCAGTACTAAACTTTTAAAAATGAATTTGATCTATTATCAGTGGTAGCGAAAGCGTTTTTATAAATATAAATTATGCTTCAAATTATTATTTTAAAAAAGGAAATTTAGAAAAGTGTAAAATTTAAAAGCAAAACTTCAAATAGGAAGCCAAATGCTACATTTTACAAATTTAGTCTAAAAAATTTACATTTATTACTGCAAGAGCTTTTGTTCTTAAAATATATCGAAAAGATTAAAATCATTGGGATTGTATTGAGTGTTTTATTCTAAATTATTACATATCCTTTTCCAAGTGTCTAAATCTAAATAATTTAGAAAACAAATTTTAGGCGATTTTAACAATGGATTAGGCAATTTCCTTTAAATTTTCCCATTAAAATGAATAAAATCAAATAAGTTAAAAAAGTCTTTCCAAATCTGAATAATACGCTATCCTAGCTTTCTCTTAGATTTTTCCAAAAACTAACATTAACTAAAAGCAAACTTGTTTATTTTGTTGAATTATATAAGTGCAACTTTTAACTTTTATTTAATTATGGAAAACTTTTTGTGTGCTAATATTTTCCTCTTGGAAAAACTCATTTGCTTTTGTGCTACAATAATTAATAAAATAAAGTACTAAATAAATCACGACACAAGTGTGCATAATGTGTAAAAAAAATGCTGTATTTAATCAAAATTTTCTTGCTATAAAAATCTCTGCTCTCAGTCTTTACAGACATTTAACTTAATTCACATTTTGTCGCCACTTTGTTTTACTTAAATTTCTTTTAAATAAGAGACTCTCATATAACTCCGAGTCTCTTCTTGTCTAGTGGTTTATTTTACACATATATTTACTAATTATTTTTGCTGGAAAGGTATTTTCATTTGACTGAACTGCAATTATCTGTACAAAAGTTCTCAGTATTTTCATTAAATTCATATTTATTTCCCTTTGGCTCAACCCAAGCTAAGCAAGAAGTTTTTGAATAGGTGCACAAAGTTTCAGTTTGTTGGAAATTATAAATTGATGTTTTAAATTGGTTTCGCAACAACTTTGGGGACAACCCATTTATGTGCATACATGTTAGGTGGAAAACTGCTGTTGTCTGCCAGCCGTTGACCCGATACCTAAGCCTAAAATAAAATTCTTAAAAAAAATAAAATAAAATACTATGAAGGTGCCCCATTAAGGGGGGTGCAAGGCTGTTCAAGGGGCAACCAAGACGGAGACGAAGTGAATCGCTCACGGCTACTTGTTCAGTACACGGGACGCCGTTTGACACGTCTGATTTGATGTCAAGACAAATTTACATTTATCGTTCTTGTTGTTGGTGTTGTTGTTGCTGTTCTTGCTACTGTTACAGTGACTGTTACTGTTGTTGTTCTCCTTGTTGCTGCTGTTTTGCGGTTTTTGGCTTGGCTTTCAGCTTGTTTTTTTGTTGTGTGGTTTACTTTACAAGCCTTTTGCATTTTATTGACTTTGGGTTTTGTGGCATCACAAAAGCGACATTGGCAATGCCTCGTTGTGTTGCTTGTGTGTCTGTGTGTGACTGCTACTGCGACTTTGGCCACGTTATTAATAATTCATTGCGCTTTCCACGCCTTCTTTACGCCTGGTCATAATTCTTGTGGCTCCGCCTTAAAGTATGCAATGTAAACGAGCAACAACAAAAAAGAAAGCAGAAAAACGAAACCAAAAAAAAAAAAAAAAAGTTCAACTCCAGTCAAAAAGAAAGATGAAATAAAATAAAAGGGAACACGAACAAATGTAAGAACTAAAAAAACTGAAACCAAACTCGACAATTTATCAGTACACAATGCCAGACTCGTATTACTTCGTGCTACATACGTTTATATATTTTTAAATACTCTGGAAGTGGTTAGAAAATGGTAGGGATATCTAATCAGTAGCTTGTTTTGTGGATATTCCTACAGAACTTATAGTTTCAGATTAAAATAGTAAAAATTAAATTTGCTAAAATTTTCTTATTTAAAAAAAGTTTTTCACGCTGTTCATGACAGCAAACAATAAGTTCTAGAAAGATTCTAAATTACAACAAAAGAGGAAAGCGTATTTGACTACCTAGCACTCTTAGCAAGTACCAGTTTGTTTATTATTATTATACCTGCGGCTTTTTTCATTTTTTGTTTTTCTCCTGTAGCATGGAAAAGTTTTTTCGCAACTTCTACCAGTGTTTGCTGGTGTGTTTGTTTTTCCGCTTTGGCAATTTTGTTGCTGTTGTTTTTTTTTAGTATATATTTTTTGTTTGTTTGTTAGTCTCAGTTTTACTGCATCTGCAACTGCAACAGACAACAAATTGTAAATATAATTTTTTGACTTTTTGGGAAGCTTATTTCCAGTCTTTCGCCTATCTCTTTCTCTTTTTGATTTACCCATATAGATGTATGTGTATAGCTTGATGCACTTTAATTGTCAAGCTGGATTTTATTTCATTTGTGGCTACAGCTTTGCCTTTGTCAGCAGTCAACGAAATTGATGCCAGTCTGACAGATGCTGATAGAAAATTCGTTGAGTAAAATCATCAAATTGCTCAATTGAGATAAGAGACAACATATGACTACTATATCTAGCCGCAGATTAACTAAAATTTTTAAAGAAATACATTTTTTTAATCAAAATAAACAAAACGTATTTTTTGTTATTAAATCCAACTGAGTTTAACAAGTTTTTGTGATAGAAAAACGCAGCCTGGTTCTTAAAACAAAAAATTCTCAGAAATGTGATTTAAGGGAAAAGACAATGCGACAAAATGCGGTATTTTATTCTATAGAATCCCCATGGCGACAGGAGTTTGTCTGTCTGCTCCACATACTGTAAGATTTGTCACTTTATCTTGGTTTTTTCATAAGCTGTGCAGACTTTATTTTCGTTAAATTATTACTAAGAAACTACAGACTGTGGTTTTTGTCGTGCTTTTAACAGTGTTAAGCTCTGGGCAATTTATAAATTAAGTCGTAATGTGTTATTTCGATACGTTGATTTTGTAAAACGTGTTTAAGATTTGAAGAAACAAATTCAGCGGGAAAAATAAGTTCTTTTAAAAGTGTAGTGTTTTTATCAAAATTTAATTTATCGACGATTGTTTAACATTTTGGATTTCCTTAAAACTTTTTACCAATTTGAAGGCTTAGTTGGTTTCAAATACCCGTTTGAATCAAATCCTTTCAGCTTTAAAGTTATGTGTTTGTTTAAAGCGCTTTTGAACACACGTCCTCTTTGTTGGTCTCATTTAACAGTAAATAACCTGTCATATATTTCATAAAATTCAGTGATAATTGTACCTTATAATTCAGAGGTGCGATAATGCCTGTCAAAATCTGAAATAATTCATAATTTATGCATGTTTATTTGAGGGTTTTATCAATTAATCCAACCACTTAACTCGCAAAGTTATCGAATGTGTTCCATATGTTTATCACCTGCCTTTGTTAATAGTTTACGTGGCTTTATCTTTTAAATTTATGGGACTAATGTCAATAAAACATTTAGTCAACTGTCACCCATATCAAGATGTTTTTGTTTCTTTTGAATCGAATTGGAAATGAATTCTCATTTTTATTTGAAATCAGATATTGAAGTTTTCCTTTCAATGTTTTACATGATTTTATGCGACAAAGTACTTAACATGATGTTTACCTTGCACTTCTTACCAATGCCAATGCTTAAATGCTTCCTCTTTCTCGAGTTTGTCTTTTTTTGGTGTCTTTTTTGTTTGTTAGCACATGTCTAAAGTTCACTCAAAAACTCACGCAGCCATGCACACACGCACACACAAACACATACACGCACGATGTGACAAATAGACGATGCCGAAAAGTATGCAAAGCTATTTGCAAGATGAAAATGTGTTCTTGCTTTTTGGCCTTGCTTTTGTTGCTGGTCTTACAAGCACCTGCTTCCAGGAAGTGAAACTGAAATGCAAATGTGTCGCTTGACAGGCGGTGAGAAGAGACAGAGAAAGAGACCAAAAGACTGGGTGTGGTGTGGTGTGGTGTAAAGTGTAGTGTAGGGGCAGTGACTGAGTAAAATGCCAGATGGAGAGTCATGTGTCAGACATGTCTGGCAGTTTGCCATCCACAATACAGCGCTCAGTCGTCGTAGACTTAAGTTGACGACTTTATCTGCCGTCGGCACTTGCTGCAAACCACAATTTTGTACAATTTTCAATATCCTGTTGGTTTTTATACCCGTTATAATTTAAGTAAAGGGTATTTCTGATTCAACAAACGAGTCGTATCAACTTTCGTGTAGTTCTCTTTTATATTTTATGTTTTCAAAAAATTTATGATTTCAAATCATTGACAGCACTTAAGAATTTCCTACACAAAACCAAAAATTCAACTCTACAATTTTCTCAAATTTTTAATTATTTATAATAAATATCGGGTATCTAAAATTCGTAAACTTTAATATAGTGTACATTTATTTTAGATGCATTTTATTAAATTCCATTGGTTTATTTATTTATTTATTTTTTTTTTTCTTCGTGCTGTCAACAGTTGCAGACTCAGTTAGGCAATGCATTTATTGACCTTGACAATGACTAATTATAGGTTACTTTACCAAACTCAATTTGTATCTCTTTTGTACGTATCGATTTCGTGTTGACAGATTTGACCTTTAGTCAAGGCAATCGTTGACTGCATTGGATTAGTTTGGATTAAATCCAAAGCAACATGTTTGGTAAACCCTGCTGACTTTATTCTCAGTTATCTCAAATGCACAGCAAATGACTACCTAAGAAGCTCACAAAACACTTATAATTGATTAATAAGCAAAGAAAAGTTTAAAAACTATGAGTACTGCGTTTAAAAAAGAAATTGGGAAAACAATGTTTTCAAATTCTTAGAAAACAGAAACGATAATACCAAATAATATGACTAAATGCTTTTAAATTGATGTATTTTTTTTTTTGAAGCAAAAATTAATAAAAAAACGTTTGCATTATTATAAAGTCTCTGGAATTAGTAATTTTGTACTGTCAAAACAATGACAAACAAAAGTCGAAAATTGCACTAATTTCAGAATTTTTGATCTTCTATTACAAAATTCCTTCACTTAGCTTAAAATGAACTTAACTCAAAAGTAAAATGGCAAATTCCTAATTGAAGAATTTTGATTTTTTTGAAAAGTGTAGAGAAGCACAGCTGGAGATAGGATGAAGGACACAGTACAAGTTGACTGGACAATGGCCAATGCAGAAAACTGAGTTGCGTGTTGTCTTTGTCAGTGTTTTTGTTGTTGTTGTCTCTGTTGTTGTTGTTACTGCATGTGCTGCTGTGGTGCAGTTTTAATAATTCAAAGTGCTGCAATAGACTGCTGCGTGTTAGCTAACAGCTGCATGTCCCTTTCTTTTAGTCCCATGTCCTTTTGTTTAGCATTTCGATTCGAACCACATTGCATGCACACATATTACGTATACGCAATGTAATGCATCGCAACCAGCAGGCAAAAAAATAATAATAAAAAAAATAAAAAATAAAACCAGACTGTTTTGAACTTCACAAAACGAACAGCTGCCAACTAATATCGTCAATTACTATTCACTTTCCATAAATTATTGAATTATTCTCATAAAAGCCATAATTTCCACTATTCTAATCGCAGAAAAATTGATTTTACATTGCCTGTATTTGCAACAAATTATTTACAGGAAATTATAAATATTATGTCCCAAAAGCCACTAAATTCAGCACAGAAAGATCTTTTTTGTGGCATAAATTTGATTAGCCAATAGCTAGAAACTTTAAATTTATAAAAATAGTACAAACCTTTTTATTAATTCAGCTGCACACAATTCTGCTTCTAGAAATCGAGCATAAACAGAGTTTTTAATAATTCCAGTTATTCGTAGAATGAATCGATTATAAGGAGCTAGAGTTGTAGCTGTTAGAAAATATTTTGTTGTTAAGGTACCAAAAAGTATGCAATATTTTATTTACCATGAAATTTAAAAACATTCAGAGAAACTAGTGCTACAATAACACAGATTTTTGCGTTTTAAACGCATGATTTACACGCTAGAAATTAGAAACCGAAAATATTTAGGAAAATTCGCAAATCCGCTTTGTGTTGAAAGCAATTTAAATTGCTTTATTGCCTCTTATGGTAATTTTAGCAAGCGATTTAGTGATAAATTTAATGTATTCTGTATTTTATTGTTGCAATGGCCCCACATAGTGCAGGGTATCTTATATTCGAGCTCTCTCGTGTGCAGTGTTTCTAATGGCTTTATTTCCTTTCCTTTGCATACCGCATGACATATTTCTTTGGTTCATTTTATTGTGTCAGATTTATATTTTATTTTTAGCCGTGAAATGCCAGTGCAACAAAAGGAGTGTGGAAAAGGGAAAGAGAGAGAGAGAGAGAGAGCAAAGACGAGGAAGAGAGATCGAAGGAAATTGGGCCTGCATTAACATTGGACCAACAAAACTACTTTTAGCCTTCCCTTTGTTTTCCTCTGATGCTTTTATCCCAAAATTCGTTTCCTCGTTTTCTCATTTTCTACAATTTCTGTGCAGAGCGTAGCACTGCAGTTTTTGGTTCTGCCTGAACGCATTATTTTGCCATTTGCATTGGCCGTGGCAATTCATTCGCTTTTTGGCCACGTTTGTACGTTTTTACACTGAAAAAATAAAGATTGTAAATTCCGAAAAAATTAAATTTTTGTTTAAAAACCGAAAAGTCCACATTTTATGTGGTAAAAGTAGAACTTTATTTATGATTTAAATTTTGTTGTAAAACTTGTTTTCTTTAATTTGTTGTTTTTTTTTTTTTCCTCAGTGCAGTTTGTAGTTTACTGCATCAGTTCGTTTTTGGGCTTAAGTTTGGGTATTTCAGTCTCCCGAGCTCGAGTTCGAGCTGTTTAACAGATGTTTCCCTTTTGGGCCAGTATTTTGTTTTTTTTTTTCTTTTCGTTTTGTTTTTGTGTGCCACGATTCCTGATTTACATCCAAGGCTGCTCCGGCATGGAGTGTCCTTGGCTAACAGCCACACCCACTTCCTCCTTTTCTAATTCCAAGCGCATGTACAAATTCGACTTAATTTTCAGATTCAATTTTCACTAAAGCCAACTAAATCAACAAAGCTGCAACAGAAACGGCATGAGAAACGGTCTTATCCTTGGTACATACCTCTAATTAGTAGTGCTGCTTTTACACCCAACCCCCTCATCCACTCAGCCCCTTTGGGCTTTGCTCTTTGCCACAATCTTAGGCTGGCACAATTTCTTTCAAGCACCAAGCGCATGTCACTGAAGGATAATTATAATGAGCCTTCAGATGCTGTCAATACGGGCCAAGAAGTCTGCTCAACTCTCTGCAAAGCCTTTGAATAAATATAAATAGCTGTACCCATACCTTGGCTCTATGTATATGACAAGTGGATAATAGACATCTTCATATTAGATCAAAGGCTTAACTTGGAATGTTTAGATGACTCAAGTGAATGCAAAACCAATTATATTATTAATTTTGTACATAGCTTAAAATCGAAACCACAGAATATTAAAGTACTTAACTATTTAGCACTTAGAAGTAAATATATAAAACAAACACGAATGCGGGCATGCTCAGCTGGCAGATACCCTACAGAGACAGAAAAGTTAAAAGTTCAATAATGAAAAACTTAAAATATTCAATATCTCTTATAAATTAACAGTATATAAACTTTACTTATTTAAACGTTCACTTTCAATTTCTGCTTTAACCTTTAAACCTTTAAAGAAAGTGAAAGTCTTAGCAGAAAAAATGCTGTAAGTGCTCTCTAATGAACTTCATAAAATAACTGATTATTTAACCTTTTCATTGACCTTTATGCTGAGTTTTTCTTCAAGTTAGTCTCCCTTTTTCTCCCTTTCTCTTTCTTCTTTCCGCTTCGAGTTAGTCTTCTACTCAAATTGCTGTCTTTTTCGTATAATTAATGATATTTACTTGTGGACAAGATTAATAAATATTTATTGACAGAATTTGTTTGATTGTCTACTTTCTGTTGTCGTTGTTAATGTTGTTGGCACATCTGTTTGTTTTGTTATACTCGTATGTATAACACACACAATAAGTCACACAGCCAGCTAATTATTAAATAATTAATAATAATCTGGCGAACATGTGATATGCCAAAAACGTTGAAACGACGGATAAAACCAACATGAAACATTATTCGACTGGATTCTCGTAGTTGATACGTTTTTGATACATTTAATTTGCTGTGTGGGAATTATTTTTTGTTTTAATTATTGTCTTGCTCGACGGAAGAATATTAAACAATGGACTTTTGGAAAATATATAATTTTAGTTAAATGTTTATTTTAACTTTAAGTTAAAGCAAAGATTTGTAAGTGATTATGATTAAATGTTAGCAATTGAAATGTTTAATTGACAGTTAAATTATTGCGCTTAAAATTATGATTTAGTCATGTTATTACGACCAAGTATACTATATTTTATATGTTAAAGTGAGTGTAATTAAGTTGAAATTTTAAGTTTTAATTTTCAACTTGCAACTTGTGCTCGCCCTGTGCTAATGAACATGTTTTCCCCACAAACTAATGGACTGTAAGTCCCATGGCGATGACCATATGCAGTACTGTAGTCCGGTTGTCCTTTAGTCCACTTATCCTATTTGTTGCCATCACAATTGATCATATGCAAGTGCATATTATAATTAAGAAGGCGTACCATAAGAGCCCAAGCACAGTGGGGACTTTACTGTGACGCTCTACTGTCTATATAATGGACAAATAGATGTCCACGAGAAGGACAAGCGATGACATAGTGCGTTTTAGCAATTACGGGGGTCCTTGAACGTGTGTGTGTGCGTGTGTATGAGTGTATGTGTGAGAGTCTTAGGGGATTGTGCTGAGAAAGTAGAAGAGTCCACCCATTTATTACGTATACGCAATGTTGCAGCTTAATGGTTGGCAGAACGTTCTAAACTGTGCTATGCAAAATTGCAATTTACCTGCGTAAATTTAATATAAAAATTTCAACAAATACACTACTAAAAATTTCCATTACACTCACGATTAAAATTATTAAATTATTCGAACTAATAAAACATTTTATTGGTTTTTAAATTACTTAAAAAAGAATAACGCCACTAAAGAAATGTAATTTCTTTATAGTTATAATTTTGACAAATTAAACTATTTAGAATTACCATATTTTCGTTGTTTATCTGTTAGAGTTTTTTTTTTAACTATTTTCAAATATTCTCGAATTTTTGACGATATTTTCGCTCCCTTTGTGTGGCAAATCTTAATCTTAAGAACTGTATTTTGATGAGTGTAATGTCCTCCACTCGTTCCCTGTCTGTCGTCTGGCTTAAATGCACAACACAATCTTATTTGTCGACGATGTTGATGCCACCGCTTGTTGCATGAACAACAACTTTGTCTGACGAGTGGGTGAAATTGGTGGTGTGGTGTGGTTTGGTGCGGTGTCCTGTAATGCAATATTCTTGGTCTGGTGCCTTAAGAACGGCACTGGCAAAAAGATGTTGGAAATAATTACTCGCAAGTCAACGCAGTTTTCAATGCCTGATATGCAAAAAAGCTTTACTTCTCAAGCTATGCATATTGTTAATGGATTCTCCACGAAATCTGAACACTGAATAATGGCATAATGTTTGCCGTAGTGAAAGCTGTCCGTTATTTGATGCATTCTTAACGTTTCACTGCGAACAAGCATTACAGTTAATAACTACCTTCTTAAGTTGGCCGAATACGGAACATGGTAATGGAGTTGGCAAGAAATCTGCTTAATTTCATTTGAAATATATAAAGGGTAATTTGTTGTGTTGTAGCAGTAGTGAGGGATTTAATAACTTCATTGAACTTTTAAGCATTCCTTTCCGTAAGCAGTGAAAATTTGTTTTCCATTTTAATTAATCAGTTATTCGACTCGACACTGTGTAGGATATAAATAAATTTTAAATGTTTTAAGTAGCTGCTTCAAGACATGCAACTCCTAGAAGTATGCAATATTTTGTCTGGTTACAAACGGAATTTTATTGTTTTTTTTTTTTTTTAAATATAAATAGAATTCATTTTGAATTCACAATCATTTTCTATCATCTGCATTAAAAACGCTTATTCTATTTTAATTATTTCTCTGAACAAATTAATAAACATTGTCGTATATGTTTTCTGTAAATCGCTTGCAAATCCAATTATATTGCAATTTTCATAATTGTAAAAGTAATTATTGTTTCACATCGAAATGCAACACAATATGAAGGTAGTTTTAATTTTGTGTCATTTCTTTTAATTATGAAAAAATAGCGTAAAAATGTGTACACATTAACAAGACACCGAAATGAATCGAATTTAATTTATGCTGTCAAAACAATGCGTGCCATTAATCTTAATTGAAATTAAAAAACGATTTCATTGTCTGTGCAATTTTTGAATTTTTCACTTAATAGTGTTTCTATAGTTTGTCGAAATTGATACAAATTGTATTAATTAATGAATTAATGTTTCTGAAAGAGTTAAGACCTGAAATTCTTCAGCCCATGTAGAAAATCGAAGCACTTTCCGTAACAGTTTGTGCTCGACAAAATACTGTATTAATTAGCTTTTCTTTTAATCGACTGGCAGCTGTAATACTTTTTTTTATCCAACTGTAAGAAACAGCGACCTTCACCTTCTTTTTTATGTATATTATTTTCTTTCTTTGGTTATATACATATACAAATATATATTAATTTATTTCCTTATTTTCTTGTTATGCTATTCTGACAGTTGGGGCTCAACCTTTATTTCATTTTCATGGGATCTGAACACGCGTTGGGGCTTTAGTTTCATTTTCAGTTTCGTTTTCGGTTTTGGTTTTGGTATTCGGGATTTGGAAGTCGGGATTCGACTGGCTCAAGGCACTATACTCTGTTTGGCTGTGGGGAATACTTGCGGATTTAATTGAGCGGCATGCGAGAGCTTTGACACGCATGCACACGCACGAATGTATCATTCACACACCAGAACACACACACACACATACATACACACATGTACAATAAGCCAAGAAACTCGCTTAATTGAATATTAACGCCTGTTGCCTAAACGAAATATTTTGGTGGAATGACATCGACGACTAATAACGACTTTGCTTCCTCCCCTTTTCCACCCTTCAAACCCCTTTTTGCTTTCTCTTTCATTCCATTGGCGTCACCGTCAGCTTTTTGTCCAAATCTTTCTCACGTTCTAGACGAAATCATGAGTATTTTTTCGCCTTTGTTTTCTATTTATTTCAATTAATGAAGCTGCGTCTTTGTCGTTTAATTAATTCAAAAGAAAAAAGAGCCAATGACGATATTGGCATGCGTATGCACATACCCTGTACTTCTTTAAAAAAAAACTACAAATCTACTGTGGATGCTTTGGGATATTTATCTAATAAGAAACATTAATCGACATTAAAATAAGATTTTTCTAAGTTGATCTAGGGGTAAAATAGGTTTACAATAAAAAACCTCCACCACATAATATGAATATTTCATGACATGGCCATGATAAAACATATTTTTACAAAATTTACTATTTTTGGACAAACTCTTCTGTATTAAAGATGATTATGATCTCTGCTCACTTTTATAAAATTCAATTAAATCACAGTTATTTTCTTAAGGGTTTCAAATAACTAACAATATGGAAACCCCTAAAAGTCTGTTAGTAGACACTACTTAAAATTCTGTAAGTATAATTACAGGGTATTTCATTGTTTACAATTTTCAATTGAAGTACTCCATGGACATTTTTTTTTGTCATACGTGTGCGTTCCATAGTCGACATCGCAATGTTTGCGTCAATAATGTGAACAATTTGAGTGTGGGGAAGGGGGGGTGTAAGTGGGTGGGGAAATGTTTGGAAAGCCGACGCGTTTTGGGAATTAACGGATTACATTTTGAGTTAAACATGTTAAAGGCATTTCAATTAGTGGTAATTAATGACAAATTGGTTTGCATGTAAGGGCAATTGTCTCAGTAACAAAGACATTCTTGGACTCCCAGTAGCTTTAATCGGTGATGCTTTTGATAACGAACCCAGTTCAGGTAGCTTAAAATAACGTGTAAACATTTTGCTTTAATCGAACCATATGTGCTTAAATTTGGAGTAATCGTCACTCCCCGATATTTGAGGAATCAAACCTTTTTGGGCGTGAATTTTATTGTTTTTCCATTTTTGGTTTATTGAGTTTTTTGGCTTTGTTCATTGAATCAGCAAAGAAGCTGCAAAACAAAATCAAACTGATTGCAGTGCCCACAATACAAACGATAACGGCGATAATATAAAAAGTTTAAAAATACAAATAAAAACAACAACAACAAAAAGAAGTTAACAACATGCAAATTCATTTGGCGCAGCGCGCAGCTGCGACGGCTTCAACGCCACCATCAACAGCAGCCGCTAACGCAGCGGCAGCAACAGCCACAACAACAACAACAACAACAACATCAGCCGCAGCAGCAGCGGAGCCGGCGCCAAGGTGAACAAGCAGCTGAAACAGCAGCAACAAATACAACAGCAACAACAACTGAGTGAACGTGTACATCAAAGAGAGCGAAGTATATACATACAAACATACATACGTGTACGTGTACAGAAAGAGAGAGAGAGAGAGAGAGAGAGAGAGAGAGAGGGAGCCAATAACGGTGTTAAGGCAATGCGCCAAATGCAGTAGCGCCGCTGCAGCTGCATTCGAGTTTCAGCAGCGCAACGCAGCGGACACTGACGACGGCGGGCGGCAGAACGACAACGAATCAAAGCAAAAAACAAACCGAATTTAAGCCGAGTCCCGAATCGTGCCGATTCCCAAAACGAATCGTAGCGCAACGAGCGTGATCGCGTTCGTCTTTGTGTTCGTGTTGTCGTGATCGCCGTCGTGATCTCTGCAGACGTGATAGCCAAACTTTGGTGTTTACAGTGAGAGGTGTGTAAAGAGAGGGCGATAAATCGTCGTAGGCACAAAGAGATATAACAATCAAACGATTAACGCCAGCCGATAATCGATAATTGATAACAATTAAAACTCGCCACTTTAAGTGCTAGCAAAATGTGCAGCAGGAAATGCTTTCGCATGCCCACGTTAATCATCTGCGGCGTTGTGCTGACCATCGTGCTGGTCTGCATTACGGGCATTACACTGACCAACAGCATTAACATATCGAATATTGTGAAACTGCGTGAAAAGGTCGCCAGCGATTCGGCGGCAGCCAATGGCGGTCATCAGGCTGCCCAAACCCGTGCCGCCCTGGTCGAGCAGCAATACTCGACACTGCAGCAACATCATTTGTCCCAAAGCGATTTGAATTACATATCGGCGGCAACGCATCCAAAAAATCTGCAACGTTTGTTGGCCACAGCGCCAACGCCACCGACACCCGCCTCCATGCAGTCCAATAAAATTGTTATCGAAATTGGGTTAAGGAATAGCGGTAACAGTGGCAACGCTGCCAACAATGAGAGTAGCTTTAATGCCGTTGCCAACATGTTACCCATACCGCATATGTTGCAGGCAGCCGACGCGCTAATGGACGGCAATGTGGATTCTATATCCTTGCCAGCAGCAGCAGTAGCAACAACTAAAAATAGTACAACTAACGAAACAACAACTACAACTACTAGAGCCACTACAATGGAATCAACAACAGCATTTACTACTACAGCAGCTACAACATTTGCTGCACCGCACATCTTTGGAATTGCCGATCATAATCCGGCGGGTATTGAATTTGAGAGACGGTCACATGTCAAGAAGGTAATTTTCATTTGCATAATGTACCTGAAGTCGACAACGATTTAGGAGGTTTGGTGTGTTTGTGGCTTTCCTAACATTTCATTCGCCCTGTTGCCAAATTTCATATTTCGCAATTTTCTATTTATTTTTGTATTTCAATTTAATTTTCATTTTCAATTTGCACAATGGCAAATTAACGGACGCATTTCGAAAAATCAATTTCCAATTTTTGTGTCGCCGTTTTTGTTTGACTCATGATTGCTGCTACTGTTACTGCTGTTATTGTTGTTGTTTTGCTCGCTAATCATCGTCGCATTGTCATATCCACAGCGACAAACGGTAATTGAAGAGAACAGCAAAAAAAAAAAAAAATTAAATATACAAATAAATAACATTCATGAAAATATGAAATATTTTCAATTTACCTACATGCATGTTAGTTTTTATTTTATATAGTAGTTCTAGAGATGGAGAGTGAGCTCTGTGAATGCAAATTAAAACTAGGAATTGAAACCAGTTTGACTAATATATAAAGTATTGCACTTATTTTATCGGAATAACTAGAATCGGCTTTTGTTTCACAAATAAAAAGATACTTATGTTGTTAACATATTTCTAAGATGTCAAAAAATACGTAGTACCATTTCTTGCGCTTTATATATTTAAAAACAGTTGGAAAATTTTTTGCTTAGACATAAATAGAAAAATATTTTGCATAATACATTTAATTATTATTAAAATAAAATAAAATTTTACATAGACACGAAAAGAAAAATAATTCAAAAGTAGGTATCAAGGTTTAAGTAAATAATGCTTTACTTCGTGCAAAAAACGTAAACAAATTTAAAAATCGTGCTTACTTTTACCTTATATCATTTATTTAAGATTTATTTTATTTTTGTATCCCACAACAAATCAAATGCATTTAACATTGTTATACACACTGTTGGAGTAGAAATCTTAGCGGCTTAGCAAATAGCTTAAAGTTGAATCTAGACTGTAACTAGAACTGGAACTGGTTCATTCGAATCACTGCACTCAATTGATCAAAAGAAATGCACAATTGCAATGTCAATTACTGAAGTAGTCGACAACAGAAAATAAGTTTTTCTTCAAGGAACAAACTTAAACTTTACAGGGCTTAACCAAGGGTAGCTACGGTAGCAAGTGTGACGCACTCCAGTATAAGAAAACTAACGACTTGAAATATGAATTATAGTATATTGATGTTAAGTATTTGTATTGAAAAACATATTTAAACGATGCACAGGATAGCTATTCAGTCAGTGCAGGGCATTATACAGTCTGGCACGCTCGTTAAACTTTTTCAGTTTTGTTTTGTTTGTTGTTTGTTGCTGCCGCTGCATCTTTCTGCCAAATTATAATAATTAACATGATTTCAATGACACTTTAGATAACAAAAAAAAAACTAATATTTAAATGTGAGAAAAAAAAAAGTGGAAAACAACTGGACGATGGGAGGGACGCACAGACAGGTGGACGGCTGCGACCACAAAATCTCTAGTAAATCGCAAGTTTTTCCTAAGCTCACTAATGCTTAATGTGATTATTGAGATGGAGTCGTGTTGCGCTCGCGTTGGCGTTTTCTCTCGCTCTCCCTGTCTCTCTGCGTTTCACTCTCCATGTTTGGGGTCATGCTAAAGTTCAGACTGAAGCTTTTCCAAATGCAATTGCAAAAACTTAACTGAATAGAAAAAGTTGTTGGTGGGCGTTTGGGCGGTAGGCGTTGAAATAGATGAAAGATAGCAGAGAAGCTGTGCGAGAGAGAACAGCAACGAGTAACAAAATCGTGAGCAGAGTGAATGTTGTTGAAATTTTAATGTTGAAAGCTCAATACTCGCTATTTCCTCTCTCCCACTCCCCTTCCACCCCTGCAGCTGCTTGACAACGTCCCCCGCGAACCCTCGCAAATTGCCCGTCAGTTTGTCAGTTTAGTCAGTCAGTCAGTGAAAAGCCAACGCAAAGCCAATTAACTTTGCAAACTTATTCTGTGTGAAATTAATTACTTGATTTTTAATGTAACGCTATGCAGCTAAAATACGTCTTGTTGTTTTTTTTTTTTCATTACTATTTACTCTTGTTGTTGTGCAAATGATAAAGCAAACAAAATTAAGCTGATGAATTTTTGATGCGTTGTTTATTCGCATACAATGCTAATTTTAGCACTTCCGTTTATTGTTTATTGTTGCACTTGTATAATGTGCATACAATTATTTAGATCTATTCCAATTATCATATAAAGACAATCGAATGAGAAATAAAAATAAAAAACAACACACATCAATAGTTTCGATCTAGGCAATTGCATATCAGCGTGACTTAACGGGTTTTAAATAACGTTTTCAATATGTATCGATTTAACGGCTGTTAAAGTACACTTAATATTGAACAAGTTGGAGGCAGTTTAGGAAAACCCGACGAGTTGTTTTCTAATTAAATTTATCAAAATCGTTTTCCTGTTAACTATTTATCTAAAGCCCTTAAACGTTTTACTGGCAAAAATCGAAATAAGTCTTTATAGATAACCAAATATTTATAGCTTTTTTGTAACCCTCAAACAGGATCACTTTACTTTGATTTCTTAAACGTTTCACTGACAGCGGGCTTTATTAACAGCATATATTTGAAAATAGTTCAAACATTTGATAAATCTTTTCACTTAGTCTCTAAAAATCTTCCGCTTGGTTGAAAGTATTGCCAACATTCTTTATTCGTAAACGTTATACTGTCAACTAAAAAGTCATAGAAATTTTTTAATTTAGTTTAGAAGATTAACGTGCTGATTAAAAATATTTCGCAATATTTTCACTGGCAACAAAAGTTCTGAAATTTTTTTAATTCCAGTTTGGAGTAATCCCCAATGCCAACAGCAATTAGCTCATGGTAAAAAGTCGTGTAGCCAAAATTATAATGGAAACTTCTCAGCTCTCAATCCACAAACGTTTTACTGGCTGGAATTAAAAGCTAAAAATGTATACTTTGCATGTGTGCGTATGTGTGTTGTTTAATAACACTTTGACTTTGTACATTTTATTGTACTTTGTGCGCAAGGACTCCGACATTGTTTTCATTTTGAACGACTTTGGAGCTGTCCCTTGGAAACCTTTCGCATATTTGCCTAGCTCTTTTATGGGACATACTTGGGTCGAGTTTCTTGTTATGTTTTATTTAATATGCTCATTTATCATACACAGGTCCCCCATTTAATTTTTTTTCTTTCTTTCTTCTATGTATTTTTGTCGTAGAGTTGCCACACAATTTTTGGATTGAGACGCGGCTTTGCGTTGCTCAATGCCGCGAGGGCTTGTAAAAGTTTTTTAATAATAAATTGCTTAACTTTTAGGTAAACAAAATCACAGAGTGTTTCCCCTTCAGCAAAAGGGGTGGGGAGCGATGGTTTGCACAGGGTTTAGCTGCACTCCTTAACGCTATTAACACAACGACGGTTGCGATTGGGAGAAAGCAGCAAAGGAATTAACTTAACATTGATTCTGTTATTTAAATTAAAATTATAATTATTGCAAACATTTTGTCGGTCATCTTCCACTTCATTTTTCTTAAAAACAAAGCGCCTTTTGCAAGTTTTTGTACGAAGAAACCTTTTTCTTATGATTGCCTTATTGATGATGATGAAAAAATACATAAATTATTTTAAAGCCCACGAAAGTCTAACTGAACTATCATTAACAATAACAAAAATATTATTTTAATAATTTTTATTTATTTTAAAACTAATATTTGCACTTATTATGGATGCAAATAACCAGTTATAGAATTATTAAATTTAGTTTCTGCCTTTATTACCTAATTTAATTGTAATGCATAAACTAGTTCTGGTCTGGTTTTAAACTATTGAACTGTTATATTATAATACTTATGTGATTAATTTTTATATTACGATATTTTCAACTCTTTTTTGTATAGTTTTATTATGCACCTTTTGGTTTACTAATAAAGTACTTCTGTTCACTTTTTTTGCTTATTCCTTTGACGAGCTACTTTCAGTTTCCGACAAGCATTTGAACATTTTTTTATTTTTATGCTTTTTGAACTGGTTCTGGTTTGTGATTGGAGTCGTTTCGCCGTTTCCTGGCAAACCTTGCCCCGTCGCTGCTCTCACGGCCCCTTCTCACCCTCTGTGTTGTTAAACGACTCGTTGTTTCCTGTTGCTTTCTTCTCATTCCCTTCCCGTTGCTGTGTCGGTTTCTGTATCTTTTTACCCCGCAACTGTCGTCAAACTCATCCGCATCCGTCAGTCAGGTCGAGGCATAATTTATATCAACAATTGTGATGCAAAGCAGCCTCTTTAAATGAAAAACACGCGCTTACCCCTTTCACCCCGCCACGCCACGCTTCACTCAGCCTTTTCCCTTCTCTATTTTTCAATATACATCTCATCACCACAACAACAAAAAGTTAACCAAAAAGTATAACAACTGAACCAAACTAAATCCCTATTTTCCTTTTTTTCTTGCAGGTGAGTTGCAACTGGAAATCTACAACAACAATGAGTTAATGCTACCTACAAAAGTTTCGACTTTAAGCTAATAATGTTGGTAGTGGGAAATTGGGGGAAGTTACTTTTACTGCAATATCATCTTGCCAGGTAGGTGGTAAACTCTATATAGTTTGATGTCTGCAGACGCTTCGAACAATAAGCTTCAATTTGGCGCTAAGAGGATATTGCAATAGCATTGATGGTCTAATGTCAAGGAGACATTATCGTCATGGCCAACAAACGAAAGGCTGAAAAAAAACCACTAGAAATAATATACGGACTAGAGACACCGACTGATTATAACCCATTAGAGTATGCTATTTGTAGCGTCAGGTTAACTTCGGTATTAATTTTGACAAAACTAATGCTTACAATAAAATCGAGTCAGAAATTACATTTCGCTAGATTCATATCTAAAGTTTTTCTTAGTCTTTTGTTGAGTAAAGTAGTTTCTAACCTATTTTTATATTTTTAAGCTCTTTTCTGAGTGTTGACAAACATCATAGACCCTTTGTGTTTTTTTAGGTACAGAGTTCTAAAAAAAAACTTTTCTCTTTTGTGACTAACTAATGCGAAATGGTAATGCCTCAGTGCTTTCAATTATAGAAACCCCTCTACATTCCCTTTTCCCTTATGGGCTCCAATCATAGCTTTCAGGTATCGCAACGTCAAATATCAAATGCAACCAAAAATAGGCAAATGGATTTTACAAGGCAAGAGTACAAGCCCTTGACAGGTCCAGGCATTGCCAAGGCATAAAGAAAAAAACTTTTGCAAATTTATGACAAGAACTAAAGACAAGATTCACACGGAATACGGAATAGTAGAGAGCAGAGTATATGGAAGATGGTAAATGGTAAATAGAAAACACAGTTGGACAGGGAAAGTCTTCGGTTGTTTTGTCTCCAGTTTGTGGGTTGACATTTTAGGGCCCAAAGTAATCATTGTTCAATACCGGAAACTATTCAATTTCCGCATGACATGAAACGTGTACAAAACCAGTCCATAGTACCGGCAACAGACAGCCGCATGAAAAGGACATGACACTGGCATACGGACGGACACTGACGGAGCCGGCGACACGGACGGAGACATGGCACATTGCCCGTTGATGACAGTACACGAAAAAGAGAAAGACAACAAAAGTACACGGCTAAAAACAAACTAACAACTTTAGGGAAAGTTTACTAAACTAGATAACTAGAACAAACAAACGTAACAACACAAAAAATTGCGACTTTATGAAGAAAATATTTATTTGTGCAAATTGTTAAATATTTTGAAATATTAAATGGAAAATATAATTATATTATATTTTCTATATTAAAACTATTTTTGCTCTTATAAGAACTCTGTCGATTTAAAAGAGTTTTGTACAATTTCCCTCAGTGTAGACACATAGATTACTGCTTCAGCTTCTCTCTTCATACCCCTCCTGATCCTCTTGCAGTACCTCCCACCTGAAGTACTCTGTTGCTCGCTGCGTCTTCTTATTGTGCCATCTTTGTGTACGCACTTTTATCACTGATTGCGTAAGGCGAAAGAGGAAATTGCAAAAGCAGCTGAATCATTTTAAGTGTTGCCCGCAAATGCAAAAACCCCAAAAGGAAAAAAAATAGCACTAAAATAAAAAATAGAGGAAACTGAAACTAAACCAAAAAGCTGCAGAAACGAATGCAAATTCCAAAAAAAAAAAAAAAGAGAGAAAATGTAATGCACAAGGTATTCAAATAAAAGTTAATTGAGTTATGCATTGAATGCAAATTCATGACATTAGTGCTGACATTTTGAATGTAAATTCTTCAATTTCAAATGAATCATATCAACTATTTCTTTCGTCAGTTAGTCGTTGTGTTTAGACTCGTTTTCTCTAAAGGCATTTTCTATGTTTCTCTTTATTAAACGCCAAAAGAAGTGGAATTTAAGCCAAATATTTAAAAGATTTTGGTTCTTAAAGTGAAAATTTCTACTTTATAGTTTTGCCGGAAAAATGGTTTTAGGTTTATAGTATATTTTTGAAGCAGTATATTTTGTTGTTTATAAAATGTTCATTTTTTTTATAAGTATTGTGTAAATTTACACTACTGCAGGTTTGTCAGCTTGACACAACACAAACACAGGGGAGTGAAAGCAACACTCACTCACATTGTTTGTATGTTCAATCCAAGTGGAAATCGATGCTGCTTTTCTGGTTCTTTGGAGAGCTTCTTAAGCTGCGACTCATTTTGCTGCAGCTTTTGTGAGTTTGTGTTTTGTTTGGTCTTCATTTTGGTCTTGGTCCTGGTCTAGGTTGAAGGAAAGGCTAGAGTTAGCGATGAAGGCAAAGGCACTTTAACCAGCTTCACAATTCCTTCAGCCAGCCTTGTTGTTGCAGTTCCTCTTGTTATTGCAGCACACAGTAGGAACTCAGGACTCTAAAGTACTATGGGAAAACTAAGAGTTGTGTGTATAGTAAATTGCTTACTATAAAGAGTTAAATTGAGCTTAATTTTTTTTTTTTTTACGAAAGCTTGTTTAATTCATTTAATGTACCCTGTGTTGAGGGTGCTGCAAGCTCTATAGAATGCATAGATTTACTTGGAAAAGAATGAGAGAACACAAGAGATAAAAGTTTTCCATTTTTATGGTCCAAAAAATGTATTTGTTGTCTACAAATTTAACGATTTGTCCCATAGTACATGCCTTGCACTTACACAATTTTGTTTTGTGTGTTTTGTGTGTTTCCTCAACTGTGTGAAGCACTTGCAGCTATTGTTGTGAATGAGTTGCACATACACACATACAACACCTACCCAGCCATACACACCTAGCACACACACACACACACACACATACTCGCATGATTGTTAAGGATATGCGGCTTCAGGTATTTCTTACCTGTTACGCTTCGTTAACTATTTGATAGCATAAAAAGCTTTTGGCTATCAATCAACTGCTTCTCTTTTTCATTCTCTCGCCTTTTTCTCCACTCTCGCTCAATTATTTTGTGCAGCTTGCCACTTACAAGCAAACATAAGAAGCTGAAAGCAACTGGAATTTACGACTCTATTGAAAAATGCCAGGAACGCCAGCTTGTCAACAGTGTCAGAGCGTCAGAATGGCGTTTACTTGTCTCACAAAAAAAAAAAAAATCATGTGACTCAAGGGTATGTCAATAGCGAATGGAACTTCTTAAATGCGGGCTAAAACAACTTTGGTCTGATGCTACTACTTTTGCTGCAGTTCAATTAGCCAGCTAATAGATTACCAAGCCAATTTTTTATACCAGCTGCATACCCTCATAGATCATTCGCAAAATTCGATTCATCTACTAACGAGTACTACAAAAACTTGCCAATTCCAAGGGGAAAACGCATCAAAAAAAGGCATGCCGAAAAAAATACAAGCGTAAAAGTAAAATGTCGACGAGGAGGTACCCGGTACTTATGTTAGTACTACAATGAACTATATTTTGCTGTTGCCTACTTGAAAACATATTCAATATACTCTTAACTAAAATAAGTGACGGGTATAGGAGAAAAAGAATGTAACATTTGGTAATCGTTTGGTTTACGACTGTTTCTAATTGCTGTTGCTCCTGCTACGTTTTTTGTCTCCCCCTCTCTCTCTCTCTCTTCCGCCTCTTTGTACTTCATACTCCCCAAAGAATCCTTAAAGCTTTCGCACTAAAATTATTGGTCAGTGTATCGAACAATCCGAGTTTGACTTGGAGTTTGAGTTCGTGGCCAGCGAAAGGAAATTGCTGGCGATAAAAAGAAATGTTTTATGGTCTTGAGACGAGTTTTTCGACTGAGAAGTGAATGAATCGAGACGCAGTACTAAATCGAGCACCACTCTGGGGCTCTTAGCCCATGTGAGAAATGCCTATGAACTGGTCATAAAACTGGCTCCATAAGTCGGTTGGGGGCAAATTTTCTTAAAGGCAAACAGACAACACTTAAAGCCTCACAACATTGTAAATGGCCTAAAAGACGGCAAGACGACAGGACCAAAAAAGTGTGTACCTAAAGCCAATCAATTGGCTTTTGTTTTGAGTTTTTGGCTAAAAACAATTCCTAGCTATATGCGTTTTAGCCATGATTTCAAAAGTTTCAAGTGTTTTTTGGGCTCTGCTATTCCACTTCTCCTTGAATTTGCAAATATAATATAAAACGGTTTCGTCACCCGCTGTTTCGGCTAAACTTTAGTTCAAAGTCAAAGCCAGAAAAATAAAAAAAAGACGTAGCTGAAGAGAAAAAAAAATTGCTTAAAAGAAATGAAAATTTTCGAAGCACCAGCTGAGTCTCAAGTCAAGCGATTGCCTAGCAAAAATTTCCAATTAAATCCCACACCGAGATCTTAACGCTAACGCAGCTGCTCACCGATTTTTAGGCTCCGACAACCGTTTCAACTTCGGCTATAGCTTTTTTCCATATACCCTAGCTAAGAATGTTTTTATTTTGTGATGAAACTAGTAACGTGTTAAATTGTTTTAAGCAACCTTTGTTTAACTAAAATATAGTGCTGCAAGTAGTTCTATATGGGATCAATAGGTATATCCTTAGTCTATCCTTGGAACTATTGGTTCAAAGTCTAACTACACTAAACTTTTAGCAATTTTTAACAAACTAAACTATAATTTTTAAGATAAATCCTAAAGCTAAAGTAAATCTATCATATCAGTTTAAAATTTAAATTCTTTTCAGTTTTTTTTTCAATTTGA
Source organism: Drosophila parthenogenetica (assembly GCA_035047505.1). Lineage (NCBI taxonomy): Eukaryota > Metazoa > Arthropoda > Insecta > Diptera > Drosophilidae > Drosophila > Drosophila parthenogenetica. The sequence continues at coordinate 1,843,080 of JAWNPM010000174.1, forward strand.
ATTTTCTTTTACCTTTTTGAAAGGCCACAAATCTTCGGTGTGTTGCAGATAAACTTGCTAGCTCCATTTTATTTATATTTTTTTATATTACTTAGCATTATGCAGTGCAAGTGTTGTGAGTGCGCCACGCCTACTCAACAGCTGCCCACTTTGTGTTTTTTTTTTTTTTTTGTCGGAGTCATTGTCATAGGCATTTCTCTGGCTGCTCGTAAAAAGCGTGTCGCCTTCATAAATATGTGATGAGACTTCTAAGAGCAAGACAGTGATACAGCAAGAGAAAATGAGAGAGAAGAGGTAGAAACTGGGAGTTAGAGATAGACGGTCGGGGGAGTTTGTGGGTTTGCGGGTGGTCTACCGCAGCATCAGCAGCACAATTCGAATCCATTTTGTCTGATTTAACAACTCACTGAGTGTGTGTCGGAATGTGTGTGTTTGTGTGTGTGAGAGAGAGAGAGTGTGCTTATATATGTGTGTGTTCGGGTCAAGTGAAGTCGAGTGAACAAATTATGCACTCTCCTTGAATACTCTCTAAATTGTTACGAGATAAAGTGAATGATTAAATTAAGTTTTATGTACATAATCAACAGTCCAACTCTCCTAAATTACACAGAAAAAAACTTTATAATTATTATACGGAAGCTTAAAAAAAAAATTTATAAATTATTAAATTTATAATTTGATTTGTTCTTGGACAAACAAAAGTTTTTTTTTTAAATCTTTTACTTTAATAGGTAAATAATATAGTAAAATTAAGAATATTAAATTATGGTAAATGTTAACAAAAACTTGTTGCTAATAATAATTCATATTTTAGTCTGTTTCCATACACCTTTCGCCATTAAATCTTTTGGCACTGTTTCTCGCACGTCTCAGTTCATTTGAGATCAGGCTTTCTACTGACCGGACTAGTCACTCTAAATGACACCATGAGATTCATCTGTGATTCATTTAGATAGTTTAGGAATGGTGTTTTCTTGAAACAGACTTTAACGTAAATCTCTTTTTGAAACTTTGAGATAATCGTCAGTGACAACAGACAACAGAAAAAACAACAGCAATAATAAGAACAACAATTGAGAAACTGACAACTTTGAAGTTTTTTTTTACTAAAATGCGTTCAAGTTGTTGTCATCGTTGTTGTTGTTGTCTGTTCACAATGAAAACTTCTGGCTGTGAAGTGTTTATGTCTGGTTTTGTGGTTGCAACAGCAAAAACAACTGGCAACACCCGCATTTCATTGAAATTACCAACAAATTTACTAAGCTGACCCCCATTTATGTGGACAACACCCCATCCCTTACTCACCACACCAGCTTTCCCCACACTGTCGTTCATCATTCTTTCTCCGTCCGTTTCATCGCATAAATATTTGTTTTGCGTTGAGCGTTTGTTTAATTTTTAGTTTATGTTGCATAATTTTCGGCTGCGAAGGTCAGCAACGGCATGATGAGTAGCTTGGTAGTGGAAGGGGAAATCAGGGTCGTAGAGAGACGTTTGGTAGCTCGGGGTTGGGATCATCGAGGTTACTTATGTGCGTAAAAGGTTGGTGCTTTCAAAAATTTTTGTGCTGACAGCATCGCTTGAAAATGCTTTTATCCAGAACGTCCTCAGGACGATGATGATGCGTGTTATCTGCGAATCTTTTTACCCAGTTGTCCGGTCAAATCAATGAGCGGAAGGAAACTCAGAAGCATCTGTAGAGTGGAAAGTAAAGAGAAGAAATGTAAAAGTGAAAATGGAACGGAAACTGAAGAGTGTTAAAGAAGAATAACAAGAGCTAAGAATATATGAAGTCTGCCTTTTTGGGGTTCGATGCTCAATCAATTGATTGACAGGACAACAGACAGCAAAGAAACTAGCTGACAAACATTTGGGCTTGACGATGTTATTAACAACACACACAGCCAAGACATACAGAGACCCACACTCTTTGCTTAGTTGGATGTCTATGTTTTTTATTACTCAACGAATATTTGTTAGGCAAGCAAGTTTTATCATATATCTACATATATGTATATCTTCTTCATATATATCTTTTTAAGTGAATAGACTTAACTCCGTGTTCACTTGGTATTCAATGCACTCAGCACTCGCATAATTGATGACATAATCGACGTCGCAATCCGCGATTCATGCTACAGCCATAAGTTACATTTATGAGCTTTTTTCTTACTTAAAAATGGCAGTGCAATTACCTGTATTTATAAATTGGTGTTTGCAGTACACTGCAAAAAAATATATGAATGAAAAAGTTGAAATAAAATAATAACAATAATATTATTAAGTCACTTTTGTTTGATTAAAGTTTGTTTTTTTATCCTATGAGTCTCTTCATATTTGAAGTCATTTACTACGATTTTTCGAAATATTTTGAACCATTTATATTGGGTCACAAGCTCCCTACTTTTTTTATGGATAAGTTCTTAAATGACAAATGAAATTTCAATATTTTAATCTGTTTTATCTGCATAATGAATTTGTTTTTAAACACACTTTGATTATCGAAATACGTGATTATTTCGTTCAGTGTAGCATTTGGCCATTTTGGGCCAATTTGCGATAGTCATACCGATACGGTCAACGGTTTGCATGTAATGCTAAATGTAATTGCTGACGGGCAACAACGGCAATGGAATGAATTCAATTACATATCCTGTTGCTCTCACTATCTCTCTCTTTACCTCTCTCACCCCCTATCTCTGTCTTGCAGCTTGGAAGCACATTTCTCGCTCTCCTTTACCGCTTTTTACATCCTCGAGCTGTTGTAACGCGCTTGTTGCCATAAAACGTATGGAGGAAGCATTCATAAAGCTGCACCACATGGTCGAGTCCGATATGCAAGCATGTTTGTGTGTGTGCATGTATGAGGGAAAATATAGTTCAGTGTGGTGGTGTGGTCCAAAACGGTGGTTGCATCTCCTCGCATCTCTGTGGGTTTTAATGAGCGCAATAGCATGCGATATTTATTCATTAATGTTGGCCATGGCCAGTATAAATGGTTTTGTCCAGTTTTGTGCCTCTCCTTGTCGCAATTAGAAATTTGATATGCAAATGTGACTGAAAACACAAGGGAAACTACTGGTGCTGCTGCTGCCATTGCTGTTGCTGCATTCACACTCATAAATCATATTCATTGCTTGCCAGTCGAGCGAACATTCAATTTACATGTAAAACTGCATATGACAGCCTCTTTTTTAACTCGGTCTCTCTCTCTCTCTCTCTCTCTCTCTCTTCATTTGTCTTTTCTACTCTGGCTTCCCATCTATGCAGTCCATTTAACACTTCGGTAGATCAGGCAACAACAAAAATGTATAAAATTATGCAAATTATGATTGTGAGAAAAAATAACTTTTCCAGAACTTTCAAGCAAACGATATTTTGTGTTGATTTACAAAAAATAATACCCAACTGATTTGATGAAAGAATTTTTAATGACTTTACAGATGAGAGAAGTTTTAAAATAGCTTCAAGATATTTTGTGATTGCTAAAATTGACATTACTTATGCTCATTTTATGGCTTTAAGTTGCAAACTTTTTGGCAAAAACATATTCTACGTGAACTTTTCCAGTTGTTTTTACACAAACCGTTTTAATTTAAGGTTTGTTTTTAAACTGAATATATATTTAACACTTCTGTTAAGTCTGTTTAATTTGTAAAGGCGGAAGTTCGTAGTCGAGCACACTTTCCCAGAGCATTACTCCTCTCGTAGTTTGTGGGAAATCACTTGCAGCTGAAGCATAAATGTCAATGGCTGCCAATTTGGTCAGAGATTATTTGAACGTGACCTTTGTGACCAAAATAAAAAGGGAAAAACCCAAAAAGAATAACTACAAGAAGTAGAAGAAGAAGTGAAACTGCATGGTTAAAATTGCTGTAGTATTTTTAGTTATGGATACCACTTGCATAACACCCATGTGTAAGCCCCAACCGCAAACACGCTCTAGTTTAGTCGCATAAAAAGTAAGGGATTGAAGTGCATAAAATGTCATAATAAATCAGTTTTTATGTTCAATGTCCAGCAGATGGAATAGTCAATGCCATAAATAAGAGACAAGCCAACGTGAGGGGGCGTATACGTAACTTTCCAGTTGTAAGCTCAACAATAAACTAATCTCAAAAGTTATTGAATAAATAGCTTACGTTTTTTGTTAACCCTTTTGGTTTTCACTTTTTTAAGTTTATTTACAAAGCTTTAAATTGTTTTTTAATTATTCACTACTTGGCGCTGGGAGTAGATTTATTTTATATTTTTAGCTATTTATTGCCTTTGTTTTTTTTTTCATCATCAGCCATCAGACAAAAACTATAAAAAAAATGGTGACAGTGAAGAGAAATCAACTGCAATAGACCCTGTAATCAGTCACAGAAGCTAACTAGCATATAATTATTTAAAACATAATAAATAAATATTTTTTTTGGAAATAATTTCAAAATTAAATTTCTATTTGCGTAGCACATTCTTTTTACTATTTTATTACAGAGACTAGGGGATATTTAAAAAATATTGCACAACAAAAAAAAAAGCAGAAAAAACGAATTTAACTAGAAAACCAAAAAACGCAGTGAATTGAAAGAGTCGATAAAAATGTGCAAAAAAAGTGTAGAATAAAATATAGAAAGAGACCGAGTAAAGAGAGTGAGAAAGAGAATGGAAGTTCTAGCATACAAATGTAATTTGTTTATTAAATTTATGGCATTTTGCATTAAAATGTAATAAGATCAAAGCAACAGACGCTGCCAACAATTAGTTGAGAGCAGTTTGCAGCTTTCTTCTTTTTTTATTTTGTTTTCTGCAAGCACTGTTTGCCTTTGGCAACCTTTCACATTTTCCCCATATCAAACAAGAGTTTCGGGTGGGGAAAAATTTCTGTTGCTTAGGGCGGCAACAGGTTGCATCTGGCATTTTTGTGACTTAGTCAGGCAGCCTGGCATTCAGGCATCCTGTCTGGCAGCAGGACTCTGCGTCTGTGAAATGAGCGTATTTAATGCGCGTTAACTTTATAAGTTTATTGAATTTGCCAGCACACAGACACACACTCACACCCCCAGAGTCTCAGAAATTAAGTTTGGCTTTGAGTTTGATGCCAGCATAAAAGACATTACGCATACGAGCAGAAGACAGTGCTTAGTAGCAAAATGCCATGGTGCAAATTGCGTATACGTCGTGTATTTTGTATGCAGTAAATATTTCTTTTCTTTTTTGAGACCAACAAAAGAAAAGTCGCTTGGGCGTGAAATCTGTTTTCTTTTGGCAATTTATTTTAAATCGCATATTAGCACGCTTTAATGGGCTATCCTACGATTCGCTCCCGTCCCCCGACTAGAGACTCTCCCCCGACTCTGTGTATGCATACATAGAATAAAACATATTTTTATTTATGACAGCGCATAAAAAATAATACGCAAAAGTTTATGGCTCGCCGGGCACAAAATGAAAAATTGGTTTTACACGCAGCAAACTCTATGACAATAATGATGATAAAGCTGATAATAAACGTGATGATGATGATGACGATGATACTAATGATAATGCCGAGTGGTTTGTGTCCATATAATATGCGGGAAATGTTTTTAGCCGGAAGCTGAGCACGACAATGCCCAGTCGGCCATTGAAACGGGCCAAACAGCCAGCAAACCAACCAACCAGGCAGACAACCATGAATTATGGCCCAGCGTTAATGTCACACACACACACACAAACACGCACAGTCATGTAACTGGCTATTCTATCGATAGACGATAGGCGATAACGCACTCGAAACACTTGGGAATCCCAAATGAGTGTTGCTTCAATTGAATACCTGAGAGAATTGTGCTCATTGTTTCTAACAAGATTTTCAATAGATTTTGTTAAGTTTATTTTGTTCTATAATAACTTGTAAATGTCTAATTTTATCTATAGTTTTTCCTTTCGCATTGAATTCATTTCTTGGGAGCTAATTTAATTGTCTTTAATGTAATTTAAATCTTTAAAAATATTAAAAAGGCTATGAGTTCCAGTCTTTTTATATACAGTTTTATTAGCACAATAAATCCAAAGTTGATTTCTATCTTAGGAATTTATTAAGTGGATTTCTAAGTTGCTTCGATTGAAGCAAAAGATTTGTAGACATGTCTTACAAAACAACACTCAAAACGAAGGAACTGGACTTTAAAAATTATTTATTAAATAAGTTGGGAACCATGGCCAAATCTATATGTTTTATGCAGTACATAAAAATACTCTTCACTTTAAAAATTTCCAACGGAACATGCACAACAGTTCAAAGTGAAACTGACAACTGCAATCGATCATATAAGTTTTAAATAGAACAGTTTTTTTTACGTTATTTTTTTATTTTTTTTTTTTTTTTTTTTGTTCCGATGTGTGCTAAATAATTATTTGATAATGCGGCCTTGATATACTACTCGTATGCGCAATACTTGGCACTTATTTGTGCACAAGCATTTCGTTTGCGATTTCAATTAGCGAATGCGAGAAATCAGAACATCGTAGTTTCCACACCGGATTGCATCAATAAACGAGGCAATTAGCAGCGTCCCATGAAGCGAATCGTTCATCACTTATCTGCGAGTAGATTGAACGGCATGTGGAGGCTATGCACTGAAAAAAAAAATTAACAAAAATATACAAACTATGTTTATTTGAAGAAATAATATATTTTATAAAAGTTTTCTTAATAAACTTTTTACCAGACACTTTAAATCTTTACAATTATAACGGACATAAGTCCAGTAGTATGTAAATTCAGAACCCCCTTATAAAAATAATAAGCCTAACATTTAAAATGCCTCATTATTTGTCTCAAAATCTTTGTCTTTGTACAAAATGCTAATTCTTTTTATGCAGTGCTTGGCTTTTATTATACTCACTATGAGATGAACTCTGATTTTCATATGTCGTTACTAATTGCATGGCCATTGCTGTGGCAACTAAGCTAAACTGGTAGAGCTGCAGTTGTCGTTTGTCTGCTGGCTTGGTAATTAGATTTGGATGCTCTGGCCGCGTTTAACGAAGCTTGTGGAAAACTTTAAATCCAATATGCGACCTCTTATCCTACTTGCTATTCCCCCCTTCGACAACTCTTGCTCCCTCTACTTTTATTCTGGCCAGCTGGCAGCAATAATTCTCTGCAGTCATAACCGTAATCGCAATCATGAGCACAATTTCATTCGAGAGTTTTGCTCGCGTTGCCAAAGTTTTTACCAGTTTCGAGGACTGTGTGCGTTTAATGAGGCTAATAAAGTGGATGCTGCCACGCCCACATTAGCAAGCACATTCCCACCCAATACTTAATCGAGTCAAAAGCCAGAGAATTTTGTTATTACAATTGCCGTTTGATTATTTTTGTTTTCTATAATAAACACATATAGCTCATAATTGATTTTTATTGGTTGCTTTAGTCGACACCCTTGATTAATCCTGCATGTCACATCCTACGTGCTCTGCACTGTACTACGAGTGGGCACTACAATTGAGCAACAATTTTTCCAGAGTTTTTGCCCTGTTTTTCTTTTTTTTTTTTCAAACGGAATTTCCATGAATACAGAAAAGTATTTTGTTGCCCTAATTTTATTTTATTTTTTGAACTCGCTCTCCATTTCTCTACCTCTCTCGCTTCCACTCTCTTCTTCATTTCTAGCCGCTGCATTTGCCATATTTCTCATGCCAACGTACACACAGACACTGGCATTGTGGCCAGTGGGCGTGGCAGTGCTGAGGGCTGCTTAGTAAAGGGGCCAAAAATAAATGCCTGGAGTGGGCATAATGTTTAGTGCTTTTTGTTGTAAAGAGTTTTTTGTTCCAGCCATAAATTTAATGTGTGTGTAATGTGCTGCAGTAGACACAACCAAACACACACACACACACTCACACAGACAGACTCACACGTACATATACATTGATTGCTGTGTAGGGAAATGTTCAGCGGCATCGTCTGAGAGGATTTCCATTGGACATAAACTAGTTGTGAAGTTTTTCGACAGCAATTACATTAAGTATACGCTCCGATTTAACTAAAGTTTTCAATTTTCCTAACAACTGTAAACTAAACAAAATATTTGGCAGCTATTCACACATCAGATCAGTTTTCATATTTGATTTGTTATTTGCATGTACATAAGGTAGTAAAATGAGAAAGGAGTTTCTAGCCTGCATGAACAGACTTTCGGTAAGCTTAATTTTAATGAAAATTAAAAAATAAATTTTTAAGACCTTTGTCACTATAAATAGACCCCTTCGAAGCCCTCATAATAACTTTATATCATCACAAGAACATGGACATTAACAGTCGGTTTATTTAGCTTTAACTTTGCCTAATTGGTTTCGTTCAGTATGAGCATTTTGTTGATTATAAAGTTAAACTCAGTATTTTTCTAAAAAAAAATAAATAAACAAAAAACATTCGTTGCACTTTTAATATATTTTCGAGCCGAACTTTCCCAAATAACCAGCTACTTATCTGCCATAAAATTGAAAGGTTTCTAAACCCGACATTAACTTTTATTTAACTTTTAACTAAGGGCATTAATGTAGCCTGTCGAACTTTGTCTGTATATAAGTATATACTTACTTATAAGCTATATTCCAGTCAGTACCCATTCCTTTGAGTGCTAGCATGTCTCCTGGGAGAAGCACCATTTTTGCAGGCACTGTGTGTTGTTGCAGATATCAATGAAGGTCATAATATAAAAATTTAAATATTCATAAATACTTTCAACACATGCGAGGGTTCTTTTCATTGTCATTGTTGTTGTTCTACTTGTTGTTGCTGTTGTGGTTCTTGCTGTGAACGAGAAGAGAAAAAAATGTGACCTCATAAAATGAAGAAATTTATTTGCGAACAAGAAATCACTTAAAGATGCCGCCACGTGCCGACTTTCCCTGTTATGCTGTGCCCTTTCGCAATATTGCGTATACGCCACGTTCGTCTCTGCGTGTAAGGCCAAGTTTATTATTTCATTTGCTTATTGGCCAACCTAGGCAGACGCTGGGCGTGACTTTCACAACATGGGCGTGTCACAGCAGCAGTAGCTGCTAAATCGCCAGCATTTCCCCAGTGAATTCCTACAATTTAATTGAACTACTGCAACGTGGATTTCTCGCTTTTGAGGAGGTTACCCTTAGGTTAAACACGCCCAGCTTTATAGCGTTAAATTGCCATAGCATTTGTGGACTATTTGCTAACCATCTTTACAACAACAAGCTTATCAGTCGTATTAGGACATATTTATTTAAATTGCGGGCAACGTAATGTCAAAAATCCTAGGCAAACAAATTTATTGAATGGTATTTAACCTCAAGTTTAAATAAAATAGTTTAGTTCGTAAACACTTTTTGCTATAGTTGTGAATATAGTATATCTTCGATATTATTTATCTAGCTATACTTTTAAGTGTTGACTGTACTTGGAATTGAATAAACCTTAAAGATTTTAACTCAATTCAATCATAATGACAACATTTTTGTCACTAAAATCCAGTTGTTCTTTAACACTTTAATCTCACGTCCATCTTTATTTTCACAAATTTGTTTCGCAGAATTGAGGCTACAAATGTTGTTTATCAATTTGCGCAGATTTATTTTATTGACAGACCTCAAGTCTGGTAATGAGGCGCAATTTTTCCATGCTAATTTTATTTCGAAATGTAGGACAGCAAAAAGTCGGTAAAATTTCAAGGCAAAATGCTTTTAACAATGACAAGCAATCCGGTTTTTTTTTAATGGTAAAATATGGTCTTAAAATTAAAAAATTATATGGTCCAATTAGTGGTATCAGCTTTTTGATTTTATAGCGGGGGATTTTATGTAGAGGAAAAGTTGTAGGACAAATCTGGCGCTTAAAAGTAGGCAATGGTTAAACTGCAGTTGGAGCTCAGAGGACAAAAGTAAACACAAGTAAGGGGTATTCAAAAAGTCGAGCGTTAACTTTTATTTTATTGTTTAATCCTCGGAATGCATCGTTCTGTTCGCTTTATTTATTTCTTTCTTCATTTCCGCACATTGTACTGTAAATCTGTTCGCAGGGGTTTAAGGGTGTTGACTGCACTCCGTTGCACTATGCATTGGTTTGCGAACGTGTTGTTGTTGTGTCCCATGCCCATGCCCATTCCTTCTCTGCTCTTTGGCACTCCCATTTGCCATCACGCCTTAATGTGTCGAGCAACAAATTGCCGTTTCCTTTTCATAATCGCCACCATCGTCGTCAGCTAATTAACTGCTTTCTTTTTTTTTTATATTCACGCGCCATTGTTAATGGTGACGGCTTCAAAGCAACAAAAGAGAGATGCAAAAGTATCTTATGGTGGCTGGCATTGTTCTTGGTTATACCTTGCCCCATTCATGCGATTTGTTAGCTGTGTTGCGCCTTCAAATACCTAATGCTGCATTCTCCATTCGGTAATTATTGTTATACCCTCTAATGGGGGGTGTGTCAATTTGTTAAGAAAAGATGTAACATATTAAGCAAAAATAATTTAAGAATAATTAAAAATAATTGTTTTATTTAAATATTTAATACATTTTTTGTGTAAATATACAAAAATCTTTTAAGCAAGTTCCACAGTCTGTAAAAATCCAGAGACTGGTGCATATTATCCTTAATACTACACCTGTCAGCTGTCATTAATAAGGAAGTCTCTTTTTTTTTACAAGGGTATCGAATATTCTACTTTCTTACTGTTCTGTGCTTTGGGCGGAGAAACACTTGTTGTTGTGTATGCTACTATTGTTGCTGTCATTGTTGTTGTTGCTGTTGTCATCGTTACCTTTTTTATTAAAAAGCTGAGACAACAACAATTCAAAAGTGGCAAAAAAATATAAAAAAAAAACAAAACATTTAGCAGTTGTTGTTGGGCTGTTTCCCAGCTGTGGTGTTAGTGTGCGTGTGTGTGTCTGGCCCCGCCCACATAACCCAGCAGCTGCCCAAGTATGTAAAGAGGCAACAACAATAACGATTCGCATAATATCTGGCCAACATCAGCGGTTCATTTCTTTCTTTCTGCTTTGTATACCCTTTAGGCGTTCAGAACGGGTATATTGTCAGCGTTCTAACAAAAAAAATACTGAATTGAATTCTTACAACTAGTTTAATGTCTTCAGAATAAAAGTAAGCAATTTAAGACATTTTCCAAAAATTTAAATAGGCCCACAAAGCGATAAAAGATTTGATAATAGTTTTCTTTTTGTGATAAATAACAAATCGTCTTTTATTTGAGTTTAAATCGTACATAAATTTGATGAATTATTTTAACTTGTATAGCTTTTAATTTTGACTGCCTTTACGTGACCAAAATTAAAGCCGCTTTTAGTTTAAACCTATAGGACTTTCTTTTCAAACCAAAACTGGAGTAACGGGTATCGCATAGTCGAGCATTTTCCATTAAAGCTTAGCCGTTTGCATGTTTTTATTTCTCATTTTCGTTGTAGTTGTTGGCATTGTTATGGTTGTTTATTGTCTTACTTTGGCCGTGTTTGCCTTTGTAATGTTGCTGTTGTTGCTGTGATTGTAACTGTTATGGTTGTTGTTGTCGTGTTGTCGCATCGTCCTCTGCTGTCAGGCTTAAAGGCAAGTGACAAGTGCAAGAATCCTTCGTACTTACTTACTTACTTACTTAACGGTCCAGGCTTATTTTTCGGCAGCAACGCATACAATAATAACTGTTGGCATCTTTTGTGTCATGCCCACCACCTTCGTCTCCGCGTGCACCTCCTTCTCAACCAGGTCTTTCAGCCCATCACTTCTTGTCTTGCTGTTGCACAAAGAGAAAAAGAGAAGGCAAAAAAAAATTAATATGAAAATGAAAATGATGGCAGAAAGGTTTGTTTGTTTGCGCAAGGCTTCAACTAGAGATATGATGTAGATAGGATATGGCAGTCTGGAGACAGGAAATAAAGGAACGAATGGGGTGGGGAGGGGATTGAAGATGGAGATGGTGAAGTGATGGGAAGCGATATTAGTAAAGTTACATTGCCTGCAGGCGCCAAAAATGTCGGAAAATTATTTAAAGTGTCAAATATGAAAGCAACAAGACTTGGCCAACACACAAAAGACAGTGCAGGGACTGAAGAAAGGAGAACAGAAAGAAATTAGATGAGATGAGAAAGTAAAAGTGAAAGGAAAAGGAAAAATGCGTGTGCTTTTTATCAAAATGACTTGACATTAATTTGAGCTGAAATTTTTCGTTATTAACTGCATAACAAGAGAAATTCCTACATATCCTTAAGCAAAAATGTCTCAAAAAAATATATATAAAATAAAATCCAAAAATAATTGAAATAGTCAAAAATATATATTCAGGCATGGCATAAAATGGAGCTTAAAATTAAAATTAGAAAATAAATTTATTCGAAAAAAAAAAAAATAAATGACAATTAAAATTACTGGTTCATTCAAATCCATTTGATAAATAAATTTATTACATTTATTGCAATTGTGTGCAATAATTGTATTTGAATTAAAGCTTAAATTATTGAAATAACTATGTATAACCACTAATTAACCATTATTTTTAAATAATTATACATTAACTATTTTGTTTTCAAAATTCAATTTTCTAGCCAATTGATAAAAGCAGCAGAGCTGCAAATCAAATTTCTTGCACTCAGTGCACTGTTTTCTTGGTAATTACTTAAGTAATTGAAATTAATTGTAATGCAAAGCATTTAATTACCAGCAACATTAAGCTGGCAATATTTGTTGGCTAAAGCTTTTAATGGCCTGAAGTTGTTGCAGTTAAAACTGAAGCTTTGCAGGGCATAACCCTTAAACGCTTGCGGAAGGACGAATGAACAACTGGGCGGAAGGGGCGGGGCAGGACAAGATGTTTCGGGGCTGCTGGCACTTCATTCTTTTAACGGTGGCCACATGGCGTTCAACGCCTGTTGGGCGCACACAGCGTATACTTAACATTCGTGGCATTCACCGTTGCCATTAGAGAGTCGCCTTTTTGCTGCCATAAATTAAACATAATTAAAATGTAAATGGAGCAGCACAAAGCATACACGCACACCAACACACACGAACAAGCATACATACAAACACAAACATGTGTCGGGCTACTCCTTTGCCACTTGCCTGCTAATTATTTTGTTGTTATTATTGCCATTGCATGGATATTTATGAGGCAATTATTAATTGAAACTCATTTGTCGCTCATTCATTGCTCTCTCGCACTAACTCGCGCTATCTCGCTCGCTCATTGGATCGCATTGTTGATCCTGTGTTGCTTTGTTCAAGGCTGAGCTTACTGCAACTTTAGCCAACCCAATTAATGCAGAGAGCTTTCGCAGCAGCACGACGCATCTCACATTTCATTTCACTTCGTCTCACTTCGCAACGCTTTGCTTTCGGCTCGTCGTGTCTCGTATCTTGTCGTCTCGTTTCGCTTTGCTTCGTTTTCGTTAGTCTATTTGTTGCGGCTCTGTTTTGATGTCTCGCCTGTTGCCATTTCGTTTCATGCGCGCGCTTTTTGTCTCGCACGCTCTTTTTTTTTTTTTTTCAAAAATACGTTTCTTTTTCATTGCGTTACGTTTCGATTCCATTCGGTTTGATTTTGTGCTTACGATGACGTTCGTGTGCTCATCGGCGACAACTCATTGGCAATGCCATTGCCATGTTGTTTCAGTTGGGCAGTTGGCTCCACTTACCGCACTCGCCTGTTGTGTCTGCTCAGCTGCGGCCACGCGTTGCGCGCAACAACAACAGCAACAACAAGAGTAGCAGTATTAGAAATAGCAAAAACAAATACCGTATACAAGAAGAACACCAAAAGTGAAACAATAATAAAAAGCAAGAAAAAAATAGTAAATAAATAACAGAAATGCGTAAATAAAAGTAAACAAGACTTGTATCGCCAAATTTTGTTAAATATTTGATATTCTCTAACAAAAGCAACAACATCCAGACAACAACATCCAACAAACTGAAAGACGTATATAATTTTAATTAAACCAAGTTTTAAGTGTTTGCTCGTTTCTTAGTGTGTTTGTGTGTGAGCTCGTGATGCTGTGTTTGTATGTGCGCAACAGTTCAACTAGGCGGCAACAAAATTTTACACTCATATTTTTACTATGCACAACACAAACTAATCAACAAAAGCAACAACATCCAAAGTCATAACGTGCATGTGCCCCAAAGGTGCTCAGGCAAAAGAGGACAGTACGGAGTAGTGTGTGTGGGGGGGGGGGGGAAGGAGGAAGGGGAGGGAGAAGGGTGGCTAAAAGTACATGGGCCGCTTGACACGTTTCTTGTGCATTCCCAAAGCATTTGCTGTTGACGCACAGCCTCCTGGGCATGTGTGTGTGTAGGTGTGTTTGAGTGTGTGTGTTGCTCTGTGTGTTTTGCCAGTTGTGTGTTTATATTTTATTTTCGTTTCGTTATTTTATACATTTTTTTTTTTTATTTTTTTAATTGCCGCATAGTCATGTCCTTGAGAATCTCACACTCTCTTTGCTTCTTTCTCTCTCTCTCTTCCGCAACGCATGTCGCCAGCAAACACATCTCGCAGAATGTTTATATTTAAACGCATCTCTTGAGAGTTGCAAGCCAAAAAAAATACAAGCGACAAGAAAAAAATTAGAAAAGTCATAAGAAAATGCGCTCATGAGCGTTTTCCATAGAGTATAGCTAAATATATATTTGCGTTGATATTTAGCTCAAACCAAACCAACCGAAACAGTCCCCAATTTCAATCTTAATATTCTACTTGTCTGCCAATTTCTTGAAAGTGAATTGATGTGAATTAAATTAGGGCAAACGATTGTCGTTTCTTGGTTTCCATAATCGAAATGCATTACTTACAATGCCAGACAGATTTAATATTTAGTTTTTGATTGAACAATATTTATTCGACCATAAAAAGTCGCCAATAAGTAGACAATACGAATATCACTGAAAATATTACGCATACGCAATGAATTGTTGCCATTTTTAAGAGTTTGTAACTTTGATTACTCGAGAAATCAGATTTAATACCCATTTTTAAATAAAGTACTATATATTCAAGCCAAGTTTGCCAAACTAGCAAAGCGCTTAAGTGCTTTAAATCTTCACATTTTTTCTCACATTTTTTAATATATTTGCTATTAAGAATTTTCTTTGCTTTTACACAAAAACATCACAGAGAGCAAAGCCAAGACTCTTTCGGAGAGCTCTTGATTATGAAATAGCCGTTTTAACATCCAGTTCCCAACTTACTCCGTCTCACACCGTTACAATTATTTTAACTGCAAAGTAACGGGTATAGCATAGAAAATACGCAGGAATTTTTTCAGTTGACATAAATTACGGTTACCTCAACAGCTTAAGTTTTTACCACCCCTTTTCTTTACTCCTCTTTTTCTTGTTTTTTTTTTTCTATCCTGGTCATACCTAGTATTTCTGACTTTGTCAATTGCTTTGGGTGTTTGAGGGTCTGTGGGGCACTGCCGATTATAACGGAGGTTGGACAGTAATGGCGTTATCGTTTTAGAGCCACTACAAACATGTCTGTGTCCTTCAGTTTTCGCCATTAATGTCGATGTGTTTAAGGGACAGAGTGTCGAGCTGTGGAAGGGCTGCAGACAGTGCAATTTGAGCGACCAGGTGTTGCCATTTCTAGGTGCGAATATTACAATGATAATGAAACGACATTTGCAACATTGCACCTTAATTTGCATATTAAATTCTATGTGCATATGGAAACAGCACAGTTTGAGCTGCTGATATCGATATAGTTGTCAGTGACTATCTTGTAGCGCTTTAGCTTTTTAGACAGTTAAGCCTTATGGAGTTTAATATTATATATTTGATATAACGTGCTTTAAAGTATGGCAAGCCATTTAAATGTTACTTTTGAAGCAGACAATCGATTCTATAGATTGAAATCATAATAAGATACTTTAGAGTGAAAAATTTGTCACATCTTTTTAGAATAATTTAATACGCACATTTGTTAAATTCAATTGAAATGTCATTTCTTTTGAGAGCACCAAATGCTGAGGTTCAGTATACATAAATTGTATTTAAAGGGTTATAACCAAATTTCTGTTTGCCCAATCGAACTGAACTGTTGCCACATTAAACACCATCCAATTGTGTGTGTTTGTGTGTGTGTGCAAATTGTGTGTTTTTATGCGGTGTTTTGTTTTTTGTTTTATTTTGTCTCGTGCCACAACGCTTTCGTCCAATTAAGAAACCATCAAAATAAATCAATAGAAGTGCCCAGACACGACGACCATGTGATATGCCAGCAACGTAAAACGATTCCAATCGTTTGCTTCAAGCTCCAAGCTCTAAGCTGTGAGCTGTGAATATTGGAAATTGAAAATTGCACAAAAAAAGGAAAAACCACACAGACAGTGCGAGATGTGCCCGAAAACATCGAAGACGACACCAGTGCTGCTGATCGCTGGCATTGTGACTGTCATCGTACTTGTGGCGATCACAGGCATAACACTGATCAATAACATTAATTTGTCCAACATAATACGGCTGAATGAGAAGGTGGCTAGCGATAGTGTTAGTGCCAATAATGACAATCAAATGAATGAACTCAACTATGTTAACAATCATCCAAAGAATCTAAATGCCCATAAACAGCATAATTATACCGATGATAATGGCGATTCACGTAGTTTGGAGCAGATACGACAGGAAATGTCATCGGTGGTAATGGAGCCCAAAGTATTGCCGGTCATCTCGCATAATGTTAAAAAGTCCAAATTTAATGATAATGCCAGGGAGGATGAAAAGTCATCCCCATTGTCAATTCCAATGCCGTCTTTATTGCCAGCACAACCATTGGGCGGTGCAGGAGGCAATGATTTGATTGATTACGAGAAGCGCGCCCAAATCGTCAAGGTGAGTTACGCATCGACAGCAGATGGGTCATGATTGGGGGTAGTTGAATTCCGTCTGTATTCGAATTGCGTATCAATTTCAAATATCTGACCTTTGGGGGCCTGTCACAGGTCCCGTCTTCCTCTCACCCCCGCACAATGTGGCAGCTGTTTGGCTGCCACACGGTCTGACAGCAATGTCAGCGTGAAACATGCCATTGTTTTGGCCAAAAAACCAAATACACACACATTACAGAACTTCCACAATTCGCGGTAAAACAAGTAATTAAATAATAGCTAAAGTATTACTCAAATTACGATATGTTATTTTATAAATTACAAGTTAGAGCAAAAATAAGTTCAATTCCCTGAGCTGATTTAGAATTATAAATTAATTTATGTTTAAATAAAAAGTTTTTATGTTTCTTTTATTACATTTGTGTACTGCATAATAAATCAACATTAAATAAAGTTGATTAAAAGTTTATTACTTATTAATTGAGTTAATATGTGTGCATCCTTGCCCTTACCACTTAGTCCCTAGCATGGTCAGCCAGTCAGTCATTAAAAAAAAAATTCTTAATACTTTTAATACAACAAGAAAAGAATAAATTTGATCATTTTTAGACCCCGTACTCTAATAAAGGGTAGAGGGGTCTATTAAGTTTGTCAGAAGCGAAATGTGCGTAACAGGTAGAAGGAGGCGTTTCCGACCCCATAAAGTACATAAAGTCCGTCTGTCCGTCCGTCGTCCGTCTGTATGAACACCTGGATCTTTTAAACTACAAGAGCTAGAACCACCAAATTTGTAATAAAAATTCCGTATTTTTCGCGAGCAGATCAATTTTATTTCAAATCAGTGTCACGCCCCCCCACCGCCCACAAAATAAGCAAAAAACTTGACACACTTCAGAAATAATTGATGTTTTTTGCGAATATCTCCGTAACTATAGCACTTAGGAACACCAATTCTGGTATGCAGGTTCCTAGAAACAGCACACATGCAACGTCATTTAAAATTTTGGCCTGCAAGAACTAAAAAACTTTTAAAATTTACATGCCGCTTTTAAGGTATTTGCTAATATAGTACAGTATTGCAATTCAAAATATGTTTAAAGACAAATTATATCAAACTATCCTGAAAGTTGCATAAAAATCAAATTATAAACAAAAGAACCAGGTAACAAAGTTTTACGGTTAAGCGAAATGCCAATGCATGAATACGAGACAGACAGAAACATACGCTGCGCATGTTTGGCAGCCGTGCCAAGCCATAGTATACATACGTACACGCATATATACATATGTATGTGCATATATATAATGACAAACGAATGTTTTTTTAATATTTAAATTTTATATTAAATACAGTCAGATTTAAATATTAATTTTGAATTGGAATACAAGGAGCCTTTCTTACTTGTTTTTAGTTACAATCGTTATCGATTCGTATTTTGTTATAAAAGTCGATAACTCAAAAAAAATAAAATGTTTAACTCTTTTAGGATTACATAACACTACCGATAATGATTTATTTATCGTTAAATATATCGCTATGTTATCGATTAATAGATTTTTGCCAAATATCGGTTGGTAAAATATGTTTATTTGTTATAGTCAAATATTTAGCCATTTCCAAGTGACTTAAACAAATTACACGCAAAACTGTATTCATGATTTTGAATGCGACTCTCAAGTGTTATCGATTCATTGATCGTTAAAAAATATTGATTGCCCAAATGTGTACAGTTGTTATCATTAAATGAATGTTTAGATCTTATAAGATATAAATGTGCTTGCCAGATAACTTTACTCTGGTTTTGTGTTATTGTTATTACTCTATTTAACCTACACAGGCTCAAACAGCCAATACACACACACACACACACACACCAAGAGATAATGCCCAAAGGGCTGGCAAAGCTGGGGCAATTTTGTAGCCGTGGAGAGGGCTTTGGGGTAGAGGATGGTCGTGAATGAGCAAAAAGTTCCTGTTACGCCCACATCAACGCCTTAAACACGCACGTGACAAGAGCAGCAGAAACATTTGCCGTTGCTTCACCAGTCTCCACTGTCCTTTCGCAGGCTAACGGTTCTCAGTCCTCCATGCTCACATCTCTGTATTGGGGTCTAAATCCTGACGTTTATTACGCGCACTTGGCTCACCTGGGTGCCGGTAACCGGTAACCGGTAAACGGCAAAGGTCTGGCCTGTTACCAGCACTAAGCATTTGCCAGCAAGCGTACACTGAAAAAAACCTGAGCAACTTAATAATTAAGTCAAATCAATTTAGTTAAAAATATTTAATACAAGAAAACAAAATAAACTTTTGTTAAAAATTGAATTTTTGGAAAAACACTTTATTTCAAACTAATTTTTTAGCAGTGTAAACTGTCTCTGTTCCACTCGTACGCGCTGGCACTGTGTCTGTCCCTTTGCTACGACCGTCAATTGCTTTACGCTTTCTCGACTAGAGTGCCGTGTCGAGGCCTTGGCCAAAACGAGGCGCTAAACAAATTCAAACTGCAATTGCAACTGCAACTTGCCACTGCCACTTGCTACTTGCCACTTGGCATTGCAACAACAATAACAATAAATAACCACATGGCCAGGATACGCGATGCGATTAATTTTCTGTCTTACAGTTTTCGCTTTTATGGCCTCAACAAACAATTTCAAACATTTTTCCCTATCAGGCCCTTCTCAACTAACAAGGTGAACACTAAAATTGATTATCAAACGTGTTTTTTGAGTTCATTCCAAACGAATTTCAATTCATTTTCACATTCATACCTGAAATTCCAAGCTGAACTTCCAAACGGCAATTTCCAATAACAAATTGTTAAGGAATTTACTAACATTTATTGTCAACATAGTTTACAAAGTGTATACTTCAATAATATAAATATCAGTTTATTTTTAAATGCTTTTGGCAACATGGCATGTAAAATATTTGCATTTTTAAGGAAAATTTTAGCAGGTAATTTAATTTGCCATTTAAAGATTGGAAGCAAAAGGACAAAGAATACCTTTGTATTTGGCAAATAGTCAGAATAACACAACAAACACAATCCTGTTATTAAAAACTAGAATTTAAATTGAAATAATAAAATAAATAAACTGCAAAACCTTACAAATAAAACGAACTTTTATTTGTCATAAGGATTTTCGCTTCATTAGACCACGTACTCTAGAAAAGAGTAGAGGAGTCTATTAAGTTTGTCTAAGCTGTGAATAAGCCGTGTTTTAAAAACTAGGCATAACAGGTAGAAGGAGGCTTTTCCCTCTCCATAAAGAATATGTATTCTAGATCAGCGGAGACGTTAAAGCAATTGTCCATCTGCGCGTCTGTCCGTATGAGCACCGCGATCTTCGAGACTATAAGAGCTAAAGCCACCAAATATGGAATGAAAGTCCGTCTTTAGGTCAGACAGATCAAGTGCCTTTCAAATTTTTGACACGCCCCCTATCACTTCCACAAATTGTAAAAAAAAAACTAAAATCACCTCATAAAAAAACAATTTTTACATCACCATAAATTGGAAAAGGCTTGAGCTATCGGGACCAAATTTACACACCATGTGTATGGTACCATAACTACCCTTACCAAGTTTGATCCGAATCGAACAACTATATTTTATAGGACAAATCAATAAACAATTTATTGTTTGTAGGGAAAAATGTGCACAAGAATGAGTACGTGGTCTTTTACAGTCGAATCCCTCGACTGTAGCCGTTCTTACTTATTAGAAATACTAGAAATAAGGTCAAATTACCTAAAGTAATTCTCATAAACATGTGATTTTCACACGTTATTTAAAACAATTATTAAATTTATGCTACACATTTAAATGTAGTTTCAAAACAATTTGAGTTTAAGAATTGTTAATTTCTTAGCTTTTATACACTTTTTATATGATAGTTATATTGATTTTAATACATAATTACTTTTTTTCACATATTATAAATTTATGCAAATATTCAATATTTTAGTGGCAACAAGAAAGAAAAGTACAGTCGAGCGCGCCCGACCGTATAGTACTCTCTGCATTTATTCCCAATTATAATGTTAAAATCGGTATCCGGTATCGTTATCGGTATCGGTTAAAACAGCATGCAAGTTTGAAAAGTTTTGTTTGTTTCTTACGGGAAAAGGGGGCGTGGCAGCTAAAAATTTTAAATGGCAATGCATTTATACTGTCTCTAGGAACCTGCATACTAAAATTGGTGTTCCTAAGTACAGTAGTTATTGAGTTATTCGCTTAAAACAACAATTTTTTTTCGAGGTATGTCTAGTTTTTTGCTCATTGTGGGCGAATGGGGCGTGGCATAAAAAAAAAAAAGATTCTTGTATTGACTGACTAAATATCGAGTCGATAGAGACCAAATTCGAACTTGTAGCTCTTACCATCTCTGAAATCTGTGTGTTCATATGGACAGACAGACGGTCAGACGGACAGACGACTCGGCTTGTGATGCTGATCAAGAATATATATACTTTATGGGGTCTGCCACGCCTCCTTCTGCCTGTTACATACATTTGCACAAACCCAATATACTCTTGCAGAGAGTATAAAAACATTTCTAAGCTGCCAACTAATAAAAATTGTTGTTACAGTTTTAACAAAAGACTGTTATTGCCACAAACAAGTTGACAATATTAATCCGATTATGTCAAGCGATAACAAATTTGAATAGACTTTGAAATTATAAGAATATATATTTAATTATTTTATTGAAATATTATTATTTGTCTGCCTTGTAAAGCTATTCAAATGGAAGATGGAGGTGGCCTTAGTTGAAGTTCAACACGAATTCATAAATCAATTTCAATTCTAGAATTTTATGCAGCACAAAGACAGAGATAGAAAGAGACAGAATGAACAAGAGAAGGAGAAAGATAGATGTAGTAGAGAGAAACACACGCAATGCAAATGCCATTTAAATGAAATTCCATTTATTGACTGCTGTAATAAATATTTCGCATACACACAAATACACACAGAGGTAAATTGTAATATCTGTCGGTGTGTGTAAATATTACAGGTAGTTTAGCATGCGAATACATTCATTTGTTCATTCAATTGCGGATGCGTACAAGATTCATGAATGTTTCTTGTTCAAACATGTGCACGCCTCACATTTCACTTAAACAAGCCGAACTTCTGGCGGTGAAAGGAGAAAGTATGGCAGTTTGAATATGGAAACACACACGCACATACACACACACACACACACGTACATACACTCAGTTTAACTCATTTAGGATAACACATTTCCTGGCAGCCTTAGAAGCCATTTGCCTCCTTCTCTCCTCAACTGCTGTTTTCATATTCAGGTGCGTAGCTTCTGCTGTTGTCAGCTTTAAGATGTATGCACAATTCACGGCAGTTAAAATGGCAATCGCACACGAATACACTGAAGAAAATTATGTGGGTTGCAAAGCTTTAATTACATGGCGTATAAGCAATTTCTTTATAAAAATAATACATAATTTTAAATCAATGTTTTCAACATTTCTAACAACAAAAAAGTATATAAAAGCTGAATGAAAATAATTAATTAAAAGCAAGTATTTTATGTATTATTTTAAACTAACAATTTGAACTGAATTAAATAAATTTGATCATTTTAGTGGTACAAAACCGAATAGATAGCCAAATTTCTTTTAAATTAAAATACTTTTTGTTAGTATACAAATTATTATTCTTATTTATAAACCAAAACTCACAGCAAAGTTTCTACAAAATATATATAAATTATTTAATTTTAAATTTATAAAAAGTATAAAAATCAAAATAAAAAATACATTAAACAAAAAATATTTCTAAAATAAAATAATTATAATATAATTCTTATAATATAATTAATAAAATTATTCTTCAAATAAAATTCATTTTATTAAATTAAATTTTTTTTTTTTAACTAAGCCAATTAAATGATTAAATGCTATGTTTAGAACTCTAGTGCTATTAAAAATAAAAAATAAATAAATGGACTAACTGCTTAGTGTTTAAATTTTAAATATTCAATTGTCATATTAACTAAAAATGAAGAATATTTTCAATTAGGTATCATAGATTTTTAAAGATTAAAACTTCGAATTTTGTCTTATTGTGGACTCAATTTCAGCGTTGCCTAAATATTTGCTACTAAAAGCAGTTTTTTGATTAGTGCACAACAATAAATTTAGTTGAAATTGGCATTCAATTGATAACCCCAATAACCCCGAAATGGATGGACATTTACTAAGACTACGCAGGGCGCAGTTAATCAGCTTCAAGTGGGAAGGGGGAAGAATGAAGTGGAAACAAGAAACGGAAGCAAACACTAAAAGAGGAAGTGTGGGGGTCAGTTGATAATGGATTTCAATTGGAGTTTCATTGCACACATTGCACGAGAAGCTAATAATCGAATTTCATTCATTTATTTAATCTACCTTCGGTCAAGTTTCAAGTTCTACAGTTTTACCTTTACTCTATTGCTTTCCATTTGTCTCCCTTTCTGTTGATTTGTTTTGTACCCTCAAGGTATACGCTTTTTTCATTCAACAACTAGAACTGTTGTCAACTTTTTAGCAGCGACTGTGTGTTGTTCTGTGGAGTGGGCGTTCTAGGGGCACCTACAATCCAAGGTGAGCCACTACAACTGACCGCCAAAAGGTACAAATACACAGCACTCGAACTATGGATGGGTCAAAGTCAATCAGAGAAGCCCCCAAACAGCTTAAGGAATGCATAAAGCGCAGTATCAATCGCTTGTTTGCTGGGGAGTGGCAGGGAGACGGTCAAACAGTGGGGAGTGAGCAGCATAACAGAGCTAGTCCCACTGTGCAGACAGCGTTGCATTTATCAATTCAATCCCAGCAAAGCAACTCAAATATGTCAAAACAGCCAGTGGCTGACTACAATATACCCGTAAAACTAAACAAGAATAAATAAATAGCTGAAAACAAGTATTTTGTGCTCGAATTGATAAAATATTGAAGTAAACTACGCCTGACATTATTGACTATATTTTTAGACTGCAATTTCTACATACAGCCCGTACTTTTCATTTAGTAACAGGTATAACAATGACAACGTTCACTGCGTTTATGTTAACGTTGACGCTGACGCAGACGTTGACGTCGCTGCTGACACTAACCTAGTTTAAAGCTTTCGCTTTAGTTCTAGCTTTAGTTCTGGCTCTGGCTCTGACAATTTCTCTGCTTGGACATTTGTTGCTTTATTTTTGTTTCTGTTTTGGTTTTTGTTTTTGTTTCAGTTTCTGTTTTTATTCGGCCAACCTTGTTGACCATTCGCCCGTCTGTTTCATTGTCAATGGAAGCCAGAGTGCTAGTGGGCTAAAATGACCATCGAAATGGCTATTGATGACTTGACATTGTTGCAGGATTGGGAATTCTTCAATGCTGAACAAAAACATGACATCAAATAATGCATGCTAAACAAAACACAACAAGCTTCATCTTTGGTAATTCCAGTTGGCTTATTTTGAGGCTAATTAAAGAACGTTTACGGGTTAATAGAAATATTGAATAAATTTTTAACAATTGTTTTAAGTTAGCCGTTGTGTATGCTGAAAAAGTCAGTGATTATTTGGATTTTTATCGCTGCAAACCTATTTTGTAATCAGAAGTACTTAAGAAAGCTCTTAAGGGTAGAAAAAATTATATATATTTTATTTACATAGACTTGTTTACATATACCTAACATTTTTGAAATACTTTCGACTTATCTGTTTGTGTGTTAAATGTGATTTTTACAATTTTTTATTGTTTTACTTGACACTATTTCGATATGAGTCTATTTTTAGATTCGAAATTTATAGACTTGCATGTTTTGGCCTCCCTTCGTGCTTATATTTCTTGGGAGCAATCAATTTCATCTTTCATTCCCCCCAACTTACACACCTCCACTCTCCACTATTAACATAGATAGCTAGTATTCCATTAGGAAAACTTTGTCTCCGTTTTTCTTGCCCCCTATGCAATCTCATATTTTCGTAATAGTTTGGCAGCGACACACACACACACACACACCCACACCCACACACATACAAAAGCACACTTAAACATTCACACAAATACACTTGTTGTTGTTCTTTTCTTTAAGTTAAGTTTGACTTCATTCCTTGGTTAAGAGAAAGCATACAAAACACCCACACGACCACATAAATAGTTGGTCGGTAGTTTGCGATATCCGTCAACTGTAGAGTTAGAGTATATGCTACTGAGTTTTATGTAGATGGCAAAGTCAGAGTAACTTAATTTGTGCATGCAAAGTTCTACGAACTTCTTATTTTTACCCCAAGTTAAAGTTTGTTTAATGAAGAAATCGATTAAGAAGAGTTAAACCAAAAACAAGTAAGAAAGGCTACAGTCAAGCGAGCCGACTGTAAAAGACCCCGTACTCCTTCTAGTGAGAATTTTTCCATACAAATGTCTCGTTTTCCGCCGATTTGTCCTATGGGAGCTATAGGCTATAGTTGTCCGATCTGGACCAAACTTGGTGAGGACAGTTATAATGGTACCATACACGTACTGTGTAAATTGGTCCCGATAGCTTCGATAGTTTGCAAGTTGTAGTGTAATAAAAAAAGTCTTATACAATTTGCGGTTGCGGTAGGGGGCGTGGCAAAAATTTCAAAAAAACTTAACCTGCCTGACATATAGACGGACTTTCATTGCAAATTTGGTGACTCTAGCTTTTGTAGTTTAAAAGTTCCAGGTGCTCATACGGACGGACGGACGGACAGACAGACGGACAGACAGACGGACAGACAGACAGACTGACATTGCTATATCGTATCGACTGTTGATGCTCAAGAATATATATATATACTTTATGGGGTCGGCCTAGTTCTGCCTCCTTCTGCCTGTTACGCACATTTCGCTTCTGACAAACTTAATAGACCCCTCTACTCTTTTTTTCAAAAGTACCGGGTCTAATAAAAGACAGAAAACCAGCTAAATCTGAAAGTTATGGTTGTTTAAAGCTGTATGCCCCTTAAAGTGCCTAAATGTATGCTATTCTTTTTCTATTACGCCTTAAAATGCAGTGTAACTAACTAAATTGAGTGACGGGTATTTCTTTAGTCGTTGTGCAGCTTCTTACAAGTTTTTTTTTACGATTTTTGTTTTTTAACTATTCAAAAGCAGCGACGCCAGCCGCAGCAGCAGCGTCGTCAGCGCCATCGTCTTTCGCATTATTTTATGGCCTTAAGCAAATTATTTTCCCTCGGCTTCAAAAGAGTTTGGCAAAAACTTTTGTGTGAAACTTGCGTGTAAATGTATGCGCGTGTGTGTGTGTGTGTGTGTGCTTGGGGGTGTATGTGTGTGTTTGTGTGTTTACTGGTGTTGGTGTATGCATATTTTTACAAAAATTTTAAAGTTACTCCTTTGCTTTGGCGCTGCTTTCTTTGCTTTCTGTTTTCCCTCTTCCGTCGTTTCCGTTTCTTTGAATTTCTTTTATTTCCGTTTGCTGCCATTTGCATTGTTTTTGCAATTGTTGTTAGCCCCGCGGCATTAAGCTGCAAAGTTTGTGGCTAAAACTTACGTCTGCTGCTCCAAAGATGCATTCGCAATTTGCATTAAATTATGCTTGCCCCTTGACCCTGCCAACAAAATTTGCAGCTGCGTATTTTGAGGCAATTACAAGATGATAAAAGAAAGGCAGCAATTGCTTTAAAAGTGGCTATAAAATGGCTGACACCATGACTGACAGCGGCATATGCCAAGTGCCATCTGCCATTTGCCATTTGCCACGTGCTACAACAACCAACTTGCCACATCCACACCCGTATCCGCATTCGGATTTGGATTCGCATTCGCATTCGCGTCAGGTCAAGTGCAAAATCAGCCCAAAGCCGAAAAACAATTCCCAGCGTTAAACAGTGCTACCTTAGTGATGAAAACACCAACTAGGCATAAATTAAGCGAGGGCCAAAGAGGCGAAGTAGGACCAAAAAGGGTTAGGACAGGACCTAAAGCGGGTTTGGTACCCACTGAGTTGAACCAGCGGAAGGATGCAATTGCTATGTGTGGTGTGTGAGGCATTTCAGGCAACTGTGTGTGTGCGTGTGTGTGTGTGAGTGTGTGTTTGTGTCACACGGTCCGTACGTTTTCACGTTTCGTTGCGGAAATGATGTTCCACACACACATACACATGCCCAAACACACACACACACACAGTCATCAATCCCCTTTAGAGATGAACACGTGACGTCACGAGAACGGCTAGGACTACATAAAAATTATTTTCAACGAAATTTAAACAAAAAATATAAGAATTTTTTGTGATTTTTCTACCCTTAAGATCTAAGAGCTGTTATATTTTAGAACCTTAATGTCCACGATTCGATTAATATACCTTATTGAAAACATTAAAACTAGCACTATTTATTACCAAATGTTGATAAATTAATTTGTTAAATTTTTGACAAAAATAACACAAAATTTTAAAAAATGGCGTTGATCCAAAAATTGTAGTATTTAAATTACAATCGATTGTCATAGTTCAGCGCAGTCCAAAAAATAGTCTATCCTTCGCTTCATTTGACTGAGTTATGTTCTTTCAAGTCCTAAACCCAATCCATAAATTTCCAACTTAAGTCGTGCTGGTTCTAAATAATGAGGCCCGCGTTCAACTCTAGTCACACACACACTCACACGTTCACACAGAACCACACACACGTTTGGTGGGCACGTTTCGTGCGACGTTTGCACATTTGAAGGATGTAACTTAATTCGTAATGAAGACGTGCAAACTGAAACTACAGCTGCATAGCTACACACGCACACACCCAACAATATACGTATGTGTATGCCACATATTTATCCTATTTTGAGCCACCACAGTGCAAAAAAAAAAAAAAATTTTCAATCAATCAGTCAAATCCATCAAGCAATTTCCGTAAAATTAGTCAAGCTGATGATTTACTGCTACCATTTCTACCCCAAACACTAGTGCTTGGTCTTCGTTTCAGCCCCCACTTCTGCTTAGGTCATTTTGAGGTCGCAGAGCACCCCTTTTTTTATGCTTTACTCCCTTCCTAAGCGCCTCTCCTTTCCCTCTTTGAGTACAACTTCAATTGTCACTTCGTGGCAAACTGCAGTTGTTGTTTAAAGCTCGTGAATTAGATAAATAATCGTAAGGACTTTTCCTGCTTGTGCTTAGATACATTCAAGCTTTAATCAGATTCAGTACATTTAACTTTAAATAGAGATCAAAATACACTCAGCGCTTAATTTAAGGAAAGCTGGAATGCTGGATTGATGAGTTAAAATCGCATTACTCGCCCTTTTTGATGTCTTAGAAAATACTGTATTAATAAGTTAAATTAAAAAAGTTGTTCCTAAATTATTGTTAGTTTTTTTAAGACCCCTACGTATAAACTTTTAACCTAATCAAACAAATTTAAATTAAATTAACTAATAAAAAAATATATTTAAATTCAATTTATGGTCTGAAATCATTAAAATTGTTACTTTCCTTTTGCTCTGTTTGCTAAGGACTGTTTCCATTTATCTTCTTTATCATTTCTTCACGTACTTTCTTCGTTCAGTGTAAGTTTCCTTGTTCATTTGTAATTCGTTTTAAGCGTTTTGACTCTTAATTCAGTGCTTTTCCTCCTCTGAGGTTTGGAATTTCGTTTAACACTCCGGGGGGCATACTGGGTTGGACTTTTGTCACCGTTAATTGTAGCAAAGCATTTGCCAGGGTTGCCAAGGCGTGTTATCCAATTTGATTTGCATTGGGTAAGGTTGGCAAAAGGATTGGCTGCATAATTTCAGAATCTTAAGTATTCAGCATATATACTAAAGCAATTGTGACGACAGCTTGGGTTGACAATTGGACACGTTGGACCTTGAACGCACAGCACAAAACAGAACAGCACATCGAGGTGTACGAATGTGCCCAACTTTAATTAATTACCGGAAAACTGTTAATATTTGCATTGCCTCAAAGACCGCGACCAAGCGACAAGAGAACTGCTGAGCAAACACAAAGAGCGCAACGTGGCCCAAAGCGAACAAGCGATGCAAAGACCCGACTGTCGTACCCCGAGCACCGAGCACCGGACACCGAACCCCGCAGGACGAACCACAAAACCCGACTCCACCCTTTCCCTCTCGCTCCTGCTTTCTACGAGCCACAATGAAACCCGAGTTGAGCCGCTGAAGCCCAACAGCAGGCACAGAAGAGGTTTTTTTTTCTGTTATACTATACCCAGTGATTATGTACAAAATGGGTATACACAATTAATGATACTCGCTGGGAAAGGCTAATATAATAAACTAGATAAAAAATTCTTAAAGCATAATAATTAATAGACAAAATAGATTTTTTTTTCGGATCAGTCAAAGAAAATATAGAAACACATTTTTATACCCTTGCGGAGGGTATATTGTTTTTGTCACGATGTTTGTAACGCATTGAAAGAGGCGTTTCCGACCCCATAAAGTATATATATTCTTGATCAGCATCAACAGCCGAGTCGATATAGCCATGTCCGTCTGTCCGTCTGTTTCTATGCGAACTAGTCTCTCAGTTTTAAAGCTATCGTGATGAATCTTGGTACACATGTGTATTCTCTCTGCACGCTGTTCATATGTTAAAATCGGATCACTATATCATATAGCTCCCTTAGAAACAATCGGTTAAAAATGCTGAAAATGCTAAGTATGAAAATTTTCAGTGTCTCTTGAACGATTTGAACCAAATCGCAATATGCATTCTTCACCGTTTTCCATTAGCTGACCAAATTTTATTCAGATCGCACTACTATAGCATATAGCTGCCATAGGAACAATCGGTTGAAATACTTAGTATGAATATTTTCTGTCTGTTGTTTGATTTGAAACGGACTACTATATCATATATTATTTATTTTATTTAGTATAAATAAATTTGGTGAGTTAATTAAACAAACTTAAATCAATTAAACATATATGATTTTACTAGGTAATTCCATATTCATGCATTAATGGACTTTGTATATTAAGCCCATAAAAATATTGAAGGGATGACCATTTTTAAAATTTACGACCAGGTATAAGGTATATGTCAATACCGATCCAACTCAACGAATTTGTATAAATTTTCTAATATTATTTTTTACGCTGCAAGGGTATTTAATCTTCGGCGTGCCAAAGATAACCTTTTTTTCTTGTTCAGACTTGATATTTATTTTTTTTTAATTTCAAAAATATTTTTTTTATTTTCTTATATTTCTGCTGTTGTCTAAAACCAACTAAGTATTAAATTTATATAAATATTTCTTTAATTTTGTGTAATTTTTTCATAAATAAATTTATTTGTTTAACTGACTTACCTACAGGGTATTTGCTGGCTGCAACACTTTTTTTTAACAATTTATTACTCCTTTTTTTTTTTGTTTTTGGCTGTGTGCTCGTAATTTAATTTCTGCACAAAAAAAAGGCGCTCAAAAGTATGCAATGCAAAATTATGTTATGCCGATGCCGCCATACACACACACAGACACGAACACTGCATGTAGTGGTGTGTATACCGGATGTGCTGTGAAGCAGAAACGACAGTATGTATGTATAAACGAGGCCCAAAACGAAATTTCGCTATGTCCATTTTGTTAGCATTTTTTTACTTTTTTTTTTTTTTAAACTGCTGCACATGTGTAAGAGTTTGTCTGTGTGTTAGTTCGTAGTGATTTCAATTCAATTGAGTTTTGAATAGCATATAAAATATTCGAAAAACATGCAAAATTATTTCAGGTGCATGCCACTTGCAACCGCAAACAAAGTCTTTGACCTTGGGCAAACAATGTCGATTACACTTATGCAAATGGCTGCATACTTATAGACACAACTGTGGTATTAACTCCAACGTGTGATTTGCCAACGCAAACGTTTTAAAACAGTACAAGCTCTTGGCTTTTATTCCATGAAGTATTACGCGTATTAAGAACTCGAATTGGGTGCAATATAATTTTTGATATATTAAGTTTGTGCTAAAAGTTATTGCCACATTAATGGAATATACAAAAAGCCGTTTAAACTTCAAACAAACTATGTGTTTTAACTTTATAAATATGAAGGAAGTCAATCAAAAAGCTGCATAAATGTTTATATAGATTTAATAGTTGGCTTGAAATGAAAATAAAATAGTGTCTGTATGGGGAAATTTTTATAGAAAGAGTATAGAGTAAATGTAATTAACATTGTGTTGTTCAGAGCAAAAGTTATACAGCCAATTTTATAAGAGACGGCACATAGAATTCTATTAAATGGAAATCTTATTTTAATGCCAAGACCATTTCAAATAAAACCAAGTTTTTGCCGAACAAATTTAATCCGAATTATTATTGAAAAACAATTTGTAAAAACTTTAATTATATTAAAACAAGTAAAAAAAGTACAGTCGAACGAGCCCGACCGTATAATACTCTCTGCTTTTATTCCCAATTATAATCTAAAAATCAGTATCCGAATATTACAATAGATAGTTCTTGTATTAGAACACGTTAAAACATACATATGTTTGTCTGTATGCACATACCAATTCGTTTGACGTTAAATGTATGCACATACATATGTATGTGTGTATGTATACTATTGGTCGGCACGGCTAGCGCTGTCTCTCTCGCACTCATGGCATTGCGGTCGAATATACACTTTATTGCTTGTTTTCTTTTTTGTTTATGGTCGGATTCTTATGAAACTTTCAGGAGAGTTTGACATGATTCGTCTTCAAACGAATCATAAATAACAATACTGTACGATAAGAACAAATGCCTTAAAAACCGCATGCAAATTTTTTATTTCTTACGGAAAAAGGGGGCGTGGCAGCCCAAAATTTTAAATGTCAATGCATTTGTGCTATCTCTAGGAACATGCGTACCAAAATTGGTATTCCTAAGTGCCATAGTTACTGAGATATTCGCCGAAAACATCTAATTTTTCCGAGGTATGTCTAGTTTTTTGCTCATTGTGGGCGAATGGGGCGTGGCATCGAAAAAAAAAAAGATTCTTGTATTGACTGACTAAATATCGAGTCGATAGAGACCAAATTCAAACTTGTAGCTCTTACCATCTCTGAAATCTGTTTGTTCATACGGACAGACAGACGGACAGACAGACGGACAGACGGACAGACGGACATGGCTATATCGACTCGGCTTGTGACGCTGATCAAGAATATATATACTTTATGGGGTCTGCCACGCCTCCTTCTGCCTGTTACATGAATTTGCACAAACCCAATATACTCTTGCAGAGAGTATAAAAACAAGGGTATAATGATTTTTATTTACTTAATTTTACTGTTGTTCCTTCACAACTTGAATTAATTATAATTATATATTATTTACAATTAGAGTTATAACTATAAGCTATAAGTGATACGAGAGATGATGAGGTACAGGGTCCACATCCATGCTTGAACTTCACATAGCATGTTAGTTCTATTTGTGACACGTCGGCAGCTTAGAGCTCTAAGCTATTGACAAAGCCGACTTATATACCAAACAAATTTTTTAAAACATTTAAAGTGAAAACATAAATTCTAACTTGCGGGTATTTAAGACTGTAATTCAGTTTTAAAATTGTCTAAAATTGTTTTTAAAATATGTAAAATTTAACTATAAATTGACAAATACAATAAAATGTTGCCTACTTTTCAGCGTAATTTAATTGAAAGAAAGGAGCAGCACTCAACTATTTTAATACCTAGCCCATTTAAATGATTAATATATACGAACATACTACATTATACTTACGTATACTTTTCCTTTTTCCCTTTGCAGATGATGGAGCACGCCTGGCATAATTACAAGCTCTATGCTTGGGGCAAGAATGAGCTGCGTCCATTATCGCAACGTCCACATTCGGGTAGCATTTTTGGATCGTATGATTTGGGTGCCACAATTGTGGATGGCCTGGACACATTGTACATAATGGGCCTGGAGAAGGAGTATAAGGAGGGACGGGATTGGATCGAACGCAAGTTCTCGCTGGACAACATCAGTGCCGAGTTGTCGGTGTTCGAGACAAACATTCGCTTTGTTGGCGGCATGTTGACACTTTATGCCTTCACCGGTGATCCATTGTACAAGGAGAAGGCCCAGCATGTGGCGGACAAACTCTTGCCCGCATTCCAAACACCCACGGGTATACCCTATGCGCTGGTTAATACCAAAACTGGTATGGCTAAGAATTATGGTTGGGCCTCTGGTGGTAGCTCGATACTTTCGGAATTTGGCACATTGCATCTGGAGTTTGCCTATTTGAGTGACATAACCGGCAATCCATTGTATCGCGAACGTGTCCAGACCATTCGACAGGTGCTCAAGGAGATTGAGAAACCCAAGGGACTCTATCCCAACTTCCTTAATCCAAAGACAGGCAAATGGGGACAACGTAAGTAGAATTTAGTCTATGGTTTATCAAAGTGTTTAATATGCGACCTTTTACATAAAATTGATGTAAATGTTTGAGCTTTGTACTGTGAAACATAGAAGTTTTTAGACCCTGTACTCTAAAAAGAGTAAGGGGGTTTATTAAGTTTGTCAGAAGCGAAATGTTTGTAACTGGTAGAAGGAAGCGTGGCCGACCACATAAGGTATATATATTCTTGATTAGCAGCAAGTCGAGTTGATATAGCGATGTCCGTCTGTCCGTCCGTACGTATGAACACCTTGATCTTCGAGACTATAAGAGCTAGAGCGACCAAATTTGAAATGAAAGTCCGTCTATATGTCAGACAGATTAAGTTAATTACAAATTGTTGCCACGCCCCCAACCGCCACCGCAAACGGTAAATAAACATTTTCATAGCACTATAAATTGGAAAGGACTAGAGCTAACGGGCCCAAATTCACACATAACATGTGTAGTACCAATTAAAATACGGATCGGAAAACTATATACTATAGCTGCCATACAACAAATCGGTTTAAAGCTGCCTATTTCTATGAAAAATGCACCCTAGATTAAGTACGAGGTCTTTTACAGTCGGAAGACAGTAGCCTTACTTGTTTTTAATGTAACCGATTCATATAATTATGGTCATAAAAAGATAAGAATTTTTGATAGTTTATAATTCAAATTTCCCAAAATCATGTGTTCTGAGAAATAAAAACTAAAAAAACTTAATTTATTTTGCGTGCTTTTGAGCTTAATTGGAAATCTCATTTCCATTTGCAGTTCACATGTCGTTGGGTGCACTGGGTGACAGCTATTACGAGTACCTGCTGAAGGCCTGGCTGCAATCCGGCCAGACAGACGAGGAGGCTAGGGAAATGTACGACGAGGCCATGTTGGCCATAATGGACAAAATGGTGCGGACCAGTCCCAATGGCCTGACCTATGTGTCTGATCTAAAGTTTGATCGATTGGAGCACAAAATGGACCATCTGGCCTGCTTCTCGGGTAAGGCCCATAAATGTATACTGCAAATGAAATGGTTTTAAACTCCGTTGGTTGACAGGTGGACTGTTTGCCTTGGGCGCAGCGACGCGTCAGAATGAGCACACAGATAAGTACATGGACGTGGGCAAGGGAATAACCAACACCTGTCACGAGAGCTATATACGTACACCCACTCAACTGGGACCTGAGGCCTTTCGGTAAGTTGTTTACACACACGCACACGCACACTTCAATCTTTTAATCATTTAATGTTGGGGATTTTTAGTTTCAGTGATGCGGCGGAGGCACGTGCTCTGCGTTCCCAGGAGAAGTACTACATCCTCAGACCAGAGACATTTGAAAGCTATTTCGTTCTATGGCGTCTCACGCATGACCAAAAGTATCGCGATTGGGGCTGGGAAGCGGTTTTGGCTCTGGAGAAGCATTGCCGTACCGCTCACGGCTATTGCGGTCTGCGCAATGTCTATCAGCAGGAGCCGCAGAAGGACGATGTCCAGCAGAGCTTCTTTTTGGCCGAGACGCTCAAGGTAAGTGTGGCTTTGACACAAGACTGCCAACTAATCCATTTAAATTATGCTTCTCACTTGCAGTACCTGTACTTGCTGTTCTCGGACGACTCTGTGCTGCCGCTGGATGAATGGGTCTTCAACACGGAGGCGCATCCGTTGCCCATCAAAGGTGCCAACATTTACTATCGACAGGCGCCCGTGACGCTGCCCGCGTCGAATGTCTCGTAAGCTCCCACGCAGTTTCAAAGGCTAAATGATGGCAACATGGAGTTCCCTTAATTATTAAAGCACTAAATATAATTCTCTTATTGTATACTTTCTCCTTGTCTATGTTTCTATCTTGAACAATTTTTTGTGTATTTTTTTTATTTAAAAATTTGCCTGTTAAGTTAGGTAGTCTATGATTTCTAAAAATATTATTTAAATTGATGACGTAATGAGAAAAAGCTACGTAAGGCAATATGTAATTTAAACTTTGTGTTCGCCGAGCAGTCAATGAGTAATCAGCTAAACTTTCTATGTAAAATATTTATGCAGCAACTTAATTAACAATTAGCAATTTTCCCTTTTAAGTAGTTACTACTATTACTTAATAATCTCTATCCTTCTTAGCTCTCGTGTTGTATGCTATATCAATACAGACGGCGCAGTTTTGACAATTTGGCATTTGGTTTCAAATGCAAAAGCCACAATTAATATGGTAATAGACCAAACACACACATACACATATTATACACACACATACACACATATGCATAGATGATTTCTATAAGCAATCTCAGGTGTTCGAATTATAATTTATGATTTCCGTTTCCGTTGCATTTCGCTTATCATTTCCGTTTATAGATCATCAACTCGCAAATACTTAAATCTCAATCAATTTTCCAACTCTCTAAATCTCTCTCTTTGTCAAATGATATAGAAGTGTAAAACTCTAACACAATATTCTATAACAATTATATTTCTACTATATATATAGACATAGATAATCGCATAGAGAGCACACTTTCTAACTTAATATGACTAGCATTTTGAACTATATATTCTTTAAATATATACGTATATATATATGTAAACAACTCGCAACATTCGATGTCACACTCTGGGTTCAACACATATTTAGGAGCTTTGTTTTGTAAATATTTCGCTAGCGGCAAAATGAAGGCATCTATTGAAGGAAAATGTAAGGAGAGGAGAGGAGAGGAGAGAGGAGAAAAGAAGGTTTATAAATCAAATCAAATAATTGTCAAGTTATTATTATTATAATTATAATTATTATTGTTTATATGGTAGCCGAAATATATACAAACATATACATATAAATATAAATATAATAATTAAATAATTATTGTAATAGCACCTAGCTTACTTTAAACAAATGTAACGCATATTACTTTACATCAGCATCAAGCGAAACGAATCTTAAATATACATAAAGTTATAATAACAATTAATTAAAAGTAATAATATAAAAAAATTATGAAAATTATGTAGGCAATTTGTTAAAACAAAATATTTATACAATTATACAACAAATGCAAAACAATTTAATTTTAAACAATGTAAAGGATTTTTTTTTAATAATCTTAAGCCTAAGGATATATGGATAATAATGATATTAATTATAATACAAATAATATTAGTTTAAATCTCCATAAATAAACCACTAAAACAATAACAAGAAAACAGTAAACCAAGAAAAGAAATAATAGATCATTGCTAAAAATGATAATTATTAAAGAAATATTTAAATTTTGTAACAACTTCGGCACTTTGTATCAGCTTTTGTGCTGTGAGATGTAATTTTAGCATAAAATACGTACATAAATCCATAAAAAAAAGAGAGTAAATAAATGTATAAGTTAAGCAAATAGTTTTATCATTTTAATTTGTGTTTCGTTTTTTTTTTTTTTTTTTTTTTTTTTGTTGAATCAAATTAATTGTAAGGTAACGAATCTAAAAATAAAATTGTAAATGCGTGAACATGAAATTGGATTAGATTGAGATGGAAAAACGCAACTTTCACATGGAAAGTGCATAATGGATATTAAGAAATGATAATTAAATAAATGCATAAATTATATTGGACTAACCCATAACTTTAATAAAAATGTAATGAATAACTTTAACGAAATGTTTATTTTTACTGTAAAAAGGTTTTTAACTCAGGCAGAATGTTTTAATATATTAGAAATTATTTTAAATATTTCATTTAGTAGGATTAGTAGTTTTAAATGTTCGTTTTGGGATAGATAAAACTTTTTATTTGCCAATGGGTTTCCTGAAAAATGTCATAAAGCCTGTCTTTTTTTTTTTTTTTTTTTTTTTAGTAATAATTTTTATTTTGGACGTATTTAATAATGTGTTTTGGACAGTTTAACCATTTTCTATGTATTACAGATGGCATATGAGTTCTTGGACTTAAGGA
Organism: Drosophila parthenogenetica; assembly: GCA_035047505.1. Taxonomy (NCBI): domain Eukaryota; kingdom Metazoa; phylum Arthropoda; class Insecta; order Diptera; family Drosophilidae; genus Drosophila; species Drosophila parthenogenetica. Next base: position 1,880,245 of record JAWNPM010000174.1, read on the forward strand.
TACATATACCCAGTGAAATGCAACCTTTTATTGAGAATTTTAAATGAATTTTTAGTAAAAATGTATGATCTTAACTTTCTTTATATACATTTTCTAGACTAAAAAGGAACAAAATTATTGATTGTAAAAATATAATTTAGTTTAGGAAGTAAAATTTCTTCAAGTTGTCAATTTTTAGCTCTTTTAACTTTTTTTTTAACAATCTAACTTTTTTGGCTTTATGAAACTCTGACATCACCGCATGTTTGTCATATGGGCATATGTACATATGTTTAAAAACATTTGTTGTGACAATTTTTTGTGTTTACTTATCAAATCAGCCCAAAAAATTGGTTTTACAACTCGGACAGTCGCACACACGCACGCACCCCGACTACAGCTGATTATTAAGTGAATTTTTATGAGCTTTTGTTGAGCAACGCACACACAATAAAAATGCACTTTCATTTTCATTTTATGGGAATTTTGTTTTGCTCTCTATAATCCGTTGTCAGACATGATTAACAACTGACAGTCAACAGTTCTATAAATTCAGTACGAAGATATGCACATAAATGTAATTGCAAGGCAAACAAAGCACTCTCAGAGGTTAACAACATTTTTCACCCAGCTCCATGTTAACGAAGCAACCCGGAAAAGGAGAAACGTTAACTTGTCGCCAGCTGCTCAGACGCCAAAACACAGGTCGCCGTTTTGCACGGACAAAGTCCAAAGCGTAGCATAAAGCGGGGTACGGCTGTGCAAACAAAGCATAAACATTAAAACGTCGAAGAAATAACACCTCCCACCCACTGTGCACTTCCATTCAAGACTGAAGCGACAAAAAAGTTTTAATTCAAAAGTCATTCCTCCCACAGTGCAGCAGACACAAAGACACTTCAAAACCGCACTCTCTCGCTCTCTATTCCTCTGCCTCTCTGTGTTATTTGTCTATTGCAACGATTTCGCCAATTCGTTTTTGGTCTCTCCATTTGCGCTCTCTTTGTGCAGTGCTTCTTCTTTGCTGGCTAGACGAGCCCGCCAGACCAGCTGAGAGCTGCTTGTTGCCGGTCGTTTGTTTTCATACTCTTTCTTAGGTAAAGTAAGCACTGCGATTATTGGAGCGCAGAAGAAACGTGTGTAGAAAGAAGTAGAAGAAATTAAGCAAAGCGCGAATATTTTATTAATTATTTTTCAGTTCTAGTAAAAAAAGCATAATTTATAGCATTAATAAATTTTACGTGCACACATTCCTTTAGACTCCTTTAAACCAAGACAGATAGAGTATACACTTGTCGCTCTTCGGTTTTCGTTTTCTCTTTGTGTTTTTGTTTTGGTCGCTGATATGAGCGGCGTCGCTTCTAGCAAGCCGCACAGTTGTCTGCGGGTTTTCAAGCAAGTCGGAGCGTGTGTCGTCTGTCGTTTTGTCGCAGCAGCAACATAAGCAGAACAGAGTCATTTATTCATTCAGCAAACAAACGAAACAAAACTCTTTACACTTCAGTAGTTAAAGTGCATAATTTGTGCTGTATTTGAAAGTCTTCATTTAACGCAGTCTGTGTGCAGCGACAGGTGCAAAGATGCCGTTCCCTATTCATCCGCCCAAGCAGATGCCCTGCCCCCACTGGCAGCATTTTCCCATAAGTCCCGTGGATACAAAGCCCCCACCATTTGGCAGCAGCAACAACAACAACAATGGTGTCAATAAGCCGCCAGAGCCTGTTTCCTATCGCTACTGTGTGCACTGCAAGACAGCTGGCAAGGATTTGAGCGATGTTCGTAAGGATTAACTGAGAGCTGCCCTCTTTCACCTTGAAGTCACCCATTCCACTCCAAACACACATACACGTACACGCACACGCACACGCACACACACAATCACACGCACTTGTCTATCTCAAGTGCATACGCAAAGAGTGCAATTTAAAGTTAGTCTCATATTTTTTATAGCAACCTCTTACCACTGCGTGTTCTCTTTTGTCTTCAAAGAGCACGAATTTGTGGCTATTGGCTTAAGACTCTCTCGCCTTTTGTATGTTTGCTGTTTGCTTTACAATTTATTTAATAAGTGCCAGACAATTCTTAATAATTAATCTTACACTCATGCATATTATGTAGCATTTTTATCGTTTTTTTTTTTTTTTTTTTGTTTTTGAGTGGCATATTTTGTACGCCTAAGCTAAGTTTTTTCTACATTTGGTATAAAATAAAAATAAAAAACAAAATAAAAACAGACGACGCATTTTCAAAACGAGTTTATTCTGGCAACACACAAAACTCATAGATACATTTTTAGCTACGTGAGTGTGTGTGTGTCGCGTCTGTTTTCTTCAGCGGCACACTTTTTGGGACTTGTTTGTTTTGTAAGTATGTAGGTATGTGTGTGTATAAAGTATGTTTCGTTTCGGTTTTCGGATCGTGTGTTGCTTTTTATCAGTTCTCAAGGTCAGCAGCGCACAGGCCAGAACAACAACTTCAAGAAGAGCTGAGCGGAACGACAACAAGAAGAGAAGCATTAAAATTTCAGACATGCTTATGTTTGTGTGTGCGTGTGAGCGATAAGCGTGGAACAGCACAGAACAATCCAGCAATTCGGTCATTTATTTAATCCAAACATATTTTCGATTTTTAATTTGTTTTGAATTCATTTTTAGCGGTTTCGTGATCTTCCACTTCCTCAGCGTCTTCTACTCGCACGCAACACAATTTTCAGTTCAACAAACTTGTCAAAGCTCAAGTGCAGAAATAAATTCGCACTCTCCCACACACACACGCACGCATGTACGCATACAGACAAAGACGCCGCCACGTCCCCCCACCACATGTGAACACAGCCGATTCTGCGATGCAACGGTTTAATTGCTCTCATTAAACCTCCCACTCCTAACAACTTACGTTCTCTCTCTCTCTCTTTATGCTGCTCACTCTCTTTGAAGTCTTATCTTTTGCTGCCAAAATTAGTCCAATTTTTATCTACATATTTCTCCTTATCCCACTTATCACTTCATTGGATCGTATCTTTATTGCTTTTATCTTTCACCAGTTTGTAGAAAAATGCCAAATTGGCAACTGAAACTAAAATAGCGCTAATTAAAACGTGTTTGCCTCTCGCCTGGTGCCCTATATCAGCATACAAACGTAGAGTGTCTATATGCATAATCATCCATGATATGAAAATCGAGCCTCTTAATTAAGCGCATGAATAAACAATGTATTTTGTGTAACTTAATCTTTATATTGCGTTTAACAAGACTGTGATAGTCCGCAATTTAGTGTAGAGTCAACTTTGTAGTGACTAAGGTAGTGGTTTTAGTAGCGGTTCTTGTTAACAGATGCAATGTAATCAGCGACCATAGCAAAGCTACTACTATTGTTAATACTACTTTTTTATATTTAATTATGTATTACTACTTTTGGGAACTATACTATGATTAACACTGTAAGTGTTAACTATGGTTCTTTTAATACTACTAATATGGTAACTACAGCTAATTTAACGGCTTCTTCATTTGCTACTACTAAACTACTGCTACTACTACTAAGTATAACTGCTACTTTTTAACACCATTAGTAGTTGTGTTGTTACTACAGCTAAAATAATTCTTTTACTACAGTTTTACTACTACGTTTACCATTAAATGTAACCAATAGTACTACCATTTTATTTATACAACTGGTAATTTATAAAATACTACTACAGATTTCACTACTTTTACAATTGCTGCCATAACAAAAACTACTATTAATTTACTACTACCGCAACTTCTACTGATTTGAATATTTTATTTTTCAACGTTAAACGGTTAAAAATTAAAAATTTTTTTTACTTTTCTTTTGACAAAGCCACCAAGCTTTGAAACCTAACTAAACCCTAAACATACTAAATACTTAATTAAATGTTTAAACAAATCATTAAACCTTTTTTAAACTGCAGCAAATAAAAACGAAATTTTCAGCTGCTGACAGAAAGTAGAGCGCAAAGCAGAGACGCAAAAGCGCAACAGCTGATCGATATCGACAGCACGAAGCGGCTTCCATACGATAGTTGTTATCGATAGCGGAGAAGTTGAACAATCGCCGGCTATCGCTGAAGCCAGTACACAACGAACAGTAACCAGTGGTTCGCGATGAACCGTTGCGGCGGCTGCTTGGAAGTGGCGAGCACAAAGATGAAATTGCATTTGAAACGAAAGCGTAACTAAAAAGCAAATTGCTAATTTGCAATTAAACAGAGGAACTAACCAAGAAACAAGTACGTGTCCACGTTCTGCACACAATGGATTACCAGTACTACGATGAGCCGGACTACATAGACGACGATGGTGAAGGCTTGGAGGAGGGGGAAGACATGTATAGCGACGGGGACGAAGCAGCTGGTAATCGATATACACAGCAGGAGTACACGGGTAGCTGGCAGGATCAGCTGTGGGATAGCTACGAGGAATGTGCACTGCCCTCGCTGCTCCAGGTGCTGAGCTACCTGTTGCCACTGCTCACTGGCTGCCTGCTCTGCCGACTGCTCAGTGCGCTCTATCTGCGACAGCGACGCCAGCAGAGCAGCACAGCTGTGGCACCTGCTGCACTGCATCTTATACAGGCAAGCTGTGGGCTCTCCGTGCTCTACGTTACGCTGGGCGAGCACTTGTGGCTGCTGCTGCTGCTGCTGGGCGGGATTAGCTACGCGCTGCTGCTGCTGGTGCGACTGGTAAGTGCTGGACGCAATGGAGCCATGACCATTGCTGTGCTCAGCATTGGCAGTCAGTTTGTCTACGAGTTGGTCATTTGGCGGCAGCGCGAGGATTGGGCACAGCTGCGTGGACTCCAAATGGTAGTCAACATGAAGCTCATCTCGCTGGCCTTCGACCTGGTGACGGCAGCTGAAGCGGGTGGCGCTGCTGGCTCTGCTGAGCTGTTGCGCCTGCCTAATCCGGTGGCCTTTGCTGGCTACATCTACAGCCCCGCGAGCTGCGTGCTTGGCCCCTGGCTTAGCTATGGACGCTACCTGGACTCGCTCTGGCACAAGCCACGCTGGCAGCGTAGTCTCCTGCAGCTCTGCTCCAATCTGCTGCTGTCTCTGGTCGCCCTCACCGTCTCCAACTGTATAGCGCCGGCGCTGGCGGAGCACCAGCAGCACCGACAGCTGAGCCGCTCTCATTGGCTGCTCATGTACACAGGAGCCGTGAGTGTTCGTAGCAGTCACTACTTTGTCAGCTTTGTGAGTCAAGCGCTGCTTGCCGCAGCGGGACAGCGGCTGGACGACACAAGGGGAGCAAGTGGCTCTTCCTCCTCCAGGGCTGCCTCTTCGCAACTGTTGGGGGATCTGGTGTCACGTCCCTGGCACATCGAATGGCCACATTCACTGAGCGATCTGGTTCGCTCCTGGAACATTCCCATGCACGAGTGGCTCAAGCGTTATGTCTACGGTCACGCCCAACCAAGACGCTCCCGGCACAACACCATAATCTCGGTCTTCTGCACGTATGTGGTCTCCTCGCTGCTGCATGGCATGGATTTGAGGATTTATCTGGTGCTGCTCTCGCTGGCCACCTTTGCCCAGGGCGAGGCCATGCTAAGGCGCCATCTGGCCGCTCTCTGCCACGCCTGCGTCTCGGCTAATCCTTGTCCGGGTGCGGAGCGTTGTCGCTACTCGCACTGCCCACGCCGTCGTGGCTGGCGCTGCTGCAGCTCCTGGTTGGTGGGTGTAACCAATCTGGGATTCACACTACTAGCCATCGCTCACCTGGCCTACCTGGGCGTGGTGCTGCTCAACGAGACGCTTGAACTGGACGCTGGCGGACAGGAGGTCTCCTACCTTTACCACTGGGCGGCTGCGGGATATTTGAGTCACTACATCGGCATTGGGATGTTCGTGCTCTATCTGTTCATATCGTAGGAGGAGTAGGGAAGGAGGGAGAGATGGTAACCCGCCAGAGACTGACAGACCGCTGTGGACCCTGTGCAGCAGCAATTTTTGGCATCACAGCCTCGGGAACTGATTTATCACTGTGAATCTCCTCAATTTGTATTTGGCTTTTAACTATATTTAGCATATGTACTAAATTAGTATGTACTTAACTGCTCTACTTAATAAATCATGCAAATTTTTAACTAAACTAGTAAGAAAGGCTACAGGCGACTGTAAAGGACCCTGTACTCATTTTAGTGCGCATTTTCCTGACAAATAAGTCAATTTTGATTGATTCAACCTATGGAAGGTATAGGATATAGTTGTCCCATTTGAACTATACTTATTGAGGATAGTTATACCCATAATATACACTTAATATGTGAGTTTGGTTAAGATAGCTCATCTAATACTACGTGTTTTCATACCAATGTCCTATTTTCGACCGATTTGTGCTATGGTAGCTATAGGCTATAGTTGTCCGATATAGTTATAACGATTCCATACACGTACTGTGTGAATTTGGTCACGATAGCTCTAATAGTTTCCAAGTTATAGTGTTATGAAAATAGTTTTTTGCAATTGGCAGGGGCGGTAGGGGGCGTGGCCACAATTTGAATTAAACTTGATCTGCGCTTGAAATGTACGGACTTTTATTCCAAATTTGGTGGCGCTAGCTCTTATAGTCTCTGAGATCTAGGTGTTCATACGGACAGACGGACAGCGGTATATCGACTCGGCAGTTGACGCCTTCTCCCTGACATTTTAAAAAAATCCTGCGCATTTTTAGCCTTTGAACCCCTTAAAACTACAGTGTTGCCAAATTTCAATTTCAATTCGCTAATTAAAACCATAAAATCTATAAATTTTACACTTCAAATTTTTAGGCACAGAAAAAATGTTAAAATTAAAAATAAATTATAAAAATTTAAGAAATTTCCATTAATTTTTTAAGTATATTATCTGAAAAATATTTTTTAAAAATACCAGAAATTTGTTGTAATTGAAACCAATTTAAAAATTTATTTTTTATTTGATTTTTTTTATTTTTTTTTGTTTTTGTTGTATTTTTTATGTAGATTTCTCTTTGTTGTTTGTTTGTTTTTCTTTTTTTTTTTTTTTGTTGTTGTTTGTTGTTTTCTCATTGAGACAAATATTTATAACAATATTGTAATTTCTACTGCTTTGTTTGTTTTTGTTTTTTATTTGTTTTTGCAATTTTGTTTTCGGTTGTCAGTTTTTGTTTTGTGTTTCTGTTTGTTTTTGTTGCTTAAGTTTTAAATATTAAAATTACTACCTTAAAAATTATGCAATGACAATAAAAATATTTGTTTATTTTGTTTTGTTTTTTTATGCAACTTTTTTTGCTTTTTTTTTATTTCGCGTTGCTCAACTGCTAAAAAGTTTGCAATTTTTTTTCATTTTGTTTTTTATTATTTAATATATAATATTTTTTTAATTTACGCTTTTCATGTTCAGAAAATGTATCGCTTGGATTTGATTTTGACATCAAAAATAGATAGATATATCTATGTATATATATATATATATACACACATATACATGCATATATATGTATATTGTTTTTAACGGTTGCTTTTGACATTGTCTCCTCCTCCGTTATCGGTTTCGGTTTGTTTCCGTTTCTGTTGCACTTTCTACTTTAGTTTACATTTAAAAAAAAAGTCGCATGCAAGATTTGTATGTTGCATGCGTTTCTTATTTGATTTTTTGCATATACTCCTTTGCCTTGTTTGTTTTTGTTTTGTTTCACATCTTTCTTCTATTTCAAACATTTTTCATTTTATAACAACAACTGAGTTGATCACAAGAGATAACGAGAGTTTTTGCTTTATATGTATGTGTGTGTGTGTGTGTGTGTGTTTGTATTTTATTTTTATTTTGTTTTCGTTTCCTTAGTCGCTTCATTTGCACTTCTCTCTCTTTTTACAATTACAAAATATGACGATGTTTTCGTTGATTTCTGTCTTCCTTCTCTTCTCTTCTCTTCACTTTCCTTTTCTTTTTGTTTATGCTCTTGCTTTGCTGCCGTTGCAAAGCGGACAGAAGTTTTATTTGTTAATTTTTTGTAAATTTTAATTTTGCCTTTTTTTTAGTTTTAACGCAAAATCAGTTAAAATACAAATAGTGTACAAATATTCGCTAACTACATAAATACATATATACATGTACATATATGCACATATATTCATATATAAATTGTTTTTGTGGCGTGCGCTCACAGAGAAAAAAATTGTGTAGCCTATGCTAGGGTGTCAAGAGAGGAGAGCGCTTGCATGCGTGTGGGTTAGTGTGGGTGAAACGGCCTTATTTGCTTACTCTTTTCATTTCATGCCTTGCACGTTTCTCTTTCATTTTACTAGTTACAAATTTAAAACTTAATTTCTCTTTGATTGTGGCGGTGAATGGGAGTGGGAGTGGATGGGGCAGGCTTGGTAAGGTAAGAGAATTTTACTAGGCGCCGCTTTGAAATTTAGCTAAACACATTTTTCTTATAGTTTTTTGTTTGTTTTTTTCTTTTAGTTTGTTTTTGCATTGTTTTAAATTCCAGATTTCAGCTTATCGTATAACAAAGTAGCGAATAGACAAAAAAAAAACAAAAAAAAAATATATGTATATATGTATGTATATCGATTTACATGTATTGATAGAAAGTTAAAAAATAATAATATGTAATAATTAATCAACAGTAAAATTACATTACTGTGTAGTATAATTTAATTAGCAATAATAACTAAAGCATAAACGTAAGCTTTAAAATAATATTACACATTTACGAGTAAATTATAAACATAATTACATTGTGTTTGTGTTTGTTTGTGTATGTGTGTGTGTGTGTGTGTGTGTTTGTCTGTCTCTGTGTGCGTGTGTCCTTTTGCTGCTGCTTCTTGTTGTGTTGCAAGTGTTGTTGGTGCCAACACGTGACCAACAAGTCAGCATATCAGACCAGGGAGGGGAGTGGATTGGAGTGGGGCTAAGGACAGTCGTGAGTGTGTCTGTATATATATGTGTGTGTGTGTGTGGCGGTTTGTGTTTGTAATGGCAACAACAACAACATGATCATATTTAGATAAATTATGCTACATATAGTGTTTTATACGTATGTAAACCATGATATGCGGCTGGCTGCCGTCGTCACTGTTATCGTTATCGTCATCGTCATAAAATTTATCGTTATCGTCTTTGTATTTCTCTTTAATTTTGTTTTTCTTTTTATATTTGTGTGTGTCTTTGTCTCCGTTTCTGTTTCCGTTTCTGTCTCTGTCCTTGTACGTGTCTTCGTCCTGAGCATAGTCGCCAGGCCGCCATTTTAGACTTAAAGCTGCTGCCGCTGCTGCTGCTGCTGCCGCTGCCAATGCCACTGCTACTGATGCTGAAGCTGGCTTTGCTGTTGCCGTCGCTGTTGCTGCCGCTGCTGTTGTCGCCGCTTTTGCTGCCAGAACCAAGCGCCGCTGCCCATCCCAGCATCGGCGCCACGTTCAATCGTTCTTGGTCTGACAGTAGAGCTCTTTCAGCGACTTGAGCTCTTCGATGAGCGCTTTATTTTGGTTCTCTAGCACCGCCACACGATTCTCCAGGCACTTGATATACTCCTTCTTTTTGCGTCGACATTCGCGCGCCGCTTCCCGATTCTTTTGCAGCCGAATCTCTCTTTTGCGCGTCTGATCCTCTGCAATGCCGCTGTTATCTGCATCAACAAAAGAGAGTGAGAATGAATGATTAATTTTAAGTTTAAGAGCGAGTCTTTTTAAGAGAGCAAAAATTAATTAAGTTTGGTTGCTGCTGCATTTACTGGTATTGTATGGTATCCGATTGGATATAAAGAAGGCCGAGGAGTCTGGCGTCATGTGTAGCAGTGGACTGCCCGATGTGTTGCCGCCGCCGCCGCCTCCGCCCCCCGCCCCACTACCCAGTTGTGAGCTGAGAACGATGCCGTCGGGCATATGCAGTGTTGCACCCGCTGAAGGGATTTTTTTGTTTTGTTTTTTATTTTTTATTTTGGGGAGATGGTTGGGGGTGTTGTTGTTGTTGTTTTAGGTTGATTGGTTGTTGTAGTTGTTGGCATATATATTGTAATTTTTTTTATGGTTTTATTTGTAGCATATTCGCGAGCAATCAAAAAGAAAACGGAAAAAAACAACAATAAAAAATTATAAGAAAACATATTTTTCGACTTGATTTTTAAATATTTGTTTTGATTTTTTTTTTGTTTTGTATTAAATTTTGTTCATTGTGAGTGTCTTGTGAGTGCGAGTGAGCGAACGATCGTACGAGCCAGCCAGCGAGAGAGAGAAGGAAAGAGAGTCGATTTTTGTTTTTGTTTTTTTTTTTGGTTAGTTTGAACAACTGCAACGGCGACGGCAACGGGCGACGTTTGTTATAGTTACATATGTATGCATGTGTGTGTGTGAGTGTGCGTAAATGTATGCGTATGGGTTGATGAAGGGCATGGGGAGTTGTGTGTAACGGCAACAGCAACAACTACAAAGCGAAAATAAGACGCGCGATAACAAAAACAACAAATATGCATTACATTACACTTGTTGTGGTTGTAAGTGTGTGTGTGTGTGTGTGTGTGCGCGAGAGCCTTGATTATTTTTTGCTTTTGTAAATACAGTTACATACATATTTATTGGAGTTCTACTTTGACTTTTTCGCGAATATTTTTGCTTCTTTTGCTTTGATTTTTCGTTAAGCAACAACAACAACAACAGCTAATAATGATGACCAGTGTAGATGAGAGTAAAATAAGCGATAGAAGTAAGAGAGTGAAAAGGCAGAATTACACAAAACTAACGGTATTGTATGTGAACGCTCGCATTTGTGTATTAGTGTGAGAGAAACTCAATGAATTTGCCAAACAGAATAACAATCACAACAACAATAACTAGAACAACGGCATAATTGTTAGAAACGGTAAATGATTGATGCAAATTCTGTTATTGAGCAGTTTGAATGACAGACTGACAGATTGACAGCGAAATTGATTAGTCCTGGTGACAATGACAATGATTTGTGTATTACTAACAAACATGATTATTAAACTGATTTATGAATGTTGGCTGAATTGTAAAGGAATTTATGCTCATAGCTGTCGTAAGTATACAGTGGGTGCGACCAAATTTCCTATACACAAACATTTTAAAAAGAGTTTTGTTAGCAAATTTTGATTTTAATTTTTAAATAAATTTATTAATTTTTGCTGAAAACTAATAGTGCTTGAATAATTTTAGAGCTCACAGTATAAAGTATAAAATCTGAACCATAGGTTTTAAAAATAAATAAATATATTTTTGCTAACTTGTACACTTCAATTCATGGAAATCTCAGAAACAAAAGTTTCGAAACTGTAAATATTAAACAAATTACACTGCTGAACAAAATTTTATTTCTTTTGAAACTGTTTTAAAAATAATAATTCTCTTTAAGCATTAAAATTTAATTGATATATAATTTTTCTGCCTCTATAAATTTTGAATTTTCTTAAAAGTTTTTATTAAATGGAAATGTCTATAAAAATTTAGGTGAGTTGAGAACATGATATAATAGATTAGAGCGAGAGAAGAATCGAGAAATATTTGTATGGGAATTTTTGGTAGTTTATGGGTAAAAGGGGCGAAAGGCAGTTAGGCGTTCAGCGTAGGTTATACAAAAGAAAAAACAAAGAAAATAACAGGAAAAGAAAAGTAATGAATTCGAAAAGATATAGAATTATTACCGCTTATATCAGGTCCACTGATCTCGGTGAATATTTTATTATATGATGGCCTTCGTGTCAGATTACTGCGATGATGCTGCGAATCATCGTCCGATAAACTCTCATCACTATCCTCCGGATGTTGTGTATTCGGTTCGGGTTTGATCTTACATTGAAAATTTGGAGGGATCTGCAAATCGTTTGGAAATAAATTAAATTCAAAATTTAACACTCAAAGTATATGGGCATTTCCACGAAACTTAATTAGGTTAAATATCCCTTTAGAGATATATTAAAACTGATGTTAAAAAATAAAGTGAGCACAAAAAATATTTTTAAATTTGTGTGCTCAAAAACCTTCAATTAAAAAAACTCAACTAATAAAAAATTAATATAAAAACTTTCGCGAACCGAATTTTAATGATTAAAATGTTTTGAAAAATATTTTACACTAATTTTTAAAGTAACTATTAAGAAAAGTACTTATAATAATCGCTAATTGTTCCAACAGTAGCTATATGATATAGTAGTCCGATTTGAATGAACTTTTTCGAGCATATAGGGAATGATAATAAATGCACATTGCGTGAATTTGGATGAAATCGCTCAATACACATAGAAAATTTTCATACTAAGCATTTCAACCGATTGTTCCTATGGCAGCTATATGATATAGTGGTCCGATCTGGATACAATTTGGTCAGCTGATGGAAAATGGTAAAGAATGCATATTGCGAGAATTTGGTTCAAATCGTTCAAGAGACACTGAAAATTTTCATACTAAGCATTTTCGGCATTTTTAACCGATTGTTCCTATGACAGCTATATGATATAGTGGTCCGATCTGGATGAAATTTGGTTTGCACGTGGGATTTAGTACTAAATGCATATAGGCTGAGTTTGGTGGAGCTAGCACAAAAAAAATTTTTTTTTGAACCGATTGTTCCTATGGGAGCTATATGATATAGGGATCCGATCTGGCCGATTTTAACATATGAACTGCGTGCAGAGAGAATACACATGTGTACCAAGTTTCATCACGATAGCTTTAAAACTGAGAGACTAGTTCGCATAGAAACAGACGGACAGACGGACATGGCTATATCGACTCGGCTGTTGATGCTGATCAAGAATATATATACTTTATGGAGTCTGCCACGCCTCCTTCAATGCGTTACAAACATCGTGACAAAAACAATATACCCTCTGCAAGGGTATAAAAGGTACACATAAAAGTTAATAAATATGCAACTGCGTTCAAATATTAGCTGTAATTAATATAAAATTTTTAAAATTTACGAATTTTAAGGTATTTCAAAGATATTGACTGCAATTAATTTTAGCGTGGAAATGCCGACATACATATGTAAAAGATATATATTTATATTCCTTAGATTTGTGAGTATTTTTATAGTGTTTTCAATGCTACGCACTTGTTGTTTATTACGCACTTGCACTGCATTGCCAGTTGCCGTATGAATGACCGTTGAATTAGCCGGTTTTGTTACATAGACCACACTTCCGGTTCCGGCTCCAGTTCCTTTGTGCATCGCCGATGCGGCGGCCAGCGCCTGTTGTTGCTGTTGTTGTGTTCCTGCAGCGGTCTGTATAACACCCGAATGATTAGCCGCTTGTATCACGGATTGTACCTGCCAAAAAAAAGGAAATTCCGTTAGTCGACATACTTTTTATAAAACTATGATTCAAAATGAATGTTAACTTCATAAAAATATATTGTAAATTTCTTTGAAATTAAAAGAATTGTTTATCTTTCTATTTCCGTGATCTTTTTTGGTAGGTTAACTGACAATATAGAAGAATTAAAGAAAAATAATCGAAATAATAACTTTAAAATAAAAAAGAAAAATAATAAATTTAAAATTATGACCACTAAATAAACAACATCTAAAGATTTTAATCGCTAACCGATAAATGAATATTTAAATTAAGTCTCCTTTTTAATAACACGAGCTGTTTATCGGTTATTAATTTAATCGATAATAGAAATTTCAGTATTTCCAGAAACGGAGCTTAAAGTGTCTTCATGTAAACGCAGAATTTCTATGTATTGAAAGCACATTTATTATTTAGCGCCTTATTAGGAAAACGGCACTTTAACTAACTTTTGCATTTAAATTACAGTTCAATTGCAGTCCGTTAATCGATAAAATCGATTATTCATAACAGCTAAGAAATTTCCTTAATTGGCCTTTCCTTTTTAAAGAGAAATTAAATATATGCAATGCATTTACTAAACATTAAAATGAATAACTTCCATATAGCATTTAATAAACTAATTAATTTCGATAACAATGTATGTCGATCAATAAATAGTGAAATTTTGAAAAATATTTATCAATGAATTTTCTAGAGAAATTACAAAATTCTGATTAAGCAAGTCAGGAATATATGGCGTGGAACATACAAATACTAAGTAGTTGCTTAAGGTTTATCGAATAAATCGTTAATCGATAGACAAATATGTAAATAACGTGTTGGATAGCTGCTTAAATAAAAGTTTGCTTACAAGGGCATTTTAAAGAGCTTTTTCGATAGTTAGAAAGCCAAGAATCGATTTGAATTTAAAGCTTATCTATTCGATTGCTTATCGATATACATTCAAATCGATGCAGCATTGGGAATGCTTCAAAAAATACCCTTTGACTTCAAAAGGAATTCTAGTTTCTGTTGGACAACTAGAAATCGATAACAGAGCACTAGTATACAACTCTAACAAAATGTTTATCGATTAATTGTGCACCGATAGACACATGTTTCAGTTTACATAAACTGCCTGATGGAGCTCAGATGGACAGGTGAAATGGCCCTAACGCGTGTTTACGGGCATCTGCTCACCTGTAGGCCGTGTTGTGTTAGCGCCTGGATGGGGTATTGTATATTGCAGTTGGTGGTGGTCAGCACGGATGCCGCACCGCTGGCATTGTTTGTGTTGGCCGTCGCCGTTGTACTTTGCTGGTTCTGTGATTGTTGTTGTTGTTGTTGCTGTTGGGTGCCTGTTGCTACCGCTGCCGCTGCGGCTGCTGCGGCGACGGCTGCGGCTGCAGCGACATCAACGTTAACATCGTTGACATTCCCGCTGGAGGCGGAGTTGCCATTCTCCTCGACGATGCTGTCCATTTTAGCGATTTTCAGCAGCACCGTTACGCTCTCCGATAAGTGCTTCAGTTTGGCGTCTTTTCCGTTTCAATTTTGCCAGTTTGAAGTTGATTGATGCTGGACGACAACTGATGGTCGGTGCGATCAGCAGGCGATAGGAAGAGATAGACAGAAATAAAAGTTAGTTACATGGATTTTTGGTTACAATATTGTTTGATTGCTAATTGCTAATTGTTAATTGTACACAACACAGCAACAACACACACGTACACTCACACACACTAACATACGCACACTAGCACACCCGCTGACTGTCACTATCGCTTGTGCTGCTGCTGCTGATTCCTCTACTACCTTCAACTGTTGTTTGGTTTGTTTTGTTTGCTTGCTACAAAAATGACGACGACGACGACGATGACAACGACAACAGCAATAACAACAATGGCAACAACAACACTTATGTCCATACCATCTCAACTGTTGTGTGTATTTTTATGAAATGACGTCATGACGACGTTGTGTTATAGGCAAACAAAAAAAAAAAGGCAAACTTACTTTCTGATGACATCACTAAAAACGTTGCTGCTTCTCTTGTTGTTGTTGCTTTTGTTTTTGCTGTTGCTATTTCTCTTCTCACTGCGCGCGCTTGTATGTGTGTGAGTTTGTGTGCATGTGAGTGTGTTTGTGTCGCGTTGCGCGCTGTGCTGGCAACTTGTTGAAAAATTCAACTGTACGCACGCCACACACTAGAATCGAGCAAGGCGGTCGTTTGTTTAATGCTACTACGTAGCTGATTGCTGCTTCCACATTACTTGTGGCCGCGAATTATTATCCTAAATCTTAAGAATAAGTCAACGGGTATTGTTGTTGTGATTTCGTTTTATTGGGTGGCAATGGCGATGGCAGGCGGACGATGGCAATACACTTTTCACACAGTTGGCAGCACGCGCGCACAGCACAAAAAAAAATTTTTTTTTTTTCTGCTGTTATCGTTGCTTACGTTCTTTTCTCATAGCAGAGAGCAGCGCCTTTGCGTTTTGTTTGTCAGCTGCCCTGGCCAATGATAGAATGTTGGAGCACAATTTGTTTATTACTTTTCGTGCACACACGTTTCAGGTCACATTAAATTTTAACTATAATTTATTGATCAATTTCTTGGCCCTTTTTTGCGCAAAATTTATTTTGTATTGCTCACTCGCTCGCTCGCGCTGCTTCACTGCCTTAGTACTGGCGCAAACACACACAATCACACATACACATACCGAGAACACGCACTCGAAAACACACAGATGTGTGCGCACGCAGCGACGACTCGTTTTACAGTCAAGCGTTGCCAGACTGTTCTCAGACAATTTGACCAAATAAACTTGGCACAAAACGCATAAATGAAATAAATCACAATGTACAGAAACTAAGTTAAATGTAAATATTATATTTTTTATGACTTAGTTGCGCACTTATAAAAAAACTCGTATGGAAAAATTAAGGCATGAGAAATGCGCGCGCTGACATTGTACAAGGCTGGCAGCACTACTAACAGCTGTTTGGTTGTGCGACACTGTTGATACCAGGGCTGCAACAAAATAAAGTTCAGGCGGTCGATAATTTGTTTTTGAACACCGATTGTTCATCAGCGAAACAAGAAAAAAACACGAGTAGAATCCAATAATCAGCTGTAACAGCTGTTGGCTAATTATAGCCGTTACTTAAATAATTATTGGAAAGTTGTTTTTAGCCGCTAGTGTTTGTGTTCACAAATGACTCTTTAATGTGCCCTGGCTAGCACAAACTGATAGAAAATGACAGTAACACCAATGAAGAAGACCGAATGGAGGCAGAGAGGGACACCCAAAAAGACCTTTCACTTAGTGTTGTATCACTTGACTAACTTTTTGGCCGATATGTGAAGCGCATTTCATTTCGAAATAGTAACTGCCAACCCAGCTAACAAAATAGTGACGCCCACTAATTGCTCCAAAGCACGCACATATGGCCATATCCCACTGTGACTCTGTTTGTGGTTCTCGGTCTCCCCACAAAACGCCGTGCTGTCTGTGCAAGTCAGGGACAGAGACTAACAGAGACAGGGCCGGACAAACAGCGGGGACGGGACAGAGACAGATACTGCGTCTGACCGACTAACTGAGTCAGTGCATATTTTTATGTCGCTGCTCCTCTTTCTTCTAATTCCGCTACTGTTCACGTTGTTGTTGTCATATGCATGTAAGACGAAAGGCAAAAAGCCAACAACAACAAACAAAATTTGGCGCCATCAAGGCAAAAAAACTCCAACTAAGAAAATAAATAAAACACAACACACACACACACATGTGTGCGTGTAGTTGTGTTTGTTTTTATCAGCTGAAACTAGAGAAATGAGCCTGACGTCACAGCGCGGAACTAATTCATAAATTAAGCTAAACAGCGACTTTCAATGAATGTTATGAATCGCTAAATTTAATTAGTGGAATCATATCAATTAAACAATTTACTCCTAATAAGCCAATCGAAATGCAGTTAATTGAACTAAAATTTAGTTCTTTATACTAAAGTGTTATTTTTAGGTTAAAGAAATATTAACACTTCTTAGAATAAACTGTTAACTTGGCCCACTGTGTGAATGCCTTAAGCTTTTGTTACTGATCTTCTCGGCCGTGAAGTATTTTTGCGAGTTAAATGTGGTTTGCATTCAAAAACGACATTTTGTTTAAATAATGCACACTCGCAGCAACAAAGTGAACAATGTCAATGATTGGCAATTAAAATACGACAAAGCATTGCAAATATTCTATTGTTATTGTTGCAGTTGTCCTTCGCTCTCTGTCGCATTATAAATGCTCTTTTTTTCTCTCCTCCTTCTCCTGCTTCATCTTTTTCTCGCAGCTGATTAAAATGGCGTTGTTGCTGTTAATTTTATTTGTTGCTGCAGATAATGTTGAGCACTGCAGCCAAGACAGACAGACAGACAGACAGCATAAAACATTAAGCGCAGTGACGAAGCTGTTAAAAATTACGGCAAATTTAACGATGCTTCGCGCTAAAACGAAGGAAGAGAGAGGTTCGCTGATTCACTCCAATACGAACGTTTGTTGTCACTGCTGGAGATGCGTGTGTGACACGAACTCAGCACGCACGCACAGCGATATTGGACAAGCATTTGTGGTAGTTTATCTGATAAAATTGATTAAAATTCAACTTACAAATGAAAGTAAACTTTTCTGGAGATCTTCCGAACTTTAATTAGATTAGTTTAGACAGCTTTATATTCTCCAGCTCTTGATTGAAAGCAGAATGACGTATGTTAACGAAGTTTAAGTTGAACATTTTAGAAGTTGAAAACAAAAACAAGTTGATTTTTGTTTAAACAGCTGATGGCAAATAAGAACTATTTTTGTTGAACATAGAGCTGTCTTGAATAAACCACAAAAGGTTTTTTATATGCGAGTACAAGAAATTATAAAATAAATTGGTGATCTAAACTACATGCAAAAAGTTCGAGAGAAGGCCAGTGTATGGTCTCCCTATTCCACTTGCGTGCGTCACGCGCTCATCACTTGGCTCAAGTCGTTGTGGTGTGAATCAGCGTGCCTCTCTCTTTCTTATACAGCATCATTGCTAAATTGCCTCTGTATGTGGTTAACCCACAATTGTACAGATTTCCTAGTGATTGAGTCAGTAAAATTAATTTGATCGCCCCACTACCTAATATACATATAAATATGTTTGTGTGTGTGCACACTGCGATTAACACGCAACCATCTCTAAGTGTTGTAAAATGTCACCAAGAAACAAGTGAAGTTGCCTGCGCTTGTTGCTCGAAATTGTTTTTGTTGTTGTTTTTGCCGTTTCTTTTACTCGAACATACGTCGTCAGGCTGCGCATACCCTTGCCACCTCGTTACAATAATGGCAGCACCCCCACCAAAGCGCGATTTGTTTTGTGTGCGTTAAATGTGCTTGTGTGTGTGTGTTCGTGTGCGTGTGCTCTGTCGGGTTGTGCTTATCATCAGTGTTTAAAGCGCAACTTTAAAATACTTGTGGCGTCCATACAAAAAGGTAATTGACACCGAAATGCCGAAACACTGGGGAGAATGACGAAGGCGAAACACAAAGGCGAGCGCGCAAAGTCGAAAAGCTGAAAGCATAAATACACATGAATCTGGCAACGTCATCAACGTCATTGACATCATCGTAGCTTATTGATTACGAGGAGTTAAAAACGAAAGAAAAAAAAAAGTAACAAACAAAGCAAAACAAAACACGCGCCACATAAAATGATGTCGTTGATGTTGCTATTATTGTGGTTGTTGTTTTCGTTGTTGCTTATGTTTTTTTTTTTGTTGCTTTTGACATTAGCAATAAGTCGTCGCTGCATGCGAAGAGGCAGCAATATTTGCTTGCCTGCTGCAATTTAATCAATTCCAATCAGTTCGCATTTTGCATTTTGTATTTCGTATTTCGCTTTTGGGTTTTGGTTTCTTCTTCTCGTTCACGCAAAATGTGACGTCAGCATTGTTTATTTTTAAACCATCCCATGCAATGCATTTCAAGTACTTATACGTGTATGTGTATGTGTATACAAACATGTGTATATGTATGCGTATTGACGCCTCTCTATTTGTCCGTATTAATTAAAACTAAATGAATGCACAACAACAACAGCAGCAGCAGCAATTCTAAAGAGAATTTCTCATTCGAACGGCAAACTGTCAAAGAGTGCATGCGTGTGTGTGTGCGTGTGGGAAAGGGAGTGAGAGTTATGTATAACACCCACTCTCTAGCTTACGAGCGCGACAGGTGCTACTGTCAATGTTTGCACAGTTTGGCAGTTATTACTGTTTTATAGACCCTGCCGACGAATGATGCGAACGAGTCTATTAAGTTAATGGCACGTAGTGTATTGACTCTTTAAAATTTTACTTTCTAACTTTAACTATCACTCAAATATTAACATAAATAAAAAATATAATTTTGTTGTATCTCGAAAATGTTCTGATAAATTGGGTTTGTTATAAATTTTTACCACTAATAAAGTCCCCTTTACAAAATCTTAAATTATACTTTTTTAACTTCTATTGATAAAACATTTTTGGAGTGAAAAAG
Organism: Drosophila parthenogenetica; assembly: GCA_035047505.1. Lineage (NCBI taxonomy): Eukaryota > Metazoa > Arthropoda > Insecta > Diptera > Drosophilidae > Drosophila > Drosophila parthenogenetica. The sequence continues at coordinate 1,900,067 of JAWNPM010000174.1, forward strand.
GAAACTAAAATTGATTTAAAGTCGAAGATTCTACATTAAAAAAGTCTCTTAATTTAATTTTAAGTTTTCTTTGCTTTTTTCTAGGTGCATTTTGTGCCGATTATTATGACTTCATGATACATTTCTTTTTAAGTTAATTTTCAAAATATTAAAGTTTCTACTTAAAAGCGACATAATCATCAATAAGAGAAGTTAAAGATGTGGGTGATAAAATTGCAACGGAAACGCCTAAATACATGCATCACTTTTTAAAGAAAACAAACACTCTCAAGTGCTTCAACAGGTGTTTAATAGTCGATATCTCGAATTTTGGCACTAACTTGCTATGTTTTTTGTTGAGAGCTTGGATCCTGTTGCACACAGCTACCAAATGCCTTTGTGGGCTTGTCCGTGCCCCCACACAGTGCCACTTTTTTGTATGCTGTCAACCTTAGATTCGGATTATCAGCTAGCAGTAATTTGATAATATGTGCGTACTACCGTTAGGCGTCTACATGTCACGAATCTAAATCCATCATACAAACAAATGTGTATGTGTATGTGTTTGTGTACCTACAATTCTTTGCATGCATGTGAGCGTTGATGTTATCAGTTTGTACAGGCGCGTTATCAGCATTAGATTTAGTTGGTTGAAATGCATGGCATTAAAGCGGTTCAACTACGCAGCTTAGTGTTAAAATGTTGCAGCTTCAGGTTAAAATATTTCAACATAAGAAAATGCAAGTAGACAACCATAAGAATTTCTAGTTATTTCTCCACTTCGAACTTGAATTCCTTAGAGTAATCTGTAATCACTTTGATATTCAGCAAAATTTGTGCCAATCTAAAACTTTAGAGAATTCGAGGAATTTTGTAAACTTCGTCATATCAGTGGTGTTGGTTATCGATAAGGTATTAGCTCTGCACGTGTAGATAGTTGTGCATATATTGGCCTTCAATATGTGTATGACTAATGGTAGTATTGGTGTTGGTATTGGTATTGGGCCCATAAATAATCGTGTATAAACTCTACACGTACAACAAAACTACTTGTAAATGCAATTACAACTGCGAAACTTTTGAAGAAAGTCCTTGCTGTGAGTATAACCACATCATAAAACTTACAAACACCAGTATTTGTATTTGTATTTGTATGCATGTTAACAACATATACAGTTTATGATACCACAAATTGAGTTTGGTATAGATTTTCTGTGCCATAACGAAATTAAGTGCTAAATAACTTCTGACATAATATGTGTGAATCAAATTCACTTAGGTAAAAAGTTTGCAATCCTAACTAAGTGATGTCGAAAGTGCAAAAATATTTTTAATATTCAAACAGAAATATATTTAACTCAAATTAAGTATTTAAATAATACTTTTAATAGGCAGTGAATTTTTTACTTTTGGTTAAGTAAAGTTTTAAATTTGTATGTCTAAAATGCAAACTAAACGTAAATCGATTTTTTTGAAAGTTTTTCTGTAAAGAACTCAAAAGTCAACTACTTTTTTAACTTAAGTTTTTATTTTTAAATTTAAGATATTGACTGAAATCATACGCTTAAATAATAATATATATTGATATTTATTTTCTTTCTTAATTTATCAAATGAGTCGTAGTTAATCGAAATTAAATTTCAATTGATTTTTTTTACAGATTTTCTCTGAATGATTTTTTAAAGCTAAGTTTTATGTAGATTTTTTGCGAACAAACTTTTGTAACGAATTCAAAATCCAAACACTTTTTGTCGTAAAAGAAAAGAAAAAAATGAAAAATTGAAATCTATCCCAAAAGAATGTTTGTTTATTCCCAAGGTTTTTGATGCAAGAACGAATTTTACACTCCAATCTTACAATTTTGATAATATTCCAAACTGTCATTTAATGATTAATTTAAGAACATTTATTTTAAATTCTTTTTTTTGAAAACGCAAACTAAATTCAGAAATTGAAAAATGTTTTTCCCTTTTTTTTCGCCTCACTCTTCCTTGTGCATGCATACATTATTACAGTTATCAGTTAATAAATTCATAAATCCCAATCAATAAAGCCGCAATCGCTGCCAATTTTTGGTTGCTGTTTGAGCCAAAAGCTACGTTCCAATTGATAACAAAACTATTGAGTTTTCCACAATTCAAAGTGTGTTAAATGAATTAGTTGCCATGAAGCTGTGACCCACTGTGAATTTAAATACGTATGTGTGTTCGCTCTCTTCGCCTTTCCTCTCCTCTCCACCCTCTTCCCCGTGGCTCTCTCTTAGTTTTCGTTTTTCAATTTAGCTTTTGTTGCATTTGTTGTATGCATTAAAAATCAGTTAACGCCTCGATAAGAGTCATTAGGAGCACACCCCTTTGTCTAGTGGTCAAGTCACTGTTTCGCCCGCCTATAAACATACATATCTTACCCACTGTTGTTGCTGCTGTTGTCGCTGCTGCTGCTGCGCTGACTAATGACAATGAAATCCGCCAATGATGGAGGCAAAAAAAAAAAGCGCAAATTTTGCGTAACTGCTGAAAATTTGTAATTTTTGCCAGGCTCTTAATGAGATGTTTTAACAACAAAATACATATGTATTATTGTACATAAATAAATAACAAAAACAAAGACAAAAAAATAAAATAAATAAAATAACGTTAAGCGTGAAAGAAAACAAACAGCTTTTGTTGCTGTTGTTGTTGCACTTGTTGTTATTGTTTTGCTTTTGCTGCCGTTTCTTTGCGTTTTTATTTTTGTTTTCGCTTCTTCTTCATTCGTTATTCGTTTTTTTTTTTTTTAGTGTTTTTCGTTTTCTTTACGTTGTGTTGCGATTACGTCAAGATTTTTGTTGTTTTGCCGATTTGTATTTGATTACAATACATTATATGAATGTACAAATTTTATATATATATTTTTGTACATATATATAGTTATGTATATGTACATATATACATGCATACGTATGTATTAATATTAATACGTATACAAAGTCATGTTGTTGTTGTTGTGTTAGCAGTTTGGCGCTCTCACAGCTAGTGACGGAGAGAGGCAGAGTAGGAGAGAATGACAACGCTGGCGAGTGCGAGTGGCAGCGGGAGAGCGCCGCTCTATAATTATTACTTGCTTAATTTTTTACACAAATATTTTAAACGTTAAAAGCGCGAAAAGCGTACATATATATATATATATAAAGCACACACACACTTACACACACTGTTGCATTTCATATATGTAAAAGCACTAGAATATATGTATTTTTATATACTTGTTGTTGTTGTTGCTTTGTTCGGTACTGTTATATTTTTTTGGCGCTTAAATTTGTACGCGCTTCTTCTTCTTCTTACACTTAAATGGGCCGCACTCGTCACCTTTTTGTTGTTGTTTTTGGTGTTGCTTCTGCTAGCGCAGCCAGTGTTGTGGGTGTTGTTGGAATTGATACTGCTGCCGGCGGCGCTCGATGACGCGACGACGACGCGACCGACAACTAACTGAGAATTGTGCTGCTTGTTACGATTGCTATTTGTTGTTGCTGCTTTTTGGGGCTGCCGTTCGCTGCTCACTGCTCACTGCTCGCTGCTGCTGCTGCCTCTGACGCCGCTTTACGTAGCTAAACTGAAAAGCAATACTGACGCCGATGACTGACTAAGCGGCCACGACGCGACTACAACGATAAATATGTGTGTGTGTGTGTGTGTATGTATGTAGACTCGACGATGTCGAAGTCGCCGCAGCACACGTCACCAGCAGCAGCTACAGCAACAGCGGCCGCGTCAACGTCAACGTCAGCGCCAACAGCGGCAGCGCCATTCATCAGACGGTTAGAGATGAGCGCGTGTTTGCGCATTAAATTAATTTTCATGCGTGTTAAGCTCACATTTATGAAATTGTTTTCATTCAGGTATTATGATTATATTAAGTTGTGTTTTAATTATTACAAGTATATTCATGTCCGCATTTGGTTTACTAATTTGTACTTTGTTATTCACGTTACTTGAGTTTGCCAAAAGACATTTAGAAGCCAGAGAATTACAAATATGTCATAAAATAAGTTATGATTTAACATTAAATTTGGCTGTGATTTTTAATTTGTTACATTTGTCGTAATAATTTTGCTTGGGTTTAAAATTGCAGGTTCTCGTAATTTTCTTAAAAAACTGGTTTGTACTGATTATTTAAATGCCAAGTTGGCAGAAATTTAATATGCAAATTACCGATACTCATTTACTTAAAACTTGATTATGGGAAAAAACTCGTTTAGTGCTTTAAGCTTGGTATAAAATTGCGGAAAAATTTAAAAATCCGTTATTGCCAATTGTACTGATTGTAATTAAAATTTAATATGGCTTTAAAATTGAATTAAATTTAATGACACAATTATATATTTTACGTAGTTGAATTATTTACGAAATATTATAAACTAAGTTATAATCTCATCTCATCTTTGCTATAAAAGACAATATGATTGTCATAACTTAAATATACACAATAAAAATAGTTCTTGTTTATTGCCTCTTTTCTTGACAGTCAAACTTAAAATATTTCAATAACCTCACCCAACAAAATTCGACTGAGTCACAGCATATCCACATAAGCGATAATTATAACTTAATTATTATGCTCATAAATTCAAGTGATTCACCCATAAATGACATTTAACGGTATCGGAGATCGAAACAAGTGAGAGATAAGATTGTGATTCAGTCGTGCATGAATTGCTGGGCACGCGCTCATCTCTAAAAGCAGCCATACAGATACTGATGCGTGTGCTTATGTACGTAAATATGTAACTATGTGTTCTAAGTGTGTAAATGTGTGTATGTGTGTGTGTGTGTGTGTGTGTGTATGTGGTTCTTTGGCTGTTTCGTAATTGGCGTTGTGTTTGTTTTTGTATTTGTTTTCCTTGTTGTTGTTGTTGACGTTGCATGTGCAGCTTCTTGAAGTGCAATACGAACAATAAAAAAAACAAAAACAATAACAAAAACAAAAACAATAATAGCAAAACATGAGCGTTAAACGTTATCGTCGCCACGTCAAAGTCACGCCGCTTGACGCTGACGTCGATGTCTATGTCGATGCCGGCGTTTCTACGTTCCAAACTCTCACTTGCACACACACCTTACTCAATATCACTACAGTATCGCTCTTATTCTTACGCTCTCACTCGTTGCTCTCTCTCACTCCCTTCTCTCTGCACACACTCTTCCGCTCTTTACTCGTGCTTTGTCTTGTGCGCTTACTCATGCAGAGCATCAAGACACGGTCAAAATATTTTTAAACACCTAACGAAAAAGTCAAATTCTACAATTAGTATGTGTCTCTTTATACATAAGCATAAATATGTATGATTGTGTGAAAACATTTACATACGCATGGGTGTGTGAGTGTGTGCGTGTTTTGCGCACCCAGCTGAACTTGATCGCTGCAAAAAAGTGTTGCCGGAACCATTTCAGTTCCCATGGAGTTTTCTTTCTAAATGTTACTCATACATCGCTTTTTTTTTTTTTTAAATAAAAAATAATAAAATATGTAAGAAATTAATTGAAACAAAAATATAATAATATTTGAAGTATTACATTTTTTGGTAAATTTATTTTCTAATTTTCTCATATTGAAAAATCATTTCATCTGCTCAATAAAAATAAAATTTAAAATTGTTAGCTTTTCTTTTAGTCCTTTTTTTCTGCAATTAAGAACTCAAACAATTCAATTAAGATTTTTAGCTTCATAAAATAAACGCATTTGTTGGAAAACTAAAGAAATGCAATAAATTCCTTTTCATGCACTTTTTGGCGCTGTTTACATGCACATTAAAGTAGAATGTAAGCTTACGGGAAGGTACTGCTTGAGAACATATGTTTTAGAGGGATTTTGACATACACACTCATGCTCTTGGGGAAAGAGAGGCACACGCACAGCTGACGACGACGTAGGAACTGTAGTTGTTATTGCTCTTCCACTTCTGTTTCACCTTTTTCTTCGTCCAGTTGTGCCGTTATCGCTACTTGCGATATTATTTTTATAAGTCTTACACATTAACAGCGTACAGGCATAAATACATGTGTGTTTAGGGGTGGGGAGACGACGTCGAGTTGATGTAGCCACACTTGCCATCCTGCTTGCACGCACTAAACTATGCTCACTCGCTCGCACTTGCGTTTTAGTAACTGCAGTTGATTGTAAAACTTGATACTGTTGCATACTTTTGGGCGCTCCGGATAAATTACATTAACTTTGCAAGCAAAAAAACTTGCGTGTGCATCAATCTAATTAAATAGCAATGTTGCTACAACTTTTAAAGCAACAGCCCACATAACATACATACGTATTTAAGGTATCTAAACACGTGTATTTAACCAAATTTAAGCATTTTTTTAAGTAGATTATCGCCTAGTTAGCTAAAGGCAACTTAGCGCCAGTCATCTCAATACCAATACCAGTACACATGGTTATTCAAGATTCGCCTCTAAATTGGCAGTCACTTGAGTTGAGTTGAGTTTGAAAAAAAAAAAGGTAATGCTCCTGCTTTCCTCACTTTCTAGTTTGGCAACAAATGTCCAAATTTACATAGAAAACGCACGCCAAAAACTGTGTAGATTGTGCCGAGCAAACTGTTCTACGCTTTTTTCCAGTTTTTTTTTTCAACTTTCGCAAATGCTCGCTGTTTTGTATTCATGCCGCCGGACAAGTTTGTGCCTTATAACAACTTGTTTTCCTTCATCTTTTTTTTGGGGGGAAAATTGCAGAGGAGAGTTTGAGCCGTAATATGCAGAAGAGCTCTTTTGTTGATGTTTAGTCGGTAACAAAAAAGTGGTTTTAAACTTAAACAACACTCTATACTGACAAATAGACAGTTTTGAATTTTTTACAACAGAATTTATTATGTAGAAAGATAAACGTTAGATAGAAGCGACATAAAAGCTTTACAGGGGAGTATGGAGAGTACTACAATTTGGCAGTGTTGAGTGCATTCTACAGTTTATAATACTTATTAATTGCATTTTGACCAGCAATTGAACCAATCAAAGAGTGAAAGCTTTTAAAGTGGTTAAGTGCATGTACAGAAAACAAAAAATCAGAGGAAGTGGAGTTCGATAACTCATAAACTGAGTACGTAATTGATTAAAGTATGTTTGCTTTAAACAAAAATGTTAATTACATTTTATTTCTACTTGAATTGAATACATCAGTTTTATATTTTGCGAAAAGTGGCGAGTAATTGGCATTAAATTTAAAAATTCATCCATCACAAACTTTAGACAAGTACATTACATAACTTTCAGCGTAATAAGCACATGCATGTAACTTAAAATACATTATTTGGCCCTGAAATTGAACACTATAACTTATACATTATATCTTTTGAGCAAGTGCTTAGTCGAGATCGATAAAACACATACATGTTGGCCAGCAAAGGGAAGTAAATAAGCGTTGTCCAGTGTGCAATCAATTAAATATTCAATTGAGACTTCAAAAGACCCATCATCAGTCTAAATGGTGTAGCACTTGCAGCTTTAGCTACAACCAGCTACATGCTGTGAATGGTAAAATTTTGAAAGGCACACATTCCAATTGTGTTGAACCATAACCATTGGCGGTCTTAACCAATTCCATTTTGTTTTTTAACAGGATAGAAATAGGGAGAAAAAACCAATACGTAAAACTCATGCATTCGAAACGAATTGCAAAACAAACGATGCCCGAGGCCGCGAAACATTGCTAACTTTTCAATTTGGCGAACGCGGCGTATGCGTAATGTAACAATCAGGACACACACACATATATATGGACAGAATTACACACACACATACCAATACAACGCGGTTGCTGTTTCAGTTGACAAAGATACATTGAAAATATCCTATATTGCTGTGCGTCACAGTGTGTGTGTGTGTGTGTGCTGCCGGTGTACATGACGTATGCTTCATAAACGTTGCATAAATTACGCATACGCAGTGTGCGTTGCTTTACCGTTGCTGTTGCTGTTGCTGTTGCGTGTGCAGCTGACAGCCGCAGTTCAAAATGAAACTGAAATTCATCATGTCAACCAAAAACTGGCAGGAGCAGCTACCTTAGCACACCACCGACCCTGCATCCGTCCATCCCTGCATCCCTCCATTCCGCCCCGCCTTCTACACTGCCCTCTAATTCCCGCCCCTGTGCGGTAATGTGATTTGAAAGTGAGCTGCTCCTGGCATTTATTTAATAGGAAATGCGCAGGGGCGCGTAAAGCGTTTGTACGTAATACGTTTATAACCGAAAGCCGTATCCAAAGCTCTGGGCCAGGCTAAGTGTATTGAGGCACCCCAGCAGGACTCTAGCACCCCAGCATTTACAACATTTCTCAGTGTCCCCGATATGCCCGTCACTCCCCATGGCCCCAAACACAATCATCAGGTTAAAGCGCGAGGACATCAATGCTGAAAATGACGTTGGCAGAAAAGGCAAACAATCCAGGAAACAAACAGGACAACAGCTGTAAAATGGCAACTGCAAAAAGGGAAGTGATTCCACACAGAATCCATAACACTTTCTGCAAAACTACAACAGCAAAATATCATAAATAAGAAAAAAACTAGTTGAAAAACTAGAGCAAAGATAACTACGTATATGTGTAAAAACTTTGACAATGCAAAGATTTGATGCTCTCTTAGTTTCAAAGAAAAAAGTTGTAAAATATTGTCGACTGAAAACAGATTGAAAACGAAACTATTTTTTATGTTGCTGTGTTAAACAAAATATGGATTCGATTCAAATATAGACACATGATTAAATATGGAGCGGCAGAGTTTTGTTTACAAATGGAATGTTAAAAGGGTTTCAGAGTTTTTGAAATTTTTGCTTAAAAAATTATAAAATATGTTCACTATATTCTTCCACAATTTGGAGTCGACCCGAGTAAAATTGTAAGAAACAGAGCCTTGGGAAGTTCTGCTCCTTGAAGTATTTACTCGGGTTAATCAAGCTTTTCTTAAAAACATGTTTTTCAAATCATTTGACACGATTTCCCGAAAAGTTTTGAGCCGATTATTCTTTTATTTTGAAAACTTGTTTTACATAGTCTAAACTCGATTTTGCAGGAAAGTTTTTTTCTTTTTTTTTAGCATTAACTATTTTTTAAGGACATTTTGTGTTGAAATTTTCGTCAAAAAACGTTAAAACCGCTGTCAAAAATCAAATTTTCAATATTTTGTATTTTTCTTCATTCAAATTCAAGACTTAAGTATCTTCTAACAGAAAATATTTATCTTTTCATTTCTAATGAACCGTTCAGCAAGTTTTGTGTCAAACGCATAGGTCTTTTTTTTGTTAGGGTGACAGCACATTTTGAAATTCGAATCTTAAATAAATAATTTAATGTCAATTTTTTCATCTTTACTTTGTTTAAATTAAATAATTCACTGCAAACATGTAAAAAAAAAAAATGTTTGAAAACGTGTTTAATTTCAGCCTCTTATCCCCTTAAGATAATTTTTTTTTATAATTTTGTTTTAATTATATTTATATTTTTCTTTGCACATGTTTAGAGTTTGGTTAAAAAGGTTTAACCGTTTTTTAAAGCACATTTATTTCCCAAGTCCTTTTTTATGTATGATAACAAGTTAGTACGAACAGGGAATTAGAGAATACGCTGAATTTGCTGAATGCGGAAAAGACAGTCAAATCTGCTTTTAATAAGATAGTTTTAAACATAATATTGCTCTTCTTTCCAGCTAAATTTCAATGCGCAGCTTATGGCAATTATCTTATGTGTATCAGAAAATTATAGAGAATATGATATAAGTTGGTTTGCAAATTTGTAAGGGACTTAAAAACACTTGTACTTGTACGGCAAGGGTACCAAAATGAAATGGCGTGGGAGCTTTTTGCCAGTTGTCAGGTGTATTAGCAGAGATATATAGCTTTGCTGATGCGAATAGTATGGGAAGGAGGTAAAGGTGGAGTATCTACCAACTGACTGCTGACTTTGTAGTCAACGTCAAAGCTTCTTTTGCGAACTGACCATCCAGCAGTGCATTATCCTACTGTGTTGCATTCAAAGAAATCCGTTTACTGAGTACCACTTTTAATTTTGTTTTAATGAAAATTCCAACATAAAAGCTTTATGCTTGCACATTGAATTTATTGTTAGCATCTATTTATACAGAGAAATGCTCACGAAAATATTTCATTGCTTTCGTCGCTTTCTGATGTTGTGTCGTTTCTTGCGCCGTAGATTGTAGGTCGTATATTTCTTGGCCAACGGGCAGACTGAATCGAATCGTGGTCGGGCCTATTGAAAACCAGATTTATGAGCATTTTCATAAACCGACGGCAATTAGCAATATAAATGTACATACAGTTATGGGCAAAAGTATTGACAATCGCAGATTTAAGTGCTAAAAAAATCAAGCAGAAAGAACATTTTAGCATCAACAGCCGAGTCCATATAGCCATGTCCGTCTGTCCGTTCGTCCGTCTGTCCGTTCGTCCGTCTGTCCGTTCGTCCGTCTGTCCGTTCGTCCGTCTGTCCGTTCGTCCATCTGTCCGTTCGTACGTCTGTCAGTTCGTCCGTCTGTCCGTTCGTCCGTCTGTCCGTTCGTCCGTCTGTTCGTTCGTCCGTCTGTTCGTTCGTCCGTCTGTCCGTGCGTCCGTATGAACACCTGGATCTCAGAGACTATAAGAGGAGACTCCCAATTTGAAATGAAAGTTCGTCTATGATATACGCAAATCAAGTTTATTTCAAATTGTTGCCACGCCCAAATCACCAAATTTTGTCTGGATCGGACAACTATATTCTAATAGGTCCCCTAGGATAAATCGGTAAACGATTGCTGATTTGTACGGAAAAATGTAACCGAGCCCAACCAGACGCGCACATTCATGACACATCATGATTCTATATTTTCTTTTCAAATATATCACATGGGACAAATCTGTCGAAATTAAATTTTTTGTAGGGATAAAGGCGCCCTAGAAAAAATACGCGGTCTTTTACTGTCAGCTCGCTTGACTGCAGACATTCTTAATTGTTGCAACAGAACTAAGTACAAGCTTAAAACTCATTTCTAATACTGAGAAAAACTATCTCTAGAAAATTAACAAGAAATTACAGATTTTCTCTGAAATCCACACAGCGTGAATTTGCCAATACTTGTACCCAGCACTGTAAAAGTTTATTTGTTTCTAAAACGCGTACTTACCATGAAAACATCGCGCTGGAATTGTGAGTAGCTGTTCCACGTACGCCAGGCTAATATCAAAGCATCATCGACCGACAAATTGCGACGTGCTTTACGCACAGCCAACAAAAATTTGAAAAAATAGTTTGGTATAAAGCTCTTTCTGTCCGTCTTTTTGCTTAACGCACTCATGACCGTGTTATTTTAATATAACGTATACGTATAAAAATTAAAATAAATTAATTTGAATTTTGTTAAAATTTCGAGTTCGAGTTGAGTTAAATTCGTGTTAAAACTGACATCAAATTCTATGCAAACTTTACATCATTAAATTTGGTCGTGATAAAACCGAAAAATGTTTAAGTACAATGGAACTAGTTGTTGAAAACACGTCGTCATAAATTAGAGTGGAAAATACTATACGCTTTCTACATAGAATTTTATTCTGTAGAATGCAAGTAGTGAACGCTAATGAGAATTCATTCGAAAACTTTGTTGACGAGAGTGAAAAATATGTTAGTAATAGTAGCAACAGGAAAATATCAATACCCAGAATTCTTTTTTTATATTAATTACGAAAGAAATTGCGTGCTGTCGTCTCAAAGGATTGTTATACACTATGATATTAGTGAACTAATTAAATACTCCTCTAAACTCATTTTATACTTCATCAGATATCTTATTTTCAAAGGAAATTTCTTTGAAAATTGCAAAAAATTATTTTCATTGCTGTACGGGGTTTTTTACAGGGTAATCTCGCTCGACTGAAGCCTTTCTTACTTGTTGTATGTTAAATTGCATCCTAGAATGAGTACAGTTTCTTCTTCTTTCTTGTTTACTCCCAATTGTTTCATTAATTAATACTTCACTGTGTTCAAAACTAAACGAAACCTGTTCATTTAGATTTCTCACCTTTGCTTAAACTTGACGTCCACAATTGTTTCACTCTAATTAAAACTTGATATACTTGGTTTAATCAAATTTTCATTTGTTTTGATATTTGGCACAAAAGTTGATAGTTGACTGTCAGAATTTAAATGTCATTCGAAACCATTGGAAAATTTTCTGCGAAAATTCAACCACGCAACCCAAAAATTTTGACAGTTTAAGTAAAGTAACTTTATAATGCTTCTAAATTCAATTAGGTATATTAGTTAGAATTGAATTATAAATAGAACGAAGATCATAGGCTAAAAAGCACAGTGGAAATAATGAAATATATAAAAAAAAAAACATTAATCTACAAATATTTTGGTTCTTGTCTCTGTTGCTGTTTTAGGTAAGTTCAACAAATATTTCAAATACTAATCAACTCTTTATAACAAAAAATCTTTAATTAATCATGTCATTTGCATATCGTTCTTCATTTTACAGTATTTGACAGTATGTTCTAAAAGGGTTGTACTTTTGAAATATAAAAAAAGAAACCGATTTTTTTAAAACTCTAGACCACCAGGGCCCCTTAATTATTTTTATTGAAAACACTTTTATTCAAAGTATACTCTATTTTAAGTATTTCACATAAATGTTTTTATTTTTAATTATAATAATTTTTTTAAAAATAATTTAACTGTAGGCAATGATTTATTGGTTTTTGTTGCTATGTATATTTTTAATGCTCACACAGCAAATGCCTCAGATGACAAAAGTAATCCTTCTTTATTGACCTTATTAAGATATAAGTTAGAAAATGTCAAAATAATTTTATTTGCAAGTGTGTCCGAGTATCTGTATCTAATACTAACGAAAGACGGAGAATGATACATGCATGCCACATGTGTGTATACACCAGTAGTTTGCTGAATAATTTGCCATAAATAAAGTCAGCAAAAAGTTTAGCAAAAGTCAGCCAAAATAAATTGTAATGGAAGAAAGGTGTTGAAATTCATTTGTGATATCCTTATCGTGCTTAGTTCGCTTGCATAAGCCCTCCATTTGGGGGCGGACATTCCAACCTACACCAATGATATCTCTATTATTTTTTTTTTGCCTATCCAGCTCTCTTTTCTCCACCTTGCTTCTGCTCCCACACATGTCGAGTCGCTAGGAAAACATGTCTCATGGCACACAGTGCAAAAATTGAGTTGACGCCTGGCAAGCAAACTTAAGCTGTCATACACATGCAGCAGGCCTTGTGTGTGCGTAAGCGCGTGTGTGTGTGTGTGTGTGTCAACGTGTGTTTTGTGTATGTGTGTGTTTGCTTAGCGTTGCCACGCGACAACTTGTTGCACGTCTCATAAAGTTGAAAAGCGACGTTGTCAAGAACGCATGAGGCATGAGGTTAGATGATATGTGCTAGAGTTGCGATTCCTAGTTCAGTTCGATGAACAAGTTCTTTGGTTCATTTCGACAGTTTTTCATTTTAGTGCGATGGTCAGTTGATAAACCATTAACAATGAATAAGTATATCTATTCATTTTCTAAATCAAAAAATGTTTAGTTACAAAACCAATTTGAAAATGAAAATAGAAATTCAAAATAAAATTTACATAAAAAGAAAACGATTTAAAAAAGTAAGAAATGCTGCAGAAGAGCAAGCCGACTGTAAAAGACCCCGTACGTGCGTTTGTGGTAAAGGAACTGCGGACCAAACTTGCTGAGGATTATTAAATTGGCATCATACACATAATGTGTGAATGTGGTCGCTATAGCTCTAGTGAAATAAACTTGATTTGCGCACACTATAAACGGACTTTCATTCCAAATTTGGTGACTCTAGCTTTTGTAGTCTCTGAGATCGAACGGACAGGCTGGCGGACGGACAAACGGACATCGCTATATTGACTAGACTGTTGATGCTGATAAAGAATTGATATAATTAAGCGTGTCGGAAATGGTTTCTTGTGCCTGTTACACACACTTGGCCTCTGACAAGCATAATATTACCGCACTACTCTTGGTACATGAGCCATTTGATTTTTAAAATATATAAATATTTTTTAATTGTTTCGCTAAGCTAAGTTAATTTTTCGGTTTAAATGCCCATATAGACGCTCATAAAGTATCAATTATTTTGTTTAATTATTGCTTTAATAGTTTAGGAATTTTATAATATATCGGTTTGTTTTACTAATTTTTATGCCAAATCTTTTTTTTTTTAAGAAGAAATTGTAGAGTTCAGGGCTGGCTGCTTAAGTTCATCTGAACTTGTTTGTAAATAAAAACGAAACAGCTCTAATAGGTGTGTGTGGGTGTAAAGTGTATTTGCACACACACACAATGAAACTGACACTGACACAGAAAGAGACAGAGAAAGACTGAGCGAGAGAGTGAGAGAAAGAGGTAGAAGTATATATTTAGCAACTGGACTGTATCCCAATTTCAATCCGAGCAAATTTGTTTAATTAAGAAACTTTTATTTCACAGCCGAACAAACTTGACCACCTTCTGGCTGCTTTTTCGCAACAGAATCTTTCCCAGCGGTTGCCCGAATCCCTCATACTGCTGATAGACATGCAGTCCACGCACCACAGTCGCATGCACCACGCCCCTTAGTCGTTTTCCCACATAGGGCGTGGCTGATTTGTTAGCCGCATGCAATTCCTCAGCACAAACAGTAAATTCCTCGTTGGGATTCCATATGCAGAAATCCGCATCGTAGCCTTCGGCAATACGCCCCTTAAAACTGGAGAGACCACAAAGTTTTGCTGGTTGCTGGCACATCAGACGATGCAGCTCTGTGAGGCTAATGGGTTGCTCCAGTTGCATGCCACGTGTCCAGACAATGGGCAAACTCAGTTGCAGCGAACTAATGCCAGGAAAGGCGTTCATAAAATTGCCACGCCCACGTCCATAGGTAAGACAACGTGCTCCAGGTGTTGCCGCCGAGTGATCACTGGCGATCTGGTGCAACACCGGTGGCATGCCCCTCAGTGCCTGCCACAGAGCCAACTGATTGCCACGCTCCCGTATCGGAGGCCACGTCTTATACTCCGTACCGCAATCTGGCACTTCCTCCGCACTGAGTGACAGATAATGCGGACACGTTTCCGCACTCAACTGCGCCCCAAGCTGTTGACTTTTCTGCAACATTGGCAGCACCTCGGACGTACTGACATTCATCACATGGAAACGTCGCTGCGGATACTTGGCTGCCAGTTGACAGATCAAGTGCATTGCGGAGATTTCCATGGAGGCGGGACGAGTGCGCAGGAAATTTGCATAGCATTTCGGATCTTCCTCCTGCAGCGTTAGGGGCTTTTCTGGAGGCAGCTCGGCATGGAACTGCAAGTAAATTTTAAGTTATTCAATTAATTACAAAAGTAGTCAAGTATATGACTTGGCTTTAAAGGTTTTAGAGGGGAGAAAAGGCTAATTGATGTAGGTAGATAAAAAAAAATAATTTTTCTTTTAATCTCAATTAGAATCGGTTTAAACCAGCTGAGTTTTCTGCCGAGAAAATTCGAATTATGTCAGCTTAAATTTCAGATTCGGTTTGAGTCCTTAAAGGGGTATTCTAGTCTAGAATGCCGAATTTTTTGTGTTTTCTGACGGCGTGTATTGATATTTTTAGTATAATTTGTTGTATCATGTGATTATTCATATTTTAATGGTTCACAAAAGTTCAAATTAAGCAAAAATAATGATTTTTAACGGGGCTATTCGATCTTAAATTTGAAGGGAAGAACAAAATGCATAAAAAAAGTGGTTTACAAATTCGTAATAAATATGAATGTTTCTCTGGCATGAACAAAAAAAAACTAAAATTAAAAATTTTTTTGTTTATAATGTCGCCAATTAAAAAATTTGGCTAGATTTTTTTCTAGTTTTTAAGGGAGGTTTCTGCTTTGTAGGCCTGAAAACTATTATAGATATTGAGTTGAAACTTTTTGTGTCTTGTTAGTCAAAGCTAAATCTTTATTTTAAAATTAGTTTTAAATCACAAAACAAAAAAGGGGCAGAGGGGGGCGTTCCAAAATGTGAACATGTGTAAAAAATTTCATGGCGATTGCTCAATTTTTGCGCCAGCTATGACTTCCATCAGGTCGATAAACACTGTTTCGAGAAAAACACGTTTAAAGTTTAACTTAAGTAGGAAATCGTTCGACCGCACGCTTTTCTATAGTGGATATCTTCCGCAATTCGAAAGATATGGTCATAAAATGTTGTACACTTATTCTTGAAACATATATCTATCCGAAAATGCAAAAAAAATCGATTTTTTGAATCCTACAAAGCAGAAACCTCCCTTAATGTTTTTCGAATTTTTTAAACACGTTAAAAATTAAATTTTAGTTAAAAAGAAGTTTTTACTTTAAGCAACAATTAAATTCTCTGGATTTACTTAACAGCTTAAAAGAATTGTTTTTACATCTAAATTTAAATTAAATTTAATTTAAATTTGGTATTTAAAATAGTTCAAAAAGTATTGAATAGAAAAATATTTATATAGGGTTATTTAATATTCTGCTAATTTTCTTAATAAAAATGTTCAGTTTTCTAAAATTTAATTGAAGACTCAAATTAAAATTTACTTAAGCTATAAGCTTTATTTTGCTTTTATTTAAGTGCACTTTACCGCTATAATCGCCTCGGTTTCAGCTGCATCGTCTAGCTGTTTGAGTGCCTCGTTCAACTGTGCTTCATTAATTGCCGCAAATTCCGGGCCGATGGGCTGGGCGCTGTCACAGAGTGTGCACTGTAGTCCCATGACGCCGGCAGCAAGCAGAGGCACCAGTTGATCCTTGTTGCCGGGCACAAGACCGCCCCAAAAGCCCACGTCCACGTAGATCTTGCCCCGTGCTATTGAGGTCTTTGCTTTTAGGGCCTGCACTGTCACTGTGGTGGGCGTGGCATTGCTGTGTGTGTATGGGGTTGCCGTGTGTACTGTAGACAACAGCAACAACAACAAAAAAAGTGGAGCACAAAGTCCTCGTCGTTACTCACGTTGGTCGATCAATAATCGTTGTAATTCCTCCGGCAGCTGCCGCCTTTGTCGCTGTTGCAAATCCGTCCCAGTCTTTGCGTCCTGGCTCATTGATGTGCACATTCGCGTCAATCAGTCCCGGCATTAGCAGCAGATCCCCAAAGTCATACACGGCCTCCGATTCGGTGTTGTACAGATATGTGTTCACCTCCTGCGGTGTTCGGAGCACTGTGCAAAGATTAATGAAAAAGGACACGGCGTTAAATTCTACTTTTGATATCCTTTACTTAGCTTAAAGGTATTAGTTAAATTTTATTGCATATGTTAAGGCTTTCACACTGTATAATATCTTTAAACAGCCATAACTAACTTTACGAGATGGGCACTTCAATGAATTTAATTACGGAATTCCGGCCATAAATTAATCATTAACGAAATCAAACAAACAAAAAAGTTCAAGCTTTTATTTAGTTAAAAAAAACATACAGAATAATTATAATTTTATATAACTGTGAAATACAATAATATGTCAAATTTATAATAACAATAAAATGTTAAAAAGCAGGTAAAAAAGGCTTCAGTCGAGCGAGCCGACTGTTAAAGACACCATACTCCTTTTAGCGCGAATTTTTTCAATTTTTCGTATGGGAGCTGTAGGTTGCAGTTGTCCAATCCGAATAAAACTTGTTGAGCTATGAGATATTTCCATGATATACACATAATGTGTGAGTTTAATTACAGTAGCTCAGCTTACAGTACATATCTTCATAAAAATTTCTCATTTGTGACCGATTTGTTCTATGGGGGCTATAGTTGTTCGATACTAAAAAAACTTAGTGAGTACAGTAACATTGGTACCATTCACATAATGTGTGAATTTGGTATCGATAAGTCTAATCGTTTCCAAGTTATGGAAATGCGACCAAAAGTTGTTTTGCGTCTTCAAAGAATACGGGAAGAAATTTGTGATTTTGAACTATTTTAAACATCGATTTAAGCCAGCGGTGAGTATATAGAAGAGCACAGAACTTACACTGTTATTTTTATACTCTCTGCAAGAGTATATTGGGTTTGTGCAAATGTATGTAACAGGCAGAAGGAGGCGTGACAGACCCCATAAAGTATATATATTCTTGATCAGCGTCACAAGCCGAGTCGATATAGCCATGTCCGTCTGTCCGTCTGACCGTCTGTCCGTCTGACCGTCTGTCCGTCCGTATGAACACACAGATTTCAGAGATGGTAAGAGCTACAAGCTCGAATTTGGTCTCAATCGACACGATATTTAGTCTGTCAATACAAGAATCTCTTTTTTTTTTTTCGATGCCACGCCCCATTCGCCCACAATGAGTCAAAAACCCGACACACCTCGAAAAAAGTCTATGTCCTAAAAGTTTCATAAGAATTCGATATGCGAGAGAGACACCGCTAGCCGTACCGACCAATAGTATACATACACACATAGTATGTATATGCATACATTTAACGTCAAATGAGTTTGGGTGTGCATACAGACACACATATGAATGTTAGAATATGCTTAGTTTTTTTTTGTTTTAACGTGTTCTAATACAAGAACTAACTATTGTTATATCCGAAAACCGATTTTAACATTATAATTGGGAATTAGAGCAGAGAGTATTATACGGTCGGGCGTGTTCGGCTTTTCTTACTTGTTTTGTGTTTACAACTTGGGTCTGAGTGGCCTTTTTCTATCTATATACATACATGTATCTACGTAATTAATTTCTATATAGTTCTAAACTGAATTTTACAAAAGGAATGCTGGGTATTTTTTAGTGGTGCTCGCTCAATAAAGCACACTTAGGTTGGCCTTAACAGGCAGCTTCTTTTTCTCTACATAGTACGCACATAACAGTCTCAATTTGTTTGTTTGTCGTGCTATTTATATAGTCTCTGTGGGTACAGGGTATGAATACAAACAAGTTCCATAAATAGCACAAACAAACAACTTTGTGCTATATATAAAGTACTCTATAGATTTATGTACGAATTAAAATGCTAAAATAGTTTGAAATCAAATGCACAACTTAAATGTTTTGATGCTGAGAATACTTCCACTTTTATTACCTCGTCTAATGATGCCTTCGGTGTCCACAACGATACCCCCATGGAAGGGTGTTTCCTGGTTGCCATCGCCCAGAAAAATTTGCCGGCTGAGGAAAAGTAAGTCCATAGAAACGATCCTCTGCTAGAAAAGCCAATAGACAACTGAAAATTAAAAAGAAAATAATGTGTACTTATCTATTTCCGTACGGATCGAGCACCAATGTGGGTGATAGCTCTTATTTACTCTCTGTGTTTCTCTCTCTCTGCCACTCACACGCTTTCTCCTTTTTTCTTGCTCTCGTAGTCATCCCTCTCTTTTTCTCTCACAATGCTTATTTGTTTCAAAGCTAAGCACGATTGAAACTTTTAAAGCTCTTGCAATGACATTTTGATATGCGTATGAACAAGACAAGTCACCGACTACAAAATACCCTGTACTTGGCTAATATAAACTAAATTTTGTGTTATGTAATTTTAAACAAGACTGAAAGCGGCAAGTAATTTAGAGTTTTTTTTTTAAATAATAAAGTATATATTGTTTAAATTATTTATATAGTTTGAAATATTGAAAACTGTGTATCAGATATTTTTAGACCCCGGACTGAAAAAAAGAGTAGAGTGGTCTATTAGGTTTGCCAGTAGCGCAAGCAGGCTTTCCGACCCCATAAAGGACGTTATAGCAATGTCCGTCTGTCCGTCTGACTGTCCGTTTAAACACCTAGGTATTGGAGACTATAAGGGCTTGAGCCATCAAATTTGTAATGAAAGTGGCACGCCCCTACCACTCCCGCAAATTGCACAAATATATTTTTATAACACCATAAGTTGAAAACTAGATCTTTCCAAAGCAAACTCACATATTATGTGCATGATACCATTGTAACTATCCTTACAAAGTTTAATCCTGAACGGACAACTGTATTCTATAGCTCCCATATGACAACTTACTTATTTGAAGGGTACAAATGCACACCAGAGACAGTACGTGGTCTTTTACAGGTCTCATTGTTATACTTAAATTGTCTGTACGAATTATTAATAATAAAAATAAATATATTGTGAGTATGATGCATTTTGTAGCATGTTTTTGTGGTGAATTCGAGCTCCTAACGAGTGCAGTATACCCGATTAATGGGTATAAACACCAACATGCATTGCTTTGTATGTGCGTGCTTGTGTGTGCGTGCGTGCGTATGTGTGTTTGAGTATGCTCTCAAATTTGGGTTGCCGCACTTTTCTTCTTCTTTTTTTTTTTTGAGTTTTTGCAAGTGCTTTTCCTCTTTGGCTCGGTTAAGTTTTTTTTTTTTTTTTTTTGGGTTTTTTGTATTTTTTTTGGGCGCGTTTTTTAATTTGCCGTTTGGTGGCGCTACCCAGCGGCAGCTTTTGGGCCGTTTCGGTAAATTGTGCTATTTTGTTGCTGCTGTTTTTGCTGCTGTAGTTCCAATTGTACTCAAAGTTGGCTTGTACATGAAAAAAAAAAGGATAAAGGCAAAGTGAAGGCAAAAGGCGCAAAAAACTGAACCGAAACCAAAAACCGAAACAGAAACTGAAACTGAAACCGAAAACATGAACGAGTGCGAGTACGAATACGAGTCGAACAATGCGAATATACACACAAAATACGAATGCTGCAGGTGTGTGTGTGTGTTTGTGTGTGTGTTAGCCCACTGTCTATGTGTGTGTGTGTGTGTTGTACCGAATGCATAGGAAAACAGAGCCGAATGCCAAAATGAAGTTCAACTTGTTGTTGCCGCCGCTTGACGATGTCGGCACTGTTGCGTCTCTGCTGGTAGATACACACACACACACATACACACACAGTGGCACACACACGCATGACACATGACCATGTCCTTAACACCAACACCAACAGCTTTGCCGTTGAGGCTGCAGCATCAGCAACAGCAACAGCAACAGCCACAGCAACGACGACATTCCCTCAACTCTCTCTTTTACGCTCGCTCTCTGTCTTTCTCTTTCTAACTTTAACTAACTAACTCTCTCTCTCTTTCCCTCTCTCTCTTTCTTACTGGCTCTCTCTTTTGGATGAAGCTGAAGCGATTTGAGTTCGAGACACCGTCCTCGTACTTGTCCTCGTCCACATCTTTGTCCTCGTTCGCGTCCTCGTCCTTGCCCTCGGCCTCGTATTTATGTCCTCGCCCGTGTCCTCCACGTCCAACGTTCATCGTTCAACGCTTTCGTTCTCATCATCGCCATCGTCGACGTTGTTATCGTTTCGTCTCGTCTCGTTGCTTCGTCGTCGTCATTCTCGTGCTCATCGTCGTCGCTGCTGGCCACAGAACTCGGAGCTATCGCTGCCGTGCAACGTATTCATAACTTCACTCTGCTTGGAGCAGCCTCGCGACAACCAGTTGAAGTTCTCCAGATAACAAAATAAAACACATCAGCTTCCCACTTGATTCACATCATAATAATAATATTCCAAAAAGCTACAAGAATTTAAATGCAATTAAAAAGAAAAAAATAATAAAATAAAGTAAAAAAAAAGCAAAAAAAAATATTTAAAATCGTTAAAAAAATTAATCAAGTTGATTACAAATTGAAAACATTTTTTTGGTTGTTTGCCTTGAAAGCTGCGTTTTTTTTTTTGAGCGAAAGACACAAATTTTGAAGTGCACTATTCAAGTTTAACGGTTAATCCCGAAGTGATTTTTGATCCTAACGGTGAGCGCAAAAATTTCAAATTGCTTTGCTATATTTTTTTTCCATTGATGTTTTATTTGTATCCAAACTGTGTGAAAGATCGAAAACTTTTTTTTGCAAATTTTTTTTCCCAAAATCAACAGCAGTATGCAAAGTGATAAGTAAAAAATAAATTGATACTATATATAAAAAAAAAAAAAAAAAAAAAATAGATAATAAAAAAAGAAGAGAGAAAAGTTAACGCTACGAATATTTAATTTGCATTGCATTCAGGACATTTGTTGTTTATCCACATACGATATTAGTATGTATATATAAATTTATTTTTTATTTTTATTGTGCATATTCTTACCCCAACATTTTATTACAATCGGTTTTTTATTGGCTTTGTGACGCGGTGAATTTAAAACATAACTGAATTTTATACACTTGATAAATGCGTGTGCGTGTTTTTTCCCTGCTTTTGTTTTTGATTTGTCTCTGTGCTTACTTTTTAATCTACAGCATCATCATATAAGTCTTTGGGGTTATTTGGCATTTCTTGTTTGCTAATTTCAGATTCAGATTCTGATTCCGAATTTATTTCTGCCATTTTATGCTGAGCACAATGCAAAGCAGCATTAAAATGAGCAATTACTGCTCAAACGAGTTTTGCATATTTTTTTAAGAGCTATTTGGGAATTTATTTATTAATATAGGTACACATAAAAACTTTATTCATTTAAAAGCAAAAAAATGTGTTAAAAGTATTTCTATAGGCATGCAATTAAAAACTGCACAATCGAGTGCACACAATATGCACTTACTGTGCCAGAAATATACACCAGTTCACAAGTCTTTAGTTTTTCCATAAACATTTTTCGAATTCTGCGCGTGGTATACAAAATTTTATGTAATCCTGATTTGCTTGCATAAATAAACCAACTCCAAACAAGTCCAAGACCTTTATCTTCAACCAAATGAAGCAATTGATTTATTCCAGGTTGGAAATAAAACACAAAGCTCTCTCATGCCCTTGGCAATAACTCATCTAATCCTATACTTTTTACTTGTTTGTAAAAACAATTCGAGATTAACTTAATAAAACCTGCATTTTGATGAATGCAAACGGAAAGCACAATTTTCATTTATTAATTGCTGTGACATTCGTCAGCTTGTAAAATTATTAAGCCAATTAAAATGGGCATTTTGCAAAATAAATTTCAGTTTTTTGTTTTTTTTTGTTCGCTGGCAAATAAAAAAAAAACACACACACGCATGGCAAATTTATTGAATTTATTACTTTGCCGACTCGTGTAGTGTGGAAAATTTAATTATTTTCCACACACCTTTTGGGCACACTGAAAAGAGCACTATGAAAAAAATTTGTATAAAAGCAAGTCACACATTTAATGTGAAAAATCTATATACATATATGTAGGCATATGACAAAATGTAATGTGTTTCATTTATGTTGATATTGATTGTAAAAAAAAAGAAGATGAAGCGAGACAACATAATGTACAGAGCGTCCCCGAGGGCAAGGCAAAATTGTTGACAGCTTTGTGAAATATTTACATGCAATTCGACTAAGGCAATAATAAAATCGACAGCAATTGAAAATATTGCCAACTGGTACAACAAGGCAGATTGCTTACGCACTCACACCAAAATACAGGCGCACAAACCCACACACACACACACACACACATATGTGCTCACCGATACATATAGGAAATATTTGGCAACTAATTACGACAAGAATTTCATTTGTAGACCGACATAAGGAGACATCAAGGAATTCAACTACCACAGCCTTCAAATATCCCAGATATGCAATATTCCATTTGTAACTCACATGTCTTATACTATATATATTATATGATCGATATATTTGCGAAACAACAGCACAGAAACATGATACCGACTTTAAAGTAATTCACATATTAATTGAAAAATAAGGTGGAGGGGAAAATGAAGGAAGTGGGAAAAAGAATTGCGCAGGAAATCGGGGATTATTTGATAACAGTTTGGCGGTTGGAGAACTCGAAACTCATTACCTCTGTTTTTCCACCGCATGCACAATAAATGATATTTTATTTCAGCGCCAAAAAGTATGCAACACAGCCATGCATGCACATACTCATAACGGTCAAGGCAGTCCGGCATGCACTGTGGTCTAATTAGCATGTTTTTCTGCATACAAAAGAAATGCACTTTGTTTGCATTTATTTGGCAAGGTATTTTATTCTTAAATTATATTCAATTTTTGGATAATTAGTTAATGGAAAGAGTTTAAAAACTCGCCTTTATTTCATAGGAATTGTTGTCTACTGTTTTTCAGTTTTTCAAAATGTACAAATTAACAATAATGTTTACTGCGTGCCACTGTCATTTAATGTTAATCACTTGTACATAATTACACTCTTGTGAGCTCTGATACTTGAAGCTCATGTAGTGTTGATTAAAATATTTTAATTTAAAGTGCATCAATATATTTAATTCTTATTTAAAGTGCTTGTATAAGGTAGTTGAAGTAGACACTGAGAGCTCCGACTTTGGTATACTGACTCGACTGCCGATGTTAATTAGCCTCGACCAAGCCTCCTTCTACCTGTTAATCACATTTCTCAGAAAAACTTGATAGGGGGAACAATTTTAAAAAGCAAAAGTAATGCAAGAAATGAACGTAGAAAGTGTTTGAACGAATGCCAGAAAATTAACTTATAATTCCATAGTACAAGCTGCGGGTGGGCGTGTGTGTGTGTGTTTGACAGTTGTCGAAAGTGATTTATAAACGATTTAATGCGTTTGTGCTTCAGCAACTGTAGCTAGCTGTTGTTGTTCATGCTGCTGCTGTTACTGTTGCTTCGCTTGTTGCTGCTGCTGCTCTTGTTGTTGGCAGCTGTTGCAGTTGGGCTGTTTGTTGCTGTTGTTGCGATTTTCACAAAATTAATTGCCTGTTAAACATTTTGCAAGTACCAAAAGCCAATTGAGTGAGCTCCCGTCCGTGGTAAATAAATTTTACGATCCAAGCAAACAAAAACAAAACAAAAAAAATCACCCGAAAATAAGTACGAAAAGAAAAAAAAACCGAGCGACGCTAAAGCATCGTCGGCAGCATGTCAAATAAATAATAATAAAGAAAAATAAAAGCAGCGTAAAGTAATAAAAATAAAAGGCACGCTGGCAAGGACAACATGAAAAAGCAGCAACAGTGCGAGAAGAAAGAGACAGAGTGATGCGGGCGTGTGCGAGCAGGACAGCGGATATACAAGCTAGCGAAAAGTGTCAAATAAGCAAACATTTAATTTTGATTTATTATTAATTTTCACACAGCACGTACACAAATGCGAGTGCCCACTGTAGCTCTGAAGTTAAAAACCATAATATCTTTATGTTGATTTTGCTTTGCTTTTATGGCTATTATTATCTTATTATACCCTAGGCTGGTAGCATAAAAGGTTTGCTTAAATTACATTTGTTAAGCCAAATTCTGCACAGATCATCAATTTTCAGACAAAAAAGTTTGAAATTCTGAGATTTTTGGATTTGTATCTAAATATGTTAATTAACGCAAGCGGCTTAGCTGGAAAGAGAGTGGAAATAAGCTTATTGCATTGTATTTGGTAACACGACTGCCTGAAAAATGTCACAAATTGTAGATAGGAGCTTAAAATAATTGTAATTACTATTTTCCATTAGTTGAGAATTTGGCAGGCTCAAGAGCAACAACAACAGTACAACGGCATTAGCTCAAACAGGAAGCGCAACAAAAAGCAGCCAACACACACATTGACACAAATATAAACACACATACACACACATACACACTCATACACGCGCAAACACAAAGCAGCAAAGACAAAAGTGTAGCACATAAAAAGGGGCAAATAAAAACGGTAAAAATGAGAGAAAGATAGAGCGACGGACAAACAGCGGAAAGAACGAGATAGATATAGTGAAAGGGAAAGTGATTGAGAGAGAGAGAGAGAGCGGGAGAGAGGGTAGGCGGGCAATGCGAAACGCGCCGCATGAAAATGAAAGTGGCGCAAAGTTGTGCAGAAACGTGCGTTTATTTGCGTAAAAACTTGCCATGTCCTTTGTGGCACCCCCGTCTACGTCCCTTTGGCACTGCTCCCAAACCCAGTACAGCTTCCCGCACTTGTCAGCCCTTTGGCAGCTATCCCCGCAGTCCCCCTTTGTCACTGCTCAGCAACAACTACACCTTTCTTCCCCTTGCCGTTCCCGCACCTGCTTTGCGCACAAAAAAGCTGTGTCGCCTCTGTTGGCTGGTACTTGAGTGTCTCTCCTCATTCTCCCTCTTCCCACTTACTTCTTCCTTTCCTCTCCTACACTGTGTTTGTGTGTTGGCTTAAATTTTGGTTCCTAGAAAAAAGTTTTAATCCCGCTTTTGTATCTTTTCGGGCAGCTGTAGAATCAGCCAACAAGTTTTGTCTCTTGCTTTTGGCTTCCTTTTATCGCCGTTTTCTTTTTGATTTCTTTTTGTTTTATGTTTATTTTTATATCATCAGTGCCGTTGTTGTTCCCTTCTTTGTCTTTGACATTTCTTTTAATGATGTTCGTCAGCTAGATCCAAGGCTTTAATTGTATTGATTAAATGCTTAATTGTGTTGTGGTCCAAAAGAAGGGAAAAAAAATAAATTGGAGTAGCAAATAAATGTAGCGAGAAAAACTGAAAACACTCTCTTTCTCAAAAAAAAAAAAGAAAAGTAAAAAGATACAGATAAAGAAAGAAAGAAAAGCAAAAGCCAACATTTAATTGTTATTAACAAGCGTGCATTAATTACTATGATTAAAAACGAAAAGAAACAAAACGAAACGCAAAACGCAACGCAACGCACGGACATTCACTATAATTAGTCCGCTAGACGCTCAGGTGTTTAATTAAAACTAATAGAGTCAACCGAAGACAGCACAGACGTAGGTAGCTCAGACGTCGACAGCGACAGTAAAGGCGTCGGAGATGACGACGGAGACGGAGACGTCGACGTCGACAATTTAAACGTGAAACAATTAACGGCTGTGACATAAAAGCCAAGGCGAGAACAGTAGTAGCAGCAGCAGCGGCAACAAAATGACAATACCATTGCAAGCAGCAACAATAATAACAATGACAAGACAACAAACAACAACAACCGACAACAGCAACAACCACAAACAACAACCACTGACAACAAATAGCAACAACAACAACAACACTGCATTTTAAGCGTGCTAAAGATTCCACAGCTGAGACTTTATGAAGTGTGGCAACTTCTGCTTTGGACACTACATTGACAAAAAACAGGCTGGGAAATTTATTATTTATGTAAAACTGTAAAACGAATAATTAATAAGCAGCATGAATTCTTACTGATAATTTAACAATGTAAATTTACTT
Organism: Drosophila parthenogenetica; assembly: GCA_035047505.1. Taxonomy (NCBI): domain Eukaryota; kingdom Metazoa; phylum Arthropoda; class Insecta; order Diptera; family Drosophilidae; genus Drosophila; species Drosophila parthenogenetica. The sequence continues at coordinate 1,927,167 of JAWNPM010000174.1, forward strand.
TCTTTTAAGCTTTAAAATGCTTAAAAATCTAGAGGACAGAATTAAATTATGAATTATTTGATTTATTGAAAATGTAATTAATTAATTTCCTTTTATATTTTCACTTAAATTACATTGTTTTAACTTATTCTTAATTGCAGTCATTAATATTAATTATATTTCTATATATATTTTATTAATTAATTAATACTGACGGCTGCTTTAAGCTTGCGTTAATAAATAAATAAATATACAAGTTTCGATTTTCTAGCATTTAACGGTCTTTTTAGTTTTCAATTGATATTTACTCTTGAGTTCTAAAGAAGCAAAGATTTATTTATTTATAATAACTTATAATCTTTTAAAAAGTTAAAGTAATTTTTAGAATTTATTTTCTTTACTTGAGAGAATTGTATAATTCAATTATTTCAACCCAAATGTTTACTAAACCTACTTTTTTTTATATGTTGAAACGTTGTAAAATTTAATTATTATATTTATATTAAGAACTCTAGTGAAGATTATTAACTATGTTAATATAATCGAAAATCTATTAAACTATTTTTATTTTTGTTGCAAAACAAAAAAAATATAATTATAATTATTTTTTGAAAAAGTTGCTGTTTAGCTTTAGCTGTTAATAGCTCAATCGTAAAAAAAAGTGAGCATTTTGTTGTTTACTTGATTTCTTAGCATTAAATAATCAGTTGCCGTCTTTGTATTTTTTTTACATTTTTTTAACGGTGCAATTGCTTTAGTTCTGCTAAATTTCCTTGAGACAAGTTCCTTGGCTTTTGTTTTTCCCTTCTTTTCTCACTCTCTTCGTTCTATCTTATGCCCCACACTGCTTGTCTTACTGCCTGTCAGTCGGTCTGTCAGTCCGGTCTGTCATTTAGCAGTCCTTGTCCCTCTGTGGTTACAGGCAAGCGGTGAGCTGATTGCTACAACAGCTGTACAGCTCGACATTCTCTGTTGTCCGTGTTCACTCTGTTTTCGTCGTGTTCACAGCAGCAACAACAAACACATCTGACGTTGCGTACACTTGTGACTTTAATGTAATTAGCTTTTAGCATCGGCTTTAACATTAACATTTACATAAACATAAACATTACAATAAATATAAGCTACGAAACGGCGCTCTTTTCATTACTTAATTACTTTGCCTTCCAGCTTAAGGAAACAATAAAAACAATCATAATTATTCATTCACAATTGTCAACTTTAATTATCAAAAATTCTGAACGATAATTTACTTCAGGAAATTTCATTTTTATCAGCTTCAAATTACTTTTATAATTATCTTGAACATATTTTTTAATTTTTGAAACATGGCAAATAACCAGATAAAATTCGTTTAGGTTTTCCAAATTTAAGCAAAAAACTAAATCAAAAATTTTACAAACATTATTTTTATTCTTTTAGCCAAGTTTTCAAAATCAATAACAATGTATAGAAGTGGACAAACCATAAATATATTAAATATATTTTATTTATTTGCTTAAACTATCAAAAACTTTGCGGTCTCTGAAAATCTTATACTAAACTTAGTTTTATGTTCAGCTTTAATTCTCAAACATTTTACATCGCACTCTAGTCTTAGTATCGGGATTTATTTGCCACTTATTTAAACTTACTTACTTGGATATTTAGCTGTAGCATTGAGCAAAGAACAGCATTTTTAAGTGTCACGCAATGCAGCGTTAGCGTGAACGCATCCAAAGCATTGGATGGCATTTTAATCAAGTTTACAACTAGTCGAGTGAACTAAGTACAATGGGAACTCTTGACTTGACTCTTGGCTTGCCATTGCGAGTACATAAATCTTTGGGCATGCGATTGCCAATGCCATTGCCATAGTTATGGCTTTGGATTTGGATTTAGCTCGATGAGATGGAGCTGATGCTCTGTCTATTGCCGCAAAGCACAAAGCTGACACAAAATCTCATTACGTAACGTAACGTGACGTCAGGCGTGCGCTACGTGTTGGCCAACAATGTCCACAGTGTCTTTTACTCCATCTTTCTCCCTCTCTCTCTCTCTCCATCGATGTCATATGCGTGTTGAGGATTGCTGAGTTCGTCAAAAATTGTTTGCCAGCAACTTTTCTCCTGCATCTCAGTGTTGTTACCCATTTCCTTGACTCTTTTTCCATTTTGATTTTCGTTTTTGTCAGTTTTTGCTTTGGAGCAAGGTATTAAATATCATGCATCTGCAAAAATCTATAAAATATTCATCTACATCAACAACAGTAAAGTTTATCAAGCTTAATCTTTTTCCTTCCCAATTTATGCTCAAATGAGCCTTTGAATGACATGTGATCGAGTTCAGCCTATGACTTGAAGTGTCTTTAATTTGTATCCTCAAAATTTCATTAGAAATTTATAACTTATTCAATTCAATTTGTTGAAAGTAAGTAGCTCATGAAACTGTCTGTCAGTGAAACCAAAAAATTTTGTGATTGTGTTTTAGTAGTTGTTTTTTATAGCGGTTTAAATATTGCTTACATTTTCGTATGCATTTTTAAAATGCTTAAATGTTTAGCACTTAAATCTTTCGAAAAAAGGAATAAAATTTCTTTTTAATGACAGTTGATTAATCTTTTTTTTCTTATTATGCTAACAAAATACATAAGCTTAATTTCAAATGAAAGATTTTTGTTTCAACATGAGAGGTTGTTCTTTTCAAGCAAAATTTATAGTTTAATCATTTTTGTTTTGAACAAAACGAAGCAGGAGGGCAGTGAAAGTTTGAGTTCCCTCGAATTTTAAGCATTTCTGGTGTAACTATACCCAAGTAACAGACTTTTGTTTCAACGAATTTGAAATTAAAACTTATTTTCCAAACTATTCTGCTTTAATTTTATCAACTGTAAATTTTACATACTATATATAATTGAAACATTTTATTCAAACATAAAATGTATAATTTTTTAAGCTTCAAATAAATTGAATTTTTTTAAATATTTTCTAGTTTTTGTACAAGAAGTGTGAGTATTTTTTAGACTAACTCCTAAACGTTTTAATTATATATGCTTGATTAATATCAAAAACATGCTTAATGAATTTATTACGCAATTAGTTATCGCAGGGTATAGTCCTGTTGATCAATTCACAGAATGGTTAATTTTAGTTGTTTTCTTTGTTTTCTTGCTATCCTTGCATAAGCCAATAAGCTCATATTAAACTTAAGCGAGCAGCTCACTCTGAGCAGTGTCTCTAGAGGGTGTACAGGGCGTATACTTCACGTAATCTGCAGCGAAAGAAGTTGGTGATAGGGGTAGCTCAAGTGGGAGAAAGTAATATGGTTAGCAAAAAAAGGGGCGAAGGGGGGCGGTACGAGGGGGGCGTGAGCTGAAATTGGCTCCTCTCATTCGCCTTTCACATTCGCTTTGTCTTTTGCTTGCGCTGGGAATTTGCTAAATTACATGCGATTTATTAAGCTGTCGTTGTTGTTTTTTTTCCGCTCTCTCTTATATTTCGCTGCCTCTATATATTTTTTGTGTGCTGTTGTTGTTTCTGTTGCCCTTGCGGCTATTAACTCGAAATGAAATTGCAAACAGTAAACACAGCGCGGCGATGGGCATGGCCAACGCCATCATAGGCAAATACAAACACGTTGCAATTATTTGCTTTTGACACCCGTTGCCAATGACCGTGAGACGAGACATGTTGAAACGTGCTGGAGGTTGGGGGCGTGCCGCGGAGCGGAGCGGAGCTGAGGCGTGGCTGGTTTGGGGCTACTCCACGCCGCGTAAAATTGGCAGGTGTCTAGCATCTACGCAAAAATTCCATAAAATGAATGTGGCAAGCATAAGGCGTCGTCATCGTTGTTGTGGACGTTTACGAGGGTGGCAACCATAGTTTGTTTTCAATTAAAAAATTCTAACTAATTATGTTAAATGCTTACAATTTGCTAGACTTATTGAATTAATTAATTTATTTAATTGCTTAACTTAATTAACAAGCTGAAATTATATTAAAAAATGCCAATCCTATTCTAAACTATGTTTAGCTGTTTGAAAACAAAAGTGAAAACCAAAAAAAAAACACATATAAATAAAGTACTAAAAATAATTTAAATAATAGATTTAAAGTTTAAATTTTCTGTACTAAATACTAAAAAAAAATTCTTAAGAAATAAATACTTATAATTGTAGAAAAATTATTATTTTAAATGCCATTCAAGCGGAGTTTTTGTTATATGTTAAATCGCGCCTGTAAGCTTCAATTAACTAAAAAATTAAGCGCACTAAAAAAAATCTTTATAATATTATAATTAACAGAAAAAAGGGACTGTTAATTTGACCAAATTACTCAAGTTCTGTTAGTGTTTTCAACACTTTACAACGCGAACATCCATGTTTACGAGAATATAATAAACTGAGCCCAGAACCGTGTCATTTATTTAACGAACTGTAGACATATTATTTATCTTTTGGTTAGCTGTTTGATTAAACGGAAGTCTAATTAAAATGACTTCCATAGCATCTTCTAATTGAACAATAAGCCACAAGGATCCATTTTGTGGCTTATGGCAAAGTTTGTTTTTTTTTTTCTTTTTTACCTCCACACAAAGAAAATAAAAAAATAATAATAACAAAAGTATGAAAAAAGAACCGCAAAAAGTAAAAAGTGAACTTTTCCATTGACTTGACTTCATTTCGATTAGTGGCTGAACCCTTTTGTGGGTCTGACTTTTTGGGTCAAAAAACGGAGTCTGGGACGCCGGAAGTCCGAAAATCATATTCACGATTCAGACTTTGATTTATTTGGGGAAAAACCCTCGCAGGATATCCTGAGTTGTGACATTAAAGAAACGCGTTAAGCGCTGGACAAATGCCATGACAGCACACACAGATGTGTGTGTGTATGTGTATGTAATAGTACATGTATATAAAAACACACACACACACACATGCACATACACTTACAGACAGCCGGTAGCCAGGCGACACAGCATCTTTTGCAATGTTGTTGTCGTCAACTTGTTGCGCGTTTCTTTTTTCTAAAGCCCTGTGCAGAGGGTGTAACAGTTCAGAGCAAAGCGTGCGAATGAATAAAAAGAGTAGTGTAAAACGCCCAATATCGAGATAGTTTTTTATCTTTCATACCAATAATACAAAGTTTTTCGTTAATTTGATTTGAATTTAATTTTAAAAACTAAAAAACTTTTAAACTAGATTTTTAACCAATATTAACATCTGATCTTGGCTAAAATCTGTTATTTTAATTTTAAAATATAATTGAAGTTTTTTTTCATACAATTTGAATAAAAGCATTTATATCAAAAAGTTCTTAAACTTACACTTGTCTTGTCTTTTAAATTAAATTACTTTTTAAACAATTCATTTAATTAACTATCTTTAATGTCACATAAGCCCAGCGTATTTTAAAGTCATGCGCTGTCGTCTAAAGTTTTGTTATTTGCTGTTAACTAACGAACAGACGACGCAACGCCATCGTGCTCTTAAAGAAAATTCCACATGGCTGCTTGTCAGATACTTACACTCATACACCGACACTCACACACACACAGACACACTTATATGCTAATAAAGCCAAGCCAAGTTAAGGAGGGGAGACTCAGTAGCACTAACCATCTGGCATATTTGCGAGTTCCCATTTTGTGGCATCTTAAAAGCATTTGTGGCGCGCTGATTTGAGGCAAGTTTAATTAAGTAGCTTCACATGGGGAGTGTGAACATGCTGTTGCATGTCACTTCTTGCTTGTCGCTTCTGAGTAGTGATTGTGGTCCAGTGCACATGTTTTTTAAAAACGAATTAATGGGCAATTGCTGTGCGCGGTTTTATTTGGACATTGCGTATACGCAGCATAAAACGTGTCACTCAAATGAAGAAATTGCGCTTCGCTTGGCTTTTTACTCTGAGCTCCCCCATTTAATTTGAGCTTCAATTTGACAGCTATTGGACAGGCAAGCTGGTAAGCCACGCATAAACGAAGACTAAGGGAGGGGACTGATGGGAGGAAGGGGAGTGCACAGTGTACCATCAAGTAACAAGTTGATGGCAGTCAGGGAATAAAGCCTGCCAGGGTTGCGGCTGCAGTTTTTGAGGCTAGACGAACAACAACGTTTAACAAGATGGAATGCACAGGAACTTTCCGGACTAAAGTTGCCACAGCATCAACATCGTCTTTTGGCCATGAACAATTTCAGTTGACAATATGCGACAGAAATGAAGGTTTTCTTTTTGCCAGTCAGCGCGCTAATCGAGAGTAAGAAAACCAAAAGTTACTGTAAGCTTGTTTAAATAACACACTTGCTTAAAAAATAAACCTTAACTTGATTTTGTAGGACTAATTAAGTGAATTTCTAGGCATTTTTAGCAGTAAATAGGGCTCAATTCAATGATGTTTAGCCTTGAAATAAAATACACCAACAGTTAGTAAACTATTTTAATCGAATATTTGGCTTTAATTTATATATTTGGAATAAAATAAAAATTCTAGAAAACTATAAATAGTTGTTGGACGTTTTCGACCTAAAAACACTTATGTGACTTGAATATATTAAAAAACAAATTCTGTTCAAATTTCAATAAAGTCCTGGTTGCCAGAAAAGTTTCCATTGTGAGTTTTAAATGAAAATCCCAAAGATTCTAGAAACGAAAAATCTATTTTAGCGCTAATTTCAAGAATAGTCCTCAGAGTATTTTTTGACAGATTTCTGAGAACTGTTGGGATTTTACTTCAAATAGATTTTGCTCTACTTTCGGTAGAACTTCATGCGCTGTTAGTAGCGTACTATATATAAATATATAACGCTGTTGAAGGCAATTGAAAGGAACAAGAACAACAAGGAGAACAAGAACAACGAGGAGAACAAGAATAACAACAATAACGATAATAATAGCTATCGTTATAATATTATCGATTTGTGCGTGGTCATGTGGTTAATTTGATTCCGCTGCTTGCGCAATTTAACACGAATTGTTCGATGTCATTTCGTGGATTATAACAATAGAATTTTAGTAAGTTAAGTTCGCATTCACATTAATACAGCTGTCAATTGCAGTTGCTCACTTTCTCGCACTGTTTAAAGCAGCTCAATCTGTGAATGATTTGCTGCAGTGTATTTATATACATATACATATATATACCTATATTATACATATATATACCTATATTATACATATATATATATATATATATCTTTTTGCCACAGCTTTGCTTTAACTGTCACACAAAAATGTTCTGCCATTCAAAAGGAAAAAAGCAAGGAAAATAAAATGATAAAAAAAGTAAGGAAAAGGAAAGTAAAGAAACGGAAAAAAAAGGAAAAACGAAAAGTTGGGAAAGCAACAAGCTGCGATGGTGACGATGATGAGAGAAAGAAAGAAAATTTGTGGGTAACGTCAATGGCATTACTTGGTCACAGTTGCTTGGTCTCTCTCTCTCTCTCTCTCTGTCTCTCTCTACCCCTCTCTCTTTAACTCTCTTGCTCTCACTGTTTCTAATTCTCTGGCTCTGGATGTTGCTGTCGTCTGTTGCTCGTCGCCTGTTGCGCCTTTTGCGTGTCGCTTTGTGAGTCTCAGTTGCTTACAGTTTCTGCCACAGTACAACAATGGGGCATGCCAAAATGTCTCGTTTCTGCCTGCTTGCCTGCCTGCCTGCCTTCATTTTTTTCCTGTAACAAGCCTCGCACACTTTATCAATGGCAGCTCCATTGCCCCTTACATCGCTTACTTTCCTTTCACCAAATAAAAGTATGCGCACAATGGTCATTTTTGTCACTTTGCTAGCAGCAATTAAAAAACCATCAATACGAGTTTTGCTGATTTTATGCCAAAATGAAAAGATTAAGCAATTTAAGCTTACTGTAGTGACTAGTAAATTCAACAGCATTTTAATAATAATAATAATAATTAACTTTTAGCATTTTGTTTTAATACATAATGTTCTCTTCAGAATCTTCTTAAAAAACTACATGACAAAATATAATATGATATAATATAATTAAATATTAATACCATCACTAAGTTTTCCTTAAAGATCTACCCTTTCACTGAACCTAAATCGCTTGAATTATACCATCAAACTAATTTATTTACAGTAAAATTGTTTTGTATGACTCTACCACTTAATATTTAAATTTTTGTGCCTGTAAGCGGCAAATTGCCCATAGTAAAGTGGTGAAAAATAACAACAACTGTTAGACAGTCAACTCACTAACTGTCCAACTGGCGTCTCTTCTATCGCCTTGCTGCTGTGGTAACAATTTATGAAATAACTTTGTCTCCCTCACACTCACTCAAAGACAGACACACACAGGCACACACACACACGTGTAAACTGATGCACAGTAATACCATTGGGGAGCAATACCAATAGAAGTTGCCGTCGCACTGCGTAACAGATACACAAACTTTACTTAACTGAGTGTGTAAGCAATACACAAGCGACGAGCTGAAAATTGTAAGAAACGCAAGTGTAATACAAGACTTTTTTCCGCCTCTCTAAAGGTGTATGCCTGTATCTGTATCAGTATCGGTGTGCCGGTAACTGTGTGCCTGTGCTTGTGTGTGACTGTGTGTGTGTGTGAAGCCCATTATCACTGCCCCAGCGCCCAGCTGCGTTTCAACTTAAGTAACATTCCACGTTGCGAGGTCGTCACCGACGCCGTCGCCGTCGCCGTCGTTGTTGCCGTTTAGAAGTTTGCATACATCTACCCATGCACACAGTGCGGGTCAATTGAATAGGGACAATGTAGATGTGTGTCTGGGGAATAGCTATTCACAAGGTTATACGATAACTAACATACATTTTCCCAACAGCATCATCGAATTGATTAAATTTACCTATCTTAACAAAACTTTTAACTCATACAAAACAGTTTATTTTCATTGTTCAATTACTTGAACAATTGAACAATGTAAATTGTGTAAATCAGCGGGAGCTTATTTTGCAAATAAACTGTGAAACATATTTTTATTATTTTTGCAAAAACATAATCTGATTAAATAAACAAAGAGAACTTTTTGGTTTTCTAAGGACTTAAGCTTTGTGTTTAATTTCTTAAACCGATTTTTAAAAACGTGTCAATCTTCTGCCAGCAAAACTAAAATTATTTAACACTCGTGGGTTGTTAGCTCATCTCTACTACTTGTTGATGTAATTCCATATTTTAGCCTTTAGCTTAAGTTGTTTAGTATAATTTATTAATTGGGTGATTACATCAACCCGCTAACTCACTAAATAAGTTGATTGGTGGAATTTCAGTCTCATTATGGATTAATTGGTTTTAATAATGGGATATTTGATGCATTTATTGTTCAACTCTTAGTACTCGGCCTTTTCTTTTTTGTATAAATATGCAACGCAATTTCTAGATATTTGGTTTTAAATGCTAGAGCAACTGCATACAAGTCTATAGATAATCTAAACATATTTCAAGCGAATTAATCAATGGGATTAGTTATTTTCTGCTTCCAATTAATTGCAAGGAGCTGTGTACACATATAGCTTACAATATGTTTCTTGGTATGTGTAAAGGTTTAGGCAGGTGTGTGTGTGTGTGTGTGTGTAGGTGTGTCCCACTCAAATGCTGCCTTTTGTAAATCGTGGTAGCCCGCGCGATGGCGCTTACAATCATCAAAATTTATAAGTAAAGTTAAGCAAAGGCATAGAGGCAAATATTTTCCAGAGTCGTTGCCGCATTTTCCTTTTCCCCCTTTTCCTCTTTCCCTTCTCCACTTTCCCCCCTTTCACATTTCGCATTTCACATTTCACATTTCGCGTCTTGCAACTGCAAACTAAATCAAGTTAAGGCCAAGTCGATGGTTGGGTTTTTTGGCTGCTTTGGTTTCCTTGCGGTTGCTTCATTATTACTCAAAAAAACCCCTAAAAGCAAACTCTGCCTCCGATGATTATGCTGATGTGGATGTGAATGATGAGGATGATTATGACGAGGATGATAATCATGAGATTGTTGATTATGATGGTCAGGATGGTTAAGGATTATTGGAATGAGTGGGCCACAGCTTTGTCGTCTGTCGTCGTCTGTCGAACTACAAAATTTTTGATAAAATTTTCAACAGATTTTTCGTTTTTTTTTTGATGCTTTTGTTGCTTCTCTGCTTTTTCGGTTTTGCAATTATTTTTAGGGATCAATAAAATAAGTTTAAAAATAGCTAACTGGGGAAAAAGCGCAAAGATGGGTGAGAAAAGGGCTTGTTATTTGGGGGTTGGCATTGGCCGAGAAACTGAGTTGGGAAAATTCAGAGTCGGCCGAGGCAGTGCCAAAGAAAAATCAAGTTTAGGCAACTTTGTTTACTCAATTAGTTGTTTTTGTTATTTGCTGGTTCGCTGGCTTCGTTAAGGCGACTTGATGATGACCTGACTGCCAGACTGACTGTAAAAAGGGGCAGTAAAAGATATATAACTGGAATGGTGTGTATATGGTTGTATATATTCAGTTCAAATATATATGTATATAAATTGTGTATCCTGCTAACAGGCATGGGAAACTACCACACTAATTGGCTTAGAGCGACAAGCGAAAATTAACTTTTATTTTCAGCTCAGCTGCCTTTGCAGCAATAATGTAAAATAAAATTTTCCATGCCCATGAAGTGAAAAGTTAACAAAGCCAAAAAGTTGCCCAGAGCGACAGCAACAAAACAGCAGCAAAAGTAAAATGCGAAAAAACCAAAAAAAAAAAAAAAAAAAAAACAAAAAATGGAAAGCCAAAACCAAAACCAAAGCGAAGGCAACTCTCACAGAGAAAAGGGGAACAAAGAGAGAGTGAAAGAGCGAGAGAAATCGGTAAAATCAACAAAACACACGCAAGATAAACAGAGCCACAGCCACAGAGCTAAGAATACAAAAGCGGCGCCAATTCGTATTGTGGACGCTACATTGCGTAGCCGACCTGTTGGTTATTTGGTCGGTTGACTGCTCTCTGTGCTTACTAACTGCTCGACCGTCTGATTGTCTGTCTGTCTTTCTGTCTGTCCGTCTGTCTCTCTGTCTGTCTATCTGACTGGCCGACAGTGCGTATAAGTGCCACTTGGCATTGCGAACTGGTCACTGAATTGAGTTTTTGCTCAAATTTATGTCGGCTAAATTGCAATATCAATAAGCAGTTTGAATGGTAAGCAGCACAGCATTAAGTGCTGTAAGACCAACTTTTAATGCTTCAAATACGAGTAATGAAAACAGAAAGCAAATCACACTTAGAACTTACTGCTCTAACGAAAAGAAAACCGAGCTTATTTTATGTTTAATATAAAACATAAGACTTTTACTTTATAAATGGTAGGTTCTTAGTTTCTGAGTAAATTTATTGAAATTTTATACTATAATTTATTTACGAACATTTGATCAAAGATTTGCAAGACTTTTAGCCTAATAATTCGAAAGTTCTTAGCTTCAAAGCATGAGACACAAAATTGTAATTATATGCAATACTTTAGAAATCGAAAGCGCAGACTTATTGTTTTATTATTTTACTTTATCAGTTTCAGTATTTTTGTTTTAATAACATGAATAATTTAACCCATTCAATAAGCAGCACTCAAACTTTTTCTTATTGTGTAAACAGAATTTTTTAATAAGATTTTTAAATTTAGTTCTCGAACTAAAATCTTGCTAAGGGAAAATTAATTTTTAACAGTGTGTTATTAAGTATCGAGCAAAGTTTCACTTGGGTACTTTTTATATGCAAATTCAAGAACAGTTCAAGAAACACATGGAAAACACCTGTTAACCGGTATATGAATACGAATATGAGTATGAGTTTAAATACTCGTTCAAGCCAATACAAACTCTCAAGTAAACATATTAAAATTGGGTTGTTGGCACAGCAAACATTAAAGTAACGCCACACCTAACAGCTAGCGATGGAGACTGAGTTGAAGACGGAAACGAAGATGGAGACGGAGACGAAGATGAGGACAGAGAAAGAGTCGAGTCAGAGTTAGAATCACTCTCAGAGTGGCAAGGGGAAACACGCAGCGTATGCGCAACGTACACAACAACAGCTTTAAGTTTGGTTGCTGTTGTTTATTTTCGTTTTACTTTTTTTTTATTCTCCTCTTCTTCTGGTTTTTCTTCTTATCGATTTATGGCTTAGTTTGCTCATACTTACAGTGTGAATTACAGCGTGTGTATGGCTTAAGCATATAATAGAAGTAATTTCAAAAATTTCATCAACAAATTTTGTTGTTATTTCTTTTCATTTTGGTTGAAATTGTTTAATTTTCTGTATTGGTTTTAAGTTTTTCAATTTATCCACAAAAACTTTTGAGAGCTATGTTCGCAAAGCACAATATTGCGACTTTGCTTAAATTGCGCTTAATGTCAATTTATTTGGTCTCAATTAGCGTTGGATTCTTTGAAGCAGTTGCTGGTTTGAGTCAACTTCTTAACTTTCTCTGTAATTTTAATAATCGCATCACGATTGGGTACGTTTTAGGGTAGAAACATCTTTAAGTCTAGCGAACGCCTTAAATTATACAATAATTTTCATACCAAATTAGCTTAAAATTCAATAAAATTCAAGCATTGAATATAGTCATATTTTTAAATGGTTTGCTGGGAAATAAAGTTAATTTCCTACTGATTTATTACTGTTTTTCTAAAAAGAAATCTTTACGATTCAAATTCTGGTATAATCACTCAGCTTCTACTTTCAATCATAATTTTTGTAAATTAATTTAAGGCATATTTGCTAAAACGATTTGAAAAGAACTCAATTTATTATAGGCTCTTTCAAAATCTATTTTTAACGAATTTGCTGTGAAAGCGAAATTTAATAGTCATACAATTTGAGGTCACTTTTGGTCATGCTTGTCCATTCAGATTTTACTGCATGCTGTGTTAAATTTGTTTTTTCCTTTTTTGTTTTTGTTTTGAGTTTTTTTTTTCATGGTTTTTTTGGGCTCACATTTCAAAGGAGCTGTGACCTCAGTTGGTTTACTTAAATTACTTTTGCCAGTTTATGTGGGCATCGTTAACATTCATTGGTATATTTTCTTCTTCTTTTGTATAAATTCCATTTGCAAATGACTCTCTGTGTGCAATTGCAATTGAAAAACGTGCCGCTTGTTGCACGCTCAAAATAGGAGCATGCCTTTTACGATTGTGGGGTAGATGTACTTGAGGGCCCTCTTACACTAGCTGCCACTTGCCGACTGGCACTTGCCACTTGCCACCTGCCAGCTGGCACCTACCTGCTACTTGCCACTTGCCACCAGTCTCACGGGCGGCATACACTATCCATCAATATTGCCGCAAGTGCTGAGACAGCATATTCTCTTTGTTGCTTGTTGCTTGTTGCCAGTTGCCTGTTGCTTGTTATGTCCCTGGTTGGATTCTTGTAATTATGTATGTGTCCTGGCCAGAATTGGAGATTGTTTGCCTCTTGCTGCTGACAATTGAGTGTGCATTAATTCACAAGTGTGTATGTGGATGTGGGCTTAAGTGTGTGTTTGTGTTTGTGTGTGTAGGTGTGTAGGTGTTTATGAGCCGTGTAAACAAGCAACGCCCGTTGTGCTCCAAATAGTGCTGAAATCGGAGCGCACACACAAAACGCCGCATTCCGCAATACTATATCACATTTTCTTTATTTCATTTTGCTTATGTAGAGTAGAAAATGCATTCGATTCAATAAAAGAACTGTTACTGAAGTGGAGTACAAAAATGAGCTGTGTTTAGAAATGCTCAACAGTAAAAGGTTTTTTTTTTTAAAGATTTTTCATTACTTTTTTTTTGCTCATTGGTTTAGTAACATTTGCGGCTGATATAAATAATGTGAGTAAACTTTTTTCTTGATTTTACTGATGTTACTTCTATTTAGTAGTTATAGAAACAATTCATAACTATTTTCGCATACTGCCATCCACAATGATAGACTTCTGTTAGCGAAATAGTGGCGAAATTGTAATTGGAAACAGGCGAATTTGCTACAACATGTTGGCCTTATTGATATGGCAAACAGATTTTCGCAATTACTTTTAATGAAAGCGGATGGAAAGCAAAGTGAATGAAAGCGCGTGTGCGAAATGTGAATGTGAAATGCAAGCACATGGAAAATGGCCTGACTGGCGAATTCCCCCAAGTCATCAGCGACAACATTTCCTGTCGCCTCCCACAATTTCACTACTTTTCTCTCTCTCTCTCTCTCTCTCTCTCTCTCTCTATCCCGGTCACTTTTTCACTATTTTGCGTTTGTTTTCCCCTCACTTCGTAGTTACCAACTCTTCGTTTCTATTTTAATGGGGGGCTCTTTCTCTGCTCCGATTTTTCGCTATATGTAGGGAAGTGGGTGAAGGGGTGGGGTTTGAGTGGGGATGCACGCTGTACAGCATTTAGGTCAAGGCAGTTGTTGCCTGCAAAAGTTATGCTAGTTTTTCGATGCCAATGCCAAGAGAGAAGACGTGAGACAGGGAAAGCAGGAGAGAGTAAGTAAGAGATGTTAGGGCATGGCGTGGCATAGCATCTCATCAAATTGGCATCAAGATCAAGGCCTGCAAGTGTCTGCAATTCTTATTATTGCGTTTGCTTGTCAACTGCAAAGTGCAAAAAGTGTTGCATACTTCTCGGCATTCGGATTAACAACTTAAATTACTGCACTTTAGTTCTTAAGCCTGCGACGCTGTCTTTTTTATCTAACCTTCACACAAACACAAATTGCACACACACGCACACACTTTCTATGCCTTCATATAGATATTTGTATATATGTGTATATACGTGTATGTGTGTGCCATAAACTAATCCCAAGTTTAAGTCCAATTTCAAGTTCAGGCCATGGCAATTTATACACGATGCCGTTTTCAATTCGTTTCAACGGCTTAGAGCTTCATCAGCTTGTTTGTTTGCCCATTGTTATACCCGTTACTGAAGAAGTTTGGGAATATTGCATTCGAACTCCAACAAACCCAACAACGTATTTAAAGTAGTAGTGAATTAGTGGCAATTAGTCGCCTTTTAAATAGTCACCCGTCAAGTATTCTTCAAATTTTACATAAGTATTTTATTTTAATATAGGTTTTGCTATCCAATAGTTTAAAAATTCTTAATCAAAGTAAGCGATACAAATGTACAAAGAACGATAATTGAAGCAAATGGTTCGCCTTAAAGTATGCAAAAAAAACTCAAGTAATTGGATGACGGGTGTTTTTCAGACGCGTTTTCAACTGTAGCAAACTTATTTGTTTTCTTTAGTGCTGTTGCTGTCCCAACAGGGGTTTGGATTCAGGTACGGTGGGAGGGGCGCTAGGGAGGACGGTATAGGCGTAACTGCGGGCTTATCAGCTGCGTCGCAGTTTGCATTCGCCAGTCTCTAGTCGCCAGTCGCCAGTCTCCACTCTCCACTCTCCAGTCGCCAGTTGCTGGTTGCCCTTGCCGTAATGATCATTTGGTCTTCTTATGTATTTGCTCAGCGTCCTCGTTAATGCTCATTTAATAGCCCAGCGATGTTCGGTTAATTATGCGATTTTTGGCCCAGTTATTTTGGCCAGCGCTTTTTAATGGCCTCCCAAGCAATCTCCCTGCTATCCCTGATATCCCTACGCTTACAGCTTTCTCTACACTCCGAACTTGGCTTGTAGGGGACCGGCCTTCATTTCTGTTTTGGCCGTGGGCATGGCCCGCAATTGCTCTGTGCTTTATTGATGGCTTTATGGCAGCTTAGCCTCAGGCTTTCACATGTAATGGCCGTGTTTGTGCCGGGCTCTAAAAGTTATGCCTCTGTCATCTAGCTCTTCGTCCTGTGCCCGTCCATTCGTTGGGTAAAACTGGGTGCTCTTACACATTTGAACCCCCCTCGGGGCAATGTCAATGTTTCGTTTGAATAGATGGAGTTCGAGTTAGAGCTGGGTATAGAGACTGAGATGGAGATGGAAATGGTGATGTAGATGGAGATTGAGATGTTCTATGCCTGCGGTGTGTCGCATAACTTGATTTATGTTATGGGATGACAGTAGGTGGATGTGCCTAAGATGGACAACTGGACACGAAAGGACTTGAGTTGACATGACTGGATTGGGTAAATGCCAGGACTTGAAATAATATCCAATATCTGACATATTTATAATGTACACACGCACGCACACACACATCCATATCAACCAAGGGCTCTCCTGTGATTTACCATTTCTTCACCTACATTAACACATATTTTGCCTGCAATAAATAGTTTTAGTCTTGAAAGAACAACTGATATATTTTTGTAAGTAATGGTCTGATTATTATTATTATTATTATTATTATTATTATTATTATTATTATTATTATTATTATTATTATTATTATTATTATTATTATTATTATTATTATTATTATTATTATTATTATTATTATTATTAATTTAATATTAGTTAAACATTTCAAAGTATATTGAACATTTAAGATGGTCAACAGTTTACATTCTCTTTAAACCCATTCAGTTTTCAAAGACATTTTTTTGGGAACGCGAACATTTTATGCAATGCTTTCCTTTGTCCAACAATTGTTACGTAACAACAACGCAAACAATACAAGTTTTGCTTCCTTATATTTTGTTTAGCATATTTAATAACTTTATTAATATTTCCATTTCTGTCGATGTTTCAGAATAAATTTGCAAATTGTAAATTTCTTTTTGTTTTTCTAAAAGAACACTTTAATTGTCACAAAAATATTTTATTCATTATTCATGAAAAGTTTTCTAGCATTTCTGAGCAGATTAAATGATTTGAATATTATTTTAATTAATTTTAATTTTGGAAAAGCAATATGAAAATTCTCTATATATTTTTTTTTTGCTTTTGTTTGCATAATATTTGTTAATTGTTATTTTAAATACAGACTGTCTTTTGTCTCCGTCTGCGTCTCCGACTCAGTCATTGTGTTGTTTTAATTTACTCATTTTTATTCATTTGCTTCATGTATTTACCTTCTTTTTGCTATCTTTGCTGCTCGCTTTTCTTTGTATTAAGTCCCTTTTCGTTGACTTCAGACAATCTTGTTGAAATTTCCATTTTCTATGTGCTCAGTTTCTGCTCGCATTTTCATGAAATTTTCTTCTATATCGCCTTTTTTTTGCAACTTTTATCATCCATTCTCTTATCCAAGACTATGCTGCTTCAGCAGCTGCCAAAGTTACCACGCCAATCAAAAGCTCAAATATTCAAATTGCTCAATGAAACGTTAATTATGCGCTTTGTCATAAGAGTAACACTCACACACACATACACACACACACACACACACGCGGAACAACACACACATTTAAGAATTGCTGTTTATTAAGAATTTTTACTCATTTGCTTCGATTTATTAGATAATTATACAAACTCAGCTGCTCAGTTAAAGCCAATTCTAGGCAGTTTCGTTTATATTATAAGAACTAATGTAAAAATTAACATAACATTAAATAGGGCGTGGCATTTGCGGTGGGCGGTGGTGTGTGTGCAATTGAAAAACGCTTTTGTCTCTGCTTTAGTAACTGGTTTCTAATTCGAAATCACTTAATACATCCGGTCGTATACACACACGCACACATACACTCGTGCCAGTTTGTCTGTGTATTTGTGGCTCTGTGTTACTTACATAATAGACACTTTATTACCATTAACTTAATTTACATTTTATACAAATGCGGCGCGAGTGAAGTGGCAAATGTGAAAAGGGTAAAAGCCTCATTGTATTTGCTTGAATGTCTGTGTGTGTTTGTGTATCAGTGCGTGTGTATCTAAGCTCTGTGTGCATTGAAGCTTGTACGCTACTCTTTGTGTGAGTGTGTGTGTGTGTGTGTGTGTGTGTGTGTTTGTGTTTGCGTGTGTGTAGTCCATATGCTGAAAAGCATATTAAGCACAAAAAATTGTTTTATAATCTTTGCAAGCCTCAATTGCAAGATACCCTGTAAATAGGAATATTATTTCTTTACGTGGTGTCTTTAATCTGCATTTAAGCTATGGAATTTTAGACACTGGTATTATAAATAGTTATTATAAATAAGATTGTATTTTATTTAAAACATGTTTTTAACCACTTTATTTTAATATTAATGTTAACCTTATTTTTTTTTAATAAGTTTTCAAATAAACAATTTTTTAAATCATTTTTTATTTATTTATTTTTTAAAATATACATTGTTTGGAAATGTTATACCCCTTCTGTTTGCTACGCAATGCTAAGTAAACAAATCGCTTAAATTCTATTTCAAAAATTCAATTTGTTCATTCTGCAGTATTTGTTGTTTGTTGTCGTTGTTGTTGCTGTCGCTGCTTTTGTTGCTGTTCTTGTTGCAGCTACAGAACAACCCGCGGCAGTTGCTGTACAAAAAGCAGCGGGTATGGTTGGATAAATGCTGCCCGCTAATCTGATAATGAGTGTGAATTTATGATTATGTACATGCATTTAATGGGCCCCAACCCCTACCGATGTCCACAGCAGTTACACTTTCCTTTCTTTCTCGCTCCCTCTGCTCCTGGTTTTCTCTCTCTCTACACACTCCGCTTCGACAGAGCTTAGCGCATGCAAATTGAGACACTTGTGTGTGCAGCAATTCAGGCACAAGAAATGATGAAGCGCAAATGTGTCGAGAGAGTGAGTAGAAAACTGTGTTAGGGAGTGAGCGAGGATTGTGGCATGCTGACGCGCCTCAGGGGAATGGGGGCGTGCTGAAGCGGGGAGGGGTGGTGAGGGTAGTGGAAAACATTTTTCATGCGTCCAGGGCCAGGTTTTGGAGGACAGCGCGTCGAGGACAACGAGTGCGATGCGCCGCAAACACTCGATGATTCTGTCAATTTGAGTAAATCTTTTTAATGGATCGCAAAAATTAATCGTGTGGAATATTTTTGAAAGCATCTCCGCCCACTGCCACACCCACACTCAGACGAACGCATACACATACTTCCACTCCTACTCCTATTTGTGCGCTCTACTTGAGTTTCGGAATCAGATCTTTCTCTCTCACTGTACAGTCTACACTGATAAAAATCTAAGCCAGTAAAGAATTATGAGCCTTAAATTGAGAGCACTTTGAAACAAAAGTCGTAAATAAAATAATGAAAAAGGCTTGGATTTTTTTTTTTAAATTAACCCTTGGAAAATTATTTACAAGCTTTTTTTGTATTCCTTTTATAAAAGTTTATTTTAAATCTTTTATTTTTTCGTACTGCTATTTTTGGAAGCCAAGTTCATTAAAGACATTTTTTTTTATTGGTGTATGTATACGAGAAAATCGTCCATACATAGTTATGCATGAAGTTTTGGCCACGTTTAGGTGTGTGTGTGTGCGAGACTGAGTATGTTCGTGAGTTCGTATACAAACTGCCACTTAAGTTATTCGTCAAGCGGAAATCGATTTTAGTTTTCAATTTTTGTTACCCCCTAAGCACCACCCCACCCCAACGCCTTTCTATTACGCCCCATTCCCAAAGTAAGCATATGAGGAATCAGCTTGGCGAACATGGTAACTGAGTGCGGCACGACGAGCGATTTTTATTTGATTTTATTGCGCAACATAATAAATAAATTAATATATACATAAATATATGAGTAAGAGTCCATGTGTGTGTGTGTGTGTGTGTGTGTGTGTGTGTGTGTGTGTGTGTGTGTGTGATTCGGTGGGTGTGTGTGCATGTGTGGGTCTCTCAATTTACAATTCATTATTTTGCAATTCACAATATGCGCTCTCAATTTCAATTTTTGTTCTGCTTCTTGCTTTCAACTGTCATCATAATGTTTCATTTTGCCATTCAAGTGTTTGCGTTGGGACAAGTGCCACTCACACAACTGAGTGCGAAAAAGAAAGAAAGTCATAGAGAGTGAAATAGCGAGAGAAAGAGAGAGAGAGAGAGAGAGAGAGAGAGAGCCCTGAGGACTTAGCTGGGATTGGAGTAGTGTTTCCCATGAAAATTTACCAAGCTAATGAAACTGATTGTGAACAGAGGGTTATGAGGGAGCTTTGCTGAAAGACGCACAGTTGTAGAGACAGTGAGACGAAGAGGCTATAAGACATCTGAAGGATATACACTTAGACCATAAAATTCTATGAACTTGAAAATGAAAATGCTTGCAACAACATATACATACATCTTGAAATGCCCTTAACTAATCCCATATTAATCTATTTATTTGGCTTAGCAAAATTATTGCTTTCCATGCGGATTACTTTGCATTAAATTGCCCAAAACAGTTCAACAAAGCAAACAATTATATTAAGATTTAAATGTCATTATTCAAGTGTCATTAAATATAATATATTTGGGTTTTTTTTAAGTTCATTTTGGGAATTATTTCAAATAGATGGCCAACATATTTGATTCACTTAATTTAACCCTTTTATTTCAAGCGCAGGAGTTATTGTAATGATGTCGTTGGCCATTATAAAGTAATTTAATTTAAATCAAAAGTGATTAAGCAGCAATTTAATTAACGTACTACATCAAATTGAATTTTTATACTGAAAGTAGTTGAGAAAAAAAATCAATTTTACGTTTCACTCGATGGAGAATACCAAATTGTTGCAACAGCTTTTTGCTAGCTGTTAAAAATGTGTACTCCAAAGTAGGTGCAGTTTTGGGTTTGTGCAAATGTATGTAACAGGCAGAAGGAGGCGTGGCAGACCCCATAAAGTATATATATTCTTGATCAGCGTCACAAGCCGAGTCGATATAGCCATGTCCGTCTGTCCGTCTGTCCGTCTGTCTGTCTGTCCGTCTGTCTGTCCGTATGAACAAACAGATTTCGGAGATGGTAAGAGCTACAAGTTCGAATTTGGTCTCTATCGACTCGATATTTAGTCAGTCAATACAAGAATCTTTTTTTTTTTCGATGCCACGCCCCATTCGCCCACAATGAGCAAAAAACTAGACATACCTCGGAAAAAATAGATGTTTTCGGTTAATATCTCAGTAACTATGGCACTTAGGAATACCAATTTTGGTACACGTGTTCCTAAAGGCCGCATAAATCCAATGACATCAAAAGTTTTGGGCTGCCACGCCCCCTTTTTCCGCAAGAAATAAAAGTAAATTTCAAACTTGCATGCCGTTTTTAAAGCATTTATTCTTATCGTACAGTGTTGTTATTTATGATTCGTTTGAAGACGTATCATGTCAAACTCTCCAGAAAGTTTCATAAGAATCCGACCATAAACAAGAAAGCAATGCAGCAACAAAGATTTTATTCTAAAGCAATGAGCGCGAGAGAGACAGCGCTAGTCGTGCCGACCAATAGTATTCATACACACATATGTATGTGCATACATTTAACGTCAAACGAATTTGTATGTACATACAGACAAACACATGTATGCTTGATTATGCTTATCTTTTTTTTGTTTTAACGTATTCTAATACAAGAACTATCTATTGTAATGTCTGAATACCGATTTAAGTATTATAATTGGGAATAAACGCAGAGAGTATTATACGGTCGGGCGTGTTCGACTGTACTTTTCTTTCTTGTTTTTTTAAACAATTGGAAATGGAAATGAAAATTGTGAAAATAATCTTGTTTGGTAAATTCAGCATTGAAGTATATAAACCTATTATCGTTTGTTATTTTTGCCATGTAAAAGTTTTTATCATGTGCGTGTACTTTAAATAATAAATAATTAATTCATACGATTATTTCAACAGAAGTAAAACTGACAGTTCCCAAAGTTCTGAAAGTATACAAGAGTAAAATCAAACGCAGCAGTCAATAATAAAATGCAATTAAAAATAAAAATCGAATTGACATTAATTGTATTTCTACTCTGTTCGCTTAAACAGCTTTTGCCATTAAAACTTAATTTTTATACCAGTTACTCGTAGGGTTAAAGGGTTGTCATTGAAATATATGTTACAGGATGAAGGACTCGTGGCAGATCTTACAAAATGCATATATAGAACAATATATATGTTATACAAAATTTATTACAATTTATTTACTAAATGTACAGTGAATGTGATAGGATAAATTCAATTTTTTGTTAACATTTTTGAGCAAAGTAATATAAATATTAGTAGTGATTAACTGAGCTGCCATTCATAATAATAAATTTACGAATATTTTTCCAAGTTCACACACATACATTTATGCAATGCTAAAATGCAATTTTGATTGCTCAGTTTACTATAGGGATTAAACTTGTATAAATAGAATAATGTACAAAAAGGCTTAAGATGTGCAGTCTCGACAGCCTCATGTCCACGAAGTTGAAATGTTTATTGTTATATTATATTTATATTATATTATATTTATACAAAGTGCACAGCCAATGCTCATAGATTGAATTTAGGAAGTGTTTTGTTATTAACTCGTTTTATTATGTGAAAAGTAATTTAAGTAGAACTGATGCTCATGTGAAATTCATGGTTAACTTTCGGCCAAGTTATAACATTGCCATTTCTTAACTGAAATTGTTGCTGGAATTTCCATAGCTCTTGGGATGCTGCTTAAGTTAAATGTGCTTTGACTATGGATGGTGGTTTTTGTTGGCCTTTTATTTCTCCAACGGCGAAAGATTAATTTGGAAAATATTTGCGGTATGTGAAAAAGAAACTTTTTTGTTGTTCTGGCCAATGGACGATCGGAGCAGCTCCCAAATGATTACCAACTAAGTTTTTGGTTCGTTCTGTGTATTTTTTTTTGTTTTTTGTGTGGAAGGGAGGCAGCCATTTCTTATTAATGACGTCGACGCTGGAATTCTTTCAAAAATTAATAAAAATGATTGCCAAGCAAGCAAATAAAACAGAATCCACTGTGGTCGCATCTTTAAACAAAACCACAAAATGTAGCCGCAAGTTTTTCTGGTTTTTCCTTGTTTTTTTTTTTATTTAGAGCTGTATTTGTTTGCATTTTGCCATAAATCTTTAAAAGTATACGCACAGAAGTTACGGAATGAAACAGAAATTTTCACAATAAAGGGATACAGGCTGGGAAAACATATCGGTCATGGTCACAAGCAAAAGGAAAGGGGTACGGAGGCAAGTGGAGATGGAGCGATGGAGAGCAAAGGCTAGAGAGCAACTCTAACCACAGCAAACACTGATACAATATTCAACAATTTATTTATTTTAATGCTTACTTTATGTGTTTTCAAAATCTCTAATTTTTTATGTTTTCTCTTTTTCTCTCGAGCAATTTCATTAAATCGCATCGAATTCAATTGAAATAAAATGTAATCAAATAGCAGCAACAAGACCTAGGAAAAATTTAAATTTCAATTCGTTTATGAATATTATCAGAACAGTTTGAAAGTGGCAGTAGTAACTTTTGAGCATTCCCTGGAGTTCTGTTTTCTAACTTTGCCA
The DNA here is from genome assembly GCA_035047505.1 of Drosophila parthenogenetica. Taxonomy (NCBI): domain Eukaryota; kingdom Metazoa; phylum Arthropoda; class Insecta; order Diptera; family Drosophilidae; genus Drosophila; species Drosophila parthenogenetica. The sequence continues at coordinate 1,950,398 of JAWNPM010000174.1, forward strand.
GTTAGTTAAAGTTAGTTGCCAAATGATACTCATGATGAAGCGATAATTCCCACTTATTTTTTTCCCCAAAAAAACTAGTTGGCAAAAGTTGATATAACACTGAAGGAAATGCTTGGCGAATTTTCATACAAAACGATTTACGTAGACTCACAAAAGTAAACGAGTAAAGGAAATGCAACTTGTATGTAATCATGCACAGAGCAAAATGGGTTTGGGATAAATGTGGTTTATAAATCTTTAACTTAAGGGAGTTTCTTATATGCTTATCTTTAACAATTCGTTATAAGTTGTATTTTAATAAATTAAATGACTTTAACTATTATAATATATTTCAATATGTATTTTTGGTGAGAGTATATTTATAAGGCACGAAGGCCTTTGTTGCTCTGGCTGTATACTAAAGTGATATTTGGAATAAATTCTCTGTAATAATAAAATAAATACATTAATTAATATTTATTTGTATATTTATTATTAAGTACTTCATGTTTTAATTACTTCACTGGAAATGCTCAAAGGCATTTTTCTTTCTTTTTTTAAATAAATATATTTTAAATGTATTTTCGTATTTATATTATAAGAGATTGCACACTTTTTGTTTATTTATTTTTTGTAATTCCTGCTTTAGTTGTATTTTAATTTTAATAACTGAAAATACACAATGGAATTTTTTTTCTGTGTACACACACGCTTGTCAATGGAATGCCTTGGAGAACGGGTTGTTTACTGTGTGGTAAAGGGTGCAGGAAAAGCAAACGAATGAGGCTGGTGATGAGGGCAAAGAGTGGTTTGGCAAATTTCTATTATTATGTATTTGTTTTGCTTGTCCGTTTGCAGCAGAGCAAACAGAGCAAAATAATGTTGATTTTTGCAGCTTTCACTCTAAATGTCTAAATGTCAATCATGGAGCAGAGTGGAGCACAGAATGTGAGAGAGAGTCAGAGAGTGCGTGTGTGAGAGAGTGAGGGATTGAGGGAGAGGGTGGTACTAGTTAGTGTGTGTGCGAAAGAGAGGGTAACTGAAAGCAAGGTTAAACTGCTTGCAAGCTCATGGGACGTAATAAATTTTTAATTAAATGAAAGCAGTCAGAAATGTAGTTGAAGCGAAGAGTGAAAAGAGCACTGCTGAGCGTACCATGGAACAGCAGCAGAAGCAGCAGCAGCTGTAGTAGCATCACCGCCACTTCCGCAGAAACCACAGCCGCCGGAAGTGTTGCGGCTTGCGTGCCGAAGCCGAAGGAAGTTAGTTAGCTTGGAATTCGTCTTGCCAATTTGAAGCAGTTCGTTCCAGTTACAGCATCGACTTCAGATGAATGGGTAAATGGTTTAGACAGGTGTATTTACTGAACAGAATTATGCTTATGCCTAATTATTAATTATGAACATTAAACAGTGGTATGTGGCAAGCAGGCTTGCGGCTTGTGGCATGCTGAAGAATAAATAAGTTATTTCTTTGGTATTTTTCAGCAGTTGAATTCATTTTAAAAAAATGTTGCCTACTTTTAGGCATTTGATTTATTTGTATCTTGCAAGTCTTTAAAACCCTTTTATAAATATAATTAATCAAAAGAATAGTAATTGCATGCCAACAACTTTAGATAGGAGAGGGAGCATTGCGTCCGTTTTGTAGGTCAGTGTATGAAACCTCTGCGATATTCGTCGGAATAATGCGGTCTCTGGGATCAAACATATCTTCATCACTCTTTTATATTAACTACACATTATTACACATTAATACCTATGAATAATTAATAAAGTGCATTGCAAAATATTACATTTGATTAATTATTAATTTGCATTTAATGCACTTTCTGATTTATTGCATAACAATTAATTTATTATTTATTTGGTTATTTATTAATGCCGCCAGACATAACTTTTTGTTAAATATTCATTTATTCTTGTGCATTTACTGTTAATATTTGTTTTACTACCGCTTGCATTTGTTAATACGACTTTTACCCCCTTGTATGCATTTTTCCATTAAATTCATTTTCGTGTTGCATTTTTTATTAGCTCGATTAAATTATGGAGTACATTTAATTAGCATAAAATCATCAAGTAATCATGGCCACATATGTCACATATTGAAAAGCAAATAATTTTTTGCATTTTAAATGTTTTTGTTACATTTTCTTTGTAATATTCTACTGTGTAAATACCTATGTTTATTTACTTTGTTTCAGTTTTTATTCAAAATAAATAAGGCTAATTGGATTTACTTATTTAATAATTACAATTTTTCAACTGTTTTGCTCTTTATTGCAGTATATCCTGTAGTCTAACAAACGTTTAAGTTAATATGAATGAAAGACTTCTGTTTCCTATTGTTTAGGTGAAGTAAATATCTTCAGCGTTGGCTGAAAACTTCCGACTTACTATACAAATTTTAACAAAAGAAGTTTATAAATAGATGGTACACTCTTTGTGATTTCATAATAGTAAAATAGTTTTTAAAGGAGTGTGCTCTGTTTATAAAAACGCTTGGAACACTATAATCTTCAAATAAATTCTTCGATTTAAACTTTGGTTTGAGGTTTTCTTTGTGATTCCGGTGTAAAATTTAATAATATATTGTTAAGGAATAATTTATTTGGGTGATTTTATTCACTTAGGTTTCAGAAGGGGTTAATTAAAGTCAAGTGAGCTCAACTGTGCTTTTCTTTCATGTTTGCCGTTTATTTGCCAGGAGCTTAAGCATTGTTCGATTGCTAAAATGTTTTGCCAAACATTCTGTGTGATTCATTCCTTTGTGTTATAAGATAAATACAATTAGTAAAATATACAATTTAATTGGGAAATGTGAAATTTATTTGTATATTTCATTCAATAGATTTCGTTACCTTTTGTTTGTCTCTTACAATTATTAAAATCAATTTAATTGGCAATATTATTAAATTGATTTTAATTTTAAAGTTTGTGGGTTAAACATTTCAATTGCCAAGGTATCAAGTTATTACTAATTGCTGTTAAGCAATTTTATTGAAAGATGTTCGATTGAAATTTGATTCTACAATTTTAAAGCTAATTAAATTGTGAACTTAAACGCGAGCATTTTTTGAAAATATAATTTTGCTGATGGTCAGCAAATAACAAAGCACATATGCATGAGATTATTGTGGTTGTACACACACACACACACATATCACGTCCATACACATTTCTGTATAAATATATTACACCCACTCGCTTGTAAATGATTCGTCAAACTATGTTGAGTTTATGCCGCGAGCGCTGTAAATTCAATTAAATTTGAAATACTACTTTAAACAGCATTAATTAAAAATGCAAACTCCCACGATTGTGTACTCATTTCAGCTGCCAGATTAGTGGACACAACAATAGCAAACGCAACAGCATTAAGAGATGTCAAACGCCATTGCGTATACGCAGCGTTGCGCGATACTACTGTCAGTGCAGCAGAGAGCATCGCAGTGGCACAAAGCAAATTTACAGTGCCACATACTGTCATAAATATTTCAATGAGCTCCTCTAAATGATGTTTCTCTTAACCAATTTCTTTTGGTGACACTTATATCAAGGCACTTATTTTTTGCACTCCACTGTGATGCCATTTGATTTGATTTTGCATAATTTTATTGGAAAGTCTGCTGTAATGCAAAACTAAACCTTAGACTTCACATTAAATCATTTTAGGGTTAATTTGCTCCGCAACATCACGAGTTTAACTCCTGAGTAAGAAGATGTGTATTTTCTAGTTTTGCTCCGGGAATTTACGATATTGACGGCTTTAATAGGCTTGTTGACACAAAAGAACTTTGAAAAAGATTTAAATTTGTCTGGAAAGTTTTTTTCTTGAAAGTAGTAAAAGCTTTATAAAACACAAATATTTTATTTTCATATATTATTTTTTTTTTAAACTTTTTAGCTTATTGATTTGTTTATTTTTGCAATATTCAATGCTGGAAATGCGAGCGGCTCTGCAGAAGAACTGATTAACTGAAAGACTTACAGACTGACAAACGGAAATGAAGAATTGAAGATGCCTGAAAGGCTTCTGCCACTGCACACACACTATACTTTTATGCTCTCATCAGCAGCAGCACTTTCAGCTGGTTGTTCGCATTGTTTGACGTTTAAGCAGCTTACGCACAGACACAGAGAAAGAGACAGAAAAACAGACAGAAAGAGAAAGAATAGACATAGAGACAGAGGATTCTGGACAGCTGGACAAACTGTCTTTTGGTCTCTCCCCTGTGACACTGTATGCCAACAGCTGAATTTTTAATTACTAGCCAGATTTAATTAACAAAAAAAGAGAAGAATGAATGAATCAGAAACAAAACAAAAATGGGCGGAAAAATAGAAGAAATGTGAAATGTGAATGTCAAAAAAGTGATGGGCAAGTTTTTGTGCCTCCCTTTTTACTTTATTCCTGCTGCTTTCTTTTGTCTTTTCCGTTTTGCTTCTTTTTTTTTTGTTGTTGTTGTTGCTGGCTTTTTGTTCCTGGCCTGGTTTACCGCACTCGACACGGGTCTCTGTGAAATTAAAATTTATTTTAGCCATAATCTGCAAAATTCAATGAAGAACATGCGAATTCAATTGAATTCAATTTGATTCAATTGAAAGCAAAGCAAGAAGAGGCAAATCATCACCAATGCCACTGCCAGTGCCATTGCCAGTGCCATTGCCATTGCCAATGTCAGCGTCAACTCAAAGCCATCGAATTTGTATGGTCTGTGTGGCATGTCCGGATCTGAGTCCGGGCTCGAGTCCGGGTCCGTGCTGGGTCCTTGTTTGAGTTCCAGGTCCGGCTCCGGGTCTTTTCTGATTTTGCTTATACAAAAGTATCTCGAGTCATGGCCACAAACTGAATCGGAATCAGGGTCAGATTCTGGGCCTGATTTTGCAACTTTCTCAATAGCAACGAATCTGTAGGCAAAGCAAATGACAGACACAAAGTGTGAGAGCAAAAGTGAATGAGAGGGAGAAAGAGCGTGTGTCTAAAGGAGGGTTGGAAAAAGAATGGAGGCAAGCAGTTGACAGCTGGCAATTTCCAGTTTACAGTGTTACAACTTTGTTTGAGTTCTGTATAAATTCGGAACGGTAAAATATGATTATTCAAATACAGACGCCAGCTAGACAAAATTGTACACTTACATTGTTTAAGATTGACAATCGCTAAGCCATTAATGCAATTACTTTTTGCAAAACTGTAGCTTTCAGCTTAAAGCAATTCGAAGAAATTACAGAAACGTTTACTTCGTTTCTTAATTACGTTAGATGCTAGCATAGATTTTTAGTTTTAGTTCTCAGAAATATTTCTTAAAGTCTGCATTAAGCATTTGTAAAGAAAAATGTTTTTTTTTATATTATGTACTTGGATAAATTAATTTGTTTTAAGCCATATAAGTTACCATGATGAAAGTTCAAGAATTTCAAGTAATAATCTGTAAATTCAAACGTTTCTTGGATATAACATGCAATTCGATAGAAATTTTTAGTACATAAAGATTTGGACACTTAGTACAGCAAGAGCTATAGCATAGTTTTCATTTTCAATTTCTTTAAATATTTTTATTTACACAAAATATTCAAATTTCGACTAAAATGTCACAATCATTTTAATCAATATTGGAAAAATATTTTACGTATCTGTGCAAACAAATGTTGCATGCTGATTCCATCCTGGAAAATCGGCTTGGCATCTGCAAGAGCCCCTGTGCGCCTTGCAATTGACCACGCCCAAATTATTTGTATTCCATTGAATAAAAATATCTTTTGTAGGCACTCGCACATGTATCTCTCTGTCTGCATTTTGCAATTCGATCTGCCCTGCTGCTCCTTGGCTGTTCCATGGCTGGAAACACGATATATACGAATCACCTAATTCTATTTTGTCCAGCAAATCGGGCACTTTCTCAACCCAACTGCCATTTTCCAGTATCACACGACGCACATATTTTGCAGCCAATGTTGGCTCAAAACGAATACAATTTATCGGTTGTTTGGAATTGAATGTATATGCACAATGAATGCTTAGTTTGCATAAAAGAAAAACGATATACAACTTCATCTTTACACCAGTCAGCGACTTTTGAATTATTTCTGACATTAACAAGTGTCTTTATACAGCAGCAGCAAAATGATCATCTGATACTTAAAAACTGATACAGAAACTGAAAACAATAATATTAATATAAGATTTTAAATAAATAAAGAGAAGAGCAGCGCGATAAGAAAAGTCGAAGGTGGAATTACATTTGAAATTAAGTAATCTTTTCTTTTAGATTTTGTGCATGAAATAATTTTAAAAGTCAGCTTTAATACTAAGAGCTTTTTTTTTTAAAATTGTTTATTTAAAAATTTTTCACTTAATTGTACTTTAAGAGCTTGTGCTCTAAAATAGAGTAGAGGGGAAAAAGTCAGAAGTCAGCTTTTCTGACCCCATAAAGCATATATTTTCTTGATCAGCATCAACAGCCGATTGCCAGACGAAATGTCAATAATAATATTTTAAAAACAACATTTTGTTCTTAGCAACTTTTATACTTAAACAAGACTTTTGGGTAGATATGAAAAATACAATATTTAAACATTAAAAATTGTATTTTAATATTTTCTATACAAAAAGTGCATAAAAGAAAACATGTGATTTTATGTGTAAGTTTTAAACTTTTCTATTGAACTAATTTTTCAAAAATTTTAGTTTAAAATCACAGATTTTTTGCTAAATAATTCAACAATGTGTGCAAATTAAATGTCACATATTTTATTTCAGGCTAACAGATTTAAGATTGTTCAGTTGGAAGTGTATTAGAACTGCTGTAGCTGAAAAGAAAATTTTCTATAATTTTCCCCAACTCAATTGCTGCTTCTGCTTATCACTGTACGCTTTTAGTTGTTGCTGTTCTTGTTGCTGGTCTGGTCTAGCTGCTGGTGCCAAATGCATTTACTTTTTAATTCGCTCAGCAGCAAGCCAACTTTGTAGGTGTATCAGTGTGTATAATAGTATGTGTGTGTATTTGTGTTTGCGTGTCTTTGTGTGCGTGTGTTAGTGAGCTTTTGCTGCTGCTTGTTGCTGCTACGCTTTGCTATTCCATGTGCTGCAATTCAGTTAAGTTTTGATTGCTATTTTCGCTTCGCTTCCTGCCCCACCCTCTTCCTGCACCAGCCCTCTTGGCGCTACCTCCAGCTTGTTTTCCCCTAGCCACACAAAATGTTGCGTCGCCAGAGGCCTTTCCACAATGTTGCCAACAGCAGCGAATGTGTGACATATCCGTTTCCGCTTGCCGCGTTAATGTATTATGGAAGGCGCACCACACACGTACACAAGCAACCAAAACAAACAAAGAAAATGAAAGAAGGAGAAATGGGGGGTGGGGGGTGAGAGAGGTAGTAAGATGAAGAGGGAGATAGATGGAGACAAAGTGTGTCAACTATTTGCAGCTACTTTTAGTTATAAATTGTCGTTGCTTTGTATTTTTACGAAAAAACAATGCAACTGACAAAAAGCATAAAATGCAAATGTGATGGGCGACTAAGGCACACAGACAGACACACACACATATACCCATATATAAGCACACACATGATTGGGCCTGGGGGCTTGCAGACTTGTCGGCTTGTGGACTCTGTGGGCGTGCCTGATAACATTGTTGTTCAACCAAATGAAGCACGCAACAGGAAGAGAAAACAAGTAACAAAATGTAAAAAATACTTTTATTTTTAAGATATACAGACTACAAAATACTCTTGTTCAAGGTCTCATGGCTCTCAGTCTATTATTCAATCAATTTGTGCTTTAAGACTCAGCACTGATACAATTTACATTTAATTACAGTTAAAGTAGGAACTTCATTTGATTGAAAAAATATGTTACTGGGATATTCTTGTATTATGCAAAGACAGACACGGCACTTTCTTGAAACAAACTTATAATACACTTGCTACAGGGCATTGAAAATTGCATCTCTCAACGTATTTTGCATGACGCGACTGATTCGATGCAGATGATGATGCCGATGTTGCTTTTCCAAATGAAATGAACTGGAATGGTTTTAATTGAATGCGAGTTTGTAAAATTTTCCTTTGTTTTATTTTATATTTGTCAAACACAAAATGATGAGCACAGGGACACAGAGCGTGAGGGGGCTAAAGCGAACGCCACAGAGAAAAGAAATTTTCAATCCGGTTGTGGCCATTTACTGAGTGTAATGTTTTTGCTCAATGCCGATGGGGTAACGTCAGTGACATTACTACTGTGGACTTATTTTGGCCTTGTTGCGATGCAAGAGCAAGACACTGATTGCAATAATGTCTCTCAGACGAACATCAAAGTAGAGCTCAAATAAATTATATAGTAAGGCCACTGAATGTACAAATCTTATTCTACCTTCTAGCTCATTTCATAGGTAATTGTATTTATTTTTATTTGCCATAAATTAGAAACATTAATTTGAATTCATTTTAAAACTTCAGTTATCAAATTGGTTTGAAAATTAGCTTAAAAATAGAATAAATTCATTTTTATTTCAATAATTAAAGGAATTCTTTTAGTATTTAATTATACAGAATACTGAAGTTTTGCTCTAATTTAGTAAAAGTAGTTAAGCTTTAAGCCACTGCAGTAGCCCAGTGCTAAACGAGTTAAGTGCGTTTCAAAATCAGTTTATAAGTATTTCAAAGACTAGCATAGACTGAAAAAAAAGAGCAAAATAAAATAAAAGCAAGCAAGGAAAATAAATAGATGAGTATAATCGGCTTGCAGCTGTCTTCCTTTAGTGCCTAGGAGGAAGAGGTTTACAATACTCCCAGACAAGCGTGTAAAAGTCATAAGTTGATGCTGAAAGAAGCGTTTTTATATGTTTGCTCTCCGTCTCCTTCTCACTCTCTATCTCCCTGTCCCTTCCTTTTTTTACCCTATCATCTTCTGCTTTGCTGTAAATAGCGAGCTCATAAAGCACACGCCCAAAACACTACAATAGGACTCGGATGTGATTGTCTACACTGTAACTATTTTTTTTTATAAACATTTTAATATTTCTACTGAATTATTTTTGAAACTTGAAATGTAAACAAATAAAAGTTACTTATTTATTAGTACAAAAGTAAAAATTTAAAAAGAATTCTTAAAAACTGAATGTTTTACTGAAAACATATCAAAAGAGAACTTTTAACCGCTAAAAAGTTTAATAAAACACTAAAACTAAATGAAAATAAATAAAATATATTATTATAAAAGTGTTATAAATAATAAAAAAAATGTATAAAATAATTTGTACACTAAAATAATTAACTAATCATAACATTACAGACATTAATAATTTTTTAGATCCCGCAAACATGTGATCCCAGTAAGAGAACTAAAACTATGACTTAACTGTACTGTTATAAAGTGAACTAATATTGATTAGCTGCCACTATATTTTTTGATCAGTGTTGGTATTCGTTGGTTGGGTGCGTTTGTGTCTGTGTGTTTATCATTGCTGTCATTTTTGCCAAAGGATTGCAAGTGGTGGCGACGTGATGCGTGTGCTGCGTACTGCGTGGAGTGTGGAGAGAGCAAAGGCAGCCAGGTTTATGTATGTGCAATGCCTGGTGACGGCAGATACCAGTGGGTACAAATATGCGATCCGGTTGCCCTGCGTAACCAGGTGCAGTGGTAGCCCCAAAACTGTATGACAAAGCCAGTGCGGAAAGCCGCAATTAGGCCAGCTTAGTGGGCCAACAACAGCATATCCGCTCCCCTTTATTACACAGACACACACACACACACACACACACATACACTTAAGTAAACTAGAGGAGTTTTCAAGCTCCAATAAAAGTGTGCACTGCTAAAGTAGAAAAAGTATTAAGTGATGTGAGGTAAACATTTTTTTTATGCTCAATTATCATCGGTAGGAAATATCTGGAAATATACTCGAGAAAAGCGGACGTGCTCGTATGCGGTTTTGTGCTGGGAAAACTCAACAAACTGCAACCCAGTTGGCAAATTGTTGATGAAATTGCTCGACTTTATCCAAAGAGCCACAGAGTATGTGGTTTACCTGAGAAAGTCAAAAAAGTAGTTAACGACGACTTGAAAAAAAAAAAAAATAAATAAAACTGACGTACTTCAACGTGCTTTTTCTCCTCTTTGTTTTTGGTTGCACCGAACTCTTTTTTTTTTTAACATTCCATTGCATTCAATTTCATTTCGTTCCTTTCTCTTTATATTTATTTATACTTTTTTCAATTTGTGTTTTATTTGCACTGAAAAGGAGAATTCTGACCGGTGCAGGTACCAATGGACGTTGGCAATAGCCATCAACAGAACCATTCAACTGCAATTTGTTGTCTATGCATTTCAATTGTCTGGCTGAAGGGGGAATGTTTAAATGAAGTGCTCAGTTCTAAACGTGTAGGTGTGTGTGTGTGTGTGTGTGTGTGGGTGTATTTGAGTTAACCATGTCTGCTTTGTTTGCGAGTGTTTATATTTGTTTGTCTGCACCTGTGTGTGGGTAAAAGTTTTCAGTTATTGGGCAATGTAATAAATAAATTATTCAATTACCATTAAATACATGATGAAAATAAATCAATATTTATTCATTTTCTATTTTACAAATCAACAGAGCAGTAGTTCTCAAAATTAGAAATGACATTTAGTTGGCTGAAAACTAAATTTGTGCAATTACAAATCACTTTTAATTGAAACCTGTCATGTGTAACTCTGATTATATTATGTCCAACTATCTTAAATTGTTGGACACAGGCTGACATATCTGTATTCATTCTACTGTTCGTCTAATTGTAATACTATATAGCGTTCGAGTTGAATTTTTCTACTAAAACATTTAGTATGATATTAAAAATTATGGTATTAACTGGTAGTTAAGCTCTAGAAAGAACGTAGCTAAAATAACTCCAGGAAAACTTCAGCTTGCTGCATATTTTATCCTGAGGTGTTTTAAAATTAAGCATTATATTAAAATGCTCTTAAAAATTGACTTTAAATAAATGATTTTTCGTTTTAAATAACATAATAACCATTATTTGCGGTCCCGAGTTAATAGGACGATTATAACGATAAACCAGAGTCGGAGATAGGCAGACTAAAGGGGTTGGGGGCGCTGTGCCCTGCGTCAATCACGAGTTTTGTGTGGTCAAAGTGATTTGTGAACTTTTTGCAAAAGTCCATTAAATAGAGCTTAACTGAAATTGAGCGAACGGACGGCTAAGAATTAAGGTTAGCAACAGCAACGAAACGAACACAAATACAAATGCAAATGGAATTGTTAATAGAAGTAGACCAAGTTAAGGCTCCATAGTCGATTTTTGACTGGAAGACACCCGTTAGTCAAGCTCCTTTGTTATGTAAATAATTTTGAAGTGGATAGTTTGATTCCAAGTGAAGAGTTTTAGCCATTTAACAATTTCTTAACCAACAGAGTTCATTTTTGATACTGTCTATTAAATTTGAAGTTCCAAGCTCATAAATTTTAAATAAAAAAAGGATTAGTTTATATACCCTGCGATGTTTTGATGCCTTATGGCATTTATGTTGATTATTCAAAAGCTTTTAAGCTGTCTCTAAAAACGTGCGGACGTTGGAAACTGTAAGAGCTAAAAGACTCAAATGTTTGTTATGATTGTAGGCATATCAGGAACGCTTAAAAATTTGTTAGGCATTTTGTTTTTCTATAAATTTTCGGTATAAACTCGGTATAAACTCAGTAAAATGGCGATTAGTTTCCAGCAAACCAAGCGCAGAAAAGTAAGCTTTTAAATGTGGACGCACTTGCATAAAAAAGCTGTAAAAAGATTGAAATTTTTGTTTGTTAGCTGCCTAATACTAATTAAAGAAAATTACTGTGGAAAGAATACACTTGGTGTTCCACTTTTATTCTAGTTTTTAATTGAGTTACGGTAGTAAAAATTGCAGGTTTTAAAAACAAACTTTTTTCTGCAAAAGGTTCTCCCATGCACGAACAGAGCAATTAGTGCAATAAGCCCTAACACATGAAGTAACGGGTAAAATACAGAAAAAAATGTGGCAGAAAGTAAAACTGTCAACTGTCAGTTGCCAGAGTAACGTCAATCTGTCAACACTGCGTCAATCATTGAATCAGTCTGTTGGTCAATTTAGTTTCTCTGACGTAAGGTCAACGAGTCATTTAATCAATCATTCAACCAATCAAATCATAATACCAAGTGTAAAACTAGCTACTGAACAGCAGCAGCACGTTGCACATTAGTACACGGTGTGCATAGTTCTGAGTTCTGTCTCTTTGCACACCTGTGGGGGCCAAATCAATTGAATTGTCTGGTCAGTTCCCAAAATAATAATAAAGGGTTTGATTCCACAATTGCAAAAGGGAGCAAAACCTACAAAGCACAACACTGGCAGCGATAACAAAGGGTGATGGCATCGATGTGCCAGTTCCACAAATTTTGACATGCATTTGGCATCGAGCCACGTTCGTTGTCAATGTGGCATGCGGACTGACTGCTTGACTGACTACCTCGCAGACTGGCCACAGGATATGTCAGTCAATTTAATGCTTACAAAAAGGGGTGATAGACTGAAAGCCATTGTTGTGGGTGTGGCACGTTCATATATGCACCTACAACAGAAGCTGACAAACGCATTGACGGCCCAATTAACTACAACACAAAGCGACAATTTTGCTCGTGATTGCCAATTTTCAAGCCTAATGAACTTGGCTCGAACTGCATTCAGCCACTTGTTTAACCAAGCAAGCAAGCCAACCAACCAACCAACCAAACCAAATAAGCAACCAGCCAACTTAAGCAACTAATGCATTAGGCCATCAGCCATTTCCTTTTACCTTTTAGTCCTTTGATGGTAGTAAATTGGGCATTGACCGATAGCTGAACACACTATTTTACTTTTAAAATATTTAATTAGCACATTTAAATATAATTCTTATATTGTTTATAATTTCTTTAGGACGAAAACACTACAAAAGGCTTCAAAATTCAAATAAAACTCGTTTTAAATTATTTTACTGGTGTACTACAGAAAATATTTATTATTTCTATGAATAAAATTTTATAACAAATTACATTTTTAATTGCCTATTTTTATTTAATTGTTTATAACTCAGAAAATATTTTTAGTAAGACTTTTAATTTAATCAAATCAGTGAATTTTCTAATATTACAAACATTTCTAGCTTATAAAACAATCACATATGTATGTCTTAAATCTTTTATTACTCCAATTTCTATGCTAAGTTGGTGGCTTTATTTGTTTTGGGTCAACTTATCAGAAAACTTAAGTGTGCTCGTTAAAAACAAACAAACTTGTGAACATTTTGCAGATATTTCGAAGCCGTATAATGACTAATTGAAATTTTAACGATTGCTCTCAAACCAAATTGTATTTCATTCAGTTTGTATCTTTCAAATGAAGACAGACAACAATTATTAAACAATTTTGGGGTTTCAGTGCCAAAATAGTTTGAAACCCAAGTTTCCATATCAAGTGTGAAATTTGAAATGAAGTTTCACAACTAAAACTGTTGAATGCCCCAGGCGAGTATCTGAACGTGAATGGGAAACATTTTGAAGGCATTTCAGAAACTAAAAGAAGCTTTAAGATGTATAAAATCGATATGAATAGGTGAATGTGAATGTGTTAAAAACTCAAACATAAATTAAAATGAAATAATTATTTTTAAAACAAAGTTAAGTTTAAGATAACTAAGCTGAGTCTCTAATTTTAAAATGTGTTAAAGCACGTAAGGATTTTGTTTACTATCCTCAACACTGTTTGGCATAAGTACACATAATTTTTGTTTTATTGGGAGATCAAGATAATTTTATACCCTGTAATGCATCACGTTTGGCTTTAGCTGAAGTTGTAAAATTGCTGTATACCAGTAAAATGGATACCACAGCCAAGTGCTTATTGTATAAAATAAAAAATGAGAAAGAAAAAAGGAAATATATAAAAAACTTTATAATTATTTAAGCGCTCATCATATTTACACCTGTTGCGGTGGGCATTCCAGTTTTCCCTACTCTCTTTCCTCTTTTATTTCTGCACTCTTATGACTTCTCCAACCACCATGTCCATGTTTAAGCTGCGAACCCAGATGCCCGGTTAGTCAGTCTGGCTGCAAACTTGCTTCAAAGGGAAAGTTTTTTTTTTTGGGGGTGATTAGTTCGCGGCAGGACGAAAAGTCCTCCGAGTGGAGTATTAAATGTAAAAGGGGGAAAAGTGAAAATGTAAAAATGCCGGAAGTGGAAGGAAGGGAATTATGTGGAGGGATTCATGTAAATGTCCACGGTGGACGATAACCAAGAGAGCGTCGTAAATACAAACTCTTGCGGTATTTGAGTAATGGCAAAATTTCATTTCAACTTTTGCATAATTTTATGCTCATTATGGACGCTGCTTGTGTCCCATGCTTGTCTCTTACACCCGCTCTCCATTTCATTCTCCCCTAGCTCTCCCTCTCTCTCTCTCTATTTTTGTACTACTCACAGAGCTGGTAGCTATGTGACTTTGTTGTGTCAACTGGGGAAAGTTTGAATAGGTAGAAAAACCAGCTGAAACTCAGCTCCAGCGAAGCGTCAAATCCCAAGACGTTGTCACTGTGAATGGTAAATGTCAATGTGAATGTGAATGTGAATGGCGTTGTCGATGGCGTCGCAAAAGCTTTAATTACTTTGATGCATGATTTTCCTGCCATTTGCAATTTGTAACAAGGATAATGAACAGGCCGAGATGTATGCCATCTGGCTTTATTTAACCTGCCGCACACACATCACACACACCACACACTTATACTTTCTACCGTATACACACTGTTGAGCACACTGTTTATTTGATGCGTGGTTTCCTCTTGCTTGCAGCAAGGACACGCACACGCACACGCACACAGGACGACAGAATTCCCAACTGGCTAGCAATTGAGCAATTGTGAAAATGGGTAAGTGAGTGAACACCTACCAACACCAGTTAAAACGAGTGTTGCCAAAAACTCAAGCTAATGTTAACCCAAAACATAAAATAACAAATAATAAAAAATGTCTTAAAACTTGTTAAATATTTTAAGTGCCAAAGAACAAAGTATTTAATAATGTGAAAAAATTAATTAATTAATTATAAAATCGCTTTAAATAACTATAACTTGGTTGTAAAAGCGGTAAACATAAAGCTAGGAGTAGCTAAATTAAACTCAATATTAACTCAAAGTTTATAAATGGCTATTAATACGACTTATTTAGACTGATTTTACACTTGTAAAATACTTCTAAGTACTTACAATCTAATTCGAATAAAACCCAATTTTATATGTGGCTATAAAGTAGCTAAAATGGCAACACTGGTTACAACAATTACAATTACCATGAAAACAACGTTGACAACGAAGCAAACGACGACACTAATGAACGTCCATGAGGGACAAGAGTTTACCTCAAATCGTAATTTTAACAGAATGTCTTCACTTGCTCCCTTTCCCTCCCTCTTCCCCTTCTTCTTCAATTCCCCACCCTTTGCTATCTTTGTCTTTGTCCGGTTCTTTCTCTTATTGCCTTACTGTCCCTTTGACACAGATGCGCTACGCTTGCGTGGTTCGCCATTTGGACGCTTCGGTGCAGGCAGTGGTCCAGGACAAGCACAGTCACAGTCACCAACACAGTCACAGACACAGGCACATGTGTTAACTACACATCACAGCATACAACAGGAGCCCCTTATTGTTGTGGAGGAATCAAATCTACCGGAAGAACTCGAGCCCGAAAGCTCAGAGACAATTTCGAATCGGGCCAGTCTTGATATTGATTCACCCGTGAATCCATATCTTCTATCACCATGGCGAGAAAATCGAGAAGCACGCAAACATTCATTGCCCTCACAACAGGTAACCGAGGGCATTACGGCCAGCCAGGTGCGTCGTCTCTCCGAGCGCGGCGGCGAGGGCTCCGGGCCATCGCCCAAGGAGGCCGCATTCCTGGCCACACTGTCACAGGCTCCGGCACCATCCGGTCGCCGTCATTCGGTAGTGACCATCTCAAAGGTTCCCACCACACTGTTTGGGCGCTCGCGACGTGAATCTGTTGCCGCCTATCCATCAACCAACGGGTGAGTCCTTAGCTAAGAAATAATTATTCAATAATGAACTTTACTAGGCAAATAACTGTTTAGTTTAAAGTAGTCTGTCAGCTATAATGAATCAAAATCTGTTGTTACAAGATTAGCTAATTAGAAACTTTGAAAAGACTCACGGAAATGTCTAGTTCAGAAGTGGATTTAAAGTATGTTCACACAAAATATTCTACCAAATAATGATTCTTGGTTTGGCTCTCCGAATAGTGACAAGCTTTCTAGCTACTTTTCTACTAGTTGGTCCATGGTCACTTATGTTTACATACTCTACTAAATCTTTTGCACAAAAGCTGAAATAATATTAATCGTCAGTTTGCGAGCGCCTGTAAGTATGCAGTAAGAAATGAATAGTGGTCAGCAACATTCTTGTCAGTGATGTCAGAGCTGCGGAAAAACAATTGGCGTTATGAAAATGCAACGTGAGAAATATGTTTTTTAGTTGGTAAATAAAATATAAAAGATTTTTTCAAGATATAATTGTGGCAGCACATGCTTCCCTTAGCTGTAAAATAAGTCAAAATGCCAGCATTGATTTCAATAAAAGCTCAGAAAGTTTTAATCAGTCTTAATCCTTATTGAAATGAATTGTAATGCAGATTTTCGATGTTGATGCCGTTTTCCATTGCAGAAGCAGTCGTGTGTTGAACTCGCGACGGGAGAGCAACACAGGACCACCGTCGACAGATCCGATTGGCAGCATACATAATTTGCAGCTTGACATTATGGACGACATATATCTGCAGTCGCGTAAGGCTCGCTTGAAGCTGTGGACATCGAGCAACGAGAAGGTGTGCGAAGTGCAGACTGTAGATGAGGCTGGCACCGGAGTTCCAGGAAGGCGTTATACCAATCGTCGGTATTCGGAGTGCCCACAGCCGGGAGGTGGTGTTGGCGGGGGTTTGGGTGGTGGTCTGGCTGGCGGCGTCAGCAGCTTCCGACGAGGCTCAGAGCATCCAAATCCACCGAGTGTGTCGCCGCAACCACTGTCGGCACGTGCATCGACGCGTCGCAAGAAATCGGGCAGCGGCATGGGATTATTGGGAAGTCGTACAGACATCGCTGGGATCTTTAGTTCCCTCACGGGCACTGGTAGCGGCGCTGGCGGCGGTGCTGCGTTGGTGGAGAACCAACGTCCCGATCCGGATGGTTCATCTAGCTCCTCGGCGGCGACTGGAAACAGCGCGAGCAGCCCATTTCTGAGCAATACATTTCAGCAGGCTGCACGTGGGCGTACAACCAGTGCCACGCCCACACCCAGTGGTGGACAATCATCGAATTTGTTGCTTGATCCGAACGCCGGCCGTTCCACACGCTCCAACAGCTTCGATGTGTCCATACTGAACAATGCCAAGCAGCTGGTCACCGAGGCACAGGATAACAGCTCGGCGGCAATTTCCGGTTGGTTTGGCAAGCGTCAGACGACTCCGGTAGCCCGCAAGAAGAGCGTGCGAAGCAAGAGCAGTGCCATGGCCTTGTCCAAGGACATGTTGGAGCGGCTGCAAAAGAAGGATCCCCTAGGCGGTGAGTCGAGCAAGCCAAAGTTAAAGCCGCGCAGTAAACAAAAGAAGAGCTGGGCCGACACCACCAAGGCGAATATTGTGGATGCCACTATTTTGGGCACCGCCATCGAGGGCTTCCTTCGCAAGAGTTCCAATGCCAGCATGAGTGGTGGCACCAGCAGCAGCACCGGTGCATCCACATCGTCGGGCATCCGTTCGGGAGGATCGGGTGGCAGCGCTAAGGGTGCCATACCCAAGGATTCGGGCACTAGCGGCAGCAATGCTGGCACCTCTGGCAGTCGCAGCCGCAATCGTCAATCGGCTGCCAGCTCGGCTCAATCGCAGGCTGGTCGCGCTATGCGATCCACACTCAATTGGTTCAGCAAGGGTGACGAGGACGATTCGAAGGACACGTGCGATGCCTCCTTGTGCGCCACGCTTAAAGATCTGTTTGTCAAATAGGTGACGGACAAGAGGTCCAAGTAGTTCTCCAGTGTCTATTTGGACAGCAAGAACCGACGATCCGGAGATGGTTGCGAGAACAACTAATCGACCGAGAAAATGGTAAGTTACACTTAAAAAAAAAAAAAGGTATTTAAAAAAATCATTAATATTTAAAATATTTTTTAAAATTTCTTTTGAGTATCCATTTACCAAACTTAGAAAGGGTTGAATTGAATTCACCTATTTATCTGTCTGTATGAGCAAACAAATTCTCGAGACCATGAGAAAACGAGGGCAGGGAGGACTTTCGGCAGGCCTTATTAAGACTTTTATTAAATATATGCTTTGTTAAAAACAATGTTTGTTTTCTTTAAAAAATATATTGCTTATGGAAAGATGCATTGATACATTAATTAATTCAATTAAAACTAAAAATGGGATAAAACTCATAGTAGAATTTATTTTTAACAACATTTTTGCGAATTGTCTCTTACTTAGATTCGTACATAAAAGCAAAACCAGTCAAACATATATTGAAATGGAAACGCAGTTTCAACAATTAATTGCTTACGCACTTCCCCTTTTCTGCTTTTAAAGATTTTCAATAATCCAACTTGACGTTCATTTATGTCATCAACAGAAAAAGGATACGAAGAAAACTGAGTTTTCGCAAAAGGAAATTGTTAAAGTTTTGACAGTTTAATCGAAATGGGAAAAATAGCAGTTATATGAATTTACAGTGGGCACCTGATGTTTATTAGACAATTTTTACTTAAGTTTTAATAAAAACTTTTTTTTATATTTCCACATGTTCCACAAAATGATTTAATATTTTTTTAAACCGACAAAATAATTACAACAAGAAAGAAAAGTACAGTCGAGTGCGCCCGACCGTATAGTACTCTCTGCATTTATTCCCGATTATAATGTTAAAACCGGTATCCGGGTATTATAATGGATAGAACTTTCATTAAAACACTTTGAAAAACAAAGCATAATCTAATATATGTGCATCTGTTTGTCTGTATGCACATACATACACGTTTGGCATTACATGTGTGCACATATAAATGTGTGTATGTATGCGCTCAAATATAAAATTTGTTGCTTTATTTCTTTTTTATTTTTATTTATGGTCGGATTCCTACGAAACTTCTAGTATAGTTTGATATAATAAGTCTTCAAACGAATTTTAAATTAAAATACTGTACGATAAGAACAAATGCCTTTAAAATGGCATGAAAGTATGAAAAGTTTTTATTTTTTACGGAAAAAGGGGGTGTGGCAGCAAAATATTTTTGATGTCATGGCTTTAATGCTGTCTTTAGGAACCTGCGTACCAAAATTGATATTGCTAAGTGCCATAGTTAATGAGATATTGGCCGAAAACATAGATATTTTCCGAGGTGTGTCGGGTTTTTGACTCATTGTGGGCGAATGGGACGTGGCATCAAAAAAATAAAGATTCTTGTATTGACTGACTAAATATTGAGTCGATAGAGACCAAATTCGAACTTGTAGCTCTTACCATCTCTGAAATCTGTGTGTTCATACGGACAGACAGACGGACGGAAAGACGGACAGACAGACGGACAGGCGGTTAGACGAACAGACGGACATGGCTATATCGACTCTGATTGTGACGCTGATCAAGAATATATATACTTTATGGGATCTGCCACGCCTCCTTCTGTCTGTTACATACTTTTGCGTAAAACCCAATATACTCTTGCAGAGAGTATAAAAAGTATGATTTCGGTATTAATTTAATTTTTTCAAATTTTATTTGAATTGTTTTCCTCGGACTCTAAAAATCTGTTTTAAAACATGATGATGCACTTATTTGTTTTATTTACAGCAATCTTAGAAGTTTCCACTCCGATATTCACATTTTCATAAAACCAACAAGTTTCACAAAAGTGGCGGCAATAGTGAAAAGCGAACTGAAAGATATGCAAGAAAAGCGATAAATAGTAAACAAATAATAACGAAAAGTAATGGAGATGGCAGTAAATCAACAACGTTTACCGCAATTATTATAATTTATTTTAATTTTTAACTTTTTAAAAAAAGCAAGGAAAATGCGGGTGAGTTTTGTGATTATCACAGGGCAGGGAAAAGTGGCGATGTGAAAGGCCGAATGACATATTACCTTCATGCAGTGACCTACAAACAAACTTATATATACACTTATATATATATATAAATATATAAATATGTACACCTAACTATATATATTTACAAACAAAGCGTATTTACAATTTTATCCATCATACAATACCAAAAACCAAATAATGTTTATATACAAAGAGCGTATAGAGAAGAAAAAGAGTTACTAATAACTGGCGAGAATAGCAAAAAATATCAAACTATTTTTTTAAGAACGAAGCAATTTGATTAATATCACAGATTGATGTAACTGTTTTTTTTTTCTCAAAAAAAATATCAGATTTTCAAATAATTCATAAATGTACAAAACCAATTCGTTGGCCATATCAAAAGATACATATATATATATATATGCAGAAACCGATACATATAAATAAAGTATACATATATTTGAATGGTAATGAATACTACATATAGTATGAATAGCAAGCACGAATACTCGTGTGTATAGCAGTAAGTCAGATAAAGAGATAATGTATAATGACGATGTTACGATTGTGCAAGTGAATTTGTATAGCAGCTCCCTTTGGGATCCGTTTTGGTTCATTCTTTCTCATTCATTTCGTTTGTCTCTTTTGCACTCGCAATACATGTGTGTGCTTGTGTGTACAGACAAACTGGGAGACGGTGTTAAGGTTCCATAATATGTAATAATACACAAAAGAATACAAAAAGAAAACCATGAAATAAAAGAGAAAACAGAAAGCAGAAAACAAAGAAATTGAATAAATATTTATTCCATACGTATCGTGTACTATGTGTATATTGTATATGTATGTAACATACTATATGAATGTATGATGTATGTATGTATATCATGTGCTTGGATTATGCACCACGTACTTGGATTATGGCTGGAAGTACTTACTATCTGCCGATAAGTTGTAGTGCAATAACAATTGCAATTTGCATGCACTTAACTACATGTGTATGTATGAATAACTGTAACCATGTGCAATTTGAGCTTACAACAACAAATAACTAAAACTACCTACCGTCGGATAATAAACAGCATTCAAATAATAATCATATAATAAATAAAAATAATAATACAATTACATATAGCAAGACATATGCATAATCAATATCTGATAACAATGAATATCTTATGTGTATGTACAAATATTGATCTATGTTCAATTTGTATGTTAGTCGAAACCGAACACTTGCAAAATGTCTAATTTGAGTTGACACACAAAATGACAACCGAATTGCAAAACAAAAAAGAAAGAATAAAATATGAAAAGAAGAAGTAAATAAAAAGAAAAATAAAAAACTTTGTTAATTGTATTATGTGGCAAAGTGCCAAATCAATTTGAAAGAAATTTCAAGCTCAAACTCGAACTCAAACTGGCAGAAAAAACCAAAATGGACAAGAAAATGAACAAGAAACAATCAGTCAATATTGCAATCAATCAAGTACGTTTCAATCATAAGTATACATGTATTATGTATTTACTTAGATATGAGATTTGGCAATGTCAATTCGCAATTCATTATGCTCTAAATCATGCGCTCTTGCTCTATTGCTCAGCGTTTCACAACACTGGTCATGAAAATAATAACGGACTTACATCTGTTTAGGAGTCAGTGCGTGCGTCAACTGTGCGAAAACAATGGTCAACTGAGTAGACATAGAGTCAACTGAGTTGACATAGAGTCAACTGAGTTGACATAGATTCAACTGAGTTGGCATAGAATCAACTGAGTTGACATAGAGTCAACTGAGTTGACCAACATGCTATTGTCCTCAGTTGACTTTGTGCGAAATTGACGCTCGGTCAACCAATTGACCCACCATCACTCTACTCGTACTATCAATAAATATATTCACAAACATAAGTACTATACTTACTTTACTATGTATGTGTCTCTCTCGCTCTCTCTCTCTCTCTCTCTCTCTCTCTCTCTCTCGATGTGCCCAAATAACGCGTACATTTGTAGATTTCCATGTGTGTTTCAAAAACTCAACTTGAAAATAACTTGAAATCAGTACGGTAACCCAAAGTTAACTTTCACTTTCAATGCTAAATGTTTATAGGATTATTAAGTAATAAAAACAAACGGAAAATATACATACATATACATATAAATAATAAATAAAAATATATTAAATAAATATATGCAAACATAATGATGTATTTATTATAGATGGTATTTCAACTATTTACACGTCAATGCGACCGTTATTGGTCCTTAACATACACATTAATATTTATAACTAGCGATTAAATGTTGTTCTAGTTTTTTACATGTCCATTTTTTGCTCGTGTTTGTTACAACTGTTGTTGTCATTGTTGTTGTCAATGTTGTTGTTGTGTGTTGTGCTGTTTTTTTTTTCTCTCTTCGCCACAACAACAACTTACGGAACTACCAAATTATATATACATATATATATAAATATACATACTACATTTGTACTTACAATAAACTTGTACAAACAAAAAAAAAAAAAATTAAATTATAAAAAATGCAAAAAAAATTGATAAGTAAATAAAATATATATATATTACAAATTTAAAGATATACAGAAAAAAAAATCAAAAAGTAATTAATAACAAAAAAATATAAATTTAAATTGTTAAAAAAGAAAATGCAAACTAAACGTAAAGTTCCCTTTGTTCTATTTTTGATAGTAGTATATATTCTATATATAACAATAACTACATTAATTAAATAACAAATAATTAATTAATGTATTTTCCGTTGCCCACCAGGAAACACAGGAAACACAATCAATGTACAATGTTAATCCCAGACTTAAAGCTTGCAACTATCCAGTGGTAGACTTACATCGGTCAATCGTAATGTCAACAGAGTCAACCCTAGTGTCAACAGTTGTTATCCTCGTTGACTTACCTCCTATTGGTGTGAATCCACCCTAAATAAACTAATCAATGATAATAAATACAACCACGATTATTAACAAGCAAGAAAATAAATTAAATCAATTTTTTATGCAATTTTATGAGCGTTCACTTTTGCTGCTAATTAATTACCCTTTAAAGCCAAAATTTAAATAATTCTTTCCAAAGGTTTCGATTAACGATACCAACGATATTATCGATAAACCGAATTTTATACTTGACAAATAATTGCATTTTAAATTAATCACTTTGCGTTGAGTAAAAATCAACTTACCATAAAAAGCTTAAGCATTTTTCAATAAAAGCCACAAAGTGTAACTAGATCAACCAATGACTTTTTCGTATCCAATTTTCCAATTTATTGTTTAAATTTATGATGCTTGTCAAAGAAGGCTCAGAGCAGGATACCATAGTATTTCTTTTTTTTTTGTGGTGAAAATGATATTTGAGAATTTAATTGGTGAATTGTACTTGGCAATAAGCAAATCGGACCACAATGAGATTATGGTTGGGCTGCAGTAAGCTGATTGACTGTTCAATTTTCAAAAGAGTTGACAGATGTTGGCTTACTTAACGAACCAACTGTAAAGCCATATATGGACATATGCCCAAGATTTTAGCATTTTACAATTTCCAAAATGCAAATGAGACAATGCTTCCTCTCTCGCTCTCTCTCTCTCTCTCTCTATCTCTTTGTTGTTCCCGCTCTCTGCTGCTTTCCTTTTGAAAAGTTGCCTCTTGCTATTGTCAAATAATTGTTGATGTTTTACTGTTGTTGTAGGTTACAGCTAAGACTATATAATTAAAGCAAGCGGTTACCACCGAACTAAAAAGTACTTTAGTAGTGTTAACTGAAGATACCAAGAAATCCATGAGATACAACTTGATTTATTCAAGCATCATATGCAGTAGAATATCTAACTATTTTAAGTCGACTAGTGACCATTTACTTTACAATTTCTCAATCTATTGTTTATAGTGCTCAATGAAGCGATTATTATTGTACGTACTTGTATGTATGTCTGTGTATAATTAGTGTGTAATTTAAGCTACAAGAGTAATAAAGTTGGCATTCTTTTGGGACGCACTGTGAAAGCAATAATTCTAAGACGAACTGATGCGAATTGAAACGAAACGAAATGAATATAAAATGGAACGAAATTCAATGAAATCTCACGTTAAGGCAAGACGAAATCGTGCGTAACTAAAATGATGTCATAAAAGTAAAGAAATTCCACAACAACAACAACAAATCAGATGAAAAAATGCAAAAATGCAAAAGAGAAAACTAAAGAAAAGCAAATGAGAAAAAAGGAAAATAAATGTAAATTTACGCACTAAAAATAAACCCAATAAAAGCATGTCAAGTATGTAAATTGTTAAAAAGGTAAGAGTAACAGAAAATGTTACTCTTTGAGTAGTTCTATTGTAGTCACTTTTTTTTCTCCACATTTTTTTTTTTTTTTTTTTTTTTCGTGTTGTGTAAGGTGTTGGCACCCGGGGGAAAAGTGGGCAAAACTACGCATAACTTAGTAAATAATCAAAGTGAATTGAAGGGCAAGCTGAGCTCAAGGCAGACAGTTTGTATGCACTAAGGTACTCGTATATGGGCAAAGTATATAAATACACCAATACATGTACAATGTGCAGTGTAAATAATGTTGAAAATATCGAGGCGAGTAAGCAAAGTAAAGTACATGATTCTAGTCATTATGTATGTACATGTGTAAGTATGCGTAGCGATGGAATAAAACTGAATAAAACGAGATGAAAATTCGAATGGAAATGAAAAAGCTAATGAAATTACATATACAAATTATAAGTATTCTACAAAAAAACAAAACGAGATTTAAGTTTCGAATAAAATATGTATTAAAAACAAAACAAATGAAAACAAAGAAATTCAATTGCAACTGAATGTAACAATCATATGATGACACATAATGGATTTAACCAGCAAAAAAAAAAAAAAAAAAAAAAAAAAACTAAATAAAAAACTACTATATATTTATATAGTATATGTGTATATTGGTACACATAAAAATATATGAATATGAAATAATAATTATTATAATATATACCTATTAATAGAACGTATACACATACCTATACATAAAAACAAAATATAAAATTGCTAAATACTTACACATACTTATATATACTATATATATGTCATGTCCCCCGAGACCCTAAATGATGTATATGCTCACAAATTAAAATACCATATGCATAAGTATGTGTGTATGCTAGTGTGTGCGTGTGTTATGTATGCTTGTGAGTGTGTGCGTACTTAACCGTCGTAACTACATGCATATAAACACATGTACACCACATACATACAGATCCATACTTACATATATACCAAATAAATAGTTATGTGTATTTCTCACTTGTTTCATTTCACTCAGCGATGGAATCCTATGGGTAATTTTTGTTTTTCGGGGTCAAGGAGCTCAACAAGTTGCAATTTTCCAACTGATTGCGTTTATTTTCCTGGAGAACAAAAATGAAGTTCCATAGTGTGTACTGGAATCGATATCGAATTGCCACCACGAAAGAAGTTACAATTTTATATGAACATGAGCTTAGGCTCTAATAAATGGAATTTTATATCAACATTTTGCACTAGAAGAATGTGGCACAGACAATTCCCTGGACAATTCAATGTCACAAAGCTGATAAAAGAACAAAGTAATTAATACCTTTCTGTAGAGTTCTGTGAAGTTTGAAAAGGAAACGAAACAGTACAGATATGATTAAAATCCTACCGGTAAGAGTGCCTACATTGTCTCATGACTACAAGATACCTATCAATACTCAACTTTGTATTGACAGCACAAGTTTGGAAGATACAAAAAGTGTAGCATACTTTTGCGTGCTCACTTTGCTTGAAAGCTTCAAGCAGCTGAATAATTTTGTGTATTGAAGTGAGTCAGTAGAAAATTCGTATTGTGCGCCAAATTTGTGTGTTTGTGGTGTTCTTTTAACAAAATTTCTTCGGTAAGCAACAAAAATAAAAGTTTTTAACATTAAAAATGAAATAAACTATATAAATATTATGTTTTTAGTGTAAATTTATCCCTGGTATGTACGAGACTGTACTCTACATAGAGATATTAAGTTGTTTACAGTCAAAGAGATTAGTAGATTAGTAGACACTCCAGCAAATGTAGAGACAGATTGTTGAGTTATCGCAGTCCCCTCACAAGAGGTCTACTCCCGACCCAGTTTTGCCAAGAATATTAGAAATCATTAAGACTAAATCTTAAGTTCTCATATTACGGTATTAAGTTTGGATTTTCTTTCATATTTGCCATACACTCAATTAATAAAAAAAAAGAAAAAAAATTTATTACATTAACTTTTCGGGAATTATTCTTAACATTTTCATTTTATCTAAATCCTCAATGATTTGTTAAATTTAATAAAACCTAGTTAAACATCGATATTTACCCAGCTTTGCTATTGATGCAGCTGAAGTATATTCTGTGAGTTACGTGTATAAAAAGTCTGTGAGACTCTTCTTTATTTGTTTGCATGATTAATGGTAAACTTTCATGGATATAAATAGAAGGTCGAAAGTGCTGCTACTGCTTGAATTCTATTTCAGTTGCTGCAAGTAACCATTGCAGCTCTCTTTCTCTCTCACTCTCTCTCTCTGTGCTGATATGTACTACTTTCGATGGCCAGGAGCAGAATCAAGCTCATAAATCAAACACGCCACAAAGTATGCAACACAAATTCGGCAGCGAGCAATCGGAAGCCTGCATTAAATATTAATGCGCTTTATGTGACGTTCGAGTGAGCAAACTTCATCTAGCATCTAGTATCAGAGAGCAGCAGCAAAATCCCAACATCCTAGCAACCCAGCAGCAGTGTTGCCCAACTTTTATAGCATGAAATAGCTAATTTGTTAAATTACCCCAAAAAGAGATGAACAAAAAATAATTGGGATTATTTCGATAAGCACTAGATTTGTATAGTTTTCATTTACATGTTAGTCGCTTACACTTTTTGGGCCTTAGCTGCTCTTTTGTAATGTTTTTAATTTAGTTCTTTTCACTTTTTAATCTATAAATTTAAAATTTATAAACTACCAGCTTAAAAAACATTTCTATGAATTCTAGGAACGTTTAAATAACTTTTGTCTATTTAAATTATGAATAAAAAGGTATAGTTCAATGAATTTTGGCATACATATTTTTTAACAATACAGTAGAGCTAATAGATACATTAACAACGAGCTAAATAAAGTCAAACACTTTTCCAAAGTAGCCGCATTTCCAGTTAATACCAATTCGTCGAAATGTCCCTACTTTGGCAATTATAACATTGCTGTGCTAAGCCAAAATGGCAACACTGTGCAGCAGTGAGTGTGGCGTTGAAGGGGATGGAGCGAAGTGGGAATGTGTATGGATGGTTGGCCAGGTCACGTAGGAAATCGCCAGCGCTAGTGGCCCCTACCTCGTTCTACTCCCATTGCCACACCCATTTCCACTCTCTCCTCTTGCTACTCTACATCCGTTTTCGCTTGCGATGCGTGAAATGCTAACGCTTCGATTGCTGCACACGCAGCACAGCAAACGCAATGTAGATTGTTCGTTTGGCCCAGAAATAAAAGGAGGTAAAGGAGGTGCAGGTGGATGCAGGTACAGTTAGCAAGTGAAATTGGCAGGTAAAACAACAGCATCAGCAGCAGCAGCAGCAGCAGCAGCAGCAGCAGCAGCAGCAGCAGTGACAGTGGCAATGGCAGCATCAAAAATTCGTTAGCCTCAAAGCAAATCGTCAACTGTTGCTTGCAATCAACCATCAATGAGCGTCAATTTTGCTTTCCAAATTGTTGCAGTCTTTGTTGATATTGCTATTGTTGTTCCAGAAAATTGAAATTCCCGTATACATACACTGTTCAAAAGTTGTTTAATTTTCCCACCAAATTTCTCAGAAAACTAATTAATATATTTTTAAATAATTTTTGTGCACCCTGTGTATAAGAATATCGCCAACAATAATACGTATACTTTTACTTTTGAGCAGTGTACATACACATGGTATAAATGCATATACAGCTGCTTTGCTGCACATAAGTAGAGGCGGTGTGGTGCGTGGCATATTTGGGTTTCGCATTCAATAATAATCACGTTCACGAAGTCTACTATAACCAGCTAATTGGGCGCACAGAATGCAGTGCCGATGGCATTCAATTTTCAAATGATCTACTTAAATATATAGTAGCTGCATTTCACAGCCAAATCTGTATCCACTTAATAGCAACATAGGTATCAATTTACACACATATACACACAAGTACAACTCAATCGTGATTGGCTATATGTAACCCATAATTGAGTGTATGACTATAACTCTAAACGTATTTTATTTGGCTTTAAATCGCTTGCCGCGAGTCGCATCAGTTTGTAAAAAATAATTTTTTTTTTTAAATATAGCACACCGCTTAAAATATGTATGTTCTTATACTTAATGTTAGTGCACATTTTGCCATACATTTTTCTATACTATTGGATAAAATTGTTCGATCTGAGGAGAATAGTTATAATGGTATCATACATACACATTGTAAAGTTGGGCAGAATAACTCTAGTAGTTTCCAAGTTATGGGTTTAAAGTTATTAAGTTATAGACAGACTTTCATTCCAAATTTGGTGTCTCTAGCTCTTATAGTCTCTGAGATCAAGCTGTTCATAAACACTGGAATTATTAAATCAACTCAACTGTTGATGCTGATTAAGAATATATTTACTTTATGGGTTCGAAAAAGCCTACTTCTGCCTGTTACGCACATTTTGCTTCTGATAAAGCTAATAAACCCCTATACTCTTCTTAACTACGGGGTATAAATACTTAAAAATTATGTAGATTTTGTTTGTTGAAACTTTAAAAAAAGAAGTTTTTAATTTTTTTTTTTAAAATGTTGTTTCTTCAACTAAAAAATTAACATAAATTGTGAAAAAAGTGATCTTAAATATTGATAGAAAAACATATTATTACGTGTCACGATTTGGAAAATAATATCACGATACTTCTAAAAATCCCATTATTTTTGAGTGCTCTTATAATGGAGTACAAATTTATTACAAAGGTAAAGTACCTATTGCCGTTTTGTTCGTTACAAATCTGAAGGTAAAAATTCAAAAGAATAAAATCTTTGGGGCTCTGTGAATGTGGGTCAAAAACCCATATAAATTAAGTTCTATATAAATTATTTAACAAGAATATTTTTAATAAATTGCTTTAAAAATATAGAATTTTTTTTACAAGTCATAAAACAACTTAGATCAATCACTATAATCTTTATTTAAAGGCTTTAAATTAATTTAAACTCAGCTCCAATATTCGAAATTAATGTTAACAGTTTACAAAGTATTTTAAGTGACGGCGTCCATGCCAAAACTGGCACAGCGTGAATTTAAGTTTGGTGAGCTCGCCAATAATTTTCTTTTTGCAATGTTTATTTATTTTTCTATTTGTTTTGTATCAATAAGCAATTGAATTTTATAGAATTTAAATTGCTTTACTTTTCTTGGATATTATTTTGTAAGCACCAGTATTACTGAAGTAATAAATCAGCGATTGCATTCTCAACACATCAAATTAGTCGAAACATAAGCAAAGTCGAGACAAAGCAAAAAGCTTTTAGCATGGACACACACCGAACACGGTTTGACGCAGTGTTACGCCGTACTTTGTTCTCTATAATGGGTACGGTTTGTTTACATCAACAAACAATTCAAACGAATTCCGACTAATTTATATGGTCTCCTCATCTTACCACAATGCGTTGCATTCAAGTGAAAGAAGAATTTATAATTTAAACATCACGTCTTGTTCCTTTGCCTGATGTAGATTTAGTCTGATGCTACTGCAGAGAGCTAGCAATTTTCTGTCAGTTCACTTTAATCGCTTGACACTGGCGGTTGTATTATTTCCCTTGGCTGCTCAGCTTAATTTTAGATTCGAGAAAAAAATATAATAATAATTCTATTATTCGGCTTGAGTTGGGAAGTTATTACGTGTGTTTAAAGTTAAAGTTTTAGTTTTTCTGCGGTCGATAAACAAATTAATTTTTTTTTTAAACTTTGACTTGTGTGTGTGTCTGTGGGTGTTGCACGATCTTTCATTGATTGTATTGGAACAGCTGTGAAAAAAAGGTGAGCAATTAACTCTCTCCCGCTACCTGCCTCTGTCTACCGCTCTCTTTCCCTGGCTCTCTGAGCGAAAGCTGCACGCACATGCTGAAAAATACGACAGCAAACAAAAAGAGCGAACTTTCGTGTATTAGCGTTCCAAAAAGCGTTAGCCAATCACAAAATGTTTAACGATTAAACAAAAATATTTACTCTGTAAGAAATAATTAATATTTAAGTATATTTTAATTATTAAATAAATAAATAGATAACTGGACTGTATTACAAGGTTTAAAACGAATGAATCATTCTTGTTCATATAGATATCACTTGTTTTCCTCAAAAAGATAAAATTGATATTTTACATAGTGCCATTTCAGTCTTATGAGTAGATAAAATACTTTGTTGAGTTAATAATTTCACGTTTTTCGGAATGCCGCCGCCTAGCCACAAATTACCATTTAAAAGCACCTGATTCATTGCTAAATTCATAAACAATGGGGCATTTTAACTTATATATGGAACCTGTGTTATACAGAACGTAACATTTTTGATATTCTAAAATATCAACTTGTATCCCAGCAGATGAAATCAATTTTTGGAACATAAAATCGACAGAAATGGAGATTTAAATATTCAAACATTGTGCTGAACATTAAATTAGCATATTCTACAGCTATTGAGGGTATTCACCGGTTGAGTACTCTTAAACCACACACAAATCTTTTGTTTCGTGTTGTTTTTATTTATTTTTTTTAAACTCATGTAAGCTCAGTAGCTTTTTGTTTGATTTTATTTCTGTTTTTGCTTTTTTTTTTTTAATATTGGGTTTTGCTGTCGAGCTTTTTCTCATAATGAACAACTATTGACACTAAACCCTAAATCGATGAAATCTAAATTAAGTGCAAGTTAAATTAACGGAAAACACATTAATTGTTATCAGTTGCATATGAACAATAGAATTTTTTAAAGAATTTGTTGGAAAGACCAGCTGAAGAAGACACTGTACTCTTCCTGAAGTAGACATACTTAATTTACATAATACATATGATCAATATTTTTCGCTACATTGAATGTAGACCAAATGACATTAACCGATTCATACCAAATTTGATGAGTGGCGCCATAAAAATAATATTTAGATAGGTCAAGTAGTATTCAAGTTGTGGTGCTCAGAACATGTTTGCGAAGGCGTGTATAAATTTTTTCTAAAATTTGATTTCTGTTAGCAATAAATTTTAGTTTACTTTACTTAGCTCTTACAGTTTGAGAGATCTGAAAGACAGACAGACAGACAGACAACTATAGGCATAAGAAAGCTTGGTAATAAGAAGAATAAATACAGAGTCTTTAACTGTCAGCTTGTTCGACTGTAGCCGCTCCAACCAATTGTGAAAACTATTTTAATGGCTTAAATATAATCTTTTCAGTGAAATCTGCAACTAAATTAATTAAACAAATTAGTGAAATAAAAAAAGTAATACTATTTACGTACTGGGCTTTATACTCTACTTCATTAAGTGATTGTACCTTCATGTAGAACCAAAATACAATAATAAACGTAAAAATAGATATATTTTTTTTTTACATTTGGAAATGCCCTTGTGGAAGGTATTGTTACTATGTCACACAGTTTTCAGATCAAATTTGTGTTTGATCTGCGTGGCTGTAAAATGTGTCTTATAAACTTAACAACATTGTAAATTACAAACTTAATTTTTTTGGCTATAAAATGCCAATTGGGCACAAATACTAAAGAAATTGTATAAAATGTAAAAATCATTAAGTTTTTCTTCATTTAACTATTTACCCATATTCTGCCAGTTTTAGTGGTCAGATAAAATCAAAAAGTTATTGATTTTTTGATTTTATGTTGTAATTTCTAAACACAATATTGGAGCGTAATTTCCCAGATAAATGGTTTGCGTCCTTACTGACTGCCCAAGTTTCGTTTGCATTTTAGTCAAGTTCAAATCCAAAAGCTTTTGGACATCCAAGATTAAAACACAAGCCCAAAAGTATGCCACAAAAATTTAAATATTCGGTTGCCGCTCATTGCATATGCTCAGTGAAATTTGCAAATAATGTAGAAAATTCGTAAAGTCCAACCTTTTATAATTTTGGTATTATTAAAAATAAATAAATTTTTTAAAATTGTAAATTTTTGACTTGTATTTTTTTTTTAATGTGTAACAATAAAAAAGATTCGGTCGTCGTTGCATTTTCAGATAAAACTTCAAAAAAATTTATATTAGAAATTTTTCTAAAATATATTTACTTATTGTCAATTTATTTATTTTGAGTTAAGTCTATTCAGTATATAACTTCTGTGAGTCGGAAATAAAACAACAACCAATTGACTTTTTTATCGATTGAAAATCGGTAATTTGTAATCCAAAGTGAGTACGGGGTCTTTAGCAGTCGGTTGTCTCAACTGTAGCAATTCCGACCAGTTTGTCCTAAGAAAAAGAAAAAGTTGAGAAGTACTTTTAGAATTTGAGGTTTTCTTTAATTTGACTAATTTTTGTTAATTAAAAGTGTTAAGACAAAAGCTCTTGGTACAGCGATAAACGCAATGTTTATTATTCTGTAGGTGCATATTTATTTAATTAATATTTTATTCAATATTTGTTTGTATAAAAACAAGTAAGAAAGGCAACAATCGAGCCATCTGACTGTAAGACACCCTATACTCATTCGAGTGCGAATGTTCCAAACAAATAGGTAATTTTAGAATGATTTATTTCAGGGTATCTATAGAACATAGTCGTCTGATCTGGATCAAACTTTGTGAGGATAGGTTCAATTGTACCATGCGCTAATTTAGTAAATTTTAGTCACGATAGCTTCTAAGCTATGATGTTAAGGAAATGTTTTTTATGATTTGAGGGGGCGATAAAACACGTGTCAACGATTTGAAATACATTTGATTAACTCGCGTGGCTCTAGCTCTTATAGTCTTTGAGATCTATGTATTCATATGAACAAACAGACATTGCCGTATTGACTCGACCCCCGATGCTGATGAAGAATATATATAATCTATGAGGTCGGAAAACCCTTCTTCTATCTGTTACGTACATTTCGCTTCTGACATGCCGAATAAACCTCTGTAGTCCAAATATAATAGAACGGGCTCTAATCATATATTTCAATAAACTATTTTGATTTTTTATTTTTTAAGACTTTTCGTACTACAAATTCTATAAAATACTAAATGCAGATTTTATTAAAATTATTTTGCGTGGATAGGGCAAGTCCGACGGATTAAGTTATACCCTCTAATAAAACAAATATTTAATATAAAATAGGGAAATTGTCATGCTCCTTTTAAGCATTGCAAAAAAGCATATTTGTTTAAATAAACAACTCATTGTTAAGAAATGTTAACAACTGACGGACACTTCAGGCATTTTGCTTCGAAATAGTTCAATTAAATTAAATGACTTTTAATTTGTTTTGGTTAATTAAGGGCTTTACGAGAAGTTGAGAAAAAAATGTGAAATCTGTATAATATAAGTTTAATATTTACCACATTGAAAATGCATATAATTTGTGCCGGCAGCAAAAGTAAACACTCGACTGAGAATATTGAATGTTATTTATGAATGAAGCTGCAATCACGCAGCTAATAGACTTACTAAATTTGTGATGGAATAAGCTAAATGTTATTTTTCTTTTTATTTATAGCAAATCCTGATTGTATTTCCAGCGGAGGCGTTAAATCATATAAGGTAAGTTGAACAGTTGAATCCTCTGCGTATACGTAATGTGTTAAAAGGGTAAGCAGAAAACAAACAAAGAATGTGTCATAATTTAAGCGACACTTGGAAAATTCGTGCGAATTTCTGTAATTTTGGAAGTGTGCTGACATAATTTGGCATTCTCGGATGTCTCTGACCAGCAATTCTTTGCAGCATAAAGAGCAGTCTGAGACACCATCTATATGGTCATAGATATGTACTTGTATTTGTTTGTGAAATATATGCCAAGCAAATAGTAACACCATTGAGAGTTCCAAAAATAAAAGCTGCCTTCATCTCTCGTCGATGGGCTCGACACATCGTTTTCTTTTCTTTTTTTTTCTCTTTATCTTTTCATTTATTTTCATACTTTTTAACTGGTTTTGTGTCATACGTCACGAAAGTCTGTCTCAAAGTACTTCCCAAGCCCCCGTAATGCTTAATGCCTAATACCATATAACTAATACTTAATGTCATAAACAAATAACTGAGTGTGCCAGTTGATGATGATGATATTAAAATGCTGATGACGACAATCTGGTAAAAAATCGACTGCAAAATAATATCTTTGGGGTGTCTTCACACACAATTATACCCATTAAATACTATTAACATGCTCCGTACTTGCCCATTAAATTCCAACTGTCAGTGTAACTGTGCAACTTGATGCACTTCTCCACAAATATTTGCAAAATGACTCAATTTGGTTTGAATCGTGCGACGGTTCGAGCAATCAATGAAAGCATGTACCACATTAAAGAACAGTTTTATCATTATCACTGAGGTCATTTCTTAAATTGTTTAACGGGGTATGCTGCTCGCTGTTGTCGCTACTGTACAGGGTATAATACCTAAATACAAAGGCAAACAATTGAGCGTTTAGTTTCGCGCTCGGTGATTTACCTGATGGAATCTGCCGGCTAACAAATTTGTCTGTGGTCAGTTAACCACGTGTATACCAATGTATAAAGATAGAGATAGTATCACAAAACAGGGATGAGCAAGAGGGAGAGAGAGATCGAAGATAGATGACTGGATTGGGACACTGGCAATAGATCAAGCTGAGCTGATTTGAACTTTACTTTTCGGGTATTTCCACAATTTGACGCCCTCGCGTTTGCTTGTTTTTAGATAGCAGTTTATTTTTTTATAGTTTTATTTTCGTGCCGTGATTTTGAACAGGTGATGCAGCTGATCAGTTATATCTGTCCGTGTCCGGGCTGTTTTGTTAGACGACTGTTTGTCTGCTCAATTCGTTTCATTTTGACGTGTGCTAAAAAGCAACTAAGCGTTTAGTGAAAACCGCACTTACTAACTGTTTACTGTTTAGCAAAGTCTAAACGTCAATTGATTATCTTCTTCTTCATTATCATCTTCTTCTTCTGGTGCTTCTTATTCTTCTTGTTGGTGATCATCCTCATCGCAAATTGTCATCAACATCCGCCTTTTTGCTAAATATTGAAGTGCATTTCATATGTTTCCGGGTTCTACTGTATTATATCAGACGGATTGGTTACTTAAGATGATTTGAGTTAATTGTAGGTGGGGAAAACGGTTTTATTTGTATTATATAAGTTTGTGACAGTCTGGAGTTCAATAAAATAATTATAACTTAAGGGGTTATACAAAGTTGATGCAGTAAAGTAAGCTAACTTTGTGAATTTTTTAAAAATGTTTATGCAATCTTTTTTAAAAAATGCAAAGAACAATACTTTAGTAACATATTTAAAGAAATAAAAACAATTTTAATTTCAAAAAAATTTTGAAAACTGGCTGAGTTAAAGGTCATGCCCCGAGACACCTTTTTTTTATAGAGGTTTGCGGTGATCATTCTCCACGACGAACCGCTTAAACAAAATTAAAAAAGTAAAAAAATCATGCAAGATATATGTACTCTGGTGTACTTGAACGAAGCCAATTACAAAAAAATTTTTTTTTACTAAAAAAAATGGTTCAAATGAAAAATCGACTTTTTTGGGGTCAAATTTTTCAAAACACAAAATTTTGAAAACAATTCAAATACTTTTCCATAAAAGTCGATCGTTCAAGTACACGAGATTTTCAATACGAATACTAGAAAAAAAAAAAGTTGAAAATCGGTTGACAAGTTTTTGAGTTATCGTGATCACCGTAACATTACTTTAAAAAAAAGTCATTCCGAGATAATCGCATTCAAAGTTGTGTTTTGATACTGCCCCCTTAACAAACTTGGGCAAGAATAGTATTAATACTAAACTATTAAACACGTTTAAGTCAGAGTTTTCGACAGTGGCTTTAATATGTACATAAAACCACTAGATAAATACCTATATCTCTGATTTATTATCTGGTATTTAAGCAAATAAAAAAATGTATCTGTAACAAGTTAGCATCAAATGCCGAGTCGATGTAGCTAACTCCGTCACTATAAACAAAATACTCTGAGCACTAGAACTAGTAGGCCACGCCTCTTTAGTGCAAAAGTAACATGTTGTGTATATACTAAGGAAGTTCATGTACTGACCCAGTTTTATGAATATATATGGCTATTCTTACCCATTTTTGTATTGCACAGTTTGTTGATCTAACTGTCTGTAATGATTAATGTATACAATACAAAGTGTGACAATATAACTAAGACAATAAGTTTAAGAGGCACAAATGGAATGCAAATCGTGTTTGGTGTACAAAAATATCAGCACTTACTACCTAAGTTGAGATAAGACTATCTCCCTGCCTGTGATAAGATGTGCATAGATGTGGTAAGCAGTTGAGATATCATGAAGCCGTAACGTCACAGCGAAATCGGTCAATGTATTGATCATTTCTATATTAAGGCATACGCACTCAAAGGGAACTCTTATGCCATACCAAGTCTGTCAATAGCAGGAATAGCATTAGTAAAATAACGACAACAACAATTACTTTAATGTTTATACTTAGATAAGCTGATATCGATGCCAATTCACACCTTAAGTGCGAGAATTAGCAGACTGATTTGTGCATTGTCATGGCAGCAACAACCAAAAAGCTGGGCAACAGGGAAGGGGTGTGGCAAGAAGGCTTAAAAGGGAAACGGAACATATGGGATTTGAAATGGAAATGGACAACGATTTAAATAACACTCACCTGCGGGTCAATGAAAGCGAAGCTAACTCATCGTCATCCATCTCAGATTAATGGCAACTTTTCTACGAATGTGAACATTTACTTACCTAATTATTAATGGCATTAAATGATACATCCGCCAACAAGAATAGTGGAAACGGAAACTACGCTATGGGATCATCGGTGATTTAAAAGCAGATTACTGACTACACTTTAAGGGAGCGGGAAAATTGGAAATCATCTAAACAAGAACACGGAAAAGTTTTAACTGATGTTTTAGATGTAATTATCACAATTAACTTTTTTAAATAGATTTTTGCTATGGGAGCTGTAGGACATAGTTGTTCGATCTGAACCAAACTTGGTAGGAAAAGCCTCCTTATGTCTATTACGCACATTTCACTTCTGACAAACTCTATAGCCTCCTGAGTACTGAGCACTGAGTCTAAAAATATTTTCCAAATATAAGTATTTAGCTAACACCCAACAAAAGTAGCCATGTAGCCAACTAAATAATAAAGTAATTAATTTAAAGAAATTCAGCTATACTAAAGTCTTGAAAAACTCAGTTATAAATTTGAACATGAAACGCACTATGCGTATGAGTTATTTGTTAAAAATTGGAATGTCACAAGAAAGAAACAGACTGAGAGAGAGAGAGAGTAAGAGAAGAACAGAGAGTAACTTGATCAATACTCTTATATGAAGTTGTCCAATTCTTCTACACTCGTTTCTCTTTCAGCTTTTAATTGTCTCCCTTTCTTTTCGCTCTTTCCTTCGTTCTTTGGAGGCGCCTTTTGTAATTTCTGCATTTGGCTTGGCTTTCAGTTCTTGCCTTGACTTTCAATCGCTTGAATCGGAAATGCCAAAGTCAGACTTAACACAATTGCACAAATCGTTTAATTAACAAGAAAGGCATAAAAACAATAGCAAAAGAAATAACTGTGTGTGCAAGATACAAAAACACACAACTTTGTGAGCGAAAATAAAAAAAAATTAAGTAAAAAATATAATTAAAGCAAACAACAATAAAGCAAATTAATAATTTTGAGTCAACTTAAAATTATAAAAATATTAACAATTGCTAGTTAATTGATTGTTTTTGTGAGTGCAAAATTGGCCAGAAGCAAGAGGGCTTATCAGAGGAATTTAGCTGCAAATTGGCCAAAGCGGAAGAACGGAAGTGCTGCCAATTGGTGTGGCTAGAAATAATATAACAACCAAAACACAAAGCGCAACAAAAATTAAACAAGCAACGCAAAACGTAGTTATGTACATATGTGTATGTGCGTATGTGCGTATGTATGTGTGTGCAGCAATGTAAACATACTTATGTACGTTGCAAATTGCACTATGCAGTGACACATCCGTTTTGGGGCATGCAGCGCTCAGCGTGCGCATAAATTAAAGCCTTCCTATGACAGGAAGAAAACAACTGCAACAGCAAGAATAACAAAATGTGTATGAGTGAGTGTGAGTGTGAGTGTCAGTTTTGTTATTTTGCTTGCGCTCTGTTGAGTCACATGAAAGCAGCGCAAGTTTTTTCTTTTTCGAAGTTTTTCAAAATAAAAGTCAAGCAGAAGCAACAAGAACAAAGCGATTATCGCATGCTGCAAGTTTCTATTTGCTCGATCATTCACTCACTCAATTACAAAAGCGCTCCCCTGCTCTCACCCCCAGCTCTCTCTTCCACTCAGTCGCTCACTCGCTGCGCTTGTTGTTGTTGTAGAAAGATTTCCCCAAGCACGCGTGGCCGGCAGCAGGCTGAATAAGCTTGAGAGCTTCGAAACTTGAAGTACGAGCCCACTGCGCCGGCTTGTTAGCCTCACTCCCTCGCACTCGCACCGCACGCGCACTCACACTCAGACTCTTACTCTCATTCACTCACACGAGCAGAGAGTTAACTGAGACTGTTTTGTCGACACTCTTCTTACAATCAAGCAGCGACAAGTGCTTGTGTGTGTGTGTGTGTGTCTGCTTGTGCCTGCGTGTGTGCGTGTGCAAGTGTAGTCGCTTTTGCAAACACACGATTGGCTATCGCGTCAATTGTCGTCATCGATTAACGCTGTTGTTGTTGTTGCTGCTGCCTCGAGATGCTTTCGTAGCGGGCAAAAGCTTCGGCTTCGGCCCGGGCTCGACGCCGTTATTTATATGCGGCGCGCTGAATCAAAAATTACATTAGTTAAAGATCTTGAAGAGTTCACTTCTCACTAACCAGTCAGTCGCAGGAACTCCAAGTACATTGTTTTTTTCTTCACAAACGTTCTGTGTGCGTGCAACAAGTCTGTCCATTTTTTTTTGCCCCCAAAAAGAAACTATTTAAATTTCTTCAAACTTAAAAAAACTAAAAAATATAAAAGTACAACAAAATACAACAATGACAACAATAAGTACAGTGTTAAGTGGTTGTGGTGGTTTCACCACACGCCGTAATAGCCATATTCAAGCCAGAAATGAGCTTAAGCTGAAAACAAACTCTAGTCTTGTATCCAATGGACATTTGGCCAAATTTCCCGATCAACAACAACAACAACAACAACAACAGTTGCATTCAGAGTCTAGAACAACGGCTATAACAACAACAGCAGCTGCAGCAACAACCGCAACACATATAACAAATGACTGCTGTAGAGTTCAGATGCAACAGTTTAACAGTGCCATACGTAAGTTACTCTACCACCAGTAAAG
Organism: Drosophila parthenogenetica; assembly: GCA_035047505.1. Taxonomy (NCBI): domain Eukaryota; kingdom Metazoa; phylum Arthropoda; class Insecta; order Diptera; family Drosophilidae; genus Drosophila; species Drosophila parthenogenetica. The sequence goes on from JAWNPM010000174.1 coordinate 1,990,123, forward strand.
CAGCAGTAGTTGCATCCACAAACAAAAACAGAAAAACACAAACACGCATATAAATTTATGGAGAATATCCGCATTGACATGATTCACACACTTCCAAAGTACTCACGAGTTCTAATCTCTATTTTCTTTCATTTCGTGGCTGTAAATTTTCGTATGCATTTAAATATAAATATTTTTAAAAATGTGGAGTGTAAGTGTGTTTGATGAGTCTGATTTGTATACCTTGTGTGGGTGTATTGCGATTGCCAAATGGGCTTTGCGCTGCAAACTGTCACTAACCGTATTCATAAGACCATAGAATAGAAAATATTAGAGGTACTTCCGAACAGTGAACTAATTTTAATAGCTACTGTAGAGTTCCTATAGAAAAAGGTGGAGTAGAATGCGTACAGGGTATTTTACAGTCAGCTTGCTCTACTGTAGTCCTTCATACACGACTGTATTTCTTCACATAGGACACCAACTACATTACAGCAAAGACATGTAATCAATTCTTGCCGACGCCTAAGTCGTGGAAGAAAAGGGGCGGCAACAGGTGGAAGGGTCGCAAGTAGACAAAAACAATTACTTGGCGGCATTATTACACACCACCACCTACATTGATTCCCCAATTAGAATCAGTAAAGTTCAATTAGTGCAGCCAATTAGCAAAAAACAACAGGATAAAAATAAATATGGGCATATTTTTATTCCATATCGAAAAGAATTTTATGCGAATCCGAAAATTAAGCAATTCCACTGGACTACAAATAATATTCATGACAAAGTTGTTTAATATGTTTAACATAAAATAGGACTTACTTACATAATTTCATGCGTTCATTAAAAATTATTAATTAGGGAAAATTGGGGAATAAAATATTTAACAAAATTTAAAATTAATTAAAATATATTCGTAAATGGTCGTTTATTTGTAATAAGTATTTGCATATTACAATTTCTATAAAATAAACATAACTGTTTTTAGAATGGGTTTCAATTAAAATTCCCACAGTATTAATAATACGTAATATTACGTATACGCAACGTATTCATTTAAATATAGTTAAACTTATATATTAATGAGTGATTCTACAATCAATTACAGCTACTGCCAATCTCTGGGTCTTGGGAGCACTACTGCTAATTGTGACCTTCAGTTTACCGACAAGCACAATCGCGTCGCCGCGTCGCGTGCACGGCCATCATTTAATCCTGCCACATCACCATCACGTACACCACAGATCTGCAGATCAGCAGAATAATATACCACATATATTCGAATTTAAATTATCAGAGAACTGTACAAAATCCAGAATGAACGTGACGATTGAGAAAATCCAAAAAGCGTTGAGGGTGAACAATGAGACGCGTAATGAAATTGGTGAAATTCTGGATTCATGGGTAAGTCAATATCGAAACTTTGGTGTAATGCAATAAAATACGAATGACTAACTTAAAGTCTTTCACCTTAAAATCTGTTTAGTTGAGGAATAAATCACGCACACGCGACTCTGCAGCAGAGGAATATGTTTTCCATACTCTGGCACTCGAGTATCCGCTCCATAAGGAGGTTAGCACTAGACATTACGATGCCACCGATACTACCCTAACGGAAAATGAGTTGCAAAAGATTTTCGTCTCGCTAAATATTATACACCATTTGACGGATCTTGTGGTACGGAATCAGTCGCGTTCAGATTACAAAGATGGAAATCTTTGCTATGTACCCGAAAAAATTCAGCACAATAAGGCTGAAGTACTCGAGATGCTAAAGGATGCCGCTGGATGTGAAGTGGTTCCGGTGTACAAATATAACACTAATCATTCAAATCTGGTTTTTGCCGTACTCAGTGAGACCATTACATTGCTCGAGGTCATCGAGAAGAAATTTCATGTAATGTCGCAGCAATTGCACATGGGTTAAGTTTTTGGATCCTTAGCGACCCTTTCACTGCCCAAAATTTCTCTCACTCTCGCTCTCCCTCTCTGGCACTCTGGAACGTGTCCAGTAAAGTGTACAACAAAATACCAAAAAAACCACAAATCAAAAAATGAAAAACAAACAAGCAAAAGATAATAAGTTAAAGTGCAACAAAAATCGAGTTCTCAATGCCCATATCTACTAAATTGTTTATGCACATTACCCATATTTGGTATCGTACTTAATGTAGTCCAGTGTTTTTTTTTTTATTTTTTGTTTGCATGTGCTCATTTGTATGTTTACTAATAGTCAGTAGTAGCTAATAACGCCCCTCATCGTACTTAAATTTAAAACTTAATTATTTATTAGATCATTTCACTTAATTAAATATTATTTATATCAGTAGCTATTATAATTATTATTAAAACTATTATTTATAAACGCATTAATGTCATTGCCTGATAAATATTTTTATGGTATTCATTTTTAACTCGCATTTTAACTAGGTACTTATGTAAAACTTTGTTTTTGTTTCTACTGTAAGTGAAAGTATTATGAACTAATAAATGATTTTTTTTCAAATACACAAACAAACATATTGTCTTCCTTTTGAAAAGAAAACTTTGGGATTTAATGATAATATTTTATAATATCAAAAACTGAAGTTTCAACAAGTAGAACAGCTTGGAGACGAGTGAGCTGACTGTACAGAACCCCACACTCGTTCTAGAATAAACCACCTGTTTCACACATACTTGTCCTGCGGGTGTTATAGTTCGATTTGGATCCAATTTGGGTAAAAAACAAAGAAAGAAGATTTTTGTTTAAAAACATGCTGTTTTCGAGATTTCTCATTGATCTTTGTGGGGTCGGTTATGCTTCCTTCTTCCTATTACATACACTCCTGCGAAGAAGTAAGTAGAAGTAATTTTCAGCCGATTTGTCCTATAAAATGTATATGAAATATAGCTGCCATATGGTAGCTAAAGGATATAGTTGTCCAATCCGGACCAAACTTTATGAGGATAGTTATATTGATAGCATATATTGATCAGGATAGCAATTGTAGTTTCTAACGTATGGAAGTTATTCTAAATTTTGTGAATCTAGCTCTTACAGTATCTGAGATCCAGGTCGGATCGGGCAGATGGACATTGCTATGTAATCTGCTTTATTTCCCGATTATAATGTTATAATCGGTATATTTATGTATTTCTTGCACTCATGCATTGTTATTGCGCTCAAATATAAACTTTATTGAGTGTTTTCTTTTTTGTTTTAAGTCGGATTCTTATGAAACTTTTAGGATGGTTTAATATAATATAATATAATTAATATAATCTTCAAACGAATCATATATAACACTACTGTACGATAAGAACTAATGCCTTAAAAACGGCATGCAAGTTTGAAAAGTTTTTAATTTCTTACGGAAAAAGGGGGTGTGGCAGCCAAAAAATTTAAGTAGCAATGCATTAATGCTATTGGTATTCCTAAGTACCCTAGTTACTGAGATATTCTTATATAGTTGATAAAGCCATGCCCGTCTATGTCATTATTGGCTCGGCTTGTGACGCTGATCAAGAATATATATACTTTATAGCGTCTGTCACGCCTCTTTCTGCCTGTTTTCAACATTTGCACAAACCCAATATATGTTGCAGAGAGTATAAGTATAATTCTGTAAGTGATATCATTTTTAATAATGTTTGCTCCAACCGCCGTATTCTTATCTTATTATCTTATTGTTTTAAAGTAGTCGTCGTAGTGGATGCAACGGATAGTCTATCGGTTGCATTTTTTAACGCTGAGTTGGTTTATAACAAAGTGAGAATGACATTATCAAAAGAGAACCAGCTTAAGTTGATTTATGTAGAGGACTTTGACCATCTAAGAACTGTACTAGGTGTACACGAGAGGATCACACTTTCCAACATGTGTTACTAGGGTTCAGTAGGCAAATTAATAACAGAGTACAAGACACTCACCATTCCAGAATTGCTTTATGATGCTGAAGTCAGAAGCAGCTGCCCTTAGTGCCTTCCAGAGAAAATTTAACGACATCTAGCGTATCACGAGTGGGCAAAAACATTTAAATAATATTTGCATTATAATTTAAAACACATAAATCACATTAATAGATTAAAAACGAGCGCGGACTGTCAAAGACCGCGCACTCATTATAGTGCGCATTTTTATACTCTCTGCAAGAGTATATTGGGTTTGTGCAAATGTATGTAACAGGCAGAAGGAGGCGTGGCAGACCCCATAATGTATATATTCTTGATCAGCATCACAAGTCGCGTCGATGCAGCCAAGTCCGTCTGTCTGTCTGTCCGTATGAACTCACAGATTTCAGAGATGGTAAGAGCTACAAGTTCGAATTTGGTCTCTATCGACTCGATATTTAGTCAGTCAATATAAGAATTTTTTTTCATTGATGCCACGCTACATTTGCCCACAATGAGACAAAAACCGGTCACACTTCGGAAAAAAATTTATGTTTTCGGCGAATATCTCAGTAACTCTGGCACTTAGGAATACCAATTTTAGTACGCAAGTTCCTAGCAATGACGTCAAACATTTTGGGCTGCCACGCCCACTTTTCCGTAAGAAATAAACAATTTTTTAAACATTCATGCCGTTTTAAAGGCATTTGTTCTTATCGTACAGTATTGTTATTTAAAATTCATCATCATTAATAATTATATCAAACTATCCTGAAAGTTTCATAACAATCCGACCATAAATAAAAAAGAAGACAAGCAAAAAAGTTTATATTTGAGCGCAGACATACACAGATATATATGTATGTGCATACATGTAATATCAAACGTATATGTATGTGCATACAGACAAACATATGTACATTTAATCGATTATACTCTATTTTTTAACCTGTTTTAATGAAAATACTATCCATTATAATACCTAGATACCGATTTTAACATTATAATCGGGAATAAATGCAGAGAGTACTATAATAAGTACTATAGTACAAGTATAATAAGCAATATGCAAATTTGTCCTAAAGAAGGCAAGGATATAGTCGTAGTAATCAAATTGTAGTAAAAAAAAACCAAGTAAAGATGTTGAGGACAATTTGAAATAAACTTAATCTGCTCGCTTAAAAGACAGGCTTCCGTTCCAAATTTGACAGCTCTAGCTTTTATACTGTTGATACAGATGGACGGACATTGCTTTATCGTCTCGGCTGTCGATTCTGAATAAACTTCCCGATCAGTTGTCAAAGACATGTTATTAGAGTAATACTGGACATTCGCAACAAAAAAGTATGTTAATCATTTAGAAAAATCTGAAATACCCTAGCCAAAAAATTCCAAATTAATCAAACTTACCGTAAATAATTTGTTTTCCAAAATACTTACTGTAATAGATTTAATTTTGTTTTTAGAAATTGCAGAAAAAATGGTCAAATTGTCCAGATTTGCGATTCAATTTTCTTAGAAATGAAATGATTTTTTCCCCGATTAAGTTGCTGATTTTTTAGACGTAATAACAGAATAATGTATAATGAATCATCAAAGTTTTTTAAAAGTTGCCATACTTACGATAGGAAAATGGAGGGAAAAAACGAGAAATGTTGTTAAATACCCAAAGAGATTTTTTTAAAGATTTGTATTTCACAATTTTGTATACATACAAGAAGTAAAAGCTTTTTTAGAGCTTTGTATAACTTTAATATAATTTTAAAAATTTAAGCTCCATCAAAGTTTAGAATAGTTTAGTTATAGAAGATTATACCGCGAATAATTTTTTCTAGGCTAATCTCAAATATGCACTTAAAAAGGGTGTAAAAGCTTTCGTTCACCTGTAAGGTTAGAAAAACTGTATGAGATCCTCAAGCCACTCTTGGGCATTAGAGGGTTAAATAAAATTATAAAAACAATGAGTTTTCAAACCAATTTCCGTTTACTAGTTAGTTTTAGATATTTAAGCTAAATTGAACAAAGTTTTGAATTTTGTAGTCCAATTTATAAGCGTTTGTTTCGCTTGAATCCGATCGACATATTAACTTATATATTTAATTGTGTTACTTACATTAACAACAAAGTGGCAAATAAATATGTTTCAGTCAGAAGTCAGTTTTTAACCGTATGCCACTCGTTATTTCCGGTTCACTTTGGATACTTGCGATTTTTGTTGGCAACAAATCCAAGTACAACAATTACCTTGACCCACCTTAAAAACACAAAAATTACTCTACGAGTAACGGGTATAAAAAGTACACACAAAAAGCAACGCGAAATATGTGACACGATGTTCGAATTCGAATCCGAATCCAAATCGCAGCTCGAGCACGTTTCATTGATAGATACCAATTCAGTACTGCCAATGTACCGTTGTGAGTGTCGAACACTCGAAGCAATTCATGCTTGAGCAGGTGAGAAAAATGTTGTGGGTACTGCACGAATAGGTGATACCCTAGGTTCATAGGGTATCATAATAGGCTGGGATCTGAGCTGAAATCAATCCGTTTTTAAGCCAGTACTTGATTACGATATTTATATCTTAATCATGATCTAACTTTTTATTTAATTTTCGTAAAATTCGTAGTACAAATTGAAGAACTAAAGATTAACATTTTGAAATTAAGAATTTTTCTTTAAACAACTTTTTTTGTCAGTGTACAAACCAATTTGTTTGCCCCTATTACCACAGAGATTTCTGGCCGATGAAGAATATACATATGTATAATCGCTTGCTTTCTTAGAGCACAACTGACATAGACTCTGTCTAGCCTTTGTCTAGGGTATTAGCCAGAAAAAAATCCCCATCGACGTATCTTCACTTTGTTGGCAGCTGACTCAGTAAGCGGCTAATAAAGTTTACGAGTACAGCGAGCGTTAAAGACACACAAAGTGCTCTATTCACGAGTGTACGTATGTGTTTGTGTGTGTGTAAGTGACTATGTGTGTATTTTTGGGAGCTTACAGAGTATGGTAGGGCAGGGGAGAATTGGCGCGGAGCTTTGGATATTGAGTTGCAGTAGGCGCCATTGCGGTGACATTGACATTTACCGTTGTAGTCGGCACACTTCGCTGGCTTCCAGTTTGGGTATCCTGTGCCTATCGTTAATCGGTAATCGGATCGATCTGCGGTTGCGCGATTGCGCGTGGCAATGGCGACGTCATCATCTCCATCATCATCCCCGTCGTCATCATCATCATCATCATAAACATCACCATCGCTATAACCATAATCATTATCAGCAAGAGCAGCATCAACGTCACCACACAGTCTAATTAGAGCTAACTGTTCCCCAAGCGCGTGCCCATTGAGTCAGCAGCGATTGCGACAGCGACTCCGACTGCGACTGCGGCAGCTATAGCGATAGTAGTGCGACAGTCGCTGCCTCTGCCCTTGGCTCTGCCACTGCGAACGTTTATGAATGAATCCAACGAGCCACAGCGACTGCAATGAGCAACAACAAACTTAACAAACCGTCAACTTGACCAGAAATCAGGTTCTGTCTTCGTAGCCGCTCAATTTTCATATCACTCACATTTCACTCAGTCTGCTCTTGTGCTCTCTGCTCTTGCGCGCTCTCAGAGAGCGAACAAATGAGCACAGTGTGTGAGTTTGTATTGGTCCATTATGCTGACGTTAGCTTATCAGCTGAGCGCAACTCAAACTGTCTCTGCGCCAATGAGCACTGAGCATAGCACACACATACATGCACATAAGCAGACTACCACTCACACATACACACACACACACACACACACACGCACACGGGCAGATGTACTCACTCACACTCATTAGCCAGCCACGTGAGAGCACCCACTGTGCTTACTCTTTCTCGCTCTGTTGTCGTCACATTCATGACGCCGCCCCAAAAAATTGAACTTTTTAACTTGCCGCTGAGCTGACTCAAGTTTTATTTTATTGAAATAATTGTGGGAATTTCAGAGCGGATAATTTCAAAGTTTAAACAAACTCAAAAATACTATACATACGACATGCATACGTACGTACAATATATAGTATAATTATTTATCAGCTCTGACTCTCATGGATTTTCCACTTTTTGTTATGCTTTGGAGTTACTTACAGTCTAGAGTTTGTAATGAACTTATTTTAAGCATTTACTATAGCAGATATATATGTAGAGGAATTTATCAATCAGTTATTGTTATTGTTTATGTCATAACTGTTTGCCATATTTGTATGACTTATACATGATACTTCGTTTATTCGTAAATGAAATAATAACAATGTCTTTCAAAAACTAGATTTTCTGATCTTGATCAAATAAATATTTTCTTAAATTTATACCAAGTTTTTTATGATCAGCTTAAAAGCATTGGGGAGTATCGAATTTCGGGATTGGAATTGTCATTTGCTTAATATAGATTTTTTTAAACTTATTAATGAGTTTCACTTAGTTGATTTTATTTCAAGTAAATTCCTATATATCAATAAAGAATACTACTATTTTTATTTACTATTTATAGATAATTTAAGTCTCAATTCAATCAAACCGGCACGAGGAAATAAAAGTTTGTGATTAAAACTCGCTGATTTCTTCAATAGAGTTCATTTTATTTCTTGAAACAGAGACATGTTATCAAAGCAAACAATTTCAAAGTATTGTAAGATAAAATACTTTGAGTTTCCGAAGTATTTAATAGTTATATTAATTACCATATTTGTTTTTAAAACATAACAAAAAGTTTTTTTAATTAATTGCTGAGGAGTCCAAGATTTGATTTGATTTTCATTCACATTTAGTTTAGGTATCAGAGAAAATGCTCAGCTCATCATCCGTAACCAATGTGGATTGCAACGGTAATTTGGCAAATCAAACAGCAGCGATAACAAGAACAAGCAGACAAACAAACAAACAATTAAACAAATCAACAAACAAACCAATCGACTAACTGATCGTTTCCCAGGCAGACAGGGATGGGAAGTGGTCGGGGCATGGCAAAGGGCAAAGGGCAAAGGGGAAGGGGAATTCGAAACACCTGAAACATTCAGTCAATGTGAGAATTGCAGTAAAAATCATGATAAAGCGAAACGATTTTACGCATAATCAAAACAGCACTAGCCTCGAAAAACTCACACCTCAGCGTAGTTGTTGCACACCCACAGACACATACACACACGCACATAGTTGCAGTCACAACATTGTAGAAACCTCGAAGAAGAAGAAGCAATAACTACAGCTCGAGGGTTAAGTTCGTGTTCGGTTTTGGCTTCGGTTTCAGTGTCGGTTTCGGTTACGGATTCGCTCGGTTTCTGTGTGTGGGACAGGAGCCAAGCAGCGTGTAATGATTATACCCTATAGACGTACAGCATGGCGGGTATATTGGTTCACAGTAGTTGCAATTTGTAATAAAGATAAACCTGTTACAATTTTAAAGAAACATTTATAAACTATAGACAAAGGGTCGTTAAATAATAAATTTGTAAGTTATGTATTAATGTAACTTTCACATTGTAGTAAAAAAAATGTTTTTTAACACCAACGGCTAAAATATTTATTTAACTTAGTACATAAAAAAATAAATTAAATTTCAAAGGAAAATTTTAGACGATTTTAATAAAAGAAATACGTTTTCCTAAGTTTATTTTAAAAAGTGCTTAATGTTATGAATACGGTATTTAAATTATATTCAAATAAATAGCAAATAAATAACATTCGTTTTTAATGCTCAACTTGCTATAGTTATCCGATCCTTACAAAACTTGGTGACGATAGTTATAATGCTACCATTTACAGGTTGTGTTTTGGTGGCTCTGGCTCTTATAGCCTCTGAGAGGTGTTCTTACAGACGGATGGACAAACGGATGCACGGACGGACAGACGGGCAGACGCACACCGCTATATTTATTCGGCTGTCGATGCTGATCAAGAATACATATATATTTAATGCGGTCGGAAATGCTTCCTTTCTTTCTATTCGTTTTTACATAGATTACGGGGTCTGAAAACCATGTTACAAACAACTTTTCCCTGCTGTACAGGATATTGGCTAGTCGATGGCATGTTAGCAACCAAAATGCCGTGGCAAAACCTCCTTCGCCACTGACTGTTGGCCTCAACAGTGCGAGGTCGACAAAGGTGTTCGTCCGTTTTGGCGTTGGCTGTCGCAATTTAAGCGTATCCTTTCGATTAGATACGGCCGCTATGAGAGAATAACAACAACAACAGCAACAACGCGAGCGTTGGGCAGCCAAAAACAGTCAAAGAAGCAAACATGCCAACAACAAAAAAACACAAGACAACAACTCAATTTTGTAGCAAAATATTTTGTTGCCCAGAACGAATCGCAAGTAAAACAGACTGAACGACTGCGGCGAGGTCAGAACAAGGAACCAAAGGGAGAAGGAGATGCAGGAGAAGGAGACGAAGATATGGCAAAGATTTAGGTATTCACTTGGCGGATCCTTTCGATGGGACGGTAAGGGACGGGGCGTCCTGCCGCGCCTGCGCACTTTCTGTATGCAGACAGGAGCAGCAGGAGCTCATCAAAGCAATAATCGTGTTTGTTGTCCATGTAGATGAAGTTGTTTGGTGCGAATTGGACATAGATATAAAGATATAGTTACACAGATACATAGATACACAGATACAGATACCCATGGGACGAAGTGTATACAATGGGCGCTGCCATGTTGATATATGTGCCTCGCAGCTCGAGTCCTGTCCCGATTCTGGTACTGCTCCTTTTGGTCCTGTATGGCGCGCGGCAAAAATCAAGGCAAGTTGCCCCGCGGTGAGACACGGCTGCTTCCTGCTGCTGCTGGCCAACTATTGCACTTACGGTTAGACGCAATTGGTAAGAGCAAGACAGCCGATAAATGTGGAAGAGAGAGGGGGAGAGATATGTTGTCGGCTCCCGGGCATAGGCCCAGTTGTCTAAGGCAAATAACCCAACTCCAGTGTACAGCTGTTCGGTCAAACAATGTGGCCATAATTTTGTAACAAAGTCAACACACACACACACACACGTACGCACACACCGCCATACAAAACAGCAACTAAATTTAATTAGCTTGTCAATTGTCCCAGCAAAATAGCTATATATATGTATATAGACAGATCTGTAGGTAAAACATGGACTGCCCCTTTTGTAGCCAGGTAACACACTCACGACCGCCCAGGTACTCGCACCAGCCTCAAGTACCGCTCTTTGGGGGCATTTCAAGTAGGTAGCAACAACAACAAGAGCAGGACAACAACAATCGCTCATTTGCCACCAGCTAACATCATAAAGATTGCAATTTCGATCACTATTACGATCCGTTACCGACTTCGACCTGCTAATCCAGTGCAGCTAAAGGATTTTTACAGCTGCTCAGCTGAATTCGCGTGATGTCGCGAATGTGACGCAAGCCCTGTATAAATATGCAAAGCAGCAGCGAATGCAATCAGTTCACTCAAAACTCTTCATTCGAAAGAATGCTCTTCAAAGTGATCTTAAGACTAAACTTTACAAATATTTGGAAAAATTGGCACGGATTGAGGTGAGTTACAAATCAAGTAAGTAAATTTACAGCTCACAAAGTAAGTTTCTCAAGTTGGGATTAAAAATAAAATTACTGTATAAGTTTCTGTTACTCGATTGCTTTATTTTAACATCAGATACCAGAATTGCCATTAAATATACTAGACATTGAAAAATTTTAATTTATAGTCCAATTAATATATTTAAATGCACAAAATCTTAAAATTGGGATAGTTTACAAAAGTATTTCCTTTTAGTGTAGTTGATTGATTGCAAAACTTTTCCAAATGTGGTGTTAATGGTTGATTAAAAATGTCTAAAAATAGAATAACATTTTTTATTTAATGAACAAAATTTTAAACTGAACAAAGAACTTATTTAAAAAGTTAAGTTAATTTCTGGTGCATGAAATGCTTATCTAAATAGCTGAAAACTGGCCAAGTAATCCAAAAAATTAATTTTGATTAGGCGCATTGTATTTTTATAATAAATTAAACTCTTCTTTTTCTTATGTAGTTCAATCTTAAATTATCTTTTGATTTTTCAACTATTTCTTATACATTTTTCAGTTCACGAGACGTTACACAATTATTGCTGACAGAATATGTATGGGTACTTATTACTTATTATATTTTACATTCTTTAAAAATAAAGCGACATTAAATATAATTATAGTTAAGCTATTGAAATAAAGTCAGCGACAGATCAATGTTTATTATTTGTTAGTAACAATTGTATATAATATTTAAAAATTGTCAAATTAATTTTTGTATTTAAGAAAATGTTGTTAAGATTAAATTTCTGCAGCTTAGTGATCGAGTGAGTTTAAAGCCCGCCAAGATCAGCATACTTTGCGGCGTCCGGGCAAATGGACTTTACGACAGGCTTAAAGTGAGATATGTCAGCTCAAGGTCGTTGTAGCTAAGCGCTGCTCAGGGGCAGAGAGCGAGCGAGAGAGCATGAGTTTGGGGCATACGCTTGAATAATGTCGGTCACTCAGGTAGTTTTTCTGAGTTGTGCACTTTTCTACGAGTTCACGAGTTTGAGTGAAATATTTTCATTGGATGAGTGGAAAACTGAGCCTGCTGCCTATGAAGACAGCGATGGCGATGCACACACACACACGAACACACACAGGCAAACACCCGATCAGGGACCGGCTTAAAAAAAGTGCTCGGCTAGCTGGTTGGTCTGCCTTTCGTTGGCGTTCGTTGGTCAAAACGAACACAAATGTATATATATTTGTATATATATGGATATCAGGTATACAGTGACATAGAGCGGGACAGTCCCAGGCCTCACTCGATCAGGCCTGAAAAGCAGGCAGACAAACGGACACGTACTGGCCAGGCAAACAGAAAGGGACAGGCTAAGAGAGAGGAAGATAGTTTCAGAGGCCCGACCCAAAAGCCGACTCTCGACCTGGTCCATTACGGTTCGGTCGGTTCGGCTTGGTTCGGGCCCGGGTCTTTCACAGTCTTCAGTTGAGCGTTTACTGAGTCTTTGGTTTTCTTTTTTTTTTACCGTACCGTTCGTTTTTCACATGGTCTTTTGGCTCTGTCTCTGACTGACGTCGCCGTCGGTCGCTTCGGTTTCAGTTATCGGGTCTCTTAGTCTCTGATATCTGCTGTTGCTGCCTCTGCTGCCGCTGCTACTCAACAAAGAAAGCTGGTCGAATTCAGCGCAACTTTTGGTTCAGTTCGGTTTTGTGCCTGGACGTGAACAGTAGTGTCCGCGAGAAGTGTTCTTCACCAGAGCAGTCCAAGAAAAATACATACAATATATAGTATTATATATACTCTATAAAAGAATCTGCACTCACTCTCCAGAAACTATAAAAACTATTGAAAGACAAGTTATATTTTTTGTTCAAGTGCTAAGCCATCAAAAAACAGTTAAATAAAGTGTTATAAAAACAACAACAAACAACGCGACAACATCATTAACTGGATTATATTGCAAATTGTTTATAACAATTTTGCGTGTGGAAAACTATTTTCAACTATTATGTGGTGTGTGTATTAGTTTTGTTTAAATATATTTTATATTAATTAAGAAATATAAATAATTTGATTTCAAAGGATTTTCGTTAGGACATTTGCGCCTGAGCAGGCTTCTTTTCCGCAGGATATTCTAGAATCAACTTTTCTTTCCAAGTAGCTTTCACTTTTGATATTCCCTTCAAGTTTTGATTTGACTGTTACAAATTCCAAAAGTTTTCATTTACATTTTCGTTAATTTTTTTTGTACAAATTTTTGAAAAAAAAAGCGGATAATTTCAACGCACAAAAAAAAGAAAATGTTACAAATTCTAACAAAATTTTTGAGATACAAGCAAGTTGCATTGCTGTTGCATTTGCATTGTTGAATGATACGGAACTGTCCTGTTCAACCAAACATACATCGAAGCCAGCGACAACAATTCTTGCCATGTTAATCACTTGATATTCAGTGTGTGTGTGTTTATTTTTCTTCTCTTTCTGTTCTCCCTATTTTTTTTTTGCATTTGCCGAACACATTTCTTTTTTCTTCTCACTATATCTCCCTCACTATCTTTTTTTTTTTTGGAATATTAACTGTTTCGCGAGCGCGCTTTTTCGCAAATTATTTTTTCTTTTTTTTTTCGCTCCCACACATTTTTTCTCTAATTTTGGCAAATTAACTCGTTTTGGCCCATTGAACACACACGATCAAAAATCCAATAAAATCAAATTAAATATATACGTATATCTTCAAATCGAATCAAATCAAATCAATAAGGCATTAAAAATATATATTGTTATCTCTATCAATCAATCAATCGATCGATCGATTAATCAATTTAGTTGTTGGTTGCCATTGCGCTGCAACCAAAGTTAAAGGCAACAAGACGGCAACAACAAGGACAACGGCAGCGGCAACGGCAGCGCGTACGGCAGAGGCGAAGGCAGCGGCGGAAGCGGAGGCAAGGACAACAACAACGACAACGGCAGCACCAGAGCTACGAAATCGTAATAGAAATCGGAGCAGAATCAACAGCAGCAGCAGTAGTAACAGTAGCAGCAGCACGAGTAGTAGAAGTAGGAGGAGGAGGACGCACTGGGTGCGGCAGGACAATGCGGATATGTGGTCCACTCTGCTTGTACCGCTGCTGCTGTTGCACTTCAGCAATTTGCATGCCACACACGCCATGGCGACCGCACACGGTGGCCTAACGGTCATCGAGGGCTCCAGCACCACCAGCTCCAGCAGCAGTTCCAGCACCTCCACCACCTCCAGCACCACCAGCAGCAGCATGTCCGTTAACTCAGCATCCAATCTGGGCGTTAGCGTACAGCGCAAACGGCATCGAAAGCGTAATAGCAGCTGGTATGATTATCGCAATTACAACGAGAACACCACCGCCTTAGAGTGGATGAATCCCTGCGGTGGTTCCTACCACACGCCCACAGCCACTGAGCGACGACGCGCGCATCGACCCAAGCAGGTAAATATAGCGATTAAACTACTAAAAACAAATATTAACTTAGCTAAACCAATGAATGAGCTTGGTTTGGCTGTTTGCACTGAACTACGTACACTGAATGTTTTTTAGAAGTCGCAAGTTAGAATTCTGCTGCAGTCAAAAATTATTTTATACGAGATTCGAACCCACGCATCACATTTTAGAGCGAGCAGCTCTTCCCATGCAGCCAGCCTTGCTGCACCCACCCCCTTACCTAATTACAAAATAATGCCAAGCTTAAAACATTATTTTATTTCCTTTTCTATTTTTAGATCTTCAATCAATTGAAGCACGCCGCCGGCAGCGAATTCCATCTTTTGAACAACACACGGGAGTACAAGGGCATTGATATTAGAAACATGCAGATGTGGTCACTGCATAATCCCAACTATAAATTTTTGCCCAAACTTAAGCCCAATTCCACGGTAAGTTTTGTATACCACTTGTTCCTTACTTATGCCACTTCCTTTCCTTACCCGTGTCATTTAAAACTAATTTTATATTTTTTGATTTGCTTTTTTTGAACACCTTGTAGATCGCCTTGAAGCGCTGGTACCGCAACATGCAGACTTATGTGGCTAGTTTCGCCTACTTGCGACGCGTGCAGGTCAACTGGGATCGTCATTATTTGAAGCGCGAGTCGCCGATTGCCAAGGAGCTAAGGGGTCTATTGGTTAGCTCACGCAGCATGCTCTGTGAATTGGAAACAGCTGTGAATCGTACATACCCGTCGTTGCCAGCGGTGCTGGGTAGATCTGCCGTCAAGCAGAGGCGACAAACGCAATTGCCACAAATTTCGCGTAATGATATGAACAAACGTCTCAAGCTGCGCAGCAAGCGTCGTCCAGTGCCGCCGCTCGCAGTGGCTGCCACTACAGCAGCCGCAGCAGCAGCGACGGCAGCAACAGCAGCAGCAACAACAACAGCAACTGCAACAGCAGCAGCAACGGCAACAACTGTAGTTGAGGCTGATTCAATTGATATGCGTTTTGTTAAGCATCATTATTACAAGTTTCTGCGCACAATGTGGCAGCTGCTGCGACGCGAAAGTAAACGCGAACGTCAGCAGCGGCGGCAGCGACGACAGCGTCGCCAGCAGCGTCAGCGACAGCAGCAGCCGACGTTGCAACAACAGCAACAACAGCTGTGGCCGCAAGAGTCGCAGCAACAGTCGCAGCAGCAGCAGCGGATGCAGCTATCGCTGGCTAACGTTGGCGGCAATCGCAATGAGTTCAACGAGGTCTCCAAGCCCAGCGCCGATGGCCACGCCCACGCCCATGCCCATCATGGCCACGGTCACGCCCACGCCCACGCCCACGCCCATTCGGTTGGACGACGGGAACGTGGCAAACGCCAGCAACCGCTATCAATACTATCTAAATCATCATTATCATCATCTGCGTCCAAGTTACCGTCACCGTCAGCGTCTGCGTCAGCGTCAACTTTAGCGTCAGCGTCAGCGTCAACGTCAGCAGCAACACTAAGACACCAGCGCCGCGTGCTGCGCACGTGAAAACACCACAACCACAACAAAATGGAAAAATCTACTAAAAAAATCGAAAAAAATCGAAAAAAAAAAAAAACAAAATATTATTTTTGTTGCTCTAAAACAAAAAAATCAAATCCCTAGCTCGCCTAGTTAAAATTATTATAAGACGGAGATTGCCGACAAAAAGCTATCCCCCTCTCTCTCTTCCCCCCTCTCTCTCTCACTCTCTCTCTCGAATGACGGCGTCAAATACTTAAGTATTATTATTTGTATTAATTTTGCAAAGTTTTTTTAGTTATTTATTTATTGCAACAATTTTGACAGCTAAATTAATTTATAATTTAACCAATTATTTAGCTAAGAATTTAGGCTTAAGATGGGTCACCTAGCTGTTGCCGTTCTAGTCACATAAGAGCAACCGCATCATTCAACCAATAACTGAAACATTCTCCATTCCGATTCCAATTCCATACCCATTAACTACTTACAATCCTAGTTACATTCCTAGTTAGTCTAACTTTTGGCATCCAAAACCAACTCGAAAGTATTACAAAGTGTTTTTCCAACATTTTTTTCTTAATTTATAAGCATGCATTATTTTATTTAATGTCATTATTTTTTTTTTTGCTTTAGTTTATAAGTTAATTTATTAATTTTAATTATCAATTTTTTTTGGAGTTTCGTTTTTAAGGGTTTTTGATCTGTGATATAGTCTCGTGAGTGTTAGTCGCATTATGCTTAGCTAGTTTCTAACTTTTTAAAATAAATATGATCAAATTGTAAATACATTTTAAGTTTAAAAAAACACACACACATACAAACATATATTTTTTTTCTATTATATATATTTTTAACGTATGTTTAGAAAGTGCATAAGAAAGCGAATAATAAATACAAAATAACATATATAAAATAAAATCATTTTTGTCTTTTTACTGCGGATTTCAGAGGAAACTTTTTACATGCGGACTCTTACAAAACTGATCGACTTTTTTTTTAGCTCGCCGGGTATAGGTATTTCGAGTCCAATTATCAAGCGAATAATATATAAATATTTCTTTTTGAAATGTAAATATCTTATTGAATATAAATCTATTTGATTGTTAGTTGGAGGCATTAGAATTTATTTGAATTTTTTTAAACTTCCATAGCGTTTTATTCAAAACTTGATTTGATTTTGTAATACAGCTAGTAGAGCATGATAATTTGTGTATTTCTCTTTGAAAAAATAATAAATTCTTACGGCTCATATTGCTGATTGAATTGTGTTCGGCGTTAAAAACAATTAGTTTACAGATCTGAAAAACTTAGTGCAAAAAAATCTTTTTTAATGAAATAACTGTCAATAAATAAATTTCAATAAAATTTTTTTACGCAATCAAAACAATTTAATAAATTTTCATTTGAACTTCTGCTTATTTGGGTTTTGTGCTTTGGGTTTTTAATGACTTTTGGCAGATGCGTCAAACTATTATCACATGGCAATGAGTGTAAGAGAGAAAGAGAGACAGTAGGGAAGACAGCTGCGGCATGGAGTCGTAGTCCAACGCCTCCACCTGCCTACCTAGGACAATGCCCACTGTACACCGTCCACTATCCACTGTCCATTGTCCTGACAGCTGTTCTGGTCAATGAAATCGTCTAGGATTTTGATCATCAATGAAATGCTGAGAGTATCTGGCTTAGCTTCTATTGAGCCAACTAACTCAATGAACTTTGGCAAGTGCTGGATGAGCCACCTTTTAGCCTGGCTAAGGGTACTTACGTGTACTTATGTTACACTTGTCTTAGCATTGTCTGTCTCCAAATCCATCGAAAAAACTAATCCATTGCTTTTGTTTTAGAGACGGATTTAAGCAAATTTACTTTTTAATGCCTTGGCTTATTGAGCCAAAATATTGAGCCAAGCTTCGTTTACGGGCGCTTAGTGGCACCTTTAAGGCCAAGATCCGCTGTGGGATTAAAGCAAATACCAAATACGGAAGAGGGCGAAAGAGAGAGAGAGAGAGACAGAGAGAAAGAGAGAGAACTGGAATCAAAAGAAACTATTCAGGGCCAAGTGTTGACATGCAAATGGATTAGAGACCGGACCTCGAAATCCAAATGCAAATAAGTTGGTCAAAAATATTTGAATATTATGTTGCTGCCACGGTGGCTAAGCCGTTTATTGATTGCAATCGAAACATGACCAAAGACATCAGCATCTACAACCGTTAACAGTTAACAGTTACCAGTTAGCAGCTAACAGCCAGGAAGCTGACCGTCTTAGTTAAGCCAAAGCCAAAGCCATAGCAAAGCAAACTCGAATATTGTTGGCTCTAAGCCGACCTCTGTGTGTCTCTCAGTGTCAAGTGTCCCCGTTTTTCATGGGCCAGGCCAAAAAGGGTCCTAGGTGTTGTTATGTTTTTAGCTGTCATAAATATTGTAAAACTTTGTAAATATTTAAACAGCGTGCACAATAAAGGCAAATGGCAAAGAGGCTCGATCGGGTTTTCGTTATGTTTTTGGTTTCGGGTTTGGTTTTGGTTTCTGTTTCTGTTTCTGTGTCGATTTCGGTTCGGTTTCTTGCCTGACTCTATTGTCCTGGCCTGGCCATAACGGTGGTTACCTTGTGGCCAGAACGGGACAGTTGATTTCTACCTGCCACACATAATTCTCTTACTTCTTTATTTGTATTTTCTACATTTTCTTTTTCTTTCTCTTTTTTTTTTTTTTGCACATTTGCGGCATGAAATTTGAATATGGCCCAAGGGCCTTGGCCGTGATCGGAGCTACGGAGTTCGGTTTTCGGGGTCGGGGCAAAAGATTAACAACATTTAATAACCCATCATTTTTCGGTGCATTTTCTCGGCTGTGTAGTCCTGTGTCGGCGGATCCTTTGTCCACAAATTTTTAGCCATAATGCAGATAACTGCATTTTGTCTCTTGACCAGCCCTTAGTTCTCTGCTCCCGTCTACTGTCGCTGCCGTCGTGCCTCTGCTTGCGTCTCTGCCACTTTTTGCCATTGTCCTTTTTATTTTACAATTTCTTTTTCTATTTCTTTTCTTTTCCCAACATTTTTTTATTTTATTTTTATTTTTATTGTTTTGCTGCAGTTTTTTCTTGGAACATTCTGTGCTGCGTTGTCTCGCAATGAAATTAAGTGAGATAAAGTGCAAGAAGGAGACAACAAGAGAGAGAGGGAGAGATGGAGAGACTGGGAAACTTCTTGTTCATGACAACAATTTGCTCAATCCGTCTGTCAAGTGGCAAATCAATTATCAGATTTATTTGACAGTTGACTCAATCATAATTTGTTGACACACTCAGCCGACAAATCAATTGAAAAACAATCTAATAATTCATCTTGATTGTTAATCAATTTGAACTCTTTTTTGTGGCTCAACTGAATTAAATTATGTTTATGCTTGAAGTGAACAATATTTCAGGTTTGATTAGTATTTTCAATTGTGTTTCCAGTTAACACAGTTGTCAGTTCCATATTTAATCAAAAAATTGTATAATAAATGATTTAATTCATTTTATTTTTAGTTTATAAATTAATTAAATATTCTTTGTATCTATTTTGGCACTAAGTACAACAATTCTTACTACTTGATAAATTCTGCAACAAATCTATTTATAAATATGAATTTATTTGAAATAACAATACTTAAAAAACGATAATAAATTTAAAGTGTCCATTTCAAACTGTTTGATAATCATTGCGCTCGAAAGCACACGCTAGTGACGAAAGAGTTTTCCTTTGAAGTGAATATAGCGGTTTTCGATTTCATTTTCAATTTGCTTAGATCACATATATGAATATTTAATCACGATCACACAATGGAATAAAATTAAATTATTTGAGCACAAATTTTAAGATTAGAAAAGGGTACTTTAAAATAATTAAGAAGTGAAAATGGTAGAAACAATTTAAAAAGAGAAAAATAATCTTGAGTAAACTATTAAAAATAATGAAAAACTTGAAAGTTACTTGATTATTTTAATTGAAAAATCTTCAGAAATACTTATAATTTTTTTTCTCAAAATGAACAGCGAATGGTACTCCTATTCCATTAATAAATTATTCATTTCGACATTTTTTTCATAAGAATATATTTTTCTGCAAATACATGCATTTTGACCACTGTCCATTGTTTAGATGTAAATGGCCTTAATAAATTTGTCAAATCGCGCGTGCGATATGCATTTTAAAGTGTTTTGGAATTTTGTTGATTTCTTATTTTAATTATTGCTACGTTTGTTATTGTTATTGTTTTTGTTGTTATTATTATTATTATTATTTACGTTTTGTTATTGTTTACAGTTAGAGCCGCTGTCAATTGACGTTCGGCTTGAAAGTGTGCCGTTATTTGATTACCAGCTGTGACGCAGCAGTGTTGCTGTAGTTTTTGTTGTTGTTGTTGTTGTTGTTGCCGATTGAAAGCCGCATAAAAAATGATCGTATTTCAACAGTTTAATGCCCACTGTGTGTTTTTCACACAAATTGCTCTCTTGATGAGCAAAGTTCGCGTGCCGGTTATCGATAAATTCCATAAGCGGCCTTTCCATCCAGCTAAGTGAAAATTCACATTATTTATAGGCCCCGTACTCTAAAAAAGATACACACAGAAGGGGGCGTTTCAGATATATTTATATGTAAATACATATATACTTGATCAACTTCCACAACCTAGTCCGACTGTATTAACACCTGGATCTCAGAAACTATAAGACCTAGAGCCATGAAATTTGACTTGATAGTTTGTTTATAACTATCTTTACTAACTCCTATAGCTCTAATAAGAAAAATCGGCTTAAAATTATTTATTTTTATTGATAAACTCATACTATAATGAGAACGGGGTCTTTCACAGGCTTTCTTACTTGTTCTGTTCTTATTTTATTAATTATGCATTGTAGAATGTTTTATCCTTTTTGCCTTGATTGTTATTGATTGTTAACAGCACTGGTGTCAGTTTGTGTGTGTGTATGTGCATGTGTGAGCGTATGGGAATCAACTGATGTCTGTTTTATATGGTTCCGGTCTCGAATTGAGAATGTAAATCACGAACTTCTCAGTTTTGCTGTCGCAGCGACTAATTATATAATTTGTCGAGTATGCGTGTGGTTTTTGTTGTTGTTGTTGCTGGTGTTGTTTTATTAACACACACTTTTATGGTCATTTATGTAATTTCATAGAGTGCGGCCACATAAATCCCCAAAGCGAGTTCTCATTTAACAGTCTCAAAGCTATGGGATTGGATTTTTTGTTGATTTTTTTTTTGTTTGGTGTCGTTGGGAAGCGGGATTTTCAGGGGGAGTGGTAAGTTGTAAGTGGGGAGTTGGGTAAGGGGAAAAGGGAGGTCTTCTTGAGTCTCAGTATGGCAGGCCTAACAAATTTTGCGTATGACTTAATAAACATGTCGTTGAACTGTCGCCAGCAGCACTTTTTGTTAAGTTTATGGCTCAGACGCGCCTGCCTAGTTATTCCAACTTGTTGTAGTTGTTTTTGTTGTTACCATGTTGTTACTGGGCTTTTAAGCACCTCAAAACACTTTTTAATTGTTCAAAAAGAAAAAAAATATATGTGTATATTTTTTTTTTGATGCTGCTGCTGTTGCTGCCGTGCACATTGAACTTGAGCCGACAGCGGGTAAAAAAAAATAAAACTCAAACACAGCGCAGCAAAGCACAAGAACAAAAACAACAACAACAACACGAACGACGCAGCACAAAAATTGTAATTACCATGAGTAATATTTTATTACACTTTGACACTGAAGGAAAAACTTCATAAGAACAACGGCTGAGGAGCTAAAAGCAAATATACAAAACAAAAACAAAAATAAAAAGAGAAAAACTATACACACACGTATTATTAAAGCTTAAAAAATTAAAAGAACTGTCGAGTGAAGACAGCGACATTTTCATGCTCTGCATTTTGAGCTTTTCTAGAACATTTTAATACCAAGTTACCAACGTTAAGACAATGAGAGTGCCGAGAAACAAATCAACTTAGGGACTGTAGATTTACCTAATTAAATTAAATTAAATACAGGGCTTAAATTAAGTTATGTCTAAATAATTTATTACAAAACAATCATAAAAAAATAATTAATTTACGCTGAACTTCAATAAAATTCATAACAATTTCAAAAATATAATCAAGAATATAATCAATAAATATAGAAAGTAAATAAACTCTGTTATTCTTACTTACTACAGATTTTAATTTTTCATTAATTTTATTTATTTATTTTTATTATTATTATGTTATTTAAATATTTACTGTTTATTTAAAATTAACTAGCAAAATTATAGCTATTTTAACTGAAAAATTAAAGGAAAGTCTACTGAATGAGATTGAAACCAACACACACACTCAAACACTCTATTAAAAGTGCAACAAATTCGTAGATCTTTGCAGAGTGCGTACAACTGCTAAAGGAGCAACAAGAACAACAGTAACAAGCACAAGCACCAGCAACAACAACGATGGCAACTAACTTAAGTAGCGGTAGCAACAGGCTACTAACATGTTTATGCTACTTTTATGAGGTGGCAATAAAATCGAACCAAGTACGAAAATAAAAATAAGAAAAAGGCAAAGACCGTATGAGTTTGTCTCACTCGCACAGTCTATCTTCCTCTCTCTCTCGTTTAACACTCTCCTGGTTTCTGCCAGGATTGCCGCCACATACACAATGACTTCATCGATTTATAGCGGTCACGAGTGACGACGACTTGGTCTTGGTTTGAGTTTTGAGTTTTAAGTTTTGGGTTGTGCGTTTTGCACTGGCTAATAGTGCCACCATTTTAGCCGTTTTAGCTCGATTTTGCAGTGTATTATAAGCTCAAATTCTGGACATTTTAAAATTTCGTTTCAATAATTTGTTTTATTTAAAAAAAATATTATAGTTTTTAAGTTATTCAAGTTATTTTCCTGAACTATAAAGTTGTAGGAATGTTGACATAAAATATATAAATAGAATATATTTATTTTAAAATCTACTTATACTACTTAATAAGTCACCAAAAATTAAAATAAAAACTTGAAAATCTTTCCACAATTTTAAAGCAAATAATTTTCTTGCGTGTGCTTAAAAATTGTATTATTTTTTTTTTAATAGAATAAATATTTATGTTGGAAAAATCAAAGTCTTTTGCTATTTTCTAGCCATAAAATTTGGACAACACTGGCTGGAAGTAAGACTGGAACACAGACTGCGGCTGCGACAGCGACTGAGTCTTGGTTTTGCCTTGATTTTTGTTGGTTTTTGGTTTTGGTTTGCTTTTGGACATGGGCGAGTTGCGCTTTGGGTTTTTATGATGATATTGTTTTGCATTTTGCACTTTTGTTAGTGTCGCACTCGCGTACTCGCGTTTCGTTTCGTTTCGTTACGTTTCGTTTCATTTTCATTCCCACTCCCATTTCCCACTCGCCTCCATTGCCATTTTCATTTTCATTTACATTACACATACACTTACATCTACAGCAATACTGTGCACATCTATGTACGCTCGTTGTTTGCGTGCGTGCGGTGCGTGGATTAAGCCACGTCTAGGACCAGACTCGCGTCCCTGGCCAAATGCGTGTTTTCCTGGAACACTGCACCATAACTCGCGACATTCTCTCTCCCTCTTCTTCGCTCTCTGTCCTTTCGTACACTATTGCGACCTCATCTTCGGCTGCATTTTATGGTTTGTCGTCATAATCACCGGCACAGCATCTTTATCGACAACGGCTTTAAGATCGCTCAGTTTTGCATTATTGTCACTTGCTTTGTGATCTGAAGTTTTGGGCAACTTATTCAAAAATTTTACATCATTTCATCACATGGATAAACTTGTATTATGAACTAATATTAATAACACACTGATTACTAGTAATGAGGTAATAGTTTGCGGTATTCTTGAAAAAATATACTCTGATTTTTAAAGAAAAGTAGTGACAAAAATCCCAAAAAATATTTAAGGATATACCGAATGGTATAAAGATAAAAAGCGTACGAAAATTTCTTAATTTCATTTGAATATATTTCCTAAGCTAAGAAATTGACGTATATATCACAAGGACTTAGCACAAACAACAAAAACTCTTACTTTGGCGATCGTTTTAATAAATATTGTAGTTTGATCTTGAGCCAGCAAAACTAAACTAAAACCTAAACTTAAAATTATTGATTTAACAAGGTATTTTGTATACCGAAAGTTCTTTGAAAACTTTGGTACACAAATCAAGTGTTTCATTTAAGAACTTCCGGAATTTCCTTAGCTCTGACATTAAAGTGATTGGTTAAATTGAATCGACCCGAAAATCCCGAATTTTTTTTTTTTTTGCAGGTTTAGCTGTAAATATTTCAATAGAAACCAATTTTCCCTTATCAGAGGGGAAATGTTTTTGATTCTTAGAAAAGCTGGGAAGGAAGATTATGTTCTACAATTGCTTCTTAAAAAAAATGCGTTACAAGTTGGGAATTCACTTGTCATGAGGTAAAAAATATGATAAATATTTTTGTATGTTTTGATATGTTTTTAATAGCTATTACTTAATTTTTTAATATTTATGCTTGCGCTATTGTAGCCATTATTGTAATTCTATATTCGTTGGGATTAAATACTTTTTTTATTTACTAAATATTTATGGTTGAGTCAAGTTCTTTTGTTTTCCATGTATGAGTTAACTGTCCATGGATTATACAGTTGTTTAGTGTAATCTTCTGGGAGTTTTTAAGGTAAGCACCGTTAACACTTCCGTTATGTTGTTGTGTGTATTTGTGTGTGTGTGAATGTAGGACATGTCATTTGGCGGTGCTATTGTTGTTCAGGTGTGTGTGCAGTCTTGTAGTCCTGTGTGTCCTTTGTTGCTTGTTGCTGATGCTGTTGTCAATAGAGCGAAACAAATATCAGGAAATGTCATCATTTTCTATCCCAAAAGAGAGTGAGAATTGAAAAGAAACAAGCCAAAGGGAAAATTGAATTAAAGAAATACGCAGACACAGAGAAATGGCAAAGTGTACAGAGAGAAAGGGAGGAAGAGGACACCAAGGCGTTGCGAACCCACACAGGACGCTCGAAAGTGTAGGAGAGAGCTGCCTGCTATGACACTGACAATTATTGTCACTGCCAGCTGCGACGGCGCAGAGCAACGCATCACAGCAAAAGCAACGCAACGCATTCCCTCAATATGTATGTATATAGCATATATGTATGTATATATTTTCCCCCTTAGTGCTCTTGTCTCGTTTGTTGTTTGAGCGTCTTTTCTACTCTTGTCTTGTTTGCATTGTTCTCGCTCAACAGATTTGATCAGTTTTTAATGAACTTCATTCATGTTTGAATGACTTTGATCAGTTCCGCTTTGGCCTCGCCTTTGCCTTTGCCCTTCATCTTTCCTCTCTCTTCGACTCTGTCTTTTTTCTCTCTCTCTGTGCTCTTTAGCTCTGGCAAACAATAGCAAATACACAAACCTTTTGAACGCGTGCGGCGATTGTCGCTCATCTCCTCAAACTGTTGTTGTTGTTGTTGCTGTTGCTGTGTTGTGACAGTGACAAGAAGATGCATGCACAATTGGAGTGCTGATGTATGTGTGTGTGGGTGTGTTTGTGTTTCTGTTTCTGTCTGCGTTTTGATTTAGAAAGTCGAATTGGCGCACGCGGCGTATGTGTAATGCGCGGCGTTTCATTCGAGCCGAGCTAATCCAGAGCAGAGCGTCTAAGCCGCTTTGCCCAAAACATCAGCAAACGTCAAGCGTCAGCACAAGAGCATCATCATCACTATCATTATGATCATAATGATCATTATGATCATGTGTCAAGATCAACGAGGCGTAAGAAATACGCATTTTCACCAAGTGCCGACCATCAAGCGCAGCCTCATAGAACAAGTCAGACAGAGACAGCGAATAAGCTAGAAAGAAAGATGAAATGCAGGTGTGTAAGTGAGATAGAGAGAGATGCAGGTGGCACACATTGATTGAGGGTCCTTAAAAGGGTACAAATCATCAGAAAATTTTATTAAATGTCCCACATAATGAAAAATGAAATGAAATGAAAAGAGCAATCCCAGCTTTATAGCATGATCTGTTGGTTTATCTTCTGCTGCTTCGTCTTTTGCTTCTCATCTTATAGAAATTGTTGCTATTGTGCATGTCAGAATCACAGAGAGTCCGGTGTCTGCAACGGCGTCGGCATCGGCATCGGCAACGGATAAATGTAGAAGTAGAAGTAGAAGATCTGTCCGCATGATCATCATGATGCTGATGATGATCATGATTATGATTATTGAGGGACTCTTGCTTTGATCTCTTGCCTCGAGTCTCTAGTCTCTAGTCTTCAGTGCTCAGTGCTCTGTCTTCAGTCCTCCGTCCCCAGTTCTCAGTCCTCAGTCCTCAGTCCGCTTAGCCTCGTTGGGCACTGGGCTTTTCGGCTGATCCATGGGCGCAGCAAGTGCAACCGGAGGAGTTGCCGCCAAAGTTGACGCATTGTGTCATTGTCAAGTGTTGCGCCGTGTGTGGAATCTGCCTCTGCTCTATTTGTATTTATTTGATTTGTGATTAATGCTCGAGTGTGTGGCAGAGTGTGAGACCTTTTAACCGGCTGCTGCATAGACAGCTCGGACTGTCTATTTGACGCTGAATTCGTATGTGAATACGAGTTTGAGTGCACTGTACAAAAACAAATTGTTATATCATTTAGATTTATATCATAGCGATAAGATTATACTTCGTTACGATACGGCTTTTATTTGTAGAATGAAATTAGCGAATTATTTTATATCTAACTACTTAATCTAATAGATTTTGGTGCGACATGAAATAAAAATTTCCGAATATTTAAATATCTAACTATTTTAGTTAAA
Source organism: Drosophila parthenogenetica (assembly GCA_035047505.1). Classification (NCBI taxonomy): domain Eukaryota; kingdom Metazoa; phylum Arthropoda; class Insecta; order Diptera; family Drosophilidae; genus Drosophila; species Drosophila parthenogenetica. Next base: position 2,017,324 of record JAWNPM010000174.1, read on the forward strand.
GAAACAACAAATTTTTCTAACAGTTTGAGAGACCACGATTGGATACTTCGTAAAATTACAAACAATTAAACGTTTAGTTAATTGAATTGTTGTGCAAAATAGTTTCAGTTCGATCTCCCATTGCGCATACGCCATGTGAGGCAAGAATTTGGCAACAATGAGCGACATTTCAATTTTTTGTATTTAAGTTGGGTTTACGTTAGTTTTTTGGTCTTTTTTTGGTACGATTAGGAATTGTGTTGAGAGTACACCTGGCTGTGTGCCTCAGTGGGAGTTAATTAATGCATTGGGCTATTGACAATACCTGAGTTCGGTTTTGAGAGCACCTTGTGCACTGTTGGGAACCAGAAGGCTAAGAAGAAGAAGATGGTTGTTGCCTTGGCTTGTTGCTGTGGCTGATTTTTTGGCTGGGTGGTCCTAGACACGACACTTTAGACATTTTGTCGTTGCCTTGCAAATTGAGCTATGCCTGAGACTGCCACTGAGGCACTGAGGTACTGTGAGACACAGGGGCGGCAGGGGCGTGTCGTGCACAGCTGGTTGCCGCCGTCGTTGACGTTGTTGCCGCCGCCTCTGCCGCCGCCGCTTGTGTAAATATTTCCTCATTTTATTTGTGCCACACAAAAGAAGCAAAGCAAATGTGCAGGCGGCCTGGTCATATTGTTTTAACACATTAGCAGCGCAATGCAACAAATAATTTCCATAAAATGCTGCCACAACGACAATGACGACAAAAACCGACTGGAAATGGAGCGGAGTGACTACAACTGTACGCTGACTGCGACGTTGGCGGCGACAGCGACGACTGCGCTGCTTACAGCGCTGCCAAATAGTTGAGTTGAAGTCAATTTCAATGCACGAAAGAGATATGTCACAGGAAGAAAATATTAGTCTTTGTCATTAGGCAAAACAAAACGAAAACAAAACAAAAACAAAATAACAACAACAACAGTAAGTACATCATGAAGAAGAAGAAGACTTCAAAACTAAGCACAGCACAGTGGGTGACATAATTATATTGAAGGGATAGCTTACAAATCATAAAGTGTGCTCTGGAAATAATTTCATAGACAAACTTATTGCTTTATAAAGTGTAAACCAGTATTTTTAGGTAAATTTAATTTAAATTTTTATTTTCAGTTTAAATTAAAAAATTTTTGAAATTATTAAACGTCTATTTGAAATTTCTTAAGTTTTCTCGGCTATTCCAGCTTTTCTTCTCTCCAATTTTAAAAGAAATAAATTTTTAAAATAGTTTTCAAAAATAGTTTTGAACACAAATAAATAAATAATTTATTTTTAAAATAAATAAAATAGGTGTAACTGTGCTACAAAGTTGTATAATGTGCCCATAGTACATAGATGGGTTACAGCTTTGCATGCCGCCAAGAGTCAGTGTCAGAGCCTCAGACTAAGACTGAGACGGAGACTGAGACGGAGCTACAGTTAGAGCCTGAGTCCGGGTCTGGGTCTGGGGCCCCAAGACTGGGGTCTGTATGTTTGCCTGATGTTTGCCCACCAACAAAGTTAACACTGGAAATGTCCAAGAGCTGTTGTTGCCACATTCACATGATTTAAGCAGCAACAAACGGCAACAGCAACAACAACAAAAACAACAACTTGAGAGACAAAATGTTTCCCATCATAAAATAAAAACAGAAAAGAAAAAAAAAAACTAAACTCTCGACGTCTGTGTCTCTTTGCCTCCAACTTTATAAAGAGTCCAAAAGTCCAAAGCGAAGAAAATAAAACGAACGAACAAAATAAACCGACTTTAGACAAAGCAAACGAAATTAAAAACGGTTCAAATGGTTTGCTTGTGTAAGCAATTGGCTTGTACCCCCTCCCCATTTCCCTACCCCACGCTACTTATCCCCCAACCCTTACCCATACCCCAAAGCGCTCTATGTGTGTGTGTTTTGGCCCTGCGGAAATGCCACAGATTGAGGCGTATGGAAAAAGTCAGAAGTGGAAATCATTACTCGCTTTTTGGTTTATATCTACATACATATTGGGAAAATAGTGTGATTTTTTTAAGGGGTTTTTAGGGGTGGAGGTTGGTACTGGTAATCAGGGGGAGGCTTAAGTACGTAGGTGTGGCTTTTATTACCGTGTTTGGGGCAAATCCCAATCAAAAAACGCAACTCTTATGGAAATTGGCATTGTCTGTGGTCGCCGTTGCATATTAATTGATTCATTAGCAATAAAAAAAAAAAGAAAGAAATATATATTGTATATATAAAACTTAACAATTGAAACTGTTAAATTTGGTGGGAATCACAGTATGATGCCAGTGGCGTTGCAGATTCACGTAGGTACTTACTCAGTTGATTGATGTGTTCCAACTGATAGATGCACACAGATTCAGCAAAATAACAAATGCAATTGCTCAACAAAATTTACACATTTTTGGGGACTTTTTTTTAGGTTTTATGTAAGGTAATATTTCGCATGGCAATTGCTAACAATACGGAAACACTCTCAAACATCTTAAAGATTAAAATAAGCATTTTAATTAATTGGTTAATATATATTTAATGAAACTGTCTTCAGTATTGGTAATACTTTTAAACGATAGTAAAAGGTCTTTATTACATTACAATTGTGTATTTATTTATTTTTTATTTTTTGTAGAGTGCTTTATTTGCTTAAATCGGCAGGGAATAAAATACTACTGAAGTAAACTTACAACTGCATCATTTGATAGCTACTTCGAGTACTTGTAGTCGAAACTACTGTGAATTCGAAAACAAACAATTGGTATAAGTATTTGGCATACTTGCGATTAGATTGAAAATAATGAAGAAATTGGTATTCCCTTTGGTGGAGTGGTAACATTGGTCTACGTCAATTCAATCCATTATTTGCAGTTAGCGATAATACTCGCAATGCAGACTTTTGGAAGACTTTTTTGGAATTTCCGGAGAATGTGGCCCACATAAACAACCGGAAGTCAAACGACTGCCATAAAAAATATATAATTCCGCTCTATTTGCGGATCAAAATCAATCACACACACAATTACTCATACTTTCTAATTCTTATATAAATCATAGGGCAATTAAAATGCATGCATAACAGTTAATTATGTGATATATTTGCGCTTTTTTTTTATTATTCGATTTTTAATTTTGATTATGATTATTATTATTTTTTTTTTTTTGAAAGACCTGATTTTGACAAGAGAGAATTCAACGGAAATGCCGATATCGACGACCTGTGCACTTTAAAGACCCCGTGCTTGAAAGCAAACAGGGGTTTATGGGGTTTGCCGGACCCCATGAAGCATATATGTATATACATTCTTGATGGGGATCAATAGCCCAGTCGATATAGTGCAAATAGTAAGTCCATAAATTTTTGACCTAGATTCAGTAATAGGAAATAACTCAGGAGGGTTTAAAAATATATCTTTAATAATATTTACAAATAATTCAGGGTCTGTTACTTCTTTTTATACCACAAAATATGACATTAAGTAAATAAATTCAATTTTAATTTTTTGCTCGAAACTTAAATTAAATTTAGATATAGAAAAGAGCTTAAAAGTCGATTAAATTATTACTGGAAAAATTTAAGATACTGCATAAAAGATGTAGAATATTAAACTGAACTAATTAACAGAAAATATGACACTAAAAATAACAAATATATATAAAGTGCCTTGTATTCATTGACTTCAAAATAAAACCCTAATTGTAAACCTAAAAAAGTTTTTTTTATTTAGTTTAAAAGCTAAGTAAGCACATGCGGAACTATAAGTTGAACAATTTGTTAGCTATTTTTAGTTTTGGCTGTAAGTCACAAGGTCATTTGTCTGTCTGTTTTACCATTTATTTAGCTGTATACCCGGTAATTCTGACGAAAAAAAAAAGAGGCTTACCAAGTGCAAAAGTCATGATTAGTATGGTTTAACTTAGTTTAGTTATTTTGGAAACAAGCAAGTATTTTTAGCTTTCAATGTGTTTAAGATGCGTCTTAAATTATTGCTCAGTCTATTTAAAACATAGTTAATAGCTGTAGTTACACATTATGACACTGAGTTCACTATTTGTGTGTCTTCGGATGATACATAATTGTAAATAAGGTTTATTAAATATAGAATTATTTAACCCTAAATCAAAGTTGAATTTATATGGAGATAGTTGTGTAATTAAAAATAATTATTTCAGCTCTCTACTAGTTTTTCTGCTTAATTTAATGACTCATATTTGCATCTTTACAAATTACAACTGTGCTCATAGATATCTGACCTTATTTAAATATATATATATAAAAAAGCAAGCATGCTCAACTGGCAAACTGGGGGTAGATAGTCAAAAATTATCATTTTATCAATCTAATCGCAACCAGATATATATATATATATATATATATATATATATATATATATATATAAATATAATATATAAATATATATATATATATATATATATGATAAAATGATAATTTCTGACTATCTACCCCCTGTTTGCCAGTTGAGCATGCTTGCTTTAAGCAATTTTACTTGTTTTAACCAATTTATTTTGTTTTGGTTATTGCTTCATTTTTTTTGGAGGTCTCGGCTAAGAAAAATGTCGTGGCCACATTTTTGAAGTACCTGCGAGTAACAAAATAAACAACAACAAGAACAAGAAAATCAACCGTCTCGAGCTTACTCGTACAGTTAATTTTTCTGAGAAAAACGCCAGAGTTTCTCGCAATTTTATGATCAATTCATTGAATATTTTTCTTGCTGTTTCTTCGTCGCAGAAAAATTTGGGAAAAAAGTGCGCAACAACAACAAGAAATTCATAAATGGATGCTGGGTTTTTTAATTTTTTTTAATTTGCCTGTGGAACGACACACGTCATTGATATCACAGCCTCTTATCAAAATGGGGAATTTGGGAAATCTACGAATTGCACAGTTAAAATATTTTATAGAGCGCAAGTGCGTCAAAGAGTCTGAAACCATTAGCAGTGGTGGTGGTGGTGGTGGTGTCAGTATTTGGTGGTGCTGCTACTGCTGCTGCTGGCGGTGATTATGTTGATGCTGGTGGTACAGCTTATCAGTGACCTGGTGAACTCCTAAATGTCCGGCAAAGTCTTAGCTTCTGAGCTGCAGCCATAAAGCAAATACATAAATAAAATAAAGCTATAAATAAATAAAAATTAATGTTTGTGAAAGATGCTTAACATTTTCATTGAGTCAAGGCATCACTTTGAGCAGCATCTGAAGCTGGAGTTGGAGCTGAAGCTGAAGCTGGAGCTGGGCTTGGTAACATCAGTAAAGACAACTTGCAGCCAAAAGGCCTGAGGCACAGTTGCAGTTACAGTGAGTGTTGCGTTGCCTCGCACAGTGGCCAAAAATTCATGCTACAACGAGTCACAAAGAATTTTTATATAACGTTTTAAAGGAAAATAAATTTACTAAAAAGAAAAAATAAAGAACTGTTTTAATATTTAGAAAAATATGATTAAGTTTTTTTTTACACCACATTAAAATCTTTATCGGCAAGAACATAAAAATCACTCAACCTATATATTTAGCTAGACTTGAACTATTCTTAAATATAGACGGAATTTGACATAATCTGGGGGCGAGTTTTTCCCTTTTTTTTATATTTTTTGCAATAAAAAATATTTATGACCAGAATTCAAGGTTTTTAACGCATGTCCCGCACCTTTTCTCCAACAATTTTCCGTTATTCATATGCAATTCCAAAAAGTGTATAAGTTCCTTATCAAGTCTAGGAGCCGTTTAATTTGGTTCACCTTTATTCATCTAAAAAGTATTTTTCTATTATATTTATACGGCGAAAGTTTTATTTATAAATTAAGGATCGAAGAAATTTGTAAGAGATACAATTTCTCTAGAACTTCTCAGACACCAACTCATAAACATCTATTGAAATCCATCAAATTATGAATATAATTGGGGTAAGCTTTTTAAAATAAATATTTGTATCAAGCGTTATTTGTTTTTAACCACTGTGCATTGCCTTTAGCCTGCGTCTCAAACTCAAATTCATACTCAAAATCAGACTGCGCTGGAGACTCTAACTTTGGACTGGTGTCAGCTCCGTCATCCTGTTGATTTGTGTTGAGGAAGCAAGTGCTTAAGTCCATGGGAGCGCTAGTGTGTGTGAGTGTGCGTGTGTGTCAGTGTTGGTGTGTGTTATGAATGACGGCGGACCTACTTAGCCAGGGCGCTGCTGCTGCTGTTGATGATGATGATGATCGGAGACTGATGATCATGCTGGAACTTAGATGGATGGCCAAGGAAATTTATCATCATGTGCGCCAGAAGACAGAGTAGCAAACAAGCGTTTCAATGGCGCATGCGCAAGGATCTAAAGAGCGGAGAGAGCAGGTCCCTCTCTCTCTCTCTCTCTCTATGTCTCTCCATCTATCTCTCTCCCACTCTCTCAAGGGGCACAATTATAAGATGTATGTAGCAGATACTTTGCTTTTTGGAAGCATTCCCAACTCAACTCAACTTGACTCGGGTTTTCAGCTCGTTGCGGCGCGTTTCGAGTGTTGAAAAGTAAGGAAGCTTTAACAAATTACCGCCCAGTTGCCGACACAACAAGCTGTTTATAAAAGTTGTAAAAATTTGCCAAGGCAACACCAAAAGACAAGAGGCAACAGCCACAGCTACAACCACAGCTAAAGTCACAGCCACGGCCCAAAACTCCAGACATACATCTCCATGTCGGTTGTTGTGCCTAGCGGCAAACTTGGGCGCACACACGCTGACAGCAGAAGAGCAGGAGAGGACCGGAGACTGAAGAAAGGGAGACAGACACTCAGTTGCAGCGAGAGCTAAAGTATAAGAGAGAGAGACAGAGAGAGATAAGTTGAGGCGGCTGGCATTAAAGGAGCTGAAAGCTCTACACTTGGCGCAGGCGCATCATCCAAATGGTTTGACTTCGTAGTCCCTACACTAATAAAAACTAATAAATAAAAATTTTGTGAAAATTTGTTAAAAAGCGAAAAAATTGTTTATTTCTACAACTTTATAAAATTGTACTTTTTTGCGCAAGAAAAAATAGAATTGTCTTATAAAAAAATGAACATTAAAGTGCATTATATTAAGCCATCTTTCTTTTCTCTCTGACAGAGCACCAATTTTACATGTAATAATTAATACTGATTTATTTTCAATACTCCAAAATTGTTATTTATTTAGGGCTTTTGTAAAAAATAAAAAGTTTTTATCATACTTATAATATAATCTCAGAAAGTTCAAATATGTAATGATTTCAAAAAGAAAAGAATTTATTATATTTTATTATCATTATTCTATTATTTTTATTTTAACATTATGTAAAAATTTGTAATATTAAAATGTTGAACATATGGTGCAATTTATTTAAACAGAATATATTTTACAAGTTTTTTTTTTAGCAGTGCAATGCACTTCCCGATCCCATTCTTGGTTTCGGTCCCGGACTCGGTTTTGGATTCGGTCCCTGTCCAAGTCAAAGAGGCAGTCCCGGTCCCAGTCTTAGTCTCAGTCGCAGTCTCTGTAACAGTCGCGACCTGGTTGCCTTATAAAGTGAGCGTTGAGCGTCGAGCAAAGTTACTCATGTCATGACAGCAAACGAGCAAGCAGCAAACTTATGACTGAGTAATTGCTGGTGATATTTATGCGACGAAGCGTCCGACGGTGTGACGCTGAAAGCAACAACGACGACGGCAACTGCGACAGAGGCAAAGTCAACGGTGACGATGACGGAAACTGCGTCGAAGCTGACGACGTATCTTTGGCAGTGTTTACTGCTTATTATCGCTTGCCCCACAGTGCGTTTCTCATGGCATATCGATGGACCCCTCGGTACATTATATCTTAACAATCATGTACACTACACTCCCTAAAACGAAAGAAACTAACAACTAGAAAATTTGTGAGTAGTTTAGTTCTATAAACCAAGTTCATTATATACAAATAACTCACATTTTTTATATAAAATAAAAAAAATTACTAAATTACTATATATATATATATTTATATATATATTTTTTTTTTGAATTGCTGGATTGCAATTGGTCCAACTTTTTTTTTCGGCTTATTAAGTTTGTGAGATTTTTTGGCAAGGCAAATAAATAAATTGCACACTTTTCTGATATCCTCTTTTTTAATTTTCCAAAAAATATAGCACAGCTTAAGCTTAGTTCTCAGTGTAATATTTTTTTTAAATGTAGGTGATCCACAGACTCATTGGTCTTGTAATAATTTTGAGAGCGTTGTTGCTTAAAGCGTTGTGGAGCACACACTCGCACAACAGTTTACCAACATGCGTGTGCATGTCTGTGCATGTGTGTACACGTGTGTGCTTGTTGTTGTTGCTGTTGCGGCTGCGGCTGCCGCTGCTGCTCGCATAACATCACATACCGCAAAACAGTGTGTTTGCTGTCTTTTGGAATGTAAATCATTCGCTAAGTACGCTTGATTTAGGCGACCATCACACTACATTCTTCGACGGAGTCATGGACTGAGTAAGAGTTGGAGTTGTAGTCGGAGTTTGGAGTCCAAGTCGGAGTCGGAGCTGGAGTTGAAGTTCGAGATGGAGATGGAGATGAAGATGGAGTTGGAAAATGGAGATGGAAGACGCAGTCTTGGCCTGTTACTGGTACTGACAGATGGCTGCTCGTATGTTTGGCTGTCCGCCTGTCCGTCTGTCTGTCTGTCTGTTTGTCCGCCTGCCTGTCTGTCTGTCTGTCTCTCTGAATGTTTGGATGTTACAATGCAGATACATGAGCACTTTCGAAGCTGCAACCTGGTAACAAACAGCCAACATCGTCGGTGACGGCAATGATGACGATGTTGACGAGACTCTGGCCTGACGACGAAAGCAATACGCCATACATAACTCATCGCACATAATGAGACTGCAATAATTCACTTGCTCTGCATGCTCGTGATCCTCGCGGCGGTCAGTGCATATAAAGACACAAGCCAAGCCATCACCATCGAGGCACTGTTATAACAACAACAACAACAAAAACAACACAGAAACAACAACAAGTTCGAGACTAAGACTGACTTTGAGTCTCAGTCTCAGACTCAGTCTCAGTCTGAGACTAAGACCAAAACCAAAACCAAAGCCAAAAACCAAAACGGAGGCCAAGTCAGACACTCTGCACTGATCTGTGGCCGCTCGGACACTCCACGATCCACGGTCCGTCCGCAGTTGGAAATCTTCATGCACTCCTAGTTTTCTGTAATTAAGTGTAATGAGCGTAATTGCTAATGTGTGTGGAGCGCACGCTGCCACAGAGAGATCTCAGTTCATTTGATGCTGCCAACCGCCAACTGCCAACTGCCAGCTACACTGCAAAAAACACCACCAAAATCTAAGAATTTTTGGCAATAAACGTTGAAGAATTTACTTTAAAAACGCAGCTAAAACCTACCAATTATATGTATAAGTTCACATTAAAACAACAAAAATATTTCAATTTTAAGATTTAAATGCAAAATAACTAAAGTTAAAAAAAAAAATGTTTTTAATGTAATATTTTTCAAGCTTCCTGTTTTTTATTTACAGTGGAACAAATATTAATGAAACAGCTACATATTTTACATCACATAAGGCTCACATGGCCTATTTGCATTGTTTAAATCAAAAAAGAAATTAAGCAGTCAAAAAATAAATTAAAAATAGCAATAAGAATTATCTTGCCCTTTATAGTAGGTTGTTTCTCGGTGATTTTACTGAGACTATTAAGCTTAGCTTAAGTGAAATATAAGTGTTTATTATTAATTTATTTATTTTAAATATTAGATTGGTGTTTAAGGGGAAGTTAAGTTTTGTAGACGCATTTTTGTATCAGTGCATTAGCTACCAACAACCACTGGCCAAGACTGTTTGCGATTGTGTTTGCGATTTAGTTATAGCCTCGTTCGCTTTGGCTTGCAGTTTGGTCTTGATCTTGGCTTGGCTTGGCTTTGGTTGGCTTGACTTGACTTGGTCTGGACTTGGGTCTGGCTTTGGCTTTCGTATTGGTATCGGCTCGATTTCGTTTCTTTTATTTTGCTTCAACATCGACGACTTCGACGTCAACATCGCATTGAGTTGGCTTTTTAGTTCAGTTTGGCATTGGCAACGTGTGCACAGCAAGTGAAATTAAAATGTATGACAAAGTGCGTGCAATAATTCGTGCAAGTTTAATGAGTCTTCGCAATGTGGACATTTGTCGTCGTCTAATTGTACTAGATATGGATATTTTAATTGAATGAGAACGATGTCTTATTAGTCTCGTGCAATTAGTCTATTTGTGCCTTCCTCTCTTTGCCAGACTTAAGACTTCATACTTTAAACTCCAGACTCTAGGCTTCAGACATCTGATTCTAGACTCCAGACGTTCCAGACTTTAACTGACTCCAGACTTGGCAAGCAACTTGTTCACTTGGCTTGGCCTTAACATTTGTTTACCAAATTGCGTACTCAAACACAAAGCATATGGACAATTTTATTGACTTCACAAATAGGCACATCATTTTGTTTGTTTGCAAAGCAGTGCTTAAATTATAGTGAATTTAATGCTAAAGATATTTTAAATACGAATAAGAAACAATTTTTTTATAAAACGATGTAACTTTTTAAGTGAATAATAATTAGAAACATTTTTAATGGATTAGTTTTAAATAATTAATAAAATATTTTATTATTTTACATAGATTACTAAAACAGTTTATAAATATTTATCATTTCAATTAGCGCAATTTTTAATAAATTATTATAGTCGTATTTTTTCATAATTACTTATTTATCTTTAAATTAAATTAAATTATTTTCAGCTTTTGTTTTAGATTTTTTTATTTGTGAAATTTTTAATTAATTAATTTTTTGCTATAAAAATTTAAGTTTTTATTGATTAGCTTGTGATTTATTTTTTATTTGTTTCTTTTTTAAATCATTTGCATCAAACACTTTCATTTTTTTTTTTCAATTTAGTTATATTTTTTTTAAGTAATAAAAATTAGTTTTTATACAAGAATTCTTTTAGTTCTTTAAGCTATGAAAACTGTGATATGGTAATATAGCATTTAATAATATTTTTTTTAGCAAATTAAAAAATATTGTTAATGATTTATTTTCGCAAACTATTAAGTAGTTCATTCGTCAGTCGACTGTGGCCATTACAACGATCATTGTGATCATTAAGATTGTCATCCTTGCACTTGCACTTGCATTTTAATGCCCATTTAGGGACTGAGCCAGTTGAGGTCTCAAGTCTAGTGATAGTTTATTGAACTGCCAGGACTCTGGTTGCTTTGGTTAACAGGTTAAGCCAAGTTAACAAGTTGTGAGAAGTATCGAACCTAACAAGATCGTAAGATTACAAGATAACAGCACACACGCACACACTCCTCTAATTGTTGGAAGAGCAAATAAAATGCGACGTTTTTTCCAATTTGTTGGCCAAATATTTGTGCATCACATTCATTTGTGAAGTTGTTCTCACTTTTCAATCCTTTTCAAAATAAAGGATTATGTCAATGTTTGCCCAGGCACTTGTGAGGCACGTTCTCCCTTTCCTCTGGTATCCCCTCACTCCCTGCCCGTGTGTGTGTGTGTGTGCGTGTGTGTAGGTACTACGTGTGTGTGCCCATTGAGCGATTACTCTTAACGATTGACTGGCTCCTTCTGGACAATGTTTGCCGTTGCTCGATGCAAAGTTGCGATAAGGCGGCTCTCTCGAAAGGATATCGTTCATCAATTCTCGAACCCTCTGTTTCCTATATGCGCGTCACAAATATGACACAAACACAAATATAAAACTAGCTACACTGAGAGAAAACAACAACAAAATAAATTCAATTTCTTATGATTTTTTCTCTTTAAGACAATCTAAATTTGCAACTGTTTCATTATTTCACTTGGGATATTATACGTTCCGTATATACAACTTACATCTTAGTCTTTTCGAGACTACTAACTTAGTTTAGTTTATTTTATTACTAGAATCCTTTGATTTTATCATCTGTACAACAACAAAGTTTTCAACTCTTTCAGTTGAATTTTAGTTCAAATTATTTAATTATTAACGTAAATAATTAAAATTAAACTTTGTTTTTAAAAAATAATCTACTATTTTTGAGCAGTGTAGGATAACAGCACACAAATCTCAGATGCAAAGTTTGGATTTGGTTCACAGGCCTCGATCGCGTCGTCGTTGTTTCAGTTGCTGGCGCCAACCTGGCCATTAATTATAATGATGCCAAGCATTGTCCCACACACACAAGCACACACATACACATAAAGAGAGGCACATTTATATAAAATACTCCCAAACACGTACAAGTCGTAGAATTTATAGGACCTTGGGTCGTTGCATTCCTCACCTGGGTGGTGGGCAATTTATTTCACCTTTTTTGTAGCGCAGAAATACACACGGCAATTGCACAACAATAAACGGGAACAATGTAACACACGCACGCACGTATAGACACACACACACACACTCATAGACTCACACACAACAAGCTGAGCAGCCGCAAAAGGTCAAGCATTTGGATTTTCCACTTTGCATTCATTGACAATTAAAAACATTTTTTTCTGGTATTGATCACTTTATTGTCCTCTGCTACGCTGACCAGTTGTGTACTGTTCTGTGCTGTTTAGTCCTGTGCTCTCCTGTCGTGTCGTGTCGTGTTGTGCACTCTCAGCTGCTCTTGTCCTTGTTCTTTTGTGTGCCCTCAATTGAATTAAATGCAATTGTTCTTTCGGAATTTTGAAGTGGGCGCGTCACCTTTGATGTCCTTTCTGTGTCCTCTCGAAAATTCTTTCATAATTTTTGTCACTTCTGCAGCTAGGACAATGAACATCGGGTCCCTGTATCTAGGAGCAGCAATAGGGACAGTATTAGGGGCAGGGGCATGGACAGAGACAACCGCCCAATATTGTTTTGCAATTGAAACACCTTTAACCTTATTAAGCGGAAAACTGCACACAATAACCCAAAAGAGAAATAATAAAAGACCGTGAGTGATCCGCATTGTTAACTGAGCATAATTTATTTGGGCCAAGGCGCCGCTCAGACGGGCCCAGTTCTTTGGTCAAGCGCATTAACACGGCCCAAACCATGGCCTAGAGCGTGTGTAAAATAGAACAGATTGCAGTTAACATTACTTTTGTTCTGTGAAAGCTGAAACACTTCAATCGAAGCGATGGAAACTGAATTGTATTTACTTTGGAATTCCATTGGAAACACTGCTGACATCTTATTGATTTATCATCTTTAATTATTTTTATGTTTATAAATATTTAAATAAGTAAAATACATTCAACTTCCGAATGTGATTTAAGTGCTTAAGAATTAGAGTTTAAAATTTCAGAGCTATCTTATGATAATGGCAGGAAATATTTAGTATTTACAAAAAAAAGAATTTGAATAAGAAAATTTATCTAAATTAAATTAAATTAAAATAAAGAAAAAATTTAAAACAATTATCATAAAATGCTTCAAAAATGATTGGCTAGAATTTATATTTATATATTTTAAAATTCTTTTGGAGTTCCAATGCGTAGTTAAACATAAAAATATACCTCATTGTTTACTGTTGCAATGTGAAGTAAATTTAGATAAATAATGTTTATTTACTCGTATACTTTCTAAGTAGTTTATAAAGTGTTCACTTTATAAGAGTGAAAACTCATATACCTTAAGTGTCCAGTAATACCATTGACATTTCCTGAGCACTTTTTGTATCAAGTTATTTATTGCACCGAGCCACAAAGTCAATTACTCAGACGGTATTGATAATCCCATAATCTACAATGTTACACCTTTAACCCGACCCAGCCATATATGTCTATAACTTTATGGTGCAAGCTAAGAAAATAAATAAGCTCAATTAATCAATGAATTAATCATATTTAAAGAATTAGTGTTAATGGAGTTAACGTATTCATTAAACTGTATATAAGGGAATTTCAAATTCGCATTGATTGAATTACTTTTTCTGACACCTTGACTGGCTAAACACATTTAAAGTAATGTCAGCAATTGTAAATATACTTACATATATATAAATCTATTTTATATCTATTTAGAGTTGAAGATTTTCATTTGAGTGCTGAATCTTTTGATTTGATTGCTTCACAGCTGCCAGTTGGCTGAGGAGGAGAATTAATTTTCGATTCTCTGAAAGCAGAAACTGCTGAGATTGCGCACAAATTGAGAGATTTCAACACCTATTCCCAGGCATCAAAGAGGTCTCAAAATCTGAGACAGCAATTTCGTGAGATTGAGTTTGAAATGTAAACAAAAATCGCAGACGAAACATAAATACAATATTTTGCAATCATAATTAAAATTAATTATGAATATGAATGAAAATTATAAAAGCAAAGAAATGAGAGTGAGCGGTGAGCGGGTGATGGTAGTGGCTACTGAGTAAACTGTTGACAACTTCTAGCTGGTAAACAAATTGTGTATATTTAAAAAAAAAAAAACACACACACACACTTTTAGTGGGCGAAATGTTGAAAAAGTCTTTAGTTTATTTCTTTTTCGTTTTTTTTCTTTTTTAAGTTTTTGGTTTTGGTTTTGGTTTTTGTGTGTGTTGCTTTAGTCGCATTTAGGGCCCATAAATGTAACGCCATTATCTATAAATCTGCAGCGGAAAACATAACTCAAAAATAACAAAACAAGCAAACATACACACAAAAAAAAAAATAAAACATAAATGAAATAAGATATTTTTAATTAATTGTCACTGAAAAAAAAAAAATACAAAAATAACATACAAAAGCAACTACAGTTTTATGAGAAGCTGCACGTGACCGCCGGTAAAACAGCAACAACAACCAAAGAAACAAAAAAAAAAAAATAAAGAAAAAATATAAACTAAAAAGAAACCAAATAAACATTTAGATTAAATCAGTTCGAGTCCAGAGTTCAAGACCAAGTCCGAATCCAAATCCGAACCGAGTACGTTCGAGTTCGAGTCCGAGTCCCAGGCACAAGTTCATTCAAAAAAAAAAAAAAAAGAGTAAAACAAGAAGATGCCAGGTTCCCAAAAAATTTAGACATTTCTCATAGAAAGACATAATTTTCAATTTAATAAAGGCCATCACATAAATACGATCGTAAAAACCTATCAAAAAGTTAAGATAGATGAGTACTACGTGCACTTGCTGGAACGTCCATTAAATCGGCGCTACAGGACTGAGAGTGCGCGGAAAGGGTTGACAGAGAAAGAGAGAAAGAGAGAGAGTTGGAGAAAGGAAAAGGGTATGGGGGACGGGAGAAAAGTGATTTTTTGAATGGTGCAACATTGCATAGTTGCATGTCTCTCTCCGAGAAGTGAATCAAAGAGCATAGAGAAGTGATGGCAGGGGAAGGGTATGCTAGGGGTATGGGGGAAGCACAGGGATGCCAAGAGGCTGCAACGGAGCCCACAATAAAATCAAAGCGATAAGCATCTTTACTGTGTCCCAGGGGCACTGAGATGATCACCACCGACTGCACTTCACTGCGCTGCGCTGCACTGCACTGCACCGCCCTTGCCATCAAAGGTCTGTGGTCTTCAGTCTTCCCTGGTCTGGTCTACAGCGACTGTTGCATATTAAATTGTTGAATCAGTCAGTGAGAATCCCAAAAGGAGAATCCAAGAGACAAATCGGAGCACGTACACAGCGTCCGAAATTAATGACAATTGCTGATTGTGTGAGATAAACGGATGCAGGCGCAGACGCAGGCGCAGGGCAATTGGTGGAAACCGCGACACACACATACACATACGCGCATAAACAGTGGAAGAGAGAGGAAGAGAGTGACAGAGAAAGACAACGAGGTGAAAGACATTAGTAACACACATAAGGAAGCCCTGAGCACGAAGCGATCACTCTGAGCATTGTCGCCGACCACAACCACAGACCCGACCCCGCAGACACATGCACACACACACACTGTGTGTACCCCCCGACTCGGGTCCAAGTCAAGTCCAGGGTGTGCGTAGATTTCTCTGCCTCGATAAACCCAAAAAAGAAACAGCGCTCCCAAAAAACAAAAAAAATCCAAAAAAAAGTACAAAATATGCCGAACCAAAAAAAAGTAAAAAAAAAATAAAAACACACACATACAAAATTGTCGCTCTGCTCGTGTCGTTAAAATTGTGAAGAAGGAGCCCATAGCTATGACAATAACAACAACTTTGACAACAAAGGCAACAGCAACAACAACAACAACAAGTCAGATATCGGTGCGATGTGACTGTGGAATTATTATATGGCTCATAAAATATTTGTACAAGTCTATAAATGCCGCGTAATTTACTTCTTGCTGCAATTAAAGAGAATCTCCAACAATTCGAAATGAAATTGTTTCGGCTTTTATTCTCTGCATTCCCTGTGTACGATTCCCAAGCGGGTATATTAGTTTTAGTACACAAAATAAATTGATAACTTTCAAAAATACTTTAGAATTTACTTTACTTCCTTTTCTTTACCTAATTTGTATTAATGTGTATTACAGGGTATCTGTGGTTTGGGCACACCCGTTGGCAACAATTT
Organism: Drosophila parthenogenetica; assembly: GCA_035047505.1. NCBI lineage: Eukaryota > Metazoa > Arthropoda > Insecta > Diptera > Drosophilidae > Drosophila > Drosophila parthenogenetica. The sequence goes on from JAWNPM010000174.1 coordinate 2,033,834, forward strand.
TAACTTGTTTGTGTCTTGTTTTGTTTGCCTTGCATTCTCAAGCCGATCGCATTGCAATCGCTGACATACGCTGCGTATGTGCAATGTGCAGCTGCTTTGAAATGAGATGTGGGAATGAATTTCGAGTTTCTGTAATTGATATGGCGCTACGTTAATAGAGGACCCCCCACACACGCAACCCGGCACTCACACACACATACCCGTCTTCACTTTGGGCCAATAAATATAAAAAGCAAATAAATCAGTTAAGTTAAATGCAGTCAAGTCACGAGACTTGACAACTTTATTCTAAAATCCGTCCTTTAATTAACAGCTTAATGTTGTCGTTGAGAACTTGCTTAAATTACATTTGTTTATATTTGTCACCTTTCTGTAAACAAAATTCTTATATTTGTTTGACAAAGTTTAATCTTGTTAGCTCTTAAAGTCAAGAGACCGTGTTTTATTTATTTTAATTTTCTAATTTTAATCACAGTTGTGAGAAATCAAAAGTATTCTTTTTTTTACCTTAATAGACCTCCTTAAAAGTAGTTAAACTCTTTTAAAATAAATAGTAAATAGTGCAACACAACAGGCAATGGAGGTAGGTAATATATTTATTTTTTATGAACTGCTAAATTTAATAACTAAGCTCACTATTTAAAAGTTTTACACACGTGTTTCTATACAGAACTAATACTGATTTTAACTGAGATAATTTCTAGATGTCTCAAATGTTCTATTAATGCCTTTATTTTTAAATAGTAGTTTAGGAATGTCAAACAAAGTTCATAGAACAACCTCCAAGATAAAAGCAAAAGGTTTTCGTCTTGTACTTCCATTTAAAGTACATAATTTAATTATACATTTTTGTTGTATTATATTTACATATGATTAAGTTATAAAATGTTTGTAAGTACCATATTGAAATGAGTACCAGCCTTAAGTGTATTACTTAAAATAGGATTTTTAATGCATTTTCATAGCAACAAAGGCGAGATATTTGTGCGTACGCGTATTTCGTATTTTACATTTCATATATTGGATGGGCGTCGTTTATTAACTATTATCACAGCATTGTAATACAAGGCAAAAGTCGTGCAATATTTTAGGGAATACCTTTAACTTACAATCTATAGCGAATGTGCGAATTGGTATGTGTATGGAATGTACTTGGGTGTTAGTGTGTTTGTTTTTTGTGTTTGCAAATAAATAATACGAACTCTTAGGACTACAAAAAAAAAAAAAACATATTATTTAAAGTAAAATGAGAGGGATAATTCAAGTGTTTTTCAATTAAAATCAAGTAGGTGATTGTCGTGTTGATAATAAATAATTAATGTGCTTGAAATTAATGCGCGTTTCGAAGTTCGGATTCGGAATTCGGATGTCATAGCCGTTCTTGAGAATGGATTTCAGTACGATAAACATTAAATTAATACTAATAATAATAATAAAATTAAATTAAAAAAAAAAATAAATTAAATATAATTAAGTGAGCTTGGATATTAAAGATGATTAACATTCATCTTCTTGTCATGTGTGCTCGGAATTCTAACTGGATTTTGTGGGACTGGAACAGGTAGTGCAACTACTGCTGGAACTGAAACTGGAAGTGGAAGTGATACTACGCTCCCTTTGGCAAAATTTTATGAGATTTAATACGTTTAGACGTCAATTTTGGACTCGTGCTTGTGCAGTTCCTTTTACGTTGATTGGCCAAAATTTGTGTCATCTGCTTGAGATACTGAATGTACTGATATTTGAGGAACAGTGCATCCACTTTCTTGGGTTCCCGAGATGGCTTTGCCTTCAAGTCATGTGCCGCAAGCACTGCCTGTCTGTGTGCGTCCACCAATGGCGATGCGAACATATTCAGACGCTTTTCCATTGCCGATCGTGAGATGGTTTTAATTTTACCAAAAGGCAAAAGCTTTTTGCCCTTACGATTTTGGCTAGATGCATAGAGCACATTGGTGGCATTTATGGCCTCCTCCACAAAGCAAAGGATGTTCCGTGCACTGTTACGATAACGCAGCAGTTCAGAGGACAACACGCTTTGTTTTCGCAGAAATTCGAAGTCGAAGTGCAGCTGAGAGTGACGTAGATAACTAAAGGCTGCAACGTAGAACTGCAGATCATGATGAACGCGACGCAGCAACAACTAAAAAGAATAAAAGAAAATAATATAATTAGTTAAAAGTTTATATCTATGTATTTTTAATATAATAAATTATGACTAATGTATGAGATGCAAGAAAACTAAGCCAGAAACTTGTAAGTTTAAGATTTCATTCATAATTCAAGTTTATTTAAAGAAATGTCCTTGAGTTTAGAAGACGTTGTTTTGTGTGCTATCAGTTCATGTATTATTTGCTTTAAATTGACAATCAACTGTTATCGGCAATGTTGCGGTACTTGGTGTGTGTGAGAGCATATAACCGGTTCGCTGGGCTGCCAAAACCGGTTAGTAAGAACACGGTCGCACCTCCCTACTCCCCCCACAATTACGATTACTTGTTGGCTAATTAAAATGCTAGCAAGTTGAGTGAACTCTTTGCGACGCTTCGCACGTAGCTGATTAATAAACAAAATCAATCATACGACGTGTTGCCTGAAAGTGAAAACCAAGCCCATTTGGCTATTCGTGGAACAATTGCTCGTCGGCTACGAATGTTCCTCCCACCCCCCAACCACTCCAAAGCCCCCGACCAGCAGGCCCACGCAAGCACACAAAACGTCGGCTAACTGTGCTTTCGGTTTCGCAACGCATTTCGCGGCCGCGTGCTTATGACGTCGGCAATCGCGTTCGTCGCTGTTGTTGTTCGTAGTTGTTGTTGCTGTTGTAGTGCTTGTCGGGCCGTCATCGTCATCGTCATCTTCTTCGCCTATCGGCGTTCGTTTCATTCATGCCGCTGCCGGGGGAATCCACGGCTCGCTCATTCGCATGATTCACGCGAGCGCGCGCTTCGTATCGCTTGTCTCTCTATCGTTCTGTCTGTCGTTTAGTCTGTGTGTCTCTCTCACTCTCACTCACTCACTTATCAAGTCACTCACTCACTCATTCACTCACGCTCTCTGTGTGCGTCTGAGTGTGCTAAGATTGCTCAAACATAACATTATATATTGTGTCACATATCAGCTTTAAATATGTGCGAAATGCTTTGGCTTTGGCTTTGGTTCTGGTTTTGGAGTGACGTCAAAAAGCCACGCGAATTGAAAGTTCTTGGAAAAGCAAATTACTTTATATTTATACCTTATTCATTCGTTTTTAATTTCCATTTCCACTTTTTTTTTTTAACTGCTGGACGTTAAGGCATTAGCGTGTGTCTTAAGAGATTTGGGTAATAAATATCCTACACTGATAAAAAAGAGCAAAGTTTTTTCAATTAAATTAGTGTGACGAAAACAGATCAGTTCATATTGTTGACTTAAATAAACAAAGAATGTTATCTTTTCTAGTCAGTCTAGTCATACCAAACTCTTAACATAACATGCTCTTTTCTTGCAGTGTAATTGTGTGTGTTTTGATGTCACACTTCTACTTCCTGCGCACGTCATCAGTTTTACAAGAATGAGAAAAACAACAACTATTCCTCATGGAGTATTTCAAATTTGTTGTTTTTTTTTTATTTTTTTTTTATCGCTTATGAGCTTTATTATAATCGGTTAGCAAGTCATCAACCGTTTTGTCGCAAAGTGTCACAGCAATTGACGTCGACTTTGGTCAATATTATGTTTGACGTTTATTTGCAGTTGTTATGTTCTTGTCGCAGTTGTTGCTGTTGTTGTTATTATAATGCTTGTTTTTGTTGAGAATTTATTGTTAAACGCTTATTTAACCATGTCGAGTTGCTATAATTTTTGGGTTTTTTTCCCCCTATGCGCGGTGCCAGTGACGCCAATAAGAAATTCAGCGAAAGCCACTCACACACACATATTTACACCTTTGTAGCCATACAATTGTTGTTCATTGTAATAAGATTTGATGATGATGTTGAACATCTAAGTTTAGAATACCTTAGCCATCAACAAAGTTCGACTTTGAGCGACAAAAAAAAAAAGGTAGAGAAATAAAGGAGACATAGAGAGAGAACTTGAACAAAAAGAATAAAAAAAATACTGCTTTTCGGCGCTGTTAATGATGACTTGACGCTTTTAACTGGCCTCAAAGTCGAGTCCAAGTTTTCGCATTTGAGTTCACAGGTGCAATGAGTTTTGTAATTAAATTTGTGTACTTTTTATCATGTTTTCTTTGCCAACTTACAACAAATATTTGAGCTCACCTTGCATAAATCAAAGTCATTAAAATATACTAATAAACATGTTTGGGTAATAACTAGTTCAAATTGGTCTTCAAACGGTTATTTTTTATTGGCCTGCTAATCAAGTGTACGCTTCACCAATGTTAACCGGAATTATCTCAAAATTCTCTATAAACTTGATTCGTTTGGTAGCCCAAACATGCAGTGAGTGTGTTAAGATAAAATACTTCCAAACAATTTGTCAGTAGTTGTGTTTTATCTGTATATATAAAGCTAGACTTTATTACTGCAAGCTTTAGTATTATTCATGGAACTTCCGATCTTATCTTAACTTTTGCTGGACAATCTTTACAATCGTTATTTTTGCTATATTCCACTGTGTTTTGTTTTGGTTTTTTATGATATCGCGTGACGCGAAATGTTGTTCTTCTTTCGCATCATTTGTCGTGTTTCTATTGAGAGAACAATTTTGTATAAACAGCTATTTATAGACACTTCTATATCTTAGATCTCTTTTCGATCAGCATAATGGCGCGCGTCCCAAAACTTCATGTTGTTATTGTTTATTCAACAAATTATCCAATTTGTAAATTGGAAAATGGGATTCGTGTTCGGCTTAGTGTTTCAACAAAACAACAAAATAAAACGTGAGCTGTACTTCATCAAGGCCGCCATTGAACAAAAGTCTCGTGCATTTTTAATTTGCATAATTTGAAAACTTTTTTTTATTATTCTATTTGTACATTTCACTCGCTCTTTCTTTGCTGTCTTTTCTAGTACTTTTTTGTGATAATAATGGCTTATCTGCAGTGGATGTTACACGTAACTAGAAAAGTATTTTTATTGAGGAGCAGACAACAGTTCTAATAGCTGTAATGCGGCTTCAAGTATTTGGATTTAATGGTAGTAGGCTGAAATAATATTTAATTTTGTTTATTGTCTGGCTAATGTCTGAGTAATATTTATTGCAATTACATTCTTTTTTAAATTGACTTTAATTTTGTAGGAGGCAAATAGCTCTTAGTTAATTTAATACAACTCAATATACAAACTATTATTTCTTTAAATAAAATTCAAGTATTTTCTACATGTACTAGAGATAAACGTCACACGATTTGATTGCTTCAATTATCAGCAATTGGGTTGTAAATTTTCTTGATACCTGCCTTACCACCCTCGCTGTTGATTAGGGGCAACCCTCGCGATTGTCTAACTCATATGACTGACTCGCGCTTATTTAGCTTGTGACGCTTTTTTTGCACCTACGCAATGACGAACGGTGAAATGCTAACTCACGTGACCCACTGTCCAAAGACTCTAATCAATTTGATTACTTCACGATTGGATGAAAAATGGATTCAATGGTTTTTCGATATCGAAATCGAAGCATTAATGTGACTTGTTGTGATGTGAAAAGTTTTAGTGGGATATTTAGAGCGAAGTGGTTGTAGAAATTTAAGTTTTACTTACATGTGAAACACTTGTATTGAGACGAGGCAGAAAATTGTAATTACTGCTTTGCATTTCCCATGTGATTCGCTGTGAAATGTCAATGGCCTGGTTATCGGGTGTATCCGGAGCCGTGTGCGAGTTAACGGAATGCCGAAATTTATTATCAGCCTTCAGCTGTCGCAGTTCACGGCCAGTTTTGTTCTGTAGCGTGCGGAGCAGCTGAAAGATTTAAGACACACACAACACATAAGATAAGATTAATATGCAATTCAATTTAACAGGAGTTTCTAAATTTATGTTCTTTTTATAAATTTCATTTATATTTTTATTTAAAAATAAACGGCTCTAAAATATTTGTTGGTAATTTGACTATTTGCGACACTTTTTGCTTGTGGACGGCATCGAAGTATTTTTATACTCTCTGCAAGAGTATATTGGGTTTTTATAGTAATAAAACGGTAGCAGTAGCAAAAGAAATAAATATCGCAAATTAATCAGTTGTTTCTGCACAAACTCGAATTTCGGAGAACTCAGAGCTGGGAACTTTTTTCATACGCATTTCGAGAGCTAACGATAAGCTGCATATTTGCCCAAACCCACTAATATTCCCTTTAGGGCCCTAGGGCTTTTCCTCTGTTTGTTTTCTGTTCACAAATATTTGTTTCTTTTCGTACTTTTTTTTAGCATTCTTACGGCTACTAAAAATAAATAAAATACGTAATAATATTGAGCAAAACCTTGCAGTGAGTAATTAGCAAAATCAATAAAGTTGTCGTATGCTTTTGGTTTCAAATTAGAACAATAGACATTTTAATATGTAAAAGTTCAAATTAATTATTTAGAGCCAAAACAAATATTTTAAATAAATTTTAATTCCATGTGAATTTGTATCTTAAAACCGTGCTGTGTTTTTTAATTAATCTTACCTTTTTATGCTTAGCACAGCGTTTTTGTGGCCTAATCATCCTGTTGGGATGCTGTTGCTGCTCCTGCCCTGTCCAGTTACCACCGCAGGCATTGCTCCAGTCTAGCGCGGTGCTGTTGAGTTCGAGCCGGAAACGATCTGTGAAACTGATGTAGTTGCCGTGACGCTTCTGCACGCGTCGCGTTCGATTTGCTGTCGCAGATTTGTCTGTCACTTTGAGCACTCTACTCAGTGGTCCCTGAGTGGGTGTGGAAGTGGGCGTGACGGTGGGAGCTAGTGCAGCCATTGCAAAGCCGCTGCAGCCGCCGCCAGCGAATTGTTGTAGCTGGCACATGAAAATGGCGAGCAAAAACAGCGAAAATTTCAAATTTTGTGGACGTCTTCGGGCGTTGAGCGGCGGTTGCGGCTGCGCCGTCTGCGTCGTTGTTGTTGTTATCTTTGTGTTGGCCGTTTTGGAGTTGTTGTTATTGTTGTTAATGTCGTTGTCGTAGTTCCTTGCAGCAAGCGGACAAACACTTGTCGTCTGTTGATAAAAGAAAAGAAACCAATATTACAATAATAATAATAATAATAATAATAATAATAATAATAATAATAATAATAATAATAATAATAATAATAATAATAATAATAATAATAATAATAATAATAATAATAATAATAATAATAGTAGTAGTAATAATAATAATAAAGAAAAGAATAAAGAAGAAATTTGGGGGATTCCCTATGCATTGTTGGCAGGCAAGTTTATTTATTTATTTATAACGCTTTGTTAAATACGATTACGATTTTGGCCAAAACGTGCGTGGCCTCCTTTATCGTTATCGTTTCGATTTGTTATTATTTTTGTTGCTATTGTTGTTGTTGTTATAATTGTGTGTGTCGGCTGACATAATTATTTAAAATTAAAGTCTAAATTGGGCTGAATCATCGAGCATATGCGAATCTGTTTATACTACACTGCGCTACAAAGTCAACGAACTTGTCTTGTCTTGCAAACTTTTGTGAAATTCATTGGAGTTGCCATTGCCATCGGCCGTTTGTCTCTTGTATGTCTTGTCTTTTGTTTCTCGTTCCCTACCGCGACCCTCTTCTCTCTCTCTCTCTCTCTCTCTCACTCTCCCGCTCCCTCTCTCTATCTTTCTGTCGCGCACTCTATCTCTGTCTTGTTGTCTTGGCCCGGACCTTGTCCATGCCGAAAACGCCGGCGTCGTTTGCTGACGCATCGCGCGCACGCTCAGACTTGTTAGCCAGCCGCCCCCTGCCACTGCCACTGCCACTGTCACTGCCACTCCCCCAACCCCGCACTCCTCACACACCCCCTCTGCGTCGCTCTCTCCCTCTCTTTCCGCCCGAAACGTGTAAATTAATTTCACATGTTTCGCTTTTGGCTTTTGATTTGAATTGAAAATGCTTTTGGTAGCTAGTTGAGCAGGCCAAAAGGCCTTATTGTTAACTTGGCCAACCAGCAGTCACTTTATCTCTTAGTTGCAATAAGTATTACTCTATTTCAGTTATAATTTCACTTCCACCTGCACGACAGTTTGCAGTTGCTTGAATTCCAATACCCTGTAATCAATAAACGCCACAAATTGGCTATAAGCACCTGCAAGCACTTGGCCCAGTTATTAACCTGTTAATAAAGAGTTATTCATACTTAAAATATAGGGCATTTGCTGGTCGCAGCTACTAACTGTCATTGCACTGCACATTGACGATAAGTGTGAGTTCTGTGCGATTTCCTGGAATCGTTGTCGGCTTAACTTTTGTTTTGATTGCCCTGTTTATGGGCCAAAGTAGGCTAAATTCTCTATGGAAGTGGGCACAAAAATAGCTGCACTGGTGTGCATAGGTCAGGGTAGTCACACCCATTTAAAAATAAGTAATAGTTTAATTTAATTATACTTTTACACTGTCTACTGTGCGTATTTCATCAGTCGTTACACAAATCTACTCCATAAATATATCAAACACTTTATCAGCTAAACAAAACGGATTTCCTACACTACTAGATTACAAAACTAAACGTCACGAATTGTTTTGTGAATAACCGAAATTCATACGCACCATTTACACATTAAAGTGTTTCCAATGAGTCCTGTGGAAATTCCGCTGGGAAATTTTGCTGTGTCACACTTTGTACACTATTTATGCACTAAAAAACGGTTTGTGTTTCTTTTTTTCACGTCCGACAATTGTCACAAAAATGTAAAAACTTAAAAAAAAATGTATAAAACGAATTGCAAATGGCAATTGGCAAAAAAAAATATTAGAAAATAAATAATATTAATTTCGTTTTCGCGAAGTATCTCAAAGATAAATATTTTTCGTGATTGTGGGAAAAATATCGACGCGCTGCGTTTGACTGCCTGTTTTGATTTGATTTGATTGCCTGGCGATCGAATTCGTTGCCTGTCTTTGCCACTCTCTTTCTATCGGTGTATTCGAGTGCAAAATCGAGCGAATTTGTGTGTGTGTGTGTGTGTGTTCGCCAAAAGCAGAGCAGCGTGTGTGTGTGCCAACTGAACTCTTCAGTTACTATGAGCGTACTAATGAGGAGACCCCTTTTGCCTCGAGAAGTCATTTATGAGAATGGCGCGCAGATTCGCTACCGCCTCTCAGCGCCTATGTGTGTGTGTAAGTGTGAGTGGGACTGAGTGTATCGCGGTGTGTGATGAGTGTATCGGCAGTCTCTGCGTATGTATGTGGTTGTGTGTGAGTTACTTGACTAACGTTAATCAAGCTTCATGCTGATGACTGTGCCAGCTATTGTGAAGTCATAACTTTTAACCTTCTAGCCGCAAAATGATTAAGAACACTGCCCAAATACTCTCCCAACAGCTGTTGCAAACACACATGCTAATGCTTAAACACACACTTACACTGAAGCCAGGTGAGCGACAACAACAGCAACCGCGACAGCGTCAGGTGAGCGCCAGCCGGCGTTCGATTTGCGCTGAGCGTCAAGTCAACAGCTGAGCGAAGCAGCGAATAACTGTGTTTCCGATACCCTACACACAACATAAGTGGGAGGCCAACCATGCGCTATATCGATTCTGTACAAAAGTTTGGCAATAACTTAAGTGCTTAAAAATGTATGAAACGAAGCATAAAAATAAAAACAAAAGAACTTTTTATACAAATTTAGGAAGTAAATTAATTATAAATTGATTTAAACTTATATTAAAAATTGATTTTATAATAAATTTTTCAAAATTAAGCTCAAAAGTATAATTTCAAATAACTGAATTTAAATTGAGTTTTAATAAAAAAAAACTTAATGCTAAGAAAGGTAAGAAGAACAAAGAAATTTGTATATTTATTTAATATGTTTAGTGCCAAAAAATATTGAAAAATTAATTAAATTGATTTAAAAAATATTTTTTTTAGTTAAGCGATTTATGGTTTTAATTTGATTAGTTTATTAAATTAAACAAATTTACATGTTATTTATTAATCATACAAAATACTAAACTTAAGACCATTTAAATTATATAAATTATGAAATTCTTCACTAATTTAATTATTTTTTTTTTAATTTAATTATATTGTAGCTCATTGCTGAGTTCGAGGTGAATTGAGCTTAAATCTTTTTACCGCTACAAATCGCAGTGAGACGCTCAGTTTTAGTCAGCGAAACTCTCCCTGGCACTTTTGTGCTCTTGTGTATATAGTGTTTGAGTGTGTGCGTGTGTGGGAGCATTGAGTGTATCTAATGGGAAGAGCGCATGTGTGCGCGTGACTTTGACTCTGAATTTGACTCTCTTGTCGTTTGTTTGCGCATTGACCACGACATTGATTTCATTTACTCAGCGTTGCTGTTGTTGTTGCTGATGTTTTCATTATCGTTGATGACACACACACACATGTGGAGAAACACACAGCGGCACAGTCACACACATTTCGACCGTGACGTTCGATCAGCTGTTCAGCAATGAATACATGAGCGTGTCTCTCTATCTCTCTCGCTCTCTTTTCGCTCACTCTCTCAGTTTCTCAGTATCTCTGGCTTTTTGTCTTACTCTGAAAAGTAAACAAAATAATGAGCGAGAATCATTTGCCGGTTATGCCGGAACAACACATCAAAATTATAATAAAACAGAAATTAAAAGAAATGCAAACTTTTGAGTGTTTATCGATAAAGTGGCAGCAGGTGGTTTATCGCTTGGCAGGCGTGGCTGATTATCAGCTTACCTCACTTTCACTACACACATGCACACACACAGGCCCACTCGACCCACTGACAGTTTAAACTATTCAGCTTATAGGCATTTATGCCAATTCACTTCCGACTTTTGTACCCTGTTTTTTTTTTTTTTTTTTTTGGTTTTAGTAGTTTTGGGGATGGGTAAGTATTATTCATCATCTGCTTAGCTTTTGTGTGTGTATTGGCGCACGGCGCCCAGGTGAACACACACACACAAACACACACACACACTAGTACACAGTTCAGCGGCGACGTCACAGACACGCTCGTACAAAATTTCAGTTATTTCCGTTCAATTTCACAAGAACTGACATATTACTCATACGCGCTGGTGTCTGCCAGCCAGCCGGCTAGCCAAGCGCGCTCTCACGCTCACGCTGACACACACACACACACACACAAGTACACATTCATAAGAGACACACTCACTTGAGTTCATTCATGAATTTTGCGCGCCGTTTTAGACAGAGATAGCAGATGCAGACGCTGATAGAGATAGCGATAGTAAATACAATGTTTTTACACGTCAATTGTGAGCTAAATTTCACCATGATCAATCTAAAAAATATTGAGCGGTTGTTACTCATGGAGACGTCGCCAATCGTGGCGACTCCATGCACCCCGCCATACACGGTATTTTTTTCACCGCATGATTGGGCCAATCTATTTTTAAACTATGGTGTCGATACGCGTGGGCGTGCTCATGGGCGTGGGCGTGAAGTTTTCATTTTGGGTAATTTTGGTTTAATGCGATTGTACTTGTGTCTCGGCACCGCAAATCGATCGTTTGTTGTTGCCGAGCGTACGCAGCGCTGTGGTCTTCACTTCCACCTCTTCCTCAATCTTTGCCTTTACCTCTACCTTAACCTTCGCACAATCACCTCCAGCGTCACTCCCACCGCCACCTCCACAACAGCCTTCGCTGGCATTTTTGGGGGGGAAACCTTTATGGCATTTAATGTTCCTATTTGGCATGCATGTGCCGATTCACTTGGGATTTTACTTCAACCGGGTCGTTTGAGGCGCCTTCTTTTACTTTTGATTTTTTGTTATTATTGTTGTTGTAGTTTTTGATTATTGCCTAATAAGTTCACTGTTGAACGGCCACTGTCTAATGCATGACAGTGGCGTATGAGTAATATTTGACGTATGACAAACGAAATCGCATGCCAATAGTCTGTCTCAGTTGATTAAAATTTGATGAGACAACTTGAATTTAGGTAGTAAGAATTTTTTAATTAAACTGGTATTTAATTAAAGATTCCTACAACTTTGATAAGCATTAAGTATGCGGAATATTAATTCCAATCGGATTTTTAAAGGAGACTATTTGCACTCATTTTTAATTAAACATGAACTAAACTGTTTGTCTAATTTTGTTGTAAACTTCTAATAAAAAATTACTATTATAAAAAATAAATAAAGCAAATTAATTCTTGACAGATTATTGATAAATAGGTTTAATTTAACTAAAAAAATTAATTAAAAATGTGGTATTTATAAATATAAAATTTTAGTCCCATGAAAAAGTCAGGAATATATGAATATTTTTTGCTTTCTTTCTGTATTTAAATATATTTTTAATTGTCAAAGTTAGTAAAATGAACAAAAAAAATATTTATATATAATAATATTAAAAAATTTAACCTAAATTTTGCAGTATCAGATTAACCTTAATTGGGTTAAAATAAATAGTAAAATGTTAAATAGTTTTTGTCTTTACAATTAAATTACTTTCCAACAAAAAATGCTTAAAAATATACAAAATAGCCTACTTAACAATAAAATAATTTATGTAGTAACAAAACAGCTAAAATCAGTGGGCCAACGATAGCGTATTTTAACCGGAAAATCTATGGATGGTTTGGCCAACGATCAGATGCGGTCTTTGAACTTGGCCAACTGGCCAACTGATGCCAGCTCAGCGCATGACTTGGATCGCAAATATTTCTGACGACACACACAAATTGTAACCACATAATGCTAATTTATTGTCCAATCGATTTGAAACAGCAACTAAAATGCAGCGTCGAACGGCGAATGTTGAATGTCGAATGCCGAATGCCAAAAGTGAGTCATAAAATATATTTCACGGCTAATGAAGTTTTTTTTTGTTTTTATGTTTCGCTTTTTTTTCTTTCACTCTCCCTATCTCTCTCACTGGGCTTATTTTTTGTTTTACAACGTCAGAGCAATGTTTTTGCTTTTGTTTTTACCAGCAATTGGTTTCAGAATTCATTCATATTTATTTAGTTGCAATAGGGCTAGATTCATTCATTGACTGTTTGTGACACACAGGGCGTATACGTAATGTGTTGTTAAGTTAACAAGTTTTCATATTATTCATATCAAAAGACTTTACAAACTTTGTGGTATGCAGTAAATGTGAGAAAGAATACAAGCACAGAGGAAGGGAGCGAAAGAGAGAGAAAATAAGTGTAAGAGAGAGAGAGAGAGAGAGAGAAGGAGATACTGCTCCATTAATGGCCGGCAATTTGGTGAAGCTCTGTGCACAGTGTTTTCATGTTTGCCGACGCTCCAAAATTTAAAAGTTTCACACATAACAAAGTGCGAAGGATGCAGATCGCCAGAGCCAAACTTAATTAGCGCCCATTGCAAAAATATTTACGGCAAAACAAAATAACACCCATTAAGCAACAAAAAAAAAAAAGCACAGAAAAAAGAGGAGCGCAAACGCGTGATGATCACTGGGCAACGCCCCTGACAAAGCCCAAAAGAGACGCCAAGACGGACCGAGGACCCAGTGCCGTGGACCACAAACCATGGACGATGGACGATGGACCGATGGACTACGTTCATCGATGGGGCACCCAAAAAAAAAAAAAAAAAGAAAACAAAAGTAACAAGGAAGTATACAGTAGAGCTCACACGACTTTTATATACTGCGTGTGGCGATTAATTCTGTGCTTCATTTTTTTATCAAATGCATTAAAAGTTTTGTATCAATTTACAATTCTATAAGCAAACAAAAGCTTTCCTTGGATTCTTGTTGCTCGAGATATGGACGACCATATGGTAGACAGCCAGTCGAAAGCAAATTTTGTTGCCATTACATTTCATTTCAAATGATAAAGTTTAGTACTTTTATAACGATTCACGTATCTTTGGAAATGATTTTTATGAGTCTCTATTAAATTGTACCCAGACAAATTTGTTGTTCCTGACTCTTCAAGTCCCCAAAACCCACTTTAAACTGTTTTATGTTACCCTCATAACTGGTCATAATAAAGGAAAAGAAAACAAAAGGAAAACACATGCAGAATATACGAGCATATGAGCATCAAAGGCTGCCACAGGAGCACGCTGCAGCCTGCTCTGCACTGCTCTGGTCTGGTCTGGCCATGGGAGGTGCAAACGCCTCAGTTTCAGCTTCAGTCTCGACTCCAGTCAGAATCTCAGCAGCCTTCGTCTTGGTCTTCGTCTTTGCCTACGTCTTGGGCTGGCTAACTGTCCGTTTCGGCCGCGGCCGTCATTATAAGCCGTCACCTTGTTGTGTAGACATTGGCCATGGCCACCGCGCAGAGCCAACAACCAAAGTCAGAGTCAGAGTCAGACTCAGAGTCAGAGCCAGAAACAGGCAACAGACGATGCAAACTGCTAATCCGGTTCAGGTTCGGGTTCGGCGGCAATCGCTGAAGTGAAATCAACTCGTTAACTCGTTACCAAAACTGATCCCATTTAGCGGCGCATCGCAACGCAGCGCTGGGCAGCGCAGCTCGACGCAACGCAAAGCGGCGCAAACGCAACGCAACGCGGCGCCAGCCAGACAGGCCAAGTGATTGCGCTACGTTCGAGCAGATCAGTAAAGTAAATGACCAAAAAAATCCCAGCTTTCAAGGCCGTAAACGCGCCAAGACAAAATTGGAAAGTGAAACGCAATAAGTTTTGTTTTTTTTTTATCAAACATTTTGCAATTATTAGATCATTGGAGTTTCCATTAGAATTTTTTCTTTATAATTTGCATTAAAACTAACAACTGTCAAACACTTGGGAAAAACACGTTTAAAACTCAAAATTCACGTTTAAAATTCAAAATTGAATTTTCCAGATTTTATAGTTGTGGGCATATGTAAAACTTGTCAGCCTATAATTAGGAATACCCCAATGCCGAAATTTACATGAAATGCGTATTTATAAGTTTATGTATGTTATCATTTTTATAAGAATTGAAATTTTGTTGCAGGGATTTTACGTATCAAATTATTTTTAAATTTATTATTTTTTAGGACAACTACCAACTAATTGCTGTCTAACAACAAGTTTTTCTATCAAACTATTAAACAGGTAATTGTATTGATCTATCAATTTAAAGCTGTAAGGAATTAAAAATAATAGAGTGTTAATTTTTCAGTGAGTAGCGCAACTGAAAGTCCAAAAGTCGTTGAAATTGCGGCAAAGAAAAAAAAGTGAAGACGCACTGAGGCGACTTCTACGCCGCATCCGCGTCATCAGCATCATCATCACCAACACCAATACCAACAACAACAACAACAACAACAACAAAAGGAACAACAACAGCAACACCAACACCTTCATCATTATCAGTGGCGGCGGCGTCTTCGAGTTTTGGATTTGGTGCTGCGACTTTGACTTCGACTTTGAGTTTGAGCTGGAGTTGAGGAAAGACAATGGTGAAGGGTATGGTGGGGGGCAGGACGTAGGGGTAGGCGAAGGCGGTTTCTTGGCCTGAGGGCGCAATAGTTGGCGCTGCTGCTCTCTCATCGAAGTCGGTCCCGACAATTGCTTTGGGGGCTTTGAAGGCATGGTAGCTCGTTGCGAGGTCCCAAAAAGTAGGTGGTTATGATGATATACTTTGGCTGTTTGGCTTAGCTGTTGAAAAGCGAACTTATGCGGCTTCCGCTGCAGCCGCGTCGAGCCAACGCCGATCGCGTCCCTACGCGTCCCAGCGCGTTCAACGGCGTCTCATCGCGTCTGTGTCGATGAGTTTCGGAGTCGGCAATATTGTTGCATAGTTATTGTTTCTGTTATACCCGGTACAGGTGTATTGTGGGTATACGATACGATAGTTTTAGACAAGAAAAGCCTTACAAGTTGTGATGCATTAAGAGTTATACTATGATTCAGTGTTTAATAAAATTGTGGACACTGAACGTTGGAGAGTTTTCAATCTTTTAGGCTAACACTACTTTTGTTAGTTAAAGTTTCTTTTTTTTCACTGAAGTATGCACATTAGTTAGATTCGACAGATATTTTACCAGTTACAAGTAAATTTTCCAAAAACAAAATGTACAGAAAAGAATTCCTTTAAAAATCAAACCCAAAAATTAACGGTTTTAGCTTGGAGATTTTCAGTATAAAATTGAGTTAAATCAATACCAAAGAAGCTGTTTTTATGAGGAAAATGTAAAAAATATTTGATTTTATCAGTTATTTTTTATGAAGACCTTTCTAAGAGTTCCTCCTGGCTCGAACTTCCCTTATATTTTTAGCGTATTACGGGTATTTGCAAGTCGACAATAGATTTTGTACAGGAATAAAGGGATAGGATATGCAGTCGAAGAGACTTTGCCTTAGCCACGGCAACGGCGACGCCGACGACGACGACGTCCATGTTATTAACTTATTTTCAACCAATAAAACGGCAATGAAGCGAACGAACCGAAACGATCGAAGGCGAAAACTTGGCGAACAGAGGCAGAAAATGCGGTTCCCACAGTTATTATTTTCATAGGCTGAACTATTTGGTGTGGAAGTAATGCGATGACGGCGGTGGTGTGGGTAGTGGCGGTGACGGTGGCAGTGGCGGTGGCGGTGGTTGGTGTCCAGTGGTATCCAGTGATTTTCAGTGGTGCCAGCTTGCGACCGATGGCGCCTCATTTGGCTTTGGTGTTGATTGGCCCAGCCAAAAAGTGTCAAATAACAATGGCAAGACAAGCGGAGAGGACAAAGGACAAACAGGGCAGGGTAGAGAGGGTGGGCAGAGGATTGGGGAAATGGAAGATGGTAAAAGAGGTGACTCAAGGAAGCGCTACAAGTGTTGCAACTCAAAATTGTTGATGGCGCCGCAACCGATGGACCCTGATTAATGAGTAGCCATTAATCTTGCACCGCAATGCACTTGACTCTGCCACAACAGAGAAAATGAGTAGATACACTATAAAAACTAGGTTTTTTAAATTTTAAAAATTTATTTCAAACCTACAGTAACTCAAGTCAAAATGAATAAAAAAATAAATTAATTATGTGAGGAGAGAAACAGTCTGCATTGTTTTACACTATTTTATATAAATAATAATCCTTCTGTAATATATTCATTTAAAATAAATAATAATTGGTTAAGATTTTAAACCAACAAAATTAATTTATATTTAAATTGAATAGAATTAAGTTAAATGTTGATTTATATAAAGTTGTATAAAGACCTCTATTTCTTCATTCACAGCCCGATAAGCTAGTAATTTTTATTTGCAGTGTACAGCCACATACTCAATTGGAGACCACACAAAGCGAGTGCGCGGTAATTGCAATAAAATCAAGAGGGAGACACACACAAAACATAAGAAAAGACAATGGAATACCCAAAACGAGATTAATAATTATATAGAATGATAGTTCCTTTTTTTGTCTCTGTCGTTTTCGCTGTCGTTTAGTACCCCAACTCTCGCACTCTTCGTTCCCACTCCCATTCCCTACTCCATCTCACACTGAGCATCCCGTTCTCGTTCCCATCGAGGAATTCATTCGCGTCGTGTGCTCGCTTACGACTTACACGAGACTCAAAAACGATGTTTATTTGTGTTTGTGTGTGTGTGTGAGTGTTTTTTTGTTTTGAAGTGTACAATTTCACAACATTTAATTCAAGATTTGACGGCATCAGGTTGGTATTGAAGAATTGAGCGACAGGTACACACGGACATGCATTCGGACATGAACATTAACATTCGGACACGGACAGGAACACAGACTCCGACTCGAACTCGAACTCGGACTCTACAATTCAATTTTGTATATTTTTTTACCCCACATATGGTAGCATATATAGATGTGTGCTTCACCTTTACCCTCTTCTCTCTTCTCTCTTCCCTTCTTCTACTCTTTTTTCCAAACAGCTTACAACAAGACCTCCCGCACATGTAAAACATGCCGATTCATAATTCTGCATTTTATTTTTTAAGGAGGCAAAACTGAGTGGAGTAGTTGATGATGAGCAGTCGCCTCGGACGCCTCACACAAAGGTTGAATGACAGCGGTAGAGAGCGGTATGAAAAAAATGAAAACGAACAAAAAATAATAATAATAATAAGAAAATACTAAACTGAACTGCCTCACGAGATAAACATCGAGGCGACGACCACCCGAGTCCCGATACCAACTTACAGTCCAGTCTCAGTCTCAGTCCCGAGTCTTATTCCAAGTCCAGTCTCAACTCCAGCCAGCTGGAATGACAGATTGGACCACCATTTGCACATGTGACGAGGATGAGATTCAACCTGAACACAATCGACATCCATATACCAGTTGAATCTGAATCTGAATCAAAAGCCTAAGCTAAAGCTGAGAATGATGTGGCAATTGCCATCGACATCGTTTGAGATACTGAAATACAAATCGGCAAGGGGATGGCCGAGTTCTTGGGGGAGTATTAGTGGCGTGAAGAAAAGATACTCTAGAGCATAATCAAGCAATAAAATGCATACAGTTATTTATTAATTGATAACAGGTGAGTGGGTGATAATTAAATCATTAGTTTTTGTAATTTATTTCACTTAGAAAATTATGAACCACTAAGAAGGAAATCTGGATTTCAAATTTGAAATGCTTGAAAAATAAATTTATTAAATAAGTTCTAAGCTCTTTATATTATTTGTTTAACTATTTTTATTCAACTTATATAAGGTCATGACAGTTTTTTTTTTTTGCAGATAAATTGCATTCAAACTTAACAGTAAAGAAAACAACAATGGCATTAAAATGAAATAAGCAAGTTGGGCATTAATTAGCAATGTTAAGTCATAACTTATTGCTTTGACTTATTAGATTAAAGAAATAATATATATTAATAATACTAGAAATTAGTTAAATGTTTATGAATAATATAATTTTTTAAAGTCCATAAATATTTATTTTTGTTTTCTATAAACCATATGGAAACTGAGCTTTGCCTTATAAAAATGTTTCGGAAATTACGAAACCTCAAACTTTTTTTTTAAAGTAATTAATTTGATAACTATAAGTTAGTATTTAGTGTTACATAGATATTTCAGCTTCAATGATTAAGAATATAAACAGCATAAAAAAATGAAAAATTTGAGTGGTTTTAAATTGCTTTATATTGAAAGCAAAACTTTTTTAAAAAACAAAGCAATGTGCTTGAAAAGTGTTCAATTATTGCGAGCTAGTTTTCTGTTTGTGTGCCCAAAGGATAAAATGTTGTGAGTTGAGTGCTGTTCGGTTTGAAAATGCAATCCTTGTATGATATTGTATGACACGCTATGAAATGGTGATATAGCATTGCTTCCCATTCCATACCATCCAATTCCATCACATTAAATGGAAAGACAAATGAAGCAGCAGCTAAAGCAGAAATACGATAATTGAGTGCTCATTTGTCTTACACGCAGAGAGAAGGTAGTTTCAGCTACAGATACAGCTCTAGGGCATTACGGGGGTAAAGAGAGTGTTCAGCTGATGTGATGTGATGTGTAAAGGAGTGGAATCAAGGCGGAGGTGGAGGAGGTTAAGGAGGCGGAGGAAAGCCAGGAGATGACCAAGGGGCGAGGCGAGTGAAAGATATTCAGTCAGTGGCAGGTATAATATATGGTATGGTATCCGACTACACGCGTTTTCATGCCCACATTGACGGGGCCCAGGGCACAAATCTTTATGACAGCGCCTCGGATTTGTAAGCTGCCCCCGTGTGTCGCAATTCACTCTCTCTCCCTATCTCATTCTATCCGTCACTCTCTCTCTCTCTCTCTCTCTCTCTCTCTCTCTCTCTCTCTCGCTCTAACTGTCTCAAATTGTGCCCTGCATTACTGTATCGAATATCCTGGCATTTAGTTTTGTTTTTTGTTTTTTTTGAGCAAATGAATGCACTCTCAGCTTCTCTGTCCACTTATGCAATGGGTTTTTTATTTTCAGATGCATTCCGCAGCTAAATGAGAACCAAGCGCAATTGTTGTAGTTGTTTTTGTTGTCGTTGCTTGTTGTATCTGTTGTCGGTTGTTTGACCATGCTGCTGGCTGGCTGGCTGGCATAATTATAGACACATCAGCTGTTTGGGCCACATGCAGTTAGACTTGTATTTTAAAGCCGCATTGCCACTTGATTTGATTTTCCTCAATCTCAATTGTTTTGTAATGGCAACTGCAACTGCAACTGAACAACTTTGCCAATGCAACTACAACTGAATAACTTTGCCATGTGGATAACTACACGCCACACATAAACAGACATAGATACACTAATCAAAAAAATATGTTACGCAAATGTATCAAGTGTAGATATAAATATCCAATTAATTTTTTTTAAATAGCAAATTTCAATACTTTACAGTTAAATAAATATGTAATTTTAAATGAATAATTAATTTTAAAATGATTTTAAGAAAATTGTTTTATATATAAAGTTAATTTTCACAAAATATGCATATTTTATTTTTATGAAATTTTTATTCATAATAATATATATTTTAAGAATAATAATTTGATTAATAATTTGTTTTTAGGAGCTTAATGTACTATATTTAAATCTCTGGATGAACTTACTTAATAGTTCAATACATGCTAACATTATTTAAAATTTACGAAAACCAATCTCTGGTCTTTTCTCTACGGTAAAGCAGATCTACTATTTTTGATCAGTGTACAGATACAGATACAGTGTAGAGCATACTAAATTGATAAGCAAGACTCGTACAAAGAATTGACAAACTGAGCGAATGAGTGACTGGCAACGACAACAACGATATCACTTGCCGCTCATTCGATGGCAAATTAATATAATTATCATTGCACGAACCGGAATTACACGACCAACAACAATTGAACAACGACAACAAACGACTTCAACTGCGTCTCCAACTCCAACTTCAACTGCAACTTCAAATCCATCTTTGATTTCAACTTCAACTTCATCTCCGACTTTGACTCCGTGTCGACTTCGACTTCGACTTCAACTCCAGAGTTGACTTCATCCTCAATGGATTCAATGCGAATTGCAATGCAAAAAGCGAACGTCGAATGAGGAAGGGAAATCGGAGGAGGAAGGAGAAAGGAGGAGGAATGAGGAATGAGGAACGGCGATCGGCAAACAAAAACAAACAAATAAACAATCAAAGAAACAGCGAAACCCATAATTAACGCCACAAACGCAAATATTAAGCCACAATCGAAGTCGCAGTTACAGTCACAGTCACAATCACAGTCACAGTTGCATTCACAGCTTCAGTCACGTTATCGAAAGCCGCAATCTGTGGAGTTAGCCAGCTTGGCTGCCAGTTACTAGTACGTGTATCTTTAAGATACGCATTGCATAAAGTGAGTACACCCATAACACTCACACGGTGGAGAGTGTGTGCGTGTGTGTGTGTGTGGATCAAGTGGCGCTAGTTGCTAACTAACAGGCTTAGATCATGACTAGATAAGAGTGAGAGACTTAGTTAGTACTTAAGTTTCGTAGTTGCGGCACTAACCGGCAGGAGGCGTTGCTGTTGCCGAATTAAATGCGTATTGTGTATCTTAAAACTTCAGATACTTATGCATATCTTGTAGATACAAGCGCGCATGGGCTGTGAGCTCTGAAAGAGTGTGTAAGAGTTTATTAGTACGCAACTGATCCAAACTACTGACTAAATTTTGTTTATTATCTTCAAAACTCAATTGATATTTGGTTGAAGGGCCATTAGACTTCTGCAGAGAAGTTAACAAATGCTGCAACAATTATTAGCATAATTATTTTTATGTTATTTTAAGAAGCTGATTAGTATATTTATACAGACAATAAATAATGAATAAATTTCAAGTGCCAAATATTTGTTTAAAATTTGCTTGTTAAATAGCAAGAATTTAAATTAGTTTCAAAATAGTTGGATTGCTTATTTAGCACTTTTACTTGTAGCTCAGAAATACAATGCAATTGTAAATAAATAATTGTTTACCGTAAAAATTAGTTAAACTGAAAATCTGTTAATGAATAGGCTGAATTTGACTGAAACTTAGTAAAATTGATAAAGTTTAAAGTCATATTTAGTTGGTTTAATGAAAATTAAATAGCTTATTTGTTTAACAAATGAAGCTATAAAAAAGTGTAGCTAGCTTAAAGTCTTATTACCTTTTAAATGTATTCAATTGTTTTATTTAATCTACTTTAAAATAGTTAAGCATTAACTATAAACGAAGAAATTCAAAATGAAAGACTAAATTAAATGAATATAAATTAAATAAATATCCCACAGAAAGCTTATAAATATGACAGTTGTTTAAACAGTGCATAAACTATTTAATAAATGTGTTTGTCAACACAAGGTAGAGTCGCCAGCTAATTTAAACTAATTCTATTTGTTTTGAATTTGAATTAATCTGAATGATTTTGTACCCGTCTGATTTAATTAAGGTATAAATGCCGTGTGATATTCAATATTAAATTCCAAACTAAAAAATGTATCAATTTTAAGAGACGATTTCCTCCTAAATGATTCCAGCTGCAATCTTTCTGCACAAACTGTCTAGATCAGAATTTAAATTGAAGTTTAAGCTACATTTAATGACCAAACTTTAGCTAGAGAATTTTGTGCAACTAATTGAGTTGCAACTGTTTTTGCTGCCAGCTGGAAATTGTCAGTTGCCAATTGGCAATAGGCAATTGGCAATTGGCACTTGGCGTTCAAAGTGTCTGTTTGAGCTGTAGTTTCGATTTTTGACAAGTGTCTTGTTAACAAATGTAATTAAATGTAATTAGCACACCTCTGGCGGTTGAACAGTTCAATTAGAGTGTGCTGAGTGGGGTGCTGGAGGTGCTGTAGGGGCTGCTGGAAGTGGGGCGTGGCTGTTGAGGGGTACTGACATTTGGTTGCTAGAAAATGTACAAGTTGTTGCCGCAGCCGAGAGCAACTTTGGCAGTTGTCGAAGAAGTTAACGTACAAAAAGTATCTGCAAACTGCAACTGCAACTTCTTACTGTAGAAATCGTGACTTTAACCCGCCGATCCGATAAAAGTGGCTAAAAAAAAAGAATAAAAAATGGGAAAAAAGCAAAGCATATAAGAGAAAAATTTACCCACCAGCAGGATATATTTAAGATTGCCCCAAAAGACCACAAAATGTGCGGACGCAGACGTAGACGCAGACCTGGATCTGGTTGTGTCTGTGGATGTGGACTCTGATGCAGACCCAACGATGGCGACTCTCGCAAGCTCCCTGGTGACGATGATGATGATGAGGCACAAAACATTCCCCGGCAGTCTCCAGTCTTCAGTCTCCTGCCTCCAGTCAGTCAGTTAGGCACAAAGGCAGCCTCGCAACCCGGCATCCCGGCATCCCGGCAACCCGGCAACCTGGCAGCCTTGCAGTTGATTAAGCGACCGCTTCGGCGGCGGCCTGGCAAACAAATTTGCATATTTCATTGAGCAGTTCAATCAAATGGAGGACACCAAGCCGGGACTAAAAACAAAACATGGACAAAGGTATTCTGCTGTGGTTGTTGTTGTTGTCGCTGTTGTTCTTGCTGCTGTTGTTGCAACGTGGCAAGATGCAAGCAGTGCGATTAAGTCTGAAATAACTCATTCATACGCAGCCGTGAAGCTGGACAGGATATGGCACCGACAGCAGCAGTCAAGTCACCATTGGCAACATTCAGCATAGCAAGCTCTAGCTCTCTCTCTCTCTCTGTCTCTCTCTCTCTCTCTCTTTCACTATCTTTCCCTCTCTCTCAGTCGCTTATATGTGTGTGTGCCTAATCTGTGGAATGTCATCACTGCTGGCAGCAGCACAGAACAATGGCCATAACCAAATGCAAGTGGAGTTTCAGTCTCTGTCTCAGCTTTAGCCACCGCCTCAGTCGTCGTCTGCGGCAACTGCGACGCTACTGCGACCAGAGTCGCAATTGACAGTTTAAGATGGCGAGATCAGCAGCCATCGCCAGCCAAGATGGCGATGTGCAGCGCATAATTTGCATAAAAGCTCGCCCACTCGCAAGCAAAACTTACAAAAAAAGTACAACAAAATACGGCAAAATATACAAAAAAAAATAAAGAAAAAAGAAATCCAAAACTTAAGTGACTATTTCGCTCTTTCTAGCTTATGGCATCTCTGTCTCGCTGCACACCTTTCTCAGCTGATGAAGCGCACTTAATGCGGGCGGACACTAAGCCACGTGTGAAATTCAATCGCCGTCGCTTCGCTCTCTCTCTCTCTCTTTCACTCCCTCTCTCTGTCAGTCTCTCTCTTTCTCCCTCTGGCCTTCCTGCACACTCGCACTCTTCTCAAATGTCGCTCGCCTGGACACCTCGTTAGGAACTCTTCGCTGACGCTGACGCTGCCGCCGACGCAGACGCCGACTGCCGACCGGTGTGAGGTCTCCAATCCAAATTCTCAATTCTCCATCCCTTTTCCCTATTTCAAACCCAATTTTCAATCCCTATTCCAATCCCAATTCTGGCGCGCTCGTTTTGGTTTCGGTTTTCATATTTTGAGGTTCACCGATGTGTTAACAGGCGGCGGCTGTCGCATATTAGGCGGACCATGACCAGATACCAGATTCCCCCAAACCAAGACGCACACACACACACACACACATACACACATGTGTAGTCCATCGATGGACACGTTCACGTCCCTGACGTCCATTGCGATGTGCCTGACGAATTTCGCAGGCAGCAAACAGCGGTGATGAGCGGGAAGACAGAAGACAACGGAGTGAAGAGTGCAGAGCATGTAGACTGAAGGAGAGAGAGGAGACACTGGCACTGAAGACGCAGCGATAGCAAGTGTCACGTCAAGCACATAAATTAAATGCACAACAACAACAAAAGTGCGGTAAAATATTGAAATTTCACATAAACCGAATAATAAGTGCTCTAGAAATATATGTTCAAAAAAACCTAATTTTAAGCAACATTTTTAATATTTAAATTAAATTTCTTTCTCTTTCGAAACTAAAATTTGATGTTAAGACTTATTTTATGAAGCGCTATTTTATTTTATATAAATTTTAATTTTGTGATTGGTGAAACTTTGGTTTTCTTAAGAATAATTAAACTACTCATTATTGCTTAAAACTATTAAATATTTATATATGTAAGGTAGATTTCTATTATTCATACGATTAACATATAATAACTTCGTCACAAAAATCGTTTATGTCAGCTCTTGTTTCTGTTTAAAATGTTTAATTTTATATCTCATTACCACTTATTTGTAATGAGAAAATTAACTCTTATAATTTCTAGTAAAAAATTCATATTCTGGTCTCTAGAGACCAAATTAACACACAAATTTAATAAAACTTAATTAAAACATGAATTTAAATCGTAATTAAATTAGCGCATTATCTACTTTTAAAAAATTGTATCGATTTGTATCGATAACAAAAAGAAATTAAATCGTTTGGTGTCTGCAACAACTTATTACACAAAAGTCATGATACCCCATATCTGACTGGTATCGAAAAAAGAGGAGCAGCCAAAGAACATGAATAAGCAGTTGATCGCAACGAGCACAAGACAAGATAAGCAGATAATTTTCTAGGCAGCCGCGAACGGCGACCACCGCAGGCAGCCAGCAGATGAGAGAGGCAGGGAAGGAGCGAGAGAGAGGGGTAGTGGAAAAGGGATGCCTCCAAATTGGACCACAGAGGCTGTGCCTGGTACCCTTAGCAGCAACATGATGTTTTACTAACCAAGCGGACACTGGACAGCGGACGATGGACGATGGACAAGAGACAATGGACAGGGGACACGGGGCGAGCGTTGAGCGCAGAGGCTGCTAATAATTTGTGTACGCGACGCCGCCACCGCCACCGCCGCTGCCACCGTCACCACCGCCATCACTGCCACCGCCACCGATGCTGATGTTGATGCTGATGGTGATGCCAATACAGAATGTCGAATGCCGAATGTTGAATGTTGAATCCAGGCTCTAAGTTGCAGGTTCCAAGTCTCAGGCTTAGGAATACACACAATGGTTGCAAGAGGCAGAGGCAGTTTGAGAGGGTTGGCGGAGAGGGAAGAGAGGGGCAAGATGCGGAGGCAACCCATTGTCGTCCTTCGTTTCATGCTAAACGTGTTGTTGCCAAATTGTGAACAAGATTCATTCATGTTTCAACACATTGAGCAACACGAGAGCAGAGACACAGACGCTGAGGATTTTTGTGCCGTTTGTGTCGGTGTCGTTGCCATGGCCATCAACCGTCATCCACATCATCATCATTATCATCATCATCATTATTGTGATCTTCATCATCATCATTGTGTTCGATTGCGTTGCGAGTGCGGCGTGTGAACAGACAATGATGCCGCTGCCAAATGCCACAGACTTGCCCACTTTCCGCACCTCTTCTTGCCTCGGCTTATTCAAATTTGATGTCTGTACTGCGAAATATTTGGACAATTTTGTTGTAGCTGCAGCCTATGCGGCGTATGATTAATGAAATTAATATGAATGTGGACAGACAGTAATTAGGGAATTCGAAACGCTGAAACGCCGAACGCCGAACACCGAAACGCCACACAAAAGTTTTTTCTCTTTCTTTTGGGTTTGAAGAGGGATCTTTCTTTCATTTTGAATTACAAGACACGCACTTAGTCATCGCTCTAAGTCTGCCAAATTGTTAGACATTGAAAAGGAGAGCACTTGAAGGAATCAATGGGATTGCGATTTTCATTCTGTTTTTTTTTTTTTTTTATTCTTTAAAAAAGGATAATGCTTTTAAGTTTTGTGGTGTGCAGAATATCTTAGCAGAATTTCCTGTCATTATTGAATTCATTTTCAACCGCTTTTAGCCTTATAAACCTATGCTTAAGTATAAAGTCAAAGCTTAATAAATCAAGATGACTTCTCGGAAGTGAAGAATTGCACTTAAAGGTAATAAAATTTTAACATTAATTTCAATAAAACTAAACTGTGAAATAGAAAATTTTACAACAAAACTTTTAAAAAAAAATAGTTAAATGTAAACACTCTACATCTGCTAAAAAGCATATATAGTTTATCGTATTTTGTCTGACTAGCTCAATTTTTAGTTTAGTTCAATGGATTTTTTTAAATTTTAATGTGGATTCATGCAAAAGTAATCAGTTGTTTCTATTGTTTTTGTTCGTTTTTGTCATCAACAAATAAGTAAAAAAAAAAGACTGAAACTGGTCCAAATCAATGACTCAAAGCAAGAACGCGTCTCTTAGCAAATATTTGCATATTACGAATTTGCTTTAATATAATTATTTAAAAGGTTGCAAATATGTAATTAAAAAGCAGCTAGAGTATTATAATTTTCACCAAAATCCGTTAATCAGATTGATTTCAGGACAGATATAGTTGACTTAGTCTAGTCTATAATCTAAATGGATTTGATCTTTGACCTGTTTGCTTGTCCCCTCAACAATCCCAGCACCGCTTTGATCAAGTTTCTATACTTTTAAATTAATAAAATTTTTATTATTAATATGGTTTTTTTGATTAGGTGAGTTAAGGCTTATCTGTTCGGTGTTCTAGATTTTGAGCAGTGGCATTTGTAAAGGCGCCCTGAGAAAGCGACATGTAGACATGGTTGGGCTGAGGCCTAACCGGAAATACCCGACATTCCACTAGGCATACCAAGCCAGTTAACAATAAGAACAACAATAAAACTAATAATAAAAACAACAAAATACACACACACATGCACACACACACGCATACAAGTGCTCGCCATGGACATTGCCTGTTTTCATTTATTGTGTGTTCTGAAGATGTTTCTTATTATGAAATTAGACTGAACACAGCCGCAGCACTGAGGGAATAGGGACTAAGGGAGTGCGGGACAAACTGAATGGAAAGCGAGGGGATGGGGGGAGGAGGACTGACGAGGCCACGACGTCGGCGACACTTGGCCAAGAGCTCAATGAATGAAACCGAAATGAGAAATGAATGATATCATGCGCATTGTTAGCTCACACGACAGACATCGTTGCGGCTCGAAAGAGACTAAGTCTCAGGCTAAGACGTAGACGGCGACTGCGACGCAGGCTGAGACTGGGACTGAGACTAAGGCCGAGGTCTGCGGGTCGATCCCATAGCCCAGCAAACGAGATCAAATGCGATAGCGCCACGAAACGAGCCAACAGCCAGCAGCAGCCGCAGTTTTTTAATTCTTTTTTTTTTTTGTCTCCTCTCTCCAATCTCTCTTGTCTTCAGTGCCACTTCTTCAGCTCCTCCCTCTTCAGTCACCAGTTTTGTGTCTCCTGTCGCCTGTTTTCAGAGCAACGTGTTGCTCATTTAGCTGGCAGCCAGCGCGGCCATAATTCAACGCTTTTGATAACTGCGTTAGGAACCGGCAACTGGCGAGCTGGCGAGCTGGCAACTGGCAACTGGCACCCGGCAACGTCACCAGCGGCCCAGGATCGGCGCGCGTCAGCACTTGGATCTTGGAACAAGGGCGTATCGAAAGCAGCGATTCCTCTGCCGAATGTTCGCAAGCACAGTGGCAAAAGCACAATTAAAATCAATTATTAAATGCATTATATATTAAAAATACAAGCTTAATATTTAAATAAAACTAACATCTTTTTCTCAGTCTTAAAAAATGTCATAAGCTTTTTACAGCCAAGTTAAAAGATTGTCAGTTAATGATATAAAACATTTCTAATAAAGTTTATGAAACATTTTTAGTTTTATTATTTTATAACTTTGCAGTAATATTAAGAATTATTTTTTTGGAGACTATGAATGTTTTTTAGCTATATAGCTTATCTCCAAAAATTATTAACTCCAAAGCATTTTACATAAAAACAAATATTTTTATTCCTAACATTATTTTTATTGAAACGTCATAAATTTGTTAAAATTTTAGGTATAATAAATAATGTTTTTTTTTAGCAGAATTAGGAATTACAATTTTAATTTCATGTGCAACAAATTTTATAAAGTTGTGAGTAAATGTTGTAGATTTAATTTAATGGAAGCTGTCATTAAACATTCTTAAAATTAATTAATAAACACAAAATTAAACAAAAAAATTTAAAATATTCAATAAAAATCATTTATTTAATTAATTTGTGCTTAACTATAAAATTTGTATCAAGTGAAAATCAAATCGAATATCTATATTTGTCGGGTTATTTAAAGCAAAAATAAATTTAATTGGAAAGTGAATTCTATATTTGATTAGGTATTTATTGAACATTTGACACATATTTAATTTGATTCAATGGATTGCATTGTTGGCACCACTGTTTATCTGTCTATGGCTCAGTTTTCCCTCTTTCCCCTTTCCCCTATCGTCGCCACCGCCTCTGTTGCTGCTGCTGCTTTGTTGAACAAAATGATTTTGGTGTTTGCCTGGCGATTTGTTGTGTTTGATTTGCTGCCTCGTCGCCGTCTTCCTCGTCGTCAACTTGGTCCCGGTCTTGGATCTTGAACATCGTCCCCGTCGTCGTCGTCGTCGTCGTCGTTGTCGCATTCCTGCGTGCCGCGCGTTTGCATTGTTCACTTTTCGGTTCATTCAAATCCTTTCGGTAAAATTCTTTTGTTTGGTGTCAAGTTTAACAAATATTTGAACGGCCGGCCGGCAGGCAACGGCGTCTGTTGTTTGTCCCATGTTTCTTGCGTGTTGCGCTGCTTGTCATCTTGTTGTACCTGATGTTGTTGCTGCTGCCGCTGCTGCTACTTCCACTACCTTAACTGCTGCTGAGGCTCTTATTGCTAGTACTTCATATGTCATGGGGGCGTATGAGTAATCAGCGTTGCTTGCAATTAGTTAGCCTTAGACAACACATCAGTCGACTCGTTTACTTGTCCTAAGCTAGTCAGCGATTAGCTTTACTTGATTTGCCAAGTGTCGCTGTTCTTGCCAAACATTGTTGTTTTTATTATTGTTATTTTGTTGTGGTTGTTGTTGCCGCTGCTGCTGCTGCTGGCTGGTTGTTTGACTCGCTCCATTGTTGAGTTCTTATCGCGCCGCGAGCTTTTGTTGTGCGAAATATTTTGCACCCCGCGGCGCATCGCGCAAAATGCCACAAGAATTGCATTCAAAAAAGTAAAAAAATAAATAAATAAAACAACTCGAGTTGAGTTGAATCCAAAGCCAACTGCTGTGAAGATTGTCGTTATTTTGGGGCGAGGGTTCAACTAGCTGCAACCAGAACAATAACAACAGCAACCACAGGCACAACAACAACTTCAACGAACAAAATAAAACCGTAATTGTTTGTTTATTATGGCATTGGTCAGAAGAGTTAACTTGTTGTTACTGTTGTTGCTGTTGTTTTTTGTTATCGCGTGTTATTGTTGTTGTTATTATTGTTAAATGCTAAAGTGCTACACAATATTTATATTGGCATTGTCTACACACTTTTATACTCACTGTGCTGACAAAAAATATAGTTGGGACGAAGATATTTTCATACTCTTAAGAAAATTAAAAAAAAAACTTTGTTTTTTAAATATAAATATTTTATTCATTATGCTTAGTAAATTTATTAAAGTTAGTCAAAATTAAAAAAAAAATTAAAGTTTAATTTGTTCTCTAATATTTTTGGAAATAAATAATTATGCGCGTTTGATATGTTGTGCTGAAAATGTTTTAAAATTAAAAACAAAACAATAAAGATTAGTACAGTCTAGCGCGCCCGACCGTGTGATACTCTCTGTTCTTATTCCCGATAATAATGGTAAAATAGGTAAGTTTCTGTCTCGCTTTCACTCATGCATTGGCATTGCGCTTAAATATAAACATTGTTGCTTGTTTTATTTTTTGTTTATGGTCGGATTCCTATGAAACTTTCAGGATAGTTTGATATAATTAATAGTTAAAACAAATTTTAAATAACAATACTGTACGATAAGAACTAATGCCTTTAAAACGGTATGCAAGTTTGAAAAGTTGTTTATTGTTTACCGAAAAAGGGGGCATGGCAGCCAAAAATCTTAAATAGCAATGCATTTATGCAGTCTTTAGGAACACTCGTAGCTAAATTGGTATTACTGAGTGCCATACTTACTGAGATATTCGCCGTCAGACAGTCAGACGGGCAGACGAATACTTTACAGGGACTGAAACGCCTTCTTTTGCCTGTTACATAGATTAGCACAAACTTAATATATCTTGCAGAGAGTATTAAAACTTTTTAAAAATGTTGACATAGTTTTGTTAATTTTTTAGAACTAGATCTAACTATAATAATAAATTTGTGAAATTATTTTATGAGATAATGTGCCCAGTAGAGTATTGAAAAGGTTTTTACAAGACTTTTGCTTACTTTCAGTTTTAATGCGACTAGAAGGAACTTACAGTGTCTTTCAGGCAGATTACCATCGGACTTACACACACACACACACGCACACTCACTACTCACAACCAACAACTCACAACTCGCTACTCACTATTCACATACTCACATACTCAGTGTGCGTTTTCTGACACTTCAATGGGGGCTTACTCCGGGACCAGGTCCGGACCTCGGGTTCCCCTACTCGATGGTGTCGGAGGAGTTGCTGTTGTTGTTGGTAGTTGAGGTTGCCTCATGCTGTGGCGCTATGCTGCGATTATGGCAACGGATTAACTTCCTCTTTTGGTAACTGCTGCTGTTGCTGCTGCTATAGTTGCTGTTATTGTTATTTTTTATTGTTGTTGTTATTGTATGTGCTTACAATAGTGTCGACTTGTTGTTGTGGCCGCTTCAGTTGACACCACCCGCTGCCACTTTGTGCCATGTCCCTTTCTTTTGTTGCCAGCTGATGATTCTGATTGCCGCATAAAACGAGCCACATTATCCACATGACACACATTGTTAATAATACTTACACATATACATGTTTATAAATATACATATAGCAACATTTATTACTAACAATTTGAAGTGTTCAGTGTATTCACATTGCCGTATTAGGCGTGGATTTGATGCTTTCGCTTATCACAAGATTTTAACTATGGTTGCTCCACCTGTGATAAGAAAGCCGTTGAATGTGTCACCTCCTAGACCAGGCGATAGGGGTAAAGTTGACTAAAAAATGCCTAGAATTATGCTATGAACTTAATCTATTCCTAACTTTTTGACAAGACTATAAATAATAGAAACAGAAAAAACGTTTGCAGGAAAGACAGAGTCAAATATAGAAACAAATGAACATTTCACAAGCACATTCCAAAACATATTTAATAATGATGAAGTTTACACTAAGACATTAATTTTATAATTCATTTTAGGTAAACTATAAATTGAAACTTAATAATGAGAGTAGTTTTAATTGATTACTACTTAACTAATTCGATTTAAATTGATTAATTTCATTCCATAATCATTTTCCAAGAGCTAAACCATTTTAAATTAAGTGTTAAATAATATTTAATAACAATGTAGTTTCCAATTAGCAGGAACTACATTTTTTATATAATTTATTAATGGCAGTCCACAACCATTTTCCAAGAGTTGAACTGATAGAGTGTTCAATATAAATTGTGGATGCGATTGTTTCTTTTTATTTGCTATGTGTTCAACTTAAACTGTTTGATCTTTGGCGCAGATTACTTCTGGGAGATTAGGAAGATACAACGAGCACACACACGTACACACACACGTGTATATATGCACATACGCACAACTAAACAATTACAATTCACAGATCAGAATTCACAGTTTCCCTAATCGGAAAATGCTTGCGTTAAAGTCACACACACACACCTACAGCCATACACACACTCAACCATACTCCACAGCGACACTTGATCTTTTTGTGGGTTAAAGATATCGCTATCTTTGTCTTACTGGCCATCATCTTCTGTTCCTTTTGGCCGCAATTTATCACATGCCACTTGTAGTCGGATTTTGATCTAATAAAAACTGTCAAAACGTTTGCAGGATGCTGGGAAAATATTTACACGGCTCACAAAAGCCAGCACACACACACACACACACAGGTAGGAGAAGGAGAGAGCTGATATGAAAGAGAGAGACACAACTGTTTAAGGTAGACAAAGGCAACAGGATCAAGGATGCGATATTCACAGCGGCAGGTCGCTCCTGAGACTTGGGCGGTATGACACATCAGGAATTTAGACATTAAAGGATCTAAGAAACTCTCTCCCTCTCTATCTTTCTTCTCCTCCCACTCTTTCTCTTAGTGACATTGACATTGAAATAGAAATAGCCGTTGTCTGGTTTTTTCCTTGGTTTTTTGGGTGTTCAACTCAGGTTGGTCCGTCTTCGGCTGTCTATTCAAAAAGATGAAAGTGAATTTCACTGGCGAGTGGAGAGAAGGCAAAATAATGCATCGCTCGGTCAATTGAAATGAAATGAAATGAAATGAGAGGCCGTTGGAAAATCGAGACAACTTGAGACATGACGAGTCGAGACAAGACAAGACGAGTTGTGACGCGCTTAAACAAGGCGCTTGGCTAGATTCTGTTCCTCTTTCTGTTTCTTTTTTTGACTTTAGCTCGGACTTCGAATTGGACTCCCGACACTGACTCTGACACCGTCTTCGACTCCGACTTCGAGTCTAGTTCTGGGCGGCCCATGCACGTTTAGCTATTTTTATGGAGTTCCAAGGAATTATCGCTCACTCCGTTTCGTTCTCTCAATCTCCGAAACGTTTCTATTAACACATTGTTGGACGGGGCAAAGAGTTTTTTTTCTTCTCCTGTATTCTCATAATAGTATTTATAATTCTTTTACTTTACTTTTTTTTTCCCATTTTTTGTTTTGTTTCTTTTTTTATTTTTATTCTTTTCATTACTTTTTTTTCTAGTTTGCCGACAAGTTTGCCGCTGGGAAAACTGAATCAGTGTCAACGCCAACTCCGACGTCGATGCTGATGCCGATGCCGACACCGACGACAAAAAAGTGTCCCTTTAATACAGTTATAAACTAAAAGGATGTGCACTTGAATGCCATGACGTGCCTTGATATAATGATAACAATTTGAAACTGAGTAGCATTTCCTGTGATCTCGTTTTTCAATGTCAGTGACTCGCGAATGCCCCCGAAATTAAACGGAAATAAAAAAAATATAAATATATATAGACAGCGTTAAATGTTGCCCATAAACCTAAATAAAAACCCGTAAAAAATAAAAAAGAAAAGCAAAATAAACCCTGGAACTCTCAAACGGAAACAACAAAAAAAAAAAAAAAGAAAAGAAAATAAACGAAGAGAAACTGAGACAAAATTGGCTTTAGTCTGACCTTGTCGTCGGCTCATTGCCGATATTCAAAAGAGATTTACCGAAAGGTTTAAGGTATTCAAAATTCTTTAGCCATTGACGTTGCAACCATTAAATGTTGCTAAATTTGTGATTTATAGGCGATATGTGATTACGACCCATCATCTACTTATAGGTAGCTCTCTCAGTCTCTCAGTCTCTTTCTCCTCTATAATAACGCTTTTAAATATTTATGCATAAACATTTGTCAGGGTATTGACACTGTCTTTAGATCTAAAGCGCAAAACCAACTAATCTCCCCCTTTTTTTTGGTTAACAGCATCATGATATAACCAACATCCAAATTTAAATTAATTTTCACAATCTTTTTATATTTTTCTTTATTGTGTGATTGATTGATGAAGCTTAGCTTCAGTTTTGTACATTCACAGCACAGAAATGCAGCAAGTTTAACTGAACTGAATGATGTTTAAGACCACCAAGTCGGTAGAACTTTAGTTATATGCTCAAATATTTTTGCACATTTTAACTTTTTTTGAATATAAGAAAAGCATAAAAAGCCAAAAATAATCATTCAGAGTAAGATATAAATTAAATTTAATTCACACATTTTACATAAATTAAATAAATCTGCTTTTGTTTGCTCTTTCTAGACATTTATATCAGTAAACGCGAGTTCGGTTTATCAGCTATTTAAAATTCTCAACTGGTTTGAGAGCTGCAATTTGACATTGCGTCAATAAAAACTTCTTGTATTAAGTCCAGTTTTCAAAATAAAACATTTCAATCAATTATTGTTATCTTTTTCTATAACTTCAACAAAATTAGTTTTTTTTTAAAATTGCATATTAGGTATTGTCCATCGAAATTCGTATAGCATGTTTGATCATTACACTATTTTACTAATTTTGTACTAAATTTGTAGCACATCACAATTTTTTTCAAGTGTAGACTAGTTGTTGGAGTAAGGATATGCAGCAGAAGGATGATCTAAGGAAGTTCGACACAGGAGCGTGGGCGTGGTCCGAATATTGCCAGCTGCTCGTTGAGCCGTCCTAAGAAGCTTCTAAAAAGGGCACACAGCTCGAAAGCTCCGCTTGATCTTTTGGGCCAAGTCTGCCCTTGTTATTGTTATGAATAAGTTAATAACACGGCGGAAGGTGGCCTTTGTCGTGTCTCAGCTTTAGCTCCTCTTCGTACCCGCAGTGCGGGGCAGTGCTTATTAAATGATTGAAGCCTTTTGTGGCGAGCCGAGAGTCGCTTTTTACTTTTTTTTTTGTCGGTCAGCTATAAAAAAGGTGGAAACTTATTTTTTTTTTTTTGCCTTTTGCAACGTCGACGGCGACCACCATCAATAACTGAGCACAACGAGCTGCGTACCTGGACATAACGGACGGACTGACAGACAGACAGACAAGCCAAGCACAATATTTATGATTTGTTAAGCAAGCGGCAGTCAAACGTGCGAAAGGATAATCACAAGCGCCTGCTGGAACGCCCCCCTCAACCAGCAGCCACAAACAAAAACAGAGACAGAGTCGTGGTCTTGGCCAGAGTCTTAGCCAGAGTCAAAACTACAGCCAATAACTGGCTTCGTTCCACACTCCAATCTTACACACACATCTCCACACATACAGACACCTCTCGCCCCCTCCGAAAGCCTTTTTCTTTGGGCCTCTCAGATGCAGCGTCGTGTGTGAGACATTTCCAAATTGAGTCAATGACTTTTATTTTTATGGTCACACTGCTGGAGTCTACTCATGACTATATGCATATGGGATATAGCCACAGATGTGCTGAATCCAGGCCAGCAGGAGTCAATACAATGGCAAATTGATGGTAACTCCTCCTGATCTTAGAGTCAAATAAATATACGGAACGGCGCTGCGTTTTATAGCAATGCGAATTGAGCTATTAGCAAAGTCTAAGCCAAAACAGTCAAGCAACAGCAACAGATAGAGCACCATTAAAAAGGGTTATCAGATGTATCAGTAACATAATCACAGCTTTAGCAAAATGGACATCAAATTTGTTCAATTTTGTTATTGAACATTTACAAAGTTATCAAATCAAAATTACAGCTTGGCTCATTTGTTTATTCATAGCTAAGTATTTTTAAGTGCATAGGAATTTTGCTGCAAATAAGTAATTATTTTTATTGAATATTTCAGTCTGTAAACCCAAATTATTATTGGACTCAAGACCACCAGCAACGATGGCTCCGATGGCTTGCAACTTTTTTGAAATCCCGCCCGAACTGTGGGCGTTAAACGGCAACAACAACAGCAGCAACACCAACAACAATTGACAAGGATCAAGACATTGAAAATCAATGATGATCGCTACACTTATAAGCAGCGGCAATCGACATCAATTATGCACTTCAAAATTGTACAAATCATTTTATTGTTGTTGTTACTGGTGTTGTGTTTGTTGTTGTAGCAGTTGTTGTTGGCAGCAGCTGTCAAGGCAGCTGCCAAGAGGTAAAGATTCAGGCTCGAGCCTTGGTAGCAGCAGGATTAGCAGATGAATAGAAACAGTTAACAGATAAACGAGAGGCAGACAAAGAAAATGAGCAAGGAATTGAACGAAAGAGAGTGGTTTATGTGTCTGTCTCTGTCTCTGTCCAATTGTGATGTGAATTTCGTAGACGGAATTTAAATAAGAAACGATTTTGTTATCAGTGACCAGGTTGACTTTTGGCACATTGCAGAAGTTGTTGCTGTTTATTGGTTGCTGCTTGATTGCATAGCCGGCAGAACATTAAGGATTAGGGATCGGAGTTCGCTGATCACTGATCATCGAATGGGAATGGAGATGGGAATGGGAATGGGAAGAGCAGTAAAAACGTTAACAAGCTGCGTAGCGCCGTCGGCGGCGTTAATGTCCAAATTGGCGCAGGCGAACGTGTTTCTTAATGAAACAAAGCTTGAATTTTAAATGAGCTTCATAAAGAACAATGAAAATGCAGGCAGCAGCAGCAGCAGCAATAACAACAAAAACGAATCAAAGGCTGATACAACAA
This sequence comes from Drosophila parthenogenetica, assembly GCA_035047505.1. NCBI lineage: Eukaryota > Metazoa > Arthropoda > Insecta > Diptera > Drosophilidae > Drosophila > Drosophila parthenogenetica. Next base: position 2,071,019 of record JAWNPM010000174.1, read on the forward strand.
ACCGACGGACAGACAGACGGACAGACGGACGGACGCCCCAAACTGAGAGGAGCGAGAAAAAATACAAAATGTAAAAAAATAAAATAAAAGCGCAAAAATGTAAAATAAACAATAAACACAACTCCCCAACTTTGTCCCGCGATCAGCGACCATCTACATATCCCTGTATACCCTACCAATAGCAGCCCCACACTGCCTACCATCCCATCCCCCGTCTGCCCCTCGTGAAGCTCTCCTAACTTCGAGTCTGTCAAATGTGCGCGAAACGTGCATCGCAATCGTTGCAGGAAGACGAAACCGCAACAATGCCGGTGTGGCACCAACAACAACAACAAGATTAAATGAGAGCGGAAACAGGAGAACGCACTTTAAATACTCTTAAATGAATATACTAAAAACTTACTAGCTTGAAATATATTTTAATAAGCTAAGTTTTTAAGAGAACTTTATTTAATATCTGATAGAACTATTCTTAACTTTTATTTTAAGTAACTTTCACACAAAACTCGTCTGTATTTAATTAAAAAAGAGAATTTAGGTATTAGTTTAATATGAATAAATACATAAATAAAACTAAACTTTGGAGTGCGTTAACAACTGACAAATAGACGGACTTTCTTTTAACATTTTGTGGCTTGGGCTCTTATAGACTCGAAGATCGAGGTGTTAATTAAGACACATGAACAGACAGACAGACAGACAAAAAGACAGACAGACATCGCCCTATCAACTCGGCAGTTGTTGCTGATCAAGAATGTATATGCTTTATGAGATCGGGAAAGCCTCCTTCTGCCTGTTACGTACATTTCTAATCTTTTTTTGAGTACGGGGTCTACAATTTAGTGAACTTCTTATTGCAAGACTTGTTTATTATGTCTATATTAAATGTAAAATTAATTTAAGTTTAAGAAATGATTACAATGAATTGGAAAAACATAAAAATAAACAAAAAGAAATAAAAAATCAGAAATATTATAATCAAATGAATAAGAAAACAAGTAAGAAAGGCTACAGTCGAGCGAGCCAGCTGTAAAAGACCACGTACTCCTTCTAGTGCGAATTTTTCTATATAATTGTATAATTTTCGACCGATTCGTCCTATAGGAGTTATAGACTATAGTTGTCCGATCCGGTTCAAACTTGTTGGAGATAGTTATAATGGTACCGTTCACATAATATTTAGTCACGATAGCTCAACTAATGCTGCATGTCACCATACGAATGACCCATTTTCGACCGATTTTTGTAATGGTACCATACACGTACTGTGTGATGTCGGTCACGATAGCTTCGATAGTGTGCAAGTTGTAGTGTAATGAAAATAGTTTTTTATAATTTGGAGGGGGCGGTGGGTGGCGTGTCAAAAATTTGCAATAAACTTAACCTGCCTGACATATAGACGGACTTTCATTCCAGATTTGGTAGCTCTAGCTTTTGTAGTTTAAAAGATCCAGTTGTTTGTACGGACGGACGGACAGACAGACGGACAGATGGTAATTGTTATATCGTCTCGACTGTTGATGCTGATCAAGAATATATATACTTATTTCTACCTGTTACACACATTTCGCTTCTGACAAACCTAATAGACCCCTCTACTCTTTTGTATATATGTGTATGAACATATTCCCCGTCATCTGCGAAATATTAAGAATCTTTCGTCATGTCAGTAAAAATCGCATTCCAAACGTCTGATAAAGCGATGAAACTCTTCGTGAGCGTATAAATTGATAATCATATGGACGGGATGTAAAAGTTGCCGTCGCGGCTTAAAGGATCACAAATGATTTTGCGGTCAAAGATGAAATGAAAGGCGAACTCGGTGCGAGAAGGCGTGTGTTGTGGCCGAGGGAGGGGCGAATGGCGAATGGCCAGAGAAAGGGAGGGGGTGTGCGGGGTGGGTATTTTATTTTGAAACTTTTCGGTCTCTTGACTTTTGGCTGTGGTCGCTGATTTCTTGTCTCTGGTGCTGGCCATAATTGGTGCTCATCTTAATGGCATTAAAATTGCATTATCGCTGTATTTATTGAAACGGTTTGTTTTAACAAGATTAACTTGAAGATACCGCCAAGCGAAGCAACAACCAACGAGACAGGCCCCAAAATGATTAACAGCAAAAGCCGACGAGCAACAAGAAACATCAACAACGCAGCAACAACAAAGCAAAGAACAACAACAACAGCAACAACAAAAACAAAATGAGCCGAAAACCGCGTTAAATGTGATGCTGATTTGTTATTGTTGTTTTTATTGTTGCTGTTGTTGTTGTTGTTGTTGTTGTTTCTTGATTGGCACGCCATTTATTGTTGTTGCTGTTTGTTGTTGGCGTGGTCGTAAAAATGTTTATAACATAATTTCATATCATTTAATTTAGATGATTAGATTCAATATGCCGACCATTTATATATTCACAGCAGCCGAAAGTAGCTAGCAGATACATTTGTATCTGGAAGTCATGACGACGATATCTCTAAATCCATTTATCAAAGGCGCGCGCGCTTAGCGCAGCAAACAGCTTGAAGTTTGGCGACGGCAACGTCGCAGTCGCAGTCGCAGTCGCCGTCGTCAGCGTTGGCGTTGCCGTTTCCGTTAACGGCGGTAGCGATCGTTGACCATATTGTTGTGGTTATTGTTGTTGCGGCCTTTTGTTGTTTTGAAATTGATTAACCTATTGGAGCTTTAAAACGTTTGCATTCACACACTGCAACAATAAAACACATCACAATGGCGAATTGAACATAATTAATGCAAATAACGAATTGTCCCCACAAAACATATATATGTATCTACTCTACTTAGACTAAATTTCATTACTGTAGAATCGAATGAGTCATGCTGTAAAGTGTAAATATAGCAGGTAACTTACTGAAACTAGTCTACAGAACCGGCTTCAAAAAAAATACCGTATTTATTTTGGGGCAATCATAAACTTAATAAATATTCATAATCAATAATTTTTGACGCGTAAACCCCAAAAGACTTACAACTTAATTGATAAGTAAACTGCATATTTACTTTTTGTATTAAAACCGTATTGCCGGACTTAAATTGTAAGATATTGGAAAGATAATTAAATGAATCTTTATTTAATTGATAATATTATAATAATTATTATAAAATATTAATGACGTCCGCAGCAATTTATGCTGAGAAGTTTAGTTTCCACCAACCAAAACTTTCTTTCTTATGACGTCTTGTGTATTAAAAAGTTGTTTTTGTTTTTTTTTTTTTTTTTTGCCGGTTTTAATTTAGGTAAATAGATTGTTAATTTATGCATGTCATATTTTAGCATTATTAACTTAAGTGGAACTTAAATGACTAAAGCATTGAATATGCTAATCTGCCATTCATAAAACGGCACGTGTAAAACACGTTTAATTCAGTGAAATAAAAGTTAGGCATAAAAATAGATGCTATTAAAATAGCATGCGTGAGACTGAATTATTTAATATTTTATACGTAAACTATGCTGGAATTTTAATGTGAAACAATTGTCCTATTATTACGTGTAATACTTGCAATTTTATAGACTTTAAAAAAACATCGCTTAAATCTTCTCAAATATGTTGTTATTAAAATTACCAAAAATTCAAATTCGAGTAGTTAAAAAAATATAATATTTATACTATTATTAACAAACTACTTATATCAGTAGGAACTTAACATTTTAAAGACTTTCCTACTTATTACTCATCGTTTTTGAAATTTTGGGTAGCTTCCTGCCCGCATTGAGAAGAACTAACTTCAGAAGATGATGCGTTTTTGCATTCTAAGAAATTAATTGGCCACTAAGTCACTTGGAGCACTTCCTTTTCATTTTTTTTTTGCTCGGAGGATAAGATGCTATGATCGAAAAATTCATTGATGATCGAATCGCAGACCAAATACCGAATGGCCTTTAGACAAAATGTGCCGCGTTCAGCCATTTCCAAGAAGCGCCCATAATTATTATTTATGCATACAAATTAAACGGTGCGAAATGTATTAACGAAAATCCGCTCAAACAGTTTATTTATGGCATTTCAAAGCCCGTTCTCATTTGTTAAGCACTGACGTTCGCTGATATTTCACCAGTCCGCGAAACCTACCAAAAAAAAGAAGTGTGTTAGCTGACCAAATTTGGTAAAAGGGGAGGCAGATTGCCAAAAAAAAAAAAAAAACTACAACAAAAAGAGGAAAGAAAAAAAACCTGCTGAAGTTGTTGGGACATTTCACTTTCGTTTCTTTTGATAATCGTTTTATGATTTTTTGCTTTAATAATTCCTGCGACGCGTTAAGTTTAGAAATTTGAAAAAAAATCTCGGGATAATTAATGATTTGTTAAAAAAAGAAAGAAAATAAAAATTGAAGAAATATGTTAATTTGGGCATGTTTGTCAAGTGATATGAACGTCATAGTTGATACACAAACAAAAAAAAAAGCATTTAATTTAAATATACGTAAGCTCAATTTAATTATACTATTTAGTATTGAGTATTTAGTATATGATTTGCAAATGACGCACGAATAAAAATTAACTGCTCAATAAATTGCATTTTGATATCGAGGAGTAGATCTTTTGTCTTTTGGCATTTACCTTTTGGCATTTCGCATTATGGCATTTGCAATCGCTTTTCGCTCAATTAATGTCATTAAACATTAATACTAGATCATAAATTAAATGTCAAATGAGTTAATTAAACAATAGACGAGCCCTCTCACTCTCTTTCTCTGTCCATCTTACTTGTACTACGAAGGTGTGTTTGTCTATGCCGTTCAGTGATAAGAGATATCTCTGCATGCGTACATCGTACTCAACGGACTCAACGGTTGCATAAACTTGCCACCTGGTGCTGAATAGTAATGTATCTGTATCTCCTTATCTACCTGTGTGTGTGTGTAACTATAAGTACTCTGATGAGTCAGTCGTAGGCCGGTGGTTGCCCCGCTTAGCGACACAGTAAAATTTGCAACCAGATTACGGTCTGTTCAGTTAATTTCCACAACAACAACAACAGCTACAGCAACAGCAACAACTGGCAGTCGCGTGCCTTGACGTCATTGCCAATTAATCAAAGGTCGTGATTCTGTTGAAATTCACTTGGGGAGTACTCGTTATTTCATAGCGTTACCGACAAGCTTATTCATGCCTCAACAACACATACACTCATACACTTCGATTGCTTTTTCTAACTACTTTTAGAAATCCCACGGGCTTTCCGAAAATTATAAGAATTTGCACTTTTGAATACCTCGCTGCTTAAAGGCAGTTGGGTATGCTCACAACAACCAATAAACCAATTACAACTTTTCAGGCGACTACAAATTTAACAAATTAAATTCTATATATATAAATTCTGATTTGTTGTAAATCAAATAAGTTATAATAATATTTGCTCACTGTTTACAGAGTATGTTTGCGTTGTGCACAGTCTGCTTTGCATTTCCAGTTCGAGCTTATTAAGTCTATAATTGAGAGGTTGTGAAATACTGGTGGGTTTTACAGATCTTACATAAATATCAATTACTTAATAGACGTTCACTCGATTTCAAACTAGTAGCGTTTGTCATGACACTTGGTACTTTTTGTTGCGCTAGGTTAGGATTTTCCACAAGTTAGTCAAAAGCTTTTTAGTGAACGAGTGCATGTTCAAACATGATTTTGAGTACAAGTATGAGTGCGAATGTTTTGAGTTTCGAGTGCGATTATCGACGCCGCGATTGTGCGTGCGGGTGAGGGTGGTTGTGCGAGTGTAAGTGTGTGTGGCGTGTGTGTGGCGTGTGGGTAGCGTGTGTATGTATGCAAGGTGATTCGATCATATTGTATGTTTATTCGCACAACTTGTTTGAGTTTGATTAAAGCAACGTTGTGAAATAATATTAGTATGTTTGTACAAAAGTTGAATCTGCAAAACTTTTTCGTACCAATTGATAAAGAGTAAAAAGCATTTGGCACAGAGAACTATTGTGCTAAGTATTGGCCAGCTTATCTACAAATATGAAAAAAAAAGAAGCTGTTGCCAAATTAAATTTGCAAACGTGTAAACTGTCAAACAATGAGTGCTGACAGTGTCAGATACGAGTTTGATAGCTTTAATAAACATTTTAGATATTGTATGTTTTATGGAAAGTTTTTGAAGCCATCTCATAAATTTTTATTTTTTTATATGCATAATTTTATTTGAGCTAACATTAAAGGAAAACATTAAAATTTCCTTCGATTGTTAAAGAATAATTTAGTTTTTTTTTCGTTAGCATATTTAAGTAATAGATAATGATCTTTAATAATTATACAATGTAATCGTTATGCATAACGTAAAATTGTCAAAATTTTAAGCTGTATGTTTGCGTTTTTATTGCGTTTTAAATATATTGTTAAGTAATTTTTGATTAAGATAAATATATTTGTATATCGTTACTCAAATTTGTTCAGCTTTTCTCAAATAAATAAACAAATTTAGAGTCATTGTGAGAATCTTTGTTTTTTAATCATTTAATTTAACCGATTAAATTTCATTGTTATAATTAAATGAGAGTCTAAAGCTGAGTTTATCTTTTATTTACTTGAAATTAAAGCTGGATAAGATTTAATTGTTAAATATAAATCTTTTTAAAAAACAGAGAATAAATTTAAATTTGATGTTTTATTGTTTCATTTGAAAGCAAGTTAAAATGGTTATAGTCAAGCAAGGCGACTGTAAAAGACCCCGTACTCCTTTTTGGGCGTATTTTTCCGCTTTGTCGTATTGGAGCTATAGGCTATAGTTATCCGATCCGGATCAAACTTGTCGATTTGTCGTATTAGAGCTATAGCTATAGTTATTCGATCCGGGTCAAACTTGGTGAGTATAGTTACAATGGTACCATTCACATAATGTATGAATTACGTCCCAAAAGCTCTAATTGTGTACAAGTTATAATCAAACAGTTTCTGACAAAGCTAATACCCCCTTATTTTTTTTAGAGTACAGGGTCTAAAAGTCGCTTAGAAATCATATGTTAAATACATTTAAAAACTTTGAAGCTTCTTTTAATATTTTAACAACATTGGCAAAATAAGTAATGGAAATCAACGTTCTTTCATAATAATTTAATTTCAGAACTCGTATTGGACTTACAAATAGTATTACCCACTTTCCATTGAAAGCTTTATTTCATGGCACTGAATTAATTAAATGTATTGAAACTTGTTAACAATAAATTACTGTGATAGGCTGCCAATATATCTGTTGATCTTACGTCAAATATAATGGATGACTTCTGTTGATAATATTATTGGCAGATATTGTGAAATAGTATTCCAGATTTGTATAAATATGTATATACTTTAGTTAACATATTTTTGTTATTAACTGATTAATAATTAACAAATATAAATTATTACAAATTATCTGTAAATCTTGTATGACTAAATTTGTGAGCTTTAGCTTTGATTGATTTCTGTGGGTGTTAAAAATTAAATTATGTGAGACAGTCTAATAAATAACTGTAAACTCTGTTGTTGTTAACTTTATTAACTAGTTTTTATTTTTGGTTCAGTTTTGTTGGGTGTCAAATAATTTAATTTTCTTAATTCTCATGTCTGTCAGTTCGTTCAAAGCTATAAAAGGAACAACAACAACAACAACAAAGTTGAATCAGTGAGTCAAATTTTTTTATGATGAGTCTCAGTTCGACTGCGATCAACGTCGGCTAATCAATTGAAATTTTATTTCTGGTTATACTTGAGGGCAACTTTGTTGCCAACCAGCAGACAGACACTGTTGTTGTTGTGGTTGTTTTTGTTGGGGTTGCTGTTGTTGTTCATTCATGCGTTGGAAGCTGTTGTTGCCACCGCTGCTGCTGCTGCTGCTGCTGCTGCTGCTGCTGCTGCTGCTACGCTGGCTGCCCCACGTCGGCAATTTTAGGAGCATTTTTGTAGGTCAGGTTGGTAACATCAGTGACGTCAGAGCATCTTCATTTTTGATTTGGTCTTGAAATTGGAATTGGTTATGGTTATGGTTATGCTCTGGGATCTGAACTTGTCTCACTCTTTCTCTTGCTCTGTTTCTTTTACTTTTCTGTGGCGTCATCAAAATTGTATGTGACGCATGTTTCGGATTTGTATTTGTTATTATTATTATTGTTTTTGCTGTTGTCTTTTCGCGTGGGTCGTTGTAGCTCTAATTGGGTTATTAGGAAATGATTTGCTGCGACTGCGACGACGACGACGACGACGCGACATTTGTTATATTTTTAGCTTCTGCCATGGTTTTAATTAGGCAATCCGTGGCAGGTGATTAACACGGCTCGCTGGTCGTTTATTGATCTACACGCTTGTAACTTGCCACCTACATTAAATTTAATGTGTTATATGTGGAGCCCATCGATGCCTTATCGCTGGATTCTGATTCATACCTGATAACTGATAAGACGACAGAGCAGCAGAAGCAGCAGACGCCTGACGTTGACTAATTGATTAATTTTGATAAACCCCCACATACGACCCATCCCCTACACCCATCCCCCACACAGCCCCTGGAGATTGAGCTGCACTCACAGCACTTGTCTGAAGCTTATCACTTCATTTGATCCCTTTCTATCACTTTACTTCTCATACTTCTTTCTACCTCTTTTTAACCCTCTAACTCTCGCTGTTCTTCTTCAAGTCTTCCGCTCTGTCACTATTTTTCTTAATTTCTCTCGAACACCCCCTTTCTTTTTAATCTCTTTCTTCAGTCCCAATTTCTGCTTCTGAACTCCTCCCCTACCCTGTACATATCCCTTTAACTAATACACTCGCCATTTCTTTTTCTTACCTTTTTCTTTGCCCCTCTCTTTCTTTCTCTACGCCTCTTTTCTAATCTCATTCTCCTTTGCTTCTCCCAAACCCACTCTTTCACTTTCTCTCTTTTCTTAATCCTCCCATCGTTCTGTCCTTCCTTTTGACTAATCCCACTGCCCTCCCGTATCCTGTCCCTTTTTCTCCCAATATTCTTCTTCCCATTTCCCTTCATATTCTTTCCCCTACTCCTTTCTCTTTCTTTTCTTATATAAAGTGCATTGTGTCATTGGCATGTGTCATCGCTTGTCGTCATGTGGGGGCTCAATTATGCGTGGACACAGATTCTTCATCTCGTTCTCCTTCTACGTCTCCATTTTCCTCAGTCTACATATCTGCCATATCCATATCCATATCCAACTCCTACTCCGACTTCTTTAGCATATGCAATTCCATGTGCTGCCTGCATAATGGGATTGAAATGTTCTTTATATTGGCATAAAAATGACACCTATATTTCTTCTTTTGTTTTTGTTATTTTTGTTTTCAATTTTAAACTTAAGTAATAATTAAATTTTTCATAAATTTTCTCATTTGAAAAGTTTTCTCTATTTCAAACAATATTTTTAATAATTAACAGAAAAATTGTAATTTTAAAAGGCTAATATTTAAAATTAAAATTTGATTTATTAAAATAAACTCTTATTCTACTTAACACTACTCGTCCCAAGTTTAATGACAAAATTAAAACTTTCTTAGTAAATTAAATTATAAATATTTTTGGTTGCTTTTCTTCATTGCTCATTTAATTTCAAAAACTGCTGTAAAAAACTAGCAGTGATTGACGTATATTAAATGTCATAAAACTCGCTTTTTTTCCCATAGTACTCTGTGAAGTTCAAGAACCTTTTGTTGGCTTCAAAACAAATGCAACTAATACTCGTACTACATTCAGTTCGAATCCGAATTCGAGTCCGAGACCGAGGCCGGGGCCGAGTCCGAGTCGGAGTCTAAGTCCGAGTCCGACTTGTAGTTGGCTATTCAGTTCTGGCTGTATCAAATTTGTTTAATTGTCTGAACGTTGCCGGCATCTTGCTCCTCTTTATCCTCTGCTTCTTCTTCTTCACCAGTTGTTGTTGTTGTAGTGATTTTAGCCTTCCGTCTCTTCAGACATGGATTCTTCAACATTGTAAGCGCTTTTGCTGCGTTGGCAGCTTGTCAACTTCTCTGCACCTTCTGCATCTGTCGCGCCTCCTCTGCTGCAGCTCCCTGTTAGTCCCTCTGTTATCCCCCCAGCTGCTGGTACTCCTCCTGCTGCAGCTGGATGGATGCCTGCATGGTTGTTGTTCCAGTTCTTGTGCTCCATTTGTTGTGCAAGTTGTTTGCGCTGTAAATCGATACATTTGTTCTGGCTACTTACAACACAGTCCACACACAGTCTCGTCTGTCCAAAAGACGAGCAACAACATGTTGTTGTTGTTGTTGTTGTTGCTGTTGTTGTTATTGTTGTGACTCTTCATTTGGCTCACGAATGTGCGGTTGACGTGATTTTTGTGCGGCTTTGACGGTGGCCATTGCACACAACCAAAGTTGGACCTAAACAACAGCTTCTGGCACACACAAACACACACGAACACACACACACACTCATGCACATACAGACATGTCGCTGCGAGGGCAGTTCGTTGAATTGTCGCAAATATGTGAGTGCATTTATTCATCATTTAACGTGGCAATTTTGCACATTCTACAAGAAATTCATACATTCATTAGTTGACCAAGTTGTAATTAAGTTGTGGCTGGAATGAAGCTGATAGCCGTGGTATAGTTTGTGGATCAGTTTACAATCCGTTCAATACGATAAAGTGCAACTTGTTGGAAACGCTCGACGTTAGACCTGTTCTATTTACCCGCTTAAGCAGATCATTAGCCTTATTACATTGCCACATCAAATTACGACAAGAAACTGCAGCTGCAAACGCCTGTGAGGAATAAGAAAAAAAAAAAAAATACAAATTAAAATTAAAAGAAAAAAAAGAAATATGGAAAAACTTTGGGAAGCTAAAGATTTGATACCCTGTAGAAAGTATTTATCGAATCATTTTTTAAACCTTCGTTACATAAAAATATTTGGAAAACTATCTATTGTTTTTGAAAGCAACTCTATGGTAACTCTATATTTTAGTTATTTGATTTACTCAAATTTATTAAGAAATAATTTTCATTTTATAAGATAAGTAAGTGTTTGCTAAAATAACTGAACTAAGTTTGTATAGAAACTTAAACTGATGGGTAGATCAGACTATAGTAACCCAGAATGTGATTACATGTATTAATATGGGGTCCTACAAAGTGAATGACATATTTAAAACAGCCTCAGTAAGTGTATAAATGACAACTGGGCAGTGTCCAAGGAAACGGTGAATAGAGCGACAACAACAACAACAACTGTGGGAGCCAGACGATGGCAATGGTCAGACTTAGACTTATAGACTTATGGACCATGGCCACAATGAACCCGAATCCGAACCAGAAACTGAACCCGAACCTCATCGTAGGCGGTTGTACTTGTTGTTGTTCTTGTTGTTGTTACTGATCATGTTGTTGTTGTATTTGCTGCTGAGGCAAACAGTTTCCCTAGAGAAAATCAGTTGCCGCCCAGCAGTCTCCAGTCTACAGACTACAGCACTCAGTTCCAGTCCCCATTCCCCAGTCCCAATTCCCCAGTCGCCAGTCTTCACACCCGCGCTCTGATTTCTGGGTCATATTTTGCCCAACTTGAAGTGCCAATTTGAGTGCCAGAGTGACATTTGAAGCCGCCGACGTCGTTGTCGTTGTTGTCGTTGCAACTACAAAAAAAAAAAAAACGCAACAAAAAGTCAAAGAAAAATAAATGGAAAGAAAAACGCCATGCAAGTCAAGGCACAGGCAAGAGCACAAACACACACATACACACACAATCACAGGCAAGACATGGTCAGGTTGTTTTAACAACAATCTAGAGACGATGGTTGGTTTTTATGACCCGCCGTTGTAGCCGCATATATGTAAATCAACTGGATGCGTATAGTGCAGAGCGTAGAGAGTGTTTTGGGAGGTACACTGCAAAAAGTAATGAAGATCACTACTCGGAAAAGAAACTATGCTCTTAGAATAGTAAATAGCAATAGTAAATAGACAACAAGATACTACATGAACTGTATGAATATTTTATAACACAAAAAAAGTGTTTTCAAAAAAAAAAAGAAACAAATAAAATAAGGTTTAAATTTTATTTATTTAATTTACTTTATAATTCGATTTAAAAGCCATAGTCAAACCAAAGCTCTATTTGCAGATCGTAGTTATTTTGAAAAGTGTATACACTATAATGCATGTATGTGCATGTTTGCATATCTGCAGTGTATATATTGTATGTGGTATACTATATTTGTGTACTGCATTTAGCCAGCAAGCGTCTGTCTGGTCGTGTACGTGTACGTGAAGAATCTTGAATTGCAATTTCAATAACGAGACACGAAACACTTTCAAGTCAACGCTGCAAGCCGATGCCACTTGCACTTGAAGGCAAAACCCGAAAGCAAACACAAAAAGTAACTAACAACAATATAAATAAGCTAAACAAATAAAAAAAACTCTAACAAACAATTATTTGGTCAAAGCTGTGGGATTTTTTGCCTTGATTGGCTTTTATGGTAATTAGTCTATAATAAATTGGCTTAAGTTTATTTTAAGACACACAGAAGATTAGAAAAACAATAAATGAATCCCTAGAAAATGTAGCAGAAAGAGTCTAAAGTTATATAGATTATATTTATTTAATTATTAAACTTAGTCTATATATCAAATTATTGATCTGTTATAATGTAATCGATTGAAAATATAGTAAAATCAATCCATCATTGATTTTCAATATAATAAACTTAAAAGTTAAAGTTATTAAATAATAGTTGGTACTTGAAGATATTTAATTATTTATATATTAATATTAAATAATAGTGACTAGTTTTTCAAACAAATTTTCTCTATACCTGATTTATCGTATAAATATTTATATGACTGAAACATTTCTCTTCATAAATGCATAAACTAGTTGAGACTCAAATTAATTTATTTCACACTTAAAACTATGTTTAAATTTAACTACTTTTGAGTACTAAGTGGACAGATAAAACAATTTTCCCCATTCTGGATTTATTAAATAAAAAAGAACGTGACTTCATTAATTTGTAGAAATAGTAAATTACGCAATTAAACAAGAAATTATTGATTTTCATTTTCCATATTGCAATATTTATATGGAACAAACAAAAATTTTGTTTTGCAAATTTTAATTTTTATTACTGACTTCTTTAAAAGTCTTTATACGAATTGACATTTAAGACGGATTAATTAAGAAACGAATAAACAAATGTTTGTCGTTAGTTGTTAAGTTAATTACTCGAGTTAAAAAAGACTAAAATTTATCATAATCAGGTTTAATTATTCGATTTCATTAAAATGTTAATAATATATTAATTTGCTCAGCACAAAATCCCAATTTGACTAATAATTTAAGCAGATACTGATTCACCTAATTCTAAACATTTCTCTAAATTAATATTTAGTAAATAAAACCATTACGTTTCTATTAAGAAGAATGTGATAATTTGATTGGGATAGACTTAGAATACTGCATGTAGGGAATATTTAAGCACTTGAATTGCTTAATTGCTCACCAATTGGGGTAAACAATAACTGACCCACACAAACAATTTTTGTTTGTTCTATTCTTTTGAGTAAATACAGCATGAGACATTCGGAATTCGGCAAAGACATTCGGCATTCTTAAAGAGGGGCAGATGGGAGGTATATGGACAAGAGATGAATGCAAATTTGATGTCTGTATATTTTTGGCAAAAAAAAAAAAAAAAAAAGAAAAAATCATAATAATATTTATATTTTCGACGTTCCTTTCTTTGTTTGCGTGGCGTCGTCGGCATCGAGCCAAAGTCAAAACGGAAGTGTTTGCATGATGTGTAAGAGATTCGAAAGAGATGAGATGGAACGACAGGCAAATCTTGAAACTCAAGAGAAAATTCACACGCGATGAGTTGGACTCTAAACTTAGCACTGGGCTCAGTCTGCCTGAAGGCTGAAGACCAAGAGTGAAAACGAAGCCATGAGAATGTGTTTCAATTGAAGAGGTCTCATTTTTTTGGAGGCCGCCAATATTGCCGTTTATTAAAATGTGTTGTCATACAAATTTATTATAGCATATTCATTATTTTACTCTTAAATTGTCTTTTGTTTTGAAATTTTATTTTTGCTTACTGCTGATTTACTAATCCTGTTTTTAAATAAGTAGAATATTCTAATTTTTAGATGGTAATCAGCACAAAATAATGCTAATTATTCTACATTTATTTATACTTTGTTAATTAAACATATCAAATGTACAGTAGTTAAAATTTTAATTCAATGATTCATACTAATTAACTTATTATTTTAAGGATGCTGTGCACGGATAGCCACTTAAAAATATATTAAATAATTTATTTGTTTGCAATTTTAAAAATATTTTTTAACATTTAATTTATATTTAGTTAAATTTTTAATCTAAAAATTTAAAGCTATTTTTGTAGATCTCAAAACATTATTTTAATGAAACAAAATGTTTGCTTAAAATGCCTAACTAGTTTACCTTATAAAAACTACAATTGCCAACGTCAGCAATAGACGTAATCATTATACTTTGTATTAATGGTGCAATTAAGTCCCTATTAAGGTATATAATATTTAATTTGTAGCTATTTATTTTAATAAGTATGATTAATTTTTTGGAATTTCTGTTTGCCAGATACTTGATTTAAGAAATGCGATTACATGGCTGGTTATAAGTATAAGTAGGATTGATTCATCATTTGGTTGTGGTTTTGGGTTTTGGCCAACACGGATTCTGCAGCTACTTGTCTCTCATTATGCTAATGCGGCTGCAGTTCAGTCCAGCCAGTTGACTAAGGTGACTAAGTGTGGCTCTTGAGTTGCGCTTCTTTTCCCCTTTCACCTTTTTGGTGTTACTTCCATCTGGTTGCCGTAGACAATGCTGGCGTCACGGCAACTTGGTAACTGCTAAATGGCAGAGTGTCAATAATCATAACAACATTCGCACGCGACAACTTGTTGACACATTAGATGCGACACTTCAAGCGCGGCAGCCGAGACGCTAGCAGCGGCAGAGGGCAGTAAGCAGCAAGCAGCGCGCGAAGCAACAGTTTACGCTGGCACGCGATAAAAGTCGCGCTCGGCTATCAATTAGTCATGCTGTCAACGATTCCCTTGATGCGTCTCCCAACAGCTTAGCAGATTTGCAATCATTTGGTTAATGTGATTACTTTGCTTGCCATACACGAAAGGGTTCAAGCGGGCAGATAAGGGTGCGAGGGATGTGCGGGGTGGGTAGAGGGGTAACGCGGGTTGTGATAAGCATCGTTTTCAATTATACCAACAATAATTATAAATAATATAATCAGACAAATCGCCGAATATAATGCGCGCATTAAGCGTGCGATTTGTAGCCATTAAATGACACAAACACGCAGATAAACACACACACACACACACACACACACACACTCGCACACATTCATTCAGCAAATGAAGAAGAACAGTGCCAGGTGATAACAATGGCAATTACTGCGAAATCGCAATTGGTTGACTCGCCTACGTCACAGGACGTTGCGTATACGTCACGTTACCATTGCCTTTGCCCCAACTATGAATGGTGATAAATTTAGCGCCAGTTCTGGCAAGCATAGGTCATAAAAATAGATCGTCCCCAACAACTAGAAATTTTGCTGTTGGCGTCAGCTGACTTTATGACACCCTCACCTTCAAGCCCCGCACTAAATATCACCCCTCATCCAATGTATCCAGTGATTCGCGTACACAGTAATGAGTCAACTCCCTAAAAGCGTGCCACAATGAACCAATGAACCATCAATTGGCCCAGCCAATATGTTTATATGTATATATAAATATATATCGGAACTTATGATATATGCTATGTCTGCCTTAGTTTTCGGGAGAGCGTGTGTCACACCCATTAGTCAACCCCATGGCAATTACCTAAATGTGATTCCCTACCACATCCATCATATATCTAGTTTAAAGTTCACTTTCAATTACCAGACCACACCAGACAATCTGATAAGGGCTAATTATGGGCAAAGCAAATCAAATGCTTAATCAAAAACAAAAGCTTTGATTCAGTTAATTAGCAGTTGTTTGATAAAAAAATTCCCTTTCCGAATGTCCTCGTACAGAATGAAGAAGTATCTTAAATTACACTGTTGTGAGGTAGCACTTGATTGTGATGTGACTCAGATTGAATTCTGATAAGATTTATAAACACACTTATCATAATTACAAAACACATACAACTCTATTTAATTTATGTCCCCATCGAATTGATTATAAACATGTACAAAAAAAACAAAAGAACAGAAAGCCACCAACAAACTGCAAACAATTTTTATCGCAATTTATTTATTTGTTACCCATGTATGGCTAAAAGAGTCAATGGAAATGTTTTACCGATTAGATTTAAAATTGTTTTTTAAAAGTTTTAGCTTTTTAGTGTTTAAATATAGAATTTGTTAACCATGTACATTTATTTTAAGTGAATAGTTATGGAAATTTTTTAAAATAAGTTACAAAATGTTTTTTGTTGTTTACAGTAAAATTTAAGATTAAATCAATGATTATTTATCTGTAATTCATTAAAAACAATTGAGTAAAATTGTTTACAAATTTTAATTTCAATTTTTGAGGCCTTTTATGAAATCAGCTGAAATCGCAGATGTAAAAAAGTTAAATTAAGAATTTCGTCTATTTAAATTTTAAAGATTATCAATCAGTTCAGTTATAAAACTAAAAACATGTTATAAATTTTAGTTTTATAGACTATTTAATATTAAAACAATATTTTGAATTTAATCCTTATTTAAATATTGTTTAAATATTAGATCAAGCAAAAAAAATTCATCCACAACTTATAAATTTGAAATCTTTTCTTAATATTATACCACAATCAAGATTAAAACAATAATATTTAAGCTTAAAAACTTTCGTCATGGTGTGATGTTATTTTATGGTTTATTTCTAAGCAAGTTTTATCCATATTTGGCATAGAAAAGACTTTTTCGTAAGTCTTCGAGTACATGAAATCATTCGGAGCGAGTAAAATTTTTCCACGGGACTTATCAGCAGAAATCGTCATTGGGCGAAAGTGAGAATGAAATTGGCAAGTCGTTGACACACCAAGCGATATGGGTCATATGGCTATATAATGTCAATTAAAAGGGGCGAAACTGGGTGGGGCGGTGGAAGGCGGTGCGCTGGAAGACTGCCAGCACGCGTCCTAAGCAACTTTTTGATTTGTACTTTGCACCTCAATAATAATGTCGCAATAATTATTTGCTTTTGCGATGAGCGCATTTTAAAGCATTGTCATGTTCTTCATATGATATAATTGGTATTCTTATAAAACGAACCTTTGACAATAATAGACCGATAATTAGTTAAGATAAATCTTATCACTTGCTTTTGTTTTTGCATTAGGTCATTAATTTATTAGACGATGGTTAAGTAAGTAGGGCAACTGACCAAATGGATTTAGTAATCACACAACTTTTCCAGCCACAAGTTGGTTTAAGTTTTATTTAAGTTTTTTTTTATAAGTATTACAGTTATTTAAATTTATTCTCGAATACATTGTTATTTTTTGTTTGACATTTTTTTATAACAATTAATTAATTATATTAAATTAATTTAGGAAAAAAGTTAAAAAAAAAAAGAAAAACGTTCAGGAAAATAAAATATTTAGTAATAATTTATGTAAATGGTTAATGGGAAAGTAAAAACTAAAACAAAATTAAAAATTAATAAATAAAAACATTTGAAACGGTTCAATACAATTTTTGTTTACAAACTTTAAGTTATTTTATTTTAAAGTAACAAAATGTATATGAGTATGAGTAATTCATAAGCTTCAAATTTTGTAAGCAATTATTTAAAAAGAAAATATTCAAACAAGAAAAAAATTAAAATAAAAAATGTTATCTAAAACGTTTTTACATTTTTTCTTTAACAAAATCTAATGCAGTTTTGAAAAGTTAAAAATTGCAGTTTTAAAAATAAGTTATTAATGAAAAATATTTTTTTTAAATAAAATATTTTATAAATACAAAAAAAAAAACAATTTTAACCATTAATTGGTAAATTTAAAACACTCTTCTCCAACTATTTTTAGATTGAATGAGTCAGTTGTGGGCCTGCATTGGGTCAGAGCTTTGGATATCTTTAAGTATTGTTCATCAATGGATATTAGAATAATGATAATGATAATTATAATTATACCAATGAAGTGATCCAAGTGAGTTGCAAGCATTGACGCATTTACAGAGCTCGACGTGATAAGCCTGAGGTAAAGGAGTAAGTGCTGACACCGTTGGGTTGCAAAAATCCCCCGAGTGAAGCAAATGATGGGCCGAGGGAGGTGTGTCAAAGGGGGTAGTGTGGAGGGAGGGGGCGTGATCATTTGCATGCACATTTGACAAATGTTGCGGAGACGTACGCAATTCATTCAAAGTAAATACGATATCAATTGGATAAATACACATGAGAGAGAGAGAGAGAGAGAGAGAGAGAGAGAGCAGTGGTGTAGGCAGGAGTAGGGTTAGGGGTAGGGGAAGGGGGTGCGGGGTTGAGGGTTGGGGTAGGAAAAGGGGTTTGTGCTTGGGTAGTCGTACAATCAAATCAAATAATAATTATAAGCGTGTCGCGAATTCCGAGTGCTATTCTTTGCCGTGTGCTGCGATTGACGTCCGAGTAGCCGGCGTCGACATCGACTGCGCCGTCGACGCATGTGCCGACAGCACCGATGGAGTCAACATCGCATGCGATAGCAGCGGCCAATTGGCAACCGTATCAAACAATTATTGACAGTAACGACAACGTTTACGCTCACGCCTTCGTTTCTGGCTGCGTCGGCGTCAGCAGCAGCGCGAGCGTCGACGTAAGCGTCGGCGTCTGCGTCTGGGACTGCCTCAAACGCAGCACGGCGATTTTCGTATAAATATAAATTTACCCGCCCAGCTGAAACCATGAATCAGTCTCGTTTAGACGCACGCCAATGATAATCGTCGGCTCGCGAATTTAACCGAAACGAACGCAACTAAAAAAGTATTAAAAACTAAACGAAGCTCAACTAAATATTTGTTATTGTTAACATTAAGTGCGTTTAATGCACACACCCACCGAATACGGCCCATCTTTAAAGAACTTCAGTATTATTACACACACAAAATTATCAGCCACTAAAATGTGCGAAACAAGTAAGTACAAGTACTAATTCAAGTACGTGTGTGAGTGTCCAAAGTCTATGGGTCGAACAGTCGAACAGTCAAAATTTCCCAGAGCCAGACCCCCAAAAAAGTATGAGCCTGGCACATAAAAGTGTCAAGTGGCCATTGAGAATTTATGATCCCGTTCAGTCAACTTGAAATTGTGAAATGTTATCATTTTTAGAGCGATGTTCTCAGCGGGTAAAAAGGAAAAAACCAAAACAACAACAGCTAAGAAAAAGAACACTTTTAAAGCACTTTTAAGCAACAATACAGGTGGAAAGAGAGATAATGAGTGAGAGATACTCACAGGTACTTAAAACACACGCTTTAGACCAGACGGCGATGATAGATCGCTCAGTTGTTTATCAATATTTGCATAGTTTGTCTCACAAAAGCCTTCAACAGGGAGTTCCCCTCGAAGTCCAAGTAGAAATTATAAATAAATTATTTATAATACTTTAATACATTAATATAAGTCTTTATCGATATTGTGCTATAAATAGTTTCAGGCATTTAATAATATTTCTTTTTTTTTTTTTTGGAGAAACTAGTCAAACAAATTGCTTGGCAGTGTGATTAAAATAATCTTAAACAATCGATCAATCGCCTGTGTTCTTTACGACCCTTGCTGTGATAACACCCGTTTAGCTTACCAATTTTGTTGGTTTTTTTATTAAAGTAACTTACCGAGCGACTAAAAGAATCGTATGATTTTAGAAGCATTCTCGTGCAGTTGCAGTTAGAATTTAAACTTAGTATAAAGAAAGCAATTTGATTAATCATAGAGAAGTTTCCAGTCACAGTGTATTGATCACTTGCTCGGTTTTAGCCCACTTTTCTGGCCATGGCCAGCAGCACGTGCGCTATCGCAGTCACCAAAGTTAATAGCAAAGCAATCGCGTTAAATTTGTTGTCGTTGTCGTCGTCGTCGTCGTTTTCGCTCTTATCGAAGTCGCTGACCTACGACAACAGCGAGCGTATGCTGATGTCGCAGTCGCTGTCGCTGTCGCTGCCGCTGCCGCTGCCGACGTTGACGTTAACTTCGGCACCGCTGTCAATGTTGATGTCGCTAGCCGGGCGCACACACAGTCACACACAAGCACACACTGAAACCCCACACGGGTTTTGAATGAATTTGTATTTCTGTATGAATTATTCATACGACGCGTTGCCCCGCGGGCCACAAATTGGTCAACGATGACGTCGCTGTTGCGCTCCAACTTGTCTGTCTGATCAGCGTCTGCTTCGGTGGCTGCTGCTGCCACTATCTGCCGCTCACACCGAAACGAACTACAACAAAAAAACCCAAAAATGAAATAAAAGCCAATAATACTTGTCGTATGAGTAATCCAAAAAATTTCTTGTGAAATTCAAACTAAGCACAAATTGTGCTGATGACAAAGCCCCAAGCAAACGACGTTAAACAATTTTCTGAAATTGTGCTCAATTGATTTGGTCAAAATGCTCTTTGCTGATGCGCCTACGCTGTCTCGCTCTGGCTCTCGCTCTCACTCTCTTTCGCTCACTCTCTCCGTGTTTGTTTTACGCTCACAGCTGGGAGGCTGTTGTAAATTTCGCCGCACGCTCTGTGCGCTTATCAAACTCACTCAATTGCGAGTGCGATTGGGAGTGTGAGTGCAAGTGTGAGTGCGGTTATGAATGCGAGTCTGAATGCGAGTGCGAGTACGAGTACGAGTACGAGTGCGAGTGCGCAACTGGACAGTTGCCGAGCAGATGCCGAGGAGAGCGCACGCATCGTTGTTAAAGTGAACGCGTTGTAGTGTTTAAAGTTAGTTAATAACTAAGTTAGTTAGTCAATTATTTGTGATACGCGTGCTGACACTTCTTCTTCTTCC
This sequence comes from Drosophila parthenogenetica, assembly GCA_035047505.1. Taxonomy (NCBI): domain Eukaryota; kingdom Metazoa; phylum Arthropoda; class Insecta; order Diptera; family Drosophilidae; genus Drosophila; species Drosophila parthenogenetica. The sequence continues at coordinate 2,092,003 of JAWNPM010000174.1, forward strand.
ACTTTATTGTTTTGTTGTCTTTAAATGCCCATGTTTAACGGTAAATGTGCTTTAAACTCCACTCCAAACACTGACTAATTTGTGTATTTTGTTTTTGTTGTTTTTGTTTACGTTTCTGCAGCAAAGTATTGCCAAAGCCAAGCACAACAGAGCCCAAGCAGCAACAGACGCCGCAGACGGCAACAGAGCTGCATCGGCAGCATTAACAGTTATACGCTCATCATGGCGCTAGCTGCACTGCTGCCATTAACACACTCCCGTCATCTGCACGATCAGCTGGCATTTGCCTACGACGATGATAGCTCCAGTGCCAGTTCCGGTTCCAGTGACAGCTCGCTGCCTACTTGGCACGCCAATCCCTTCCACGGACTCGAGCAGAGCTTTGGCGAGAGCAGCTACGACAGCGACAGTGGCATCGACAGTGACACCGCCAACAGAGACTATGCTGAGAGCGACAGCAGCTACGAGGAGATCGCCCAGGCAGCCATCCAGGCAGCGATGCGTGAGCTGCGGCGTCAGCGCATCCGACATCGTCGCAGTCACACATTGAGATTTTTCATTCGTGCCCAGCACGAGGCCCAAGCACCCGAGTGGGAGAATCCTTGCGGTGGCGTCTATCAGCCGGATGAGAGTGTCAACTCGGAGTCAGACAGCTCCAGTCAGGGACGTGTTATCAAGCGCAAGGTAAGACAAGGCTACACTGCAAAAAACATAGAAACTTAGATAATTTGTTGCTGAATTTATTTATATTTTATATTTATAAAGTTTCTTTGTTAACTAAAAGTAGTTGCATTCACATACAACTAAATTATTCAGTTTGCTATAACGTTTTTCATCTCTTTCTGATTTGATTTGCAGTATCTGCTTGCTCTGCGAAACAACACGATGAGAGAGTATGAATACATGCAGGCAAACGCCAAACTGGACTACCCCAGCACTGAGCCTTGGCAGCACGAGTACAAGTTCCTGCCAAACATGACGCATCCTACACATGCGGTAAGTAAACTGAACAATTGACCAATTGATCATTTGATCGTTTGATCGTTTGATCGTTCGTTTGATTGATTGATCACTGGACCTGCTCCGCCCTGGGCAGTACAGACCAGTTTCCCTTTGCCAACCAGCTTTACTGACGTTCTCTTTCTCGCTCTCTTCTGCTCACTTATAGATTAAACTGAAGACTTGGTATCGCCACATGCAGACATTCGCGGGCAGCTTTGCACATTTGGGCAAGGCACACTACAGATACCGCAAGGAGCATCAACTGAGATTGGACGAGAAGACACATGAGCTGCATGAGCTGCTTCTCAGTGCTCGCCGTGTGTTGTGCGAGATTGAGACGACCATCAATTCATCATACCCCAATAGTCATGGTGCCAAGCTCACTCAGGTGAGCAGAGAGGCGATGAACGAGAGACTGAAGTTCCATACGCCAGCCGATGGCAGCAAAGAGGCAAACATTAATGATCTGCAGATCAGTAAGCAGCTATACTATCAGTATCTGAACAACATGTGGAGGACTTTGGGTCGTTCGTTGCGCAAACAGCATAGAAACAGCATGGAGCGTAGGCAGCAACATGCCACAGCGGGCACATCCGGATCCGGCACCGCTTCCGGTTCAAATTCCCTACAAAATTTCAGTCTCGAGAGCTCGGAGGCGGCGTCGAATTCGGGCAGAAGACGTCGTGCGCCTTGCAAGAATTCAGGCGAATGTTAATGGTGTCACGCCCACAATCGCCCTCAATGCCCAAAGCCCAGTATTAGCGCTGAGTGCTATGCACAGTTCCTAGTTTGCGCCAAGCCAAAAAGAAAAGTAAAACACAAACAAACAAAAGTAACAATCACATGACGAATTTGTCGAATGCCATTTTAGAATTTTATTTCCCCTCTCAATTAGAACCCGACTTTCCCCTCCCTATTTTACCTTTCTCCCACCCTCCTACACCCACACTCTACGTATTTATATAGATTTATTATATTTATTTATTTATTTATTTATTTATTATTGGAAATGCTAGAATTTAGTATTATAAATCATGTAAATCACGGTAAATTTTCATCTGCGGCTATTTATGATCATACACACACACACACACACACACACACACACACACACACACACACACACACACACACACACACACCACACTAATTAAGTATTTATTTTGCTAAACGACACATTCCTCCTCTTTCAATCTTATTTATAAGCTTAACATCATTATTCTGAGTAATTTATTTATTGCATTCATATTTATTTAAATTATTTCGTTGTCCCTTGTCAAAGAACAATTTTTGCAAAACAACAAACAAACAATCAAACAAACATACAAAACAAACAAAAGAAAAATGCTTAAATACACTGTGATTTATTTTAAGTAATTTTTTTTGAATAGTTATTAGTGAAATCGAAGTTTAGTATTGTAATATCGAGTATTTATAATATTTATGCCACTGACAAAACAGAACCAAGAAACAACAATTCCACAAAAATCAAATGAATTTAAAAAGATTCTTAAAAATATGACACAAACATATACATACCATATATGTACATATACAAAGTCTTACTTAATTTATCTAGCTACTCTAAGTATTATGGAATTATCTGAATCAAATAAAACGAAAAGACAAACAAAAAGAAAATGTTTTTGAATTAAAATTTCAAGCAAGTTAGAGAGCGGACAATCGATTCCAGAGCTAGCGGATATAGTTGTCCGATCTGAACCAAACTTAGCCAGGACATCGTGTGTTATAGCTGTCCTGATAGCTATAATCGTTTCCAAGTTTTGATGGCAGTAAGGGGCAAAATGCCTGACATATAGACCGACTTTCACTTCAAATTTGGTGGCTCTAGCTCTCATATTCTCTAAGATCCAGGTGTTCATACGGATGGGCTGACAGACGAACGTACGGAGGTGCGGAGCGTATATACTAAATGGAGTCGGCCATGTCTCATTTTGCCTGTTTTTGAGAGCGTGGTCTAATTAAGAAAAATATCATTGATTTCACTCATCAACAAAAGTAAATATAAGGGACATTATGCTTAGAAATATTTATTAAAACTTAAATGCCTTCCTTAAAACCATTAGAAATATTAAATCTGCAGTTGAACTGTTTTCAAAGCCAACTAATTTGAGATTATGTGTATACTGTTATATTTAGGATAAGAATATTTTTTACTCTGTTAAAAAATATTTAAAAATTAAAATATTATTTGTATTTAAAGATTATTTTATTTTAGTTTTTATCTATTTAAATACGTAATATAACAACAAAATAATGAAGAGTTATAATAAATTAAATGACTGCACTTTTGTATTCTATAAAAAAAATTATTGAATCACTTTTCTGTTGCTGTTGCTCGAAATTCGCTAAAAAAAATTTGTATTTATATAGAAATTTTGTACTTTCGTATATTATTATTCAAATTATAAAGTGAATACCAATTATAAAGAATACAATACACTACTTGTTTCAAGCTAAAGAACAAATTATTCACTTAAATTATTAAATTTTGGCCAATGAAAATCTGAAGATTTACAAATTAAGAGGATAAAATTTAAAACCAATCTTCAATGCTACAGGAAAAATCAAGGAAAGCACTAAAAACATCAATTAGTTATTATGTTTTCACAGAATACAATTTATAAATTTTATTTGTTTTTTATCTTTTATGAAAATAACTTGTAGTGTTTTATAGTAGTAATAAAGTTTTAAAATTTTTGATTTTCGAAACAATTAAATTTGAATAAAAGTATGTTTATTAATACTGTATTTACTACCTTTTAGTTAAAACAAGAGAAATAGTGGCACCTAGATGAATGAATACAAGTATAATTTGCTTGATAATGTTGGTAAATTTCTCTTATCAACATCAATGCTGTATTTGCAAGTGTGCTATACATTTATCAGGCACTTAACACATTTGCAATTGCTTTCTTTGGTTAATGTATGTATATTGAACTCGAAACTCAACGACATGTTTATTGGCTCATTTTATTGTGTTTTTCCTCTTGGACTTAATGTTTTTGAGTGTGGTTCCGGTCTCAAAGCTTGTAAAGTGTAGATAACTGAACAATCTGCGTTATCATTTGGAAATTGCTGCCATCGATCAAGAAATCAATTGGGGTACTGCAGCGATAATCGGTCGGCACGATGCAATATCATATACCCAATATCCGTTTCCACTCCACACTAGCGACTGGTATGGAAGGCCAATAACCAACTTGAGTACAACTGGCTAAGAGTTGAAGGTGTCCAAGGAAGTAGCACGTCCGTAATGCGGCATTATCTGGTCATCATCATCATCTTATCAGCGGTGAACGGGAGCAAATGACGTGCCTTGCTGGAGAATTTCAATCCATTTGAGTCATTCCATAAATACAATAAGCAAACAATTTGACACTCGAGGCTTTAGATCGTCTAGGGGCATAAATAGTTACCATAGGTCGGTTATCAAAGACTAAACAGGCAGCAGTGGCGCACTGCTTTGTTTGTCGCATTACTCATACGACGTGTGGTCAGTAAAACTGCCGACTCATCCGAACGGTGCGTTATATTGAAATCTACTTTAAACATGCAGCATACTTTTGGGGATGCCTCTGTAAGCAGTACACTGCTTGTGAATAATGGAAATTTTTATAGCAACCAATCCCACTATTTAGGTACTTTTTATAGGTGGCGCTAGCAAAGTGTTGAGTGCTTGAAGCTTTTCTACCAAAGGTTTGTGTCTGTGCTAATAAACAGTATTTAACATTGAATTAACACACTGTTAACCGAGGGAAATGTTAAGCGATATGGTTACATATATAAAATTTCCCTTACATTGTTGGTTTTGTATGCAAACGAAAGTTTTGAAAAGCAAACAAAATTTTTTTGTATTCACTTGAATATTTTAATGAACAAAAAAAACATAATTTCACTGTTCTTATGGGACCACAACAGTTTAATTAAATGGGTTTTATGTCGGGTATACATGTATTTTATATAGTTTCAATGATAAATATTTAGAACACTTTTCTCTTAAAATTTACGCATTAAATTCAATTAAGAGCGCAATGTAAATATTGTCACACCTTTTACAACTGTCAATATTCAGCCGAAAGCACTCGAAAGTCACAAATTTGCCTTGAATTTCCACACTTAAACAGCCTTAGGTGTGTTGGTGTGGTTGAGTAGATGAGTGGGTAGAGTAGAATGTTTCAGTTTGTTAAAAAAAAATTAATTTATAATTGAAATAATTTAATTAAGCGAAAATAAATCGTTTCACTTTGTGTTTAAAGTGGCCGATGGGCATTTAAATTACTTTTTATTTTATTAATTATAATAAAACCATATTTAAATTAAAAAAAACGCGACACGGGTAAATGATTTTAGACCCTATGTTTAAACAAGTATTGCTTTTATTTGTTATATTTTATATATTGCATTATTAAGTATACTTCAGTCCAATTTGTTTGGGATCAAAAACCTATATCAAATGGTAATTGGTGCAACTTTTGAAATGTCTTTATAATTAATAATATTAACTTCGATGTGTCAGTCAATAAATGTATCGTTTTGAAAATCTAGACTTTTTTTTTAATAAGGCTATTGGAAAAATTGATCGATTCAAATTATTTTAAATTGTTTCTATTTTGTCAAATTTTGCGTTGTTACCCCTCTACATTTATGAGGTCAAACATTTTATTTAAATTTAAACTTTACCTTACTGTGGACTAATTTTGGCTTAAAGCATTAAAGCTTTTTTAATATTTTATCTTATATTTAAATATTTAATTTCTTCTAACGATTTTTATAAAACAAGTAAAGTTGCCACTACGACCGTGATAACTTCGCTTCCCTTTTTTCGATACCTCCACGACAGTATTTAATATGCCGCCTAAAAGTATGCTTTGCTTTTCAGATAGCGAAGATTCTCTTTTTTTTTTTATTGAAAATTGTCTTTTATTAAAACCTTGTATATGAAAATAAACAGGTTTACTGCTACCGTATTGGCAAAATGGTACAAAAATAGTACAATTTTAGCAACAATATTTACAAATTTAGTTTAACAAGTAATTTTGACTGAATACCATTTATATAATTAATTTACAGAAGGGATCTGTCTGAAACGTCCCGTGGATGACACTTTTTGAGTCTTCTTTTCCTTGGTTTTACTGCCAGTTTTTTCGCAAGGGGGTTGGGATGATCTGCTACTCTACGTAGATAGTCCTCTGCTACTTTTTGGATAACATCCCCAACTTTGGGAACCATTAAGTCTCTTTCTATATCGCTGGTGCAATGATGTAATGATAGAGAAAAGTTGTTGAATAACATTAAATAGCTTGCATTGAACACATCAAGAAAGCTAAAATTCCATGATTTGCAAGTTAAAAGTAAAAACATCGCAACTCGCATAGCCAAAGTGTCAGTAGTTGCCTTTTAAGAACTTAGTTTCCAAATCTCAAATCATACATTTTCATCTTATTCCCAAATGATTTCTAAGCGATTTCATACACATATCAGCAAACAGCTTAATTTAATTGTGAAGAACAATAAATCTAGGCATAAATTTTTGCACCTATTTCCACGAGGATTTAAGAATAAATCTGACAACTCTGACTTCCATAGGTTTGGGAGGCGACATGAACTTTTGCAGACATTAACACGTTATTACAATCATCAGTCGTGACGCACAAGAAATACTCAGTTTTTTCGTGCTAAAATGTCTATCTATTCAACTACTTTAAATGAACAAAGTAAATAGCTTTAGTTGTTTATTTGTTGTTTGAAGCTGTTCAATTTTGTAATGTGCATTTGCCAGGGCTCTCTCTACTCCTTCACTAACCTATTATATCCACACCGGTACAGGGTATCACATTGTGTTCTGTTGCTAGCAAATTTTAATTAACTTTCTGCCACAAACGAAACGAGACAAGATGAGACGAAATGAGACGAGTCGACTGTCAGCAATCTAGCGGAATCCGACAAGACGGCAAAAACCGCATGAAAAGCATTTACTTTTAGGCGTTTGTCAGTGTGTTTAGAAACCATTTTTAAGTGTCTGATGTTTGCAGAATTTTCACGTTCTTTTATTCACTGCAAAATAACCATGGGAAAATACAGGCTCACTACATCTGTGACAGATATTTTCATTCAACGTGAGGCGATTACTTTCAGTTAAATGAATGTGCTACCGGTGTGATTTAAAAAAATATATATAAATAAATAAAATTAGTAAGAAAATCAGGCAAAAATGATGCTTTCAATTCATTGAATCTGAGCTGACAATAGAGTGAGTGAGTTCTGTGGTGGCTTACAACAGGATTCCTATCGAATGCACTTGGTTTGCCTCATCAAACGCGCGTTTAGCTTTATTAAGGTAATTCTGCTTTGGCCTCAGCTTCGGTTGTGGCTCATGTATTCCTAACAGACTAAGATTCCTTGACTTCATTATTAATTACATACAGCACCGCTTTGGTGCAATAATTAAAAATTCCTCAGTGGAGCAACAAAATAGAAAATATAATTAAAATCCCGACCACTGCAACAGCAAAAATTGAGACAAGAGATGTTATCTAGTGCCTGGGGTTTAGAGCATAAGCCCGCGTTGCCATAACAAATACACAGAAAGCATTTTATTATGCTTAACACATGCATTTTTGCCTTTTACAGTGTTTCGATACTCATTAAAACTGGTTTCAAGAAAGGTTTAATACATTTGCAACAACATTGGAAGCCAATTAATTTGCATATCAAATTGTAATGATCCCATTTGGGGAGTTAGTCCAATGGTATACAATGGAATAAACAGAGTATTTTGTAGTGCAGTTTGTGCACTTTTCTCGGTCTATGTTTGATTCACGCTTACTTATGTGAATCAAAGGGTATGCAAATGTTTATTGCCTGTCATGTTGAGCTTATTAAATTTGAAAAACTTTAATTTTTAAGAGACATTCACTTTTATTTGATTTGCAATTTATTATAATTATTTTGTTTCCGACAAAAACTTTATAAATTTCAGCATAACGTGCTCGCAAAATTGTTCAAATTGACTGAGCAGCTCTGTGAGCAGCAATCACAACCGAGCACAAGTGGTAAAAACGACAAACGATTCAAAACTTAAAGATACCCGTTACTTCATTTGAACACTTGAAAAAGCGTTGCCTACTTTTAGGCGCGGCTAAAGATGTGAAAGATTTGTGCGTTCGATTTCCTGCTACAAACGGGGCAATGCCTGGAATATTCGCTTAACCAACTGCATACCGTGAGTTTTTAGTATGCAGCTCATACTAAAAATAACTGACTTGTGGTTACCTGATTCTTGATACCTGATGCCTGATATCTGATGCCTGATGCTGCATTCCTCATGCATGTTGCCTCTTGTCTGTTGCCTTTGCTTTTGCCTTCTTTTTTTGTTGCAGGCCTGTGGCTTGCGATGCCTTCCTACTGCCCTAAATACTCCTAAAATGGGTGTGGCTGGCAGGGTTGTGTTTGTAGAAAGCCACTATGCTTATGATGATTACAACATGGTAACGATGACGACACTGCTAGTGCACTGGCTGCTGGTGTTGCACTCATTGTTGGCGCCATTAAAGCTAACGAGCCGGCGTCATTTTAATGAATATCAGGTTAATGAATATTTTATCAGAATAATGCAGATAGATATCCACCTGGGATGCAAAAACATCTGGACACCAGATGCTGACCAGTTGGTCAATTTTAAAGCCCAGATGCAGCAAATTCATGCGTGAAACTTTAGTTTTTTTTTACGATTTCACGACTCTCAGTCGAGACACTTAGTGTTGTCCTTGTTCTCAGCTCGCAGTTTCTAGTTCTCAGTACGAAATACTCGTCCTGAGTTGCACTCAATAAAAATTGCATTGCATCGCAAAAGGGGCACGTACTTTAATTTTGCTTACTTCGTGAATGAGTACAATTGAAATGAATTGAAATAGAAATAAAAATGTGCAGCCAGCCACACAAACGAAATGAGATAAAAAGCTGCTAAAAAAATGGTAAAGGCCATGGAGGCCGACTGTAAAAGACCCAGTAGGGGTGTTCAAACCACAACACATAGACAAAAAACAAAAACATTTGGAAATTGACTGTTCATACTACCGAACTACTCTGAAAAGTTTGCGGGATTCTTTATTGGTGAAAGAATATTATTTGCTTGCCTTTCCCCTGATATACGTAGACCACTTGGTGTTGGGCTATACAGGGTGCAAAATGCCAACCACACTCTCCTCCACATTTAATCTAACCACGGCACTTCGAGCGTGTGAGCGACTGACAAATTGAGCGTGGGCGACAAAATGACGACCAGAAAACCAAAAGAAGAATCTGAATCTGAATCCGAATCAGAATCAGAACCGGGACTAGACAATGAAACCGCCTCACTAAAATATTTGCACAGTGACAACAAGTGAAAACAACAGTAACAAGAAGAGGAAGAAGAAGTAGAAGCAGGGGAAGGAGAACAGTATGGAGAAGGAGAAGCGCCAGTTGTGGTGTCGTGTGCTACGGCCCTGAGGCGCATTTACATGCGAATGTGGAGAGCTCGCTAAATTATGCACATAAATGCGGCAGAATTGGACACTCTGGCCATCTCCTCTGCGTCCCCTCACCCACTTTTGCCTCTATCTCTCTCTCTCTCTCTCTGACCTTCCTCCCACTCTCTCTCCCCCTCTCTCTCTCTCTCTGACCTCTCTCAGCATGCAATTGACCCGTAGCCAGAGCTTAAGTATTAAGCTATCCTTTCATTCTGCTTTCATTTACTCAAAATTATGACCGTGCTCGTTGCTCGTTGCTGGTTGCTGGTTGCTCTCTGCTCTGATGTCCTTTGGTCTGGGCTTAAATCCAACAAAAGTAAATTGCGAGAAAATCTCGATTCACTTTAAATGCTTTATAATCGTTAGTTACACTCATGACAAATTAATCACCTCAGCTTCCGATGGAGCTGCTAAATTATGAGCTGCTAATAAGTGAGCAATTGTCCAAACAAATAAGTATTTCCTAACCGATGCCATGGGAGTCCTATAGAAGCTATAGGATATAGTGCTTTGATACGGCTAAATCTTCGTCAAGATAGTTATAATGGTACCACACACATAATGTGTGAATTTAGTCACTTTAGCTTTATTAGCTTCCAAGTTATGATGATGTTAAAATAGTTTTAAACAGTTTAATCTGCCTGACATATAGACGGACTTTATCGCTAGACAAACAGGTATAAAATAAACAAAATAGCACTTAGCGCACTGTGCAGCATAAGACCCTAATTAAATTAGATTTAATATTTTTAAATTTGTGTTTGATCAGTTAACCATATGGTAATCGTCTTAAAACCAAACAAAAGAGTTTGAAAACAAAAGTTGTATGAATTTCCATAGGAATTTATTCCCAATCTGTGAGCAGTCAATGGTTAAACGGTCAGTGGTCAAAGACAACATGAGATTTCAGCAATTAGTGAACTTATTGCGACCCAAGTTGATTATTAGCATATTCCAGCAACTGTTCATTTAGGTGTGTGGGTGAGTGGGTGTGTGTGTGTGTGTGTGTGTGTGTAGCTGTATCTATGCACTTGTATCTAAGCTGAACTAACGTAGAAAGGCTTACGAAATCGGTGATTAAACGAGTGTCGGAAGGGGTGTGGATGGGAGGTATTGGAAGTCAGCAGAGGGGATTGTAACCAAGAATTCAACACTACTGGTTACAGTTGGGATTGCGTTTTAATTTGCATGTATGCAACATTCCAATTGGCGTGTGGCATGTGCATAATTGAGAAGGCCATGTTGCATATTGGCTATTTCGCTGGTATTTTGGTACTTTCGGTTGCCCACTAAATATTTCATGCTTGGAATTGCAATTAAAATAACTATTTAGTTGACAAATACTTCGGCTTCATTCAAAGTAGTTTACCTATCGATTGGCAACACTCGATTGTTTTGTTCACAAGTTGTGTGTTCCTAGAACCCTGCGGTGCACGTCTTTAATCCCCAAGGCATAAAAACATAGGCGAGTTGAATTAACCAAAACGAAACAAAACAGAAACAGAACAAAATAAAATCTAAGAAAACTTCACAAAAGTTGCAACCCCGCTGAGAGGAGCATACTAAACAGAGGCAGAATACTACACTCAAGAGAAGGTGGAGAAAAATAGGATGGTAGGAAGAAAAGGAGCAGAGAAAGGAGTTGAGGAATAGCTCAAATAGCCAAAGTGTTCAACAAAAAAAATATACGCAAATGGCAAAGCAAAAAATCCAATTAATTATACATGTTTACACATGCAATACGTTTTTTCTTCCCAAAAATTGGAAACTCAATCTTGTAAATTTCTTTAGTTATTTGCATCCCTTTACAGCATTGGCATTTAGTGATTCAATTTAAAAGAAGTCGGAAGTAGGTGTACAAAAATGTTTAGTTGAATTAAATATTTTAGAATTAGTTTTTTCTATTAAATAAATCAGAAATTAAAACAAACAGACAGATGGCCACGTAAGCGTATAAGGCTATGTTACATCGTGCGATCAGGAATATATAAAAAAAGTTTGTGGAATAAGTAAAGTACATAAATTTGGCACACGTTATTCACACTTACACTGCGTTTAAATACAGGGTCTAAAAGCAATAAAACCATTACCTATGGTCTCTGGAAATTATTTATTAAGTTGTTGCGCAACTTGATTGTATTTTAAATTACAAATTGGCCATTGCGGCATTGATTAGTGATAAAGTGAAACTAGAAGAAGATGTCAAGCACACGCACACAGACTGGCACACATACAAGTTGGAGTTTGGCGAAAACACAAACCAAAACGAGTCAAAAAGGAAAAAAAAAGTGGGTCAAGTTGGCGTTCAAAGGGCCCAAAGACAGAGGTAAAAGAGGACAAGAATAAAGACAGAGAAGAAAAATGAGAATGAGAGTTAGGCGGAGATAGGAACAGCGCTAAAGTGGACTGATTTCACCCATTTCCAGTGTTGTCTGCCGTCTGAGACAGCTCAAAGTTTAACTATTTTGGGATGGAGTATGGCGTACGTGCAAGTGTGTGCGTGCGTGTGAGATAGTGTTTGTATAGGCGTGTGTGTATGTGCGTGTTCGTGTATTTAATAAAACTTCATAAAACGAGCAAAGGCCAGACTTGTGGATGTCGGCGTATGACGAACCAAAGACATGTCCTGCCAAAATTCCTCACACGCACACATTGCCCTGCTCAGCAAAAGCAGCACCAGACGCGACTGACCCACGACTCACGAGCCCCAACCACAAGCAGGCCCAGACCCCCGAAATAGACTCAGACAGAAAAAAAAAAGCCAAAAGAAAGAAGGAAGCAAACCAAGCGAGGAACGAACGAAGTATGGCGTATGAAAGCTGCATTCTGATTAGGCAAACAAAGTTAATTGGATGCGACAGGGTGGCTGGTGGACTGAAGGCCGTCGAAGCAGCTCAACGAAGGTTAACAATGACAACAACAACAACAGCAAGAACAGCAATGACACCAACAAGTGCAACTATTAAGCAAAACAACTTCCGTGAAGCTTATGAAAATGGAGATAGCAATCAGAGCTGCACAGATATGCTATAGGTGTGTGGGGTGTGTGTGTGTGTGTGTGTGTGTGTGTGTGTGTGTGTGTGAAAGGGCAATTAGCCTGAAGAGTTTGTATGCCAAGACGATAGCCAAAATTTAGTGGAAAATTAGCGTCTATTTCATGATTTATTTGAGCAGAACTGGATTGAATTAATTGAATTTAAACTAAATTTAAGTCAAGCTAATTAAAATAATATTAAAAGAGTGCCACATAAATTTTTTATAGTTAGTAGAAATGGAAGTAAAATGTTGTTTATTAACAAATTATCAGAAAATTGTCTTAAATTCTGTCGAAAATAAACCAAGCCTTTAGGGTATAATCTAAAATCGCAAAACATATATTTAAAGCAAAGCTAAGTCGTGATGCCTGTACAAATAAATATTTTGTAACAGATTTACGTATGTTTTATGTACGTAGCTACTAGCTATGCTTGAAAAACAGTTTTACTGTTGCGTGAAAATAAAATTATTCAGTAATTCACCATTATTTTTACGAATAAAGTCCAATTCGATCACAAAGTTTCAACCTTTTTCTAAAACAAAGGAAAAGGTCAACTCCAAGTCTATTATAAATTTTATTTTATTTTTTAAATAACGACGACTCATTTGATGTAAGTCTATTATTTTCTTAAATTGTTGATAAAACGTTATTTGAAACCGATTTTAATTAGAGCTTCAATTAATATAGTTATATGCACAAACCGACATTATTCAGTTAAAACAAATTATTATAATATAAAGCTTAGTTATTATTAATTTGTCTATAATAAGTTGCTTTTTAATGTGTTTGTGTTTTATTCTTTAATTGGAGCTAAGAATTATGCAAATGAGGGAACTCTGAAGCAGACAGAATTAGTTATAATTAAAATTATATTTTGTCTGTGTTTGTCACTTTTGACCATTAACTCTCCCCCTTCTTGCTGCCTTACACTTTCCTTTCTTGCTTTTCCTTTATAGGCATAAAGGCCTGACAGAATACAGATCCACTTCAATACTTCAATTCACGCGATTGATGCCAGCAACAACAAACAATAGAAAAGGCAACAACACCAACAAGAAAAGTAACAACAACAACAACAACACAAGCATTAACAGAAGCAGCTATAAATGGTCGTAACTGTTTCTGGTCAGACTTCCCTCGTAGGCAAACAAAATGCTGTCAACGACGAAGCCCATAAAAGTAATGCAAATAAACAATTTTACTTGAATATAAAACACGTAAACAGCTGCCATTCCACTGCGGTCAGAGACGGGAGCGACGTCGAGTGGAGGGAGTACTGAACTGGTTGGTTGCCATATCCCGGAAAAAGACAGAGGGGTGGAGAGCGAGGCTTGATCGATTTCCAGTGTGGACAATTAGTTTGCAGGCAAATTGCCCGCATCACTGACGTTGAGCAGTGGGAGGCTAAGGGAGAAGCTAAGGGACGGATAAGGAAGAAAAAAAAAGGAAAATTGGAAATGGGAAATGGGTAAAAGAAGGCTACTCGAATTAAGTGACACGCCGACCAAATACATAATGAATTATTCGTTAAGCAGTTAACCACAGACGACGACAACAAAAAACAAGTTGAAAATGTAAGTTTGAGTTGCTCGACTGTCGATGGCCCAGTGACTGTATCGCTTTCATTTTAAATTTAAAAATTAAATAAAAGTCAAAGAGTAATTTGCCTAGCAGTTGTTGGCAATGTGGTCAATAAACCATACTGTGTGCATTTGAACAGTAAATTTAATTAAAATGTAATGAATTTAATTTATGACAAATTTACATTCATTTGTTTAATCAAGTACGTAATTTTGGCTTACTTTGTTGCCCATTGTGTGACTGTGGGAAAAAAAATCTTGGGTATTGATTGATCTGCATGGAAGCAAAATTTGAAATTTATTGTCACCGAATTTGTTGATCGAAAGTCTTATAGTCTCTGAGACTTAAGTGCTAATATGGTCAGCTAAAATTTGACACAAAAACATTTACCCTTAGTTCGTTTTGGAGATTGGGCAAGTGGGTAGAAGTGAAGGCAGCAGTTGAAAGTATACGACTTGCAAAGACCCTGTGCCTGTTAAAGTTTAACTAATGATTTTGAGAGGACGGTGTAATCCAAAAGAAAACTAACTTGTCAGTCAACAAAATTATAAATTAAATTTATGAAAATATGAATCGGTAATATACAAATTTTACTATAATTAAATTAATAAAATAGCTGTTCAGTATATTGTATACGGTTACCTATAATTAAAATAAATACTAAAACAATCGGACAGGATTAATCAAGTTGTTAGTTCTTTGAAATCCATTTTAACAAACCCAATAAACCATTTACATATTTTGTGTACAGGGTCACATAAGGAAGGCAACGAGCAAAATTAGGTCAACTGGCGTCTGGGCCTCGAGCTGAGCCTGGGACTAAAAACGGCACTGAAACTGGAACCAGGAGCAGTAACCAGTAACGAGCAAAGGAGCAGCACCGAGACCAGCCATGGTTGTGGGTGGGAGTGTGGGGCTAAGAATGGCACCCGGAATAGAGCTGAAAATGGGATTCGGTTTTGTCGAGCAGCCGCTAAGTAAATCAAAAACATTTGCCAACTGCCAACGGCATGTGGTTTCTCGAGGCTCGAGTCTTCAAAGGGGCGGCGACTGTGACTGTGAGTGTGAGTGTGACTGAGACTGAGACTGCGACAATTATGTCCGCTATTTACCGCCCAGACAACAACTGGTAAACATACACAGAAAAGAGGAAGAAAAAAAAACAGAGAAAAATGAAAGAAAAAGGGCAAACGACTGACAGTAAAATATAAATATTAATAAGCCCCGCCTTGAAAATGATATAAAAAAAATATGAAAAATGAAGATCATTGACAGTTGAATATCTTTCAAGATGCCTCAATTTCAATTTCCTGCTCGATATTTGGGATGTGTTAGTTTTGGCTTGAAGCAGCTGTGACAACGTTCCGTATGAGTAATATGCATGCGCCGTGACAGACAACCGATGAAACAACAAACAGACAGCAAAACAACATTGGCTGACGATGGAAACGGAAAAGGGAAAGGGAAAGGGTAAGGGTAACGGAATGGAAATCGAGTTGGAGGTTGTGGCAATATATATAAAAGGCTTATAAATTATCATGTTTGTCATGGCAAATTGTACGGATGTTAACATCAAGAAATTCTGCGCATAAGCCCATTCAAATGCTAATAGATTTTATGTGTTCAAGTAAAACTAAGACCTTACTAAAACTGTAATAGATAAGTGAAGCAACCGATAAAGTTTTGCCAAAGAGATTAAATGTGAACATTTTACCTTCCATGTTTTTCAGCTTTGGCTTGACTTAAGGAAATTGCAGAATATTTTGCTGGCCAAAGAAAATTGGCAAAGCGTTTGTCGCAATTCGAATATCCACTTTGTCGTAAAGCAAAGATCAATTCAATACTGAGCACTCCAGAACGCACTCAATAAAGAAATTGAATGGACTTTCCGAATTTTAAACTTGGAACACTTTCACGCGGAAATTAATGTTAAAATGTTAAGATAAAAATCATAATTTAAGCTTGGGTTTTTCAAACATATACATAAAGTTTTATTTACTTTTTTTTAATTAAATTAATTTAAGTAGTGTGATATTAAGACTTAAATTAAAGAAATTCATCTTTTCCCTGTGTAGTTTTATTTAATACTTTGTAAGCCACCTGTTGCGCTGCTGGCATGAACCATTAATAAGATCGCTGGCAATGGAAACAAACTTCATAAAAATATTATTTGTGAGTTACCTCTGTTTTCGCACACGCTTTGAGCTCTTTTTGTATGCTGTCGAGGTATTTTCTTGGACAAAAATCATTTATGGGAGTCCAAAAAGGGAGAAATGAAAGTGAAAATAAAAAGGCACCAAATTGCTAGGCAGAGTTTGATTGCTGTTCGCTGCCAAATGGCTTCCTACAGCGACATTGGGTCGACTGTGCGTGTCAATGAACTTTGTAAACAATTTTTAATCACATGGCTTTGAGGACCAAACTCTATTTTGCTGTACCCCCTGCCAACGCCTGCCTACGTCCTGGCCACGCCCACGACTTCAACACACATACTACAAGGAATAAGCGTAAGGCATTTCAATTCGCTATTCACATCGCTATCCCCATTGACGCCGATTTGAAATTAAATTGAATAAATCTCAGCCTACGTACTACGAGCACACCAGCTTGGTAATGAGGTTCTGCCAAACGATGTCACAATGGGCGAATATCCATTCAATTGTAAACACAATTTCAATCTACTATTCGGACTTCAGAGTGACAAGACTCAAGTCTGAGCCAAACTAAAATCCAGCAGGAGATGACAACAAAATGTCAGTTTTAATTTCCTTTCATTTCCTACGATTCATTCGTATTCCTTTCATATTCCAACGAAAAACCAAAACACCTGTTTACAATGAAATAGAATTTGCTTTTTAGATGCATTTGCATTTCTGCTCTTTTAGTTTCGTTTTCTAATTAAGCGAATGGCGTTGAATTTATTTTCATTTCTTCATTTGAAAAGACGACAAGTCTAAACTAATTTAATTGACTGAGACAAACAGTGAAAAGACCTGAATTTATATTTAAATTTGTAAAGGTTTTAAGTTTTAAATTTTCTGGTATAAAAACAGTACTGAATAAAGCTCTTAATGATCGCGTGCACTTTCGAAAATGTGTATGTCAATATGTGTGCATGTATATGTATATGCATGTTAAACATTTTAGATCACGTAGTATTTAGTTTGGCAGAAACAGTGATATTATTACTATTTTAATCAAGTTTGATCCGGATTCCGTATCGGCCAACTACATCCCATAGCTCTCATACGACAATTCAGTCGAAAAACGGCGAATATTACAATAGGTGCGCTTGACTATAGCCTTTGTTCTTCATTAATAGTTGAGAACTTTTTAAATTTTCCGAGAAAGGCTCTTAAAATAATAAACTAACTCTTTAGACATGACAAAAATAACATTAACGAATATTTTGAAAACTGAAATATAATTTCTAAAAATTGTTTACAATTTATAAATAACAAAAAATATTTTAAAATTAAGCAACCTAATTGTATGATTATTAAATTAAGAGTACAAAAATGTTTTCAATAAAGTATATATGTATGGTAGTTTTATGCAAAAGTGATACAAAAGTATCAATATCAAAGTATCGTGCATAGGAAAAGCTTGAGTAATGTAAGTAATGTAAAAGTTTGCTTATAAAAAACAAAATGTAAGAATTTAAATATATATATATATATTTATGTTTGAAGTTTTATTATAAAATAACAGTGAGCATTATTTCGTTTTGAGTGAATATTTCACCCACTGTGCGGCTTCATTCCGTGGCAATGGCGCAAACAATAGACGTATTAATTTCTCAAAGACTGTGAACCAGCTGCGTAGTGTAAATTATCAGCGGGTTGAGGTGTCAGAGGTGGAAGTATGTCAACACACACACTCCTTCACTTTAAGGGAATGGATGTGGAAGGGGATATAGGAAAGTAAACTGGCAGAGATTAGCATGTCCTGGTTATGCTTCTAGTTCTGATTTTGGTTCAGGCACCTGCGTGCCAAGAGAGCGTACGCCTTGGGTTTTCAAGCTGCTCTCAATAAATTTTTTTTGCTTTCTTTATTTTTTTGGGCGCATTTCCAACGAAGGAGCTGAGTGTCGAGGTCAATGCACGGCCAATTGGTTATGGCCATGACCGTTATTCAGTCCATTTTGGACTTGTGCTTCACCTTCCGTTACGTGCTACACGTTGCCTTTAATTGGCAAAACAAATGTAATTAAAGCATTCAGCAACCAGATTGAACAATGAGTAATCGTCAGCGGGAACAGCTAGAAACTGGCGACAGCAAAAAGCAAACTGGCAATTAGTCCTACTTACTGCATGTTGTCCATCCAATTCCCCTATCTGCCTCTGTCTTAGCGGAAAACAATAGGCTGTGTGGGTGTCTACTTATCGAGGTTGACTTCCCAGTTTAAGTAAAAGCATTGAATTAATAGGATTAAAGATGTGGGAAATCAACAAAACTTGTTTGTCTATAACACCATATACTCAGCATGAATTAAGCCAAAGGGCATAATTATTTAATGAAGGTTCACGGAACATTTCATTGGGATATCAGAGAAATCGTAAAATTCAACGTAATGCAACAGTCCAATAATAATATCATGGCACATCGCGTATACGCACTGAGTCTTTAAATACAGCTACTCTAATCCTCATTTTCTGTAAAGTTTTTTTTTTTAACAAAACTACTCATTTAATTTTGAATTATAATTATAAAATAATAACCATACACCTTTTTACCTTTTACTCTATCTCTCTATTTTGGGCCTGGTTTCGAAAGATTTTTTTTAGCTCAAATGGGTTAACCAAATTTATTTGATTGATCGGTGTTTACAAATTTTCTATGCTTAATTACATGCTTCATATTTTGGCTGCGTAATTATTGCGTAATTATTATTATTCATTCATGTAATTAACATGATGCATCAGATGCCACAAAATGATGAAAAAATTAATTTTTGAACGAAAAGTACTTTTATTACTGTGTTGAAATACAATTACCAAGTTCCCTACAAATAATTAATGTTTCTTTTTAAATGTCAATGTTTTTTTTTAAATGTCAAAATGCTGTTAGCTATTTCTAACTGGCTTTTTTCGGTACTTCAATTATTTTCTTCTAGCACATTATTTAAACAAAATTTTGTGCAGAGCAAAAAAAGTCGTAATGTCAACAAATTAATTCCCCTAATGCCATTATTCCGAACAGGGGAATATTGCCGGTCAGTGTGTTCATTTACCTTCAAATTATGTTTTTTGATTTTGTTTTTGTTTTATTCTGGTATTTCCGATAATGCAAAATTGTGTATGTGCCCACAAAGATTATCAGGTTTATTCATTTACTGAATCATTTCATCTTCATATTTAATTAGTGAGTAGGAAACAATGCATTTCAGATAACACGCATACAGTCTATGTTGTGATTTCTACCACACATCAATTCAATTATTCCTTTTGTTCATTTCAAAGTTCAGCTCTATACCTTTGGTCATTCTGTAAATCGGCACTATTTGCTCGTACTTGGTTTGTGTATTGTATTTTCTGAGCTCCTAAAATGATTGAACATTTTTCTTCACATTTAACAAATATTCTATTCAAACAATTGTTTATCATTTAGATAATTGATGCTGGACACATCTTTCTATCTTAAGTATTAAATCGGTTTTCTTGATTGAACTACTGAAAAATTTCAGTTACTGCGTATCTTACATTCCAGCAAACTAAAACTCAAATTATTGCTGCTTAATTGAAGAATATTTGCAAAATAAGCTCGACTCTAATCGGATTTGCTTATGCCTATCTTAGGAGTGAGTTCTAACTACATCTTACCCATTGGGCAGTCTTATGAAAATCTTCAAATCACGAATTGTTTAGAATTTTGGCATAGTGCCGTAATTAAATTTGCAGCTTGAGGTAAGGAGAACAATGATGGTATTTTCCATTGAAATTTTTGTTCATCAGCTTATAGTCGTAGCCTGTTGAAATTCAATCCATTGTGCTAACTTAAGTCATAAAAGGACATCGAGTTGTTATCTTTACTTTGCAGACAATTATTTGGTTGGACATGCATTGCCATCACACAACAATTGCAAGTGACACTCAAAGAGCTTTGGCTTTGATGCGAATCGATCATGCATCTTACATATGTATCTAATTATTGCAATCTAATTTATTTGTGCAACTGACGTTCATGCACCATCGGCAACTCAATTTTCCGAACCTGACAAAAATATGGCAAGCAGATTGACAATGCTATGCCTATGAAGACATACCAAGTATATCAGGCCTTTCCTCTCTCTGTCTCAGTCTTTGATGCTGCCTCTATCCCTTTCTCCGCTTTAGTTTGCAGAGGATGTAAGCTGAGAATGAACACTCAGGCAGGGATAGCAGAGGTTGATGTGGATGCTCTGCACAAAGAAAAAAGAGGCGACATGTCATTGGGTGGTTTTGTGGCACTGGCTGTGGCTGTGATTGTGGAAGCTAATCTATGTCGGCTCTTAAAATGTAGAACACGCTGCGTCAAGGCATTTTTCGGCTAAGGTTTTGAAGTCTGAAGTGAGCACTGAACAGAGAACAAAGTCACTGAAACATCAAGCAATGAAGCATATGAATTGAAGGTAAAGGCGTTTGATGGCACTCAGCCAACTGGGCGTGGTGAGGGAGGAGATGTCGTTTGGGTCTTTTCTGCAGATGGAAAGTGCCAAGAGATAGCACCGATAACGTCCACAGTATTACAACGAGAGAAGACCAGTTTGTTATTCAACAAATTTTGACGTTTTTAAGCACACGGCAATTTATCTCAACAACATCTAATTTTAACATTTAGTGTTAGGGATTTATTAGTATTAGTATTAGTATTAGTATTAGTATTAGTATTAGTATTAGTATTAGTATTAGTATTAGTATTAGTATTAGTATTAGTATTAGTATTAGTATTAGTATTAGTATTAGTATTAGTATTAGTATTAGTATTAGTATTAGTATTAGTATTAGTATTAGTATTAGTATTAGTATTAGTATTAGTATTAGTATTAGTATTAGTATTAGTATTAGTATTAGTATTAGTATTAGTATTAGTATTAGTATTAGTATTAGTATTAGTATTAGTATTAGTATTAGTATTAGTATTAGTATTAGTATTAGTATTAGTATTAGTATTAGTATTAGTATTAGTATTAGTATTAGTATTAGTATTAGTATTAGTATTAGTATTAGTATTAGTATTAGTATTAGTATTAGTATTAGTATTAGTATTAGTATTAGTATTAGTATTAGTATTAGTATTAGTATTAGTATTAGTATTAGTATTAGTATTAGTATTAGTATTAGTATTAGTATTAGTATTAGTATTAGTATTAGTATTAGTATTAGTATTAGTATTAGTATTAGTATTAGTATTAGTATTAGTATTAGTATTAGTATTAGTATTAGTATTAGTATTAGTATTAGTATTAGTATTAGTATTAGTATTAGTATTAGTATTAGTATTAGTATTAGTATTAGTATTAGTATTAGTATTAGTATTAGTATTAGTATTAGTATTAGTATTAGTATTAGTATTAGTATTAGTATTAGTATTAGTATTAGTATTAGTATTAGTATTAGTATTAGTATTAGTATTAGTATTAGTATTAGTATTAGTATTAGTATTAGTATTAGTATTAGTATTAGTATTAGTATTAGTATTAGTATTAGTATTAGTATTAGTATTAGTATTAGTATTAGTATTAGTATTAGTATTAGTATTAGTATTAGTATTAGTATTAGTATTAGTATTAGTATTAGTATTAGTATTAGTATTAGTATTAGTATTAGTATTAGTATTAGTATTAGCATTAGTATTAGTATTAGTATTAGTATTAGTATTAGTATTAGTATTAGTATTAATTTTTTTATAACAATTATATTATTTTTAATTCAAAATACAGAGAAAGACATTTTATAGAATTCAAAAATAGTTATTAGACACAGAATTTGTTAAGCAGCCCTCGGTGTACACATATTACATAAATATGTTGATACTGACCTACTAAGCGAAAACGGCTAAGCCTAGCGCGAGCGAATGACAATAAGCTAAAAAGAAAAAGAAAAACGCCAAAAAAAATCGAACGTAAGATAGAACGATATGAAAACATGTTGCTACACTTGGTTTTTGTTTGATTTGTCAGGACATATCGATGGCAATGTTGGCATTACTCAGTCTATTTGGATGTGGGGGTGGCAGAAAAACCAAAGTTAAAGTCGCAACAGTAGTAGACAGAATTGGTTGAATGGTGCTAGGTGTCGCTACTAAGGAGTTCGGTTTTAAAAAAGATGCTGCCTGACACTTTAAGGGAGACTTCTGCTTTGCCTTCAATTGTAGTTGACACTTGACACATGTCAGAGAAAGAGAAAAGAAGCAGAGCTGGGGAACTATATAGTAGAAGAGAAAGAAAGAGAGAGTGAGAAAGAAAAAAGGAGAGTGAGAAGAAATAAACGATGGCTGGCAAGGAGACTAAAAGGTCGCTGACAATCAACAAAGCGACACGGCGCAGTGCTCACACCGGAAACGGAAGCAGCAGCAGCAGCTGCAGTTGCAATAGCAATGCCAGCATTGTCGCGTCGACAGCAGAAACAGCAGCAGAAGCAGCGGTAAGCGAATCAAAACCAAAATCAAAATGAGAATCGTAAAATGTGAAATGTAAAACGTACTAAATTGCATGTAGGCAACGAGGACTACAACGATGACAACGAGCATGGGCATATGGATGTGGATGAGGATGTGAATGTGAATGTGGATGAGGCTAAGAATGAGGATGATAAAAGCGAAAGGACGAAAGCAAAATGCAATGACATCCTCAACGAACGAACGTGAAGAAAAACAGGGTGAAGGACATTTGCGCATGCATAACGTAACGTTTATTGAAATAGTTCTGAAGTGACGACGGCAGTCTCAGTCTCTGCCTGAGACTCAGCCTCAGACCTCTCCCCAAACCTCTGTCTCTGTCTCAGCGTTATTCTCAGTCTCAGTCTTAACCTCAACCTCAGCCACAGACTCAGTCGTTGCATTAACTGCAGTCCCATTCCTCTTATGACTACACATGTCTAAGTGGGCCTGAGACCCAGCATAACTAGCGATAGAGCCAAAGACGCTTTCGCCCGCTATCCTTTCCCTCCGACCCTGCATACCCTTAACCATAGCTATTCGTAGTCAGCAATTGTTCGACTAACAATCTGCACTAACGAATACTGCAAGCAGTGCACTGATACAAAGTATTTCAAGTAAAAAATTTGTTTAATGAACTAAAAACATGTAAATCTAAAAATAAGATTATTAATGCAAATATTATTTTAATTTACAAAATATTAAATAAATTGTATTAGTCACTTTTAAGATGTGATGCAGAGGAACTCATTAAAAAGTATAATTATGAATAGACTAGTTATATACATACCTTTAATCTATATAATCTGGAATTAACACATTTCTAATTAATATTTTGTTTCTAATTTACATTTTAAGTATATTAGTTTTAAATCAAGTCTAGTTGATTTTTTTTGGTAAAAAATTAATCATTTTTGGCCCCTTTTTTTATCAGTGTAGGCAGTGACACGTTTCAGGAGGCAAGAGACAAGGGGCAAGAGGCAAGAGGCAAGCGGAAAGAGCTAAGAGGCAGCTGCAGCAGGGCTCATTTAATGCCAAAGCCATTAGAAAAGTGCAGTTAAGAAAAGACAAGTTAAGCCAGGCGGCAAACATTTCATTGATTAGCTCGCAAGTGGAGCCTCTCTATGCGATTCACATTCAACGATTAACGCTTCAACTTTGGTTAAACATGAAATTTTCTGAAAAATTCGATTCAAAATGGTTTTGATGTGCTGTAAACTTTAAATCAGAAAACTGAAATAAAGAATTGTTATCGAATTAGTGTTTGGTTTTACTTTTCAACTGTACTTACCATTTGTTTTGTCGTTTTACATAACACCGTTGATCTGATAATCATTGTGGACTACTTTAATCAATGGCATGGACTTATGTGTCATTTGAATAAGATTTATTAGTAAATGTGAATTTGAATATATCAAACGTGTTGGATTGCCAGGTATTTCATTCAAGCTGTGTCTAAGAAATAAGATTTGTTGTTTTTTCAGCCTTTTGGTTTTTTACTTCTGCCCAAGATTTGCTGTTTATGTTTCTGCTGGGATTACGCAACCAAAGAAGATAAGCTGAAAAGCTTACCAACTCTTGCTTTTGCCCGCACAATTCAGAATCTTTGAGGCCTTCGACCGTTGTTGCCTGTGTTCCTATATACATAAAAATATACATATACATATAGATATCCATTTTCATTTCCGTTTCCGCTCAGCCTCTTCAGTAGCATCTGCATCTGTCGCTATATGCTATCAGCATCGCCATCGCCATCGCCATCGCCATCGCCTTCGTCAGCGTCATCGCCATCGTCATTGCCGTGTAGTATTTGTTTTGATTTTGTGCGTTGGTTGCTTGTAAACTTGTTTGCCTGTTGTTGGCTTACAATAACGTGGCACACTCGCCACGACCGAAGGCCAGAAAGGCAGCATGCCAGACAGCCACTGTGTAAAAAGAAATAAAAACTGACGCTCAGACAGAGGCTGCAACAACGATTGGGACTGCCACTAAGACTGAAACAGCGACAGAAACTCTCACAAAAGCGAGTCATTTGCAGGCGACCACAGCAATGTGGTATAAGTCAGACCAGAACCGCTCAGGGCCACTATGAAATGCTTGCATTTCTGGCCAAATTGTGCCTAAGACGCTTCCAAGACTATACTCGAAAGATGACAGCTGCTTTTAGACGTAGCAGTGTAGCAAACCAGTTTCGTTGCATTTCGTTTCGTCTCATAACAAATTTAATAAATTTCAGCACTAGTTACTAGCGACTCCTGATTGGAAAAGGGGAAGCAACGCTTAACTCAATAAAAGTCTAATCAAATTATATTAATTCTGAAAAGAGTTTAACTTGATGAAAAACTTTAAATTTAATATAAATGCAGCGAAGAGAACAAAATGATTTGCAAATTAACTTAAGGCTCTGTTTTTCTATCCATATATTATTATTTACTAATAAAATAAAATAGTAGAAAATCACATTCTAGACATGGCAAGTTTAAAATTTTGAACTGCGTTTAAAATTTGTCGCTGACTACCATTCCAAAATCATAAAAGCAAGTTGCGAGTATAAAATAATACATTTTTAAAAAGATATCAACATAATTTTAATTTAATTTTTACTGTATAAATGAGTACACCAGAAAATAAAACGAACTGAAGGGTCATAATGTCTGTAAAAAGATTTTCACTTAGTTTTTTCTTGCATAAGTTAATTTTAAACGAAAAATGTTAGAAGAAATTATTTTGTGATCAGTTTAAACATAATTATTTTAAATACAATAAATACCACAATTATAAATAAATCACGCAATACATTTCAAACTAAATAAACTTTCTTTAATGTAATTTGTAATTTTTAAACATAGTTTGTATTAAAAATTGATTAAAGTTAGATTGTTAAAACAAATGAATATAAAAATAAAAATTCAACAAGTTTACGGTATTGAAAATAAAAAAAAAAATCCATTTTAAGACTGGTTAAAAGGCCAGTAAAAAATGAGGAAAAAAGACTAAAAATATGGAAGCTGGTGGAAAGTATAGTAACGTTACAGCTTACAGCGGCATTACAGCAGGGAAATTTTCAACAACAGGGTCACAAAATGTCCTAAACATGAAAGCACAGAATGTTAACCACTGTGTCCTATAAAGGAGCGCGTTGAACAAACATCGAGTCAGTTGCCAACGAGCGACCCAAAGGAATAGACGTGACTGAGCATAGCAAAAGCAGAAGCAGCAATAGCAATATCATCAGCAATAGCACAGCCACAGCAGAATCAGTAATATCAACCGATTGAAAATTTGAACTTTCATTGGACAACGGTCAGCAACAGCAGCTAAAGCAGCTGTGTCTGTGGCATCTACAAGGCGAAAAAAATTCAACTAAAATAGAATGTTTCTTGTTTTCTCAATTTGTTGTTTTGTGTGTGCTTTTTTTTTCCTTGGTGTTTATATAGTTTGTAGCTGTAGCAATTGTTGTCAATAACTTTCCGAAGGTTGGGGCAGTTATAAAGTGAATGACTTTTGATTGACAGCGCCACAGTTGAGTGAGATTGTGCAAAGATAAAAAACACAACATAAAAAAAGAAAAACTTGTGCAAGTGAATGCTGTAGATGCATATTTGAAAATTGTTTACATATTTTTTTTTTCAAATTATTTTTACTAAAGTGAAAAATAGCAAACATACTGAATGTGTGCGTGTTTGTCTGTGTGCGACTGTGTGTGCGTTAAATTACGTGCAGTCCATTTGAATAGAGCGTGAGCTATTTGGCGCGCTGGAAAGTAGGCAACGAAAAAAGTACAACTAACTGAATCCAACAGACATTTTGAAAAATGGTTATGTGTGTGTGCTCGGCTGCATTAGTGTGTCTGTGCATATGCTACGCCATGGGCATGCATCTCTTGTTATGCCTAACTGGTCAGCAGCCAGATATCTTTTGCTCTGTAAAATGAACACTCTCATTTCAAAAGACCATAATTACTTGATTTCATTTATTTTGCTCTTTTTTTAATATAGAAGTGGATGGGAAGAAATTGAAACATCAAATGATTAACTGAGACGACAACAAATGCCCACCGATTCACTGCCAAAAG
The DNA here is from genome assembly GCA_035047505.1 of Drosophila parthenogenetica. NCBI lineage: Eukaryota > Metazoa > Arthropoda > Insecta > Diptera > Drosophilidae > Drosophila > Drosophila parthenogenetica. The sequence continues at coordinate 2,118,869 of JAWNPM010000174.1, forward strand.
GAATCTTTACTGCCAAAAATAATCTTTATGCTATTTATAACCAAAGAAATGTACAAAAAATTGTATTCAAGTGAAAAAACAAAAATTTAACTTTGCTCAAGAGGAAATCATCAGAAGAGAAGAAAATTAGTTCTACGTCGTTTACTTATTTTTTAGAAATCGCCACAGCGGAGACTGGAGTGAAGAAAACGTTGCAGCAAGCGCCAAAATTTAGTGAAAGTAACTGGCCCCCACTTTGCAACACGCCGTGTGGTAAGTTGACATTTCATTTTCATTTTCATTTCGAGTGCATTTTGCAACCACATTTTGCTTTTGCTGCCAACAAGTTCCCAGCGCCGCTTGACTCCTAAGTGCATCACCATGTAATATATTATGTGTGAGCGTGTGTGTGTGTGTGTGTGTGTGTGTGTGAGAGAAATAGGGTGTATGTGTGTATGTGTATGAAAGTGTCGGGGTCAGCGGGTTATTACAAGTTATGCATTGTGTGTGCTTTGGCACCAACAATTCCACAATCCAGCAATCCTGCAATCTAACAACACCACGCAGCAGTCGTTGTTGTTGTTGTTATCATTGTGTGGCTGTTGTTGTTGTTGTTGTTGTGTTGCAGCTTCTAGCCAAAGAAAAGTCACGTTGTGAATGGCAATGGCAAATAGTACGGATGCGACCCCAAATAACCAACTAACTAACTATGTGAGACTCCCTCACTCTCTTTCACCCTCTCGTCTTCTCCCTATCTGCTAACTTGCACAACTTTAGACCATCTAATACTGATGGCAGTTGGTAAAGTTTTCGTATTGCGTATTTTGTGAAAGCGGCAACTTTGAAGAAGCCAAGGTCATAGCCAATAATTGTCATTCAAGCAGCTTGAATTGAACTCGAATACAATAATTTACTGCACTTTTGAAGTCCCCGCACTCCCATTAACCCTCACCACTACTCGCTTAATGAAAATCGAAAATCACTGAACTTTTAAATGACAAAAGTTTCCCATATTTGCCATATCAAATATGTATTCAAAGATTTCCATGAGCTTAGTGTATCACTATAAAACAATACAACATTTTCCTTTCTGAATTACAACATTTTCAAAAGCCACGCACAAGCTACTACTATATTTGACACCAAATATGTGTTTACTGAGGTACAGTTTAATGAGATACTTGAAATCTAACCACAAGCATACAAATTCCGATTTACCGCAAGTCGACACAACTACTTAGAGAACTATTTTATGGGTATCCATTATTGAAACTTTGCTGGTAGCAATTACATTTTGTGTAAATTGTTGATTGGAAAATTTATTCAACACAAATTAAATTATTAGCTGAGAAATTTCATGTAATTGAAGACATAATTGTAAGGAGAGTTTGAAACTAAGATAATCTTTTGATTTTCAAAAGCATTAATTACAGCAAACATGTTACTTGAATCATAAATTGGAAATTTGAATTGGTTGTATTATTGCAAACTTACAGTAACTGACAACAGTATCATTGCTTCGAATTTAAGTTGTTGTTCATCCTTAGTAATCATAATCATTTAAGTACAGGAAAGTTGTGTTATATGTTGTTATAGTGAAGGAAAGATGTAGGTTTCTATTGTATCGAAGTAGTAAAAGTTAGTAAAAGTTAGGCACAATCCATCTCAGTTTTATGCAATGTACGCCAATTAAAATATCCTTGCGTTCTGTTAATTTGACTGAGTCAATCACTTATGAAGTGCTACAACAATCGAGTCAAAGTTGTCATTTAACAGCACAAAGCAGTTGCTAATTTGCGTAAGCTTATTAGGGTCAAATTGGACAGGGGCTCAGTGCACACATGTACACTCAAGGACATGGTTGGTAGTCATAGCTGACTGTCTGGTTTAATGGCCATTGCATTTTATTGACCTGTCCAAATGGTAACTACTGTAGAACACTTCGTGTCTGGCGTAAAAACAAAACAAAAAATAGGAATAACTAAACACGAAAAAACTGACACAAAACAAAGGACAATAAGGACACTTTGAATGCTTATCTTGGGGGCACGCAACGAACGAGGTGACATTAAGCAATTTTGATAACTGCGCAACGACAACGAAAACGACAACGACAACGGCAACGTCACCGGGTCAGCCCAATTTATGGATGTCAATGTTTTGGTTGTTGTTGCTGTTGTTGCTGCTGCTGTGCATACAAATGTAAATTTAAATTGAAAATTAATCGGGCAGCGAACGCTTGTTCTGTGTGTCCAGCGTGGCACGCGTGTGACGGGTAAACAGCACTAGCATGAGCACGAAACACGGTCACGGCGACCCTGAACGACTTTTGTGATGACTTTCGCGATAAGCCTTCGATTAAAAACTCACCCATTATCAGAAAACAGCAGCTCAGCAGTTTTTCCCGTCCTTGCCAGCAAAGTTTTGCGGCAAGTTTTCTCAGCTCAGTCTTGTAATTCGGTGTTTTTTCTTTTCTTTTTCTACTTCTTTCCGTTTTGTTGTTTTCGGTTGAAACTTTTGGCGAATTGGCACGCGCTTAAAAGTATGCAACGCTTTCTTTCACCACACATATTCGCATTTTCTGCTTTGACTTTTGGGCGAGGAGTTGTTCGTTTTTCTTCTCGTTTTTTTAATTAAAAGCTTAATTGGTCGCCACGCCTTAGAAAATTAAATAAAACGATTGCGTAATTAAAAGCAAACAACGAACAGCGAAAAATATTTTGTTTATATCGCAACGTTGTGGGTGCTGTTATTGTTGTTTTTGTTTTTATTTTGTTGCCAAAAATGTTGGAAAAGGCCATTAACAACAATCTGTGACGCCTCGACCCTTCGATGCCTCGCAAACAGAGTACAGAAATTAAAAACTTAATGGTCCAACAAGCACTGGCCCACACATGTGTGTGCTTAGTACCATTCACAACGGTATTGAGTGTTGACATCGCTGCTAAATCCAAACCATAAAATAAAAGTCAGTTCATATATCAAACAAATGAAAGGCTTATTCCCTTGCACAAGCAGAGTAAATACTAATGTTTAATAGCTTGAGTTGTGCCATTTAATTTTGAATACAAATTAAATTGCAAAATTTAACAAATTTTATTTTAATAAATCTTTGACTTTCACACACAAATAAAGATAGTAAATAAATACAAATTTATTTTTTAAAACTTGAGACTCTTCAGCAGAATTTTTAAATATGTTTTAAATATGTTTTAAATATTTGTAGCATTTTTTTGGCTCAAATCCTTTGTTACAGCGTATTATTTGTAATATGCACTTTTTTCTGGCTTATACATAACACGTTTGTTTTAAATTAGTTTGACGTATTTGAGTAAATAAGGATATAAACTGTTACAAAAACGCTTAACGATACTTCTTTGATATAATTTTAGTTTCTACATGAAATAAAAGTTTTTAAAATTATTAGTTTAATGTGAACAAAGGCATTAACATCCTAACGTTCATCTTCATTTCCTTGAATTAAATATAATATACTTGAATTAAATATAAATGCAAAAGATAAACGAAAAGTTATTTCAGTTCAGCAGAAGAGGACTTTGTTTATTTCTTTGATATTCTTATCTAAAAATAAAAATAGACTTGCAGACTTAAAGCATAGAAACCGCTGTGTATGAAAATTAATGACTGTGTCAAACAGAATTCAAGTGAGGCATACATTTTAATGACATTTTACAGGGTATTGTTGTTGTTGTTGCTTTGAGAATTTAGATTATACAAAATCAGCTTTAGTTTGGCTTCAAGTCAAAGTGTGTTATTTTCTTTTTTATTTCATTTGCTGATGACTTGAGTTGATTTCCTTTTAGATATCTGGATTTCTTACAAACTTAATTTGTGCTCTGGCAGCTTTTGCTCTGCCATGTCCTTCTGTCCTTTGTCCGGAGTCTCGTGTCCTGTGTCCTGTGTCCTGTCCGCTTGGCCGAGCTCATTTTGTGTGTAAATTAAAGGCGATGCCGCAACTTTTTTTTCGGGGACATTGGGCAGCTACCCGCTGTCAGTAAAAACTGCACGCACTGTGGGTTGTCTAGACCAACACACAGACACGAGCACACATATCCGCACGCTAGAGCGTGTGGTGTGTTGTCCACACCCACACATATATTCATCTATGTCGCACATCGTTAAGCGCTGCCAGTTTGACTTAATATGCGTTAAACTTTTTTGTTAAACATATCACTCGGCTGGCAGAAAGGCAAGTCCCGAAAGCCCAACAAACAGGAAGCAAAAAAGAAGCCAAAAACCGAAACGGGAAATATAAACAAAGGCATTAATCATGCCAACACACAGTCAGATATATATATAAATATATATATATATATGTATGCCAAAGGCAGAAAGAGACCGAGAGAGTCGATGGCAAAGAGGGGGAAAAAGACAGGGAAATAGGGGAAAATTAAGCCAAACTGAGGCTGTTGAGGATGCATTAAAACATTTGTTTAGATTTCCTCTATAAGCATTGTATTGCTTTTGCTGAATCTGTCTCATATGCTTCAGATTAACAGCAAAGTCATTGGCACGCATGTATGTGTATGTATGTGTGCGTGTATTGGTGTTGGTTAAACAGAGACCCTAAATTGAAACTACCCCGAAAAAATGGCTAAAAAACAAATGGAAGCTAAACAATTTGCAAGCCAACAAACAACTAAAAATGCTCGCATCAAGTGTGATCGACTGACAAGTACCCTGTCTACTCTTGCTCCAAGGACATGACAAAGCAAAGATAAAATAATTTTGTGCGTAGTTCGAATGAACACGTTTTTTGGGATTCTTATGAAACTTTATTTATTCAACGAATAGAAACTTTTGGCACGAAACTAAACCGCAATAACTGTAAGTGCTCAGCAAACAGAGCCGCAAAAACCAAAACTAACAAGCGACAAGTGAAAAGCCACCGAAGCACCCACGACACCTGGTCACAGAAATAGCAACAGCTTTTCCTCGTTTCCACGTTTCTACGCTCTCATTCCATTTTTTCTCTTTTCTCTCTCTCGATGGGTGTTTACTTGGTCGCTTCCTCTCTCACTCTCTCTCTCTTGCTCTGTTGCCTGGCGCAATTCATTCGTGTGTGTCGAGTGTTGTGGCTGGCGAATTATTATGATAATCGCAGGCATAAATTATGCGATATTCTTCTCACTTGGCAATGCAATATGACAGTTTACTCGTAATATTCCAACGAAAAGAGACAGAAATAGAGACAGTGACAGAGACGGTGACATCTAGCACATACACTCTAGTCAGTTAGTTAGTCAGCCAGTCAGGTAGTCAGTCTTTAGAGTATCAGGCAGTTGCTTAGTCGCGATTCATTCAGTCTTTCACTCAGCAAGTGTGTAGTGAGTTAGGGAACGGCTTTTATGTTTGCCTTGGGGAAATTAAGTTTGTGTCATGTTTTGTGTCATTCAATCTCCCCAAACGACAATGGGAGATTTGCACTTCAGCTTGCTACTTCGCCTCTTCAGCTCTTTGGCTGCCTGGCCTGGCCACGCTACGTATGCGTGTTATAGTGCACTTGATGCAAATAGCATAAAGTGTTGCATACTTATTCGCGCGCGCGCAGCTCACAAGTGCGAATGCAACACGAGCATGTTTCCGATGGGGCATAAGCACGCAAACACACAACCCCACACACACATTTACACTCTTTGACTTACCACCAAGTCGCTGAAAGGGGATATTTTCAGATATTACGCTAAACTGACAAACTTAATTGCTGTGGAAAAGTGTTGTCCATTTTTGAGATTTAATCAATGCCGCCAGATGAGGACAGTAATGCAGACAACGAGTGAGAAAGAGAGAGAGAGAGAGAGAGAGAGAGAGAGAGAGAGAGAGAGAGAGAGAGAAAGAGAAAATAACAGTCATAGTGACTGAGAAAGAGAGAGGGAAGGCATTTAAGTGAAATGGGAAAATATAAAATTGGTTCTGAGTAAAAAAAAAACTGTCAAAATACTTTTAAGCCTATCACACACTCCGCAATTTTTTATCACAAAAATCTAAAGAATACATTTTACACTTGCGTCGTGAAAAATTTACACATACATATATATTTATTATATGGTAAATAATTAAATACATGTTCTAAGCCCTTTATTTTCATTTTTGCTTGACAACCCGAACAATAAGTATTTATTTAATTATTATTCGCAAATTAAATGTGTTTAATTATATCTTCTGTATTTCTTCCTTAACATTAAAATGCAATAAGTAAAATTTTGCTTGTTCTTATTTAAATGATATTTTTTATTCCCAAATTTGCTTTAAGTTATTTAAATTATAAAATTCGAAAGTGTTTCCCATTTTATTTATTTTTTACTTGATATCTTAAAGGGTATACAGTCAGTCAGTTTGCTCTTCTAGAGCATGACTTACGCTTGCTTGACAATTTTGCTGTAAGAATCATCTGGTAGCCATCAATATTAAACTTGATCTACTGCGAACTCGCGCATATTTCATATTGTCCTTGTCTGTCTCCATCTCCGTCTCCGTCTCATATACTAGGAACGCACTGTACGTATTTAAAGGCGCTCTTATTGCCTCACTGGAGCTAGGTGCCTCCTGCTTGGGCAATTTATCAAAGATTTTATACGAAATTCTGTCGCCTGTCAACGTTGATTTTAGCGCTTGGCTTAGCGTTCGGCCTGGGGGCGCACTCTAGTTGCCATCGGTGGGTGGTTGGTGGGTGGTTGGTGGGCTGTGCGGCATGGGTGTGGCAAGTGTGTGTTGACTGTCAGTGACGCGTGGAAATAAAACACACCTGTTGCCAGGGCCTCGACAAAGCGCCGTGCTACGTGCCACAAACAGTGGCAGCAACGACAGCGGCATCAATTATATGACACATGAGTCGGGTTCTTAACCTCCAGTTTTCCCAGTTACTACTTTGAGACGTCCTGTCGCATCATAAAATATATAACAAATGTTTCTCGAAACAAAAAGAAACAAAATGAAATGAAATCAAATTGTTTCGATCTTTTTGCTACACGCATTAACTTCATTTTATTTTATTTGTTTTCTTTGCAGCATCACATCTTTGGAAAATAAACATGCAACAAGTTAAGTTCTCTTCAATACGACAAGTGCATTCAGTCAATTTCCAACCAAATACAGAAGTCCGTTGGATTCACTGAGCAGCAGCCCTTGAAACCAGTCAAGCAACCCTCGCAGAGGCATTAAATCCACAGCAAAACAGTTTTCAGTGCAGCCAATTGAAGGCCGTACGATAAAGTGAGTTTGAATAGTTGAAAACAAATTTTAATTAATGCAAATCATTTAATTCCAAAGACGTATAAATTTTAATTAAATTGCATAATCATTATCTCGCATCATTTAGGTAAAATCATCAAAAAGCATTCACCTAGTGAGTAATCAATTTGGCGAAGTCTTAAAACAATTGATGTCAACACAATCAATCAATTCGCTTCCTCTTAGAACTGACTAGATTCCTGATATTTGTTATTTTTAAATTTAGAGCAACTTAAAAATTTATCTTATACTTTAGAGGACTTGTCTTTTAACAAAAAAAAAGGATATAAAAATGAATTCAGTTTTTATTCTGATTACTTACTAGACTAGTCTACAATTCAACTCGACTTCTAATCTCAAAACTAGTCTGAAAACTTCTGTGTAAAAGAACTAAATGCCGATTAAGCGAAAGCCTTATGGCTTCAGAGCCCCAATTACTGTTCGTTTAAGACAGGCCAATTGAGCGAAATATTAAAAATGTGAACAAAGTAGTTAACATAAAAAGTTATGGGCAGCGTTAAAAGAAGGAAACATTTGGTCTAAAAGCGGTAATAGTTGCTTCAAATGTCGCAAAAAGTTTTCTTAATCTTACCCGCATCGTGGTTGGTTGTGTCTATGGGCTTTTGGCATTGTTTACGAGCGGGCTTGTCCTTTAGACGCATTTCATTCATCTTCAACATATTTACAGCCCGCAATTATTTCCAGTATTTTATTTTTATGACTTTGGCCAGCCAGTTGCTTTTCAATCTTTGGTTGATTTGTTTGCACCAGCAGCGGCGGCAATCAAAGCTTAAATTGTTCCGCCTTGGAGGCAAGGAGCAGCGGACGGTATCGTCACCGTTGTCGTTACAAAGCCTCCTTGCCATCTACCTAACGAATTTTTTGACTATTTTTGCTGTTACATTGCGCTTTGTTTTTATTGTAAAGTATACAAGTGAACGCTTCCGTTTCCACTTGGCGCGACGACTATCTCATTCCCGTTTCCGTTCCTGTTACTGTTCCCGTTGCCACCATCGCCGATACCGTAACTCCGCCAACGTTGCCCCACGCTGCCGTTGTCTTCGTCTTCGTCTCAGTCGAAAACTCATTCCCTTTTTCATTTTCATTTTCATTTTCATTCCGGTTTGCAAGCTCTGTGTTGAGGTCGCCGCTATCGTTTCGCTATTTAAATAACATGACTTTGGTATGAGATAGAGAAAGTGAGAGAAAGCTAGGGAAAAAGAGAGAGAAAGACAGACGAAGAGAGAGAGATAAAGAGAGAGTGCCCGCATTCATTCATTCAGCTTGTCCCACCAGTTATTTTTACACGCAATTTCTTTGACTTTGCCGCCTTTTGTGTCTACTGGTTTACTCTACTTACCTAAATTAAACTTCTGAATCCTGAACATGGAACCTTGAAGGAAAAGTTTAAAAGAAAACACCAGCACGGCATTTGAAAACGCAAGGCGACAGAGCTCCACTAATCAAACTATGATAACAAGACTCTATAACGCCGAGGAAGATCCCATCTACTGCTCATTCATGTGGGGCGGAAATCTTAGCAGCAGTAACCTTGTAGTCGGCACCTCGACCAATGTCTCCCATATCTACAGAAACGAATTAAGGGATGACATTTACGCGGTAAGTCTTAAATCACATAGTCATAGATAAAGTCAACTATGTCATTCGATTAGCATAATAATGAAATCAAAATCTAACTCAAGGCCGGTAAAATACTATTGCGAGCGTTTAGGCGAATTATTTCCACTGTGTAAGCAGATTTTCCAGTCATCTTTATAGGAAATTTTGAATTTAACTTCTCACGTAGGCATTTCAAATATCATGAAGCATGTCAAACGTTTTCAGTAAATTTATTTACACCAAACATGCGTCAATCAAATCGTAAATTTCTTAAGAATATTTTCAATGCCTGCTGGGAAAAGAATACAAAGTTTTGTTATACACTTTGTCAAATAATATCAACAGAGTTTATTCATTCAATCAACTGCCTAGTTTATAGGGATGAGTTTATTCAAAGTACTTTGACTGCTTTTGTGGTAAACTCCGTCACTAGTCAACTATTTAGGGCCGAAAGAAGCATTTTTAAAATGGCTTCAAATTATTTGTTAAGAAATTTAAATATTTATTGAATATGTTTGTCAATTTTGACTGAAATTGGGTTCTTAATGCATTAATATTACCTTATTTTTATTTTTTTCTGGAAAAAAATAGGCTGACCTGTCAGCTCTAGTACTTTAGTACTAGTACGACATTTAGGTACGATACAAAAAGCTACCTGCTCTGAAAGCACAAAAAACGGTTGCCTACTTTTCAGCGTCGTACCCATAATGTGTTTTGTTCATACATATTATCAAACGAGAGGGAGGAAAAAAGGGAAAGATGAAAAGGTGAGGGAGTAGAAAAAGAAAGCAGAGTCAGAGTGGAAGTGGATAGAATGAACGTGCATAGGACCAAAGTCTCATTCAAGGCAAAACTGAAATAACTCATTTCGTAGCACAGCACGTGCAAAAAAAGTTTGCTCACACGACGCCGCTGTCGCCGTCGCCGTCACAGTTGCCTTTGCTCTACAGTTTGATGCTGTCTTGCAAAAGCTGCTTTGTGGGCAACTTTTGCTCAAGGCTGCATAAAAAAGGCGAACTCAAACAAACTGAAGCTGGCTGTCTATCTCTCAGTATGAGAGCACAAAACCAAAAAGGGAAAAATGAAAAAAAAAAATACAAAAATACAATAACAACAAGAGCAAACATGTTCAAAAGCATGCAAAACATATTTACAATGGAACATCGTCAACCCACTCAGGCACGTTGGGAATGTGCAAGCAAGATGGCTATTTAGATAGGCAAAACAGATAGAGAGAGAGCGCGTAATAATGTAGGTGTTGGTGTAAATGTATTGGCACTGACTGTATGTGTGTTTGTGTGAGCATAACAAGTCACAAATAAAAGTGTCAAGTGGACTATTGAATTTTTATCTGTAGCAGCCCATCCGACTGAGCAAGAACAACAACAGCGCCGAACAATGGAGGCTGCAGTGGTACAAGTGCAAGAGAGAAAGCTCAAACCAAAGAGATAAGGGGAGAAAGAGAGATGCAGAGAGTGAAAAGTATAGAGAGAGAGAGAGAGAGAGAAACAGCGTGTAAGCGCTGCATGATTTATGAGCTGTGCCATTTTTTGTTTACTATTATTATTACTTTTTATTGGTTTCGACTTTCGACTACATATTTACCATCCTTTCTTTTATGCTCCACTTTAAACCATTTGGCAGCAGGATGTGGAGGATCCACGTACTGAAGCCCTACGCGAATTCTGCTATGGTATCTTGCTCCCCATCATCTGCTCCCTTGGCATTATGGGCAATGTGCTCAATCTAATTGTCCTCACCCGTCGCAATATGCGAGGCACCGCCTACATCTACATGCGAGGTAAGTAGCGCTAACTCTAGCACCAGCCACACTCTCACACTACTACCGCCCATTACCTCCTCTACAGCCACTCGTGCACACTTAAAACCTTTTTTTTGCTACTGGATTCATTCTATGGAAATCCAATTCCAATTCCATTGACTGTCTACAAATGGTCATTCCACTGAATAATTGCCAAATTTAGTGTGTAAAGAGTATTTCATTCACTTAAAAGCCCTCGAAAATACCAGACACCCAAATTCAGTGCTATTTGAATTGCTTTTCTTGCTTGATCTGCTGCTGGGTGTCTTAAAAAAAAGGTTTAATTAAGAAGCTTTCGTTAACCTGAATGAAAAGTCGAACTTTATTCTATTTTATGAATAATACGAAGGTGCTTTTAGCGCTTTAGACTATAGCACATTTGTCTTTCACTTTTTTTAAGACCCTCTGGATATGTTATAGATAAAAATGAGCGCATTTTAAGGTACAACAGACAGTTATTTCTTTATGGATTTATTGCTCCTTTTGTAGATTTCATTGCTTTACATGGAATTGTTTTCAAGGACAAACATTTTTAAATCAAAATCAGAAAATCGTTAAAGGAAGTCTTTTTACACTAAAAGCTTTACATAAAATATGCTTAACCTTTACATAAATAGATTATCTGATGTAATTTATTTGGATAACTGAACGAGTTTTTATGCTTTTCTTCTTAAAATATATTATTTATTTTTATGATTAAGATTACCAATTGGTTTGTTAAAAAGAAGATTTTTAGTTTTGGGATTAAAACTCTAAACTAACACACTTTTGCTATCAGTGTACAAAGACTCAGTGCAGCATAAATCAAATTTAAATTAACAATTGATTTACATTTTGTAGAAGTTTCAGGCAGTTGTAAGAATTCATGCTGCAAATTATTTTTCATGTCGAGCTCAAGTATCAGAAAATAAATCTTCAGCTTTATTTAGCAATAAAATCAAATATATATTTTAATACATTATTTGTGACACGGCATATAAATATCTTCACACTCTGTGGCTTAAAAAAAGGTTGGCAATGGTTGGGCGAAAGAAAAACCTTTGTCCGCTTCCTAATTGTATTCTGGCAAAGTAGAGCAACAATAGCTTCTGTGGAAATCGCCTATGGGGATGGTATTTGATTAGGAGGTCTTTGGAAATTTATGTAAAGCCGCTAAGCTGTTCGGGCCAAGGTTAGAAGCGGAAGAGCCAACAGCAAAGGGCCCAAAAGTAGTAAGTAAGATAGAGAGAGAGAGATAGAGAGAGAGTGAGAGAGGAAGGGTAATAGAGAGCGAAGAAAAATGGTGAAATGTATTGGACAGACTGTTAAGTAAGAGCAAGTAACTAACTAAACATATTAGGCACTCGTTTGCTTTATGGCCTCTTAATTGATTAATGAGACGACCCAAAAAATGAAACTTGTCAACGGCGCAGCGTAGCGTGTTGCCAATTTTATTTTATTTTATTTTTCTCTTTTTAGCGATTTCTTTTGAGTTGTGTTTGCTGCTTACAATCAGTCATGTGGTTACAAGACTGTAGAAGAAGAGCTACACAGCAAAAAATAATATAAGCAAAGAATTAATGCTTTTGACTTAAATTTTAAAATATATAGTGCATATTTAAATTAAAGAATTCCATAATTGAGTTAAGAAATTGCATATAATCCCACTTTGAACATATTTATCTAGATTACATTCTGAAATACGATTTTTTTCCTGTGTAGCCACTTTATTTGCCATCTTGAAGATGGAGCTAACGCAGCACGGCAAATACGAGAACGAGTATAAAATGTAAAATGCTTGAAATGTATTACGCATGCTATGGCAGCATAATTGATTGCCTTTTGCCTGTTTGCCAGTTGCCAGTTGGGCCAATGGCAGCTGGGAAATGGTAGCTGCTTGCTGATAAGTGATAGCTGGTAACTGGAAAATGCTAGCTAGTTACAGCTAGCTGGTAACTGGCTCTTGTTTGCTGCTTGTTCAGTTTGTTTTTATACCCTTGCAGAGGGTATATTGTTTTTGTCACGATGTTTCCGACCCCATAAAGTATTTATATTCTTGGTCAGCATCAACAGCCGATTCGATATAGCCATATCCGTCTGTCCGTCTGTTTCTATGCGAACTAGTCTCTCAGTTTTAAAGTTATCCTGATGAAATTTGGTACAGATGTGTATTCTCTCTGCAAGCAGTTCATATGTTAAAATCGGCTAGATCGGATCACGATATCATATAGCTCCCATAGGAACAATCAATTCGAAGCTATCTTCACCAAATTTTTTCCATATGCATTTAGTGCTAAGTTCCATGTGCAAACCAAATTTTATCCAGATCGGACCACTATATCATAAAACTGTCATAGGAACAATCAGTTGAAATACTTAGTATGAAAATTTTTGATGTCTATGGATCGATTTTAACCAAATGCACTCAATGTGCATTCATTATCATTCCCTATATACTCACAAAATTTCATTCAAATCAATTACAATATTATATAGATAAAGTTGGAACAATTAGTGATTAAAATTAACGCTATATGCGTGACTGCAAGGGTATTTAATCTTCGGCTAGCCGAATATAACCTTTTTTTTCTTGTTTTTTCCTTTTTGCTCTTTGAGCAAATGCAAAATAATATCTCCTCTTGCAGTGACTTGAAATATCGCCAGTTTCATGGCAGCTCAGCAATTCGAGTGGCCTGACAGTAAATAAAAAAATTGAAGAGCCGTGAAAAGAGAAAAGAAAGCGCTCCAGAAAGAAAAAAAAAAAAAAAACTGAAACTGTTCTAGCTACTAAAAGTACTGGACTCTATTTCCTACCTTTCTTCTCTCGCATTCTCTTTCACTCTTCTTCCTACCACTTTTAGGGGGGCTTCAGTAATAATGACCGAAATCAGGGCATTCATTTTATTAAAATAACAAAAATATTTTGTTGCCAGCAGCCTTTTTACGACGCGGTCTGTTGCCATTTGGCGGTCATTGCCTCTGATTCTTTTCAAGAATTTTTGTATGTTTGCATGTGTATTGAAGGTTCAGTAACAGGAAAACACTGCAAGAACGAGAGAGTGAGTATGTGAACTGAAGTAGAGGGAGAGAGAAAGAGACTGATGGGGAAGAGAAAACTCCTCAACACGCTGCTAATATTTGGTGCCAGTTTGTTAAGCAAAAGTTATGCATTTGGGCCTTGAGAGCCTTCCAAGGGGCTGGCTTGTTTTATAACCAACTAGGGAATAGCTGCCCAAACTTATCGACTGCATATTTAACTAGAGTACAACAACTTTCAAATGCTGAAACAAATGTTCAACTTCCACTAAAATACAGCTTACTAAGTTCAATCGCAATTCTTTGACAGAGCTCAGTGAAAACTTTTACCCTTACTTTAGTAACTCAAATCTAAAGATGTTTTAACTTAATGCAACTTTAGAAATCTTTTTAACATAAATGATTTTCACAATTTGTTTTGAAGATAAAATAAATACTATTTTATTTATGATTTCTACAATTAAATTATACTGATAATTTTTTAAGATTATTTCTTATTTTAACTAATCTTTTCTTACGTTGTGATTACTATAATACATTTTTTAAATTCAAATAAAGCACTTAAATAACAATATGTGAAAATGCAGAGTAAATGCTCTAGTTAAGGAAACAAATTGAAGAGATACAGAATGGGCATTCTGTCCTATGCAAACTTGTTCCTTTCTTCTTCTTCTATCTTCTTGACATGTTCGATTTTACACTCGTAAGGAGGAAATCATTTTAAGCATCAAGAGAGCACTCAATCAGTTGACCTGTTTAGTGGGTTTATTGCTTTAGAAGCCTATTTAGTTGGCTTCTGTGGGACACACAACGGAAAATGTTACAGAAATCTCACAGTGTTGGCAGAAAAGCAGAAAGATTTATATAATTCAGGAGAAAGCAAAATGGTAAATTGGTAAAACTGATGACCGAATCAAGTGATAGACACTTGTCAAGCTTGGCGCAAACAAAACTGACATTTTTATTGATGTGTCGTGTACCCAATTAAATGAACAGCATTATACTTAAGAATATCATGCACTAATATGAGTGTGTGTGTGTGTGTGTGTGTGTGTGTGTGTGTGTGTGTGACACACAGGAAGTCATATATTGAGCATTAAGTTGTGTGTGCACGACAATTTGCGACATTATGTGGAGGAGGCAGAAAGGCATTCACAAATCACAGGGGAAGAGTAAGGGAAAGGGATAGCCAAAGGGCAGGGGGCGTGGTAAATGGATCGCACACGAGGCAGGCATATATATACTCGTAAGTAATAATGTAATTATAGAGCTATAAACAAGTCATAAATCAATAAACAAGCTACACACACGCACACACACATTCGCATTTGGCAATAAGTAGAAATTATATATCACAGCCATAACAACAACAACAGCAACAAATACAAAGAAAAATATAATAAAAATATCGTATTCCGAAAACAAGTGCCGCAAAATAAGCGACAAGCGAAACGGGTAAACGAAAGAGACACACAGAGAGAGAGAGAGAGAAAGATAGAGGAACAGGAACCGAGTGACATTCATTTCTCGTGCGACAGTCGCCAGTTTTCCTCAGTTTCACTTTCACTTTTGGTCTCGGTTTCGCTTTCGGTTTCAGCTTCAGTTACATTTTCAGTTCCCATACATTTTCAGTTGCTTCCTGTCGCGGCCAGCCGGAAGCGACGCCATAATTATGCCATAAAGGCAGCCATAAAACTGCTTTAATGTCAACTTTACACATTTCCCGTTGTATTCGCAGCCTATTCCACCGCCGCACTGCTTGCAATTGTCTTTGCTATTCCCTTCGGCATACGCATGCTCGTCCACAAGGATCGTGGGCAGTGGGAGAGGTTTGGACCCGCTTTCTATACTGCCCACTTGGAGCTTTTTCTCGGAAACGGTTGTTTGGGTAAGCTAAATCATTTTGACCCACCGAAAAGCTTGCACAAATATTTCAGTACTTTTGATGTTAAGCAATTAAATACTACTCAAAAGCCTGGGAATTAAATCAACTGAATTAAATATTATGAATAATATGAATAAAATTAGTTTTAATTATAATTATTATTATTATTTATTTTATTAATATTATTATTATTATTATTATTATTATTATTATTATTATTATTATTATTATTATTATTATCATTATTATTAATATTTTTATTTTATTATTATTATTTATTTTTTTTTTTATTGCTATTTTATGTCCCACCCAAACAAATAATTTCAACTCCAGCATTTAAGAGTTTAAGAAATTCTTTTTCAATCCCTTTTTCTTTTAGGTGTAGGCGTTATGATGTTATTGGTGTTGACTATCGAGCGTTATGTGTCTGTTTGCCATCCGGGTTGCACTCGACCTGCTATGGGGCCTCCTAGGTAAGTGGGCGCACCGTTTAAGACTCCTATCCCAAAGGTATTCATTTGTTTTCGTATGATTCATTTCAACTTGTAGCGTGATTATTTTCTTCACTTGTTTGCTCACCTTCATCATTTATTTGCCGAGCATCTTCCGAGGGGAACTGATCAAGTGCTTATCGAGCCCGAGCAATGCGTTTGTATATTTACGACGGGATAATGCCGTCTACCAGAGTTCTTTATTTTATTCGGTGTATAAGATCATGTTGGAGGTAATATTTAAGCTTATTCCGACGGTTCTAATAGCGACTCTCAATGTGCGGATTATCATCGTCTATCGTCGAACTTGCAAGCGTCGTCGTCAAATGGTTTTGACCCGAGCAATCTATCTGAAGGATGAGGATCCCCGTAAATTTGCCGAAGAGCGTCGCTTGTTTTTTCTACTCGGTAGTACCTCAATACTATTTTTGCTGTGTGTCTCGCCAATGGCAATATTACATATGACGATTGCCTCGGAGGTGCTGCCAAGTTTTCCATTTCAGGTGTTTCGTGCCCTTGCCAATCTGCTGGAGTTGATCAACTATTCGATTACGTTTTACATTTACTGTCTGTTTAGTCAGGACTTTCGCAAAACCATGATGCGTACCATCAAATGGCCCTGGTTCAAATCTAAGCTATGCCATCAGCGGGATGAGGTGAGTGCTAGTCCACCATCAACCGCCGAGGCAGCTGTTTGTAATCCACTTTGCCCGCCCATCCACACAGACCACACAGACCATCAATGGGCTCCCAATGGTACGGTTCGATAAGGTGACTATACGTAATCATCACATCTCAGCCACATCTGGCGTGGGACGGTCCAGCAGCTTATAGTGTCAATATTCTCCCCACTCCCATGCCCATACCCGTATCCAATCCAAACTCACCGTTCCCACCAAGTGTGGATGCGTCTGTAAACATACCCGTTAATTTCATTCAATTGTTTAAAATTATCTTCTATGTGTCGTGTTTGTCCCCCAATTAATTTGTCTTCTAAAATTAATTACGGTGCTTCTAATTGTAAAATATTTATATTTAAGTTACTTGACTAAAAGAATAACAACACGACATTACATAAATATTTTCACAAACTCATACTTCATTCACTTATTTCATATTTATGTTGATCTGATCAACCGTTATCTTGGTGTATACGATTAAATTTTATTTCGGCTTCTCTATTTATGCTAGTTACTATCTAACTAGTTATTGATCATTTACTCAAGTTCATTTAATTTGATGAGGGAAATGAAGAAAAGAGAGAATAGATGAGGAAAAAAGATAAAAGGAGGATAGACATGTATAAGGAGCTGAAGAGTTACATTGAAAAAGATAGCAAACATAGCATACATAAATATATAAATGGATATTGATGTTGTTCTGTTGTTCATCATTGAAGATACAAGTAAAAAAAGCAAAAAAAAATAAATAAATAAATAAAACAAATTCAAAGTAAATAAAGATTAGTGTGAGATTGAAAAAACTACAGGTGAAATTATTGAATGCAGAAGTATTCAGAGATGATTGGAGTGAACCGAAGCGATCGAGAAATTTATCAGGAGAAAACTGTGCACTAAGTTAGGCTAAAAGCAGTGAACTGGAAAGAGCAGTCAACAAAAAGTTTTCGGAAATATAATCGATTCAGTAATCGATTGATCAATAGGAAAGGAATCTGATTGAAGAGCTTAGCTAAGCGAGAAGTTGATGAAGCTGATCAAGATGAAGTATCAAAATGCATTTAGATATTCGAAAGCATTTAAATCACCATAATAACTATATACAGGCAAACTGCTTCAGAAAATGAAATATATAATATTTTTGGTGTTATCATACACATATATGTATATATGTATACCATAAATAGTATAAAAACAGCAACTATCAGCTTGAATAAAAAAAAAGATAGAAAAATTTATGAACAAAACCAACAGACATTTCATTTCGAATCATGATAATTTTTAGAAAAAAAAATTTATTATTTATAGCTTTATATCAATTTTTCATTGACTGACAGATAACGTAGAACAGCAAACGGACATGATTTTAGTGACGACAAATGCGACGCGGACGAAAAATGATATTTTAAAAAGAAAAAAATAGAAAAAAAAACAAAAAAAAACAACAATAAAAAGCAACAAAAAAAATCAAATAAAATATTAAGGAAAGAATATTTATGTATTAATGTACACAACTAAATATATTTATATAAACATATATGTTTCTATTGACTGTAGAACTTAAGTGCGTGCAAGGGAATTTCTGATTCTAATTCTTAATTCTAAATTCTAAATTATGAATTTTGAATTGAATTGAATTTTTTTGGCACATTTGCAAACTTTCGTAAAACGAATTTGTTGCATTAATATTATATAATTGTTAAATTAATTATAATATGTTTGTTGTAAAACTTTAAGTTAAGATTGAGTGCATTTATGTAATATAGGGGCAATAAAAAACACAAAATGGGCAGATAACTTTAAGAACGATTCAAAATCATTTAAGAATCGATAGAAAAATTGTAAGAAAAATTAAATGAGCTGTCCCAAGCACCTAGACCATGTCTAGTTTAACTATAAGTTAACCTAAAATTTTAATTAGTTAATCAAGGTTAAAGTAAGGTACAAAAGACTAAACTATAACCAGAAACACAACTTGCAGCACGCTTATAAAACACAAAAATAAAGTATTTATCACATAACACTAATTGTGTTCTCTTATTATTTGGCACATAAGTAACTTAAGGAAATAATAAGCGGAAGCTATATACAAACTACTGAACAGTATTCGCAGAAAACAATTGATACAAAAGATACTGATCAAAAAACTGAAAAAAAAAAACTATACAATGCAAACAATTTTTTGTGAAAGAGCACAGCTCAAAGCCAAAATCCAAAATGCAAAAAAAAACCAAACGAAAAGTACGAAAAGGATTATTCAATGAAATATATTTAACAAATCAAAAATTTATGTTTAATGATCACACCAGCGAATAGCTGAAGTACTCCAAAAAGCCATTAAATACCTTCCCTTCAAATTAAATGAAATTCATGCTTGTTTCAAAGTTATTCACGAAAATTAATTAATTGCCTGTCATAGAACCATAACCAAAATAAATAAACTGTTTAAAATTGGTGTCAATATTAAATATTAAATACACATGTTTCAATTCCAATTCCATATAAATGTCAAAAAGAAAAAAATACTTTGTATCTAAAATGATGAATAAACAATTTTAATTGTATCTTAAAATGAAACTTCCAATTGTATTTAATCTCTGATTAGGAAGTGGGTATTACGTGGTACGACTTTTAGATTATTTATATTAGTTATAGTTATATTTTATCTTGTAGATTTTTTTTTCTACTTCGGCATTTACTTTTTATTCTCTATGCAAGAGTATATTGGGTGTGTGAAAAGTTGGAAAATAAGCTCGAATTTAGTCAGCAACGACTCCATATTTAGTCAGTCAATGTAAGAATCTTTTTCTTTCGATACCACGCCCCATTCGCCCACAATAAGCGAAAAGCTAGACATACATGCCATGTAAAAAATTAATTTTTTTGGCGAATATCTCAGTAACTATGGCACTTGGGGATATTGTGGTATTCCAGTTGCTAGAGACAGCACAAATGCAATCTTATTAAAATGCCATAAATATAAAACTAAATTTCAAATTTCCAAATATTATTTAAAATTCAATATATCAAACTATTAGGAAAATTGCATTAAAATCTGACTATAATTAAGAAATTATTTCCCGTGACAATATTTATACTTATGGAATTCTCAATGCAACTGATCAATCGAGACAGTAGCATGCAAACTTATGTTCGAACCTGGCCGTGTTTTACTGCAAGCCCTATCAATTGTAATATCCGGATACCAATTTTAATGATATAATGGCGAATAAACTGTAGAATATATTACACGGTCGGGCGTGTTCGACTGTTCTTTTATTTCATGTTCTATAAATTATCATTTTTTCTTAACTTTTTATAAGTCACTTTGTTAAACGGCCAGAGTAGCAGTAAAGCTGAAGTTAAGTTGACATGAAAACCATATTTATAATTTTGATAATTGTAAGTATTTACCAATTTAAAAACTCTTTAAAAATAATGAAACCCTTTTCATATTTTTAGTAAAAAAGTCTTTATTTATAACTATGATAAACATTAAAAAAAAATATTGAAAAAAAAGATTTAAAAAATATTGTGAGCATAGGAAAATGGAAGAGCAGCGCGGTAATCACACGGCAAAGGAATATACAGTGAGCATTGCTTAAAACAAACCACAAAGTTCACCACGGTCGCCAGACGACCAAACGTTGTTTCACCAATTCGGCCAATTGGCGTTGCCTCTGCCGTTTGCGCTCAAAAATCTGATGGCGAATTTTAAGAAGAATGCTGTCCCGAGGGGCACCTGATGCGATGTTTGTCACTGAGGAGACAGTGACGTCACTGCAGCTGTTACTGTTGCTATTACTGTTACTGTTACTATTACATGTGCTCAGGTGCTCCAAAAGCAGGTCCATGTCGTGGGTGGTTGCTGGTGGTGACTGTAATTCACAAAGTGGCTGCTCTGCAGTATCGACAATTCTGAGATTGTATTGCTGTTGCTGCAGTTTCAAGCGCTGACGCTGCAAGTTTCGTAAGTAATGATAGAGAATTTTGATTAGCTAATGGACTCTACAGAATGGGTTAATATAATTCCAGTTGCACCTTTTTGCGTGCTGCATTCTCGGCCAGAAAACGGCAAAGTTGCTGCAGTTGCTGTTCGGCTAAGGTGTCATCATTGGAGTCCAGTTGCTCCATTTGTTCCTGTTGCTCCTGCTGTAGAAATTGCTCCTGTTGCAGCAGTTGCTCCTGCTGCTGATGTCGCTGCAGTTGACGCTGTTTTATTGCCGCCTGCACCTTGCACTTTGTCGTCGTACTCAGGTCCATGTTGATACACTGTTGTTGCCGCTGCTGTTTCAGTATTTTGTATATGACACCCATTGTATTTCTGTTATATTTTCTTGTTTTCCGTTTATTGTACTCTCGTCGAGCTGTTGGCAATGACTGTCCAAAATTGTTGGCATATTCAACGTCTTATATGAGTTCTGTCTGCCTTCCTGTTCCCAGCGATGATCAGAGAGCGAGAGAGAGAGACAGAGAGGGAGTGAGAGAGCAATGTGAGAGCGGGTGTGTCAGAATGACAGCAGCAGCATCAGTTTGTTGCATTTTTGGAAAATGCATACCAAAAAAAGAATGAAAATGAATATAAAAATAAAACATAACTCAGTCTCTCACTGCACATGTGTGTGTGTGTCCACCAGTGAGTGTATGCGCGCCAAACTTCAACTTCGCTATGCTTGTAGTACTATATATGAGCCATTCCTCATGTGGAGTACTATTTTCTTCTTCGCTGACGCTGCTCATTACAATGCCTTTAGCAACAACACATGTGGCAGCTAACGCAGCTAATAATAGCACATACACGCACATCTGTCTGTCCATGTGTGTGTGTGCGAGTGTGTGTAGCTACAACACTTTCGCTGCACCAACAAACAGCGCATGTGGCCTCATCCCAGGCATCATGTCCGTATCTTTGGCGCCCATTCCAAGTGCCGGCTTCAACTGCTGAGCCCGCCTTTTCTGGCATACTCTCACCCACAAAGAGTACAATGATTTGCTCACAGAACATGTCATCGGGTCTGGAAAATACTCAAAGCATTGATTTATGTCTGCATCGCACATTAATGACCACTTTTCTGTGCTACTTTAGCACTAATTTTTAAAAACAAGAAAAAGGTTATCTTCGGCACGCCGAAGATTAAATACCCTTGCAGCGTAAAAAATAATATTAGAAAATTTATACAAATTCGTTGAGTTGGATCGGTATTTACTTATACCTTATACCCGGCCGTAAATTTTAAAAATGGTCATCCCATCAATATTTTTATTGGCTTAATATACAAAGTCTATTAATGCATGAATATGGAATTACCTAGCAAAATCATATATGTTTAATTGATTTAAGTTTGTTTAATTAACTCAAAAAATGTATTTATACTAAATAAAATAAATAATATATGATATAGTAGTCCGTTTAAAATCGATCGACAGACAGAAAATATTCATACTAAGTATTTCAACCGATTGTTCATATGGCAGCTATATGATATAGAGGTGCGATCTGGATAAAATTTGGTAAGCTAATGGAAAATGGTAAAGAATGCATATTGCGATTTGGTTCAAATCGTTTAAGAGACACTGAAAATTTTCATTCTAAGCATTTTCAGCATTTTTAACGGATTGTTCCAATGGGAGCTATATGATATAGTGATCCTATCTGGCCGATTTAACATATGCGTGCAGAGAGAATACACATATGTACCAAGTTTCATAACGATAGCTTTAAAACTGAGAGACTAGTTCGCATAGAAACAGACAGACAGACGGACATGGCTATATCGACTCGGCTGTTGATGCTGATCAAGAATATATATACTTTATGGGGTCGGAAACGCCTCCTTCAATGCGTTACAAACATCGTGACAACGGTATTAAAAAAATTAATTATTTAATTATAGGAATTTTATTAATATACTATTATTTAATATTCAATTTTTTTTATTTCATATTTATTTTACTTTTGTTTTTTTTTTCATATATGAACTGTTTGATATATGTATTTTTTTGCAAAATATAATTAAAATTTAACTAAAAAATTTGTACTTTTAAAGCCCAGGGCACGTACTGAATTATGTTTGAATCTCTTTCTGTCTCGCTCGAACGCATGCAATTTAGTTTTTGTTTTGTTCATCTTTACACAGTGTGCAATGTGCAAAACAATAATTAGTATTAAAGTTATACATTGTGCACTAATCAGTAGATATATAATTATATGTGATACTTTTTTTTAGAGAAATTAATCCATTTTTTATTTTAAATCAAGCAAAGCTGTTAGGAATTTAAGGGAATCCGTGGTCGAAAAATCATATGCATAATTTGAATAAAAGAAGTATTTTGATATTTGCTATACCTTTAAAAAAAAATCATTTTAATGAATGACGTCTTCTTAAGACTTTTGTTGTATGTATATTTGTGAGCCTTTAAATAATGTTGATATATTTATGTGGCAATAAATGCATAATAAAAGCAGATTTTTTTCTTACTATTGAGTACATAATTTAAAAGTTGAATTGACTTTCAATAGTTTTTTAATAATTATCTTTAGGTTCAACAAGTTATAAACTAGCGTGATTGGCAACACGAACTAACTGATTCACTCTCAGACTGCCTCGCTCTAATACATGTAAGCCAACTTTATTAACAAAACAGTTGTCTAAAGCTTAACATTTTTTCGCCAGCGCAATTAATACTCAAAGAAAATGTATAAACGCATTTATCAAATATGAAATATACGCATATAGATAATATATAATATTGGTTAACTTGATGACGCCATCAATAATCTGCAGTTGCAATTATTTTTGAATGAAGTGGATGAATGAAAAATGTCTAAAGGGCTAGTTTGTTAGTAGAAGATAGCTACAACAATGGATCTCTAATTCGAAAATCAACGTTTAAAATACAGTAGAATCCGGTTATAACGACACTCAAGAGTCCGAAGATTTTACGTCGTTATGCCCGGTAGACGCTTTAACCATACATAATCCTATACAAACTTGTAAGAAAGGACCAAACAAGTCATCAAATTTTCATCGCAATGACCGGACAAACGCTTGAAGCGAAGTCGGTATAACCGGATTCTACTGTAGATCGATTCATAGATGATTAGAATGACTGAATTATACAAAACATATAACGGAGTTTTGTTAAATGATTATGTCACTAGCGTGTTAAGCTGCATGCACATTGAAGTCTAGCTTAATTTAGTTTCAATATTAAATTCTTTCAAGCTTTATTAACTTTAATACTCTTCACATTTTTTATTTTCTTTAGTATTACAGCATTAAGTTTGGCATAACCAGAGGCATAATCTTAATGCATGGTTGGCTCGTTATAAATAGCGCCTGGGAAAAAACACTTTGCGGCAGGCGCACACTCGCACGCACAGGCACACGCACACACATACAGACAGTGAAATAGGCAAAGACATTTCTCTTGCCTCCATATGATTCTCTCTGTGACTCTCCTGCTCTCGTGGACTGTGTGTGTCTGTGTCACGCTATGCACTTGAACTCCGCATTCACATGTTGCTCGAGGATGTGTGCCTATCTCTATCCCACTCGCTCTACCTCATCCTTTTGCGCACTGTCTCGCTCATTGCCGCTCTTTCCCTGTTCCTTTTCCCTTTACTTTTGCCAGTTCGTGCCTCGCTGCATGTCATTCTCTTTCTCTTTTGTTATTGTTCGTGTTGTTGTTGTCGTATGTCGTTATTGTTGTTATTTTATTTGAGCGTCAAGATGTTTCAAAGTGCACTTCAAGTGCGTTACAATTTGTGTCTATTTTTAGCTGCTTGGGAATACGACAGATAAGAAGGCCAGACAGTAAAAGGCTGAACAATGCACTCTGAACGCTGAAAGTCTTTTTTCCAATCTCTCCTGCTCTCTCGCTCCCCCTTTTCCTATCCCTTCCCCTTGTCGTGTCATGTAACTCATAAGATATATACCCTTGAAAAGGCAAATTAAATTATGCTTAATGAGCAACTAGAGATATGTTCGCTCTATTGAACAATATGCTAAGACTAGGCATAGCAACTTGGCACCAGCTTCAATCACAAATGGTTTGAACTTGTAATCAAAGAACTGCGCAGTCGCAATTCACTTGTGTGCACAGTGGGACTGGGCAGCACAGTGGAACTAGCACGACAATTAATAATTGAATTTTATTAAAAAAAAAAATAAAAAATGATTAATAATTCTTATTAATATATTATAATAAAATTCATAAGTATTTGCTATTAAAAACTTAATTTTAATTGCAGTTAAGTATATAATGTTAATAAAAGTAATAACAATATTAGTAAAAATTAAAGTAAGTTACCGATCAACTTTTCGTTTCTTGTTAAATACTATTGAATTCAAATTTTATTAATAAAGAAAAACAATGTTTACTTGGAGAATGATTAATATCTACATTAATAAATAATTTCAAAAATCATTATCTTTAGTAACGTATAAAAAAATATAAATAAAATATTATAAAAATATTAAATATTTTAGCCCATTTAAAAAGCATAAAGAAAACATTTAAAATCTGCAAAGTAATTTTTAAATTTGGATAATAATATGTAATAAACATTTTATAAATATAATTTAAAACATTCAACTTTAAAATCGTTTTTTAATTAGTGCTAAACTTTAGTATAAATCATAAAAACGCTTAATAGCTCAAGATCTAAAAATATTAGTGTAATTAAAAATCACACATGATAAATACACCTACATATATACATATATTTATTTTCAGCTACTGCCGACTGTAAAACAGCATAATTACTTAAAGTGTTATTTAGTAGCAAAATTTTAAAATAAAATATGCATTTTTATGAGCACATTTTTATGATCTTTAAGTGCAATTCGCAAAAACAATTTCAAATATTCGAAACGAGTTTCTTTGAATTTTGGCCGTCTTTGGAATCACTGTGTTTGAAATAAACGACGGACACTGAAAAGATCGTTTTACAAAGCGCGTGTGCGAACGTCTCTCTATATAGATTTTTGAACATATTTTTGAAAATATATTAATGTGTGCGTGTGTGTGTGTGTGTGTGTGTTTGTGTTTGTAAATGTGTCTACAGTTCGATTTTAAAATGTCTGTTACAAATGTAATTTAAATATTTTACTGTTGCATTTCATGCGACGCATTTTCAAATGGGGACCCCTTGAAAATTGAAGCCCTTGTCGGTGGTTTCGTGGTGATGCTGCCTGGAGGTGGGGGTGGTGATGATGCTGGTGTTGGTGTTGGTGGTGGTGTAGGGACAACCCTAAGTGACAATTAGCTGTGTGTTCGAGCAAACATTTCCCACAATTGGGATGTGTTTTTTCTTCCCTTTTCCTTGGAAAACCAAACAAGTGCAGTTCGAAAACGTCTCGTTGAGTGGGTAATAAAAATATACACTGTCTGGTATGGTATGTCTTTCGTTATGGTACTCTCAGGCTAATCGATACGCATTGAAAAATAAATGCTTGCCGTCTGCTCATTGAGTTTTAATATTCTTTTTTCATAATTTGTGTATTACTTTTGTTCTATTTCCGTATTTCCGCTTTAAACGATCGTCTGATATTTATTTTTGGCATCATTGTTGGTAAAAGGTAAACAAATGATTTGAAATCATATATTATGAATCAATTTGATTGGGCTTTGCTGCTTAAATTGACCGAGTAATTACTTTACCCATATATTAATATATATAATAATATAGCGAGTCCGTGACGCCCAACGCGGTGGCCCATATTAATCAGGGGTTGGATGAAGAAGTTGTCACTCGGTGGGGCCCACGAAAACCGGCTGCACTCAACCATATAAACATATATGTATATATATATACAAGTACAACTTTATACTAACTCCACAAAGCACAATTTCTCACGCTCTCCCTGTCGTTTTTGCCAAAGTTCGCGCGGGAATCTCAAGAACCCGAGATCACGGTATCTGGGGATCTGGGGATCTACCAAACGACTGACAAGTTGTCAGCAGCGGTGTTAATGAGCCGCTGGTAGGGTGAACTGCACACTGTAAACAGTGCGACTTGGGGTACCAATTTAACATATTGTAATATATGTGCCCATATAATTCGTATTGGGATCAACGTGTATTAAAAGCATGAGCAAAGACGGCACAGATTTCCACAAACAAAACTAGACACATATCAAAGAGTCGTTTTACTTGACGCTTCATGGGATTTTGGCATTTGGTATGGAACAGTTTTATTATTTTATTATAGGAAGGAATTTTTAACTGGCCTTTAACATTTAACATTATTTTTTTATAGTTTTCTACTTGATAATGATAAGTCACGAATATTTCCAAACTTATTAAAAGTTTTTTCACAATTAAAAGGCACGTCAAATAATTCAGAGATAAAAACTTAAGCTCCTACATGAAAGAATACATCGTAGTCTTAATATTAAAATTGTTTAATATAAAAATTACACAAATTTATTCATATATTCATATGATGATAATCAGAGTTATTTAAATTTTATTTTATTTAAACAACAACGTACAGAAGACGTACACCCATTAAGACCCCCGATCCATTTTGACTTGTCTTATTTATCATAGGGCACTTTTAAAAGTTTATGGCCTGCTAAGAACACAATAATTTGCGCACGAGCAAGTAACAAGAAGAAGATAAAACAAGAAAGACCCAAAACATAGAGATTATTTGGGGAATAAAACACATGTTAACAACGCGACTCTTTCCGAACGACTCGCCCTCTTGGCCCACCCACTCGCCATGGTTTGGTTAAAAAAAAAAAGCTAAAACACTGCCATGTGTTGCCTTAGCGAACAAATCCAAGCTCCAAGTGACAAGTGGATGCCCCAAGATTTTGTGCCGCAGCAGCCGACGTCGCGTGCAACATTGGAGAGCGTGGGAAACTTCGACTTGCCGCAATCTCAAAATATATTTGCAAGAGCCAGTGATGAAAGACCAACAACAACAAGCAGCAGAAGAACAATAAACACAGACAACAACAAAAGCAAGAATAATAACAAAGTCAGCCACGACTGCGACAGAGACAGCGACAGCGACAGCGACAGCGACAGCGACGCTATGCTTGATTTCCCTCCTGACACTGAAGACTAAAGACTGATGTCTAAAGAATGAAGACTGCAGGCTAAAGATTGGAGACTGAAAACTGTCCATGAGCACGAGAATCAGTGGCACAAAAGCGACAACAGCACACGCAAAGTTGCTTAATTATCACACAGTAACTGATAAGTGAAACCAAACAATGATTGAAGAATTGTCAAAAAGGAGCTGAAAATATGCTAAAAAAAAATTATTACTAATTAATAAATATAAGCATAATATGGAGCTACAAAAATCAATAATAAACTTGAATCACTTATTCGACATTGCGTTTCTGGTTTTAGTTAAATTTCAGCAAATTTTGCAACAATTTGCAACTGAATAAGTGCATTCACCAACAAAAAATTAATGTCCTAAAACTCTAGTTGTGGTTTTTTTAATCAATTAAAAGGAATTATGTTAATATTTTTTCAGGAGTTCATTCTATTGATGCTCTTGCGCACAGTCAATATTTTCTAATATACATATACATTTGATATTTTCAATTCTAGGCGTTCCTAAACCAAATATTAGACTCATGTTTCAAACGCAGTTTGATTATCATTACCCTCTAATCATAATCACAAAATCGTAAGTCCCATTTGGTTACGCGCTGAACCTGTGCCACAACTGTTAAAGCTCATTGTCGTTACAAATCACAAGCTTTTAATCAGCTCCCACTTAAAGCTTCCAATTCCAAGCAGAAAATAAAAGAGCTGCCGCGACGTCAACGACAGCAGCGCTGCCGGCTGCTGACTGCTGGACGCTGGTGAATGTTTGTGGACCACCCAAAGTGTTGCGGGAAATAAACAAAAGCTTGAAAAGCTTTGCAAGCTTCGGCCACCATGGGCAAGTTCTTAAACGAAACACGCATGCGTCGCTGTCTCTGCTGCTACCGACACGCAGCGACGCGACGCAGATTCTTGGCAGAACTCAGACGACGTTGACGCCGCTGCTGATCAGTGTTGTCGGAGTTTTAAGTTTCAAACAGCGTAAATAGTGACTTTACATTTGGCTTGATATTTTTAAATTGATTACCATTAAAAACATGAGTTAGTTATTTTCAAAATTGAAGAAATTATTTTGTATAGCTATTAGAAACGGCCTTATTACAAATCTTTAAACTTAAGTGATATTTTTGCAATAAATCTTCTTCAGAATTTCCCATAATTTTTTGTTTGATTTAAGTGTTTTTATGTATTTTTTGTTTCATAGATTTTAATTAACCTTTGTGCAATATTGCTCTTTTCCAGCTAATGTGTCACCACTACTGATGAGGCTTCCGCAGTCTAGCTCGAAATCCGATGTGTGGTGAGAAAAATTTTTGCGACGAGTCGCAGCCAACGCTAATGATAACAGCGCAGTCAATGTTGCCGTTTTTTCTGTTATTCTTGTTGTTGTTGTTGCTACTGTTGCTGTTTTTGCTGTGCTTGAACCTGCGGCTTTGTCACTAGGCGGCATTCAGTCGAAGCCAAGCAAAGCGATTGCGCGTAGACTGTGTCAAGTTCATTCAAAAATAATAAATAATCCATTTTATGATGTCGTCTGTCTCCCGATCGTATCAATATCGAAAGGTGATGAAACCGCTGCTGGAACGCAAGAGAAGAGCTCGCATTAACAAATGTCTGGATGAGCTAAAGCAGCTTATCATGGAACTAGTGCATTTGGTAAGCTTAATTCGGTTCTTCTTCAGCAAATTCAATACCAAATAATTTGCAGGATGAGGACACGCTCTCAAAGCTGGAAAAGGCTGATATTCTGGAGCTCACAGTGCATCATCTGCATAGAAAGCGACAACAGTCGGCAAATACTTTAAAAAAAACACTGCAGCATCGCGACTTTGATCAGTTCTGGTGCGGATTTCGACAATGCATCTTTGAGTTCTCCCGCTATCTTCATCAAAATGATATTCAGCTCAATGACAAGTTCCTGCACGTCATGCTCCAACTATTGCCGGCGAGACCAGCCAGTTATTGGCGGCCCTGGTAGTCTTATCCACAAAACTAGACCCACTCAGTTCAGGCTTCTTGGGATCTACAAAAAGTTAAGTTTTTTATTTAAACTTTAGAAACTGTTTAAGTTGTATGTACTCACTTCGCATTTCAATGGTTGTGCTCG
Source organism: Drosophila parthenogenetica (assembly GCA_035047505.1). Taxonomy (NCBI): domain Eukaryota; kingdom Metazoa; phylum Arthropoda; class Insecta; order Diptera; family Drosophilidae; genus Drosophila; species Drosophila parthenogenetica. The sequence continues at coordinate 2,148,795 of JAWNPM010000174.1, forward strand.
GTCCAAAATTTCAAATAACCCCACATGGATAGCTTTTGCTGCTATAAATCTGATAATGATTGATTAAAAAAGAACATTTATTTTCTTATTTGTGTGCAAAACTTAAATTACTTTAAAATATTGGTAATTTCATTAAATAATAATGAAATTAGATACATTATTTTGACTTTAAAAAATTAGGGCAATTGTCAAATATAAGGTCCTCAACACCAAAATATAATGAAAAAAAACGTCCATGGACCGTGACTTTTGCAGACGAACGTCATTAAAAACTTTTGGGGGTTTATTATGGTTTCCCTAAAATTGCGGCTTAAAAGTTTTTCAAATCAAAATTTTTTTAAATTAGTTATCCTTTGAAACTATATCATAATAACCTATTGAATCAAGTACTCCTTGAATTATTAAAGAAAAAAAATACATTTTTAATTTCAAAAAAAACTTTAAGTTATATTAGTGGTTGAAATAAATTTGAGTAGTATCTTAAACCATTTTAAGTTTCTGCTTAGCATCAAAACATTGGTCAACACTACCGATTTTCAGCCGGCAGTATTTTTTGGTGTTAGAAGAATCAAATACTAATTTTAAATCAAGTCTTTTACCGTTGCTTTCAAGAACATGCTTTGAGCTTTGATATCCCAGTCTCAAATTCGTATATAAATTGTCTTTGTTGGACCTGACATATATCTTTTACTTTATTTTTAAGATGTATATTTTAAATAGCTGTATAGCGAAGCTGTAAGCTGTATTTATTTTTATTATCTGTAACAGAAACATATTGCTTTAAATTTGTTCGTTGCATGAATATTTAACAAACATTTGACCACACGAACCAAAATCTTTTAAAATTATAATTGAATTAAAGTATAATTTAATTTAAATAAAAAAAATTGGATTTTACAATTCAAGATTTCCATTGAATAAGAAACCTTCGTGACATTCCATATATCAATACTCACATAAATAAAAACAATTCTGTTGCATTTTTTCATTATAATAATTCAAAAAACTTTTATTTTCAATCTGTTGATTTGAGTGTTTTGTGTTTGGAGTTTTGTGTGCAGTGTTTTGTATAATTTTAAGCCAATTATGAATTAAATCATATTTTGCTTCTTTTAATGATAAACAATTTGGCTTCAACTCGAATATTAAAAAACATTTTCCTAAAAAATATTGCTTACAGTTGAAAGTATTGCACATAAAATTCGCTTACATATCGAATTATAATAATAAAAAAAAAGAATATATTAAATTAATCCTTTCGAATTATCATATGTATGAGTACTATAATAATAAATTTGTTAAAATTTGTATCATCTGTTTATTAATGTATATGTGAGTGTATCTTTTGTTTGCTACAATCTTTGAACTTAGCCGCTAAATTCCTGCTATGTACAATTGTTTAAACATTTGTTGGCGAGTGTACGAAGCGCGAAAAATTGATTGTTGTTTGCATTTTATTTCCATTTTTTGTTTGTTTGTTCTTTCAGATTCTTAAATTGCACATGATTGTGTGTAGGTGTAAAGTTTTAAATATGTATAGACTTGTATATATACTCGTATTTGTGTGTATTTTTTATCGTGTTTGTGTTTGTGTGATCAAATAGTTATTTGTCACTCGTGTAAGCAGCTTAATTGCTAGCTATTAATATAATGTATAATTATTTATGTATATTTATTATAGTAATATAGTATTTGAATATTCGCATTAAGCGTTTGCTGAAGAATTTCGGTGAGGATAAAAGGCATGCAAACATTTTGTGCATTATGCATCAGTGTGCATGTACATTTTGTAATAACTGTATATATATTTTTAATTTGTGTTTTTTTTTTCTTGTTTTTTTTTAAGCTGCGCATTGTGTGAATTGATACAGATGTAAAGACAGTAAAGAAAAACAATTGCTAATTTCATACGTATTTCAATTGAAGATAAAATTTTCCATATAATTACAATTTATATATATAGAGTCCGTTTTACAATTTTTGGCTTTTTCAATATATTTAGTAATGTTTATTAATTAACGGTGCCGGGCAATCTATAAGGTGGTAAACTTTAAGTTAGTTTAAAGGTTATAATTACGTATGATTATTAAATATCGGAAACCTCATCGTCAATTCATTTACTAAATCAGCTTAATATTGCAGCAATTTTCTTATTACCAAACAATTAATTTTCTTCAGAATTTTCTTGCCACATTTGGAATAACACAAATTTGTAATACATTTCATTTTCATCGTTTAGTGTAAGGCATTAACCAATAGCACAAAGTATTCAGTTAAAAATCCAACTATAAAGAAGGTTCTTTGGTTGTTACTTAAAATATTTTTTAACTGTAGATTTACTGTACTGTATTTTTGTAATTGTTGAGCACAACAAAAAGCATTTAAAATATACATTTTTATTATACTAGAGTACAGTGAATATTCAGTGGCGCAAATGATCTTAAATTAGCTTTACTTCAATTCGCTTTACTGTAGACTCACTGTACCCCAAAACTAATTGAAATAAGAACTACAAATTCGAGTGCAAGCTATATTTAAAGATAAAGCGCTTTCAATGAATTATAAATATACAAATAGAAATTTACAGTGGGTGCCAAAAGAAAATTCCTATGAAAATTGGAAAAAAAGCCAAAATTTGATGTATAAAGTTGAACATAATGTTAAAAGTAAGATAGAGAATAGAAAGCACATTGCAATTTAACATTTTACAATTATTTTCATTGTTTTTTATTTATGTTTAATTGGTGTTTGGTTATAACATTTACTTTTATGAGTATTTGTGATTATCAACTTAAGTTTTATTGATATTTTTTTTTAATTATATGTTTACACATATGTAAGTTGAGTTTTATAAGACTTTTTAATGTTTTTTTTATTTGAAAATTGCTTTAATAAAGCTGAACCACATATAAAATAGAAATTATTTTAATATGGTGATTGATAGATTGTAGTAGAGAGGAAAATATACGAAAGCAGAATGTTAATGAGTGTAAATAGTTATGTAGAGTAAACAGGATGTCTATAGAGTGTAGAGTGTGTTTGCCAGATAGTTTCAGAGAGAAATAGAGAGAGATATAAAGAGAGTATTGCGCGACGATGATTGTAAAATGCGATAGTTCTTAAGGCATTCAATATACACTCAAATATATATATAGATATTTATAAAATTATTTTTTAGTATATCGTAAACTGTCGGCGTCAGTTTCGGTTTCAGTTTGAGTTTCATTAAATATGTTTTAGAAAGTTCGCAAGCTCAAGTTTTAATAGTACGAATAGTAAAGAATGCTAAAAATAAATTGATTAGCAAAATATGATATCGTTTAGTAAGGCATGCAGAAATATTTTATAGTTAACTGGATAGAGTATACCATACATATATTAATATATTTATATATAAAAAGAAACTAAAAAACATTTAAAATAATTTCATAAGCGAATATTTAGAACATTTCAGCTTTCATTCCGTTCATAGGCCGACTGTGTGTGCATGTGTCTAAAAAATATTAAGTATACGTGCAAAACAACCTAAGGTTTAACAATAAACACTACATAAGAAATTCAATAATTAAATAATTAAACTAATTTCACATTTATCTCAAAGTTGGAGGAAAGTTTTAGAGCAAAATTTATAGTTCAGAACCAAATTGATTGTCTGCGCAGTAGGTAACTGCAGTTCCATGGAAGTATAGCTAGGCTACTGTACGTCTAAAATTTATGAAAAAAATAAATAATTATAAATTTATATATATGTAAGTATATACACAGACACACACACTCGTAAACCATCATGAACTTAATTATAGGATTTTATATCATTGTCTCAGTGCGATCTCAGATCATGCTCCATGCAAAAAGCAAATAGCGTTTAGTGTGTTCCGAAACTCCCTTTTGCTTGACGATTTGTGATTTCAAAACACCTAAAGAACAATGCCTGATTTTGTTTCTAAATACATGATCAATTGGATAAAAGACATATGTATATTTATATGCTTTCTTTTTACTTTTACTTTCTATATTTAGTTAAATAAGCAATTTGCATTTAAATAACTTCATTGAATTCGATTATCAACAGTTGTTTGCTGCTGGTTCAGCGAAAAGGCAAAACAATCGAGATGAGAAAGCATCTACATATAGCAAAGTGTAATCGATAATCGATAGTCGATCAATCGAGGCCATAGTTAGGTTTCGGCTTATTTTTGTAGAATATGTATGTAGCATACAAGTATATATAAATATGTTTTTTATTTTTATTTATTTTTTCTTTTAGAAGCTTAAGCATTACTTTTTTTTTCTTTTTGTATAATTTAATGCTTCTACTTTGTTCTTGGCGCAAATTGCCATCAATATTTTCTCATTTATATAAGTAATTTATTCAAAAAAAAAAGTACCCCCAACTATAAATTTTATTTAAATTTTTTGTCGGTTGTTTTTAGATAATTTGTTGTTTTTTTGTTTTTCTTTTGCAAGCATTTCAATAAAAATGCCTTCACAATAGAACAAATGCCTAATGTATGTATATGTATGTTGTGTATATGTATATATATTATGTATACACATATACATACATATGTGTTATACATATAGATATATACACATATGTAAGTAGTTTTAAAAAAGCGCTTCAATTATTGAAATTGGTGTTTTACGATTACGAATTCTGCATAACATTCCTTAGCGGGTTGCAATATTAAATACAATATAATTATACGTTCTCTTTTTTTATCGTAATAGCATAGGGTATTTGTGTTTATTTTTTTAATTTTCGTTTTGTTTTAATTTGCAATTAGTGGAAATTTTACTCAAGTTTTGTTTTTCAATTGGATTTTCAATTTGTATATATTTATTATTATTTTTTTATATTTTGGCCGCGGCTTTGGGGCTAACAAGCTGCCACCAGGCAAATGGCATATATTACATATGTATGTGTGTGTGTGGGGGGGGGTGTGTTGGTTGTGTATTTGTAGGTGTGTGGGTGTCAGGGTATAAATTTCTTGCAAATTTTTTGTTCTTCTTAAACATTATAATTTATATTATCAAACCATATATTTGTTTTTTTTTTTTTTTTTTGGTATTTATTGTGCACGAATTCGTTGACTCTGCTTCTCGAAAAGATTCCATCTCTTTGACAATCTCGAATTTGAGCGCAATTTTTACTCTTGCGGTTAATCACCACCTAAACTTAACGCCTGAACTATACGTGGATCAGCTTTACTACCCTCACGAAACTCTTCTAAGGTCAGACGATCGTCATGATTCTTGTCCATTTGATCAAAGATCTTGTCCACTCGCTTTTGCGGTGTGTTCTCATCCTCCGTTTGCGGTTGTTGACCCTGCTCGTGAAAACAAAAAACAACAAACACATTTAAATAAAGGATATTGTGGTGTTTATACTAATGGATAATAATTCTAAGTGGTTCCCTTAAATATGTAGTTAGTGAAAATAAAAAAATTAAAATATATATAACATTTTTGCTTTATTTTCTACTATATAAAGCCCAGGAAAATGCTTTTCAAGGAAAGAAATGAGTAAAGCCCCTTAAATACTGTACTTGGCAATGAAGATGAAATTACAGTAGACACTTGAGCTTAAGTTGCTCTCTAAGCCACATATGTGTGTGTTCAATGTACATACCACCATCTGATAAATGGCATCCACAATGTTGTACATTTCCTCTCGCGTAATGTAACCATCATTGTCCACATCGTACAGACGGAAGGCCCCTATTATTGGGGGATGAAAGAGCCCAAAATGCACATTATAGTATATGAATTTATTCGGTATTGTCATGTAACTTGAACTTACAATGTAATTTCTCATCCAGATTGCCACGTGATGTTATGGAGAGTGCCCGAATGAATTCTTCAAATTCAATGGCTCCATCCTGACAAAACAAATGATATATGAGAGTGTGAAGCATAATTTATTGATACACAATACTTACATTATTCTCATCGAATACCCGAAATACCAAGGAGGCAAATTTACTTGGATCTCCGTCCGGAAAAAATTGTTTATAAATTTTGATGAATCCCTGTGTGTAAGTGTACAATTACAATTGATGGCAAATTGTTTGCGAATAAAAGAGATAAATAGAGCAGGAAAAGTTTAATAAAATTGTTTAAACAGTACAAATATTTAATATTTACAAAATTGGGTTTGTTAGTTTGTGCTTGATAGTATACTCTGTTCAACAAATTAATTTATTTAATTCATTGGCAAAAAAGAGGATCAAAGTATTAACAAAAAATGTAGGATGGACAAATTTAATTTTCCCCTGGAAATTAATACAATGCAAAGCTTAAATGTGGCGAAAACAAAGGAAAAGCGTGAAAAACAGTTAACCACATTTGGCATTTCAGTAAAAATAAAAGAGAAAAAAATTCAATTTCAAGCAACAACCAGACAGGGTCAAAAAACAAAGCCACAAAACCAAAGCAACAAAATTGAGGAAGGCAATGCGATGAGTTAAGAGAGTGCGAGAGACCAAAACAGAAACTGAAACATAAAACGGAAAAACTGAAAAGCTGAAACATAAAATTACAAGTGCATGCCATAAAAGCCAAGTATGTAAATAAAAGATGGCTAAATAGTTTTGTTGTTTCGTTTTAAATACTTAAAATTGGTCAGAGAATGTTCAGTATTTTATGCTGTGCATTTTGTGCTTTTCTGAGGTTTGTGCAAATGGCTAAGTAGAAAAATGGAAATGGAAAAGTGGAAAAGTGGAAAACATGGACAGACGTTCAAAATGATTTTTGTTACGGCTTTATGGCTTTGGCTAATAGGATTCACTTGCGGTTAGTTGTGAATGTGATGAATGCAAGTTATTTAACGTGAATAAAATTGAAATAAATACATTTGTATATAAAATTAAATTTGTAAAGGTTACATTTAGCGAGGGTTGCTCGACAGGTACTTACTTGTTCGGTCAGCAAACCATTCGGGCAATCTTTGAGAAAGCCTTTGTGCCTTTTGTATCGTAGAGTGTCAGAAGTCATTCAGTAGTCATAGATATTTTGACAGTTGAGTGAGGTAAACAGAACGAGTCAAACCAAACCAGAGCGGGAAAGACAGAAACACAGTGACAGAAAGACAGACAGCAAGAGAGAAAGAGAAAGTAAATAAGTGAGAGAGAAGTTTTAATTTCAGATTAACAGAGATACAAATACTAATATTCAAAAGTTGTTGATAAAAGCATAAACGATATACAAGTATTTTTATAAATTTAAAATTACTTTGTTTATCTCACGTAAGGGTATACATAAGAACACTTAAACGTACTAAAAGGTAGATATTATGATATATAGTAAATATTTGGACATATAATTATATGCACACAATCGGAGATGATTGTAAATTGAATTATCATGAAGAAAAAGAGCTGCATTTGAATAAGAAAAACGTACACAAGGGGTTATTAGTTAATTTATTTTAATTTTAATTATAATTATATAATCATATTAAGAATTATGAATATATTTATAATTGCATATAAACGATTTTGTGCATTATTTAATGCTAATTAAATTGTGCAGCTTCGCGCCAAAAAGTATGCAAAACATTTCATAACTTATTTACATGTTGTGGCGCCGATTCGAATCGAATCTCATTTAATGCATTCATTATTCATAATTATTCGTTTTGACGGCACACTGAGTTGAATGTAATTTGAAAAGAAACGTACGCACAGCGCTGCGCAACATGACAGTAATATAATCGTCATAAGTTAAATGAAGTTGAATTTAATTTCGAGTCATGTGTATTATACAACAATCGGGTATGCTCAGGAATAATTCAGAAAAGGTTCAACAACGATTTAAGTATACAAAAGTAAACAGAGAGGAATTCTTACCATTGTCGTATCTCCTTCTCGGTGACTGAAACGATAAGGAAAAGTAAAAGAAATTTTATGAAAATTAATGCTTGTAATCGAAGTATAAACAAGAATAAAGCTGGCTTAGGGTAAGAGAAACCACAATGCTAAGCACAATCGAATTAATAAAGATAATAATTCATTGCTCTCCCATTTCAGAGCTACTACCTCTGGCTTTAGGCCACAGTCCAAAACAACTGGCAACTCGAAGTAATTTAGCTCAGCCGCTGAGTTATGGCGGCTTAACTTGAGTTGACTTCGGGCTGCTTTAGGCTTTCAACTTGCTGCAAATATTGATGACGTGCCATTGACAGGCTTAAGTATCCAATCCAGCCTGCAAAAAGGCTCACACTGCGTATACGTAACGGCCATTGTTCAAGTCTTTGTCTCTGTCTTTATGTATGTGTGCGTGTGTGTGGAACTGCATAAAGTGCACATCATTTAATAAATCATTTAATTTATTACCAGGTAGCTAATAGTAGTAGAAGGCAGTCAAAGACCATCACACACACACACACTAAATATGCTTTACACACATGTACCCGACATAAGTATAGTATACTTTAAGGCGCGTGTAGTGCATGCACGTCTGCACTTAGAGGGCGAACCCAACGCGTTTCACTGTGTGCCACTTTACAAATGAAAAAGCATTAGAAAACGGGAAGAAGTAAAAAACGCGTCACACGCAGCGCACACCAAGTAAAATACCCTAAAAGACCCGCGAGAGTAATAAAAATTTAGTAGTTCTTAAAAGTGAGTCATGCACATTGTATAACATATAAATACTAAATATACTACAGTCACTCGCATTTTCATTGAAAAGATATTTTTTGAAGAGATGATCTTGAATTTGGCTCTATCTTGTCTTTAATGGCGAACACTTTAGGGAAGCTATGTTTGTGTTCTATTTAAAAGAAACGTTTTTAAGTGATTCTTCTCGTATTTAAACCAAATTCAATGCATAAAAATCAGTATTTCAAATTTCTATTTCCAGTTAGGAAAAACGTATTCATTTACATATTATTTTGTAAACATAAACTCTTTCATATTTTTATTCAAGGTTTATTAAATTAATTTCAAGTGAAAAATAACTTAAATTCTTTGTGTAGACTGTCGAAAGCATTCTTTTAGTTTGGCTTTAAGATTCTATTGCTTATTGTGAGTAGAGTAAAGAATAATCAAATTTATTTGAATCCTTATTCAATTAATTTAACGTTTAAGGTTACACTAATTTGTAAATTCTTTATTAGGAAATCTCATAGAAATAATGGCTTGAATGTGTATTTGCGAAAAGCTTTATAAAATTTTATTACATTTTTTCGACTTGCATTTTTCATTTTTTATGTTCACTTTTGCTTATTTTCATTGCGATTCGACTAAAAATGTCAGCTGCTTGCTTTTTAAGCGCATTAAAGTGATACAATACAAATAATGATATAGTATCTCAAACTGTGACAACTTTAATGCAGACAAATTGTTTAACTCAATCCGATTATGAAAGAATGCACGCAAAGGCTTTAAAAATAAAAATAAATTTAACTGTCATCGTGTTGATTAAGTAATTATTTTACTAAGTACAAGCTATTTAGGACTGTTTCGAGAAACTGGTGGTAAATGAAGAAACTTAAATTTCATTAATTTATCGAAATATTTTCGACATTAATTCACAGAATAAATTTATTTAATAATAAACTCGCTTTGTTTAAAATACGCTTGTATTTATTTTCCAGGCGGGAGTAAATTTAATTATTATTTTATTATGACAATCTGTGCTTTAGAAGACCATTGTTTACATTCTAATCAGTTTTGTTGACTGCACTGAGTTTGGTTTTAAATAAGCTGACTAGAATAACAGTAGTAAAGTTTTCTATTAATTGGAAAGTTGAATTTATGGACTGCTTGAATGTTATGGCATTGAACAGCGAGTGGTGGTTACATTCATTGCGTGCAGGTCGTAGCTAGGACTCGGAACTCCAAACTCGGAACTTGGAACAAGAACTTACAACTTAGAACTCACAAGTTGATACTTGGGTTCTCGCACGCAATGCAAGTCAGACGCAGTCATTGAGCTCAAATTGAAAAGCTCCCCAGTTGCCTGGCATCAAAATATAACTCATTATAAGCCACACAAGCACAAACGGGCAAAACCTCTGACCCCTGACTTTGTATACTGTTTCCCCAACCCAACCCCTACCCTCCCTCCGCCACCTGTCTACCTTTAAACTCACACCCAGAGTGAGCCAATGGCGCCCTTTTAAAAGTCTACGCACGCCAACGCGTCGAGTAAGTTAGCTTTGGGGCATTTTGATGTCGACGTCGTCGGAGGAGGACTTTTACTGCGTCTGCATGAATAATACATGTGTATGGGTATCTTTCACTATGTGTGTGTGTCCTCTCCCTGTATGTGTGTTGGTTCAGCGCCGCTAGCTGTAAAGCAAATTAGTTCATAGCCAGGCGCATTGAGTGCGCTACTCAAAGATCCTACCGCTCTCAGTCCCGCCACCGCCCTCCCGTTCTACCTGCAGTAACGCCCCTACTTCCCCTCCTTCCGTTCCACGCGAGTCCTTAAGACCGCCACGCAAAATAACTGAGAAAAAAAGCGAAAAAATTATTTCGATTTAAATGTTTATTTGCACAAGGCAGCATGTTTTCTCTTCTTTTTGATTATTATACCCAAGACAAGGGTATATTGAGTTTGTGCATTGCATGGGTACTGGGAGCACGGCATTAACATTATATAATTTCAATCAACTTTAGAAGAATTTCCAAATCAATGAATATTAAATACGACAGCAGTTTAAAAACAAGAGGAGACAGGACTTTCAAATAATAAAGTGTTTGAATACACAAATTTTATTAAATATTTTTAGTTATATTTATTTAATATTTAATTTTACATTATCATCATTAAAATAGTGTCAGACTGAGCTCAGGTAATAAGCAAAGTGTTGACAAATGTCTGATCCCTAGAGAAGATCTTTTGAAGGGGTATGTTTTAGCCGGATACTCTCCTCTAACGCTGCCATGCTTGTGCTTTTCGCTTTGTGTGTGTGTCTCCTTTTCTCATATTTTTTTCATACAGCAAAAGTTATTTGTGGCCCGCAGTGTTTATTTAATCATTTTTTGGGGATTTCTCTCGTCGCATTTTTTTCATTGCCTGCTTTTAGGCGCGAGCTTAAAAAGGGCAACGGTTCGCGTCATTTTGACTTTTCTTTATTTAATTTAATTTTAAACTGATTTAATTTAACTTTTCTGTAAACACACACACACAGAGACGCACACCCAGACACACACATCAACGCACACACCTCGCAAGTAACGAGGACTCACCGCCTGGGAGTGGCCACATGCTAATTAATGAATGGCTGCCATAGGCCTTGCCATCAGCCACATATTCAAAAACGAAAAACAAAAAACCAAAAAAAAAAACAAAATACATATAAAAAAAACACACACACACACAGCTGCGACCTGCATGCGGGCACACAAGTGTGTGTGTGTGCGAGCTGGAAAACTTTTTGTAGCTGTTTGCAATGTGTGTCCTTACGAAGTGCATGTGTGTGTGCGTGTGTGCAAGCGTGTGTGCGCTTTAAAGCTCATTAAGAATACCCTGTAAGCATGTTGGGATTAAATATGTAGCAAACACGCCAGCTCTCCAGCGTAACGAATTCGCCATTTATCAGCACTTAATTGCCACTAAGCAGGTGAAGTGGAAGAATATCTATCGATAGACTTGGCGAAACTGACAAAACAGAGCTATTGATATTTAGATAGAAAGCATAGAGACTTGGTAAACAGCTGTCTGACGGTTATAAATTATGACTGCTCTGGTTTTATTAGCTTTAAATGTATACTTTGTGAAGTTTGTGGCTACTAAAAGAATTATGTGTTGTAGTCAAACTATAAATTTATTGAATGCAAACTAAATTTGCTTATAGATTTAATAAATATTAGAAATTGTAAAAGAATGGGGCGAGTTTTCTTTCGCTTTATAAAATCTGATATTTAAAATAAGGAAGGATTGACTATAAGATTTAAACGTTAGTTTCTTTTAGATTAGAAATATATTAAATGATTACCTTAGTTAAGGATGTTATTAAAAGTTAATCAAGGATTTGTTTCTCAGTTTCCTCAAAAGCTAATACTTCGAAATGCATTCGAATAATTTTGGTCAAAAACAAAAATTCGTAGAGTGTTCTTAAAGCCTCTTATACCCACAATGCTGTTTATACCTTAGCGAATAATTTAAAATTGAAATTAACAATGCAAAGTCTACAGGGAATCGAGTCTAATTGTTAGTTGCGTGTTTACCTTGTCAACATTGAGCACAGTGAATGCAACAATTAACAAACCCTTGAGACAACGTATTAAAATACTCGAATTGCCTTGGCATATTGCATTGAATTTCCAATTGAAAGTTTGGCCCGTATGCGGGTAGCAAATGTCACGATTGGAAAACATGAAAACATGTGGGGAAAACTAAGAATAAAAGAAGAAAAGCCGACAAAAGGAGTGGGAGATGAGGCAATTAGAGAGTATTTTATGCCTTTTATAGACACTGATCATATCTGAAATTAGTTGGTAGGAAGGGTGGAGAGTTAGGGGGCTGTGGATGGTGGGGAGCGTAGGGAAAACACAGCAGGTCGTTATATTGTCGTCAATGTTTGTCAAGTTGCCATTTTCACGAACAACGAGTGCTTTTGTTGTTTCCGTTTCCATTGTTGTTATTGTTGTTTATTGTTGTTTGTTATTGTCGATTGTTGTTGTTGTTCAGGAGTTTGCCATTATGCTAAAATATCGCTGGCAGTTAAAGTTGACTCAAAGCACATCATAATTTAACGTCAATTGGCAATTTTCTAATTTTGTTGTTCCCTTTCAGTTAGTCAATTTCAACCGTCTGCAATCTGCATGACAATTTCTTTGCCTTTCATTCCCACCGCCTGTGTCTGCTCATTGGTTTATCAATTTGCCCGTACACGAGTCGAATATCGACAGACATAGACACACAAACAGAGAGAGAGAGACAGTCAGACAGATAAACCAAATGCTTTGAGCCCCAAGTAGCCCAGGGAGCTGTACTGCAACAAACTGTTTGATTGAATGACTGACTAATGTACTATTGCTCTCAAAAATTTTTAAACTGACTAACTGGACAGTTTGAGTGCTGGAGAACTGTAGAGCAGTAGAACTGTAGAACTTGAGAGCGTGCCCTGCAGTTGCTCCAATGGCGCCATTAGCAAATTATTTACAACATGTGCTGCATGTTTTTGGACAAGGATTGAGTTTGGAACTGGTATTGCAGTGGGGATTGTGATTGAGACAAGGACAAGGACAATAACAGCACAGCACAGTGGAACAAATGCAATAGAAAACAGAATGAAATGTCCAAATATTACTTTTATAAATTTATTCAACTTTTGAAACCAGTTTTGGAACAATTCTGTTTTTAAACTATGAAAAATCTAAATCATCTGTGATGAATACAAGTTTGTTTACACGCTCTAAAATTCTATTAGAAAATAATTATTATTCTGTGTTTTATTGTTTTATACATATGGGTCATAAAATAGTCATTAGTGCAAACATTATTTTCTGAAAAGATGAGTATATCAAAATAAGTACAGTGTCCTTTGAGGCGACTTATATATATTTGTCATTAACCTTATATTGTATTTTAATTTTAGTTATTAGCTTAGAGCTTGGCTTTAAATTTGTCTATTATAGCTACTATGGCCACTCTCAAGTTATAATATTATCGGACCTATTTCATATGTATAATATTAAGTTACTGATTTGTCTAAAATATAGGGTGTAAACAACTTTTTGAAAAGAGTCGACAAAATATTGATTCAATTGCCAATTTAGAAATGTAAGTACTAAGTTTTGCACAACATTTGAACCACTGTGCGTTTGCGGCTGTCAATAATATAGGGAAAAGTGATGGGAGAGAAGCGCTACAGACAGCACTGGCAGCAGATGTGCAATGCTGCGCGGCAGAAGGGATGACGGTGGTAGGGGTTGGTAGGGTTGGTAGGGTTGGTAAAAGTTGGGTGTGGGAGTGGGAGATTATGTGTGTGTGTTTGTGTGTATGAGTGTGATTTTACTGCTTTGGTTGCTTGTTGCTTTTACACGTTTGATTTCCACTGTTAAATGCCAAACAAAATGTCACAAGGAGACAAGCAGAGTGCCCATTCACATGCAGACTCCCACACAGATATAGAATGAGAAATATTTTTGAGGGGCAGAGTGAGAGAGAGAGAGAGAGACAGAAAGAGAGAGGAGGACATCCACAACGTGACAATGGGGCAACCCTCAACGCAAAAACACAACAAGTGCAATAATAATTTCTACATTGAATTGAATTTTGAGTGCCAGAATCGAGTGGATGCCAATGCGTGCGAAATGAACTGGCAGACGATGCACAGCAGGCCCAGTACACACGACACAGGACACAGGAGACCCAGTAGAACTAGCACTGTTTTCCATATGCTCATGAACGTAACTCTCTGTGTGTATGTGTGTGTGTGTGGTTGTGTGTGTGTGGATATATGTATGTTTGCATAGCAAAGAGCATGTGCCAAATGAATGCAGTTCAAATGCCATTGCAATATGACATTGCGATATCCGGACAGCTGCTCTTACCATAGACGCTGTTTCTATATCTATCGGTATCTCGGTCTTGGCTTCAGTTTCGATTTCTGGTTCCAACTTGGTCTCCGCTTCTCAGTCTGAGTCTAGTTATGTGTCTCGTTGCTTGTTCGGGTTACAGGACGAAGCTGTCTGCATTTTAGTTTTATAAGCGATTTGCTTCGACTGTTTGTCGAAGCGTAACATAAACAGAAATTGACATGAAAGCTACGCAGCAAAGATACCACCAGAGATGGTAAGAAAGGGAGCGAAAGAGATAGAGAAAGAGAGAAAGGGAGATAGATATGTAAGTAGCTCTGGGAGTGCTTTGCACCAAAGGGAGAAACAGCGGCAAAAGTAATCAAATGTTGGGCACATTTCAGAGTGTTTATCCTGTGGTGCACTCTAATGCGTCCTTATTGACTAAGGAAATAACTAGCTAAATCAATTGACTTCTCGTATGCGTTCAAGTTATACACTTACCACAGCATCGCTGTAAAGCTGCATTCGACAAAAAGAAATAAATTTCAAACCAAGAAACAACTGCAAAAATTCAAATTGTTACTTGGAAAGACTTTTAAAATTATAAACATAAACTTTTCCACAAAAAATTGTGACTTTTAAATATGATATGATATGATAATATAAATATAAATATAAATATAAATATAAATATAAATATAAATATAAATATAAATATAAATATAAATATAAATATAAATATAAATATAAATATAAATATAAATATAAATATAAATATAAATATAAATATAAATATAAATATAAATATAAATATAAATATAAATATAAATATATTAATAACTGTAATGCTCATCTATAAAACCCGTTTAAATAAAAACATTATACCACATTGATTGGATTATTTGAATAACTAAGCATCATAAATCGATTTGCTTAGTACTTTTAAAAACTGTTTGTAATTCATTTTTTGATTGTCAACCAATGACAATAAATAAAAATATTTTTAATTGATACAATTAAATTGATAATATTTCGATTGTTAGTTGTATTCTCTTTTCTCTTCTCTTTTAAATCTATTGATGTCAATAATAAATTGGTATAAATAAATAAATAAACAAATAAATTACAGAGTTTTGTTCGAAAACAATTAGAACAATAGTTTATTGCAGATAAATTTACACAAAAGCCATTAAAATGGAAACATTAAAGTGGAAACTAGAACTCAAGGAGTTTTATTTGATATTTGACCAGTTTAGGGAGAAGTCAAACACAGTTAGGAGCCAACGATTGGGGCAATGAGTATTGCCAATAACGTGACCACTTCGGGCCATAAGCAATAAAGAATACTTGTAAAGCCCTTAAAGCACATGGAGTGAATTGCGGGTCTTAGGCAGCAATCAAATGGAATGGAAATGGAAATAGAGTAGTCAATGGGGAAGAGGGAGATAAAGATACAGGGAGGCTGCTGGGTGCAGCTAGAAACTTTTGTTGCTAAGTGTAAGTGTATCACAAAAAACTGTAAAGGAAAACAGCAAAAATTGCACAAACTATGCATTCAATCGTATAAACTTATTTGTGCTACAAAGCAAAATGCCCCAAAGCTGCCAGCAAGCAAAAAATAAGAGTAAAACTAAGTGCAACGAAAAATGAAAGAAAAAAGAAAAAGAAAAAGAAAATACAAAAAAAGACAGGCAAAAAAATAAAATATGACCTTATTGCTGGCATGTGGTTGTGGACATGAAGCAAAAAATGGTAAAGAGAACTATGGTCGAGGCGACTAAGAAAGACCACGTATTAATTGTGAAATAATATTTAATACGTATGTTACCTGATTAATATGAACGACACTTAGACTCTTTCGGCAATAAATTAAAGGAAACTCAATCTGCCTGAAACATACACTTTCTTTGGTTCCATTATTGTTGACTCTAGCGTTTTTTAAGTGCAGAGAGCCAAGTATTTTTAAGAAAATTGCTAAATCTGTCCGTCTGTTGATGCTGATCAAAAATATTAACATTACACCGGGTCAGACTCACCCCAACCCTTCGCTTGTGCACATATTTTGCTGACTAAACAGAAAGATCTCTCCATTTTATAACTACAGGGTCATAAAAGTAAAATATGACAAATACAAAACAGGCAGTTCCCATTCTATATATTATCTCAAACGAAATAGTTTCAGGTCATATTTAAGAGTAATGTTAGGAGATAGTTACAAACGTTGGTTAAAAAGCGAATGAAACTGATTTAAATCAAACTTAAAAAAAAAATATGTTTGCCATTTGATGAAATACTTTTTGTCTACTTGTTCATGTCATAAGCCCTTTGAATGGTCAAGTGGGAGAGAAAGGAAAAGTGTAAGTGTAAGTGTAAATGTAAGTGGGAAGAGCACTTAGAATACATGGCAGATATATAGTCGTTTATTCTTGTATTTATCTGCAGAAACTTGCGCACGTTTGGTCTGCCAAAATGGCTTTCAAGTGGATTTTAATGCTCAACACAATAATTCATATGGAGTTCAAGGCTAGAAAGCACCCAACATGGCACAGGAAGGAGAGAGAGAGCGAAATGGAAATAGGTAGTGGGGGAATCACAATTGTTGCTTATATACTCACAGTATGTATCTGTTGTCAGACGATCAATGGTGTCCTGCTTCAATTTGGAGTTCTTCTTGCCCATTGTATTGCCGAAGAGCTATTTGTATGTGTGTGTACTGGTGTGTGTGTTCAAGTACCCGGGGTCAGCAACGTTACCAGGTAATTGAAGGCGCGTGTCTTATCCCGATTTGCCTGCGTTTCGATCTGAAAGTAACAAGTGACAAGAGATTAAAGATATGTTCATATCAGCAACGAGTCAGGCAGATTGTCAAGGCGCAGCGCCATCCATCATGCAGTTCCACTACCATAACTACACTGAAAAAAATGTATTCTTGAACTGCTTGAAGAAAAACCTTTAACTTTATGAGTACTTATTGTTTAAATAGGTTTTAGCGGTCTTTAATGGGTTGTTGAATTAAATAGTTTACCAATAACCAACCATAAATTAAAAATAGTTCACTTTTATTCATTTTTGTAATCTAAAATAAAGAAAATCATAATAAAAATTTCTTTAGTGCATTGTCACAGCCCTTACACCTGCCATGGTCAGGACACAGTAGTTCTCCATTCATCGCCCAACGCCCAGCATAAAAAACGGCCCACCCACTGCCAACTGCCCTTCGCCCACCGCCCACCGCCCACCGCCCATCGCCCGCCTCTCAGCAGCTGCTGTTCACGGTCCTCCGCTGCGGGCAACAGACCCGCTGATGAATAGCAAAAGGTACTTTGATATTTAAGCATGTCAGCGATGGTTTTTGTGTGTTTGTCCCCAACGAAAAACACACACACTCACACACACACACACACACAGCGCTAAACAGCGATGGCGACAACATCCAGGGACACCGCACAATGCCGAGACGTTACCAAAAGGAGCTGCAGTCAGTCAGTCACTCACTCATTCTTTTTCCCAGTCAGTCAGTTAGTCATTGTCTCAGTCCGTCCATCAGTCAGTGAGTCAGTCAGTCAGTCAGTCAGCTTTTGTGTTTCCACAAAACTTGGCTGGTCTACTATGATATTCTCTTCTAAATTGCAACGAAGCAACTAAGAAATAAAAATAAATTTGCTTAAAGTAAAAAGTGAAAAAGTGAAAAAGACAAAACGACAAAAGGACAAACCGACAAAATCTCAAGTCAAGTTGAAAAACTGCAATTCACTTTTATATCTAATTTCGTTTTGTGTGTTTGTAAAGTTAAGATTTACTATTTTGACAGGCAGAGACCTTGGCAGATAACTTATCTCAGCCACTGTATTTTTATATGCAGCACAATGAGTTTCCTTAATCAAATTACAGATGAGAGTGGGAGTTTACTACCTAAAACATGATTGTATTTAGCTGTTTAATTTTCAAATGTTCTAACTTTCTGCTAGGGTTAAAAATTCTCATTAATTTAAATATTTATTTAATTAAAGTGACATTTTATCGATTAATGCAGCCAACCAATAAAAAGTCGCTGCACATCAATTGCTTTAACCTTTGACTTTTTAAACAAACTACAAATTCATTTGACTACTGAGTGACTAAACTATTTTTAAATTGTTTGAATAATAAAAAACAATTAAAATTGAAATTTAAGTAATTAAAGTTTCCGTTGCAGAAAAGGGCATCAGTCAAAGGGTTTAACTGAAGACAAATTTCCAACACTTTTGGTTACATTCTTTGCCTTCGCGGTTTCTATAACAACGAATGAGTTTGAGGATGCTGATGACGGTGCTGCGAATGCTAAGGGACTGAGACTTTGACTGGTACGGGGACTGGGACTAAAGTTTGGGTTGAGGAAATGTCGACAAGTTTTCCCATAGAGTTGCGTAATTAAAATTTTAATAATTTCTCAAGCAAGTTTCGCCGTGTGCAAACTTTTTCGACCCTGCAGAAAAAACAGCACACTGGGTCTATTAAGCATGCAACTTTGTTTCCACAAAGAATAAATCTAAATAAATTCCTGATTAACATCGATTGTACTACAATCTCTATCTTAGAGACTGTTGTAAGCAGATAAATTAAGATATTAAATAGATAACTTTAATTTAATAACAGAATTAATAATTAAATAAATTAGGTATTTTCGCAGTCGCTTTCACCTGCTTAAAGGTTTTGTGTATTCACAAAATTTGTTGTTGCGTAATCATTATTATTTAATTGGCTCTCAATTGGCAGTTGAAACTTAATGGGATTCCGGGTAAGAAACAAATAAATAAATATCTATTAATTAAAATTCTGTGAATCTACATCAACTCCTCAATCACTCTATATCTCCCTCTCTATCAATTGCAGTGCAGTTATAAGCAATCTTTGATGAAACGAGTAATTAACGGTAAGAGTCAAAGTCAAGCATAATTACAAAATGCAGCAGAAATCAACAACAACATTTAAGCACAGGGCAAATTGGTCAAAACTTGCATAACGCAATCATAAAATTAACTTCTTCTCTTTTCTACTTGTCTCATTAACGACTTGCTCTCACTAGCACACCCACAGAGTGTGTTCAGTTGAGTTCTCTATCTAACAATTTGCGTATTTCTGCTTCTCTGTTTTGCCGTCTGCCACATTCACATTCCAATTCGCGTCGGTCTCTCTTGCCATTTTACGAGTTGCGGACAAATTTGATGGCCATGTCGGATGTCGGATGCCGGATGTCGGCGGAATAAGTCCGAACAAGGGCAAGAAATGGCACAGGCGGCAACTTTTGATGAAATTTCCAGGAGCTCACTGTCAACGTGTGGACATAACACGAACATCACACCAACAACAGCAACACCAACAAAGTGAAAAACAGTCAAAAGGACGACAGCAATTCTCCACGGATGTGGCCCAAAGTTAACTGTCGCCCGAGGGCGTTGCCAGCCTCTAAACTAAAATAGTCGTAAAATAAGTTGACTGGCAAAAAAAAAAGACGGTAAAGAAACGCAAAATATATTTACTAAATTATGTATATTGAAAAGCGATAAAATTAATATAAACCAAATCGAACTCAGTCAATCTCTTACCAATTTAATGATCACGGCGACAAGCAGTTCGAGGACTTGAATTCTGAGTTCCAATGTAAATAACATTGCCTACTTTTAGGTGCTCGCTTTTCAGTGAAGTGAAGCGAAGCTGGCATCAAAATTACATTAAAATATTTAAAAAAAAAAAAAAACTAGAGTAGCTCTGAGCATAACTTTAAATTTAAATTTTGAAAATTTTCCGTTTCTTTTATAAAACTCATTTGAATTTTCAACTACCCAAAACGAGTTTTCTTTCCAAAAAAAAAAAAAAAAGTTTTAAGTTAAACACAACAAAAATCGCGCATTTTAATGGGAAATAAATTTGTTTCCTTTGAGCAAACTTTTAAAAAATTGCCAGAAGTTTAAGATTATTTTTTGATTTGTTGATTTGCATAATTAATACTTCTTCTGAAGCTTTTAAAAGTTGTTAACCAACATGTTAATAAATTGGTTGTAAGATTTTCGATTTTTTTAAAAATTATTTTTCTGTTTTCAGATATAAGTTTGACTCTTATATTGTTTGTGGAACCTTGCATAACATTGTTTAAATCACTATTGTAAATTAATTGCCATAAATCAAAGTAAATGTTACTTAAGTGTAAAATATGTTTGTGCAACTTTAGCGCACATTAAAATCTTAATCATAATCGTATAATCAAATGCCATAAATCGAAGTAAAAGCGCATTTCATAACAGTTCCTTTCAAGAATCATTAGATATGCAAGCCTAATGGTCCTTCTGCTTTAATAGTGCATGTATACACACACATGCACACACGCACACTTACATGAAAGTAAACATATATGTGTGTGAATTATGTATTTTTCAGCAGTCAGAGAGTCACCCAGAGAAACAGCCGCTCGCTGTAGGTGGGTAAACAAAAAGGACAAATGATGCGGAACTGAAAGACGACGGTTCTGACCGACACATACAAATAAGGACATATCTATACATAGCTTCAGCGAAATGGTACAACAACTATAAATGGAATGTGGGAGGTGTACAGGGGACAGAGAATGGAAAGGGAGGGGAAGCAGCAACTGTGATGCAACTGCTAACGAGCTAGCGAAGCATCTCATCGTTCTCATCTCGTTGAAATTGCCGACGGAAGTTGTTTGTGCCAAAGGCACTGACGGGACTTCTGTGTCTGTCAGTCTGGGAAATTGAAAGGAAAGAAAATTGAACATACTTTAAGGACGACGTCAGAGCAATTGCAAATTGCAGGTGGACTCCATAGACCGGAAAGACGACCAAATATCAAAAGTCTTTGCCCTTTTCCCCCCCATCCAACCATAGGGCATGTATTTTTTTTTGACAGCAAGAATTTCTACTCATGGCAGACATTACGCGATTTCCGGCTAACTCTAAATGCATTTCAACTTTTGCTGTTACGTGTGTCAAAATTATATAAAATGGCCGTTGGCGTCGGCATTTAATTGAATAATTGCCAAACGACTTGTAAACAAGTTGTACAAGAAGACAGGAAGCAGCAGGCCGAATGGAACTTTGCCCAACGAGTGCTAATGCCAATTTGTTTTGGCCAGAAGATTGTTAGAGTGAGAGCAAGTGAGACGTGGTTGCTCAACTAATTGCCTTACGATACACACGCGCACACACACGCACACACAAGCACACATTCATACACATACACGCACACTCACATGTGCTTACTACCTGTCTTATGACTGGCAATCGCTGTTGTGGCACAAGTTGATCCAATAACTTAAATGCCAACACAACATGGCCAAAACCATTCAACTTGTTCAACTGCTTGGAATGTTTGCAGTTCACAGCTCAATTAAAAAGCTAAATCTAAAGCATAAGTAAAAAAATATACTATAAATGGACAACGTTTAGGGTTCCAACTAATGAACTATTCGATTGGAAAGCAATAAATAACTAAAAAACAAAACAAAACAAGAGCATTAAAAACGGTTCACTTAAAAGTCCAACAAATGTCACAGATAATTACACAATTGAGCAAAAAACAAATAACCCGGTATAAACAATCAAATACTGTAAGATATCCTAAGTTTTGCTGAAGTGAGTTCTTAAATTTTAATCAAACAAAAAATGTTGCCTACTTTTAGGTGCTGTCTAATTAAGAGTAGATTATCATTAATTATTGGATTAGTTGTTTAATAAATATACATTTCAGAGATGTTTATCAAGATTTTAATAAGGTCCTGTTATTTTTGTTGCAATATAAACTTAATTTACTTGATTACTGTCAGACTACAAATATTTGACTCAAAAACTCCACAGAGAGCACAATATGCCCTTTTTGAACGATTAATGGGAATTACGACAGTTCAAAAGTTTAAACGAAAGTTAAAAACCTTTTTTGGTTTCCGCTTGAATGACAAATTCAATGCAATTGAATAATTGTTTAATTAAAATTGGCGGATTGGCAGTCGAAAAGGCGAAATGGCCA
Organism: Drosophila parthenogenetica; assembly: GCA_035047505.1. Classification (NCBI taxonomy): domain Eukaryota; kingdom Metazoa; phylum Arthropoda; class Insecta; order Diptera; family Drosophilidae; genus Drosophila; species Drosophila parthenogenetica. The sequence continues at coordinate 2,171,294 of JAWNPM010000174.1, forward strand.
ATTAAAACTGTCTATTAGGCAATAATTAACGATTTGCTGAAAGGTTGCAGCTTCAAAACAAAAATCAAACAGAAAATACATAAATACGGTAAGCACTTAGTAAAGTACTTAATACAAGGTTGCATCAGATTTTTGATTGCCAGAGGTTGGCCTTAAAACAAACTGAACTATCGAAATAAGTTAACAGTTTGGCAGGAGATTTCCGCAAAGCTTTTTTAATCCTTGACTCAACATTTTATTTTAATTAGTCACAAACTCTAGCAAAGTAACTTTTTAAATATGAAAACATATATTTTAAAATATAATTTACGTTGAGTTTAAAACAAATTCATAAAAAAGTTAGTAGAACTAAACCACTATAGAACAAAACACCAAAATGTTGCCATAGTAATGTTTTTACCGGTAAGTCGTTGTATGTTATATATAGCATTCTATTTTTTTTTTTAATTTAAAATTAAAATTTGTTTAAAGTTAAGCCAGTCGAGAACCTGGTAGACAGAGTTTCTAATACTCAAAGCTATACATACATGAATTTTAAGCTGCTTCGGTTTCGAAACAGTTGCAAAATTGCTTGAAAGCTAAAAGCAGCTTGATTTTGAGCATGAAATGCTCGATTACGATGGCATAATGCTTAGTTAACAATAAAAGCAAGTTTGCAGCAATTCTTCTAACAGTTTAAAGTATTTAAAGATTAACAGAAATTGTATAATGACAAATGCTAGGCGTTTCGTAGTCCACTCTTGTGCTATTTTTTGCTCGTCTAGCCTTACGAGCACCAAGCTCTTGGCCAGTAATGCCCCCACTCTCCACGAACAATAAACCCGCTACACACTTTCCACAGTCTAGCGCACATTTTGATAGTATCGTAAAGGTCTCGGGTGAAAGGTTTATAACACACGGCCATGGCCAAGGGGTTTTGCTCTATGCAAAAAAATAAAAATAAAAAAAAAGGTGGAGGAAACAAAATTGCCGTTTCCGTAGCCGTAACTGTGTCTGGCTCTGTTTCGGTATTGCTTTCTATTGCAGCTTCAGTTACTGCGTTTTTCTATATTTTCTTAAGCATTTTTCGTACTTTTTAGCTGTGCTCCTGAGCTCTGCCTTCCTGTCCTGCCGTAACTTTGATTGCACCGTCTTTATGTAATTTCTGTTATTTATTTTTTTTTGCTGTTAGTTATTTTATTTATTTTTTATTAAATTTTATATTTCCTCAGAATTTGACGTTTTGAAAATTTGCATGAATCGTAAATTGCAATTCTTGTCTTTGTTGAGCAACTTTTACAGCTACTACAGATGGCAGCTGACTCAGCTATATAAGTCAAGAACTTTAAGAATAATACGTGTGTGTGTGAGTGTGTGTGTGTGTGTCTGCGGGTGTGTTGGTGTTCGTGTGTGTTATGAACTGCATAAAAAGCCAGTACAAAATAAAGTTCACATCAAAGTGAGTATTTTAAAGGATCTGCCCAAAAGTTTGCTTGGCCGCCAGAGTTCAAACATTCTATGTGAAATTCCAAAACAAATGGCCACAGAGAAGCCATAGATAAAAGTGTGAGAGAAACAACATCCTTTAACAAATACATAAAGACCCATTTCCCATATCTACCACCTACACCCCCACCGCCAACAACGCCACCAAAAAACATGAGCTCCAAATGTTTCAGCACATGTGTTTGGCTATTAACTTGCGCTGTAAATTATGCAAATACCAAGAACAATACCAACAGCAACAGCAACAACAACAGCGACAGCAACTTTGGTGCAAAAGCAAAGTAAATTTTGGGCTAGATACAAGTTGGCGCTATAACGGTAACTTTGTTGGCCAAAAACCAGTGAGAGGATAACTAGCAACAGAGATAGGGACAAATAGAGAAAAGGAGAGTCTCAGAGGAAGAGGAAGTTGGAGGAGAGAGAGAAAAATAGAGAGCATATATAGAGTTGAAAGTTTGATCTGCCGCAAAACTCACGTGAGCCAACAAAATTTACATAACCCCCTTCATTCTGATTTGATTATATTCATTCAATTTCGTAAGCCACGCGAACTTTAGCGACCTACGCAACAGCAACAGCAGCAGCAACAACAACCCAAACAGCAACTACACTGTCGAAAAATACTATTTCCTTAGACCAAAACTTGTATCTCATAAGTTGTGTAAATAATAATTTAAAAAATAACAAAATTTAGAAGAAATTGTTCATCATAAAAAACAAAGAGTTTTTAAAATGTGTTCAAAGTATTTCGTAAGTCAGACAATTCTGTGGAAATTATGTATAAGACTTTCTAATACTTTTATATTAATTTATTTAATACATCTGTTTCTTGAAAAATAATCTATAAAATTTTCTACCTTCATAATCAATCGGTCCCAAAAAAAGGTATCATTTTTATAGTATCACTTTTAAATTTTTTATATTAGTTCCTAAAATACTTTGAAGTTTTGTGCATGAATTAATTTTATTGTCATTTCATTTTAAAATTTTTTTTGTCTTAATTAAAAATGTGAGTTTCGGTTTGTATTGTAAAAACACGCTCCAATTTAAGCAGTCCAAATTAATTTGTGTGTAGAAAATAATGATTGCAGTGTAAAACAACGACAACAATCGCGGTAGGGCAAAGTTGTCGGCGACGAAGCGCAACACAAGCGAAAGCAAAGAGTAAAGGTCCCAAAGCAGCTTCTACTTTAGCATTTTTCGGACACCTTTTCATATGAAATACAAGCCAAAAAAAAAAAAAAAAAAAAAAAAAAAAAAAAGAAGAAAGATAACTGGAATATATTTACATACGCACACACACACACACTCAAACAGACACACACAACCAAACTTACCCTTTTGTGGCCTGGTCGAACAGTCTATTAGGCTGTCTTTTTACTCAACTTATCCAGCATAAGCCCCAGCTATTGCTGTCTCATTCACAAACACGGCAACTCTTTCGCCCATCATCTCACTCTCTCGCATTCCCCACCCTCTCTCTCTCTCTCTCTCTCTCTCTTTCTTCTCCTCAATGGCTTTGTCTCTTTCTCTAGCTCTTGGCATGTCACCCACTGGTTATATTTTTGGGCAATGTTATTTTGTGTCGTCGTACCTCTCTATTTGACTAAGTAAGTCGTTAAGTTGTCAGACTCGTTTTTCAGTGCGGTCTTCCAACATTTGTCAGTCCACGTAAGTGTGTGTGTGTGTGTGGATGATTGTGAATATTTTTGTGAATTTATCTGAGTGTTTGTTTGCCTCTGTGTGGCTTTATCAATAAAGCAGCCGCGTTCTTTGACTGACATCGCCTGACGTCTGGATTTCTTTTCTTTTTTTTCTTTTCTCCTTTTTACTTTTTTTTTATTTTTTGCTCACACACTTGACTTGACTTAACTTTCACTGACCAAACTTTTGCACATGTCACCAGCACAACAAAAAAAATGAATAAAAACAACAAAAAGTTGATGGAAAACAACGAACGTATTGTATGGCATAACAAGGCGATAAAAAGAACAGCAACAACAACAACAACAACGAGAACGAGAACAACAGCAACAACAACAACGTCCAACAAATAAATAACAACAATAACAAACGTTCAAACAAATATTACTCGTACCTTATTTGTTGCAAGGATTTGAGCTAAACGACGCGCCACATACAACAAAACACACACAAATTGCAATTGATAATAATAATAAATATATGTATGTACAGTATATGGTATGCTGTAGATTGTTTTTGGACTTAAGAAACACGCTGCATGCTTTTTAAAAGGCTCTGGGCTCTTGACTCCGGCAACCGCAGCACTTCGTGTTCCGTACGTGGCACGGTCTGAAAATCAACTGAAAAGCTTCAGTGCGCAATCAACAGTAGGTCGAATGTCCTTGTTGATACCACCAACGAGGAAGCTCAACACTCACACACCCACACACATACACACACACACACACCCAGTGAAGTTGAAGCGACGACGCGAGACGAGACGAGTCGAATCGAGTCGAACGTGTTCCTGGAGCGAGCTTTTAAACCATTTTGCCGAAAAAGCCTGCCTAACCAGGCTCGGGGCACAGCAGCCGCCGTCGCAGTTGCAGTCGACGTCGACTGCGACGTCACCGTCACCCTCACCCTCACCCTCACCGTTGCTGTAAAGGTGTTAGCTAAACCAACACTGATATCAGCGGAATAGTTTAAATAAATAAATAAATGCACATGTTATTTTTAAGGCCAGCCCAAAAGTATGCTATGCAAATTTTAGCTCAATTTGTGGAATCCATCGCAATTGCCATGCACGGTCGTATGCTCAACTAAAAACAATGCATAACACCACAACACACGCCCAGCACGCTGCCGCACACAGACAAAAAAGTAAAACTATGTTTTTTTTCAGTTTATTCACTGTTTTTGAAGCAGTTTTTGTACTGTAATTGCGGAATATTTTAACTAGCTCTATCGAGTTTAATTTGTTACAGTTTATTTAAATATCAAAAACCAAATTATAGTTACTAGCAGAAACTAATATTTAAAAGTGAACTTAATTAAATTTAAGAAACACATGAAAGTGGTCGTAGTAGAAGAATGGAAATTGTTCGAAATTATAGTTGCTTACTCATTAACATAATTTAAAATTGAAAGTTCTATTCCCTAGTAAAATTACTTGCGTTTTAATTAAATAATATACAATTGAAGTATTTTAGTTAACATATATTACTACCTATTTTTAGAAATTAAATTCACAAATGAAATTTCCCCAGGCCATGATGAAATGTTACCAATATTCTTTCCGAAATGTTCATCAAAATTAACTCAAACTATTTTATTTAACTAAACAATGGAGTACTAAACTTTAAATCAATTAGTTTGACTATTTTTCAATTAACTTAAATGCATAATATGAATATGATGAGCCCACAAAACCTCATGGGACAAGTAACAAAAACAGTTCCAGCTAAGGAAGCTTAAAGCCGTCTTTTGCATAAGTGTTAAACTAACTTAGTTTAGGGTTTGATAATTTGATGCGCCCAAGGCTGCAAGCAAATGAGATAACCTTGGGTAAAATGTATTTAAATAAATGAAAAGTAGACCCATAAGAGCATTTGGGGCTTATCAAGCGGTAAGTGCAGTCAAATTTCCAGCGCATTTGGTCAGTTTTATTTCCGGTCCGAGAGGCTGCAGTTAGAACTGGAAATCTCTAACCCATACTGCATTTTTCTTTGGTGTAGTGAGTGGTAACCGCAAATGGTTGCATATGAAAATGTAAAAAATGTAAATTAAATTTGTCTGCTCTTTTGATATTTGCGGGCAGCGCAAACCATTTGCATCTCATAAAAAAATAACTATACACACTCTGCACAGCTGTTGTCACCCCATGGCGATTTTGTTCGGTAGCCACTCACTCGTTTCATTGCATTTAATTAAGAGTTAAATGAAATTACAGGCAGCCAAACGAATCCACGAATCCCCCAGAACAATGCTCAACTTATTCTCATTTTTTTAATTATGTTACGTAATTTGTTATTTTCATTTATCATTTTTATTAATTTAACTTTTTTACCTGACCTTAAAAAATGACAAAAATAAAAATGAATAAAAATTTGAGGCAACAGTCCGTGCTGCGTATGCGTAATATTATCACATTAATATGTGCACGGGCACAACGTGTGTGTGCTTGTGAGTGTGTTAGTGTTACCGTTATTGTGTGCGTGTGCGTGTGTGTCCTTTTGTCTGGGATGCGAACGCTAAGAAAAGGCACAGGCTTAAAAATATTGCACACAGTCTTAGAACACAAGCAATTGACATTACGAGCGTTAAACTCCCACGCGAGCATCCAAACTCATCCCGCTCTCTTAAGTCACAGCTTTCACGCTCTCTGGTTTGCTCTCTTTCTCACTCTATGCCTCTCTTGTGAATGGTACTCACCACAAGCTTTCGTTGATTGGCAAGAGCTTTAAGCTCTTGTCCGCTAGCGACAGTTTTGGCGCCTGCCCGCAGCTTAAAACACATACAAATCTCATCTAATCTAATCGCGTCAAATCAGCAACACTCTTTCCCCGTTCTGATGCCCATTCCGTGGACCTATAACTTGCGTTTGACGTTCTATGGTTGTTATTCTTAACCAGGCAGAAATAACACCGACAACAACAATAACGTCAGGCAATAACAACATTTAGTTGAGGCAGCTAACAAAATATTTATCATACGCAGCGTGGAATATTTATCGAATTTCAAAAGTGACTATCGAATTCATTTGCATTTACTTCGCTTTGTATCAAAATACGAAAGTTAATTTATTATTAGGGACGGTGTAGTGAGTGTTTATGTTATTTTTGTAACTTGAAAAATTCTATGCATAATAATCTAGTTTGTTAGCCCAAGATTGAAGGACAAATGGGTCAAAAGCCGGCAGTAGTTTGTTGTTAACAACAACGACCTCTACAGGCCTTGATGGCCTCAAAATCATTTATGTACTTCCCACTTTTACTATTTATAAACCAATTATAATTATATCAATTATATAATACTCTCCTGAGGCCTATAAATAAATAATGATAAAGACGACCAAAACACATTAATCATCAAGTCAATTAATTATATAGTTCGACATATAAATTATTTTATGCCTTAATTTGCTTCAAATTATAAGCAAATATTTAGCTAATTGTTATAAAATATATATTCCAGTCAACTCACACTGTTTAGCTTTATGAATAACAAATTTTAGAAACAATTTACTGTTTCTAATTGTGCAATTAAAGACTGAGGGAATAATTGTACATAAAAATTTTAAATCTCAAGGGAAAAACATTTTAGTTTTACACAAACAACAGCAACAAACTTTTATTTTTAGCCATTTTAACTAAATTATATGTAATATTTATAAGAATAAAAAATTTAAAAAAAAACATAATATCGCAACGCTAAAATGAATTTTTCTATTAAGTTTTTACAATATTAATACAATTTTTAAAATGTTAAATTTTTTCTGTGGTTAATTCCAATTTTAAGAATTACATATTTTCTGCAAAGCAATCTTGATTCGTGGTTCATGCAGCTTATTGTGAATTTTAAAAGCTTATTTTTAAACAATAAAATTTTCTTTCATCTACTTTCAAAGAGACACACATAGAGAAAAGTACGAAAGACCGATGTCTTTGTTTTTTAACACACACTGATAAAGATTTTTCTGTAACTAAAATATGTCATCCACTTTCATAATACAAAATAAATTACAATTTAAATTTAAATTAAGTTTAGGTGTGCGTTTTTTTTAATAATTGTAAAGAAATGATAACTGAACTGTTGAACCTGTTGAATAATTTAGAAACTCAAGCATTTAAAACCAAGTTCAAATTGTTTGAGACACTTTTGATGAAGCGGTTTGTGTTTGGTAACAATCTGTGCCCAAATCGGTTAAAAAAAAAACTTTATAACAAGCACCGACGTCAACGCACACACATATACACCCAGCACTACCTTTTTGATAGCGAAAGAGCTGCAGTTTGCAGGTGCAATGACTTTTAGAGTTTGCGCAGGTGGAGGCTTTTTATTGGACTCCAGTCTATGGTATACGGTCCATGGTCGGTGGTCTATGGTCTCTAGTGCACGGACTATGGTCTCCGGTCTATGGAATTTGGGTTTTTGGGTTCTGGCCATGTTTGCATGCTATCTGCACTCTGTGCCCTGCACTCTGCACTCTGTTCTGTGTGCTCTGCATGTACTCGAGGAGTAGGGTCTGCCTGGTCGCTGGGGCGCCATATCGTTTAGCTGCCTCAAAGCCATTGTTAATTAGTGCACCGACCTTGCCGTAATTAGTGCGCACATTGCACACAGCACTCTGCACATGGCCCACAACCAGGCACGGCTCACTCCCCTTTCCTCGATCCGCTCAGCGTCCCCTCCTACTCTTTCACTCATTCCCTTCACACTGCTAAAAAAGACTCAGCTATTGAAATGTTGAACAAATGCCTACAAATTGATGTTGATAAGTCTTACCGAAATTACCAAAACAGTTATTTTCATGTTACAAATCTTAAAAAAGTTATAATTATGCGGATAAAAAGTTAGTCTGGAGACAAAAGTTCAAAAACTGATCTGCTATTCCTTGGATAAATCCAAAAAAGTGAAAGAAAACTGTTGGCATTTTTAGTTTCGTTTAGAGCATATTTTTTTTGTGTATTTTATACTAAAATCAAAGGAGTCAATGTCCCTTGTTGTCTATGACCATAAATAAAGTTTGGTTCGAAAAGAGCAATGACATCAGATGTGTGCTGTACTACTCAATGTCTCGTAGGCATCACAACTGAACGTATAAATAAAGTTCATTAGCATATACATTTTTCTTTTCGTATTAAGTCCTTTTTATGGCAAATATTGTGAAACATTTGACAATCCAGTTGTTTTTCATTAAAAAGTTTTCAGTTTTGAATTTTTTGACAGCTATTTTGAAAATTTTTTTCGCAGTGCGCGTCCTCATCTCCCCCATCAAGTGCCCAGCAATCCCGCAAAATTTCCGTTGAGTTTATGGTGAACGCTGACGGCAATGACGACGGCGATGGAACTGCACAATGGTGAAATGGAGAGTGGGAATGGAAGGAGAGGGGTAAGGGTATAGTGTTGCTGATGTTAGTAGTATTAGTGGTGGTAATGGTCCTGGGCTCAGCTCGTAAGCCAGCAAATTCGCATAATAAGTTTTGCATTAAGCGCAGACGAGCAGCTTAGACTAAGGCAATGCAATTTTGGTTTGGCTAATGTGTAAGAGAATGTCGTCCAATGTGCAGAAGACGCAGTCCGAAAACACCACACACACAGACACACATTTACAAGTAGGGACACTAAATGGTCTAATGAGCAGAGACAGAGCAACAGCAGCAAGCCGAGAAGGGATCAGGTCTGGGAGGAATGTGAGAATGGGCGAATGGATGGATGGATGGTTGGAGGGTTTGGGGAATTGAGGAATGGATAAATGGAGGGACACAAAGCTGAAGTGCCAACATAAGTAATACGACCATGCTGGCAGTTAAAGCACTTCAAAGTGCAAGTTGTGAGCATCGCGAGGCGCTAATGGGATTGTGGGCGTTTGCATTGGGTTTGGTGTCAACATGCACGTGGGCGTGGCTAATTAAATTGGCCAAACCCCGAACATTCGAGTAGAAGGTAACAGCGCAGTCATCCATAGACCAAGTTACCAAATGTAATAATCTCTTGACGGACGCATATGGGCATTCCACTGACACTAGAGTGTGGTCAGTTAAGCCCAAAGGTTCTTCAACCTAAATAATCTGTTCACCTGTAGGATCAACATACAGTTCACTTCATCAGCATGGCAGTTTAATAAGTTCTGTACGGCTAAATTTTCTAGAAAATTTATAATTTAGAGAAATCTTTCAACAACACTTCAACGTCTTATTTAAATTTGTTTTTAGAAAAAAAACTGTCTTTAAAAATACCACGATCGAGGAATTTTACAGTTGTCTCGTTGAACTGTTACTTTTTAGACAAATTCAAATTTGCTGCAGAATTTTAAACTCAAATTTAAACGAATTAAATACATTTTTTTTTGCAAAGCCAAAAGTCACAGATTACATTTTAATTGAATTGATTTACTGTGCGAGCTGTTTAAGTATGTGAGTTAAATATTTAATTTTTAAATAAATTGATGGCAATCGATTGTTGAAACTCATAAAATCCTGTAAAATTCTTTCTTGTGTGGGATTTGTTTAATTAACGATATTAAATGTTGGAATTTTAACTGGAATAAAAGAATATTTTTACTGGCAGATGTAAGCAAAAAAGGTGCAATCGTCTCACAATATTTAAATACCCGTTAAAAAATGTTTTCCAATGAATTCATGATTTGGCGTAAATGTGTTGCATACTTTTAGGCCTTACAGTTTTAATAATCGTTAAACAGCTGTAAAATGTAAATAACTGTACATTTACTGGCTTACAAGTATCTATAGCGACTCAAATATACACTCGCTCGGGTGTAAAAATTTCTCAAACGTCCAAGACTCGAAAGTTTATGAATTTCAATATATTTTCAACATTAGTTTAGTCTATTCCCCTCAACATTCCAATACTGTTCAATTCAATGCAGTGATAAATCAGAAGAAAAAATCATTTCATAACTGAATGTTGACCAAAACCATAAGATGGCTAAACGGAGTGCAAATGGAAAAAACAAATTGTGGCAAAAATTTAGGCAAGTAATTTTTAGTCTGCATTACTACATTTGAGTATGGGTATAAATGGGTGACAGTGTGTGTGAGTTTGTGGGTCATCAGTATGCTCGTTTTATGTTTTGAGCATTCAAAATTTTTAGCATAGATATCAATTTGGCCACAAGAGGCTTAAATGGATTTATAGAACTTGCTTTTATGTTACCCAAAGTAAATATCACATTGCCTCACTTTCATTCCCTCTATCTCTCTGTCTCCTTCTCTATCTGTTGTCTTTTTCTATCTCGCTCTTGAAGCTTTACAATTGCTGGCAATTAATCCTGCAGAGCATTTAATGCCTGGCCAGCTGTGTGTCTGCTTTTATCTGACATTTTGAATATCCGGAAATTCAAATTATAAAACAATTAAAGATTTTCAACCAGACGAAACCCCAACAATTTCTGGCTAAATTAACTGCACGTTAAAAATTACGCGCACAAAATAATTAAGCGCATAATTATTTAATTGGTCGCATGTGGAATGGGAAATTATATTTGGCAAAAAGGCAATCTTGAGAGGCCCACAAACATAATTATTGAGAGATATGCTCTGGAAATGGAAATTAATGGTTGTTCAGAGCACAAAGGGGCTGCTGGCGTGCACTGAACAAATTTACTCAATTTAGAAATAGAAAATTGCTTGGTAAATCAGTTTAGTTTAAATCTTAAAGCTTTCATAACTATAAAATCCAATTCAAAGTCGCAATCAATTATATTTTACAACACAAGTTCTAGATTTTAGAAACAGTAATTTTTTAGCAGTGTAGATAACACACACACACACGCACACACACAATCTGACATCAAATGGTCCATGTGAGTTGTGTTCGGATTGTGTCCGATTCAGAAACTGACAACTGAAGTGATTGTTGGAGCTAAAAGGGATGACGGGGGAGCAGATGAGAAGGGAAAGGGGTACGGGGGAGAAAGGCAGTTTAAGTGGACGACGAACGCGTGCTTGACTCAACTCAACTCAACTGTCCCGAGGGCAAAAGCTCAGACAGACACTTGGCATTTGCCGGCGCCAGCACATCGAGGAGCATTTTAATGGCGGAGACTCGAGTGAAGCGTTAAGCATGGCGTATGCGTAATATACGGGAACAATCCGATTCCGCCATTCGCCAGTCCAATCTTTTCTTACGGTCAAATCCTTTCAATTGTCAAGCTTCCCACAACAGCGTAACTTTAAAACTCCCTTTTATTCCCTTAATACTGATGTAGTATTCGGTTCATCATTTTAATGATGGCACACTGGAATCGATCAAATATTTTCTGTATATATGTTGTATTCAAATTAATTGCAATACAGTCTTCACCGTTAATATCTGTAAACTGAGCTATGGACAACTTTTTACCATAAGGCAGTTTACTAGTCTTAATACTAAGCTGGTAGATAGAACCATCGATAGTGGTAGATAGTGCCTTAGATAGTAGTCGGTAGTACAATCGATAGTGGTCGTTAGTGCCATATATAGAACCATCGATAGTGTTAAATAGTGTCATCGATAGTGGTAGATAGCGATCGATAGTGGTCGGTAGAACCATCGATAGTGGTCGATAGTACCATCGATAGTGGTCGATAGTACCATCGATAGTGGTCGATAGTACCATCGATAGTGGTCGTTAGTGCCATAGATAGAACCATCGATAGTGTTAAATAGTGTCATCGATAGTGGTGGATAGCGATCGATAGTGGTCGGTAGAACCATCGATAGTGGTCGATAGTACCATCGATAGTGGTCGACAGTACCTTCGAAAGTGGTCGATAGTACCTTCGATAGTGGTCGGTAGTACCTTCGATAGTGGTCGATAGTACCCTCGATAGTGGTCGATAGTACCTTCGATAGTGGTCGATAGTACCTTCGGTAGTGGTCGGTAGTACAATCGAATCAGTTCGATAGTGCCATCGATAGTGGTCGATAGTGTCATAGATATTACTGTCGAAAGTGGTCGATAGCAATCAAGTGTCCTTAAATAATTGCATTTTTCATACAATTTTCCATTTTTTGATTTTCATTTATATGTTGAAAATGCTTATAATAACAATATACTCATACATATGAGTTTGATTGCGATCGTACATACTACATGTCTTCATACAAATGTCCTATTTTTGTCCGATTCGTCCAATTTAATTAAATTAGTTATGGCTCTGCTTTAACTTTTTAACTGCTTAGTTTCATTTAAAATACCGTCTGCTTAACAGGCGTACTCAGTATTATTTTCCCTAAAGTGGGCCAATAGTAAATAAATTATTCACTTGATAGTATCCTTTTACTTTTACTTTAAACATTTTCTTCGATTTTCCTATTCTACTCTTGTTACATTTTCATCCGACATTTACTTAGTGCATAAAGAGTGCACGTATTTCAAAGATTTAACATTGTGAATTTTGCATGCGTTTTGTGGCCTTTAAATGACCACATGCCCCATCTGACACACCTGAAACACCTGACGCACCTGATCCACTTGATCCACCTGACCCAGTCAATTGGGGAAGTAATCAGGCTACTTATTTAAACCCGTGCGTCGTGGCGCGTAAATGATGCAACAACAAAATCTATACAAGTACATATTTATAAATATATGCATGTGTTTTTTATTACACACACATGTGTGTGAGTGTAAGTGTGCGTGTTTGTACAGTGTACACACATGCTGCTCGGGCATAATGTGCCGTCAGCGAGAGTCAGTTAACAGGCTGTGAGCCAAGTGGCCTAAACAGAAGGAGGGGCATGGTATGGAGGGTGGGAGTGGTGTAGGTCGCATCTGAGGCAGCTTTGGAAGGTGTCTGCTGACAGCATACAGTCCTCGGCCGCACAGTGGAACAAAACGTTCAATTTTTTTATATAAAAGCAGTTTCCGATTTGTTAAGTATTAAACAAAAACATTTAAGTATTTAATTCACAATACTCGTTCAAGACTTTATTATATTATTTCTAACATTTTGCTCTTTATTTCTACTAAAATGAACTAACTTTTTATACTCTCTGCAAGAGTATATTGGGTTTGTGCAAATGTATGTAACAGGCAGAAGGAGGCGTGGCAGACCCCATAAAGTATATATATTCTTGATCAGCGTCACAAGCCGAGTCGATATAACCATGTCCGTCTGTCCGTCTGTCTGTCCGTCTGTCCGTCTGTCTGTCTGTCTGTCCGTATGAACAAACAGATTTCAGAGATGGTAAGAGCTACAAGTTTGAATTTGGTCTCTATCGACTCGATATTTAGTCAGTCAATACAAGAATCTTTTTTTTTTTCGATGCCACGCCCCATTCGCCCACAATGAGCAAAAAACTAGACATACCTCGGAAAAAATAGATGTTTTCGGTTAATATCTCAGTAACTATGGCACTTAGGAATACCAATTTTGGTACACGTGTTCCTAAAGGACGCATAAATCCAATGACATCAAAAGTTTTGGGCTGCCACGCCCCCTTTTTCCGCAAGAAATAAAAGTAAATTTCAAACTTGCATGCCGTTTTTAAAGCATTTATTCTTATCGTACAGTGTTGTTATTTATGATTCGTTTGAAGACGTATCATGTCAAACTCTCCAGAAAGTTTCATAAGAATCCGACCATAAACAAGAAAGCAATGCAGCAACAAAGATTTTATTCTAAAGCAATGAGCGCGAGAGAGACAGCGCTAGTCGTGCCGACCAATAGTATTCATACACACATATGTATGTGCATACATTTAACGTCAAACGAATTTGTATGTACATACAGACAAACACATGTATGCTTGATTATGCTTATCTTTTTTTTGTTTTAACGTATTCTAATACAAGAACTATCTATTGTAATGTCTGAATACCGATTTAAGTATTATAATTGGGAATAAACGCAGAGAGTATTATACGGTCGGGCGTGTTCGACTGTACTTTTCTTTCTTGTTTTAACCTAAGAAGTTTTCTCGAGAGTGTAATTTTTCTATGAACAAATTTTAAGTTATGAGCTTCAATAAAATGTATTTTTTTTGGCAAGCAATTTATAAAATAGCTTAAGAATTATTGTTGACTTACTAACTTAGTACATGTATTTGTTTTTAGTGAACAGTTATTAACTTTGTTTAAATTTATTTATGGGAAACATATTTTATATTCTTTGACATTCAATACGCATATTGAGACGTGTGTAAAAAATGTTCAGATATTTTCCACAGTGTACCCTTACCACTACTCGACAGACGCAGTCGCCGTGTCGCCCTTTTGCCCTTATGCCCTTTTGCCGTCTAGCCGTCTATTCCAGTCCCTACTTTTGCCTTCTCCAGTCGCCAATCCTCCGCTCTCCGCTCTCCCAGGGCTGGATAGCTCCAAGTAAACAGCATTCGAGTGTAGTGTAAACAATCATTGACCTCGTTCATATTTCTCGGGGCGCTCGCTCATTTGCCTTTGGTCTCAGCAAATGATGGCGGCAAGGCAAGTATGCTGTAGTTGTTTTTGTTGTTGCTGCCACTGCTGTTGTTGTTGCCCCTTAGTTGGGGCACAATTAAAAATTGTTGTTTAGTTAAGTTGGCATGTCCACAAGTTGCCTCTTCGCCAACATCATTGACAGTTTACAGTTGGAAATCAATTAGCCCTGGCAATAAGGGCAACAGAATCGAGCATCGAAAAACTTGTAAGCCCGTGTATTATAGCCATGAAATCCCAATGAGTTCCTCTACGCTTGGCCTTTTGGCAAATGATGATGAGCTCGGCACAGTGCACAAAGCAGCCAGGCCAAAGGCCATATAAAATGAACAAAAACCAAAGGCAAAAAAGGCAAAAAATTGAGAAAAATGAGCAAAATCACGATAGTCTCACCCAAAAGAAAAAGGGGAGCAAAAAAAAAAAAAAACGAGGAGAAAAGAAATAATGAAAAGAAAAGAAAATCGAAGGAAGGAATTCTGAGCGGCTTGTTTGCAGCCGCCTCATATTCTCCCTATCGAAGCAAGCAATCAAGGATAACTCGCATTATCCAGCATCCCACCTCCCCACTTACACACCCCTACACACACACACACACACACACACAGACACGCACACAGACACGCACATATGAGTTGGGTGTTTGCGTCGTTGCGACGCCGACATAGCGCTGGTTTAGCATTTTTATGTGCCCCAACCATTGATACACCCCGTCCCCAGTTCGCCTACAGAGACATTATGTAGTTGGCTTTATCGCAAACGATTTGCCAAACACAATATGACGACGACCAGAATCAAGACCATGCCCAGGACTAAGAGCAAGACCAGGGCCAGGGCCAATAACACAGCAACCAACCAAAATCAGAATCACAAGCAGAACCAAAACCAGAATCAGGAGCAGAAACAGGACCATAACCAAAACCAGACCAGAACCACACCCCAGGCATAGCCAATGCCAATGGTCCAAAGGCGACCACAAAACACTTACATACACACTAATAGTTGTCAGGCGACAAGCACGTCAATTCCAATTAAAGTGCTTAAGCAAATTAATCTCAAATATTTAGTAATATATTTACTAAATAAATTTCAATTTGTAGCGACCTTCTATTTGAATACTTATCAATCTGCAAATAACAATAAAAATATATTTAAGTTTCATTAAAAACATTTTTTAAACTTGTTACTACAAAATACGTGAAAACAGAGAACAAATTTTGTTGTTAATTCTTTTTTGAATAAGTAATTGGAATACTTTTTTTTTCTCATTAAAAATCTAGTAAAAATATGTGTTTAGATATAACAAATACCATTTAAAAACGTATTCAAATTTGATCTTAAACGACATTAAAAATTATAACTGAAATATATTATAAGACAAAGTTTCAATCCGATAATTATGAGTTAAACGACTTAATGCCAATTTTCGTTTTATCAAAAACTTACATTCAAAATTTAAAAGTTTTCCATTAAAAACTATGCTTCTTCTTTAATTTATTCTAACAAAATGATTTAAGAAATATCAATACCATGCTCAAACTCAAAAGTAATTTTATTTTTAAGAACGTCTTGAGTCAAATAAAAAACATTTAAAACACAATTTTAAGTAGCTCAATTAAATAAAATTAATTTAAAAAAAAATAAACCAAATTTCTCTGGCTCAACAAAATTTTCTAAATAATTTTACAAATTACTATCGTTTTTTGAACTTTTGTGTGGTGCACTATTAATTTTAGTAGCTGTAGCAGCAGTCGCCAAAAAAACATTCTTTTTGTTGTTGGTGGCAGCATTGTTTACTTGACGCCGGTGACTTTTAGGTCTACCGTTTATATGAGGCATAAAATGAGCAACAACAACAAAAAGAACAATGGGGAAAACAGAATGAAAAAAACAATAATAACAACGACTACCACTTTTCCAAGAAGAAACTGCCAAGAAGCCGAAAGGCAAGTCACAAAATATACGAGTAGTTTTTCCCTCTAAGAGATGGGCATTAGGACTTTTTCCTCCTCTGAATATCCTTCGCCCTCCTCCCGTTCATCGAGTTAGCAATGAGCATGTGTAATGACAGCATTGCCTGGCACATTGTGAAGAAGTTGGAGCTTCCAAATTGGGTCGCCCAATTTTAACTGTCTGCTGATATTGCTGAGAAATTGATTTCATAGCTAGTTTTGGTCGTTCCGGAGCACGTGCGAGCTAAATTCATATGTAATATTTCAAATGGCTTTCAGTTTTTCTATTTTTCTCAGTTTTTTTATTTTATTTTTTTTTTTTATTTTTTTGCGACCGTTTAACGAGCAAAGTGACCAGCTGAAAACTTTATAAACTTAAATTCGATGGAATATTTATGATGCCCTGTGACTACACAAAATATGTGCTCTATAAATTTCGATTATCGACGGGATACATTTTATCGTTCCCTTTTTGAGCTTAAGTAATTTTGCACAAGCAGCCAATATATATATTTTTTAAAATAACATTTACATATTAAATGGGTTATCTTTTAAGATGTTACTGACAAAGTCGAAGCTCTTATTACTTTGTTTTAAAAGTAATTAATAAAAATAATCTTCTGATTTGTTTCAAATAGTCTTTTGTCTAACTTTTAATAACACAAAAAGAATATATATATATATATATATATATATTTTTTAAAATTATATGCATTAAAAAATATTTCTAATAATTTTAAATCCTAAATGTCTGCTAAAATGATTCATTAATTAAATGCATTAAAGCAGAAATTTATTTATATTCAATTAATAGTTTGAAAGTTAAAGTTCTTCATTCTTTTCCTCATTTAATTCCAAATAGTGAAACAAATTTAAATTTAATAATAAAATGGTAAACAAAAGAAAAGAAAACCTGTATCAAAAGAGGCTGCGAAAGCGCTGTCAGAGTCTATTTAAAGTAAATTCTCAGTTCTCACTCGTACATTTACAGACAACACACATAAGAGTAGATAGATTATTATAGAAAACAAAAAAACAAATAATCATTCAGAATTTTCGACATTTCCGAGACATTAACAGATCGCATTCCAATTCCAATTCAAATCAAAATTCTTGAAAAACAACGAGTACACTACCCCCGATCATTTATAAGCCATGGGTCAAATACGCTTGCGCAGAAAACTAATGCTCGCCGAAGAACTAGTTCGTGAGTTTTATGAATCAATGCTGATGCTGACACTGGGCGTAATGCTGCAATGGAATCAATGGCATGTGATGAGAATGCTGAATGCCAATAAGCTGCCCGAAGGAGTCTCCGAACCGCAACCAGTTAACTGGTCATCTATATTCTTTACCAGCGGACTGCTCTTGACCCTCATACAATATCGTCCGGATTGGATAAAGAGATGCATACCACGATATCGTACAATGTTTCTATGGGTGGAAATATTCTATGTGCTATTTCTGGTCGATTTTATACTGCTCTCGATGTGGCAGCCATTATTTAATATTATCGATCAAGTTCTGCACACACTCGGCCATTCCAAATGGACCTGGGCAAGAATTCTGTTCCATTATTGTCCCAGTATCTCAACATGGCTCATTAACGATGCTTTCTACTTTGTACGCTTTATGTCCTCATTCTTATGGTTCCTGCTAGCCATTGAAATGTCAGGTAAGTCAGTTTGTCTTTATTTATTGAATAATTTATTTCTATTTAAATTACCAAGTCGTTTGGTTTTAGAAGCTTTAAACCCCTGCTAACACACTCCTTTTACAGCTCCCAAGTGGCGTCTAGCCATTGACTTTCTGGTGCTGGGCCAACTGCCGGACGTGGTGCCAAGACACCGCCGTAAACGACATCAGTGCCGATCCCAAAATCGCTCCAAGTCTCATACTCGTACTCAGTCTCATTGTTAGACTGAGACTTGGAAGACTTACAAATTGACTTTAATTACTATTTTACAATTCGACTTAACTGTCCCAGTTACTTGACCTTATACAATGCATTACGCTGAATCAGCTGAATTATCATTTCATTTTTACTTTGGAACCTTAACTAGCTTGGAACCATAAAACTTGGCTTATTTAATGGTATTGACTTCCCAATTTAATACAATGCATCATTTTACTAATTTTTTATTTCTTTCTACAGATCACACATATATATATTAGTTTATTTAGCTGAGAACTGAAAACATACGCGGATTTTAAGAAAATATTCAACTAAATGCAAATTCACAATTTATAAGCAGTTCTACAAATAAATACAATATATTTTAATAATTTTCTATAAATGTTTGGGTTTTTTTCTCTTTTGTTTTTTCCGTTACACAAACAAATCCTAGAATTCTGTGTAATTTCTTTCACAATGCCAGAAAATGTTTAATATATCCGCAGAAAATTAAGAACAATTCCGTTTGAGTGCTGTAAACTTTGTAAACAAACGATTGTATTGAAGCAATTAATAGTCGTTTCTAGAGAAACACAACTAAATACAATTTAACTAAATGTTGGCTATAAAAACTTAAGTTAAAGATGATCTGAAAGGCGTATCGGTTTAAAAAGAAAAACACTTTAAAAACTACTGCTCAGTTTGTGAGTTAAAGTAACGCTAATAATGTGATTTTTGGAATTTCCATCAGTCAATTAAAAAAAAAAATAAATTTCGGCATTTTGGTAGTTAAATTTTGCGGTGTTTAAAATGGAAATTTCATGTTTAAAGTTAATTGATTGATTAATATTTCAATGTTCAGTCTACAAATCAAATTTCAGTTGCAGTTCCAATTATGATATCATTTATAAATCGATACATTAGAAGCTAGAAAACATTAAACCAGCGTAGTTTTGAACACGTACACAGTGTATATATATGGGTATATATATTTACATATCCAGTGGATATATATTTAGGTATATGCCTAATAATAAGGCGCATTAACATACCTGTATGCACTTGTGGGCTGTGGGCCTGACCACAGCTATGTTTGTGTTTGTGTTCGTGTTTGTGGTGGGGTGTGTGTGTGTGTGTGTGTACGTGTGCGTGTGCGTGTGTGTGTTAACGTAATTCAAATGGTCAACTCGTAGTTGTTTGCCTTAGTTGTTGTTGTTGTCGCTGTAATTGCTTGTGGTTTGCAGCTGAACAGTTGAATATGAAACAATAATAACTGATTAGAGTTGAGTAATGATAATTAGAGGTCGCACGCCGAGTTTAAAGTTTAGTTAACACGATATCACAAAACGTGGCTTAGACCAAAACTGGCTGACATAGACCATTTAACGCATTAGCGTGCACATTTAATTAAATAGAAGCATAGAAGCCACGAGAAGTGACTAAACGAACTAACACGAATTTGCACGGCACCAAAAAAAAAAAAAAAAAATAAAAAAAAAAATAAAAAAATTAAAATAAAAAAATAATAAAAAAAAATAAAGTTAAACACACACTTGCTGCGAACGGCGAAAAGTAACGAGAAAAGAGCGAAAATGAAAAGCGAAAAAATGTGTACTTTAAAATATGCACAACGCACGCGAGCCGAAAATAAAATAACAATGAGCGGAGAATTAAGAAAAGCGGAAAATAAAGAACAAAAAAAATAAATAAATAAATGAAAAACAAAACGGAACGAATGGCAAACTAGAGACGAGACCAACATGCAACTTGTGCGAATGGCAAACGGCAACCGAGTGGCCAACAATACGCCAGGTCCGCCCCAGCAGCAGCAGCAGCAGCAGCAACCAACAACAGCAACAACAGCAGCAGCGGAAAGACTGCGACGTCAACGCAGGCGGAACTACAATAAGAAATTGTAGATTGAGTATTGGGAATATCAGTGGGAAAAGCCGAAAGGGGAAAGGGGAAAGGGGAAAGGCGGAGGGAAAAAGGGAAACTTGAGGGGACTTGAGGGAACTGGGGAATTGCCAAAAGGGGTACAAGTATTTACTTTTGCATTTTTGTGCAGGTGCCGACAGAAGTTGCTGTCGCTGCTGCTGTTGCTTCAATTGTTGCTATGACTAATTGTGATAATCCAACGGCAACAACTTGTACTTGTATCGCAGCATCGTTAGTTTCAATCGGGGCGAGGCTCGCTGCCTAAATATAGTAAATAATTAAAAGCAGTACGAGCCAAAAAAGAAGCACAAAAGGCACACAAAACAGCAGCAACAACGGCAGCACGAAATAAACGATAAAGCGCAACAGATACGGCAAAGCGCAAATAAAGCGCAAATTTGTTTGCCATAATCCCCTCACCGTTGCCCGTCCCCTTTTCCGCCTACCTACATTCCACCATCTTGTTGGCAACCAAAGCTATGAACAGCAACGACCTACGAATACGCTACTATCGATCAACAGATGGCGCTGGCAAACAACAAATAAATCGAGTGATTTAATTGAAAGAAATTATTATTCAGTTATTATTCAAAAATTATTGTAATAGATTAAACACAAGAATTTCTTTAACTTATCTCTATTTATCTTATCTTTAAAATTTTGAAATCGAAAATAAAATTATTATCAGTTTAAGTTGCTTTTTTAAAAACCATTTTTCAACTCAAACATTTTTTAATGTTATCACTTTAATTGCCTTTAGCAGCCAATTTAATATAGAGAATATATAATATCAGTAAATCTATAGTTTAATAAAATGTGTCAGAATATTTCTTATTAAAATTTTAAGAATTTATTTCAGTTCAATTAACTGAATATTTTTCTAAATAAGTTTTCTACATATAACAATACGTATAGAAAATAATTCACAAATTTTACTAATTAAAAATCTTTTAGCAAACTAACAGCTATGTTCGAATAAATCGTTTAAAAAAGGTAATTAGTGCTCTACTTTGTGTAGATAAATATATTTATATATATATATATATATATATATATATATATATCGTTTGCTACTGATAGTAAAGTTTTTATCAAAGATATTAAAAGCTTTAGTACTTTCAATTAACTAGAAGTATTTAAATACAAAAACTCAGCTAGAAGTAAAACTCTTAACAATTTGTATTTAAGCCAATCAATCACAGTTACTACCAAACGTTAGACGCCGTTCGACACATTCGTAGCGCCTTCGAAATTTGAACGCGGCAAGAATAATTTTGGAATTGCGAACGAAAGAGGCGCATTTAATGGGCAGCTAAAGTAATCGACGCACCTAAACGGACGTGGACGTGAACGTAGACGCGGATGCCTTGGGCGAGAGCGTCATTGACGTCGACGCAGACGCAGAGGCAGACGTAGGCAGCGGCTGCGGCAGAATCAGCGCGTCGCGACGGCGGCAATGAACGAAACGCATAAACGAAATGTTGAGGAATTGAAAGCGGCCAATTATTGTTTATTTATTTTAGTTGAACTGATCGGAGGAGTGGAAGGGTATGCAGAAAGGCAAATGGAAGAGGAAGAGGAGAGAAGAAAGAATAGAAGGTATGAAGGAAGGGGTACTATCGAGAGTGAGGGAAACAGCTTTTGACTGGAATGAGGTGCTTTGCAGGCAATGCGGGAAATTCAACCAAATGAGAGAGGGATAGAGGGAGAGACAGAGCGAAAGAGAGGGAAAGAAATCATGTAGGCAGCATTGTTTTGCATTGTGTAAAGCAACATTTATCAGTATCGTACAGTTCGTTTAGTTGTTTGCTTATTCGCTCTGCCGCTGCGGGCAGAGCCAATTTTATAGATGCAAATACAACAAAAGATACAAAAGCTATTTTCGTTTTTATTTGGCAGCCTTTTCATTATAAATAGTTGGGCTGCCTAGATAAACAGACGCCGTTGCCGCCGCTGCTGCCCGCAGAAATTCACACTCACACACGCTCATACACATGCTCACTCGCAGATACTTAGCAGGCATCCAACAGATACTTTTGTTGCGCTCTACGCCGCATTAGTTAATTATGCACGTGGTGTTGGCCACAGTGGTGCATGCAAAATAGAACTGTTCAGTACCCTCCTACTACACTCCCCCTCTCCTTATCCCTCTCCCTGTTTCACACCCCTTTACCTCTTTTCGATTCCATTATTATTTCATGTTCAATTTGGGCAGCCTAAAATACGAAAACCACAAAAGCAAAAGGTAATTAAACACTCACACCACTGTCAAGTCGACCACAGCAAAATGTCAACAGTTAGGCAAATCGCACACCCACACACAAACACTCACACACACACACTCTAGCACACTTATACACCGACATACAGAGCTCAAGTACGCTGTGTGGGCGTGCCAGTCTGCCCACCAACCACAAAATATCCAGTAAAGTGTAGAGTACAAAAAATTATGCTAATAGAGAACAATTAACTTGAGCTAAGCGACTCTAAAAGACTCTGTATTCGTGAAAAAAAATACTTACCTGTAGAGAAACTTACAGACTTTAAAAGACTCTGTTTTCAATCTTCAGCGAAATATACCTCAACCCAAAAAGGAATACACAAACCTCAACTTGTTTCTTTTAAATACAGGGTCCCAAAAGAGAATATTCAAATACATAATGAAATCAACTAGAAAACCAAAAATGAACTGAACTGAACTGAAGCAAAGTTTGAATAGAGCCCAACTACAATGAATACAAGTAGTTTGCATGGACACCGACCACAAAATGACATTTTGTCCATTGTGTGGCTGTCCTTTAATTTCCTTTGCTGGCACAAGAGCACCACAAAATGTCAGAAATTAATGAGCATATTGAGTTTTATGGCAATAGTCTTGGGTTTAAGACGATGCCGCACATTCACTACCTCAATTTATGACTTGCAAATATGGTTTAAGTCTATATTGAATGTAAAATAAGTGTAACTTCAGTATAACGAATGACTTAATAAATAAATCTTAAAGCACAGTACAACAATAATCCGATAAGCACATTTATAGGCTTTAAAGTCGCAGCTTAATTGGCAACAATACGGTTCGACGGTTGCCAGGATATTTGAGGTTAATACACAGGAAACCGTATCGGCTTAGAATTATATTTACGCAGATACAAATTTATTTTCATTCACAAAATTTAAAGAGCTTAAAAAATCAGTTTTTTCAAAAGAAACAATTATGCATATATTTTATATTAAGTTAAATAAAATGTAATTTATTCAAATAAAATGTTACTATTACTACAATAGGCTTAAATGTCAAATTTGTTCTGTTTTGAATAAGTCTTTCAAGCCACCTACAGTACGATACATTGCAATACCCCATGTTGAACCCATTTCCATTTCACAATGATCAATTAGTCTATTGGAACTAAAAGTAGTATAAGCAAAAAAAAATAGCACTAAACAAATACCAAAATATTTGTGGTAGAAAAGCGGAAGTCGAGTACTATTTTGTGTAGACAGCAACAAAGGTCTGTCAGTTCAGTGCACATAATCATATAAAAATGTGTTATTCATTCGAGTTAATTGCCTGCTTTCGACTTAGATCATCAAATCAATAACATTTAGATTCAGTGTAGACTTTACCAACTGGTACTTAAGGCACTTACCCGTAATGCTCTATTATTTATGTAGGCGCATATTGTTGTTGCTTTTATTATCGGCAATCTTTGCAATTCTAACTGTAATTAACTAAAATTGCTCATACGCAATGTGAGCGTTTGTATTTTATTACACGTAATGGTCGTTAAACAAAACGCTGAGCCTCAAGGACAGACATGCTGAGGGACTGAGAGACAGACAGACATACAGAGAGACAGAGAAACTGACTTTATTTTGCTTTACTTTGAGCTTTGAGTTTGACTGCACTTGGGAATGGGAGTGTATGTCAGGTCCTCATAATTACCTAAATACACTAAGCCACTAACAACAAGGCCAAGTAAAGTGGGCCCAAAACAGCTGTTTAGTTCTCATAGTTGCGTTGTGGCACTTGTTCATTGTACATGAAATACATGACATTAAGTGGGTGGAGTGGAAGTGGAATGGGAATGGTGGTGGGGGTACAATTTACTTACTCACCTGTAGTGACGGGCGATTAGTTTCCGGGCAGCGTGTTTTATTGAGTTAATAGTACACAGCAAATTGACCAAATCGTTTTAAAATTTTTATTTGAAGTAAGTAATATTTCTGACAGTAACAAGATAAATTTTCCTTTTACCATTCGTTCATTTTCATTGGATTTTTTTTTTAGTTTTGTTTTTATTACTTAAAAAAAAAAATATGGTAAAAGAATTTTTGGGTTCGTTTCTTTTTTTTTTTTTGTTTTTCCCATTTGTTGTTGTGTTGGTTTTTAAGTAAGTATAAGAATTGTGTATACATAGTAATCATCTTTATAATAATAATAATAATAAATATAATAATAAATAACAGTAAATAGTTTTATAAAAAAATCAAATCAAGAACAAAAGGGAAATCGGTTTTTATTAATGTTTCGATTTAGAATTAAGTTTCTAGTTTTCTTTTCGTTTTCTTACTGCTTCTTCTCTTTCATCATCTTAGCAAAGAAAATCAGATTCGAGATTTGCTAAAGAGTATCACTAAAAATGTGTATTATTTTGTTATATTGATTTTCATTATATATAGTATATATATATAATTATTGTTGAATGTAAATGTTGCGTTTGTTCAGACATTGCACACAAAAAATAATTATTACAATATTCGATTTGTTGTACCAATTTGTCAAGAAGTTATATATTATATATGTAGATACATATATATGTATATGCTTGTATAATTTATGTAAAATATTGCTTGTGAAACGTTTAACTTGACATTCGTGTGGCTGAACTTATAGGGCATTCATTGCAAATCATATCGTATTAAGTATTTATTTTATTTTCTTTGATTCTCTTCTTTTTTTTTTTTTTGGTATTTTTCTGTATTTTTGTTTACATTTTTATGGTAACTATATCTTTTCTCATATCTTCGTATTACAATTGACTTTATTAATGCCTTGCTTGTGGCCAATTCGGTTAGCCGAATGGCTTAGACAGCACAAAAAAAAATACAATTTACTTATGTTTACTTAAGACCCGTCATATTTGGTGTTAACAAACTTATACTTTAGTTCTGGGCGTGGCCTTGGCTTAGCCTCAGCTGAATCATGTATTCATTTAGCTGTATGTGTTGGTGAGATTGTGTGTGACTGTGTAAGTGATTTTCTTAAGTGTTATTTACAGCATTTTCATTTTTTACTTTTATGCATGTTTTTTTTTTTTATTTTTCATCATCAAAAAAAAAAGATACAGATAATATAATTGAAAATATTTTTCATTTTCGCATATATTTATGTATATTTTTATTAAATGTTTTTTATTGTATTTATTTATTTTTTTTTTGTTCTGTATTGTTTTTTGTTTTTTTTTTTTAATTTTTCATTACGTTTAGCTACTAAACTACAGACACATTTGTTTTTTGTCAGCTATATCACTTTCGAATTATTTAATTATTGATTAAGTTTTCATTTCATGTTGTTGTTATTTAATTAATATACTCGTGTGTTCGTATTGTGTGTATTGTATTTATTTAGATGTTAGTTTATAAGTATAGAATATATTTCTTTCTTGCTTTTCGAAGAATTTCAGTGAGGTTCTTAGAAGCGTTTTTATTTTTTATATATTTGTAAGTTAGTATTTTTTTTTTTGTTTTTTTTTTCTGTTGTAGTTGTTGTTAGACTTTTAGATTGTAGTGCTTACTATAAGTATATATATTTTTAGTATGTTAGTATAGGTATATAGCTATATGCATATATATATGTGTATATGTAAATCTATGCTGTTTTCTTTTCAACTTTGTTTTTTTTTTTTATTGTTGTTTATAAATTTGATTTTTTAGCTTTTAGGTTTTAAAAGTTTAAGCGACAGTTTTCCATCGTTATTTACGGTTGAAATTTTTTGCTTGGCGTGCGCTTAGTAAGTCCAAAAGGAAGTTCAAAAATAAAATAATAAAACGTTAAAAAAAAGGATTTCATAGGAGAGTTTGATGCGGCGCATTCCGAGTTGCGATTTCGCGGCAATTTCGCTGAAATTTCGCAAAGAGCACACTATTTACTTTCGTTGCACTTTTTGACTGCGAAATTGAGATGAAACTGTAACTCGGAACACAAAATTTTTTTAAATTTAGCTTTTAAGCAAATGTATGAAAGTAGCAACATGTATAGAGATGTACGTATGTATGTGTGTGTGTGTATCTTTAAAAAGGTAAAGCCGATATACAATGCTGTAGGTGCCGATAATAAAATGTGACTGGACAGTTTGACTTAAGGCCACGCATGAAAATAGTTAAAAGTAGCGAAATAAAAATTCAAAACCACAAATCAAACTGTGTGTGGCTGGGGTGTGTGTAAACACGGGTATTAATTGGGATGCAGTAGGAAATGTATCTAGATACTTTTGGGTTATGGGACTTGGGTGTATTTCAGTGTGTTTTACTGTCCAAGTGCATGATTAGCCATATTTATAAGAGTAGCAAATATATAATAAAGTTTATATTATAGAGAGATATATATTTTATATATATATATATATATGTATATAGATAGATTGTAATAAATTATTAACTGGGTTAGTAAATCAATGCAATAATAAAGCTGAACCGCATATAGAATAGAAATTAAATCGTATGATGGATTTGTTTTGGGCTCTCTTAACGGGGCTTTAAGTCTCACAAAAAGGTACTGAGAGAGAGAGAGAGCAGGACTATGGTTGTTGTTGTTGTAGTTGTAGTTGTAGTTGTTGTTGAAACTGGTAAAGTGGCTGTTGTTGTTTCTCTTTGGTAGCTTAGGTAAACGTTTTCTCAAGAGCTTTAAACATTTCATGTTTGTTTTGTTTTTGTTTTTGTTTTGTTTACAGTGCGTTGTTTTATGCGTTTTGTTCATATACCAAAAATAAAGTTCGTTGTTTTTTTTTTTATGTAGGCTATTGTCAATTTGTAGTCCACTTAACGGTAATAATTGCGCAACCGAAAATCAATTTGAAAAATGAAAAATAAATCAGAATTCTGCGCTCGCATTTTGTGAAATGCTGCGCTTTTACTTGTATGTGTGCGTGTGTGAGTGTGTGTGTGTGGCTGTGTAAGTGTATGGGAGTGTGTGTGTGTGTATGTGCCTAATTGCAAATATTGCGTTAAGTTTTGCGCGGCTTTTGCACTTGTCATTGATTAATGCCTCTTTGTTATTTAATTAATTAATTAAATTGCTGTTTATTGTTGTTGTTGCTGTTGTTGTTCTTGAAGTTGCTGTTGTCGCCGCATAAATCCATACAAGGTGTATATATATATATATATATATGTATACATAGTTATATGTGTATATACATATAATTATATAAGTTATATTAATATTTGCTTTTTGTATATCAACAATGCTTAGATTTTACCTTTAAATTGTATCAATTATCATTGTTTTTTCTTTGTTTTAATCTATTAATTTTTGTATTTTTATAAATATCTCGAAGGCTGCACTCGTTAAATTTTTGTTTTTTTTTCTGTTTTAGTTTATTTAAATATGCAATGAATTTTTTGATTTTTTGTTTTTTGTTTTTACTAATAATTGGTGTATGCTCGAAAATTGATTTACGTTTCTCGCAATTTCAATCAATCAATAAATGAAATAATTAATTGCATTTTGTTGTAATTTTAAGTATTTATCGCTATGAACTGCGTTCTGACTACGCCACGATTTAGATTTAGATTTAGATTATAGCCATATATTTTGTATGTATATTTAGGCCTACACATACATATGTATATAGATCTATAAGTTTATATATATATATAAGTTTATTTCATATATATATATATGTGTATATATTTATATTAAATTTGAGTTTTTGTCTTTCTTCGTCATCCCCTTCGTATTCGTATATATCAAAAAATTATTATCATTTTGAATGTTAATCGACGCGCGAAATTGGGAAAAAGAAAAGTTCCATTTTTTATTCGTAATATTTTTTATTTATATATATAGAGGTATATATATATATATATAATATTTTATGTGTTTTTTATTGAAACTTTTGCTGTTGGCGATACTGATTTCTGATTGCTTTAATAGGTTTTTTTTATCTTCTGTGTTGTAGAGTGTTAAATGACAGTGGAAAACCAAAAGCAATTTTCTTTGGTTTTCATTTGTTGTTATGATTTTGGTTTTTATTTTTATTCATCAAGAAACTTTAAGCTGCGTTTTATATAGATATATATATATATATGTATATATGTGTGTATGCATATATATGTATTAGATTTTATTTTTGCTCTGTTTTATTAACGTTTTTTTTTTTTTTGTTTTTTGTTATTTTTCGTGTTGTTACCACAAATAGTTGTTGCGCGTTTATATTTCATTTTTATAGATTCATTTAACCACCACCTAAACTTAACGCCTGAACTATACGTGGATCAGCTTTACTACCCTCACGAAATTCTTCTAATGTTAATTTGCCATCATGATTCTTATCCATTTGATCGAATATTTTATCCACACGTTTCTGCGGCGTATTCTCATCCTCCGATTGCGGTTGCTGGCCCTAAACAGACACAAAACCAAATCAAATTGCACAACAATAACCAATAACAATATTAGTTAGCACACAAAATGGTATCAGCAAATTTGGAAAATGTTTACGTACCACCATCTGATAGATCGCATCCACAATATTGTACATTTCCTCACGCGTTATGTAACCATCATTGTCGACATCGTAAAGACGGAAGGCCCCTATTATATATGGTTATAGAAAATATGGTATGTGATTTGAAGTATCGTTCAGCGTTTGGAAAATGTTTGGCCCTCAGACTGTCGAATAAAATAAACTTACATTGCAGTTTCTCATCCAGGTTGCCCTTCGATGTGACGGATAAGGCGCGTATGAACTCCTCGAACTCAATTGATCCATCCTGATGGCCGAAAGAAAACCGAATTGGAACGATAGAACAAAAGGAGATGGGGAAACAAAGAGAAAAGGAGAAGAAACAACAGCAAGGCAAATCAGTGCAGCAACCCAGACATCCAAAAGGTTTTTTTTTTTGTTTATTTCTTAAGGATAACCCTTGCTGCCACAACCAAGAGCAGCAACATCTCAGCCACCGCAATTCATAAATAAATAAAATGAAGCCTACTTTTTTGGGTCTTCGTTAGGATTCTACTCAGTAAAGGGCTCACATTTGAAGTTACTAATGAATTCCATTTAATCTTTTTTTACTTAGTTTTAAGCCTGAACTGACAGCCTCAGATAATCTGCGGTTTTCTCGATTTGCCTGTGTAATCAAACTGATTCAATTCATTAACAAAGTACAGTCAAACCCCAACTTATGTTTTATTCACATGTTGAGTGCTGCTGACACTCTGCTTTCCTCAACTCAATCACAAAAGACACCATAAACTTATCTGATGTGTTTTGCAAAATTACAGAGATTTTAATGGCAGTTTGTTTAGAAAATCAACTTTAAAGGTGTTGAGATTATAAAATATTTCAATTGAGCTTTATAAATTTATTGTTTAAATTAATATGTATAATTTTATATAATTTTATATAAAAAAAAAAAATTATTAGTTTTTGCTTCAAAACAATTAATTAACCCACAAGACTTTTTTGTAGAATTTTTAAATTTTTGCTAAAAAACAAATAAATTATTTATATGATTTAAAAAGGCAATAAAAGGCATTTAAGAAACCAATTAATTTAATTAACACATTAAATTGTTTTAGCAAAATAATTAAATATTTTTTTTAACTGTCCTCAAATGTTATAAATAAAAAATTTACAATTGGCTTAAGAAGCGAATTATATTTAAACCAAGTTAATAAAGTGAATTAAGCCAAGTGACTTGTTTAATTGCGAACATAAGCCTATTGGCAATAATTCGCAATACGCATATTGGGCTAACATTAAGCCAACTCAGTCAGCCAAGTTACACAATTTTTGGCTAATTGGCCGAAATCGTCAACTTTTGCGCTCGAGTCGCTAACAAATTCATCAATGTCAATGAGGCAGATTGGCAACTAACTGACTTGACTGTGGCATGCGGCAAGTGGTCTGAAAGGGGCGGCATGTAGAGTAGGGGAGTGTAAACGGAATGGAAAAGGAAAAGGGGGCGACTGAACAGCAACAAGGACATGAGCTGTTGGGCTTAATACTCACATTGTTCTCATCGAAGACACGGAACACAAGCGATGCAAATTTACTAGGATCGCCTTGTGGAAAGAATTGTTTGTAGATTTTGATAAAACCCTGGCAAAGAGACGAAAAACAATTAGGGCGTGGCTCCTGTGTGTTTCTGTGTGTGAGTTTGAGTGAATAAGTGTTTCAAGTTGTGTTCCAATAAGGCACGCATTAATAAATTTCATTATCAACAGCAGTCGACACAGCAGTAACAACAGCAACAGCAGTTGCCGTCAGTCAAAACATTGGAAATGGGCTGCCATTCATTTTGGTGGCACACAGGCAGGATATACTGTATACATCAAGGGGAGGAGGAGAGCAGCGATGCTAGGCGTATACATTTTGAAGTGACTGTTGCTGTTGTTGTTGTTGTTGCTCAACTGCTGATGCTTGAAATTAGTGCTCACATATTGAGAAGATTAACTTAATTAACTGTATGACTTGAATGAATTGGAGCCGCTTAAGTTGAGCCTTACACACACAAGGTATGAGTGTGTATGGATGTGTTTGTGTTTATGTGAGAGTGTGTGTGTTTGTCTTTTTGTGTTTCTGTGTTTTACATACTTGCTCTGTGAGTAAACCATTCGGACAGTCTTTTAGAAATCCTTTGTGCCTGTGTTTATTTAAACATTTTTAACAAAAAACAAAACATTTAAGAAAATACAAATTTTATTTTTTACCAATTAGTACATATTTGAAATGCCTAACTAAATTTCTTTGCCATACTCACCATTGACGTATTTCTTTTTCTGTAACTGAAAATAAACAGAGAACAAAGTTTGTTTATTAAATGGTTTAAGTAGTTTTTTACTGATGCGAATACTTAAATAATTTAAACAAACATGGAAAAAATGCCACAGCTAGGAATTCTAAAATAGTTGGAGTATTAAAACAAGTAAGAAAGGCTACACTCGAGCGAGCCGACCCCGTACTGGTGTCAATTATCCATACATATAAGTCTTTTTTTAATGATTTGTTCCATGGAAGCTATAGGATATACTTGTCCGATCTGAAACAAACTCATTGAGGATAGTTATAATTTTGATATACACATAAAATGTGTGTTTTGTAGAGATAACTCAACCAACAGTACATGTCTTCATACAAATATTCTATTTTCGACCGATTTGTTCTTTGGGAGCTATAGGACTTTTTTATCCGATCCGGATCAAACTGGGTGAAGATAGTAGCAATGGTACCACACACTTAATATGAGTGTTTGATTGGGATAGCATTAGTCATTTTAAAGTCATGGTGTTATGAAAATGTTATTTCACAAATTTT
Organism: Drosophila parthenogenetica; assembly: GCA_035047505.1. Classification (NCBI taxonomy): domain Eukaryota; kingdom Metazoa; phylum Arthropoda; class Insecta; order Diptera; family Drosophilidae; genus Drosophila; species Drosophila parthenogenetica. The sequence goes on from JAWNPM010000174.1 coordinate 2,203,208, forward strand.
CGGGGCGGTAGGGGGTGTGGCATCAATTTGAAATAAACTTGATCTGCGTATACAATAGACGGTCTTTCATTCATTTCATTTTGTGGTTCTAGCTCTTATGGTCTCTGAGATCCATTTGTTTATGACGGACGGATGAACGGACAAACGGACATGACTATATCAACTCGACTGTTGATGCTGATGCTGATCAAGAATTTACATATCTACTTTATGGGGTCGGAAATGATTCCTTCTAGACCCCTGTATTCTTTTAAAAGTACGAAAGCGCAATATATATAAAATTTCACTTCTTTTCAACAGAATTAATTCGCTGATTTGAATGCAATTATGGGCACAATGCTCTGAGTTTGTTCTAGGTACATTTCAATGAAAGACACTTGTTTTGTTTCTGTTAGTTGTGCCTTTTTATATGCAGAAATTTAACTAAAAAGCATTACACTAATTTATGACTCCACCATTTTAAGTGTTTTACGTATAGTTCATTCAATTGAATCCTCTTTTTGTATGTGCAAATTCAAAACGAATTACTCACAAGCATTACAAAAATCCCCCGTTGATTTAAAGCCAAAAAGTGTTTAAAAATTAACTTGAATTGCATAATTTGAAGCAGTCAGTTTATCGATTAAAATTTCTGCTTCATTGTATACAAATAATTTAAAGAAATGTGCTTTTGCCAACAGTGTTTTCAAACATAAACAATTTCAAATGGACCAGACAGACTTGAACAAGGCTGTAGGTTAAGAATGGGCAAGTGCTATATAGTCGTAATACACTCACAATTTGCTCGCACATAACCTGGTCGAGAGAAAGAGACAGATAAAGAGTGGAAGAGAGACGGGAAAAACATCGAATAGACCAATTCAAGTTTTGCAGCTTCTGTAAATGTTTTTCACTTACACACAGCAGTTTTTTTTTACTCATTGTCTGCTGTGGACCACGCCCAGGGCAAACAAATTTTCCCTCAATGTATAACAATTTCAGCATACTGTTGAATTTTTTCTTCTTCTTGTCTTTCTTGTTATTTTATTTTTTTTTATATGTATAAGTATATATTTCTAGATATATATACATGTATTATTATTATTATTTTTGGTCATGGTTTGCCATTGCCGTGGCCTAATGGCCGTTTACAAAACGTTTAAGAAACGGGTCTCCCGATCCCTGGTCGGCGCCTTCTGTTCCCATTGTGACCGTTATGGGCGTGTGAATGGCGCACATGTTACGGGTTCCGCCCACAATCTCTGTGGGCAGTTACTATATAGGTGGTAACTTGGCTGGTAATGGGGGGATTGGGTGGTTTGGGTGGTCTGAATGGTTGGTCAGTTGGCCAGTTCGCTAGTTAAGTATCTTTGGGCAACAAAGTTAGAGACCAAAACATAAATTCACGCAAAATTACACACACATTGGAATTGCTGTTAAGCGCCGGGCAATGGCCACAGTTTTGATTCCCTAGGGATATCAAAGCCTGGGTCCATCATCCAGTCTTACGCAGCAGCCCTAACCACATTCACATATTTCAAAGCCAACATTATAGTCTATAGCTCATCTGATTATGTCGACCAAACAAATGATACACTACTTAACCAAAGATTAATTTATAAAGTCACACATTTAAAAACTGCTTAATATTTTTCTAGCACATTTAACAAATTTTCTTTAATTTAAAAATAATTTTGAATTTTTAATATAAAAATATTTTGAACAATTTACTTATTTTTTTTAATTAATTATAGAATCAAAATCATTTATTAACATGTTTATCACCATAGTTTCTGACTGAAGCATTAAATAAATTTTATTATTTTCCTTTTGTATTCCTTTTCCTATTGAATAGGGAAATTTTGATAAAATGTTTTTACAACATATTTTTTAAAACATTTATTAAAATACTTATATTTTTATTATCCTCTTGTTTTATTGGTATTATTTTAATAGGAGTGCAAGCTGCATTTCCATATAAATATCTCTAACAAAACAAAGTTTAAAACTTAAGTTTTAGTGGCGTTTAATCTAAGTAGTTTAAAGCTCAAACATTTCATATTTTTGCTTGCTCCCAAGCTTCGTATCAAATTCCATTATGATTGGGAGTTGCGAGCTAAGAGAAATGCATTTGATTGCATCATATTTCTGTATTTGTATTTTAATTAGTATTCTATAGAGTCCTTTGCGGAGCCATTTAGCCACCGTCTATCGCCCAAGGGGTAATGCAAACTCAATGAAGTCAACAATGGCTAAAGCCGGTATTGAATTGATTGGTAATCGATAGGACCTCGTGTAGTCAGACACACACACACACACACACACACACACACACACACACAGACACAAAGGCAGACGGACACAAGGAACAATTGTATGGGCTGTGGGCGGTTGGTATGTTGGACGCTTGAGCGGTAGGGTGGGACGTGGAATAAGTCACTCGCATTTATACTCAACAGCTTTTATGTCCGCTGCTGTTGCATTGTATTATTGACGTGTGGCATGTAAAAATATAACGGCATTTACTGGCCCAATGTGTACGTTGTATGGAATGTAAATAAAGCGAATATTGCGCATACGACTTGTTGCCACTGCTGCGTGAATGTCACCGACCTCCCTGCCCCCCAACCTCTTATCCGCCTGTCTTTCTTCCTGTCTGTCACAGTTGTCGCTGCTGGTGACGTTACCATCATTATTCATACACTTTCCCAGTGCATACTTGCACATTTCACATCATGCTGTGCAGTGTAATGTCAATTACCCAACCGTAAAGTGTTAACAATTCCTATTATTTCGTTGAATGCTATTTAAATTACCGCACATTATTTTCGTTTATGGCTCTTATGTTTTAAATAACTCATTTACACTTTAAGCACTTGCGAAAATTTTAAAAATTATTTAATAAGAGTTCCACTCGAAAAATTGTTCATTTCTTACTCAACTGAGTTGATTCATTTCGAATCTGAATTTGTATTTGTTTTAAAAATTTTATGAAATTTTTAATGGTGTGTTTATGGGCACTAACAAATTACTCAAGTAAATATTTAGATTGAAAACTTTGTGTTGCTTAGAGAATACAAAAATTTAATAGTTGCATATTTGAATACCATAATAATTATGGCTTAATTTTATAGCACAGAAATACTTTGTATGTTTCAATTCACATGTGTTTAAAGTGTATATTATTTGTGTTATTAAAATAAATAGTTTAGTTTCTGAATTTTTATAAAATCATTTCACAATAAATGAGCCAATATTGGGTCAATTTTAATAAATAAAAATAATGTTCATTGATGTTAACCAATTTTAAATAATTATATGAATGAAACTTAGAAACTGCAAACAATGTGCAAGTTTTTACACCTGTAACAAAGTAAGGCAACTTTAAATAATTTATAGTCAGCAATAAGAAATACCAGACTAACTTTGTGAGTGTAAGCATTATTCTGGGTAACCGAATAACTGATGGAATTGATAGTCATGCATAATGTCTGTCTGATTCGTAGAGCTCACGTATTCGCATGCTGCATACGTTTTGCAGCATTTCCGTTTTCCCATGCAACAGTAACAGCATCACCATCACCATCCGCATCATCTGCACCTTCACTTTAAACCCAAAAACGATCTGACCCATTCATTTTAGCTGCACGGCATTCTGTATACTCGATGGAGCATTGAGAATTCGTGGCAATTGTTGTTGGCGCTCGAATGGAACTGTGCTTCATGCGCAACTGTGTTTCACGCTGCATTTCTGATTTCCATGCTACGTAATATACACAGCCACACAGACCTACACCCACAAACACAAACACACACACACACACACACACACACACACACACGCATAGCTGTTGTGGCGTGTATCATGTATGTACGCTCTCCGGTTCTGGCAACGGGCAACATGAAATATTTGTGTAATCGCTGCCATCAATATGTGTGTTTACAACGCGCTTTTAATTGCATTTTGTCTGCTCTGCAAGTGTGCGAAGAAGTCTCGAAATGTTTCCGATTTGGTATCGGTTTTCTGTTTTTGCTTTTGCTTCGGTTTGTATTTTTTTTTTTTTTCTTCCCTTCTCAAAATATGGCAGGAAAACATTTTATTCAGTCTGTGAAGTGGAACCCGTAATGTATGCACTGCCAAGCCAACACAACCTCAAACTTAATTCTCAATTTTGAACACTGTATAGTTTGAAAAATTCCACAATAAATGAAAAGTATTGTAAAATAAAAGAAACTTACTCGACTGTATATAACGAATTGCCATTGAGCCACAGTACCTAAAACAAAACCTCAAACGATTTTATACGAACAATAAAAAAAGAGAGAAAATAAACTGCATTGACAATGATGTATTTCAGCAGAGAAAAGCGTTTAAATATTCAATAGCTTTTTCAGTTACCATTGGAAAACTAACTGAACTGTATTAGAGCGAGTTAATTGACTTACGTATATTTCTATGGACGGTTAGCATCCAAACCGAACTTTCAAATGGTTTTAAAATTCCACACATATGTATAGGGACTAAAATTTGTAATGGATTTTCAGTAAATTGTCAAAAAGGGACATTTTTCACTGGAATTTTGTATGTGATCGGTGATTCCATAAGAGCACAAAACAAACTTAATTATACAGAAAGAAATAATTGTTAAGAAATGCGATACATACAAATTTAGTTGGAAATCGCTTTAAATCGTATGAATGCATAAACTATCCATTCAGCTTAGACAAAGGATTCAATCAAATTAATCATAAATTCAATCAAAGCTGAAAGAACTGAAAATCAGTTGCCTACTTTTAGGTGCTTGTTTCCTTTAACACTTTGAGTTCTTTTGGCTTCCTGAAAAGCAACTCCTAATGCGATTTGAATGGATAATTTGCAGGTATTAACAGAAAGTTATGAAATACTAAGTATGAAAAACTGAGTCTTTCAGAGACTAAGTCCATAGTCCACAAAACAAAAATTATTTTAAATTACTCAAATAATAAAATGTTTACTTTTGTGGTAGTTTAGTAATCAAAGTGCGCTTTAAATTTACAAAATTATAAAAATATCAATAATTATCGGCCTTACATAGCAATTAAAACCGCTTTTATTATAAAGTTTTCATATGCAAAGTACTTTATCAAGAGCTTTTCAAAAAGACTCTTCCATTAAAAGTTTATACTCTGTACTGTTGATTCCAAGAATTTGTTTTGTAGCTAAGCTAAGTGAACATCGAATCAAGTCCTTAAGTTTGTTTACAGTGGTGAAATTGAGTTTGTAATCCATTAGGATAACATGACTATGTGACGCTTAATCTGCATTTGACATCAAATTCAAATAATGCCCAACATAGATTATATAGCACTTTATTCTGCTAATGACCATGTTGTTTTATGGCTTCACAAATTGCACAAATTGAGTGCGGGTGTAGGAGTATGATGGGGTAGAGTGGGGTGTGTGCCTGTGTGTGGGTGTGTGGGTGTGTGTGTGTGTGATTTCGTCTGTCGCACAATGTGTTAAACAATTTTAAATTCAATTAAACTTGCTAATTCGAACGGTTGCGAAAACTAGGCAATAGGCAGACACCTGTGGTCCGAGACACGCACAACATCTACACCCAACACGCACACCTACAGAAATATAAACATACACAGTACATACACTTAAAAGCCTCGTTTATTTATTGAAGATTGCGGCTGGCGATGACCTACGGTTCACCCACCGATAGCCACTGACCACTCACCACTGACCACTGAGCAGTGTCCACCGTGTCTCCTGGCACGGCCTCTTGTTCCCTTGTCTTTAACCTTCGATAGACCGTAATTTGTATCTATTTTATACACACTTTGGGATTTGCATTTTATTGCTGGGGTCATTCGATTTTCGAACCCATCCGAAACTAATCAAATTTCTAGCTATTTATTTATTCATTCATTCATTCAACGACTGCACAGTGGGACTGCAACGAGGATATGCAGATATATATAGACGTAGGAAGGGTCTTTATGGAAGTAATTCCCAATTGATTGCCAGTGAACAGCATAAATATCGAAATGAGACTGAGACTGAGACAGAGACAGACTAAGAGAGACAAACGGAGCGAGAACAAGAGAGAAGAAGTCATTTCGGCTTAGAACTTTTCCATATTGCGCATACGCCCCGCTGTGCCCGCGCTACTTTTCTCGCTCGTAAATTGAATTTCAGTTCATTTGTTCAACGAAATAAATAAAGTTAAATTCATTTTTGTTGTTATTGTTGCTGCTATCAGGTGCAGGCAGTAAATTTAAATTTCAAATTTCATATAATTCTAAACTTTAAGCTTATGAAAAAGTTAAGACTCAAGAAATATTGTAGCTTAAGATAATGCATAAAATTGCATTAGCGTTCGTTGACTCAGAAAACAAACCGGCACTTAATTAAATTATTCTACAAAGGTATATACATATATACCTAACGCATAATCCTTTCACAAAGAAGAAATAGTACACGGCCATTTGTATTCGTTTGACTGGCTAGCAGGGACAACACGGGGATTATTGAGATGCATAGCAAAACGTTAAATGAATTTAACCGAAATGTGTTTTCCTTCCATTTTATTTTTTTTTTGTGCCCAGTGCCAAGGGCATAATAAGTTGTGTAAAGGCATTTGACAGTCAGCAGAGGGTATACACGACTATAGCAGATGTTCAACATTCGGTATCAAATAAATATCTAATAATTTGTATTAAAATTTCATTTAATTTTTAGCTTTTAACTTTTATTGCTTAAACTTTTGAAAACTGTCGATACATATTAACAATAAATAAAAGTTATGGCAGTTGTTGGCCATAAAATTATGACAGGCATTCTATGACACAGGGCGTATTATAGTCAGGTAAACTGCACTTCACTTTCCTGTCTTGTTCTCACTCTTGTTCTCCCTCCACTTGAGCACAGGACCCAAGGAGCGCAAGACAAATTGCTCGGACCAGGACATTAAGAACTGGCAACTTGGCAGCAATCTGTCAACACTTTGGAGCAGTCCCTCCATTCCCTTAATCCAACCCCCATACTTCACGTGCCACCCCCCTTTCCCACAGACTATTAATGCCCATACCTCTGCACCAGGTGCGCCAGAAATGCCCCCCAGCGGCGTAATTATTTATACACCCGTCTCGCAATTCTCGTCTGTTGGTTTTCCTCTTGTTGCGTTGCGATTCGTTAAGTTTGGAGTCGTTTCGACCGCAAAAAGGCACAAACTGAGTGAAAAGGGTGAAAATACTTTAAAAAGCAATTAGTCAACAAAGTTTTTTTAGGCGCAAACTTGGCGACTTGCATTTTTAAGCAAGCCACAAACATAAAAATCGAAAAAAGAAAAAAAAAGTTAAGACAAATAAAAATAAAAATACGAAACAAACAACGTCTTGGAGCTAAGTAAATGTAAGCAGTTGGAAATGGGATTACGAGCGGAAGCAAAAAGAAAAAACTTCTTTGGGTTACGACCTTAAACCAACTGGGAATTGTAAGCACATATTACATACATACATGTATATGTAGTAAAGTAGGCGGAAGCAGCTATAACTAATTGACTGGCGAGTTGCCTTTTAATTGACACGTGTTATGTGACAGGCAATAACTTTCGTATTATTGTTCGATAGAACATTTATACAAGTCAAATCAATTTCCGGTACGCCTACCGCCTACCACCCACGCTCCACCCGCTTCCCCAAAAACAATTGAAGAAGTTTTTCGGAGAATTCGGTCTTTGTGTTAATCAAATTGTTACGTTGATTGATGCTTGCTATAAATTCCATGAAAATAAATAGGTCAATCAAATCATATAATCCATTCCGAAAAAAAAATGGCACAGAAATATTTAAATATTATATTAATTTTATTTATATTATTATGTTTGATGGATGGATTGATTGCTGTACTCACAATATGTGTCAGTTGTTAAACGATCGATGGTATCCTGTTTCAATTTCGAGCTCTTTTTTCCCATGTTGTCCTGACGCTTTCTGTTGCTCCTGTGCCGGTTGTTGTTGTTCTGCTTATAGCTGTTGTTGTTGTTACTGGAACTCCACCTTTTGGCTACACTTGACTGCTATTGCTTTTTAGTGCCAAACTTTTTTGTTGAGCAAGTTAATTTTTTTTTTGTTTTCCTTCGTTTTTTTCAAAACTTTTCCATAAGTATTTTAATATGCTTTATAATACTTGCAGATATACAACAACAAAAAAAAATGGAACAACAAAAACAATTACAAGAGAAGAGATTTTAATGCACCGCTCACATCACAAATGTTTTTATTAAATAGGTTTTTAATGTTCAGTTTGAACAGCCTGATCGATTTTATCAATTATTGAATATTTTTTTATTGATTTGGGCTGACATTTTTACATGGAATTTAAGTGACGCCTGCTTTATCAGCGACTTCAAATATTTCAAAAAAAAAAGAGTAACGAATTTGCTTGACTTGATTATTGTCAATCAGTGCTTAGTCATAAGGATTTATAAATTAATGTTTTACTGTCTGCAGAACATTTAAATGATTTATTTGTTGTTTGTTAAGCTGTTGACTTGTTTAAATAATGTTTATGCAATACAGTACGTACACAAATATTTTATATCAGATTTCAGACCTTTGACCTATGAAAAATTCACATAACTTGCTGATTTCTCTTTTATAAATTTGTTCATTAATTTATTAAGTATTTATAGGCGAAGAGGCGGATTTTCCATCAATTAAAAATGACCTTTAAAAAAGTATTAAGTATCAGACAAGCAAAAAATATTTCAAAGTGCTGTGAAAAATATTATTAATTCATAATCAAAAAGTTGAAAATAGAAAAAGTTACTTTTTTTTATGTAGAATTTTTAAATAATGATATAAATGTTCTGTTTTAAATAATATTTCAGCTCAATGATTTATTTGCATTAAATCTTTTTATATTCATACAAATATGTAGCCAATTTAAAAAAAATATTTAAATTTTATATCAAAAACATTGAATTTAAAACACTCAAAAGAAATTAAAATGTTACTTTTTTTCCTTGATTTAGTTTGCCATAAATAGTATCTTCTGTAAGCTCACTTGAAATATTTTTGGGAAATAATAAAAATGCTGAGCTGTTTTTGGAAATTTGCATGATATGAAAAGGGAAATTCAACTTGAGACATTTTGATGACTCTAGCAGCTTTGAAATGAATATATGGCTAGTAGCTGTTAGCTGTTAGCTGTTGGCTGTTAGCTGGTTGCTAGTGGGCGTGGCACACTCGATGTTCAATTTTGTGAGCATCAGCCTTGTCGTAGCTAACAACGAATAATAATGAATATAGCAGAGAATACACAGTCGGTAACACACACACATGCAGAGTCGAGCTTAGCAGAGCTCACACTTTTCACTTTTCAGGTCAACTCTAGACTCGAACTTTACATGACAGTTGCTAACGGTTACGGCAAAGCAACGGCAACGGCAATGACAACAACTAAAAAAGGGTCTGAGCGGGAAGCTGCTAACAAAAGCGCATAAAAAACTTAGCTCTGCTCATGTAGGGATGACACAATGGCTGATAGAAAGGATCGAAAGAAGGGCGTAAAGAAAGGGAGGAAGCTGCTGCGACTGACGCGCGTAGCATAAAAATAAGTTGCCTTTGTTTACTCAGGCACAGACACGAGTGGCGATGACGCCGACGACGATGGCGACGACGACGAAGCCGATGTCAACGCCGTTCACAATGTCGTCCGCAATGAGGCGCATAAAAATGCAATGAAATAAATGCTGTTAATTCTGTCAGACGCAGAAACTATTTCACAAGGCTGCCACTGAGTTGTGGCATGCAAAATGGCCATAAAACTGAAGCACAAAAGTGTCAAGTACGGAGGCCAGCAGCCGAAATCAAAACCGCACATTTTTAGTTCTTCGCAGCCCGCAAAAGTATGCAACGCTTTCTTTTTACGATACAAAGAACCGTTGTTCTAAAACATATACTTATATAAATATAATTTATATAATATTCAGACCTTGTCCTCAGTTATTAATACTCGAAGTGTCATAAGCAAAAACATAGAGTAATAGATTTCAATTTGAATCTATGCATAATAGTCAGTCAATTTAAAAGTGCTTTGTCAGCTGTCAGTGATTTATTGCAACAGTTGAGATCTTTGTTGAACTCAGTCATTTGTTTATTTTATAGAACAATTCAACTATTTTTGAAATCATTTAGAGCATTTACACTGTTAGGAAAAGCAAATATTTTATGAAAGGTAAATATATTTTTAGGTAAAACGGTAATTTTAAAAATTTTAAATGCATTTAATTGTAGAGAATACTACAGTAAATAAAGTCAACGAATTTATTTGTGAATTGATTTGGCAAACAAATTTAATTACTTTATATTTGTTGATATATTATGTATGTATGTAAATAACGATAAGTTTGACTACAATATATAAATTTATATTAATTTTAATCGAGTTGAGTTGTAGTTCAGTTGTAGTTTTATTGATTACTTATTATTTAAAGTGGATAACGGAAGATAAGTATTTTTTAATAAATTTTGATTGGGCATTAAAGTTTTGGCAAATTATTGAAAAATAAATTAAGAAAAATTTAGAAAAAAAACCAGAATCAATTAACCTAAGTGTACCTACAAACTTATACAAAAAATCATATATCATTACTAATAAAAATTACCTTGTAAACATTATTTAAAAGTTTCTGCTGTGTTATATCAAACTAAGCAAACTTTACACCGATTTTACATGTAAAAACATTTGCGAAATTTATTAAGGAATATAATTATAATAATACCTCAGTCTATTTACTTCTCCAAGGAAATTTTACAGAAATTTGTAAAAAAAAAAAAAAAAGAAAGAAAACAAAAGCATTTAATAAATTATATTTTATTAATAAATCGAAATAAAATTTAACTTATATTTCGTTAATTTAATATAACTGTAGTAAATACTTTCAAATGCTTTCCGAAATTTTAAATATTTTTTCTAACAACATTTTTATTATTTTAGCTATGGTAAGCGAAAAAACTTCCAACAGGAAATATAAAAATCGATTTAAATAGTTTTGAAAAAATTACTTGCCTACTTTTAGGTGAAAAATAAATTCATAAAAGTTGAATCGAGAACTTGCTTTTGTAAAGGATAAACAAATATTTGATGACTTGAAATATATTTTATTGAAATATGAAAGTATAAAAATTGTTGTTACTTCTCTTCACCTCAATCTTAAGGACTATTAACGCTGTTGGGGAAACAAAGGCATTAAAAATTCGATATGTTGAAATTGCATTCCATGGCTATTATTTTTATAGTCTCTTTGCCTTTGTTTGTTTACAAAACTGACAGCAACGTTTTGCCAAGCACCCAACCCACGCACGCCCAACACACACACGCACACACCCATACACTCTTACAAACACCTACGGGTGGGTATACTCACATACTCATTCTGGCTAGCATTTATTTTTCTTTTCTTTTTTTGGCACATAAACTACTATTGGCCTTTCCTAACTAAACACGACTCATCTGTGTATATGTTAGTAAGTGTGAGACAGTGGGTTTCGAGTGTGAGTGAGGGTGAGTGGTTGATTGCATGTGTGTGTGCGTTAGTGTCCGTTATCTTGTCAGGTGCTTGCATGCATGTGTGTGTGTAAGTGTATGTGCGTTCGTGTGTAATGCCATGCGAAAAGTTTTCTCAGTGTTTCTGTTGTCGCTTCTCGCTTCTATGTAGCTTTTGCGAAATTGTTCACACTAAAAATATTTTTACGTTTATTTCGTTTACAGCTGGCTGCTAATGCAGTGTCAGACAGAGATAGCAATACGCTCTCTTTGCCTTCCCTGCCCTTTTTCCTTTTCCCTACGCTGGCAACACAGTTTTCTCTGCATTCTGCGCTCTCTGCCCGCAAACTTGTAGGTGTTGCTCTACTCTTTTTATCTGAATGAATGTCTCCCTAACTTGGTGTATGTATGTGTGCGCGCTCGTTTATGTGTGTATGTGTGTGTGTGTGTGTGTGTGTGAGGAGGCGTTTGTTTGTGGGTGTTTTGTTGTTGCTTCGAAGCGTTTATTTCTCATGCTGTTGCAGTTTTATTGCTGCATTTTTGTGTTCATCTTTTACTTTGCGTTCGGCTCACGGCGGCAACTGCCTCTTAAAGGCGCAGCCTGCGAGTATGCTACACTTTTCTGCTTTCTCCTTCATATTTTTACTTCATATCTGCAAATACATATACAGAGAAAGAAGAGGAAGAGCGAGACAGAGAAATTAAAGCAGTTGAGAGATTGCTAGTACACTTGCCAACAAATCTGTGGAACTGACAACTTTGTCGCAATGACGTTGTCATCTCCCGGCCCAAATTCCAGCGAGTTATACGAATTAAATGGATTGTAAATTATATTTCTGCAGCACTCGAATCGCACCCCAGTCATAACAAATACGAGCATGAATCTAAATCGCAATGTCAATCTGTGTGCGAATGTGAGTGAGAATGTAAGTGCGAGTGTATTGAAGTACACTTGCCACATTAAATATTTTTTATCTCTATTTAACTGCCGACAGCGTTGATGTATTATGTATAACGACTGAATGTTGGAAAAGATTGTAAAAGAGACAAATTTACAAAAATTTGCAGAGTTTGTCAAATTGATTTTGTTGCAACTTGCTAGCTCTGACACATTTCGATTAGGCTTTGACACCAACGAAAACTCAATTATTTTGCGGATGTTTTAATAACTGTTAGATAAAAGTCAGTTCAATTAACAGTTTCATTAATTGATTTCAGTGAATAAAAATATGGTATAAAAAAGATAAAATTTATATAGCTGTGTGTAAGAGATTTGCATATTTTATTTGAAAATCGGTTAAACATATAAGTGGAAATGGGCTAGACTATGTGGTATGAAATGCAGAACTGTCTATTCTAATTTAAGTAAATTCTAATGAGCTGTAAAATAATATATTGTGACAATTTAAGAGTGTATACATAAATTAAAAGTAAAATAAATATTTTTTTAAAACTTAAAATATACTGCTACCCTGTAAAACTAAAAATAAATGTAGAGAAACTATTTATGAACAAAACTTTTGGGTTTCTCAGCAGCTAATGCTTTAATAGACAGAAATAAATACTTAAATATCAAAATATCTTAACAAATAGTAGTGTATAAACAACAACATTTTTCAATATTTTTTTAACATTAGTCTCTCAACTGAATTCTATGTATGGATATGTGCTTTGACCTAAATAATGGGTATCTGACTGTTGAGCGCGCTCAACTAGAGCATGCTTAACTGCTTTATTAATGCCTGGATGAGTTTAATCTGTGATTTCTACCTGTGCCACCGAGCTGACAGTTGAGCAAGGTATCACAATAATAATTCAAGGAAATACTCTTTGCCTTTTCGGTAGATTAAACGTGTTTCATCTGAATGGGAAAACTTCGGCAGAAAAGTTCCAAAACGAATTTCGGAATTTGCATTTAATCGCATAAGCTTTCTAATTAAATTTAGTTGCTGTCGTTCAGAGACAGAGTTGGAGACAACGAGAGCGAGAGACAGAAAGAGAAGGCAACGCGAATTTGAGGATTTGCCAGGAATTCCAATTAGCTTCTGCCCAGCAAAGAATGAAAACAACAAAAAAATGTGTTGTCACATTTTGTGGCGCTAATGCAAAAAGATTTGTTACATTTGTCAATTAACAAATAATTGGTGTAAATTAAAAAGCACTTTATCGCGTTTTGTTTATGGTTGTTGTTTTTTACATACAGATATATATGTATATTTCTTTTTTTTATGTCTGTGTGTATTGTCGTCGTTGTTATTGACAGTTTGCAGCAAAAGTGGAAATGAAAATCAACAGCACTCGATTGTGCGACGATTGGCACTCGGCACGCAACCTAAAAGTGGAATTCAACTACAGATTGAGCTGCATTAGGACAGCAATGGGTGTCCTGAACACCCAACTCACTTGTCTCCCCTTTTTGTCCTTTTTACAGTCACAGTTGCTATTGCTTTTTATATTTTTCATACGTTTTTTTTTTATATTTCTTTGCTTTCGTGTTGTATTTGTTATGATTACATGGCATTTGTGTGGGTGATTGCACCCATTGAGGTAAAAAAAATAGCAGAAAGAGATGAAGAAGTCCAAGAAAAGGCATCTCATCAGTGTGACAGACTGACAGAATGACAGACTGACAGGCAACAGCAGATGCGACTACGTGGGAGAGAATCAACTTATTTTTGTTTACATAATCCTTGCACGTTGTCTCCTTGTCTATGTCTGTGTATGCTTGTCTGTGTGTGTGTGTGTGTGTTTGTGTATGCGTGTCTGTGTGTGTGTATGTGTTGGCCATGCAAGTCAAATCGCAGCTTCCACCTGCAGCCCGTACGAGCGGCAACTGCTGGACCGCAAAACGTAAATTTGGGTCAAGTTTTGTAAGCGCTAAGAGAGTACAGCGCCTCCACGTCCCCCCTTTCTCTTGCCCTGCAGCTTTGTGCATATAGACTAGTTTAACTCGTTCGGGGTCGCTTTCAGCTATTTAGTTTTATTTATATTTATCTTTTATTCCAGTTGTTGTATAAATTAATCTCTTTTAGCCTGGGAGCGCACAAAAGTATGCAACACAGGGACACACGATGTAGTTTAATAAACACTTGATATTCAGTTTGTTTGTCTTTTTGTGTCTCAGCCTTATCATTGACAATGCTTAGCTTCCACTTCTAAATTGTTGTTGTTGTTCGTGTTGCTGTTCAACTCTCACTCCCACTCTGTTTGTTGTTATTGTTATTAGCATTGTTAGTGTTATTGTTATTATGCTAATGGCAGAATGGCTTGCTTTATGCTTTTTATGTTTTTATTTTCTGTTTCTGACAGTTTTTTAGTGTGTTCCCTTTTTCTTTTTCTTTTTTTTTTTTGGTTTTTGTTTTGTGAAACATTTTATTTTAAATACTTTACACTTTTGCTGCTCAACTCAGCTCGGCTTACTTGCAGATTTTATTGCTGGTTTGTGTTGTTTTTTATATTAATTTTTTATTTATTTTATTGGTTTGTTTTAAGGCATTTGTTGTGCAAAAAATTGGAAAATCCAAAAAAAAAAATTTCAAAAAAAAATATTTTATTTTTGCTATTTATTTAAAATATTTAATTTTTATTGGTGTTTTTGGTTTGTTTTTGTTGTTGTTTCCGTTGTTGTTGTTGTTGTTATTGCAGTTGTTGCTGTTAGCTGCGCTTGCTGCTCTTGTTGTGGCTGTTGTTGTTTCAATGCTGGCGAAACACGCGCGTTTTACGTTGCGTTTGTTTGGCGGTCAAATCAGCGACTGAAAGCGTTGCCACGTTCCACGAGCGAAACAACCGACAAACATTCAACGAGAGCCGTGTCTCTCTATCTGTGTGTGTGTGCGTACGTGTCTGTGTGTATGTGTGTGTGTGTGTGTGTTCCTGTGTATGAATGAGTGCAGGGAACTGCCAACTCGTCCCATGGTGAGTAAATGCGCTGTTGTTGTTGCGTGTGTCACATGTGAAGCAGCGGATTGCGGTTCATAACGGACTTATATAACGCACACTAGCGCAGTCAAAATTGTGAAACTCAACACTCAATATAGCAAATTCACCACACTACAGCAGACGAAGACGTTGCAAGCTTTTCACCACTGAAACACAGCGAGAGACAGAGAGCGTGCGACCCATTCAGAAGGACAGCAAGATAGAGAGAGACAAAGGGGAGTGCGAAAGAGTGAGGGAAAGCGTTCGCGTTTGCAACTGTGTGCGTGTTAGACGCATTGGTATTTGTGTTAAAAGCTGCAAGAACTTACAACAGAAAACCACCAGCACCAGCAGCAGCACCAGCAGCAGCACCAGCAGCAGCGCCAACAACAAAAACATTTCATAAAAGAAACTAAAATAAAATTACCATTGCCTATTTACAGGCGTTTAAATTAGGCAAAAACAACGCAAAGCAAATACGCATGGAATTAAGCAAGAACAATGAATAATTGTTGATGTCAATGTATGTCAAATTCACTGAATGAATTTCGTGTGCGTCAAGAATGAAGAACTCGACTGACGTCCACGCGCTGCTGCCAGTCTAACAATCAAACAAACAAACAAACAAAAAGTATTAAAAAAAAAAACAAGCACACAAATAACACACACACCCACACACAGAGAGACATATACACGCACAGAGACAACACACACCAACCTACAAACACACACACACACATCTCATAATAATGAAAACATTCGCCTTTCGCCGAGTTGCGTGTCTTTAAATGACGTAACCACTCTGGCACCACGGACTGTAGAACTGTAGAACTGTTGAACTGAAAAACACAAAAACTGAAGAACTCAAGCACTGAACTGTATACCCACGTGGGTGGCACATCCACATCATCATCATCATTATGAGCATTCGAAGAGAATTCGCCCAGTTAAGAATTTACATTTACATTTCGGATGTTGTCGTTGTTGTTTGTGACTCGTGTTGTTTTTTGCTACGCTTGTTAATTGCCCAGTGGCCGCGGCGTCAGTTTTTATTACTCCGGGGTCCAAGCAGCCATGAGGTGTTAATTTGAAGGAGACTCTGGCTGCTTTAGGGATAGAGGAACAGCGGGACAGAGATACACATAGACACAGCGGCTGACAGCGAGACAAATGGAGTAACAGACAGAGGCACAGAGAAAGTCGATGAGAGATACCGCGTAGACGACAGAATAAGAGACAAACAAAAACCTGGAAGAATTCAGAGCAACGGAGAAAAAATGAAGTAAACAAGGAGATAAATTGGGAGACTCACAAATAGATATGCAAAAACACAAAGACACAAAAGGATATAAGGGACATGTGAAGAAACAGACAGAGAATTAGAGACAGTGATGCCAAACACAAGCAAGAAAATGGAGAATGACAAGCAGAGCAACAACTAGAGAGATATTCTTCAAAAAGATTCAGAGAGATTGGAAGAGAGACACAAACTGAGAAAGAGACAAACAACAACAAACAAAGAGATACCCAGAAATACAGAAGAAAAGACAGAGAAACCTGAAGAAACATTAAAAAAAAAAAACTAAAAAATCCACGAAAGGAAGCAGTAGAAAGATAGACACAGAACAGACAAGCCGAGAAACACAAAGGCGAAAGGGCTAAGAGTTGGAAACAATTTCATTCCACAAATAAATTGAGAATTTTGGAGTTTGACCAAAGATACTATTTAAAAAAAATAAAACAAAGTATCAAATAAGTTGAGCAAATAGTCAATTTATTTTCTACACTTTAAAGGAAACTTATGCAGAAAATAAAAAACTATTTACAAAAATAGTTTAGTTATAAATACTTTTTCCAAGCCATCTTATTTAAAATTGTCCATTGCTTTTATCTGTGTAGAGGTGTCTAACCGCAGAGCAAAGAAAAATCCAACTGATTCTCTGATAAGTTAACAATAATGATCTAAAGCCATTTGGGAAAAATCGAAAGAGCTTCAACAAATATCTTGAGAGACATTAAAGAAGCTCAAGAGATAAATTGACTCGGCGTAAGCAAAGAAAAAAAATAAAGAAACTTTATGGAACTGACTAAACAAATAAACAGTTTCAACAATCAAAGTCTAGGCACAGTGGTGCTAACTAAATTACATAACGCTAGAATTCAATTTATTAATTTAAAATAAGAATTTGTAGTAAATGACAATAAAAAACAATTTATAATTTACTAAAAATTCAATGAACAATATAAAAATAACAGCAAAAAGACGTTTTGTTTATTTTATTTTAATAGCCTTTTATAAAACTAACACAAGAATTTTCAAACTTTGTACAATTTACAAGGAATACAAGAAAAAGAATCAACTTTATGCAACCAAGCACTTTTAATTAACAAATTTAAAAATTATACTGTTTGATGCTGTTATTTGATTTGCTGCTGTTTATTTTGCCTTCATGTTTACCCAGCAAATTGATTACGGTTTATCAAAAATTTATTTTCAGGTCGGCTACGTGGTAATTGAAATTAACTCACAAAATTTGAGCTTTTTGAAATATTTGTTATGCCGAAATAATGGAAATGTTTATGTTAAGGCATAAAATCGTCGAGAGTTCAAATCATTTAAAAAGCTAGCAAAGTTTCTGCTTTTTTACTGCTCATCGTAATTCATGTTATGAAAATAAACATTTTTAGTTGAGCATTCCATGGCTGTCAATCCAAATGACTGAAGAAATTAAGCTACGAACTGTGATGATTAGGTGGGAACATCAACAACTTAATGTATTAAATGCTACACTAGTGTATACCCTGTAAAGAATAAAAGGCCAAAACTAACAATTAATTTTTACAAAGTTATTGCGTTTAAATATTCATTTTGTAAGCACACATGCTCTTCATGCCCTTCACGAGCTGCAGGGTATGCTCAACACAAAAACAAATATGTATTTTTTAAACATGTACACGGTATAAGAATTTATTGGATTTGTTCTTTCAAGACCACACAAATTTGTCTTATTTAAAGTGTGAAATATTGTTAACAGCTAGTATTAAAAGTACATAAACAGTTAATTAATTTTATTGATTTTTAAAAAAACAAATCATTACAAATTTATTAATACACAAAAAAAAAATTATTTAAAATGTTTTACATTCAAGAAAATAAAATAAAATTTAGCTAAGATTATTCTATAATAAAAAAAAAACAAAAATTTAAAAAAAAAACTGTTATTTATTTCTCAAGCACTTTAAGTAGTATAGTAAAGACTAATATAAAAATTAAAATTTAGGGCATTTAATATTTTGCTTTGTAACTCAGAAATGTTATGAAATCAAAACAGATTACTCTTCTTTTACCTATTCCCTACTTTTCATGCAAAGCAAGTCAATGCTCTATTGTTTCCTGCATAAAATATATTCGAAGAATCATAATACTTTGGATAAACTTGACAATTTCACAGCTTAATTTGCCAACTTGTAAAAGCATTGCTGCCAACTTTGGCATTAGAAAGCATTAAAATTCCCGGAATCAAACCAAGCCAAGAAAAAAAGAAAGGGAAAAAAAACAATAAGCAAAACAGGCAATTTAACTTATTGTCAACTGACATCAATGCTGACAGAAACATGGGAAAAACGTGCCCAAGTGAATAACCCATTTTGTCCATAAATATACACAAACTATATGTACTCGTATGTCGTATGTCAGTGTGTGTAAGTGTGGGCATGGGAAATGGGAAATAGAAAACAGAAAATAGTCGCGAAGAGAGTACAAACATAGTTAAGAACTCTTACATTCAATACTCGTACTCAGTCTCAGACTCAGACTCATACTCGTATATATTAATCCAGAGAATGAGGATTGCGTCATTCGGTTAGAGAAGGTTTTAAAGTTTTTCGTCTTTTTGGTTGTTTTATTTTTTGTCCCATTTCTAGCGTGAGGGATGACAAGAAGCAGAGCCATCATAGATAAGAAACAGTCCTCCTTGGGCCCCCTTTTTCCCAGGGAACTCTGGGAAAGCGTTAACATTTTCGTCGAGGGTCGCAAAATGGAAACCAACTTGTAGAAGGACTGTAGAAGACCCTGTACTTACTTGGAGAAAGTAAGGTAATGAGTTCATTGAGATATTAGGAAATGAAAAAATTTATCCACAAGTTTCGACTGACAATTAAACTTTTTATGGTAAATGCATAGACACAAGGTTACTCCAAACTTAGTAGCTCTAATCCTATCTGAGATCAGCACATGGAAAAATCTACTAAATGGTTAATGCTTTTGCTTAAGCTTTTTGGGGTCGCACATTCAAAATTTCTGACCCCATAGACCCTGCACTCAACAGGAGCACAGGGTCTCAAAAGCAAAATAAAATGAAAATAAGAAGACGTTGTAGAGTTGTCGTAAGCGCTGACTAATCAGCGTCATTATCAAAAAAGCCACAAAGCACCAACAACAAACTAAACAAGCGCAAAAACAATAACAACAACGAGTGCGAAGAGGAAGGGAGTAGGAGAGCGGAAAGGGAAGAAGAGGGGGAAAAGGAGGATAGCAGTGAAAACTGTTGTGTTGTTGCGGTATTTAGGAACGCAGGCAACGTTTTGCGATTATCATTCCAGTTCCAGGCGAAAGTGCTTTTTAATGTCTGTGAGCATTTTAAATAATTAGCTAATGTGGGCGTACTTGGAGGCGTGTCTGGCGTAATTAGCTCCATGGCGTCCAAAAGGGAGACATTTGTTAATGTTGCCTGCAACCCATCACGTTTGTCCAAAAAAAAAGAGTTACGGCCCACGTCTATTAATCGCTGAAGAAACCAAAAATTTCAAAACGTTTTGACGCGAAACTCAGTTAAGAAGTTGCCGTGTGAACATGACAATCAAATTTCAATTCAAGTTTATTGAAACGTCGTTAAATTGTAGATGAAAGCGATGCAGCGCCTCAGACTTAAATACCGGGAAACATATGTACACTGATCGAAAAATAACATGTTATGAAATTAGTCACAAAGCTTGGAACTTTTAACTAAGAAATTTTGAACTGAAACACCTTTTAAAAATATAGAAAATGCTTTTTTCAAATTATATTTAATTAAAGAAAACTTTAATAATTTTCTATAAAATAAAAAAATTTTTTCACGTTAAGAATTGTGAACTCTAGTGTTAAAAAAGTCAAAAAAATCTTGCAACTTTTCTTAGAAATTTCAGATTTCAGATTTCGTACCTTAAAGTTAATTAGCTTAACCTTTTGTTACTTAAGTTAGTCCTAATTAAAGTCTGTTATATTGCACATGTTTTTAACAGTGTAGATGTATGAGAGTGTATGTATTTCATGGCCGATAAAGCGGCTCACATGGCGTATGCGCATTGTTTGCCGCATGTTGGCTTTTACGGCTTACATTTTTTCTTTATGCTGTGTTTTCTTTTTTTTTTTTTTTTTTTTTTTTTTTCTCGGGTGCTACACACAAAATTAATTTTCAGCAGCCTGGGAGATGGGGAAGGTTTAGAAGGTAGGCGGTGCGGGTGCTTGAAATGAGCGGTGGGGGTAGGCGTAACGCTGAAAGTGGCTGTGGAAGTGGCAGGAGCACCATAAAAACGGGGACGAAAAAATGAAATAATAATAAATAAATTCATTAACATAAAACACAACAGGAGTGGAAGGAGAACTGAATGGGCGGGGGGCGTGGCGAGGTGGCTGAAGTTGGAAGTAGCTTTGGGTGCGTGACGGAAGCTTTGGGCTGCCTCGTTACCTGCCTTAGATTATCATCAGTAAATTGTTGTTGTTCTTGTTTTCGTATTTTTTTTTTTTTTTTATGTAGGATTTGCATTGTTGCTTTTGTTTTGTGGCAGCCACAACGCAGAGTCTGGCTCGTTAGCAGATCCTCAGCAACGGATTCAGACTTGAACTTTAGGCCAAAAAAACAAGAGAAAAAAACTGTTGTTATTTACATAATTTTAACGCATTTTCATAGCATTTGTCTCGCTCTCACTCTACGTTTTCTGCCAGTTTCTCAATCGCTTTCTCTGCATTTGTTTTGTTTTGTTTTTGTGACCGTTTCAGTTTCGAGTTGAGTGCCTCATCAATGGGGCAATGTAATCAAATATCAAGCCGTTTTTAAAGGCTGACCATTTGTGGCGCCCCCTGGCGTCGATTATACGCTCCACAAACTCTCCATTCACATCAAGAAGAAGGTGTACGTACCAATCTGTAGCACAATGTACCGAGGTTATTGTGTTAAGGGTTAAGCTCTTTTACGCCTCATCAACGCACTTTTCCGCTGGCTGCGGTCGTAAACTTTATTAATTGAGTTTGTATTATGTGCAAAGCATTACAGGCCAAGTAAACAGACATAAATATATAGACACTATGTACATATAGTAGTATGTAGGTGTATGTAGGTGTGTAACAGTGTAGCTGTAGGGTGTGCTCACGGTACACTTATAAAAACAAAACAGTTTAAAATAGGATTTCCACACCATGAAGGGCATAGTATATGTTTTTAAATTGTCTAATAGCAAGAGAAGGCTTATATTTATTTGTTTTGCTAATAAAATGATATAAGAAAAATAAATTGGGAATTCATAGTAGAATATAAAGTTCAATTTAAGACTTTTAAACAAGAATAAAAAGTATATTTATGTTAGTTTGTGACCAATTGATTAAATGTACTTTATTTAAATAGAAATAAATAAAAGATATTTATTTAATAATGACTAAATATTTTATTAACTATTAATTAACTTTGTCTTTTAGTTTCAGAGTAATTTTAAATTGCTTGCAAGTCCCTTTAAAACTAATTATTTTCTGCGGGAAAATCGTTGAAACAAGCAGCTTTTTAAATTTCAACAGACAAACATTTGTAATCTTTGCAAGCATTTATTTTTATTGGTTCAGTGTGCCTTTGAGAACACGTAGTTCTCAACAAATTGAAGTCAAAATCTTGATAAACGACAGTTGTTTTTATCAGTGTATCTTAGTCAAATGTGCCGCATCATTGCCCCAAAGCAATGCTCAATGATTACTTTACAAAATCAGCCCTTGAAACGTGGCCAAAATCAGAGTTTGGCTTATGATAATGCAAGTTTCTGATAGCCAAATAAACGTACCTACACACACATACACACATACATGTACTACATACCCTAATTTGTGTCATGACTTAATATATTTAAGATAAATTTAAAGCACTTTCCATTTCGATGCCAAACAAATGCTCGACATACATAAATTCATGCAAGAAATTGCCAAAAACTTTTTTAAATGAAAAGCAGACACAGATAAAAAAAAAAAAAAAGAAAACTCATAAGCTGCTTAGAATGATGAGTTTTGTTTGCAGTTCTTGAACACTTTGTGCTCAGCTTTTACCATGATTAACAAGTCTATATATTAAAAGAATATTCAAAATATATACCCAAAAAATAAACATGAATCTATGAGTATGTACTTAGTGATGAATATTGAAGGGGGTGTTTAAATTTTCTGTGAATTGAGGCAAAAGTATGAAGAAAGAAATAACATTATATCTTTTTTTAATATTAATATTTTCTTAATTATCAAAGAAGAGAATAGTGAAAATTTATTAAAATTGGAATACAAAAAAAATTAAATAGTTTCGTTTATTTTATTATGAGTAAATTTAAGGGTAACTTGTCTCTAAAATTGAAACTTTAAATCAAATAAATTTAAATGAATCGAATTGTTCAATTCGAATTAACTTATGTAATTTTTTTATTAGTTTAATTTATTATTATATCCAATATTTTGGAAGAAATATAAATAAATCACTTTAAACTAAATTAAGATATATTTTTGGCCATATTTTAAGTCGTTTTAATAAAGTTAAAATGAAATTGTCTTGGTAATATTATAAAATATTTTAATGTCTTATCTTCCAACACTCTCTTCTACTCTATAAAACCCCAAATAACCCCATCTTGCAGTGTCTACAGGGTATAGCGAATGATCTATGAGGGTGAGCAGGTAATGTACATATTTTGCATATTTGTAGAGGGTACGTGTTGCGAATGAAAGTGTATCAAAAAGTAAATAGAATCCAAAAAAATTGCGTGGGCGAGCACTATAAAATGTTTTTGTGGTCATATATGACCCAAATACCTATACTATATACGTGTTTATATATGGTATGTTTTTGGTAGAAAGCACTCAGTCTAGGAATTTTTGCGTGCCAAATGATTTCATATGAGTTCACCATAAAATCGCAACACTTTTCTTGATTGCCGTTACGGCCAAAAGCAGCCGCTGGGCAAGGTTTGTACCAGTTTTAATGTACATTTCTAATGTGCGTGGCGAATGGGTCTTAGGTATTTGCCGGGGGCTAAGTAATGTAGGGAGTTCGACGAATTCCCCTCAAACGGAAGTGGACAGCAATAAAATATTCGACAATGGCCCACCTACCCAGTCCCCCTCTAACAAACAAATAACAAAAACAAACCAATGAAACTTTAACCATAACAAACTCCTAACGAACTCCGGCTCCAAGGAAAAGCCAAACGATGGCAAATGTTGCTTATCAGCAGCTTCAGCGACTGTGGCGCACAAAAGTATGCTAGAAAACTCAGCGCACGCACTGCGAGTGTATGCGTGCGTGTACAAGTGTGAGTCGGAGTGTGTGTGCATACATGTTAAGATATCCGATAGCAAACTGAATACATAAACAATATTCTGCATGATTTGTTGCGGTACTCGCTCCCTTCCGTTCAATTGTCGTATGTGTGTGTTGGTTTCGTTTTTTTTTGGTTTTGTTTTTCGCACACTTTCCAGCCTATTTTCATTTGCCTATTGTTTTCACAGCGAGCTGGGTCAGGAGACAGCATATAAAAGAGAGCATAAAAAGTGCTAGACAGAGTTGTGTGCCATAAGCCTGTTATTATGTTTGTATTACACTTAAAAACATGATTTAATCCCTTGCATATTTACCTGCCATGATCTGTGGATTTTTGAGTATCTTTTATCTCCATTTTCCACTCACTGGCAAATGATTTAGAAAGTTACCATCAAATAGATAACTAAATAATTTACTGTTAAAAATGTAAACTTATTTTTGATTTATTGATTTAATTTACAGTTTATTAATGTGAACAAATTAAATATAATGTTATTTAAAGAAAATAATAAATGTTTAGTAACGCATAACAAAGAAAATCATATAAAAAAAATTAAATTAAATAATTTAAATAGATTTCTGTAAATTGGTTAGCACATATTTAAAATAAGATCCTTTGAAAAAAATTCGGAAGTGGAAAGTTGCATATTAAAAGACTCAATTTTAATTATTAAAAACACTGCATTTTTGCAAGTAATTAATAACAAATTTATTAAAATTCTGTCGAGTTTTTGCCCTATTCTGCAGAGCTTAAATATTGAATATTTTAAAACAGTTATAGATAAAAAGTGTTAATGAGAAACTTGTTCAAAAGTTGAAAACTCAGACTAACTCCTTCACTTCAACCCAATACAATTAAATAATCGAGCTGCTAAACAGTTATCTTCTTAAATATAGAAAACGCTATACTAAATTAAATTCTTATTTTACCTTCTGTTTCATGCAAAATCATAATTCTGAGAGCATTAACTTTGCGGCTTTCATCAATTTCATTTGCAGCTTGTTTATGGTAGTTGTTTTGTTTTATTTTACTTTGCCAAGGGGTTGCTGATGGGCGGGGGGCGTGGCTGCGTGCCTGCGTGGCGGAGTGTGGAACCTGCGTGCGATGTTGGAACACCTCTGGCGGAGCTTATCTGTCGGTCCCTTAGCTGGAATCCAAGGCAAGCAGCCCTCAGAAAGCGCCAAATACCAGACAAACTAGCGGGCACTATGGGAAAAAATACTCACAGCGTAGATATAAATTATAAAAATTTAAAAAATATGAATTTTAAACTAATAAATAATTTAAAAGGAGAAAAGTTCACCTAGTTTTGGTTTTAAGAACTTTTCTTAATATAAATAAATATAGAAAATTCATGTTGGCAATTGTAATTTTAAATTATGACATTTTGAAGAACAAAACACTTAAGAACCTTTATCTAAATGATCTTGCCGCTTAATAGATATAAGTTTAAAAATATTTATACCTTATAATACGAACTTAGTCACGATAGTAGGTATTGATAGGAAAAGACTTATAGCTTTCAAAAAACTAGGAAAAAATCCAAATTTGATTTACAATTTACCAAACGTCGTTTGCTCCCACTGTTCCCAGGAAGTGTTTGACTCAGCTTCAGGTCTAAGCGCCCCACACCACCTCACACTACAGCAAAGCACCGCCACGATACCACAGCACAGCCATTGCGCCCCACGACACCCCAAGATCTCATCGCCGTTAGAAAAGATACCCATTTTCATTCCAGGGCTCCATTTTATGTAGCAGCACTAATGGCGCTTTATTATTGGCAAAGTTGCTCGACGCGCTACGCCCGAAAGCGTTGGAAGATGCTCCACGACAGCCAATTTATATGGAAATAGATGCGCGGCACATTTTCAATGCGGATTTTTCCTATCCCTATTTCTATTCTATTCTGTGCTGTTCTATTCTATCCGGCAATCCACTTTCAAGGCGAAAATCGATGTGAATGCCGATGCCGATGCCCAAGTCAATGGTGTCATGAATTTTTGGTAGAGCAGGCAAGCAGCTAAGGGGTATGGAGGGGGAAGGTGGGATTGAAGAGGTTCCAAAAGATTGCCTAGCTTTACTTTGCACTTGGCCGCAATTTTTTTTTTTTTTTCACTTTTTGGGCTGCTTTTTGTTGGTGCTGTTGTGAATGGGCAAATCGTATTAGAACAAATTACGCGGGATGTGGCAACACTGGACAGCAAAGGAGTTGCCCCTAGAAAGAATTTGAAAATCCCAAGAAGAAGTTAAAGTAGAAGGGGAAGGGCAAGAGGTGAAGCAAAGCCAAAGAGTAAAAGAAAGCATAGAACAGCACATAAAAAGGGCTAGCAAAGAAAAGTCGCTAAATCGGCAATGGTCAACTTGCTTGATGGTTTTTAATGGCGCCCTCGCAAAGCCCTAAAAATAGAAAATAAATGTAAAAAATACACACACACACACTAGCACACACACATACACATTTACACAAAAAAATACTACTAAAATAAAAAGAATTACAATGCGTACGTGCGTGTCTCTTCATTCCTTTCCAATTCGTGGCTGGTAATTGGTTTTCGTTGCTCTAGCAAATACTTGGATTTGGCCAAGACAGCAAAGGCGTTAAGGGGGCGTGGTGGTGTTGGGTGTTCTTGGCTGGAGAGAGCGGATCACACACCTCATGCATTGTCTTTGCTGCTCTATTGATAAAATCAATTACACAATCATATGCCAAGCTTGGCGCCACACCTCTACACACACACACACACACACACATACACACTCACACTCGCACACTGAGTGCCTTACTCACACTCACACCTTGGGTGTCGCCTGCTGTGCTGCCGTCTTCATTGCCAGGCACTTGCCACGACTTTCAATCAAATCAAGCGCGTCAACAATTACCCACACACACGTGCCACGCCTCCACGCCTCCTTGCCTCCCTTCCTGACCAAAAAAAAAAAAAAGCACGCCCACGCATTTAACTGTAGCACATGAAGGTTAAATTTCCATTGCAGGGCTGCATTATCGATAAGCGCAGGATTTAAACGCGTAATTCGATTAAAATAAAAATGAGTATCGTTATCGTTTATCGGTAATTTATTAGAGATCATAATTAGCTGACACGTCTGTGACAAAAATTAAACTGAACCCAAAACTTTTGTAAACTAAAGGTATTTTTCTTGAACACTTCTTTGGCTAATTTCTTGATTTATTTTTTCGATTAGTTTTTACTTGCGATCGATGATTGATTTCCGTCCCTGGGCTATTAAGCTCTGGGGCTTGCCAGAGGAAGTGCTGGTTTTTTATTTTTAGCACTCACTGTGCTGTGGTTTGTTTGCCAATTGGGTAAGGGCGGTGCGGTGGTGTGGCATTACGACGCGGTGCGGCGCATGGTGCGAACATTTTAAATGAATTTTACGCTTGATTTTGGTTTCAATTTCGATTTTGTGAGCTGCCATCAACGCCAACGACATTGCAACGATTTCAAACATTTCAATGGGCAACGCAAACTTGCAGCAAATAAAACTTGCAACTATAGACGGCGTACACTGCAAAAAAGAAATAGTAAAAGTTGTAAAGACCTTGCTGAAGCAATTATTTATAATTAATATAATTAAAAGTGTTCAATAGTCATTGCTATACTCAATTTTGACCTAATTGTGTATCTGCCTTAATTTGGTTGGAGTAACTCCGGTAGCTTGATAGTTTTGATACTTTGAAAAGAGTTTTGAACAATTTGATCAGCATTACGCATAAAGGACTTTTAATCTAAATTATGTGGCTGTAGCCACGCCTTCTCTTGCCTTTTTCTAACCAAACCTTACATGCCACTCGTTTTGAGCACATTGTGCGAAAATACTCAAATTTCTGCATGCGTGAAAAATATTAATTAACCCTCTACTTCCCAAGACCGCCTGCAGGCTTGCAATCTTATTTGGCGTGCCATTATTTTTTTTAAAAACGATATTGTTAGATTTCTTTGTTTTATCAAGTTTAGAAAATATCAAACTTTCATTTGGAGCCTTTTGCAGTTCACAATTGCAAGAAAATCGGCTGTTAGAATCATTTGAATGTCAAGTTGTGCGAAAATCTCAGAAAACAATAATTTTTATTTAAATTGGTGAAAAGTACCAACATTTAAAGAATTTAAAAAAAAATAGATATAATTGTTGTAGCTGAAAAAATATTATATGCGTTTTGCTGCATTAGTAAACTTATAAAAAAAATTGATTAAATAAGAAAAAAGAGTGTCAATAAGCTTTTTATTTGAGGCCAATGTTTAAGGCGGGATCAACGTTCCACGATTCAAACATTTTTTCAAAAACAAAACTTGAAGAAGTAGAAGGTTTAATTTGTTTGCAAAAAAATTAAATATCCAAGTCGATTCAACTCAGCAATAATATGATGTTAATAATAACTGACGAAAACATATCATAATTTTGTAAATACTTTTATATAATTTAATGTTTAATTTAAATGAACAATTTTGCCGCGAAACGTTTCAGAGTTACTTAAACAATTTGTCCTTTAATGTTTGACCTTAAAAGTTTATAAAAATAAAAATGAGTTTTATTTTTTAATTAATTTCAAATTCTATCTATGTTTTACTTTCCTACAGTTTCTTGAATCTTTTGCCATATGCAATAAAAAAGTGAATCCCCAAATGGTTTAGTTTTAAAATATTATATATATGCCAATCACTTAACATTTTGTGTCGAAATATTCTAGACTACTTTAATAAATTAATAATTTAAAGCCATGTGAGTGTCAGCATCTTTCGTCATTAGCATGATGAGAGTTTTATCTTACAATGATCAAAATTGCTTAAAAAGTTTTCGTATTTTCGACGCATTTTTTGTCACAAGTATGAGAACAAGATGTTAGTTGTATAACTTTTTGTTGGCAGTGTAGACAATTTCAATGGAACTGAACAGAATTGAGGTGGCAAAGTGGTGCCAAGTTGATAGCAAGGTGGCAAGGTGGCCAAACTAGTCAGGTACTCAGTTAGTGGCAACTTTAAATTGAGTGACATTTTGCCGCAATTGACTGTGCCAAAAGTTTTGTGGCTGCCTGTCCTGGCATTCCACCTGATGAAGAGCCAAAAGCTCAGCTCAGTTTCTCAATCCCATTGAAGCTGTCGCTCCCACTTGCTCCCCATCTCTTTCTCTGTCTATCTTTGTCTCTGTGTGCTACTGGGAATGGCTTCATATTTCAGCATTGGAAGCACAACCACATCCATCACTTAGCTTTGGTGTTGCTCAATTTGTAAGTGGACTATGGACACTCTGAACACACTGAACACTCTGAAACATAGTGCTAGCTGGCAGGACACGAACATGAACATGTACAAGGACATGGACAAGGACAAGGCCTGCTTACAGTGCGAGTAACATGAATAAGGTACTCGCTGCTGGCCTGTTGCATGTGCTGACCCATCATTATGTCATCTGGCACAATCATCACATCGAGCCGTACATACATATGTGTGTGTGTGCTTAAATTTGGGTGTGCGTGCATGTGTGTGTGTGTGTGCAAGCGTGCGTGTGTGTGATGCGCTTAGTAGTCATGCATATCAAGTTTAATCACGTCATATACATGAGTTATTTACATTTTCACTGCTTTTTGGAATTATATTTCAAAAGCCAAATTAGTGGTCTTTTGTGGCAATAGATTGAGCATTGTCTTACACTTCTAAGTACGACACAAAACTTGAAACTCCAACAAAATTGACAATATAATACAAATTGTAGCCAATCAGGCAAATTATCAG
Organism: Drosophila parthenogenetica; assembly: GCA_035047505.1. NCBI lineage: Eukaryota > Metazoa > Arthropoda > Insecta > Diptera > Drosophilidae > Drosophila > Drosophila parthenogenetica. The sequence continues at coordinate 2,233,004 of JAWNPM010000174.1, forward strand.
ATACACCGTAAACCAAACAGAAAATGGTTTCAAAAGTGCAAGCGATGCGATTACCCGATTTGAGTGTGAGCTCAGTAACAAATTTCTATTGGATTCATAAATAATTGAGTTGAAAACACATTTCTTATACAAACTACAAAAACAAAAGAAAGCTTCGGGCTAAAATTAATCCAAAAAAGTTGTTGATTAAGGATTTAATAATCAAATTTCGGAGATATACAAATCTGAACTTAAGTCAAATATTTTAGGTTTGTTTTTTAATGCATTTAATGAGTAAATATGCTTCAGACATTAATTTTTAAATTAAATGAATAATCATTTTAAAATTCTTCTTGTTTGAACTCATTCATATTTTTTCGTTTAGGATAAGTATTATTAGTAGAAAAGTATTATTAAAGTAATCTACCGAATTGTTGTTTTTATTTTAATTTAAATCTCCAACTAATTAATTGTTACAGGATATTTGTGCAGTGTATACACTCAGCTGGGCCGACACCATCAAGTTGTTAAACTTAAATCCAATTAAGGTGCAATTAGGCATCGAAACTTTACTCCAACTTTGCCAGCAGTTGCCTCGATAAGAGGATGATAATATTTATTTCAACTATTTCTATTTATATTTTTATTTTTATTGCCTTCTTCTATATCTAATTGCTTTTCCCATTGCGTGTGTAGAGTGCAGACAAACCTCAAGTAGAAAACATAGCAAGTGCTTGGTTCGGTTACTTGGCTCAATTAAAAATAATTTAGTAAGCTAGGAAGTTAGAAAGCAACATAAAAGCAGTGTAACAAAAATAAACTGAATGATGAAAAGAGATTCGTAGTTTATCCATCGAATCTTCACATGTCAATATGCGAATGGCCAGAAAAACAGAGTTTTCATTTAATATTTACCCATTTTTTTGTCTTTTTCGAATTTCACGCAGCTTTTCTGCCTTCTTTTTTGGCTGCGGTTTTATCCATTTTTATACCCGTTACTTGTGGAAATGGATGTATAGGCTTTTTATAAATTAGAGACGCAAATCTTACACGTTCGTATTTTTCATTTTTATTTTTTGACTGTTCTTAGCTTAATTTATAACTAAATCAATCAGTTAATAAACTATTTACATTCAGCGAACTGCTTTAAAGTAGCTACAAGAAGACAAGAATTATAGTTCGTGCCTAAAACTATGCAACATTTTTAGGCCCCGTACTCCTTAGAAAAGAGTTGAGGAGTCTATTAAGTTTGTCAGAAGCGAAATGTGCGTAACACGCAGAAGGAGGCGTGGCCGACCCCATAAAGTATATATATTCTTGATCAGCATCAACAGCCAAGACGATAGGGCAATGTCCGTCTGACCGTCTGCCTGTCTGTCTGTCCGTCCGTCCGTATGAACACCTGGATCTTTTAACCTAGAAAAGCTAGAGCCACCATATTTGGAATGAAAGTCCGTCTATATATCAGGCAGGTTAAGTTTTTTTCAAATTTTTGCCACGCCCTTACCGCCCACGCAAATTGTAAAAACTATTTTCATTACACTTCAACTTGTAAGCTATCGAAGCTATCGTGACCAAATTTGCACAGACGTACTGTGGTACGTAAGGTACCATTATAACTATCCTCACCTAGTTCGGTCCAGATCGCACAACTATAGCCTATAGCTCCCATTTACACATTATGTGTATAGAACCATTATAACTATTTCCACCAAGTTTGATCCGGATCGGGCTACTATAGCCTATACCTCCCATAGGACAAATCGGTCGAAAACGGGACATCTGTATGGAAAAATTCTCACTAGAAGGAGTACGGGGTCTTTTACAGTCGGCTCGCTCGACTGTAGCCTTTCTTACTTGTTTTAAATTATGCAAATCAGATGTTAGCTTAAGTAACAAGTACTAAACAGCCTAAGACAGTTAGAACTAGCCCAACTATTTTAATATTTAATTTTCAAACTATTTAACAGGTAAAACAGGTTTCAAATAGTAAACTTTGTTACTCAAAAATATGTTATTTAAAAACTGCTAAACTTCTATAAAATCCAATGAAATATTAGAACGCTTAACGGATATTTCATAGTCGAGTGTTGGTTTTAGGTATTTTTGCTGTTTTTTGTTGCTGCTGTTGCTGTTGGAAATGTTTTTTAGCAGCTTTGCTCTGCCATTTCTTTTAGGGCTTTTTAAATTTGTTATGTGTGTTGGTTTCTTTTTTTTTTTTTTTTTGTTTGGGGGGCAATTTTTCGCATTTATTGATTGGTTTTTTTCATGCACTGACTGGGTTTGGTCCGAGCATAGAGAGCGTTGCAGAGGCTCAGCAGGTTCTGCTTGGTGGAGAAAGAGAAAGAGGGTGAGAGTTAGGTGTTATGGAGCCTCTGGCTCAGGTCTGTGTTCTAGTTCTGGTTCTGGTTTTGGTTCTGGTTTTTGGTCCCATTGGCTGCCCTTGACTTTTGCCTGGCGCGTACTTTGCAAATACTTTTTGACAGCCTCGTCGCCAACAACTGCCACACTTTGTTTTTTGTTATTGCTGCGTTTGTTGTTGCTCCTTTTACCAAGTTGTTAGAGTTTGAAAATAGTTCTTGCACGTTTTGGCCGAGTGACTTCTCTTTGTGTGTGTTTGTCGACTCTGAAGCAATTTTTTGGGGCTTTGTTTCCGTTTTGTTGCCTGCCTTGAAAATGTTGCACTCCTCACTGTTGTTTTTGTTGTTTTATTGTTGTTGCTGCGGCTGTTTTCGCATAAGTTGTTGAGGGCGCGTTTGCTTTAAAAAAGTGGCCATTGTCTATTTTGGAAACTCTTGCAAAAGTCTAGCAGAAATTTTCGGTTGTTTATGTTTTCGCAGACAAGCCAAGCTAGGGCAAATGTTAGCCTACGGCTACAGTTTGTTGCAAAAGTATGTGCCTTGTCCAGACTTTCAAAAGCAATGCGAATGCAGTGAGCTATAAAAAGCATGCTACAAAACTTTCGCATTTGGTCTGAATAAAAACAAAAATCCCAACTTTACACTAGTAAAAAATGAAATGTTACCTGATGTATTAAAATTAACTTTATTTTACTAGCTTTTAAAAATAAATTATATATAATATTTATATAAAATATAATATCAAAAACTTTTCTATTACATATTTTATTTTTTTTTTATTTATACAATAAAAATTGAATATTTTAATACTTAAATAATAATAACAAAACAGAGCTATACATAAAGATTCACCAAATATGACTTTTAAATTTTCTAATTGACATTGAGAAGGAATTTTTACAAAGTAATTTAATTTATTCACTAAGTGTGTTACACATAATTTTGGCATAGACTGTTTTCTATCTTTTAGTTTGTTTTTGACGGTTTGATAGACATATGCTTGACTAGAGAAATGAATTTTATTCCAAAAGCGTATTACTTGAACTGCTGACACATGAACACATAAGCTGCAGATCCTTGCCCGGTGTGTGTGGATGTGTGTGTGTTTGTGTAGGTAGCATGTGAAATGTGTTTCTTTTTGAAAATATATGGGCTGTCCCCCTGTAGTTGTAGCCCAACACGAAGCTGCCTTTCAAATGTATTAAAAATTTAGTAAAACTAAAGAGCACAAAAAGTCTAAAACTTTACCCAATGTTGTTCAGGCGAAAATTACAACTCACGCACACATTCACATTCACTAGCATACTCATACAGACACGTGTGTTGCCTCAATTAATTTGCGCCTTGCTTTTACTACAATTTTTGTGTTCCTTTTTGCTCTTTTTGGTTTCTGTTTGCTTTGCTTATTATTATTTATTAGGTTTTTTCAGCTTTTCTTTTTTTCTCTTCTTTTTTTTTTTTTTTTTTTTTTGGTTGAACTAAGTAATTATTAAGCTAATTTCTGTGGCATTTAATTATGCATCTCTGCATGTTTGTGGCGTGTGTGCGATCCACGTGGCGTATGTGTAATAAGCAGAAAAGTATGCTATGCTTCTGTGACTTGAGCTGCCTCAGCTGCTATTTGGTAGATTGCGTATGCCAATAAATGAACGCAAAATCCGCAGTATGCTTTAACGAACAAATTAAATGTATGCATGAGAGATCTCCAAGTCCAAAAAGATGAGCTAGCATTGTTTTCACAATCCCCTGAGCATCGTTTTTATGCCATAATTAAGTATATGTTTGCATGAGCGTGACCTTCAGTGTAATTGTTCACAACTGGACGATGCATACTCTGCCGAAAGAACGGAGAGCGTGCACTACAAATTTTCGGAGAATTACCAATTGATTCATAGTAACAAAATCTTAGAATAAGTCAATGTAAATTTTAACAAAAACTTTTTTCATAAACTTTGTTCAATCTTAATCAATTTTTTATGGTTAAAATAATAATTTTATAAAATAATTAAATTAAAACTTTTTTTTTTTACTGTTTTTGAGGTTATTTCATTTTTCTTACAATTTTTTTATCATACACAATTCTAGCGCCCCAAACAAGGTATTTAAATTTCTTAACACATCCAAAAGTATGCTACACTTTTATTTGAAACTAAATGAGTCAAATAAGCCAGATAAATTTGATATTCTACCAACACCTAAAAGCATGCTTTACATTTTCTAACGACTTGTAAAACTAATTAGTATTTACAATTACAAAGTTAATCCTGAACTAATTGCCAGAATGTAGTTGAAATAAATACAAATTTCAATGTAACTTAATCCAGAGTACGACATAACTGTACGAGTACAGCATCACATGCTACATAGTTCGCATGAAGGTTGCTTTGAGAGTTTGTTGAATTCATGCGATATTTATATATATTTTTTTTTGTGAACTGCATGTCCTTGCTGTCGCTGTTGCTTTTGCTGCTGCTGCTGCTGCTGCTCCTTCATTTTCTCTGTAACCCCTGGCGACTCAGAGTAATGAATAAAAATGACCGCAACGCAACGTCCATTGCTTGTTTGCACTCTGTACCGCAGGGTGGCAACAACTTTTTGCATTTAGCCACATTATTTACTTTGTTGTTTGCTGTCGCTACTGAGGTTTTTGCGCTCTTGAGACCGTGTAAGGATGAGGGTCTTTGTCTAGGACACGCAAAGGCAATGGCAAAGGCAGCGCCAAAAGTTAATTGCTTAATAGTCGAGACATCGATAAATCAAAGAAATATGCGCGTAAGCATAAAGCAAAGCGGCGACAACAAAGCTCACAAAAGAATGCGAAAAGGAAATTGTGTAGATGGCATTTGAGGTGGTATTGAGTATGCCAGAACAGCAGCAGCAGCAGCAGCAGCAGCGGTAGCAGCTTGGAGGGCCACCCTTGGGGTGTGGCAAAGACTGTGCGTGCGTTTGTGTGCGTATTGTATGTATCTGGTGTGAGATTTTCTGTGGCTGTGCGCCAAATGCAAACAGACTGATTGATGGCGCCAAGTGATTTATTTATGTTAATGCGCGCAACAACAGCAATAATAACAACGACAAAAGCAGCAGTAGCAGCAGCAGCAGCAGCCACAACACCAACAACTCTGAGCGAAATCTAAGTAGCTACCTGAGACTTTCCATTTCCTACCTGGCATTTCTTACAGCCATTCGCGTCGACCTCTGTACTGTATTTCACCTGCGACATTTTGTTGCTGTACGTGATTTGAGGCATTTCTTGGTACACAAAGAAAAACTAATTGTACAACATATTTGGCTCAATATTCTTAGATTTAGAAACTTTTTTTGTGTAAAAAAATTGAACAAAATATGTGACAACATTTTTTAGGTTAAACCCGCATTGTTTATATAAACATTTTTAAAGCATTATCGTAAAATCCCAAAAAAAGGCAAAGTTTTAAATAATCGGCAGCTTTCTAAAATATTTATATTTTATGCTTTTGTTTCAAATTTAAATATAATTTAAAAAAAAATTTTTTTAACTGAAACATAAAATATTAAAACTTTCACTTTAATTTAAACCTAGAACAATTATATTTTAAGTTTTAATTTAAGTTTAATTAAAATAAAAAAAAAATCTTAATTTTTTTAAACTTTACGAAAAATCATTTATATTTTAAGCATTTATTTAAGATTTATTTCTAAGCAATTTGTTTTTTTTTTTTTTTTGTATTTATGTTTTTACTTTAAGCCGCAAATATTTATTTTTTTGTCTTTTGATTTTAATTTAAATTTTATTTATTTAAAATTTACGTTTGTTGAACACATTTGTATTCTAATTAAATATACTCATGCTCCGTAAAACAATATTTGAAATAATATTTAAATTTAATAAAATCGTTAACAATAAATTTTTCCCCAGGATCAAACATTTTTTGTTGTGTATTATTGTTGTGCTGACGCTGTGGCAGCAACAACTGCGACAACAACGACAACGATGGCGATTAATCAACTTGGTGCGTGCGTGGGAGGCGTATCAAGGTGGTCGATAACAACCAAAAGCGGAGTCAAAGCGCCGTGCGACAATCAGCAACAATCTTCCACTCCGCCCCCACAAATATACACCTAGTACTCGGTGCGAATTGATTTGGTTTATTTATTTATGTTGCAACTAACGAAAAACTTGTCTAAATACTTGAAATATTTCGTCTTTTGGCCATTTGATTCCCAAGCATTTTATCAACTGACTCACACTTACAACTCGACTTGACCAGCACAGTAGCAACAACAACAACAATAAATAAATTTATTTACGTACGTATATGTATGAGGCATGTAACAGAGCAAAGAAAATTTTGCCCAGGCGACAAGAAACGCATCGAATAAATTTTAATGCGTGCCTTGGGAATATTTAATAATTAATCAGACAAATGGACATTTCGTAGAATCAACTTCTGTTTCTTGTTTAATCTTCTTCGATATTCCCTAATCCTTCAGCATATTCAGCTTTTTGTTTTACCTGTTGTCTTATTATGTTCAGTGCATAATAAAACGTTTTATGAAATTTACTTTGGCTCAATAGGAGTTCTTGACTCGACAAAAGTTGTATAAAAAACTTAAGCTAATTGACAAAAAACACTCACTTCAGACAGGAATTTGTCAGAGCTTATAGCTCTTAGCATACTATAATACCCTTGTTTAATTGTAGTTCTTGATTAATTGAGTATGATAGGCACTTAATTTAAATGCAATCTCTTTGACTTGCACAATACTTCAACGTAAATGTTTTACAAGTTTTTATCAAAAAGCTCACAATCTAAAATATTTAAAATTAATATTAATAAATTTTGTTTAATTTTTTTGGAATTAAAAGAAATTAGATTATGATTTAGAATTTGAGTAAACTTTCAACAATAAACAATACTCAGTCTTCTAGGTTTTTTTTTAAGTTTTAGTAAAGGAATAATCAAATTCTTAGTTAACTGAGAGTTTTTCATTGAATTTGATTCAAAATGCACAAAAGGGTTAAAGAATTAAATATAAAACAATAGTTTAAATAAGAAAAATTGTTTTATTCTTTTGCATAGCATTGGGTTTATTTTTATTTGTAAGCTAACTTTAAATTCAAGGAAAACTTCAAAACCCATTGAAATTTATGCTCCAAACTCTTTTTTTTATTTTTAAAAAAACTTCAAGACTACATATACATAAGACAAACGAAAAACTGTTAAACCCATATATCTATATGTTATTGCAAATATATTAAAAAATTTTAAATAAAATTTGAATATCCCACATAAAAAAATATTACTCCACCAATTAATTTTATGCGCATTACTTTTAATTTATTTATTTTTTTTTTTTTTTTTTTTTTTTTTTTTAGTATATTTAGTTAACGCTTGCAACGCATTTGTCGCCTGTTCATTCTTTCTTTCAGTTTGCCTTTTCCTTGTGCGTAACGTTGACGCCGCTTTGGCTGCGCAGCAAATTTGTGGCAGCCCCAACAGCAGCAGAAACAGCACCAATTGAAGCAACAACAAAAACGAAAACCAACTTTAGAAAAGAGTTTTGCTCATACTTGTATTGCGAAACTACTTTGCTCATCGCATAGATAAGTATAGAGCAGAACTTAAATTAGAGTGACCAGACAAACATTTATGGCATCACATTCATAACTATTAATGCAATTAGGCAGTGGAGACGAGCAAAGTGCTTAACTTTTATTAGAGTGACCATATGTGCATGTGGGTAATAACTTTTTTGTTTTCCCCATGAAAACTTTGGAGTTTTAGTTTGAGAACTTGTTTTAAAGTGCAGTTGTCATAACGTAGTCTTTGTTTTAACTTATTTAGGTATTTGGAGTATTTTATAAAATAACTTACAATAAATAAAAAATATTTTAATTTTACCCATTTTTTTCATTTACTGAGCAACTATCCATATGTTTTCAGGCAGGTTTAATTTAATATGCGAAAAATATTATAAATTATTAAGAAAACAATTTTTGTTTTCCTTTAAAGTAATCTTAAATGTGTGGGTATAAAAGAAAGACTTAATTAAGGTGAATTTTTTAAAACTTTAACAAAATCTTAGCATTATACAGTACATATTAGACAACTACTGTAATTTTAGGATGAATATTTAGTTATACGTAAAAAATGAAAGAAAATAATATGCATTAGGGTGACCAATATACACTGGGTAAAAGAACTGTGTTCTTTGTTATGTTATGTTATGTTTTACATGTTAGTATTTATGTTAAATACACACGTCAAATGCTCTATAGATATAAATATTTATGCATGAAATCTAACTTTAGAGTGACCGTATATGAAAAAATTTAGTTAATTGAATTATATCAAATATTTATTATGCTCTTTATAATTACTTTAATTCTATATATTATATAACTAATGTATCTTTCCAAATATTTGAAAAGTTGTTGCTAAAAAATGTCTTTTGAAAACACACACATACATATAATCTTATAAAAAACGTATCAAGTGTGCATACTCACATGTTTGAACACTTTTGCGGGCATGGAAATATATCTTGTTTGGTGTATAACAAGATTTAAGTTTATAAATAATATCCACTCTAAGGATCTGTTGAAACCATAAATCGAATAACTTAAAGCAATCATGTGCATGTTTGGAAGGGATCAAAAAGTTTAAGCAATTTTGCGTTCAGCTCTAAACGAAAACTACAAACTGCATACACTGCTCGCTGTCCAATTAGAAACAACGTTTTTAATGCTTTCATTTCCATTTGGTTTATGTTGGATTTATATAGCAATCATTAATTTTCATTTTCCACTAGCGGAATGCGGAATATTCGGATAATTTGAATTAATACAGGAACCATGCTCTACATGATTTATGATTTGATAATGCAAATTTTCAACGCCGTCTCTATTCAAATGAAGAGGAGTGTGGCTGCTGCCGCTGCCGCTGTCGCTGCTTTGGCTGCTGCTGGGAAAGCTCTTCTGGCATTGTTTTAGTTTTTGCCCCGCAGCTTATGCTACAATACTTTACTGTCTGTCTGCCGATGCCGATGTCGCCGTCGCCGTCGCAGTCGCCGCCTCAGTCGCCTGCGCCTTATTCTGCCATTGACTTTGCCGTTAGTTTTGGTTTTGTCTTTTGGCTTTGCCTTTAGCGTGACCTTTTGAGTCGCGACGCGCGAACGATGACGTCGCCGTGGCCGTATATTTTTTTAGTATTATTATTATATATATACATACATACATATATTTTTTGTTGTCCTCTACCATTGCCGCACTGTCTTAGCTTGTGGCTGACGTCCCGCAGCAATAAAATTGATGTCACGTTTTTATGACGCCGTTGATGAGTCGTTATCTTTGATTTCGGCACGCAGACAGTACGGTACGGACCAGTGCCAAGACTGACATCCCGACGTCAGGCCGTCAACTTGTTTGTGCCTCCTTCTGGTCAAGTTTGTGCAACGTCTGTGCGCTGTCCATAACCGTGTGTCAGGTGATGCCACGTCTGCGGTCGTTACTCGCTTTATATCTGATTTGCCTCTTTTCTTTTTTGCGTTGTTGTTGCTTTTTTTTTTTAATTTACGCCCAGTTCAATTTGCGCTTTTTGTTTTATCTCAAGCTCATAATTTATTGTTTTTCCCCCACTCTCTCTTTGTCCTTTTCTCTCACTGTATCTCTCGCACTACTCGATTATTTTTTGCTGCCATTGGTGAAGCAGTGCTGCCAAGTGCTCACCACAAAAAGCGAAAGAAGCCAACAAAAAAAGATGCAGCAAAAAGCATAAAATTAATAGCAAAAATTTTAACAAATAGCTTTTCATGCACAGTAAGAAAATTCAAATCAAATGTAAGCCACTTGATTAAGCTTGGATTTTTATCATTTTCGATTTCTTTTTTTATGAATTAGAATTTTGACAGCATATCTTTTACCAAAAATGTAAAAGATTCTCTTAAGATTTGTTTAAAATTGTCTTGCTGCTGACATCGTTTAGGATTAATTTTATATCATATTTATTTCAAATTTTTTTGTTAAGTTTTTTTTTTTTTTTTTTTTTTTTGGGTTTTGTGGGCCATTGCTGCATTTTTATTATTGATAATCAAGTCTGCGAAAAAAGGCTAAACAGCCAGCACTGCTGTAAATTGAAATGACTGCAGAGGGAGAGCCCAAAGGAGGAGCACACGACACGCAGCATTGCCGTTATTGTTGCTTCTGTAAGGTGCACAGCACGCGAGCAGAACGCCCCACGCCCACTCATCACACCCCCCCACCGTCGGAATACCGCCACCTTGTTTCGGATTAGCTTTTGTTTTTATCGAAGCTTAAGCATTTTTGTTTGCTCCTGTTTTTTTGTTTAGCTTTTTTTGCAGTTGCTTTGTTTACGAGCACTGCAGACAACTATAAAACACAGCTGTGTCGGCCACAAAATACAACAAGAGCCAACAGAAATTCATGTTTTCGCGGAACGCAAAATCTGCTCACTTTTCCAAGTACTTACACTCATATATTAAATGGAATTTATGGTCATTTTTCAATTATTCATTTCAATTCAATTTCGATTCCTAGTTATTAATTGCTTCTGATGATTTAAGTTTCTTAGAAAAAAAAAATATACATGAAATCGATAAAATAAAAAATATAAAATTAGCCATATATGTATGTACCCAATGTATAAAGTAATTATCAACTAAATTGTTTATTTGCTGCAAAATGTTATGGTTACAAATGCTGCCAAAACTAAAAGAAACTTTCCAAAAATTCAACTCAATTCAATTAAATAGATGGTGATTATAGTAATTGCAATTAATTTATTTAGTTTTTATCAATGCACAACTATTTAAATGCAATATACGATATAATAACTCATAAGCGCGAAAAAATCTTCAATGCAACCATGCATGCACATCGATAACATCAATTATATCGATATTTGTTACGCATTACAGAGTATGTAAAGATTAACACTGCCATTTGAGCATAACGGCGGATGTGTTAGATAACAGTGGTCATATGCAGGTTGTTAAATGACTAAATGTCAACACTTGTGTACATTACATTTATACAAGAAAAACCTTTGAAAATATAATTTAATTATAAAGTTCATTTCGCTCCACGATTAATCCAAATATAGTCTAACAGAAGGCTTACAAATATATCGATAAGTCTGTAAAGCAATCGATGTTAAATAACGAAAGCGCATCCTCTTCAGCTGTGTGCGATTGACTGTGTGGGTGTGTGCGTGCGAGGTAGCGTGTGTGTGTGCGTGCGTGTGTTTGTAAGCGCCTCCGTGCAATCTATTAAGTGTTGAATATCAAATATCAATTGAATATAGAGAAAGAAATCGAAACAAGCGTCCGACCGTTCTCGCTTCGTAATCCCCCCAAACACATAGCTATTGTTGTTGTTATATATATACATACATATGTATCGCGAGTGCCCGTTGTGCTGTCAGTGCCGTTGCTATTGCTATTTATTGTTGTTGTTGCTGGTGTAGTTGTTCTTGTTATTTCTGTGTATCTGTTGACGGCAACGCGCAACGGCCAACTGATGAATTTCAATTGTTTTCATTAAACGCAACAAACAACAACAACAAAAGTAATATAAAAATAAAAGCAAGAAATTTATGCGCGCGCCGCACGCCCCTAAACGACGCTCCGTCACAACGCAAACAAGAGCAGCAGCAGCAGAGCCACCAGCAGCAGTCTCAGCAGAGGCAGCAGCAGCAGCTGCCCGGACGCGCACACACGCCCAAGTTCCAGCCTGACAGGAAGAAGAACACAAAGCAAACGTAACAAAAATGGCCTCCAATAGTTTTGGCAATGGTGCTGCTGCAGCAGCAGTAGCGATGACCTCGTCCTCTGTCTCAGTCGCCGCCGCTGCGACTGCTGCGTCGGCAGCAGTAAATGGAGATTTGTGGCGCGAATGCGTTTCATGGCTTGTCCGTTGCAAGGTTATACCCCCCGACCACAAGGCCGCCCTACCCGACGCCGAAATCCGCATTCTGGCCATGACACTGCGGGACGGCGTGCTGCTCTGCAATCTGGTCATACATCTAGATCCAAGCAGCATGGACGCAAGAGAGTTCAATCGCAAGCCCCAAATGGCCCAGGTAAATAATTTATTTGTTTATTTATTTATTATAAATTTATTTATGTTTCCCTCTTTGCAGTTTCTGTGCTGCAAGAATATTAAACTGTTTTTGGACGTCTGTCACAATCATTTCAATATACGCGATGCGGATTTGTTTGAGCCAACGATGCTCTACGATTTGGCCAACTTTCATCGCGTGCTCATCACACTGTCCAAGCTGTCGCAGTGCCGCAAAGTGCAGCAAATGCATCCGGAATTGCTGTAAGTTAACAGGAAACGTACTGATCTGCGTGCAGCACAAAGGGCAACAGCTATTAAATAGTTTCTTAGATAAAATCAGCGTCAAAAATTTCAGTTTTAAATAACTGATCTTCGCACAGCCGATCATTTCACACCTACACTGATCCTCGTGCAGTCCAAACTGCTTCGAGATTAGAAAACCAAATTTGTTGCCGTGAAAAAACAAAAATAAGGTCAAAGAATTTATTTATCATATATTTTGGTGCATAGTTAACTAACTGACTTATTGCGAAGACCAAGCCGATGAGTTATATACATATGTCATAGACTCATTGTGCTCATTGACTGATCATCGCGCAGTTCATATAAGAGTATGATTGGCAGCTACAAAATGATTTCATTTTCTAAGCTACCGACCTGTCACAAATAGAACTAAATATTCTATGTCAAGTTCGAACCTGGATGTGGACCCTTTACCCCATTATCTCTTGTATCACTTATAACTTATAGTTATAACTCTAATTGTAAATATTATAAACAGTTTAATTCAAGTTGTGAAGATACTGAAAACACAATTGATGAGATTTACTCTAGTGTATTTTGGAACACTAAATTAAATTTTCTTTAAACTTGCTCTACGCTCAGTCCAAACTCTCTGAAGCGAAAAGTTATGTCTAAGAACTTCAAAAACTTTTAGGACACCAATTACTTTTTAACTGACTGATCTTCGCACAGTTCAAGCAAAAAGCTTTTGTAATAATTAAACAACTTTTTTAACCTAAAACGCTAACTGATCACGACACAAACACAACTACAAATTGTTTGTTCTCAAAATTTTCGCACATATTATATATTAAATTTGCATAGCAAAGTCGAGTCGACTCTACAACTTCGCGTACTCATTCTACATTTATTCTAGATTTTTGATTTTTTGTATGGAAACTTGATGAGGATAATTATTATTGTACCAAACAAATGTGTCACTATAACTCTAGAAATTTCCAATTTATGGCTTGTGAAAATGTTTTTTTTTACCATTTGCGGAGGTGGTAGGGGGATTAACATGATCTGTGTACAGCATGGACGGACTTTTATTCCAAATTTGTTGAGTTTAGCTCTTATAGTCTCTGAGATCTAGGTGTTCATACAGATGACATTGCTATATCGATGGAGCTGTTTATGCTGATCAAGCATATATATACTTATGAAGTCAAAAAAGCTTACTTCTACCTGTTACGCACCTTTCTGCCCTGACAAACCTAATATACCCCATGTACTATTTTGTGTACGGAGTCATAAAAAAGTTAGAAATCATAAGAACTTACTGCAAATTTTGTAACTCTGGTTATGATTTGATATGTCTTAGAAATATTTGGTAAAAATTCTACATTTTGTATACAATTGAATCCTAAACTATTTGTACATGTTATGGATTTATAAATATTGATTTTTTAAAGGTTTAGAAACAACTAAAGGGCTTCATTTTTCATTCCAGTTAATGCTAGTTAGCTGTACTGAACTTGGTTAGTAATAGTTATGAATTTAGCTACATTTGTGCCCCTTAACACGTTGTCAAAGACTTGCTAAACATTTTGTTATTTCTCACACTTAAACTTTGTTTTTTCTGCCATTTTTTCCAGGGGATTCAATCTGCAGCTGTCGCCAAGCGAACGTTCCCACTCGGATGAGGCCATTTACAAGGATTTGCATTCCACGTAAGTTTCAAGTAACTTTTTTTTTTTTTATTTATTTTTCTACTACCGGTTGTCATTATCAAATCGAGCAATGAACGGCATATGTTATCTTTAGTGTGTGCTCAACAAAAAACCCTCAAACACACAGATACATACACACACCCAACTGTGTACCTTCCTCAATGCTGTACTGCTTCCTGGTCCCGCACACACTCCACCCCACCGCTTCCAGTTCACTCCACACCACGCCCCCTTCTCCCCCGCTGCCTTGCAACTGCACTGCAGTTGAAATGTTTCGCTTTTTGCATTTCCTGTCGAAGAGAAAGAAATTCTCATTATGCGTTCACGTATGTTTGTTTGTCCCGATGCCAAGACCCCGAGATTTGAGACCCCGAGACCCGCTTAAGCCCTTGTGTGACTGCTTATCAACAAACAACAACAGCAACAACTACTACTACAACAACAGCAACTACAACAAGCATAACAACAAACAAAACAACAACAATCTACAAATATCCAAGCCCAAGCTTTATCTAACGCTCTCTTTCTCTCTCTCTCTCTCTCTCTTTCTTTCTTTCTACCCTGCTGTCTATCTCTCATCCCCTTTCTCCTTCTCCTACTCTTTTACACTCTTCGTTTCATACACTGCCTATTGCTGCCCCCCCAATTCTCACTTTATTGTCGTATAACTTCGGATTCGCTCACTGTGTTCTCTCCCTATCTGTGTGTGTGTGTGTGTGTGTGCATCTCTCTGTACGTGTGTGTGTGTGTGTGTGTGCTCGCACCCCACTGCACGCCTACAAACCCCACCCCGCAACCCACCCCGCCAACAACACCACCACCAACGGCACCACCAGCAATGAGATGAAGAAAACTGGCAGCATCGATGCTCCCGGATCATCTTCATCGGAATATTACGAGCGCACCTCGCACAGTGGTTCACTATCGGTGGAGGATGAGAACAGCGATATAACCATTGAGAATGGCACCGAGGATATCGATGATTATATCGAGGACTCACTGTCCAATATGTGTGATACAGCGATCGACAACGATGCCGTCAGCGTTGACCTCAATACATCCGTCCATGGTGAATTGCGTGCGCTCTCCTTTGACCTCAGTCTCGATGTGGCCAACAGTTTGAGTTTGGACTGTGTTACGCCCACACCCACGCCCACCCAAGATGCCCAACTGGAGACGCCCAGGGCGAGCACATCGGCAGCCGCTGCTGCTGCTGCTGCTGAGGCAAAGTCAGCGCTCTCCGGTAGTGAGAGACGACAACTTCATGCATCCACCAGCTCGGCATCCTCGCTGCAGTTCGTCAGTGAGAGCCAGAAATTGCAGCGGGCAGCTGCTGCCGTCTATAACTATCGATCGTCGATACAGATGTCCACGGAGCACGAGTACGCGTACATCAATGACATCTACAGCGAGGATGATGAAAAGGTCTACGAGGACCTGTGCTATGTAACGTTCCAGTCGAAAGTCAAACCAGAGGTGTGCTCTCTTCATACTCTCCACAAATACAAAAAAAAAAAAAAAAAACAATAATCGTTCTAAATAGTCGTACTCGTATAACCATCCATGTGTGTAACACCACCACCCAAACACACCACAACCAGCCCAATAACCAAAGATAAAACAGACACACACATTTGCTTAATGCCATGTATGTATGTAGCCAATGTATGTTAACTGGGCTAACTGCATCCCAAAACCATCACTAATCCACACACTACACTTGTACTTCATTTATTTCATGCTTCACACTAACAATATACGCTTTTCTAATACCCTACACTTGGGTTACTTTACAGTCAACTCATCTACACGCTAGCAATACCCTAACTACCCTACACATAAGGCATCTACATTAGATAGCTACACATCATTCTTCATTTTATTCTTAGTCACACTACTATATACCCTACAACTTCAATTCATCCTATAATAGAGCTGCAAAACAATCGATTAGTAGATCGATAGTACCGATGGTTATCAACTATGCCGTTAAACCGTTGTTTTTTCTCGATATTTTCGATAAAATAAAAGCTTAATACTTTAGAGCTATTTAAGCAAATGTCTAAGTTCTAAGATAAACGAAAGAAAACGTTTAAGCAAAAAATAGATACCAAACATAAAAATCATTATGGTCAAAATACCACTGCCAGAAAATTTCAAGTAAACACAATGTATTTTAGGAAAATTATTTCTTTAAAGTTAATACATTTTTCTTAACGAAATAGTATTAAATTTGTCATTCAATGGAATCGATTTATCGCTTTTAAAGTCAGCTAAGCCAACGATCTATATTCCTGCCATTATATCTTATTCTAACTAGATCACCAACGATATTATTTTTTCACTGTCGATAGTATACAAAAAAATATTTCTTACTATGAAAATTGCATAAAGCTATTTTAAATGGATTAAGTCGATAGTTTTAAAAACTATCGAATGAGTTTACTATCGATGGCTTGTTAGGTCTATTAAGAATTACTTAAACCTCT
This sequence comes from Drosophila parthenogenetica, assembly GCA_035047505.1. NCBI lineage: Eukaryota > Metazoa > Arthropoda > Insecta > Diptera > Drosophilidae > Drosophila > Drosophila parthenogenetica. Next base: position 2,249,850 of record JAWNPM010000174.1, read on the forward strand.
TAAAAAAATACATTTTGCTAAGCAAAATACATAAAAATAATTTAACAATGATAAAAAGCTGTAGAATTTTAGTTTCAATTAACAATTCTGTCGATAGTATTAAATACTATCGTTGGTTTACCAGCTCTATTTGAAAAAACTTAAGCTTCTTGAACTCTACTCACAGTCCAACACTTAATTTTCTTACATTTAAATCGTCTACACACACACACACCTAGAGATCAATTGTTTAATGCAAAATCTTAGTTAATACACCACATAAGTCTACACTACACTAGCGTACAAATGCTCACTATCTTTCTATATCCACCTGTGCACTATATAGAATTGCTTGCTTCTTGTCGGAATTTTGCCTGCATTCTTTTTAATTTGCTTTTCCTTACTGTTTCGTTATCATATATTCTTTCACTATCCCCGTTATAAGACCTCCATATTGTGAACAGACCTCAGATCTATATGGCTTTAACCCAATACCAAAATGGCAAACGGAACAAACGGAAATGGCAACAATTATTTCAGTTTTTTATTCTTTTTATAATCAATTCTATATAGTTTTTATAGTATTATGCCATATACGAAAAGCTGAGTCATGGCAAACGATGAAAGCAGATAGGAAGCACTCACACAATATTGATATCGATCCAAAATTTTTTGGGGAATTTTCAGACGGCCCTTGAGATAAGAACACTCGACAAATGGGTATCTCTAATCCGACTATTTGCTTTGTATATAGCGCACACAAATTTTTGCATACCTGGGAGTTCATATAGTCCCATCTTCTATCTTAATGATCTTTAGCTTTTATTTGGTACACCTCCAAGGGCATTGATTCGTTTACTTTGGCCAAAGGGGAAGATTTGCTCTTTATCACTTTTTCTAAGAATTTCGTTGACCTTTCGTAACACCGTGCTAAAACCGGATCTTCAAATTATTTCACAAAAATTTGTATAATCTAGATGTTATCATCAAACACCTTATGAGTCATTATCAAAATCAAACTCCAACTCCATTAAAATATTATTTCATGATCTATTTAAAGTTAAACTGGACATCAATTGCAATGTTTTACAGATTTTTGAACCTATTGGCATTTTCATTTGATTGCAGTTTTTCAGACAAAGGGTTAAGAGCCACATACCAATTTGCTTCAATTTTTGGTCTATTATCGATTTGAAATTTGTTAAAAAATCGATTATTCCGCATAACGAAATCGAAGTTTAGTTTTTACAGCCATACCATTCCAAAAGTCTTAAACAATTCACAGATTTATGTTATAATATATATAGTAACAGTCCTTTATTTGCCGATATATCTTTAGTATCCAATCTACAGTAATCATATGGATTATGATCATAAAATCTCAGCTCGTTTCTATGCAGCTTTATTGCTCTTTAACAATCTGTTGGCCATATAATGATAGTGTTTATGTCCGCGCATTCTATTAACAATAAGCGAGTTTATATATTTGTATATATATATATATATCCACAATTATTCTGAACGATTGTGGTTAATGAAGAAACTTTGAACTATTTAGAGCTTAGCGCTTCGTGCTTTTTAGTCTTTTTTTTTTGTTTTTCTTTAAATACAGTACAAGTTTTCTCAACGCGAACGTGACCTTAGGAAAATAACAGCCAGGGAAAAGATCCAAGTATCAAGTTTGTGTGTATATATATAGATAATATATATGTATATGTGTGTCTGTCTGTGTCTGTGTTTTGTGTAAATAGAGTAATTTGAATTTGTTGTAACAGGAACATGATGTGATTACTTCATTAATTACTGTCCGTCATTAATATTATCAGCGTCTTCTGCTTCTTCTTCTTCTACTACCTCCTCCTGATCTTCGCTATCGTCGTTATCATCGCAGCTGCTGTTGCAATTAAAGTCCACGTTGTTGTAGATATTCATGAGCAAGGATGAAACATTCAAATCCGGCACCAAATGCTCCAAAAGTTGTCCAGCTACAATGCATAGTCCCCCGAGACGCACCTCCATGCGGTGATCGTAGCGACGTCGATGTCTATAATACTTCTCTCTTTCGCTCAGCGCCGCCTTTCGTTTGCGTGCCTTGCGAGGCCTTGCTGTACCAGCAGACGTAGCCTCCTCTACCTCCTCCTCCTCGGGGCGGGCAGGTAACTGAACGTTTGTCATCTCCACAGTGTTACATTTCTCTGGAATTGAGTCTGTGGACAAATCCGATATCTCGACAGCCACTGGATCCGAGGGCTGTGAACTTTCACGCGAATCCGAATCGGTGAATGTGTCATTATAGTCCATTTCCGATAATGTCTCTTGTTTGACAATTATGATGTGTTCGTTTTTGGAATTAGAGGGTGAGGGCGAAGGAATGGACGAGGAGTTCTCCTCCAGTTTGTATTGCAGCTTGTCCAGCTGAGCCAAGGAGTCAACCAGCTTGTCGCTAAAGGAATCTCTATCCCCCTGCTGATGCTGCTGCTGACGCCTTCGGATAATGGCTCGGATTTGTGGTGTTTTGATAGCCGACTTAATGCCAGTGGAACGGTCACAAAAGTTATGATCATTGACCACACCACGCATGGCCAAATTGTTGTTGGCATTGGTATTATTATTGTTATTGGACTGATCTATGTTGGGCTCCTTGAGGGCATAGGAATGCAGATCGTTGGTTCTCTGTGTCATATAGGCGTGTATCTCACCAAAGTACTCCCATTCCTCGTTCAGCCCATCGATGCATTGCTGATTCAGCAGAGTCACCTGCAGTGTTGACTTTTGCACGCGATAACGTTGCACCATATTCAGCCACTGTTTGCGCAGCGCGCGTTCACTGTAGTCACCTATTTTGGCCATGTCCTTGAATTTTCTGTAATCAAAACAAACACGTAGAGTATTTGATGCTTTATTTTTATGCTGATAATTGCTCACTTCCATGGCTCGGCCTGCTTGGACGAGTATTTGGAGAACAAATCTTCGGCTTCAATGCGTTTGGTGACCAACAGACGCTTCTCTTCCGCTGACCCTAAAGTTTTCAAATAGCCATCAGGTAATCAAACATGCTCTATGTTATTTGACCAATATTTATACATACACTTCTTGGAGCCACTTTTCGCATAGGTGTGATGATCCATTGTGCTATTTGCTGTTGAAAAACGTTTTCAACGCACGTGCACAGTAAAAATTAACGAACACAAAAAAAAATGTGGAAATTGGATGCTTGGCTGCTGCAGCAGTTTGTGGCTGCCCTGGTTCTGTAAGCACTCTGTTATGACAACATTTTGATGTTATCAGCAATGTTAAGCTGCTGTTAAAACGTTTTAATGCAACGCAATTACTTGCAATCGATATATTAGCGATAGTTTGTAAAAAGTTATTGCCATCGTTTATCGGAAATATTTGCGCGCTTTTTAAATACCATTTAAAATTTTGTTTTTCATATATTTTAATTGCAAATTTTACGTTGACTTTGATTTATTTTTATTTCTTTTGTATGTTTTTTATTGTATTTTCATTTAAGTACCTCCGACAATATTGCATGCAATGGAACCGTTTATGATCACACCAACACTAAAGAAGAGGAGGTCTATCAAGATTTGTGCGCCCTGCACAGAACGAGTAGAGGCCAGGTAGTAAATTTGGTTCAAGCCTGTCACCAAAAGAAAAAATATCTATACAATTGTTTAGCTATGCTTAGTTGCATGATTCTGTAACGAGGCTGCTCTGTCCATGCTCAGCTCAGTTCGAAACTAACTGCTGCAAATTTCTTCCCGTTCCTGTAGACAACATCAGCGACCAGCTTTGAACAGCGAGACTATGTTATACGCGAACTCATCGACACCGAATCCAACTATCTGGATGTACTCAATGCGCTCAAGGCAAAGTTTATGCTGCCGCTGGAAAGGCACCTGAATCAGGACGAGCTGCGTCTCATTTTTCCCCGAATACGGGTAAGTTGCACCCAATCATTATACACTACCTTAATCGAACTAATAAGTATTTTTTTTGAATAGGAACTGGCTGATATACATACCAAATTTCTAGAGAAACTGCGTGAATCGTTGCCACCAATGTCTAAGCAAAAAATGGGACAAGTATTTCTGGAGTTTCGTGAACCGTTTCTAATCTATGGAGAGTACTGCTCCTGTCTACTAAATGCCATTGATTACCTAGCCGATGTGTGCAAAAAGAATCAAATTATTGATCAACTGGTGCAGAAATGTGAGCGTGAATACAATGTGGGTAAACTACAGTTGAGGGACATTCTCTCGGTGCCAATGCAGCGCATCCTCAAGTATCATCTGCTGCTGGATAAGCTAGTGAAGGAGACTTCACCGCTACACGAGGATTATCGCTCACTTGAGCGTGCCAAAGATGCAATGATCGATGTCTCACAATATATTAACGAAGTTAAACGCGATTCCGATCACTTGGTCATCATACAGAAGGTTAAAGATAGTATATTCGATTTGAATTTACCGCAAAATGGCAATGATCTGCTACAATATGGACGACTATTGCTCGATGGTGATCTGCATATCAAGGCCCATGAGGATCAAAAGACTAAAATGCGCTATGCGTTTGTCTTTGATAAAATTCTAATTTTAGTGAAATCGTTGCACATCAAAACTGGCGACATGCAGTACACATATCGGGATTCGCACAATCTTGCCGATTATCGTGTCGAACAGAGTCATTCCAGGCGCACACTTGGTCGAGATACACGTTTCAAATACCAATTATTGTTGGCTCGCAAATCAGCTAAAACTGCTTTCACTCTCTATCTGAAGTCGGAACCAGAGCGGGATAAATGGCGCAAAGCGCTAACGGAGGCCATGTGAGTGCACTTAAATCCAAGTCGAAATTTATACTAAAATTTGATTGTTTTTTTAGGGAAAACTTGGATCCACCGGGTTGTCGAAATACGGATCATAAAATGGAGATTTATACCTTTGATGCGCCCACCACATGTCGTCATTGTTCCAAGTTCCTTAAGGGACGCATACATCAGGGCTATCGCTGCAAGGTGTGCCAAATTAGCGTCCACAGAGGATGCATTTCATCCACGGGACGCTGCAAACAGAACCCGGTTAGCATACCACCGCCAGTTTGCGATCGCCAATTATCCGAATTCAATTGGTTTGTGGGCAACATGGACAGGGAAACGGCGGCCAATCGCTTGGAGAATCGTCGCATTGGCACTTACCTACTGCGTGTGCGTCCACAAGGTGCCTCCTCACCACACGAGACCATGTATGCGCTCAGCTTAAAGTGAGTGCAACAGACGGTGGCTTAAAAACCCAATTTAAATAATAATTTATTACTCTTTTACTATGCAGAACCGATGATCATGTCATTAAGCATATGAAAATCAATCAGGAAAACGATGGTGAATCCATGCTCTATTGTTTATCCTCGCGGCGACATTTTAAGACCATTGTAGAGCTGGTTTCGTACTACGAGCGGAATGATTTGGGTGAAAATTTTGCTGGGTAAATAAAAAGATGAAGAACTGATCCTATTAGTTACATGCCAAGATTTCTTTTGATCTTTTTTCACCCATTTATTTACTGCTTATAGGCTAAATCAATCGCTGCAGTGGCCGTATCGTGAAGTAATCGCCACAGCGCTTTATGATTACGATCCAAAGGCCGGAAGTAATCAACTCCAGCTGCGCACTGATTGCCAGGTTCTAGTGATTGGCAAAGATGGGGACAGTAAAGGTTGGTGGCGAGGAAAAATTGGTGATACGGTGAGTGTGATTAATTGTTCTATATAAAACTAGATTTATTAATCAATAAATGATATCTTACATGCGGTAGGTTGGCTATTTTCCCAAGGAATACGTGCAGGAGCATCCGGTGACCAGCGATGAGCTTTGATATTACAACTATGAGGTTTACTTTGCACCGAAGGCGACCACGCCTACTGCGGCCATTTCTGAATTACCTGTAGCTGTACAAGCAACAAAGGTGGAGTCAATCCACAACTACAACCACCACAACTACAACAATAACAACAACAACATCAATAACAACAACGTCAGTTAGAATAACAAATCCAAAAAAAAAAAAATCAAAAAGAATTGGGAAAACAACAGCAACATGCGATGCTGCTGTTGATAATGAGAATGTTGCTGATGCGATATTTGTTGCACTTAGCTAAAATCTACAAAACAAATCAATTATTTTTTATTAAACATATTTTTTTTGCGTTGCTCGAAACGTTTGTGCCAAGAAAAAAGAAAAAACACACAAAAAGAACAATTCTGAATGCACTAATTACAAAATGTTCTATATATATTTTTTTTTTAATTTTTTTAACTAATTATATACTGCAATATATATAAATCTAAAATCTTAAACTATATATGTAGCTTGTAAGTACGTATATGTGAATTTAATTTATTTAATTTTACGTGTATTTTGCTGCTATAAAAATCTTTACCAATTTGCCCCACAACATATTTTTCCCTGTTGTAAATTGCGCTGCGTATTGTTTAAGTAAACAAAAGAAAAGAAAAAAGGTATAAAATTGAGATAAACATTATTAGAATGCGCTGTGCGGCATTTCACACAAGAAGCTTTAAACTTTATATATCTGTACTCTAACTTACAAATATAATAAACGTGTTATTATGTATTACTTTTAATGTAATAGAATTTCCAAAAGAAAAAAATGTTAACAGAACAAAAGCAACGTAGCAACAAAAACCACAACAACACAAAGAAAAGCTTTAGAAATTTAACAAAACAAAATAATAAACATACATATACTTACTTATACTACTGATATATACAAATATATATATATATATACATATATAGTACATATACTAACTTAAATGTACCTAGAGCCAACGAATGCAGCTGACCGCAAGCGAGTCTGTTTTGCAAATTAGTTAGTCGACTTTACAAAGATTTAATGTTGAGCATACATACATCCATTAATCATTAATTTTTTAAAAATTTCTATTTATTTCTCACCACAATTTCGTGCACAATAGCAAACAAATGAACAAAATAAAAAAAATAATTAAATAATTGTTTGCATTCCGTTCTCTTGCACTACTAGCAATAATAATTAACAACGAATAATAAAGCAATTAAGAATGTTGGTTTCAATCACAATAAGATATATACATATATATCTATATTTATAGATATATTTGTGTATGGTTTCATATATATAACTATATATATGGTGAACAATTTGCTTCACTTTTTTTACTCAAGCAATTCCGCAATTTGCATTTAAATTTTAACACGCAAACAACACACATGCACTCCACTGTACTCTCCCACCATCTCTCTCTTAACCGCTCTCTATCACTATCTCACTCTAATCGATATTTATGTATGTGTACTGCAAACATTGTTCGGCAGCTGAATAAATTAAAATAACATTTATTAGGCATAAACAAATAAATCGCTGAAAAATTATACGAAATGCCACAAAATGTGTAACTTGGCCCACTGTTATGGGCCTGCCTAAGTAATTAATTAATTTTTATTGAAATTTGTCGCTTCCAGTTCTATGCCAATGTAACAAAATGTATCAAATGTTAATGGTTTTTGTTTAACAAACACATGCACAAAAATTGCGCTAATAAAGAACTTTGTATGATTTGTTGTTCAATTGTAAAATATTTTATGTACTTAATTTTTATACCCCGTGTCGAGGGGTATGCTTGGTTTGATGCAGATAATATATTCATGGATAATGGACTTAACAACTATTTAAATCAAACTGATAATTTATCAAATTTATTTAGTATTTGTAAAGAACAAATTTAAAGCATAAACGAAGAGTACAGAGCGGCGAGTCTTTGAGCTCAGCCTTCACTACTGTAAACGCAGCTGCATCAAAGCTTTTATTTCACTAGCATTCGCATGCGCAGCAGCAGAAGGTTCTACGCCATTGCCGGCAGAAGTTTAACATCAACTGCTGTAAGTGCAGCAGCGTAAGAGCTTTTCATTTTATTGGTACAAGCTTGCGCAGCTGCAGATAAGCGTACGCCGTTACCAGCAGAACTTTGTGCCGAAGCTGTATACGCAGCTGCTTCAAAGCTTCACTCGCAAACTCCTTTGCTCTCAGTGATCGTTTACAAGCACATGCATTTGTATGTATCTCTCTCACCAAAGGACGCGGGCAAAGAGAATAACTTTTCACATTTTACCTCTTATCTTTATTTTTCTCCAAAGCTGTCACGCTCTGCTGCATAAACTGTATTCAATTTGTCTGCAGTTAAATGTAATATAAATTAAATCTCCTCTCTTGTAGTTTTCTACTTCATACGCGCGATTAGTGGTGAGAAGTAAACTACAAAAGCTTTCAAGCTACACTCAGCGTCTTAAAAGCTTCGTCGGCTGCAGTGGTTATTGTGCTGACTAAGCAGAGTTTCAAACCAACTGCAGGCAGAGAGTATTTGTTTTGTTACTTGTTCTTAGTGTGTGTGATTTACTCACCTGTTGCTTTCGGTCGGTCGTTGGACGGGCTCGTGAGCGAGCGCACTTGTTGAAAAGAAAAGCAAGTCTGAAGAGCGGCGAACGCTGAGCGACGAACGGTGAGCGATCTGCGATGAGCAATGAGCGTCGCAAAAGCGTTTAGAAAGTTCGTAGTTGTAGCTGAACTGTAGGAGAGTGTGGGGTTGTGGGGAGGCAGGGAAGGGGGTAGAAAACTTACTGGGTATCTGACTGGGCCACTGAATGTTTAGTAAGCGGCGCAGAGTCAACAAGTTCGGTTCGTAGCGTTCGAGGGCAAAAAACCCGCGCTCGGCTAATTGTTTATCGCGGTTATTTTAATTTTTATTTACCTATTTTGATATTCGTTGGATTTTGGCTACTGCTGTTAATATTCGCCAGCGATACAAAGTGTGTGTTCTCTGTCTGTGTGTGTGTGTTAACTTTTTTTTGTGTGTTTATTTTTTTTTCATTGTTTAAACGCTGAAGCTGCCACTGTTAAACGGGTAACTGCAAAAAAGGGGCAAAACTGCAACTGCAACGGCAACAGTGAAATGTAAATAAATTGCTTAAAGTAACAAGGTTGTTGTCGCTCCTCATTTGTATCTGTATCTGTATGCGCCTGCAACAGTAAATGTATCTCAATTGTGCTGCCGAAAAAAATGTATCTCAATCTGAACAAGTTGTAGCTGCAATTGCGAATTTGCAACTGGCCAAGTGTCGTGTGTGTGTATTTTTATGTGTGTGTGTGTGTGTTTGTGTTGTCTCACTGTGCTTGTCCACACTGTGCTGTCTATAGGGTATCTGCCCTTATATCAAACATAAGCGTTTCGGCTGACTGCTTGCAAAAACCAAAAAAAAGATACAAAAGTATCTCGAGCGCTTTTTCTACTTTTATTTTTCGTGTTTTTTGTTTTTTTGGCGCTCATTTTCATGCGTTACGCTTAGCTGCAATTTGTAAGCGTGTTGGTGACTGTATATATGTGTGTTTGTGTATGTGTGTGCTTACAAAATGGTTAGATAAAAGCCAAAAAAGCCGCCGCTAAGCAAAAACCAAAAACTGCTAAATATCACGAGAAATTGCAAATCGAAATTGAAAGTAAAACGCGTCACATTCATATACATGCTATATATGTATGATATATATATAGTTGGGTATAGAAATTATATATATGTATGTTTATTCAGATATCTTAACCATCATTTATTGAAATAAACCAACCGTGGGAGGCACTGGCCGCCCATGTCCACGCGAAATATGTCACAATTCCGAGATAATTCATGGGTGAGTTGAGTTCCAATCCAAATAAAATCAACAAACTAACTAAGGAATGCACTCACTAACTACAAAACTACAAAATACTATGAGTACTAAACATATGTGCAAATACTAACGTTGTTGCCAACAATAATTAACCCAAAAGCTCAACTTTTGGCCTCTTTTTTGGCCTCTTCTCCACACACACACAATTTGTAACAATTCAGGCACATCGTTAGTTGATCTTACCCCCATACCCCGTTACCCCACCACTATTTCCCCTATGTTGTCCCACTGTCCCTTGGTCGAGCGTCGCAACTTAATTAGTACAGATCGTTAATTAACCTGTCTTGGCCCGATTGGCCAATTGGCCCCCACGCATCTGCATTTGACCCGCTTTTTGGTCTTGTCGCGCTTCTCCGTTTCGTTGCATAGTTATAGATTGAGTATCTGGCAGATACCATTGCAAAACTGGCACAATCAGTGTGATTTATCATCGGCTGCTTTGTCTCGCTTATTGGGACAGATTGTGCGTATTATTCGCGTTTCAAATTATTCGATTCTAACGGCCGCCGTTAGAGACACTTTCGGCTGCACAGTGGTACCAGTCTCATTTTAAATATCTTTAACATTTTGTTGTCATATTTAAAATGTTTTTTAATCAGCTTGTTCATGTTTTCATGTGTTCACAGCACACTTTTTATACCCCGTACTCTAAAGAAGAGAAGGGTCTCTTAAGTTATAGGGTATGGTGGAACGAGACATCTCCGAAACTATATATGTATGTTTTTAATTGTTATTGTTTTTTATGCATACTTTGTTAGTTTTATAATTCTGATTAATTATTTCTGTAAGACAACAACATGAAGAACTTATTATAATTTTAAAAAACGTTGAAATCTCACATTAAGTATTTTTTTTTATGTTAAAGAACAAAAATATAATTTTTTTTTCATGTGAAAACACTTTCGTGCCAAACTGTATAATATTTCTGTTTGCCTGTGAAACACCAGTCGAACAGAACCAGCAGTAGGCGGTTTAGTGTTAATGTTAATATTAATGTTAATGTTAATGTTAGTTTTAATGTTAATGTTAATGTTAATGTTAATGTTAATGTTAATGTTAATGTTAATGTTAATGTTAATGTTAATGTTAATGTTAATGTTAATGTTAATGTTAATGTTAATGTTAATGTTAACGTTAATGTTAATGTTAATGTTGATGTTAATGTTAATGTTAATGTTAATTTTAATGTTAATGTTAACGTTAATGTTAATAACGTTAATTTTAATGTTAATGTTAATGTTAATGTTAATGTTAATGTTAACGTTAATTTTAATGTTAATGTTAATGTTAATGTTAATGTTAATGTTAATGTTAATGTTAATGTTAATGTTAATGTTAATGTTAATGTTAATGTTAATGTTAATTTTAATGTTAATGTTAACGTTAATGTTAATAACGTTAATTTTAATTTTAATGGTAATGTTAATGTTAACGTTAATTTTAATGTTAATGTTAATGTTAATGTTAATGTTAATGTTAATGTTAATGTTAATGTTAATGTTAATGTTAATGTTAATGTTAATGTTAATGTTAATGTTAATGTTAATGTTAATGTTAATGTTAATGTTAATGTTAATGTTAATGTTAATGTTAATGTTAATGTTAATGTTAATGTTAATGTTAATGTTAATGTTAATGTTAATGTTAATGTTAATGTTAATGTTAATGTTAATGTTAATGTTAATGTTAATGTTAATGTTAATGTTAATGTTAATGTTAATGTTAATGTTAATGTTAATGTTAATGTTAATGTTAATGTTAATGTTAATGTTAATGTTAATGTTAATGTTAATGTTAATGTTAATGTTAATGTTAATGTTAATGTTAATGTTAATGTTAATGTTAATGTTAATGTTAATGTGTAAAGGAAACGGGCACTAGGAAATGGGCATGAGTACGGGGTCTTTTACAGTCGGCTCGCTCGACTGTTGTCTTTCTTACTGGTTAAACTTGAGGTCACAGCTTAAATTATTAAATGTAGCAACAAAAAAGTTCATGGTTGATAATAAAATACAAATACGCAAATTGGTCATTTGTTTTTAAATAGATTTTGCACCAAAATAATAATATTAGATAATAGTTTGAAGACGGCATTCATATTTTAGCGGGTTTACCGCCAAAATGTGTCACCAACTCGCTAATGAAAGCAATTAACTGTTACACACGGCAAATTTACACTAATTTAGCAGTTTTTTCAACTTTTTTTGTTCAGTAAAACAATTTGCAATAGCAATTTTAGCGGCTTTACCGCCAAATTCAACTATGATTTAAATCAATTGGACTTTATGTAATATTTTAGGTTGTAAGCGTTAGAAATGTAAATCAAATAAATTTATTCGTTTTTTAGCTGTTTTGAGTTAAGTGATTTTTTCGCTATTTTGGGCGTACACAGGCTTCGTTTCGATATTTAAAGTAGTAGCAAAAGAGAACGCTTCTGTCGACTTTCTAGACATTAATTAAAAATTCTAAAATTCCGATTATATAAAAAGTTGCGGCTACATACCTATCTATCTCCAAATAGCTATATCTACCTTAATATGAATCTGAATTTGATCAAATTAATCGTTAGTTAACGTTAGTTAAAACGCCTAAAACTAGCAACAAATTTAAAGAAGCTTAAAAATAATTTTTTTTTTATTTCTGATGGCAAAACGAATCCACAAAAAAATGCTTTAAATTTTGTGAAACTTTTTTTTTGATACTTTACTCTTCTGGAGTAAGGGGTCTAAGCTTGATCTGCGTGTGCTCAATATTTGTTTGATCCTCTGAAACTTTATTTGAAAACTTCTGCTAGACGAAATCTGTCAGTACATTTAGCTACAAATATGTGTATTTCGTTGCATGTTGTGGCAAGTATCACGTTAATTGTGTTTGGAGCAATCAGCAATCAGCTCGATAAGATCTAGTTTACGTACTCTCGTATGCAGCATTCTTGCTCGTTTTGTCATTATCCGTTCATGCGTTCTCTGATCACGTATTTACTTTTTCTCTTTTTCTTTTTATTTGTTTATTTCTTTTTTCATTTTTTTCTTTCATAATTTTCATTTTTTTTATATTTCTTTTGCTTTATTGTTGGTTTTTTGTCCAGTGTGCGGCAGTGGGCCACTTTCTAGCGGTGTTTAGAGCAAAAAAAGTAACAATAGGCCCACTTTCATTATAAGCAGTATGAAAAGTTCTTTCTAAAAAACAGAATAACAATAACAAAGAACAGAAAACAGAAAATACAGAACAGAGAAGAGAGAGAGAGAGAGAGAGAACAGATTGTTATCTTTGTAATCACATTATGAGCTGGTGATTAAAATACTTTCGCATTTCACTGATAACAAGAGTGAGATTTTTGGTGAGGACGCCCCTTGTGTCAAGTTTATAGCTTGCAACAGAAATAGTTCCGTATCCAATTCCAGATAACATCCCCGTCGCATTGGTTGCGCAAATGTCGTGACTGGGTGTCGGCACAGGAGCAGTCACTGGAGTACTGCTATATTCATACACAGGTAAAAATATCAGTATAAAATGACTTCAGTCTAGTTCGCGACTGTAAAACGCCTTGATATGTTTTAGAAACCAACAGAATTTAGTTATAGTTGTTCGTTTGTGACCAAATTCTGCCTATATATAAAGAATCATTCAATATATTTATATAAATTGTGATTTTGGTACAAATATTTCAATTTTTTTCCAACTTAACAACAAATGAGTTCTATAGGAAGTATATGTTATAGTCGTCTGATCTTAAGCAATTTTTATGTGTTTTAGAAAACTATAGTGTGAACACAATATGTCAAGTTGGTTGAGAAATCTAAAGTTATAGTAAAGTAATCCAAGCTAAGAAAAGATTTTTCCACTAAGATTACTAAAGTTTTCTGACTTTTTGCGAAGGCTGAAGGGGGCGTGGTTAAAAACTTAGTATGCGCTATGCTTAGAAGAGCTTGAACTCAAAATTTAGTCATCATGGCGTTTGTGGATACAAAGATCTAGATATTTCAACGGACAGCAGAACATCTTTATCTCGATTGGTATGATCATAAACATATATGTAGGTATAATACTTAGTTTAATCGATCTTGAACAAACCTACTTTGCGAATTCTAAAAATCATTAATAAATTCAGGCCTAACATTCTTGATTATAGCTGGGATTTTCGAAGGTATGAACTTACTAAATTTGATCTTAAACTTCTTTCCTAAAAAAATATTCATTATATCACTAATTTAAGAATTAAAATTGTAATACAAAAATATCTGATTAAATGAAGTATTTCTTACCGTGCTCGACAATAAGCGAAATACCCTTATTTTTTTGACATCGTTTTGACTTAAGTCCATTTTATGGCGTAATAATTTTTTTCTGTGTAGCTTCCTTGACTCGCAGCTTCAAGTTCAATTACGGCAAATTGTCATCAACTTAGCGTCGTCATCAGCCAAGGCATTGGCCGCCGACCAGGCCAAATACCCAGGCTGTGGCCCCCGTCAAAAAAGGAGATGGAGTGGGGGGAGGGTCTTGGCCGGGCCAGGGCAAGCGAGGCCAGGTTAGACCGGGCAGCCGCTTCAACTTTCACTACGAACATGGAACATGGTACGTGGTACGTGAGCTTGCCACATGATTTTCCTGCCACTTGCAGTGTTGCCTTCCATGTGCATGATCATAATCATAATGATGATGATAATGACGATGACTCGATGACGATGACTCGATGATGCCTCCTGCACATTTTGTCATAATTTTCATGTGGGAAAATCTGAAAACGTTTTGTGATGAGGTCGAAGCCACATCAACTGGTTTTCTAGGCGGGTTTCCATTTGCTGCCTGTTTTATTATTTTTTTTTTTTCTTTTTTTTGGCATATTGCAAAATCGTTTCCACAAAAATAAAAAAAAAACAGCAGCAAACAACAACAACAAATACCATAAACAACCACGACAATGAACTTTTAATTACCAGACTCGTTTCGTAAAGAAAATATTTAAATTACCCATAAAAAAAAGCCGCTACAAAAAAAAAAAGAAGTAATGGAAAAAAAAATGCTTGGAACAAAAGAGAGTGCGGAAAAACTTTGGCCAAGACACCGGATGTTATCAAGTCGTACCTCCCTATATATGGCATACGACGGCTCTCATCTAGCAACTACCAACTACCAACTGCCAACTGTTGACTCTAAGCCGGTAGCTGGCACTTGGGAAAAACAGCTAGGAAGGAAGAGGAGTCACCAGCGTGGTTTGAAACCATCCATTGATGGAACTGCAATTTGCCAAGCGAGTGAAACTTTTTTTTTTTCCTTACTTGTTTTTTGATTTGTTGCCAATTGCAACTGCGATTAGATTCAAATTGTTGCACGATTCCAAAACCGGTGATTGACAAAAAATACAGTAGTAAAAATTTATAATGTCAGTCAAATCAACTTCGTGGAATTTGTTTATTTGGTTTCCTTAAAATTTGAAATAAAGTTACGAAATCTTTTTTAAAAATCTTTCAACTTTAATTGAAAAACTAAAATATAGTAAAGATACAGCTTGGGAAACGCTGGATGTTTTTTTTTGTTGGTTAAACTTGAGTTTATATATTAAATTATTATGATTTTAAATCATGAATAGCTTGAATTTTGGAATTTTTGGCTTTGAGGGAAATTGTTTGTGTATTGATTTCGTATGTTGAATAAATGTAAATTTATGTAAGCTAAGATACTATAGTAATTCACAAAAGAAATATGCTTCTTTTATGTAACTTAAGTATATTTCCTTAAGCTATATGCATTGAGTGCAATGAAACAGACTATATCATTGGAATAACGGTTAAGCTATCGTAACCAAACTCGATATAGCGATGTCCGTCTGTCCGTTCGTCCGTCTGTTCGTCCGTCCGAATTAAAACCTATATCTCAGAGACTATATGAGCTAGATCCACCAACTTTAGAACAAAAGTCCGTCTACTTTGCAAGCAGTTGAAGTTTATTTCAAATTGTTACCACGACCCATATCAAGCGCCAGTAATTCCTAAAAAACTATTTTCACAACACTATAAATTTGAGAATGACTAGAGCTATCGGGCTTGACAGATCCCATAAAGTATATATATTCTTGATCATCGTCACAAGCCAAGACGATATAGCCATGTCCGTCTGTCCGTCCGACCGTATAAACACCTAAATTTCAGAGACTATAAGAGCTAAAGCCATCAAATTTGGAATGAAAGTCCATCTACTTCGCTAGCAGATTAAGTATATTTTAAATTGGTACTACGAGCCCTATCGCTCCAGTAATTTATAAAAAACTATTTTCATAACACCATAACTTGGAAACAACTAGAGCTATCAAGGCCAAATTTACACATTTTGTGTAGGGGACTATTATAACTATTCTTACTATGTTTGATTTGGATCGGACAACTATAGACTATAGCTCCCATATGACAAATCGGTCCAAAGGAAAATGGGCACTAGAATGAGTACGGGGTCTTTCACAGTCGGCTTGCTCGACCATTCGACTTAAGCTACAAATATTTATGGTGTCCATAAGTTTGAAAAAAGGAGCTTATAGTTAAAAAAATTAAACTAGTTGCGAAGTATCTGAATCTTTAGCTCGCAAAGAGTTTCAATAGAATGGGAAATGCGGAATGCCAATAACAAAAATTAGTCATGACTGACGACTGATGAGTAAGAATTTTCTATCGAACTCAGTTGTTGTTGCTTGAGCTAAAGAACAATTCGGTGTACTAACGACGTGCATTCGATAAAACACTCAAATAAAATGCAATAAAAGAGGCGTAAAAATGAATCTTTTGTCTATAAGTTTCACTATAATTTTTAAGCAAAAATAAGTTATCTATTTCAAAACTTTTTTATTCATATTTTTATAAAAGAAAAGAGTGGGAGAGTGCGATGCAAACAAAAGAAAGAGATAGATAAACACACTTACATAAGCACAAATATCCAATCAAGCAAATGAAATCTTATTTATTTTATGAGTTTACAAGTAGTTAAATATATTTACGACTTGTTGTCAGTTTTGCTGTTGATCTATCTCATTGTCGACTTTGGCCAATTGCCAATTGGTATCTGCTGCTTGTTGGTAGTTGGTAGCTAGTTGTTAGCTGAAAACTGACAGTGCAAAGAAATTTAGCGACAATTATACAGTGAAAGTGCCCAAATGGAGCGTTGTACATAGTAGCAAATAGTAGTATTATTTTTACTATTTTTACTATTTTCTACTCTTTTTTTTAAGCTTTTTTTTTTCGTGTAAGAGCAAAAACCTTATGTTAACCAACTGCATATAGAAGAAGGGGGCAAAAAAGTGTTATAAACAACAACAATGAAGCGAAGCGAAGCCAAAGACGAACAACGAAAATTAAATGATAAACTGCACAAACACAAAAAAAATACAACAAAAAAAACAACAGCAACAACAAATGTGTGTTAAAAACAATCTTTTTTTTTATTTTTACGATTATTATGATACATGTCATTTTTGTTTTTGTTTAGTTTTATTACTGAATTTGCTATCTTTCAACGGTTTGGAAGCAGCAACAGCTAGTAGATTGGTTTATAGTGGGGCGTAACGACGGCAGAAGACCCTGTACTCGTTATGAAACAATTATGTTAACTAACACAGTAAAAGCTTTACTCACGGACAGCTCTTTCTCTCTCGCGGACAGCAGTCCCATGATCAAAAATTTCACACAAAACCCGTTCCCTTAGGCGGACATCTGCCTTGAGCGGGCATAAATACTGGAACCATGACTGTCCAGCCAAGGGAGCTTTCACTGTATAAAATTAAAGTTAAAATTTAGTCACACCAATTGCTGAACTTAGACTGATAGACACATATACAAATCAGTTCTATATAAAATAAACCAATTTCTACCACATCTGTTACCAAATCAATGATATATATCAAGTTATTCGTCTGATTTTCAACCGCTTGGAGCCATTGAGCAATCTATAACTATATTTTTTCAAAAAATATTGAATTTTCAAGATATTTCGGTAGACATTCTATTACTAAACAGACATACAAATCACTAATTTAGGCCTGGTTCTAACCAAGTTAGAGTTTGATACAACAAATGCTGCCTTTAACGTAATATTTGAGTTTGTCTGAGATTGTTTTAGTATTTTTTAAGTTATACCCTTTAGCTTGTTTTCGAAAGCCAGTAGGGGGAGAGTGCATACAGTGGCGAGCAAAAGTGAGTGAATGTGTGCTTGTAGCGCATTTAACAATGAACAGAAGCCACAAATACAAAGCAAATCACACCAAACAAATTTTTTTATACCTATTAAACAATTGTTAACAAGTATGCATAGTTACATTTTCGATATCATAAAAGATGAGAATGCAAAAAATTGTAAACTGAAATAAGTCACATGCACTCATTTTTGCTCCTTTTGAAGCTACATTAATCGAAATCGTTTTATAATAATTTTTCCATAGATAAATTTTTTTAAAAAATAACTTTTATACACTGTGGCATGTTTTTCACCATATTCTGTAAGATTTCGTTTGGAACATTCTTCCACTCCTCTTGGATCTACTTCTAAATTTCCTCTTAGCTTCTTAAGGCGAACTTTTACTATGGTTCACTTGACAACAGACCATCAATTTTCAGTAGGTTTGATATATAAAAACTCCAAACAATATCGACTTATATTTCGAAGCTGATCAAGAACAGATATACTTTATGGGGTTAACCAGGCCTTCTGCTACTAGTTTTATACATTTGATTGTTGCTTAGAAAAAACTAATGTACCCCACTGCTGCTTTGGACTACCGGGTCTAAACAAAAGTTAGGACAGTTGCGAGTTAAGAAAACCAAAGTCGCGTTAACTGAAAAGTCAATGTGAAAAGCTCTTGCGAAACAAATAAATACACATACTTATATATATGTATGTATATGTGTGTGTTTGTGTGTGTGTTTGTGTGCTTAGTTATGGGTGGGCTACAAAATGCACTTTCAACTGCGGCAGCGACCTTGAAACGGGGGCAAACAACAACAAAAGAGAAGAAGAAAAAAGAAACAAACAAAACAAAAACAGAGTTAACTAAAAAGACAGAAGACAGCAGACAGTCTGCTGTTAAAGCCAAGTCACGTTCAATGCTACGGTCAAATGAATGGCCTATATACGCAGCAGCAACAGCAACAGCAACAGCAACAGCAACAACAACAACAACAACAACTAATGCGGTGCTGACGCTCCGTGGAAACTCAATTGTTAATTGATTTTCAAGACAGGGACCCACCGAATTGAAATGGTAACAAAAACGTGCTCAGACTTTGGCTAAGACCAAGGTGCGCGACCTCATTAAATGCAGCAGCAGCAACAACATTCACAACAACAACAACAACAGCAGCAACTACAACATTTTAGAAAAAACTAGAACTAGAAATTTCTTTACAAAAAATTTATCACTCCACTCGCTTGAATTTCCATTCGTAGACCCTGCATTTCAACCAGCACAAAGGGTCACTTTAGCTGTTGGTAATAATAAAATATGGCGTGAACTAGGCAACAGCTGCTCGACTGGTTTGCTGCCCAATTGTCATAGTTTTGCCATAGATGAACAAAAATTTGTGTGTATTTTGTCAGAAGTTTCCATTAAATCATTTTCTTTCTTTTTTTGGAGAAGTAAGAAAGCGAAAAACTCTTAATTTGTAATTTTTGAGCTTATTGTCTTAGCGATAACAAGCAGCAGGTGTCAACATATCCATCTGAACTCATTAGTTGTAAGTTAATTAGAGTTAAAAGTATTAAAGTTTATCTCAAGCCAAAAAACACACGCCCAACTCCGCCCACATACGCCCAATTACTCAATATATCTACACTAAACTTAAGGAACTTGATTTCTTTCTTCATTTCATTTCTTGAATATTTTACTTATAAATTGTATGTTTATTTTGGTTAGAAATGAAATGACTTGTCCAAAATCAGTGTTAGGTATTAAAAACTTTAAGCTTACCTAACTGAAAAAACATATAGAAAATATATGTAATTATTGCTTTCTGAATCTAGTTTGATTTTGACATACAAATCGTAGTTTAAATGTTAAGCATAAGAAATGTATTGTTAGACACTATACCCAAATATCGCACATCCATACGTTTGAGCACTTGGATCTCAGAGACTATAAGAGCTAGAGACACCAAATTGGGAATTAAAGTCCGTCTATATATCAGGCAGATGAAGTTTATTCGAAACTTTGGCAACGCCCACTGCCGCCCCGTCAAGTTAAAAAAAAAAACTTTTTTCTCAACACCCCAACATCTTAACTAGGAATCTACAATGGCTATTGTGACTAAATTTTCACATTATGTGTATGGTACTATTATAACTAACCTCACCAGGTTTGAATTGAATTTCGGCTAGTACATTCAAAAGATTTCGTAGGACAAACCGATCAAAAATTGTTTGTTTCTATGGAGTACGAAGTCGGGTCACTCGACTGTTGTCTTTCTTAGTTGTTATAAGTATGTTTCCTTATGACTCCACAAAATACAGGTTCTTTTACAGTCGCACTCACTCTCCAGTAGAACTTTTCTATTTGTCCTATCCTTACCAGGTTTGAATTGAATCGGGTCCAATACATTCTAAAATTTTCGTAGGACAAGCCGATCAAAAATTGTTTGTTTCTATGGAGTGCGAAGTCGGGTCACTCGACTGTTGTCTTTCTTAGTTGTTATAAGTATATTTCCTTATGACTCCACAAAATACAGGCACTCACTCTCCAGTAGAACTTTTCTATTTGTCCTATCCTCACCAGGGTTGAATTGAATCGGGGTTACTACATTCTAAAATTTTCGTAGGACAAGCCGATCAAAAATTGTTTGTTTCTATGGAGTGCGAAGTCGGGTCACTCGACTGTTGTCTTTCTTAGTTGTTATAAGTATATTTCCTTATGACTCCACAAAATACAGGCTCTTTTACAGTCGCACTCACTCTCCAGTAGAACTTTCGTGTACTTTTCTATTTGAAGTTATTGGCTAAACTTGTTTCATGTCACTTGAACAGGCAACGTTTGTTGTTCACCTGTTCACTCATTCACCTGTTCACCTGTTCAGTTGTTCAATTGTTCACTTGTTCACTTATTCTGCTGTTCACATTTGCCATTAAACACCCACGAATGAGTGTGTTTATGTGAGTGTATTAATACTCGTTCGACAACCAAAAACGATTCGCTTTGTTCTGCCCCACATTCATTTCATGTTATTTCTATTTATTTTGCGTCATTCATTTAACATTTTTTTGTTCTTTTTCACTTCTTTTGTTGTTGTTGTTTTTTTTTTTTACTGAATGAACTTAATTGTTGTTCATTTCGCGCTGCTCGCCTGATAAACAATTGCAAAATTAGGTAAACATATAATCAACAACAAATATTCTTGAACAAAACTTTTATTTGAGTGCCCGCATTTGTCACCCACTGTAAAAGTGGGCGTGGCCAGTCATTAATCAGCTCCGCCATTTCCCGTCACTGACCTACAATGTTGTTCGGGCACTGTCTTCAAAATATTGTAGAAAAAAGGGCAATACCTTTTTCTAGGGTTGCCAAAACAGCAATAAAATTTATTCCTTGTTCTATAATTTTGTACTGTAAAAATATAATTTACGATTGTGCAATTCCAATTTGTCACTCGAGAGGAATTTTAAAAGGGGCTATAAATTTTGGCAATAATTATCTAAAAATATACGATTTGCACATACTGGTTTTTACAGGGTATACTTAATACTCGTAGAGTCGTCTGCTCATTGGGTACTTTTTAAGTACTTTTCTGGTATAAAATGGTTTCGTGTGGCACAGTTTAGCTGTTTACAGGGTATTTTAAGTTACACCACGGAGTTCACTTAATTTTTGCTACTTCAAAGCTGTGTACAGGGTATTATTTAGCTAAAAAGAGTTATTTTTATAATAACATGTTTTTTAAACAGCTATTTTTAGTAACCAATGGAGTATATCCAACTAAAGGAGCAAGTTGAGAACTGTTTATAGGGCATTTTCAAATTTTACGACGAATATTTTTTATTTTTTGAGTGTCGCTAAGTGCATTGAAGCGCTTTACAGTGTATTTTTGACAAGGGAAGTGTAATTTGAAGCTTAAATAACATTTGCAGGGTATTAATGAATGTGGAATTACATTATCTTGACTTCATTTGAACTCTGCTTATAGAAATAGTATAGGAAAATGTATGGGCAATACATGAGTTCAATTGCATTACAGGGCAAACATCAATTAAGTTTAAATTAAATCAAATAAATCAATTTAAAATAATTAAATTAACCAAGTAATCAATCGAACACTTTATAAGGTTCTTAATAAACCATTTTACAATTTAAGCTTTTAACGTAACTTGTACATTGAGAAAAAGAATTAACTATAGAGTGGTCTTTTGCTTTATTTCGATTAATATTTTGAAAACAAAAAGTAGTTTTTAAAAACATTTATTTAATTTAAGATTTCATGCAACAAAATTCGTTTAAAATATAATTTAATGTGTAGAATGAAAGAAACTAAACTCGAGTTGGTTTAGTCAGATTTAAACTTTTAGGCAGACTTTTTACTTGCAAAAAAATTACTTCATTTGAGAACAAAAAGTTTAAAAGAATGTAAAAAAATGTATTCCATTTTACACTTTTTCCATAAATGTCTGTTACTTCAAAAAAAATGATAGAAACCTAGTTTAGATTCAGAAAATGGTTACGGCCAAGTTAATTTCCTGTTGTTGACCATTTGGAGTGCTTTTAAGGCATAATTGATCCAATTATGAGCCACTTGACTGTAGATTGTGAAGTTCTCCTTGGACCAGAGACAGTTCGCTGAACTTCAAACAGCGATAACGATGGCGATGACGATAACAAGAGCAAATGAAAAAATGTAGAGAAAAATAACGATAATATGACAATTCGATTTGCAGTTTGATAATTCGATTCCCATGCAACCAATGAATGTCGAGAGTGAACACCGTGTCTCAAATCCAAGTTCAAGCGTTTTCCATAGTACTTATTGTAGTTGTTGTTGCTGTTGTTGTTTTTTATTGCCTTGGAATTGATATTGGCCCATTGTTTAAGCCAAAGCCAACGCCAGTTTCATTGAGTCGCATTTAAAGGCACAGTAAATACTCACTCATGTATTTAACACAATACAGTTCCAACAATGTTGGCCATGTATTGCACCGAGGGTGGTTTGAATGCTTCTTGGGGTGGTAATTTTTTTTAAAAAATAGCTTAAAGACAAATAAAAAAAGGAAACTATGGAAGCCGCATTACATATATTTTATTTAATTTTAAATTAGTTTTAATTCTTAAAAAAAAATATTGAAATTTGTTTATTTTTCTATGGTGAGATTAATAGTGTAACTAAATCACAGCTTAAATACAAAATAAATGTTAGTTTTTAAAGCATATTTCGTAAAATAAGATAATTCTTTGTTTACTTTGACTATTTGTTAAATATAAAATTTAAATTACATAATACACAAATTAATTCTTTTTTTCTACCGTTTTATTTCTTAATAAAAACAATGATTAAGATGTTTTTCGAGAGCTTAAAAAGTTAAAAAAGCTGTGCTTAAACAACAATTTAATTCCACATTTATTTTTAAAATAAAAGTTAAATTTTTTGAATATTTTTATTATTTTTTTAACTTTAAACTCCATAACTGAAGAAAAAATTATTTTATGTACATGTATCCAAAATATAAAAAAGTTTTTTGAATGAGTAAATTTTGAAAATTTAATTAACTTTTTTTCCGAATTAAAAAAACAACTAAAATTTATCAAAATAAATAATATTTTTCTTCGAAAAGTTTCTTGTATGAGTAAATTTTGAAAATTTAATACATTTTTTTCCAAACTCAAAAAAAATTAAAAAATAAAAACTTAAAATTGTCAAAAAAATGATAATATTTCTTGGATTTTTGTTCAAGTTTGTTCAAAGTTTAAACAAAGTCCGTTAACATTGCAGCTTGACTGCTAACTCTAAGTTACTTTCGTAGCAGCCCTCGCAGGCCTGCATAATGTACATATAGTACGACTAATGGCTGTGATTCTTAACATGTTTGCCGCTTGAGTTCGTCAATGGGTTTTAAGTTTTATTTTGTTTAACTTGCTTTTGCTATGCTTTATTTTTATTTTTTGCATGTAGAAATATAGTAATTTTTCTCACAGGGCGTCGATTTGCGCAATTGCGAACTGCAAACTGCAAACTGCGAAGTGCGATCGCACGACACGCGGTGTCAGCTTAGTCACTTGCTTGTCTCAGCTGGTTGTGAGCCAAGTTAGCACGTTAATTGCTCGCTGGCAATTGAAACGCTCTTGGGTTGCCTGGTTTTAATTCTGGTTAGACTCGTTCTACAAATCAGCAGCAGACACATGTTGCCACATCTTGTTGTGGTTGTTATTATTATTGTTACTTTGTGGTTGTGTTGTTGTTGTTGTTTAAGTTGCGCATTAACTTTCTTTCATCAATGTTGTGCCACTTTGAAACGCGGCGTATGCGCAATTTGCTTGAAGCACTTGCAGTGCACAGCAAAAAATGGATACGAAACGTGTTGGGCATTAGGGTAACCCCAAATTATGTCAACTGCGTAGGGAATGCTTGACTTAAGAATGTATTTTTAAGAAAACATTCTAAACGTCGAGATTTTCACAAAAAAAGTACTTTAATCAAATAATATAGGTATTTTTTTATATATATGTAAATGTTGATTAATTGTCTTTGATTCCTTAACATGGCAAGCAAAAAACCAGAATTTTCGTGCCAATTTTAAGCAGTAGTAATATATTTGAAGTTGCTTAATATTATGGCGTTATATTAATATATAAAAATTGGACTGATATGAAGTATAGTGTCTTTGAGCCTCTTGAGATTTAAACAAAAAATCTAAAAAATTAATTTAATTTAATAAAATGACACATCTATATTGTGTTTCCTTAAACCAGGAAATTTACTCAGTTTTTAAATTAGTTAAATAATTAAAATTTAGCATAAAGAAATGTGAAATGAATTATAATATAGAATAAAAGGAAAACAAAATCGTTTTGAAAACAAAAGTTTTTGTTCTAACACTTAAATTTTATTTTATGTATTTTTTAAATCGCAATATTGCTGCCAAATTAAAATTTTTAATTTTTGTGCAACTTCGACTTAACTCACTAAATTTGATTGTTTTTTTTTTTGCTGTGTAACATCTTGAACCGCACACTTGTGTTTGGCTCTCAAAACAGTCATTAGTTATTTCAATTACGACTCTGGCCGTGACTGGTAGTCAATATTGTTGTTGTTGTTGTTGTTAAGTCAGTTAAGTTCATTGGTTTTATCTGCGTGCTTACTTTTTGCAATCGTTGTCAACATCGGTCATTTGTCTATATATAGAAAGTGCCCGTCGGTTGCAATGTTTGGAACACATTGAATCATCATGGCTGGCAAAGTGTTAAGACGAGACGCAACTTTTGGCTTATTCACACCTAAGACGGTAGCCAGGTGTAGTTGTTGTTCACCTGCTGCGTTGTCTTCACTTGTGCCGGAAGTTAGGTAGCTCCATAGTTTTGGGTTCACCGACATGGACAGCGACATCTATTGGCAGTTGGCTTAATATGCGCCGGCACGTAACCTACAATAGAAAGTGGACACACCCACAGCCCACCGTTCCCTCCCCCCCACTAACTGCCCAAGTCCCTTCCAAGCCAAATAATGCACATGCAGCTTAATTCAAACAATTAATAGTTTTTGCAGCTTTGCTTTAAGTATTTTTATTTGATTGCTTTTATATACACATATATATAAATTGTATTTGTACGAGTATTCGTATGTTATGTACATAAATATTATTTTTACTCAAACTCTTCTTCTTCTTCTACTTCGTGCCGCCTTTCCCCCTACCCACACACTGACTCGCTCACTTTCTTCCTTTTGTGCTCCTTTCTTATGCTCTTTCTATCTGAACTCGTCTCTTACAATCTCTGACTCTCTTTCTGTCTCTCTGGAAAGCTCGCCAATGCACGCTCTTATGGCGTGCTTAAAAGCTTGCGCTGCTCAGCTCGCTATGCCAAGAGCAAGTCCAAGTCAGCTGTCAATTTGAATGCGCTCTCCAAGCAAGAGCAGAAGAAACAAAAGCTACAACAAAACGAACAACAACAACAAGAGCAGCAACAGCTGCAGCAACAGCTGCAGCAACAGCTGCAGCAACAACAACAGCAACAAAGGCAGCAACAACAACAGCCAGCGGAAGCTGTATATGAAGAAGTTTTCGAGCATCAAGCTGAAATCGAAATTGAAGAGGATGCTCTAATGGGTAATGCGCAGGTAAGCGTTCTGATCATCGAACATCTCCCAAGTCGCCTCCATGTTCCATTTCCAAGCGTCGCCATCTAACGTCCAACACCACCAACAACAACAACAACAACATTACCATCAACCAACAACTAGAAAAACAACAACTACTGCGACTACTACTACAAAATTTGCTCGCTCGCATCAATTAATGGAAATTAATTTTATTATGTGTTACCTCGAAAACCTCGCCACACCCCTCGCCGCACCAGCCACCCCCATAACCCCTTTTACCTTCTGTGTGACTTTTATGTTATTGTTAAACTCGTTTGCCACTCGCCATTTAGCAACTAAGTGCAACTTATTTATAAGCAATACAACTTAAAATCACCGCTTCAGTTAGCAACCGAACTACGTATAAATACACTGAAAAAAATGCTGAATACCCAAGGAATACCATAAGGCAAATAATTAGCTAGTTTTTTGCTAAAACAAACATAATTCCTTATTCATTGCTTATTATATAATTATTATTTTATTTTAAAAATATTTTACTTAAATTTTACTTAAAAAATTCTAACCAAAATCGTGCATTATAATACTACATATTTCTTTCAGTGTACTTTGTTTAAATTTACCAGTTTACAATTAATTTTTACCTGTTGCTGCTGCTGCTGCTGCTTCTTCTTCCTGGGACACGTATTTCTCAAGGTCTTTTGATTACTGATCTCTTTGAAGGAACTGAAGCAGCTAATTGAGTTGTGTGCGCAGGTGCTAAACTTCAGTTGACTATACAGCGCCACCTCTTGCACATGTTTGTAATAAAAGCTTTTGTTGCAAGCCAGCTGGCAACAGATGGCGCCAGTGTTGACTGTTTAAATTGCGCGCTCAAGTGTGCAAATAAACGAAGTCAATTTGAATTTTAGTTTAAGTTGTGGAGTTTTAAATTAAATTATGATAAGTAGTTTATTAAATATTAATAAATATGTATATTTAAACACATTTATTTGATTAAGCTTTGCTATGAAAACTTTTGAAAATTTATGTTTGTTTTATAATGTAGAATTATCGACCCATTGTTGATGCATTTCTATTTAATTTATTAGTTAGTTGTTTAATATTATTACACAAACCAAAACTAAAATTTACTCTTATATATATTTTTATAGTAATTTAAAAATTAAATTATTTATGTGTATGTATGGAAATGTATTATTGTTTGTTAAAAAATTATAAAGTTTTTTTACATTATTTATGTTAAATTGTATGTTTAAACCCGTAGTCTGCTTAGCTAAATTTCCATATGTTCTACAGCAATCACAAACTCATAGAAACCAATTATAATCATTGAAAATATAGTTGAAATTTTGCTAACGGTAATTGGAACTGGTGTTGGCTCTAAAATCGCTTTTCCATTAACGTATTCTCCTTAAACTATGGTGACTGCATCTAATCAATTTTCTTTTTGCATGTTTACAGGTAAGCCAAAGATAATGCCAATATTTATTGCCTCTGAGACCCATCAAACAATGCGTTCACTTCACGTAAGTTGCATAATCACAATTGCAATTCTAATGCAATCCTAATGAACAGACAATTTACCGCATAAATGTCAAATGTAGTAATCAAACAAAAATTGACAAAAAAGAAACGAAAAACAAAATAAATAAATCCAAAAAAAAAAAACTTGATTAACTACTTTTATGCAATTTTTGTCACATCGCCTGGAGTTTTTTATTTATTTGATGACTTTTGCAAGAACCCTGCGAATCTCGGTCAAGCAACAAGTGCAGCCGTCGCAGTCGCAGTCGCTGTCGACAACGCTGCCGCCGTCGCCGTCACCGTCACCGTCTCTGTTGTGTGAACTGCAACGCGTTGGTAATAATCACGCTCTGGCTATGTATGAATGCATTCTGCGACTGTTAAGCTGCATAAATTTGCAGCAGTTATGCAACAGCAACTGACATTGCCCATAATACCGGTACTTCTAAACGGCAGCGTCTACATCAGAGGCAGCAGAAGCAGCAGCGACGCGACGTTGGAGACGGCGGCTGTGCAGCACGTGCATTAAGCTGGTTAAATTATTGTTGCAAACAATGCACAGTGGTGCGAAGCTTGAATTTTATACGCTGCTTACTTTTTGATTTATTAACATTTCAAAAGATCAAAAAGAGAGTTTTGATTTTTACAGTTGTGTGTTCAGCAGTGAAATTCAGTTGTCATTTTTTTTATATTTTTGTTATAAACACATATTACAAAAAAAAATCATTTCTAATCTATTAAAACGCTTAAAAAAATACATACATATATAAAAAAAGTTAAAGTTTACGCACTTATTTAAAATTAAATTATGAGAATTATTGGAATTTTAGACATTTAAATCAAATAAGTCTTTAGTAACTTTTAACAGAAATACAGTAGAATCCGGTTATAACGACTCCGCTTATACGTCCGACCGTTCATTGCGACGAAAATTCGATGAATTGTTTGGTCCACATACAAGCTTGTATGAAAGAGCCTCCGCTTAGTGCGTTTCCGCAATTAACGACAAACCGCTTATATCGACGATATTTATCACAATTCAACCGGCTATTTCGACGTGCCGAAAAAAATACAGTTTTTCTGTTTCTTTCCAAGAAAAATTTAATGCGTAAATATTCAAAATGTGAAAAAGAGAGCAAAATGGGCAAAAAAGTGCTCATTTAGTACACACTCGTCAATTAGGCAATGTCGTCAAAACGAAAATGTTTCTCCGTTGAGCAGAAAATGCAAATAATTCTGCGCTTGGAAGCTAGTGAGCATATTATTATTGAACTAAATTAAATATATATTTTGTTTTGATTAAAAAATTATATAGTTTTTTTTTAACCATTTGCAAACATGACAATTAAAAAAAAAATTTTTTTTTGCTCCATATGGTTAAAGCGTCTACCGGGTATAACGACGTTAAATCGTCGGTCCCTTGAGTGTCGTTATAACCGGATTCCACTGTAATTTAACTATTTAAAAACCAGCGGTTGATGGTAATTTGTTTAAAATTACTATTTTTTACAAAACTAATTTTGAAAATGGCCAAATGTCTATTTCAACCACAAAATACATTGTTTTTAAATGTTTTCATATCTCAAAATCTACAATAAATGCGCTAAACTGTTGTTAGCAGCCCATTACACTTGTGTTAACAATACGTATAAGGATCTGACATGCAATTTTATGCTAATTTTGACCCCACTGTGCGCTAAGTCAAACGGTATATGTGCAGCCCAATCAGCAAGTACCGCTTTGCATGCTGCGGCGACAGCTGTTGTACCGTAAGTCTGCCGACTCCTTTAAATATTTGGCCTACGCGTTGTCAACAGCAAGAATAACAACAAGAACAGCAACAACAGCAGCAGCAGTAGACGCCACAGCATCATCGCAGCAGGTGTAGTGAGAGCGACAGCGACTGCGATAACGGCAGCGACAACGTCAGCTCTCTTGCGTCGACGTTGCGACGTCGCAGTGACGACCAACAGCGAGCTGCGATGCTGCAATTGCCGGCATGATGCGCTTGCGCTCTCCACTCTTCCCCACTCTGCTTGTTGTGCGCTCTCTCTGCGTCTCTCTTCGCTGCGCTTGGTACGAGCAGTACATTTCTATGCCTCTCCAGGTTTGTTTAGCTTTGCTGTTTGCGCTGCTTATACCCGTTCTCAGTTGCTGCTTGAGGTATGTTGTTTTTAAAGACACTTAAGCAAATGTAAATATTTTTTGTTTGTTTGTTTTTTTTTACATTTTTACAAGACATGATAAATCAGTAATCCTTTAGCAAACGTTGGGTGTCAAAGAAATTCCGCTTAGATAAATCGAGATAATGTTATCTTCCGCATACCAGGGTTGTGATAGGCTATGAATATTAGTTGTTATACAAATTTAAAAAGATAAAAAAATTATAATTATTACTATACTATAAAAACAACCGCGTAAATATTTAAATACACGCCGTGTAAACTTTAGCACGGGTATGTTTGCAGTTGAGATGCTTTTTAAATGACATTCTCATGGGTTCTGGCAGCGCAGCGATAGCGACGGCAACTGCGACTGCGACTGCGACTGAGGCTGCTGCTCAGCTGCCGCGCTGGCTGCGCTTAGTTTGCCGCTGTGTGTCGTTGGCGTCGCCTCGACGTCGTAGTATTAGCTGTATAATTTTTGGTTTTTTGTTTAGTCTGTTCTAAATTTAGTCGGGAGTCGGAGTCGCCGTGAGAGGCGTGGTTAATGTCGCAGTCGCCTCCAACGTCGCCGTCGTCGTCGTGGTCATCGACGTACAAATATTGTGTTCACTTAATTAAAATATAATTTATTTTCGGTAATTTGCTTTTTACATAACGCACACACGCAAATTAATGTTTCAAAGTGGGCGACTGAGGCGTGCAAAACTACACTACTTTTTACAAACACATATAAACATATATATGTACAGTTAAGAGATACATTTCTGTATTTATTTATTGTATATTTTTGCTGTTACTTTTTTTTGTTTTTTAACGTGTGTGTGTCGAATGTGTGAAAAAAATACAAGCGCAAAAAAAATAAAAACATTGAAAATTATATAGTGTGATCTAAATTTTTGATTGATTTGATTTGAATTGAGGCGTTAAGCCCCAAAGTGCTTAAGTTTTGGTATCAAGCGCACATTGCAAATTGCGTATAATTTAAAGAATTGAATTTTTTGTGTTATCTGCTGGTAACTGCAGGCGATTGCAAGCCAAATGCCGGCGACCTTCAAACGGTTTTTCAATTTTCTTCAATTTTCCATGACATGTGTCAAAATCAAACTTGAGCTTGAGATGCCATCGCGACGATCGCATTTGATGGTCGACCGAGTGACAAATTACAAGATACACACCAAAAGATACAAATGTATCTCGTAGATATATAGACTGTGCATAGTATGTTTTTTTCTGTAATTTTTTTTTTTTTGGCAGCCAAATGCATTTGATGACCCAACTTTTCCAAACGAATATCTAAACATTTCAGCCTCTGTGTGTCTGTTGAAATTGTGCCAATAATTTTTCAGTTCAGTTTAGTTTTCGGCTAAAATAGAACACAATAAAATGAAAACGTTTTGTTTTGTGCTATATAGAAACTATCTAATACTTTAGATAGATGCTTAGATATTATGTGATCATTTTATTGTTTATAACAAAGTCTTTTCAACGCTGCTCATCGACCCCATTAAGCAGATAAAAGTAAATTTCGAACCCTTGAGTGTTTTCTTCTACTTTGTGTTCGTCTTCCTCTTCTTTTATCAAGCCTCTTTAGACTTTTATTCATCAATTTGTTAAGCGTTTAAACCGTTAGTTAAATGTCTTGAAGAAGTCAAAGCATTGTTAATTAGTTAGCTCATATTGTGGCTTTAGAAGAAGAAGCAGAAGCAGACGAACTGTGACAACGACATAAATCCAGCCAAGTTCTCAATCAGCGGCGCATAGAACAAAAAACAGCCGGAAAAAAGCCAAAAACAAAAACAAAAGCAAAGCAAGAAACTTAAACAAAAACAACATAAAATTCCAATGGGTCAACAAAGCATAAGCCGCATCTCAATACTTGGTACACTGAAAAAACAAAGCATTACTAAAAACATTCTAAAAATACTTGATTCTAGTTTGGCTTTTTTAAATTCTTTTTAGTTGTTAATAATTGGGGATTAATAAATTGTAAATATTCTTTTTAAAAGCAGAATTTTGTTAATTTGATAATATTTATTCTAGTTATCTTAAAAAAAAATAATTCGTTACTGAGTAGTTTTCATTTAAAATTAATTTTAATTAAATTTTAATGTCAAATAACATTCTCAAACTACGATTTTTTTCAGTGTAGTATTTTCCATATGAGTTCTATGTCAAATTCGACAATAAATGCATAAGATACACTGCGAAAGAGAGGGACAGAGAGTGAGGGTGAGCGAGCAAGCTTTCTTGAAAACAGGCAACTAATGTATGGCATGCGCCGCTGGCATTTGCTGGCTGCTATGCGCACTTGTACAGCTTTAACAGCGTCCGATGTCATTGACACTTGCTCCGGGCTCAGTATTTAAACTTAATAATTTATTGAACCCCAGAGACCCCTGCAGTTGGGCCCTATTGGAAGCCACCCACCCAAACTCCCTCCCTCTACTCCCCTACGCACACGACGCACGCAACGCCCCTTCATGTGCAGCTGACTCGGGGTTAATTATGTTAAATGATGAATGTTTTATGTTGTCAATCTGTAAAACAATCTCCACGCGCACTGTCTCTTTCTCTCCAACTCCTACCCTATACGCGAGTACTATATAGAAGTTACAGCCGATCTAGAAGTAATTCTCCAATAGGAATCGTTTGCTTACATTTCCGTAACGAAAAAAAACCGTTTTGAACATAAACATGTGATGCTAAGCAAATAAAAATGTATCTTAATATGTGTACTATATAATTTTATATATATTTATCTGCTACTCCCTCACTTAAGGTATTCGCACAGGTGCAAAATATTTAGATAAAGATGAAGTGGCAACGTTTGCGCTTTTTGCGATCTCTCGCAATCTCTTATCAGTTGATTATATAAGTTAAGTCATATACTACCAACTGTATTATCTGGTCTATATACTAACTATATACACACACACACACATTATTCTGAAAAACGTACGATCGGAGTACAAACCGGTTATACACCCATACGATACATGTATCATTCAGATAATTTTCGTATTAATGAAAGTATTTCCCTCAATTGATTGCAAAACTTCTCTGGGATAAAGTATTATTCAAGTAGCTATAAACAGGTGTATACAGGTGCATACAGTGCTGTATTTATATCTTCAACTCTAAGCGAAAACGTGACTTTTTTTCGGTTTAGTAATTAGTCAGGTGTGCTAATGACGAATCTAACATTTGTGACTTCCACTAAGTAAACCCTGAAAACTAAAAGATTTCAGTTAAATATACTTTTAAACTGCACAAAATGAAGAAAACTTTAATCAAATTTAAATTCGCTGGCTGTGGTAACAGTGAAAATCAGAATTCACTCTGTGCTGGCTGGGATATTAATAAAATACGAGTGTTAAATGCCCCATTAAGGAGGGGAAACCGTCCGACCTTTTTGCTTTTGGCGCAACATTTTGAGATAAGTTGCGAAAATATTTGTTTAAGTGAAACAGAAAGCGACGTAAGACAGAAGATCAACAAATGACTAGCAGAATATAAGGGAGGAGAGTAAAGAGACTGAAAAAGACCCTGGAGTAACCAAGAATAATTTAATCAAGTATGAAATCTAGTCAATACAGCAAAAAAGGACGAGAAGAGTGAATATTTTTTAATATACTTTCAATGGAATAAAAATTAGAAAAAAAAAAAAACTTAAAATAAATATATAGACATACAAAAAATGTATACAGATATTTAAAAAATATATACATTGAAAGCTCCCTTGGCCACGGTTCCAGTGCATCTGTCCGCCCTAGGGAGATGTTCGCATATGGAAACGAATTTTGTATGAAATGCATGCTCTTGAGACTGTAAAATTTGTTCGGCTAACGGAGATGTCCGCCTGATGGAGCTGTCCCCGAGTAGAGGTTTCACTGTATATCTATATCTATATCTCCGAAGAAGATAGATTCAATTGTAATCCTTTATCTATATAATTATATATCTAAAGAATATATTTTGTTTAAAAATTTCAAATGATTTCTTAGCAAAAGAAAGGACAAACGTCCGTGTATAGAATACTTTTAAAAAGTTCAGCAAAATAATTTATAAAAGGTTTTTGTAGACTAAACTCGATTTTTATGTAGCTTAATGCCTAAATAATTAACTCTTACGCTTTTAGACTCTAAGATCAGACGAACAGAGTTTTATCAACTGAAATATTTATGGTTATCAAACATGTTCATATACTAATTAATATACCTTTCTTTGTTTCTGATACAGGGCCTCCGAATCGTATAGAACACAAGTTTATTAGACAGCTATTGAGGCAGCTGAGTAATCAATTTAAATTATAGCAACGTCTGATCTGATTTCGATATGTAATTTTTAAAGCCAATTAACATTTATAATTTTATAAATACACTTGACCAAATCTTATTTGAGTTGCTAAGGTAAAAATAGAAAAAAAAATGTAGCAACTACTGGGGCATAAAGTTTAGAAAGATATGTTTGTTATTACTGTTTTTTTTATACAATTATAATGACGCTTATAAGTAATTGTTTATATAGTCTTAGATATAGTTTTCAAGTTCTCCATTACCCAGAGTATGAAATTTCAATAGGTTTCATTCGAAGATGACGCGTTCTCGTACGAAAATAGTATTAACACACCGGTCAGGTGTTTTTCTAGTTTATTTATTTATTTATGGCAAGCACATTAACATAATTCTGGAATAGCTGCCATCGAAGAACGAGACTGACATACAGATGTTCAACTTAAATAATCGCTGATTAGTACATGCTTAACAGACAAGAAATATGGTATTTATGTGCATATATCGAATATCTGAATAGTACTAGATGAAAACTGGGGCGTGTGGCGACTTCATCTGCTTCTGTTTCTTGTTGCCTTTGTTTCATAATGAGCCCAATCTGAACTAATTCCCGAAATAAACTTTTGAGGGAACTTTAGATTGCATAATGCCCACTTTCAAATCGCTTAGAACTTTGCAGTAGAAAAGATCAAAAAATCTATGCCAAATTGATGTACAGTGAAAGCTCTTTAAGTGGACAGCAGTTGCCTTGGGCATTTAGCTACTTGGTTTATGATCTGTCAGACACTTTGGCACAAAAACTTGTCAAGTTATTTATGGTTGTAGGCCTTGACTTTTACTTCTTTCAGTTTAGTCCCTTTTTTGTAATCATGTCTGCTTTTTTCTAAACATAACAACATAAAAGTATTTGTAATAAGTGTCGACCAAAATTCCCACAATTTAACTAAAAATTTTTTTCACATTTATTGAAATTGAAAGTTCTAACTATTTCGATGGTAAATTTAATGAAATTCGCATTTGTTCCCAATCCGATGGTAAATTTAATAAAATTCCCATTTGTTCTTAATTAAATACACTTTAGTTCAAAATTTTAAAAATATTGTAATTGTTGAAATTGTGTGCGTTGCTGTTAGATAACAGCGCGGCCAAGTGCGCTGTTGCCAAACTTCATTAACTTGATGTATCTTTGTAAGTAAACACTATTAACTAACAGCCCGCCTTGAGCTGAGAGATCAGATGAAATGGGTATGACCTTGGCATTGGCATTGCCATGATTGTTATTGCCTCTGCTGCTGCCCTTTTTTCGCTTATTTATTAATCATAAATTGCCATAATGGTAGAGAAAAGGATGCCGCTCAATGCACGCACAATCCAAAAAGGGTTTTCAATTGTCGGCTGCATCGATGTCGTTTTTGTTGTTGTTGTTGTTGATGCTGCGGCTGCTTCTTGGGGCAGGCAGTGCAATTGCAATTCTTGGCTATTTATAGCTAAAAAAAAAAAATACAGGAACAAAATTAAACAACAGTCTGAGCACTGTGGGTAAACAATTGTTTATACTCATCAAATTTTTCTTACCTTTACTTTGCTCAGAGCCTTACTTTTGTGCTCCTTTTTGAAATTCTAAAGAATTAAAGTTAAGCACTTGCAAAGTTTTCATTAACATAAAAACCCAAAAAAATAAAATTATTTTATTGTTCCCGGTTTATCCCATGTCCCAATTGAATTAAATCGACGTCAAAATCTGGTAGAAATGTGCAGAAATCAGCAAAAATTCTATAATTTATTTGTTTAAGTAATTTTAATCTTAAAAAATTGTTTCTTCAGCATTAAAAGTACCTTTCTAAGCTCATGTTAAGCGAAATTCAAATACAGTTTTAGTTCAGGCTTAAAGAAAAAGGGCCTCAACTTGGACAATAGAATAATAAATTACTAATACTACAAAATTAGTTTTTAACAGTTATGTAACAACACATCTGTAATATTTACCATAAAAATATTTCATAAATAGCTGTTACTATTATTTAATGTAAGGTTTTTCCAATTCTCAAGATCCCTACAATTAGCGCACAAACTTTAGGATAATTTCTTAAATTTTAAGAAATTTACAAAACTTAATTGTTTGCCTTTTCGCCCATAGTGCGGCTGCACTACTCGTAGCTGCCACTGATTGTTTTCATATGATTTTTCGTAGTGTTTTTTTTCCTTTTGTCCGCCTGGCAATAATTTATGTTATTTGACTTTTAAACCCTCTCAACTCCATAATTGTAGGTTTCCCATTGCCAGTGCGCCCTTTTGCAATTAGCCTCCGACTGCAAGAGGATAGGGCGGAGCAGGAGAAGGCTTGCATGCCTACATAGGCAGGTACTACAGCAGTGTTATCTCAAGTGAGCCGCCCTCTTGGCTTATTGGCTATGACTTTAACTCTGACTCTGACTCCGACTTCTAGTATGGCTAAGACGGAGACTGACTGACTTGTTTTGCCTGCCTTGTCACACTCGAGTTCAAGTTGCACTCCATTTGGCTTGGTACGTGACATAACAAGCCTTTCGGGCTAACTCTCTGTTAGCCATGTTTTCTGCCACTTTGTTGTTGTTGTTCGCCAATGTAATTAAATTGTTTTACTTACTACGGTTTCGCTGCTTGGCATTAGAATAGCAGATTGCAAAAAGCAAAAAGCGTAAAACTGTTACGAGCTAAACTGCAGTTAATAAGCAAACGAACCCAAAACCCGTACCGGTACCCGTACCCGTACCCGAACCCAACACCAAAGTCAACAATAACAAATACACTATATACTTGTATAACAACAACTATAACCAAAGCGAAGCTTAATCACAAAACACCCGTTGCAGCAGCTTTAAATGTTTCTGGCAATACCCTGTACTCCGTCAATCCACACTTTCTTTGGGTGTATTTGCATACACTGTAAAAAATCTGTACAATTGAAAAATTATTTAAACCCCGTACTAAAATAATGTACAGAGATTTCTAAGGAAACTAGTCTATAAAATAAGCTAACTACTTAAACTACACACATGGCATATGAATTAGAAAATTATATACTCTGATTTAATTTAGAATCAAATAAATATATAAGCCATAAATTAGCATAGAAAGAAATGTACCGTCAGAAATCAGTGTTAAGTATGAAAAGTTTTCTATTGAATCGCATTACTTTATCACATAGACTTGGAATAAACAACTGATTGATCTTAAAGTTCTTCAAATTCTTTATTTGATATTTTTTACATATATTTCATAAGAAACAGTAAAGAATTCTTTACAGTCAGCTCGACTGTAGCTCTTCTTACGAGTACTATATTCAATTTACCAATTCTTTATTTTATCAAACCCATTTCTCTCAGTGTACAAATTAAAAAACAATCGGAGCTAGCGATGTGGGCGTGTTTACCCGCAACGCTCGTCACGAAAGCTACTACTGTATCGTCTATGCGAATGGACTCATCCAAACTTATTCTAAATAAACACATACTTCGCTTCAGATAGAAATAAAAAATAAACGATTGAAATACTTTTTTAATTTACTCTCTCGAATCTATTGTGCAACATTCTAACATTACATATGAAATTTGATCGCGTTTTTGCAAAGCGAAAAAAAAACCAACATCAATTAGTCCGAGACCTTAATAAGCGCTTTTATTTTGCATTTAACTTCAATGAAAGTTCAAAAAACTAGTCAGGCTTCACTGTAGCATTTAAAAAACAATCTTTTTTGTTAAATAGGGAATAATGTTTAAATACATGTTTGCAAACAATATAATTTTCATAATTACCAAAAACAGATGAGCGATTTTAGAAGCAATGAAATAAACAAATTATAAATTTGCTTAAAGAATTTTTAAGTATTAAAATTTTGGTAAGGTTTTTCGCTGTATTTATTTTAAAATAAACATTTTTATGAACAATTTTTATATAGTTTTTGTTCATTAATAGGTTTCGTTGTACGCACTCCGTTTAACATTAGTTGAGTTTGTTATTTAGGGATAACCACTGTACCTAATAAAATAAGCTTGTATATAAAAATACATGTATATGTTGTATACTTGCGTATAAGTGCGTGTGTATATACATATGTACATATTTCCCAAGACGAAAAGCAGGGACAAGCAAACGATGTTGAGGGAGGACAGTCGCTGTCAATTCGATGCCAACGCGGCGATTCTTGGCACAACAAACGCACGGCACTGTTTAGCTTCGCTCTTCCTCAGCCCTTTTTTTTCTACTCTTTTTCGGTATCCCCATCGTTCTCCACTTTTCACTGCTTGTACACTTTATACACCCTGTAGCCATCAAGCATGCGTAGCAAGAGTATACATTCCGCGTGATCCAGCTTTCAGTGAGGCAATCATTTATACATTCTGTCAATATCTAGCAGAATGTATTGAAGCTATAAAACCTTATGATAAATATTAATTATACTTTATGAGCATTTTTTTCAGAAAGAATATTTACATATATTATTTGTCAAGTGGCTTAACTACTGGGTATTTTTCAGTCGTTCATTTATGTATTTTAAGCTATTCTTGCTTGTTCTTATTGTGCTCTTTAGCTGTTTGTTGTGTCGCTGCCTTCATCACTGCGGTTCAATAGACAAACCGTTTTGTAATCTTTACCTGCATTAAATGTAGAGCAGAAGTACATACATTGATTGACGTAAAAGGGGGACAGTACAGAGGGTCTCTCTCAGTTTCTCACTCCTCTCTCTCTATCTCTCTTTTACTTAGATCGGGAGCCGGCCATGTACATTTATGTGTGTATGCATTTGTATGTGTCTGCTTGTGTGTGCATAAGCCCTGCAGTCATAAGCAGGGGTCAAAAAATGCGACACTCGTTTAGTTTAAACAAAAGAGAGCCAAAGCAACAAAAATTGAGAGAGTAACGAACGCAAACGCAAGCAGGTCGCTCGCGTCTCATGCTGTCTATCTCGCTTGCTCCCTATTTTGACTGCAGGTGATTCTTTTGTTGTGTTTACCCTTTCCCCCTTATTCAATTTGAGTGAGAATGCATGTAAGAATATATACACGTGTGTGTGTATTTACATTATCAGTTTGCGTATGTAGGTGAACGTCGGCCTAACGTTTTATGTTATTCTATGTTTCACAGAGAAGAGTAGCGCTGAGCACATTAGTTGGGAGATTAATAAGAAGTTTCTTATTTAATCAAGTTTTGGCAGTAATATACATGTTAATTTAATTAATTACTCTATATAAAATATCAAAAAATGAAAACAAAATTGAATTACTAATACGTTATTTTGTTTGCATGTGAGGGCATTTGCTGGTCGTCATAAGCATAACCTGTTGGTCAAAGAAACAACCATCTTCATCCGCGTGTTTATGCTTTGGCTTCCTTCTGCCCTATTGCTTCGCCTCCGCTCCTCCACAATTCCTCTTTACCTCAGTCTCTTCTCGCTCTCCTTTAAGCACTTGCCGGCTGTGCTCTAGTTTTGTGTCTTCTCCATTCGATTTTTTGACAATTTGCTGTGCGCACGCAATGTGAGAGCGCGTATGCAAAATTCAAGCGCAGATTTCAAATCAAATTTAAATCGAAGTCAATTTAAAAACGGAAAGTGAATTAAATTAATTTAAAATTATACGCTTTAGAATCATGAATCATTTACGAGTGCACAAGTTTAAATTTGGAGGCAAGGATAATGCGGCTGTGGCCGATATTCCCACAACTGCCGACAACAACAATAGTATTAACAACAACAACAGCAACCATAACAACAACAACAACAATCAAAACAACAACCACAACAGCAACAACAACAGCAGCAGCAATGGCAAAGGATTTTTGACCCGCATCAAACGGTACTCGGTACTTGGCAATAAGCTGGGTCGTCGCCATTTGGGCAGCATGACCCTGCCGGGTACAGGTAGCACTGCCAAAGAACGAAACGGTTCACCCAGCAAACTTGCCACTGGTAGCTACAACATGACCGGCAGCAATTCCGATGATCATCGCTTAGAGATCGGAGCACCGATTTTAATATCAACCACAACATTGGACACTGATCGCTTTGGAGTGACGGAGGAACGTCTGAAGCAGATTGGCGGTGGCATTGCCAAGACATCATCGATCGTAAGAACACTGACACCGCGAAGCTCCGACGAAGAGGAGTTCGTAGATGCCTGTGGCACGCCACAGATTGAGCAGCACACAGATGCCGAGCCCGAGCACGAACCCGAATTGGAACAGTTTGCAACGCCAACGCATCAGCCGGAAATCGAGGCAGAAATCGAACCAGAAATAGAGCTAGAGTTGCGAGAACTGCCCGAACTACCAGCGTTGCCAGTACTGGCACCTGTGGAGCCGCCTATGCGACGCCCACGCATCGCACGACAACAACAATCGCAATCCGTGCAGAACCTACACCGTTCGGAGCTTAAAGTTTATCTCCACAAGTCGCCGTCGATGACACTGGACATGAACATGACGGCACCGCCACAACTTGGCCTAAATATGCCCGAGTTACCAGAACTCTATGGCCAAAGTGAGCTCAGTTTGGCTGCCTCGGAGAACAAGGAGAATGCTCGACAAAATGAGCCAAGTGGTTTTCTGGGA
This sequence comes from Drosophila parthenogenetica, assembly GCA_035047505.1. Taxonomy (NCBI): domain Eukaryota; kingdom Metazoa; phylum Arthropoda; class Insecta; order Diptera; family Drosophilidae; genus Drosophila; species Drosophila parthenogenetica. The sequence goes on from JAWNPM010000174.1 coordinate 2,290,446, forward strand.
CAGGAACAACGCTTCAAGAGCATCGATTCCTTTCAGTTGTTGCCATCCAAGCAGAGCTCCAAGCTCAGTCTGGCCAGCTGTCGCAGCAGCCGGAGTCGTAGCCGTAGTCGCAGCCGTACTCGTAGCCACCTACAGAGCGAGGATGAGTTTGATTACGATCTCAAATCGGTTAGCTATCAGAGTCTGAATGCCCAGAATCTTTTTGTGTCCATTGATGAACTGCAGGAGATCACACGACAGATCAACGAGACGGAAGATTTCAATCGGGAAATCGATTTGGAGTACTGCACCCACCGGGATCAATTGCGTCCCAATGAGCGACGGATTACGCTGCTCAAGAATAAAAATCAGCGACTCATCAACTTTAATCACAACAAGGAGAAGCTGCGAAAGGGCTGGCATGGCATGAAAAATTGGCTAGGAGAGGAGAGCAGCAAACTGAAGGAGGTGGTCCGTCAACAGACGCCCCTCAAACGTGTCGCTCAATCCAAAGTGAACCTGAATCAATCCTCCTCAAGTCGCCAGTCTATGTCACCGGATCGTTGTCACGATCGTGAACGGGACATGACTGTCAGCTGTGAGGATGTCACCGATCGCACTGACTACGAGCCGTCGCTGTCGCAGCAGCCCAGCGAGGAGGATTTATCACCACACGCCAAACGCTTTAAGGATGAGGTACAATTTGAGCGCATTGTTTTGGTCTCAGTTTTTAGTTTTCACCACAAAATCTAACATTTTAAACTCTTTTAATCCTCTTCTAATCTTATGGTTTATTTCTTTTGATTTCCTCTACTTTGATAGGGACAAAACGGATTTGAGGAGTTGCGACGCTACGTCAAGCAGGGCGGAGACTTCAGCAAGGAGCTCATTTTTGTCCTGCAGGAACGGTAAGTTTAAATACAGTTTATTTAGTGACTTTAAAAGACAGTATATATAATATAGTCATATACCGTTAGTAAAGATGTTTAAAAATGCAAGTTTTGTAGAGTTTTTCTTAAAATGTGAAAAACATTTTGATTGAATAGGACAAATAAAATTGTTTAAATTTTATTACATTCTTAAAACCATAAATTTTATATTTTTTTTAAAATTACAAGATTTAATCTCTGAATTATTTTTGAAATAATACAAAAATAATCTTAGAAAATTGAACAAAAGAAATAAATTAATTTTTTTCACAAGCCGAGTCGATTTAGCCATGTCCGTCTGTTCGTATGAACAAACGGATTTCAGAGATGTTAAGAGCTACAAATTCGAATTTAGTCAATATCGATTCCATATTTAGTCAGTCAATACAAAAATCTTTGTTTTTTTTAATGCCACGCCTCATTCGCCCACAATGAGCAAACAACTGGACCCACCTCGGAAAAAATCTATGATTTTGACGAATGTCTCGGTAACTATAGCACTTAGGAATACCAACTTTGGTGCGCAAGTTTTTTGAGATAGCACAAATGCATTAAACAGCAGAAAGTATTATACGGTCGGACGTGCTTGACTGTACTTTTCTTTCCATCGTTACGAAGTTAAGCTGACTAATCTAGCGATCGAAGCGTAATGTCACTGGCACTTTGATACAACCATTAGGGAATTATAATTATCCGCAATTTAATGATCTCTTAACTTAGGATTTTGTGAGTTTACATTGTATCTCGCTTAAATCAAAGTAATTTGCTTTTAGTTCATTTCAATCTTAAGTTAAACGGTTTTTTCAAGCTGATAGGCGGGGATTTAATTCTAAGAATTCAATAACTGATAAGCAGCATTTATTCAAATTCTGTACGATAACATTTGACTCAAAAAATAAGTTGCTATTTATGTTTATTTTTTATTTACCTCAATTTAGAGCTGACTCGGAGCTGATCTACTCCAAGTCGCTTTCGAAGTTGGCCAACAAATTGAACAAAGCCGGCCGTGAGATACCCGGTAGTGTGGCCGATGCCTGGCGTGGTGTCGCTACTGAGATGGAGAGTCGCAGCGACATTCACCGCCAATTGGCAGCATCACTGACCGATGAACTGGTCAAACCCCTCAAGACGGTGGTCGACAATCATCACAAGACACGCAAAGCGGTAAGTTGATCAATTAGTTGTAATCACTTTAACTAAAGACTATATATTATAAAGATGGTTCACGATCGTACAAAACTGGTACGCAAAGCTATAGTTGGCTTAGCAGACTGTAAAAGACCCTGTATTTATGCTGTAGCAATTATATATCAGTATGATCTAATTACTGATTTTGGAACGAATGTAGCTATGACAGCTATATCTTGTAGTAAAGCGATTTTATAGAATATAGTCGAGGATAAAACATGTATTTATTTATAAGAGTTTTGCTAACTATTTGGTGATTCTACACCGATATTATACTGAAAACTATGATTTAACTTATCTTTCCGAATCAAATTTGTTATTTGCCTCAGAATTAAGTCAAAGGATATATATTGAGTTGGCACAACATTTTCGTAGTTATTTACGATATGCCTTATGGGACCTGTGTGATAAAGTGGTCCAATTCAGACCAAATTTTTAAGGTATATATCAAATGAGGCTATATATAGCTTGTAAGTTAGTTTATAACGATGTTGTGTTTATAGATCGTACAAAAATTGATATATAGTTAAAATATATCGTTTATGTATAATATCCATAGGACATATCAGCTGAAAAATCTTTGTTTAGTATTAAAAAACTTTATTTTCCTTATAGATATCTCAACCAAACGATGATTTTTTATATATTTCTAAATTTTTGGCAGGATTTAAAAACTGTATCATGTAGTTTCATAGGTTAAATTGGTCGAAAATCAGTGCTTAGTATGAAAAACTAGTGTTTTTTTAGAATATCTTAATTAATTTGAGAACTTTTGTTAACAGTACGTTTATTTACAATCTAATCAGATTTTATCACGATCTAAAAACTATAACTAAAGAAAGTTGATATCCATACATTGGTTGCTCTCTCGGCTCTCTTTACTGTAGTTTTCACCGTCTACTTTTATAGACAGATTGAACCGTCTTTATAGTATAAAGTCTTTGCCTTAACGGACAGATTAACTGATTTCAAACTGTTGCAGGTGGAGAGTAATGTGGACAAAGCGGCTCGGGTGCTGAGTGAATGGCGTGTGAGTGAGGCAAAGGCCAAGAAGGCATCCCACACGGCAGCACGAGAGAACGAGAAACTGCAGGATGCGATGCTGGACGTGCGTATACAGAAGTCACCATCGATAGCATTGCTGCATCAGGGACCCAACAAACTGGCTGCCGAGAAGGAACTCAAATCCGCAGAGAAGGATTGCGTCAAACTGGACAACAAGCGAAAGAAAGCGGAGGAGGCGGTGAAACGAGCAGATGTCGAGTACTATACGCTGTGTGTGCGTGCGGAGCGTGCTCGTGTCGACTGGGAAATGGCCGTGCTCCGTGGCTCATCACAGTTGCAAAACAGCGAACAACAACGTTTGGGCAACATGCACAATTTTGTGCAACAATATGCCCGTCTCATCTCGGACATGAATCCCATTTTGGGCAGTCTGACCAGTAATCTGCAGCCTCAGCTGGATGCTTGTAATGTGGCCAAGGATCTGCTCGTTGTACGCAATATTCGACGTAATTCGGAGGGTCCTAGCGAGCAGCTTTTGCCCGACTTCTACTGCGAACACACCACGCTGGCCATGAATCGTGAGCGTCGCAAGCACTCGTTAATCAAACTGCTGCAGCTGGTCAAGACAGATCTGGAACGCGAACGCCGTTCCAGGGATGGATTACGCGGTCTCTCGCAGTCACTCAACAACCAGGAGCATCAGAATATCACCGACAAGCTCTACCATGTGAGTGTTCCAAAGAAACTTTCATCGGGCTCTAAAAATTTCTGGATTGGATTATAGTCTCGATCCTCCAGAAATCGAATCTACCCTCTATGTGTTACCGGTAAACTAATCCTTAATATGATCACTTTTAGATTCGCTCCATGCTGACCTATCTGGAGGGAGCACGTCTCAAATTGCACTCGGCTCTGCTCGAGTTGGACCACAAGCCGCGCACAACACACCCACTGGCGCAGCACATACAGGTAAGATAAGACTCATGATTCTTCGTTCAATTCATCCACTAAAACCTCCTGATTCTTCAGATTACACGTGATCGCACTGGACTGCAGCAAAGTATTCTGAAGGTGCCCAATTGGCTGAAGAACAATGACAAAGCCCCACAGTCGACGACATTGTTGTCGCAGGATGCCAGCGATGCAGCAGCCGATGACGATGACTACTCCCAAATGCAGAGTCAGGCGAATAGCTCCTGTGCCAATATCAGTGTAGTGGCTGCTCCAGCAACAGCAGGAGGGCTGCTCAGGCACTTCAATCGTAGCAAGAGCAATATTGAAACTTTTACCAGCCAACCAAAGATAATCTCGACAACAAATGCATCGCTGGCGACAACGATAACAACCACAGCAATGACAACCACAACAATGACAACAACAGCCAAGTCGAAGACGTTGTCGGGTGGCCAAACAGCCGCAGATCGTGGCCAGGCGGATGGTGGTTCCAATCAGCAGGACTCTGACTTTGATGAGTTCAGTTCGCAGGACGAGGACGAACCAGAGCAGCAGGCAAATCAACAACAGCAACAACAACAACAACAGCATTTCTATCAAAATGCCCAGGAGGTGCAGAGCTCCTCGATGAGCTCGCAGGGCACTAATGTTAGCTCCAAGGATGGAGTACCCTGTCAAATCCTTGGTCGCTGCAAGGCCCTCTATAGCTATACACCAAAACTTTACGACGAACTGGAACTAACTCCTGGTGACGTCATCGAGGTTCATGCCAAACAGGACGATGGCTGGTGGCTCGGCGCATTGCGTAATCAAATTGGCATCTTTCCTGCCACTTACGTTGAGGAGTGTACCTAAATAAACGGTCTATAACCACCCTAATTAAGCTCTGACTGTCCCCGTGTGTATCTGAGTGTGTATGTGTGCGTGTGTGTGTGACTATGTGTGTGACTGGTTTGTGCGCGTGTCATAAATAGTTTCATAAACTTGACTTAAATTTACCACAACTTTTTTTACCTTTTTCATAAATGCCTACAACGAGCTTTAACGGACTCTGCATTAAAATATAATCAATTATTTAAATATATACTATTATTAAACAAAATATATATAAACCATAATTATATCGTATTGTTAAAAGAACTTTTTTTTTATGATTATTATTTATAGCGCCCAGTTGAGTCATTATATCTCTTGCAAACTTATTCGTGACTTTCAAGAATTGTCATTATAATTAATTATAGTATTTGTTTATTTCATTAACAAAACGAAACGATGCAATACATTTAGTTATATATACCATACATATATAATAAATCCATATTTACTGAATTCACAATTTACTCTCATTTTTTCATTTTTCAATGTTTTGATTTTTGTTTAATTACATTAAATATTTTTATATATTTAAATATATTAAATATATTTTTAAAAAATATATCAGAAAAAAAAGGTAGAAATGTATAGTCGAGCGCGCCCGACCGTACAGTACTCTCTGCTTTTTTCACCGATTATAATTGCTATTGCGCTCAAATATAAACTTTATTGCCTGTTTTCTTTTTTGTTTATAGTCGGATTCTTTTGAAAACTTCAGGATAACTTTATATACTTTTTCTTCAAACGAGTCATAAATTACAAAACTGTACGATAAGAACTAATGCCTTTAAAACGGCATGCCAGTTCAAAATGTTTTTAATTTCTTACGGAAAAAGGGAGGCGTGGGAGCCGAACCTACGTACAAAATTGGAATTCCTAAGTTCGTAAACTTAAAAAAAAAATGGAATTTTTGAAATTCGTCAAAACTTAACAGACTTACAAACTGAATGTCATTTTGATTATGAATCTGGCGTGAAATAAATATTAATTTCAACGATTTTAAATTTAATAATTTTGTTGGTAATTTTGAGGTTTTTTTAAAACTCGGTTTGAACTGATAATTGAATATCTTAGTTTTACCATGCAGGTAATGCATACTGGTGAGTTTGATTAAGATTGCTTGGTATTTGTAAAGGTTTTTCATAATAGTTCATATTTATAGCATTTTTTCGACCGGGTGTTTATATGGCCATTATTTTTATGTACATATAAAAGTCCGGTTTTCTTGAAACTCAGTTATTATGTTTATATTGTTCTTGAATATATTCTGCGTGAGTTTTATTAAAATTGCTTGGTAAACATTGAAGTTTTTTACACAAATTCAACCATGGTAAGAACATGTACTCATTTTGGTTTAGATACCGTAATTAACAAAAAAGTTTGCTGTACTAAAGTATGTTATTTACTACCTGTTTTACCTTAGGGCTTTTAGTCTCTGAGAACCTTTTTTTCATACAAACGGACAGACTAACATGGCTATATCGACTTGGCTATTAATGCTGATCAATAACATTTATAGTTTATATAGTCTGCCACGCCTGCTTCATTCAGTTACACAAATTTCAACGCTTACAAAGCTACTACTTAGTAACGGGTAAAAGAATTGGTAAAATTTACTATAAAATATATATGTATTTATGTATATGCCAACTGCCCATATTGCCCGCTTTGTCGCGCTCTCACACATGATTATTGCATCGTTTCGTTTTAAAAAATTCTATTTTAAAATTATAAAGTAAACATTTTAACAAGTATTTCACACATGTTCACTTTCTGAATTTATAGGCGAAAATTGGACCACTAGCTTTGTAAAAACTTTTTCTATATCAATAATCAGTTATACCGGTTTACTAGTCCACACTAATGTACACAGTAACATCGAATAAAATCTTAAAATCGTATTAAAAAGAAAATAAAAAATTGTTAGTTATTAGAGGCATTTAAAAGCAATCTCGGAACAATATTTACACAATCTGACCAATTTTGGTTAGAATTAAAATGTAAAGTGATAATCGTTTGGGTGTTTAGAGATATGTATGTCAAACAAGCCAATAGATTATGTTTTTGGCATTGTCATGCCAATGAAAGGGACGGTAAGAGATATATATTCATATATATATACAGAGAGAGAGAGAGAGGGAGACACAGCGCGAAAGTTTTGATCATAACACCAAATGTACGATAGTTGAAAGTTGAACTCCCATGCGATAAAATATCAAATACATGTATTAGTAGTTTTCTGGACACATAGAATAAAAAAGTTTATTTATTAATGAAAATTAAACAACTTACATCACCCTGTACCGCAAGCTAAGCTACGGATTAGTTCGCTAGTAACTAATAAAACTAATTACAACAATCTAAAAGGCAGCGAGGACCACTTGCAGTGCCATGTACGCTGTGGCCAACAGGGCAACGAAGAAGGAGAGAGCACGAGCTGGCTGAGGAACCACAACAACCGCATAGACCAAAGTGTGAACGATGCGACCGATGCCAACTGCACGGAACAGATTGATTGCCAGGAATGCGCTGGGATTGGTCAGTGTGTAGAGCAGGCCGATAATGAAGAAGGGCAGAATGTTCTCGAGATCGTTGCGATGGGCACGACGCACACGCTCCACGTTGGGGTCATCGAATTTAACCTTTTGCTTTGGTGACATCAAATCCTCTGGATTGGCAAATGTCTGAAAAGCGTCGAATATGTTAAATGTTTTTCAAATTTCAGCTTTCACTTTAAACGGACTTTGACCCTGCAGTCAGGCCCTAATCCCCCTTCCCCCAAACTCTCCGCTATTCACTCACTTTTGTCTTGAAGCGTTGCAAGCCCGTGAGCATGGACATTGCCAACATTTTTAGTACCAAAACGCCGGCCCAGAACGTGTAGCTCTTGAACACAGGGTTATCAAGACTTAGTAGTTCCAAACTCATTGTTTTATTTTAATTAGAGTTATTTTTTACAAAACAAAAATAAAAATTCAATCAACTGTCCCAGAGTGAAGCACACTTTCAACTGGCGTGAGGCGCGTTTAACGATTTTACTTTATACATATGCGTTTGAATGTGTGCGTGTGAGTGTATACACCGGTTTTTATTTTCGCTCTCGCGCTTACTCTCTCACTGCCAGGAGCGTAGTCAAAGAAATGTGGCAAGTACATGGGAACTTGTAGTGCTTATTGACTTCTTTAAGCTACAAAATAATAACAAAATCTCTTAAATTTGACTAATGATAAAGCACAACTAAATATATGGAGTCCCGTTGTTCATGTTCCGGGCAATAATATTTCTGACTACGCCCCTGCCTATGTATGCATATGCCGGCTTTTTTTTTGCTCGCTCGCGCTTTGCTCTCACAGTTATCAGCGCCATAAATAAACATACGCATACATACATATGCATGATTATGTATGTTTTTGTATATGCTTGGCTTTAAATGTGTGTGCGTGTATTTTAAGTCCAAGTATTTGGAAAAAAAACGCTTTGTCATACTGACTGCACTAAACTAAAACTAACGAAATCGCTCATGGAACGATTTGAGCACTAGCGTTGCAATCTGACACAGTGAGTTCTAAAATAACAGGCACACTAACAAACTCATAAGAGCAAATTGCTAACAAGTTGGTAGTTTAGGACTAAGGCATAGTTAGACTTTAAATACCACTTGAAAATGAATTTAAGCACTTTGAACTATTTACTTTTCCAATGTTGCAATTATTTTTATATGCACTGTGTGCACTTTACAGTGGTACAAATAGTTGTTCAAAGAGGCAAGTTCGCTATGCTGTGACATTCTGACTTGTTCCGACACACCTGACGACGACTCTCATTTAATAACAATTGAAAACAATTTTAAAATGTTCGTTCCACAACCACTTTTAAATTAAAACTGCATTTACTTAATTTACATATGTCAATATTGTCGTAGTATGAGATTAAATTATTGGAATTAAATCGTATTATATACTAGAATTAATTTAATCGGTTGCTAAACGAAGCGACTAGCAATAAACGACTTTGTAATAAAGATTGCATATACTTATTACAGTCGTAAGTCGAAGCTTAATTAAGGAACACTTGGTGTTCAGGTATTCAGTATGACACAAAAAAATCTGACAAGATATATCGATCTAAAAAACATTTAAAAAAATAATTTAAAAATTTTAATGTATTTAATTAATTAATATATTTATAAAAACACACAGTTCTGACGTTATTTTTGAACATTTTTTTTTATTAATATATAGCGCCCAGTTGAGTCATTATATCCGTCTAATTTTGATTTTGAATAATTATTATAAATAAATACAATTGTTGTTAATTTCACTTACATAATGAAATTATACAATATGTATTGATATTTAAATCATCCACAGAATCACAATATATATATTATTTTGTCATCTCATTAAAAAAAGATACATAATATTTCGTTCCTTTGATTCTTTTTAATTACATATAATAAATTATGTATGTAAAGTATTAAAAACAAGTAATATATAGTGTATATATTTTTTAAAAATATATAAAAATAATTATTTGATGATGTGCATTTTTGTCAATAGTGTTTTTTACTACAATTTCGGGGAGATTCAAAATTGTCAGTTTTGTGTTCTTAAAAAGCTGACAGCACCGACAGATTTTAAAGCGCGTTAAGTTGGCTGCGCTTAGAAATAAATTGTGATAGAGTTTTATGAAATAAGCGAATCTATCTCTTTTTTTTTGTTTATGTGAGTAAACGCAGAAAAAATATTGAAAATGAAATATGTATGGATATACTGTTGGCAATTCTTAGTTATAGGAAATATATAGTGCTTAATAGGTATATATCAGTTAGTTAAAGTGGATTGTAGAATATTTCTACATCAATTTAGGGAATGCAATTTCGGTCACATTTCTTAAAAACTCCGGCTTTTAAAATAATCAAAATAAACTTATGAAAAAAGAAAACTGAACAATAGGATAAACTGACTAAAAAAGATAATGAATAGCTTTCAGTATTTTTTTAACCTAGTTGAAATGGAATTGGAAAAGCCTCGGAGAAGTTCAGCTTATATTGGTAGCAGTTGCCACGCCTACAGGTGGCTTTACATTATTGTTAGCACCGTCCAGGCAGCGCAGCTTCTGATACATGTGTATATAGTGGGCCTGAAGCTGCTTCTGATAGCTCAAGACTTTGTCCTTCTCGGCACACCATTGACGCTTCTCCAGCTCGAGATTAATGCGAAAATCGTCGAGTTTCTCACGCAGTTTGGCAATATCCTCGGCATATGTGGTGGATTCCTCAATCAGCGTATCCAGTGTTTGTGGCGTCGGTTGCCCCTGATTCAGTTGCAATCGTTCCATAATTACATCCAGATTTTGCAGCGGTACTGTTGTCACTTTTGTTGCTGCTGTTGTTGGTGTTGCTGGTGACGTTATCTGTGTTGCTTGCGTCGTGTATTTGCGCGTCTTTTGGCAAATCTCATTCAAATTGTCGAGCTGCTGCTTGAGACGCGTGTAGCGTCCACACGGCTCTTCGCCATACTCATGTGCTATGGCCAAATCGGAGAGTTCCTTGCGCAGCTTGGCCAACTCATTGGTTAGAGCTCCAATCACCTGATCCTTTAGTGCAATTATTTTGTTCAACTGCTGCAATTGCTGCTCGGATTCTTCCTGTTGCTGCTGTAGTTTCTGTTGCATATTTTGTTGCTGTTGCTGGAATTGCTGCTGTTGTTGCTGCTCCTGCTGTTGTTTCTGTTCCTCCGCCTGCTGCTTTGGTTGACTTTGGCATGTTGTTGTCTTACAGTTGTTGTTATTATTATTATTGTTATTGCTGTTGTTGTTGTTGTTATTATTGTTCATGCTGCTAATGTTGTTGCTGTGCCTCAAGCTAACAAGTGCATGATCCTTCACGTTGATTTCAAGCTGCAAATAAGACACAATTTAATTAGTATTAATAGCAAAGCTTTTTATAAAACAAAAGGATCTCAGAGACTATAAGTGCTAGAATGGCCCAAGCGGTCACAAATGAAAGATAAAATGAAAATAAAGATAGGGGATGGCTAAGATAGCTTGAAAAACACAGGAAATTTTCATACAAATTTATGATCAGAGCATATTTTTGACAGATTGTTTCTATGGGAGCTATACGATATAGTAGTCCGATTTGGATCAAACTTGGTCAGTATATTTATGTCGTTGATAAATATATTCTGTGTCAGTTTCATCAAGATAGCTTGGTAAATACAAAAAATGTTCATACAAATTCATTCTAAGAGCGAATTTTTGACCGATTGTCCCTATGGGAGCTATACGATATAGTAGTCCGATTTGGATAAAACTTGGTCAGCTTATGTACGCCATAGATATGAACATCCTGTGTGAATTTGGTTCGGATAACGTAACTAACAAAAAAATTTGCTATACTAAAACATGCTATTTTTAGCTGGTTTTACCTTTATATGAACATAGAACGCCCTAAAGTGGGCGTGTCCAAAAACAAAAACAAAATTTTACTTTTTGCAAATTGTATCTTTCATTTGCGACCTCTCGTGTCTTTCTAGCTCTTAAAGTAGCTGAGATCCTTTTTTCATACAGACGGACCGACGGACAGACGGACGGACGGACAGGCGGACATGGCTATATAGACTCGGCTGTTGATCAAGAATATATATACTTCATGGGGTCTGCCACGCCTTCTTCTGCCTGTTACATACATTCCATCGACTACAATATAGCCTTGTACTCTACGAGTAACGGGTATAGTAATACTGAGTAATGGGTATCCTTAAGTCGTGAGGTGACTATAACATGCTAACTCGAGTTGTTAACTAAGAAACCTTTTAAATAATTTCTTACTTATTAGAAAACTGTCGATATTAAAGTTGATTCAAAACAATCAACTCATAAGGTCTTGGATTCTATTACAGTAAAATCTCTAATCGCGGACAGCTGCCACAGGCGGACATCTTCTGTAGACAGACAAATTTTGCAGTCCCCAGAGTATGATTTTCATATGAAATTCCGTGGTTGTCCGCCCACGGGAGTTTTCACTATATATCCCTTTACAAAAATGCTTGGAATATCGATGTGCATTCCTATCTCATAAGGGTTCTTACTCCCTACACTTTCTAGACCCTAGACTCAACGTTGACTAGAATGTGGACTGATTGTGACTCACATGCGCCTCCTTGAGCTGCGTCTTAAGTAAAGCTATTTCCCCGTTGCGCTCGCAAACCTTCCACTCGCTGTCCTCCAGCTGGAGACGCAGTGCCGCCAGCGCCTGATGAGCCTCGGTCAGCTGCTGATTGAGCTCGAGTGTGGAGCACTGCAGTTGCTGCTCGGAGTTCTTAAGACTCTTGTTACTGCATCTGGTGTGATCCAGTTGTTGTTGCAGCTTCTGAAGATGCTCAGTTTGGCGGATTTTGTGTTGCTTCAATTGGAACTGCTGCAGGGTCATCAGCTGCTCCATTTTCTTGAATTTCAATTGATACTCGCGCTGCTGGCTCTCATAGAAGAGCTTCAGGCGCTGTGTCTCGTGCTCCCAATATACCTCCTTATCCTGCAGATGAGACAGAGTCAGAGGGAAAAAGGGAATCAGTGGGACTGACAGTTGGGTAAATTTGTTATTTAACCTTTTGGACTTTGAAAATTACTTTCTCATTCTGTTCCATTGCCTGTCGCAAATACGACAGCTCCGAGTCCCGATCCTTGAGTGCCGCCTCCAACTCCGATATGCCCGAGTCCGAGGGTGAAGGGGTCAAATCGCTACCAGCTGCTGCAACGCTGCTTTTGCTGTCAATGAAACAGTTTAAAAGAAATCAATAAGAACATTTTCTTCAACTAAATAGAATTAATAAATCTTTGCTCACCTGCTGCCGCCGTCGGGTCTATCATGACCAGACAAACAATCCAGTCCAAGTCCCAGACCTAGAACATCCTCATTTCCGGTGCGTTGCACAATGCGATGACCACGACGACGAGCCGCCAAATGACGCAGATCCGTAGTGCCTGCCAGGAAATCAGTAATTTAGTAAATGGACAACGGTTAAAACGTAACTTTTTTGGCATATTTAATTTGAGGTTAGGATCCCCTATTTCCATAACATCGTAGCTTGGAAACTACTAGAGCTATCCTAAAAAAATTTACACATTATTTGTATGGTGCCACTGTAATTATTCTCACCAAGTTTGATCGGACAACTATATCCCATAGTCCCCATAGGATAAATCGGTTGAAAATAGGAAAATTGTATGACGAACTGTAGTGTTAGTTAAGCGATCGTAACCAAAGTCACACAGTAGGTATATATCATGATTATATATGACTACCCTTCCAAGTTTGATCTGGTTCGGACAACTACATCCTATAGTCCCTTTAGGATAAATCGGTTAAAATTTAAAATTTGTATGAAGACCTGTAAGACCTGTAAGACCTGTCGTAACCAAAGTCACACATTAAGTATATATCATGATTATATATCACTACCCTTCCAAGTTTGATCTGTCCCCATAGGATAAATCGGTTGAAATTAATAATTTGTATAGGTTATTAAGTGATCGTAACTAAAAAAAACACATTATGTATATATCATGAATATAATAACCTTTCCAAGTTTGATCTTGTTCGGACATCTATGTATATCCTATAGTCCCCATGGCATAAATCGGCCGAAAAATGTATGAAGACCTGTAGTGTTAGTATATATCATGATAATAACTACCCTATAAAGCTTGATCTGTTTTGGACAACTATATTCTATAACTCTCATAGGACAAATCGGTCGAAATTTATGCCAAAAATGTAACTTTGGTTTACTTACTGCCAAATTTGTGTGTAGCCGTTGCCAAGAGCGGTACTAGGGAGGGCGTGGAGCCGTAGCCATAACGCTCGCCGGGCACTGGTTGCTGCCCCACACCCTGTGGCTGCTGTGCCGCTGCCTGCTGCTGCTGCAGCAGCTGCTGTTGGTGATGATGATGATGGTGGAGCTGGTGTTGATGATGCTGCTGGGCAGCAATACGATAGTCTGGCTCAAAGGGAATGGGCTTAAAGGCAATTGGGCGCAGAAAGTTACCACCTCCAGAGTGCTGTGAAGGAAAGGAAACGAAAGTTGCAGTAAAACAGAAATTAATCAAGATCAAGTGCGCCCAACCCCCGTAACAAATGGGCACACCCAAAATCCAAGTGCTAAATACCAAATGCCTCACCTGTTCCATAACCTCGCCCGACTGTGTCGGCTGCTGCAGCTGCTGTTCGCTAATGGCCAGACGGCTTCCGGCAACAATGGGCGTGGTGCGGCGCACTGCTGGCGTCTGTTGGCTAGGCATTGTTGGCAGCGATTGCAGTGCCTCCTCGGCCCGTTTACCTTCGCTTTCGCCCTCGGCAACGCCCCCAACACCGCCCAATTCACTGGCACTGGCCACACAACTGCGGCTCAGCTCGAACATTTGTCGAATATTTTGGAATTTGCTGCGCATTTGTGGCGCTGTCATTGCATCATCATCGAGATTATTGTGACTTCCAAATTTCTGGCTAAGACGTCGCTGCTCCTGCCGCGACTTCAGTGTGCCCGTATGGAGTCCTGCATGTGCCGCGGACAACTGCAGCAGCGGTGATCCCATGCTGCCCAGATTGGGAGTGCTGCGTAGTGCCAGTGGTGCATTATTCTCCAGCGAAATGGATCGTTTGTGGCCACGTTTACCCAAGGGCAGACCAAGTACAGTGGGTGTTGTTGCTGTGGGACCAGCTGTGGACAGTGGTACCACGGCGTGTGCCGGTAGTGCCGTGTGTGTGGCACTGGACATCGTCAACGCTCAGCTCAGCTGTAGGCACAACAATAGAAATATAAGATTAATAAATATTTATTCAGTTTCAGTCGTGGAAAGTGTAGCTAGATGGCAATGCCAACTTCGATGAACAGAGACAGCAGAGTATAGAAGTGTTGTTCATAGCTATTAGTCTGATTTCTTTCTTAAAAGGCTTACTTGTAATTTATTTTTATTTTTTGCCCCATGTAACTACCATAGCGCCAATAATTTTGAATTTTAATAAAAAAAAAAATACAAGAAGAAATGTTTACCTTTTTCTCAATCACCAAGTGTTCCTACAGCAGCTATATATTATAGAACACCGATTTGCTTGAATTTCGAAATTTCTCAATAGACACAAAACTTTTTCATACAAAGCATTTTCAACTGATTATTCCTACAGCAGCTATATGATATAGTGTTCCGTTCTGGATGAAATTTGGTTTGGACATGGTATTTTGTACTTAATGCATATGGAATGAATTTGGTTAAGAAAGCTCAACAAAAAAAAATATTCAAACGGATTGTTCCTTTGAGAACTATATGATAAAGTTATCCGATCTAGCTGATTTTAACATACTAGGTGCAAAAAGAATGCACATCTGTAACAAGGTTTATCAAGCTAGATTTAAAACTGAGAGGAGTTTGCACAGAAACAGACGGACAAACGGACAGAAAAACGGACATGGCTGTAACGACTCGGCTGTTAATGATGAACAGGAATATATATATAAAAACATCATGATAAAAACATAATACTCTCTGCAAGGGTATAATAACTTTCTATTCAAGTAAAAAAGAACTCAAAACATGCAAAATAAATGAAAAAAGCAGCATTAAAAACTATTTGTCGATAACTATTGACAGTTTCAAATGAAATTCAATTAAAAAATTCAAATGCAGCGTGGGTCACTTAGAAACAAATGAACCCCAAAAAACCATAACACTCAACTTATTTCAAATACTTTTCTATATCAGCTTAATTTAACTTGGTTAAGAGCAGTACTTTAAAAAAATGATTTTATTTGCGACTTTTGTAAAATTTTTAAAATTTGAAATCAGTTAGCTAAATAGTTTATGCTTATTATCAAATTCTCCCCATTTATAACAACAATTTGTAGTGTTATTTATTAATGCAATGTAATTTCTAGGTGGTCTCACTGTTGCAAACTGATCCTCTTCCAATCAAGTGGCTGAAGATGAAGCAGAAGCTAACGGCGTTTACCGCTTCATTTTTTTTATTATTAAATATTCATCTTCTTTGTAAAGTAGCTCAAAGCGATAGATACGAAGAGAGAGATAGAGAGAGATAGAGAGAGGAAGAGAGAGGGAGAGAGAGATAGCTTGTCCCACCTACATTTGGCCAAGAGAGTCGCACTTTCTCGTTTCTTGTTGGCCCGACCGAAAGACTCGTCGACCCATATTCTTACAACAACTATAGCGCAACTATTTCTCAGGCATTGACAACACAACTTTATCTGTCCGCTGTCCGGGGTCCGCTGTCCACTGTCCGCTGTCCACTAACGACAATCGTCCATCGTCCAACGTTGTTCAGAGTCTTTTTATTTACTTTTTCTGTATTTTTTTCATATATTTCTCGTTTTTTATTTTATTTTATTGAGACCAACACAAGAAAGTTGTAAGGTTCTCGCAACTGGTTTGATGCCACCGCTTTTTACAGCATTTGGCAACAGGTGCCAAGACCGGGCAGCCTTTTTTTTAATACTTGTATATAATTTTGTTTTTTTGCCATTACATTTATGGTTTCACCTAAGGTTACCCAGAAACCGACTTACACTCCACATGTAATCCAAATTTAAATACAAATCCAACTCCAGAACTAGGCTTGAGTTACCACAGCGTATACGTAATCTGGGAAATACCCGCAAACTTAACGGTCTCCAAATGGTTTTTTCAAGCCAATCAAGTCGCCATTATTGTAAATTTTAACTATTTATTTTAAATACTTTTTAGTTTTGTTTTGTTTCGTGTTTCTACTCGATTTATTGCTTCATTTAGAAAGGCAAATTTTGGCATTTAATTCCAAACGAATCCAAATACATCTAATAAACCATAATTGCCTCGAAATTCTGTTTGATTTATTTCAAAAATAGTCGCTAGCTTCCAGTTTCTAATCATAGCAATTTGATGAAGTTTTTTTTGTTTCTCTTATAAATGCTATCGTTGTGTTATGCTCTGCTTCAAATATGTGTGGTTCTGCTTATCAGCAACTTTGGTTATCTTTTTTTTAGAATACTTTACCAGTTGATAGTTCTTGGTTCTTGTAAAACATTGTACTGATTGATTTTGTAATCAGCAAGGCATTTTTAAAAGGGCTTTTAACGAAATATTTTGTAGACAGTTAGTCTAGATAAAGATATAAATATGTGTAATATTTGTAAGCAGAAAAATTAAATTTCCCTTATTTAAATACTCTTTAAAAATGAATGGCTCATAAAATGAACTGCACTGCTTTTTCACTCTTTTTTGTGCCCCTCTCTTTCACTGGTTGTCTTCTCCTTCTCACTCACTGAACAACAACAAGCTGCTTGTTTTAAGAAATTGATATATGTTAAAGCAATTTTTTTAAATCACTGAAATAACCTTTAAAACTGAAGCTATTGATTATTTAATGATGCCCATTATTAGTTTCCGACTAAACGCTTTCAGCTTCCGCTTTTAGCTAGTTAAGACAAGCAGGGATTACTTTGGAGAGAATTATCTTGTATCTAGATAAATTGAGGCCCGTTAGCACAATTTTCAACACAACAAACACAACAAATAATAAAGGAAGCAATTTATGCAAGAAATCAGCCAATAATGATTATAAAAATTAATTTGTAGTACCGAAAACAGTTATATAAATGAATGCCACCACAATTTATGAACGAGTTTCTGTAGCAGCCAGTCTGTGTCTGGGTGTTGGATAATTGAACTGCTGATTGGTGATTCAACCTCAACACAATGCCAGTGCATTCATTACAATTGTCATCGGTTAAGCACTGCCTTCCCCTATTGCTGGTAATTGCAATGCAACTTATAGTTACAACTAGCTTAAGTATATTTACAATATCCATATCTCTATAGACATATATTTCTATATATTCATTTGTATACACTCGTTAAGTCTTTCGTAAGATTTTCTATTATAGTATGCTCGCTAAAACTCATAAATCCGGACTCTGCACCGATCTATTCCGATCCGCATTGTGGACACGTTTCGCAAGTTTGACAGCAGCTGACGCAGAACGAGCCAATAATACCCTGGTATCTTGGAAGACAAGTATATGCACTGAGAAAAATAATTACGGATTGTTGGGTACAAGACTTTAATCTCGTCTCAAGTTATATTTTTTTTTAGAAATGAAATTTTAAACTAAAGCTTTACTCCTGTTTATCCTTCATACATTAATTTAGTAATTTAAAATTAAATTTTAATCATAGCTTAAAACACATAAGCTTAAGATATTCCTTTAATATTCTTAGTTAAAAAGCTGTCCCTAAATTTATTTTTTAGAAATTTAAAATATTCTTCTTTTCTATGGATCTAATAAGGATTAATTGGGAACCTTTGTGCTTAAAATATTTAGGATTCATTTTAAAATTAAGAACAGTCAATAAATCATTAATTTGTTAAATAAAAAGAATTTTAATTGCTTAAATTTAAGCATAAACTTTGTTCCTATTTGGTTTTTAAATTTATTAACTAAATTATTTTCTATACAAAAATTTAAAAAATACATCATAAAATCACACTTTGAAAATTCCAGATTATATTGTTTTTTTTTTCAGTGTAGTACCAATAGTAGGCCTGGCTCAAAACAATGCCGGCAACAAAGGCGGCCGCGATCAGGCGACAATTTTTAACAACAATCAGCGGTGGAGCGATGACGACGACGTCGTCGTTAAACTGCCAATGTAATTTATGTACTTCTGCTGATGTCTTGTGAAACACACACACTACACTACACACACTCACACACACCACACACAACTAACTGTTGTCTGCTCTAACGCAGCAAGTATCTGCGAAATGTTTCTGCGTATCTGGCAAAAAAAAAATGTATATAAAAATGGAAAAAAAAAATAAACTAAAACTTTAACTCAAACTCAAACCGAAACTGAAAAACCTGTTCGTGGCTTTTTTGCCCGACGGCCTGTTCTCACTGGCCAAAATCAATGGCTTTTGAAAGTTTCCATCAATGAAAGTCTATCAGTCTTTTTTGACCAACACCAAAATCATAAACAATAAAAGCTAAGAGAGCAACAGCAACAACAACAACAATAGCTCAGCTCAAGCAAAAGGCGGCACAGATCCGCATCGAAGTCCATTCAATCAGAACTTGAAATTTGCATTCGATTTTGAAAAGTGTTTTGACCCTAAAAATAAAAAAAAGAATTGACAGCAGCAAAAACAACAAAAATAAGCACTAAAATCGTTGAAGTGGCCGTCCTCTCATGTTTTTTGCTTCGCTGTTTTATTTCTTTGCGCAGCCAACATGACGTATGAGTAATAAATGTATTGACCATTAGAACTAAAACAAGCAACGCAGTCGCTGTTGCTGCCTGCAGCGCAGTCGCAGTCGCAGTCACAGTCACAGTCATCGTCGGTGGTCAGAGCGAGTCGCCATCAAATTTTTCCCACGCTCACAGCAACAGCCGCACTTTTATGCACACTGAGTACTAACTGCCGTCGCCTGATTTGCGTTTTTCGCTCACCTGCACAGTGCAACAAATGCAATTTATTGTTGGTGTTTTTAACAGCTTCAATTTTATAGCAGTTTTAAGCTATAATATTAAGTGTTATTAATTAAATGTTTTTTTTTTTTTTTTATTGACACATTTTTATTAGTTTTATTTCCATTTAAGACGTTTATTTGTCAATAAGTAATATTTTTACAAACCAAACTAATTTTTGTTAAATTATAAAATAGATAAAAAATAAGTTTTCAATAGAAAATTTTCAATATTTATTTTTATTTTTACCATTTTTATTCATTGCTTCTAATTTGTTTCACTTGTTTTATATAAAAGTGAAACCTCTACTAGCGGACAGCTCCCTCAGAACCGAACGAATTTTATAGTCCCAAGTTGCAGGGTTTTCATACAAAATTCGTTCCTTTAGGCGAACATCTCTCTTTGGCGAACAATAAACTGGAACCGTTGCTGTCCGGCCAAGGGAGCTTCCACTGTATTTGCTGAACTACATGAAGTTTTATAAATATTTTTTCTTTGAATTATTCTAAAAAAATGTAACTGGGTTTTGTTACATCATTTAGCTGATTATAAAGCTTTATAACAAATTAACTTTGTTAAACAAACTTTGCCATAACTGTGAGACTAAAAACAATTAAGTATTTAATCAATAAAAAGTTGGTTTAGTAACCGTTACTATTTTAACAGTTAATCGAAATAAAAGCTTAATTAAAGCCCGCTAATTTGTCATTTCTCACAATAAAATTAATTAAAATTACAAAAACTTCAGAACAATAGTAACAAATCCATAAGCTGTCAAAAACGTAATAGTTTTTCTATAAGTTACTTAACTCTTAAATGTGCAATAAAGTACAATGAAAATAAGCGTAAAAAAAGATTACAAAACTATGGAAAATTCTTTGTCATTTGTAGCTTTTAAGTGCTTACTCAATGACTTTGTGCGTAAATCAATGTGATTGAAGGGACAAAAATGATGGCATATTTTGAAAGAGATATTTAGTCATGTTGGCCCACTGTGCAACACAGAGCTGCTAATTTATTTATTTTTTTTTTTTGTTTTATTTTTTTTAGTTTAAGTCGGAGCAAAGCAAAGCAAATGCCGCCAAGCATTTGAGTCAGTTATTTATTGTTGTTTGTGAATTTTTAATTGAATTCATTTAGACGGTAACGATGGCGACGTGTGTTGCTGTTGTTGCTGCAATAATTGCAGTCAAAGTTGGTGGCATTGCGCAGCCGCATTCAAGCCACACAAAGCACATAAAAAATGGAGTTTAAATCGGTATTAAAAAATAAATAAGTAAATGCGAAACTAACGGGTACAACAACAACAACAACAACAACAACAACACTATTAGATAACCGTGACGAAAACCAACAACAACAACAACAACAACAACTGCTGCTTAAATTTTCTTTTATGCTACTATTTTTTATTTATTTATCGCCTGACAGTTTTCCATTTAAACGCAATCAAAATGCATTTCGGTCTGTTACAGGTTACGATTTCATTTTCATTTTCGATTTCGATTACGATTTTGAAATCTTAATAAAAAAGAAATATACATATATATATATATGTATATGTATTATATAGTATATATATAAATTTGCTTTCGCTTTCGATGGCAAAAGGTCAAAAACGCTGGCAAAAACTTCTATGAAACTGCAGTTGTGACGTCACAACAAATGTGATTATGATGACAATAACCATAACCATGGACGATGACAAAGACAATTTTGATGGCCATTAAACATGCAATGCAACTAATTTATTTATCATGACCGATCAACACACTTATGAGCTTGCAACATTAAAAAAAAAATCTAATAAAATAAAGTAAAATAATCGATACGGATTTTAAAGCTGCTCAGCCGATTGACATTTAGTAGTGGCATAAATAAGCCATGGAGAAAAGCTACTCAACACACATTCCATGGGTGTGTTCATCAGCCACTGGCCCCAGGCCCCAGGCCCCAGGCCGTGTGACCAGTTTCAGTTCCAGTTCCCATTCCCGCTCCCGTTCCCATTAGCTGCCTCAGTGGCGACCACAAGTGGCCCAACATCATCAGCGTTGACCTTGACGCTGTCTGCCATGTCTGAACCGGTAGCTGGGTTAAATGTGTAAGCGGATCATGGACCGATCTCTCAAATGGGAGTGGGCCAACACTGACAGCTGCCGCCGATTAGACATTGCATAAAAAAAAAACATATAAAAAAGTTAAAATCCAGAATGTCAGCTTGGTTTTCACTGCTCACGACCTTCTCTCGAGGAAGTTGCCACAAAGATCAAGGCAAAATGTGTAAAAATCATCATTAGATATAGATTATTTATTTTTCCAGGCAGAAAAAGCTTTAATGAACTGCAAGCCACTGACAATACGGGCTTAAACTTAGAACATTTAAAAATTTATTTTATGTCTTAGCTTAAAATAAACTTAATTTTTTTTGGTAATTGCTAGTCAAGTGAATGGCAACTGACATAAACTATTTCACATATAACAACAAAAAACAGAGTTAACACGAATTTTGTCTGTCTTCATTGTTAGCCACAATTTTTGGCAATTTAAATGTCGATTGCGTTATTTGGCTTTGTTTCGCTGCCTTTCTGCTCTGCTCTGCTCTGCTCTGTTCGGTGTGCTTTCTAAGCAATTCGAATACAAATACACCCACTGACCAATCAGTTTGAGTATCTTAACTATCTATGCATAACTGTTTGCCATTGTAGTATTTGTTGTGCTACGAGTATGTTTGGTTTTTTTTGTTCCCATATGGGCAATGCCTGAAACACTCAAGTGGCCCAAATTGATGCGGGCAACAATCACTGCCACAAAAACCAAAAAAACCAAAAAAAAAACGTAAATTTAAGTAAAAAATCACAAAGAATCAAATGTTATAAAGCTCGACACAGAGATACTCTGTTTATGGCAACTTTGAACAAGGTGCAGGCTGGTAACTACATTTGAATTGAATTTATGAATTGGCATCTCTCCATTGCAAGTGTCATCGCAGTTGAAATTTACATCTCAATTAAATGTCCCATCTCAATTAAATGTCCTATCTTCATTGAAATTGTCATCTCAATTAAATATCCCGTTTTAATGATAAGTCCCATTTCAACAGAAAGTACCATCTCAATTAAATATCCCTTCCATCTCAATTAAAAGTCCCATCTCAATTGAAAGATTCATAATAAAAGTCCCTTTCATTCCAATTGGAAGTCCCCATTGAACTAAAAAGTTCCATCTCAATTGAAAGTGTCATCGAAATTGTCAGGACTTGTACAATGGGCAAAAGAGCAACTTAAGTGTTCCGTGTGAAAAATAATTTACGATTTTTAGCTAAATTAGCCTCAAACAAATTTAATTTATTTTCTCACTCATAAACTGCCTGGGAAAATTGCTAAGAAAATTTGTATTATGTTAACAGAGGGAAATTACAAAATATGTAAACTGTTAGCATAACCCTGCCTACACATTTCCTGGCTACAGGGTATCAAAGCACCACAATAGAATGCCTATATATAGTACAATTTAAGCATAAACGTATATATAGTAAATGCTATACGCACGTATGTAGGCTCAGACCATTTTGACGCCTCAATGATTTTTTTCTCTTTGCTTTTCGTCTGCTTTGTTTATTGTTTTTTTTTTTAGTTTTGTGTAATGCTGTTGTGAAAAACTATTGACCTTAAATTGTCGCAGATGCGTTGGCGTAATGATCCACAAATTCTTGCCCATGACAGCAGATCGGATCGGATAGTTGGCTATTTAAAGCAAATGAGTTGATATTTATGTTTTGACTGCTTTTGGCAAGTAGCGCAGAAAACTCGCACACAAACGATGGTGATGCCAATGACAGTTGTGATGTACAAACATACATACATACATTTATTTGTATATACATATTTTGTACATACAATATGTATGCAAATCAAGTTTCGGTCAATTGCATGGCCAATTAACATCATCAGCAGCAGCAGCAGCGGCAGCAGTAAAAGCAGCTCAATATCCGGGCACGGTCTCCGCACTGTGGAGCAATTAAATGAGCAACGCTTGAATCGGCACAAGAGCAACAACAATTATGAATGCGGAGCAGGCAGCCGTGGCACATGCAACAACCAGCAACCAACAGTCAGCGCTTTCACTAGCCATTGCCAACAGCTGCCCAGCTGCTGAGCTGCCCAGTTGCCAGCTGTCCACCGCTTGCCAACTCCTCGCCTGCCTAGTAGCTCCTGCCCGTAGCAATGTACTGTGGGTAGAATGTGCAATATTTCGGCACAAACTCTAAACCTAGAGTAGTTTAGATTAGGTTTAGTGTCCGCGGTATTGACACTCCTTTGCGCAGTCTGCCGTTTTTTTTAAACAGTCATTTCCAGCATAAATCTTTAAATAGGAAAATGTAAATCAATAATTGTTTACTTTTAACTTAACTCAAATAACACTCTTTGCTCACAACAAGGCGTCCATCAAAATTCGAAAATTATAGACTGCTGGTTCTTTGTATCGAGTTTCAATTTATGTTGCATTTTGCCCACAGTGCAGAGGCGATGAAAAGTTAAAAAAAAAAATCCTAGCCAAAGATCAAAAACGTGGGCGAGCGTTAGCTTTCCCACGTTGCGGCTGTCGTACGTCTTGGAGTTTGGAGTTTGGAGCTTGGAACTTGGGGCTTGGTCAGCCATTAGTCATGCTCAGTTTTGTTTATCTGGTGTTTTTTTCTGTTTTTGTTTTTGCCAAAAGAATAAATAAACAATCAGATGTGTCTCTCTGTCTGTGTGTGTTTGTTTGTGTGTGCGGCAATGTCCATAGATGTTGCCATTCCCAATTCCCAATACAAATCCCTTTTTTCCGTTCACTTTCTCAGCTATTTGCTGATGCGCATGTGTGGCCCAAAGTCTTATTATTATTGTTACTGTCGCCGCTCAGGCTTTGTTTGCATAATAAATAAGTTAAGCTAAGAGCCAAGTTTATGCCAGCATCAGCAAAATACTTTGGCTTCTGTTGCGCTCAACTCAACTCGGCAGCTGTTTGTCGTTGCCGTTGTTGTTGTTGTTGTTGTTACTTTTGCCTCCGTGAGATATTTGGCGCCCGTTGCAACATCCAAACGGCAAGCGGCATTTAGCATTTTGTGAAGCAAGCAATTTGTTGCACAAAGAATCGCTATCTCTCAAGTTGTTGCACTCTCTGGGAAATTTCTTCTCCCTTTTCGACATCTCATCACAATCACAAACTCCATCTCAATCATCAAGCCATGACCAATAATCCGTGTTCTCTGCAATTTACAATTACTACCACTACAACAACATATTCCAAGTGGGAGCTGTCTATTCACATCAAAATTGCCGACACTATCTTCTTCTTCCTCTGCTAGCCTTTTAAGCCCAAAGTCACAGACTGCAGCAGGCGTTCATTATAGCTGCACCTTTCACACACACACAAATACACTTTAGGCACACTAGAGCTGGCAAAACCTATCGATGTCTCTACAGAACTATCGATATTTTTAGGAAATGTAGTGAAAAGTGGATCATGGGGCTAAATTTTAACAAAGTTCACGATAGAAATTTAATTAAAATGTAAGACTGAAATTCAGCATTAAAGCTTGAATTTTTTAAGCATGACTTCAGGTTTTTTTTTCGAATTAGGCAACTAAAAAACTTGAGTGTAATCACAGTAATTCAAACGTATGTTCAAAAATTTGTACTTAAATCAAAATAACTTAAAAAAACATTTGGAATTACCTTACTTTTGACATCGTTTGGGACTGAGTTAAGTGCGAAGGTCCGAAGCACGAATTAATTAAGTTCTAGCTAAGAACACATTTAATCAAACAAAAATCATAGGTGCTTATTTTAAAAATAAAACTAAAAAGTTTATTTAAGTAGTTGAAATTAGTATTGAATAAAAAAACGCAAATACATAAATAAATGAATTCACACTCGTTATAAGAATTAGCAGTATTATCCTGTTTCTGTCAACAATGTGCTTAACATTTGGATTGACAGCAAGAACTGGCTAGAAATGGCTAAATAAAGCAACAAGATGCTTAAGAAATACATGAGTTTTTAACCAAAAAATGGAAATCCATTTTAGTAAATAATTGCAAACTTTGCAGTTACTGCTTTGAATATTTTGGATTTTTTTATACTCGATTCATATATTAAAATTCTAAAGATTCTTATGTTTCGATCATAAATTCAATTTTAATTTATTAAGCGGCTAAATTAACAGCATTAATACAATTACCGTTAGCAGAAAATGGCCAAATCAATAAACTTATTCACATGATTAATAAAGATGTCTTAATCCCATCGCAACGACCTAAAAAATAGATTTTTTTCTAAACATTGGAAACAATGGTTTTTGCTCTACGGCACACACACACACACACACACACACCTGCGAAAGATTCGTGGATATAGCAGCAAGTAAATGTGCCGGAAACTTATGGGCTTGGCTCAAAGACTTGTAGGTTTGGAGGTGTCGCAAGTTTTTCAATAATCACAAATCATGTAAAATAAAAAAAGAGTGTGTAAAAAGTAAAAGATGGTGAGAGTAGAGATGGGTGCGGAACCGGCATAAATTTCCTAATATAGCATTTAGCTTTGTATAATTATTAGAAATGTTGCCGTAAATTTCAGATTAATTTGGCATCCAAATAGTAACAACTACATAAAAAGTAAACAACCGCTGACAAATCCAATAAAATTATTTTGGAATACTTTTTGCTTCAATGTACACAGCAAAATATATAGGGAATTTCAGACAGTAATCTATGCCAAATGGTCTTGAAAGCCAGTCTTTTTTTTAAACTAAGAATGAAATATCTGATTAAAGCATGTCTTTCTTCAAAAAATCGATTTAATTGGTTAATTAATTTAAATATAATATTTACATTTTTTTTCCGTTGTAGTGCTGACCAATTCTTAGTTAGACTTTAAGTTATTTACATAGACTATTCTTAATATATGGCTTTTTTAGCTGGTACCAAATTTTTCTCCTGTGTATGACACGAGTTCATCTCTATGGAGGACACCGATTGAAAGAGTAGAACTTTTGTGCTAACTGCTGTTATCAACTGAGTTTTATCGCAATGATATTTAGATTTGCTGGTGCAACTTCCAATTGACCTCAATCTCTGCTTCTTGCTGCTGAAAAGTTAGAGAAGCAAACTAGCGAACAGTGGGACGAACGGACAGACGCACGGACAGACGAAGGCAGTCAGTGAACAGTATCAGAAAGTGATCATAAATCTGTATAACCTGTATGTGGATTTTCACCAACTTCGCTGGTCATAAACACACACACACACACACACACACACACACACAGATACACACTGAGACACTTTATACATTTAACCAGAGTTATGTACCTGACTGAATTGGATTTGGCGTCGAGTTCTGCGCCCCCAACATAATACTACTAAATAAACAATAAAAAAAGTGAAGTTTTTTTAGCCTTCGACTTGGTTTGCTTTTGTTTGCATTGTGTGTGTTTTTTTTTCGGATGACTTTTATACACTTTGTTGTTGCGATTTTATTTTATTTAACAATTTTTTTGTTGTGGTTGTAGTTGTAGTTGTTTTTATTTTGGTTTTTATGCTTTTTTGTTTTTTGCGCACTTGGCCTTAATTGCGCATGCGCGCGCGCTTTCAATTCCTTTGGATGTTTCGCTTGATTGGAGAACCGCAGGGAAAAGAGGAGAGAGAGGAAGGCAGGGAGGAAAGTGGCGGGCAGCTGAGTAGAGGGAAGCGGTACTGCTGCAAAACGTGTGGCAAATTGAAGCTGGGGCAAAAGTAGATTTCAAGCGCTGCGATAATGATGATGCGACTTTGCAATGTAATAATTTTCATTTTGTGCGGTGATTTAAAGGAGGTGAAGTGGGAGAAGTATAGAGTAGAGAGCAGAGGAGCAGAGGCGGAGGAAAGACAAGCGGACAAGCGAAGCGTACGACGAATTGAGGCGGGCGAATCCAAACGAAAATTGCTTTAAGCCCGAGTGCGAACTTAACCAGACCTGGCTCAACTTAGCTGCCTGCCTGTTGGCCTGGCCAACAAGCAAGTTCACGGCAACACCAAGAGCCAAGCAAAAGCTAAGCCAAAAAAACAAAACAAAAACAGAAGGAGCCTTAGGCACAAACAACGACGATAGCATGCTCTATTAGTTACGAAGTGTATAAAAAGCAGCCTTAAGAAATTAAGCCTAAAAGCTTCTAGAACACGTCAATAAACAAATTTCTTTAAATTTAAAAAAATTTACTTTTATTTTTTTAGTTTAACATCGATTTATTGTTGAAAGGTGCATAGAAAACTACAAAAAGTTTAAAAATTATCATGATGAAAATAATATTAAAATTTAGCCACAAAAAATTAAAAATATTTTTAAAATCGGATTAAACTTTTTAGTGTTGCCATAAAATTTAAGAAAAAACCCAACATAATTTTAATTAAAACGCCAATTTTTTTTATTTTGTAAGCTTATTTCAGGCAAAGTTTCTCCCTATAAACTCGTTTATTATCATAGAATAACCCTGCGAAGCATCACTTAGAAATTTTTAAAAGTTGTGTTAAAATTCACTTTTTTTTTAAGATTTTTGTAGACTTTAATATAAATTGTATTTTAAAATAAAGAATATAATGAATTTGTGCTTTATATGAAATATTGACAAACGGTTATAAGTAGAAGAATATATATGCATTACTATAGCAAAAAAAGATTTCTAAAAATTCAATTTAATATAAGCATGTGAATAAAATTTGTATTTATTTATTTTTAACAAGTTATTCATATATTTTTACAGAATTCTTACTGACAAATAAATTATGTCTTAAAAGAATCAAAGCAAACGATTTTTAATATAGAAAATCTAACGAAAATAAATCCACAAAGCTTCGCTCAAGACAAACGACTGTAGAACGCCCTTTACTTATTTGAAATATGTAAAAGTAATAAACAATTAAAGTGTATAAATCAATTTTTACAAAACAAATGTTTAAAAGTTATCTGAATGCAGCAAAACAGAACTTGATGACTTTAGCTTTTGTAGTCTATAAGAGCCAAGTGTTCCTAAAGACAGAATAAGAGTGGCACATGAGTGACTCATTAAAATATATACCTCATGTGCGTTACAGCTACAGGGTTCAATGACTAAAAACTAGTGAAGTACTAAGCTAAGACTGAAACTAAGCAAACTACAGGGAACTTATAGTGCTTATACACCAGTTAGCCTGCCAGTCAGCGCGTCCAAGTTAGAGTGACCATGCAATGATGCGTAAAACCGCAAATATATACCCCGTGTGCGTTACAGCTACAGGGTTCAATGACTAAAAACTAGTGGAGTACTAAGCTAAGACTGAAACTAAGCAAACTACAGGGAACTTGTAGTGCTTATACACCAGTTAGCCTGCCAGTCAGCGCGTCCAAGTTAGAGTGACCATGCAATGATGCGTAAAACCGCAAATGGCTGAGTGAGCATTTTAGGCTACCCTAAACCGATTAAAGTGTATCGTGGAAACATAAAATAAATACACACATAAATATATATACAGATATATATGTATATATATTTAAGCTTTCAGATTGACTCGCGTATTTCTAGTGGCAGCCAGCGGCAGTAAGATGTTTTTATTATACATACATATATATATACACTATATATGTTTGTATATAAAAGATATATAATTTTTCTTTATTTTTTTTTTTTTTTGCTACTTGAGCAACAGGTTCGCTGAAGTTAAGAGCGAGAAAAAAATGTTCAAACTGCTCAATAATCGAAGACGGCTCCGGCTCCATGGCTCCATGTCTTGATGGCCTGGCAGCCGGATAAAATGAGGACAACAACAGCGACAACTTTAATGAGGTTATGTCTAGCTTGTTTGTATCTGTGTATTGATATATCTGTATCTGTATCTGTATCCGTACCTGTAACTAAAGTCCCCGTTCATTTCTGTGTCAGCTGGAATAGTCAACCCGTTAGCCAGTTTTGGCTTTTTTCTTAAAATTTTGAATTGTTTATTGTTAGTGTTTTTGTTTTATGTTGTGTAAAAATAACAAATGCAATGCATATTTGCTTACCTCTTCTTCCTTCGAATCGTATTGATTGCAGTGGGTCGTACTCGGTTTATTTGTTGACTTTTGTTGTCTTTTCGCCGTTACAAATGTTGCTGCATAGTATTGTTAGCTTTCAGCGCAAAAATTGCACAAATCGTTAAAATTACAACTTTAAAAAAAATATATGTATGTATATGTAAGTAAATAAATACAAATAACTGACAAACTCGATAAAATATTCACAGAATTCATATGCTTTCTTCACTTCACTTCAAACAACTTCCAAAAACAACAGCAACAACAACAAAAAAAAAAAAACTAAAACAAAATGATAACAAGAACAAATCGTAGCTGGTACCACAAAGCGTAAGAAAAATAACCGTTGCACGCCTGCGCTTTCAAAATTGTTTGAGCTTTTGAGCTTTTTTTATTCAAGGCGCCGTCGCAGACGCTGCGTCAACTTTCACGTACGAGTGTTCAAAGCAAACTGACGACGGCGTCGGCGTTACTTCAACGGCAGAGCTGGCGACAGCGGCGATGGCAACGACGACGATGGCCACCTCCGATTCGATTGCGACTGCGCCAATCACCGCTGCCGACGCAACGCGTTGCTCAGCAGTGGCAGTTTAGCCGTTTTAGTGCTAAAGCAAAACAATGCAAAACATAACATAATAAATGTTAGATACAAATTTAAGTTTGGTTTACTATTATTATTTAAACAACATTTAGTTGTTTATTTTATGTATTACGCTTTATTTGTTATAATTTTACTTAACAAACTTTAAATTATAGTTTTGTTTTAAATAAAATTTATTTTATTTTTTTTTTTACTTAAGCTAGCTTTCATTGTAATTTTAAATAAAATTTGAGTCACACATAAAAATGTTTAATTTATTTTATTGAATTTCTGCACGTTGTTGACTTTTTCTAGTTGATGTTGAGTTAACAAATAAGATTCCGCACTGCTTAAAACTTGCCATCACTGTTGTGTCTGTTCTGTTCGCTAAGGCGGCGTTGCCACTGCGTTGCAATTATGCGACTAATTCGCAGCGACCGCAATCTCTGCCCGAGTAGAGCCAGCGATGCGTCGGCGACGCACTTAGCCGCTGCTGATTAGCTGCCGCCACGGTTAATTTCCTACAATTTTGCGGCATTTTTTCGCATATGGGTTAGCACTCAAATATGTACCTAGCATAGATAGAGTCACTCATAAATATTATTTTACCAATACCACCAAAACATTCGTACTGGGCGTTCGCAATTTGACCCATAAAATTATAACGTTGACTCAACTTGAACTACGAACTGCGCACTCACAGCAGCGATTACAGCATCGAGTTCTGTAACTATTCATATCAAGTTTGCACTTGTTCATATACCCTGCAAGTAATTTAGTAAAGAACATTTGCAGAATGAGCATCAGTGAACTGAATCAGAACACCTCACCCAGTCGGACTTAATTTTGTGTGCAACAAAAACAGTGTGTATATTTTTTATGTAGAGTTTATTCCAGTAAACTTTTTTATCATAGCTATTAATTAATATTAAAAATTAATATTACTTTAAATTGTTTTTAAAATATCCAAAACTTTTGACACTTTTTCCGACTGTTTCCTGGTGAATTTAGTAGACACCTCAACCTTCCCTGATTAGTTCTACTGCTGCCTGCTGAATTTAGTATAAAACTACACAATTTTCTGTGGCAAAGTTAACATAGATTATTTTTATATACATTTTTATAGCTTTACCAACACTGCTTGCCGCCAACACCTTCTTGACAGATGGGTTTTCGCTGTCTGATACATATATGTATGCATAGATTGATCGTATTGATTTGAAAACATTATCACGACTTGGTTGTCGTCATGCCTCATCCATTTGTATGCAAAAAATGGTGGCAGTTACGGACAAAGGCAAATAATATCCAACCAGATAAGATCAGCAGTGAGCGTGTATAATGGGTAATACAATCGTGCCTTAGAAGCAATACAGAAACTTGTTTAAAGATCTCTAAGCCTATCTACCATTAAAAAAAATTGCCAAAACATAATTTAACAAACGATATCAAGATAATTTTATACAATGATTTGATTTTGCTTTATTACCAATCGCGTTGTAGTTTTTTTTTTTATTTGATATTTGGCGCAATGATAAACTTATTTACTTCTGACCTCGAAGGCCTCGTAGGTATATTCGGCTATAATCTTTAGGTTCTTGACGATAAATTCCTTGATGGCAGCCACATATTCTGCTGCTGTGGCAATCACCTGCTTAAAGGCCTCGATCACTTTGCCCTCGCCCTGTAACTGACCCTTGTAGGAGTCCTCCGCGACCTGCACAATAAATCCACGCAGTCCCAGAAGTTTGGCCTGGGCAGCGGCAAACATTTTAAACGCTTCGTTAGGAAATTTTCCAAATATCTCAAAGTCACAGGACATAATTGAGGGTTTATCACTATCCTCCGGTTTTGTAGCCATATTTGTTGCACTTGTTAAATAAAATATCACAAGCCTATAATTTTTTATGAAACAATTTTAACTGCCTGCTAAAAAGTTTAAAAGATTACTTGGGTTAAGTAGAAATATATTTCGAAGACAATAAAAAAATTAAATAATTAATATACAAAAAAAAAAGTTCATTTATAATTAAATCACAACTCGTTTTGAAGTCTCTTTTGCGCGCAGAATGTATCTTTGCTGTACTTGTAGAACGTATCTCAAACGTGTACTAAAAGCGATTTATCTCAACTTTGTTTTTCTTCGTCGACTCTTCCCTAAACACCGGCACCGCTGTGCGTCTGTAGGGCCAACATAAAAGCAAAAATTATAGATTAAATAAATTGCTTAATTATTTAGCAAAAAACAAAAACGACAAAAACTAAATAACAAAATCACACGCAGAGCAACAGACAAAAAAAAGACAATGTGATAAAACATAAATTAGCTAACAGAAACATAAGCAAAGAAATGCTTTTAATGAAAAGTCGAAGCGTAGATACCCTAACACAGTTTAAAAACAAACATATTTTCAAAAATTTAAATAAAACCAGTTAAAACGCAATAAATTAAAGTTTAAATAAAATTTAACAAGTATAAGAAATTAAATAAAAATAATATTAAGAGGATATTTTTTGTAATATTAAAAAACTACAAGCTTGATTCTGTTCTAAATTTTATAACAAATTAAATAAATATTTAAAAACTTGGCGCTTTCTACTAACTTTAAAAACAAACTATTTTTTTCAAAATATAAATTAAAAATTATAATAAAAATTTTTCTAAATTTATTAAATTTGATTCGCCAACTGAAAGTTTGAGTGCGAAAAGTTGACAAACTTTGGAACTGCTGTAAGCACGTGACGTCACGCGGCGTGTGTCGTAGCAATTTTCCCAGAAAAAAGTCTGAAAAAGTGCGCTTCTCGCAATTATGCGCAATTTTCTCAACGGGGTTCGTTGGCAGGGGAAGTCGTTCACGGCAAAATAAAGCGGCGCAATTATTATATAATAAACATGACCAGTTCCAGTTGAAAGTAGTTAAACATGAGATACACATACAAGATGCAGATAAACATAAGCAAACAAAATATGCATAGGAGTATATATAGTATATTTAATGGATTCCTGTGAACATTTTGATATTTCTTTGTGCGCAATAGAATTTTACTTAAGTGCTACATAAACATTTATATATTCAAAAAAAAAATTCATGTTACATGTAGTACGTATAAATGTTGTGTATAAATATTGTAGATATTCGTAAAGTTTACAAAAAAAATATATAGATTCATTTTCCGCTTTATGAGATTTCCAATTCGCATGTTTTACACAAAAAAAAATTTTAGAAGGCGCATTATAAATATGAAGACAGAGCCCAGTATTAATTTTTTCTCTCTATTTTGCGGGCTTACGTTCTGCAGATGGAAAGGGTGTCCAATAGAAAGACGGCACCATTGATGATCATCAGAGACCCAGCCGAGATGGCCTTACTCTTGTGATTCTGCAAGAAATCATATTCATCATGCCACTCATCAATGACCAGGGCACCCGATGCGACAAAGAGCAGACAACCCAGAAGTGAGATTAGCGCATTCAGACGTTTCTCCACAACCGAATTGATCACGTGTCCTGGGGAGGAAGATCAATAGATAATTTACTAACTGATATCGAAGTGTCAATATGCGATTTACTCACCGACAAGCAGCACGGCGCAGATAACAGTGAAACCTCCAATTGTGCCACACACAATCACCGGACGTTTGCTCAGCTGTCCCACAATCTCGTAGAGCACACAGCAAGCGATAGCAATGCCCTGTAAGAGAAATCAAACAAATTATTTAGTTGAGTGTTTGAATTTATTTTTAAGTGTTACTAATTGAAAGTTTTCTTCTTATTTATTTGCTAAATCTGCGTTTGTTTTGAAGCCTGCATTTCCTTCAGTATACCAGTAAACAAAGTAGCTCTATTAAAAACATTAGAACTTGTACAATAGTTTTGATATAATCATAATTATACTATTTAGTTTCTAACCAAATTTATTAAGCGAAAAGTTGGATTGAAATATCTTAAAAAACAAAACCGTTTTCCATACTAATTCAGGAATTTCAACGGACTAGTCCTATTTAAATGATAGCATATATAGTGGCGAGCAAAAGTGAGTGAATGTGTGCTTGTAGCGCATTTAACAATGAACAGAAGCCACAAATACAAAGCAAAGCACACCAAACAAATTTTTTTATACCTATTAAACAATTGTTAACAAGTATGCATAGTTACATTTTCGATATCATAAAAGATGAGAATGCAAAAAATTGTAAACTGAAATAAGGCACATGCATTCATTTTTGCTCCTTTTGAAGCTACATTAATCGAAATCGTTTTATAATCATTTTTCCATAGATAAATTTTTTAAAAAATAACTTTAATACAATGTGGCATGTTTTTCACCATATTCTGTAAGATTTCGTTAGGAACATTCTTCCACTCCGCTTGGATCTACGTCCACATTTCCTTTTAGCTTCTTGAAGCGAACTTTTACTATACTAAGCTTCGCTTGACAGCAGACCATCACTTTTCAGTGGGTTTGACATCTGGACCCCTGCCTGACCATTTAAATGCTGATTCCATAACAATTGCTTGACAATACGCTACAAGCAAACATTCACTCAATTTTGCTCGCCACTGTAGCTGTCATATAGGGTAAACTTACTTCTTAAAATAATTTACATTTTACATTAAAAATTTAACATTTTGTGTAGCATACTTTTAGGAACAAATTTATGTGAATTTAATTATTTTATGTCAAACTTCTTTGTAATGAACCTAAAGACGAAATCAAATAACAATAAAAAGTACAGTTCAGCTTTCGTCACCAACGTGAACAGTGATTTATTTTACACAGACAAAAACTTTCCCAAGTTTTTTACTTTTCCATACTCTTAGAATTAAATTAAATTTTTTATAAATTAATGTCCTTAAGTTAAAAAAAAAAAACATATACTAGAACTTAAGCCTATTCATTACTAAATCAAACATATTTCCCCTTAATAACAAAATTAATTGCTACGTTATCAAATTTGGTAAAAATTATTTCGGGAATTTCTACATTTTTGACAATAGTATTTATTTGGCTTGAAATATGACAAATGTGTCGGCGATAAAAATGATTCCGTTGGCAAAAGCCAAAACGCCAGATGATAGAATGGTGTTCTTATCAATAGCATTCGTATAATTGTTTATCCAGCGATCGAGAATGATAGCCCCAGTTGAAATAAATAGCACACAGCCAGCAACTGAGAAGAGTATATCGATTCGTTTGTCCAATTTAGCACCCAACAAATGTCCTGCAAAATGGATTGATATTCAGCTGACACCGAAGAGAGAAAGAATCCAAAATCACAAAATTACCAATAGTCAGCGAACTGCAAATGATCAAATAACCGGCCAAAGTGCCACAGACCAACATTGCTTCGCTGCTATATTCATGATCGGCAACGCTTTCAATCAAAAGTATAATGCTGGCGGTGAAGACCTGCGATGAGGGCTCGAAACTTGGATCACAGGTAAATGGACAATGAACGTAACGTCCACAGACTGACACGCTTACGAAACGCAGAAGTGGAAAGGAGTACATCAAAAAAACGATTAAAAGAAGAAGAGGAATACATAACAGATGGTAGAAAAGTTTTAAAAGTCTTCAATCAGTCATCAATCATATATTATTTGAAAGTTATACATTGAGAAAATGATTGAAGGAAGATCAGGAGTAGATACAGTAGTGATGAAGAGTGTGAAATATTCTTCAATCACTTATTAATCAAACACAGTTTGGAAGTAATACATTAAGAAAAGGATTGAAAGAAAATCAGTAGTAGATAGCACAATCATGAAGTGTAATGACAGCCTTCAATTGCTAATCAATCAAACAATCAAATTACTGAAAGACGATCAGAAGGAAATAGCACAGTGATTAAGATTGTGAAAAGTCTTTAATAAATTATCAATCAAACACAAATTTAAAGAAGTACATTGGGGGAACAATAAAAAGAAAAACATCGAAAAGAGTATTGAGAGTCTTCAATCACTCATCAATCATACATAATTTGAAAGAAATACATCGAAAAAATGATTGAAAGAACAACAGGAGTAAATAACACATTGATAAAAAGTGTTAACAGTCTTCAATCACGCATCAATCAAACACAATTTTAAAAAACTACATAGGGAGAACAATAGAAGGCAAAAACATTGAGAACGCAGTGAAAAAGATTTTTAAAAGTCTTCAATCACTTAACAATCGAATTGAATTTTTAAGTAATAACAGTCTTAAATCAATTATTAATCAATCTCTGGTTAAAAGTGAAATATTTGGACAACGAATGAGCGAGAAAGTAACATATTTGGCATGTCAAGAAGTCTTCAATCAGTTATCAATCACACATAAGTTATAAGAAGTAAATTCACAAAGCGTCTGCAAGAAAACCAGGAAAAGTTAACACATTGTAAAGAAGGGTGAACACATCAATCAATGGGAAGAAATTCATTTATTACATTTAAATAGAACTATAAAGTTCATCAATAAGAAGCATTAACTACTTATTCACTCATCAATCAATTAGACTTGAATATACAAGCAGAAATAACACATGGATGAGAAGTGCGTAAACAATCCACAACTATAAATCAATCAAATGAATAGAAAACTATAACAAAAGAAATAAAGAGCGTTTCACAATTAGTTGGAAATAAATGTTGCACTAATTCTGCATGTCAATCAGTGGAATATGTCGAGCTGAAGTTAAAGCTATCTAAAATTTTAAAAAGTATTTAATTTCATCTTCATTTATTGAGCATATAAATTAATTTCAGAACGATTTGGTTTTAATTATAATAAATTTCTCTGTTAAATTCCTTCTGTTATTGATTGTAATTAGTAAAAAACTTATTTATTCTACTTTAAAGAACAAACAAATAAAAAGATGTTACCACCTAATAGTTTATTGTTCATTCCTTTTTATTTTTATATTTTATTTAAAATATACAAACTTTTTAATTGATTTCAAAATCTTCTCTATTCATAAATATTTATAAATTCATAATGTTTTATTGTCTATTCTTAAAACTTTAAGTACAGTATTTAAATCGAGTGCTATTTATAGATAAGTATAGCATATTGATAGTTGTGGTTCAAATTCAATAATGCCGGCGTACTAGATACATAATTCCCTGTGGAGGGAGCGCCAATAAGCTAATTTGCTTATCAACAAATACGAAAATTATATTGATACTCGTGTTGATATGACCAAATAAATGGTTGCTATATATTAATGGGCCATTTAGCACTTGGAGACTAACGTACTGCATGAAATATGTATGTGGGTGTGTCGTGCCCCTGACTGTGTTTGTGCCAATCAATCAATCAATTAGAAATGCCGTTAGTCCCCACTAATTGTCGGCTAAAAGGATATTACGCAGTTGCGTATCCTTGCAAATATATTTCATTCCCCCCATCTCCCACAATCCCTGCATTATATCGATATTTATTTAATTTGTAATTCGAGCTACAAAAAACAGGAAAACAGGAAAATGTCATTAGGACAACTAAGAGATATCAGATGATTGACTCTATTGGGCGCAGGGCAGACATAGTATAACAAATTTTTGTTGTTCGATTTATGAATGGTTTTTTGTTTTTATATTTATAATTTTGTGTGTGGATTATTGTTCAGCACGCGCCCATTAGCAGCAAATAAAATTAGCTGGAACCAAGCACAATTACGTATGTCAATAATGGCTAAATATTGGATCATTTATTTACAGTTGTCAGTTGTTAGTTGTCGCCACACTTGCGATTCCCTGCCCTGAAAATAAATATTATCAGTTACAATCGAAGCGACTGCTGCGAATTTCCAAACATAATTCAAGCTTATAAATTTAAGTAAAAAACTAAACTAATTTATTTACTTTCACTAAAAGCATACAATTAAAATCTAGTCAATTTCTGGTAGGCAAAATGTATAGTAAATATAGTTTTTATTCTCTACAACGTTCTAATACAGCAAAGAGTATTCAAATTTCGATCTTGACATATTTGTTTTATCATTTGAATTGCCAATGATAGCAACAATTGATATGATATAGTATTTACATTATATATATATATTTTTATATATTAATATACTTATATATGACTGCGTACATGCTAGTTAAAGGCAAACTAAATAAGTAAGAAAGGCTAAAGTCGAGTTAGTTGACTTTAAAAGACCCCGTACTCGTACACATACAAATAAGCAGTTTTCGACCGATTTGTTCTATGGGAGCTATGGTATATTGTTGTCAAATTTGCACAGGGTAGTTTATATATTATAATATATATCCAATGTATGAGTTTGCTTGCGATCGCTCAGCTAATAATACATGTCTTCATAGAAATGTCCTATGTTCAACCGATTTCCTATGGGAACTATAGGATATAGTTGTCCAACCAAACGGATAATTAAAAAAATAATGGCGTTATATGTGAATTTGGTTACTCTAGCTCTAGTAGTCTCGAGGATTTAGGTGTTTGTACGCACAGACGGACAGATGGACATGGCTATGTCTTCTCGGTAGTTGCTGCTAATCAAGAATATATAATACATAATAATATTGGGTCCAAGACGCCTCCTTCTACCGAATAATAATATTATATATTAAAATAATGAAAGAAATAAAAATGTATAAGTGAAAACGGTAAAAGTCCTAATCAGGCTATGAACAATAAATCAAAATCAATATAGTATACGGAAGTTTTAATTTTAATATTTATTTTCAGTAGTTTTTCCCATTATTTTTTAGCTAGTTTACCTAATTACAGTTAATAAATTTCTGTTTATTTAGCCATATTTTACTGTACTTCCTCTCTGTTTAAACAAAGACATTAAAATGCTTTTCGAGGCTATGGGAAAAGACATTAAAATCAAAATTTAATTATTGTTTATGTTATGGAATTTTTGTTGACCTTCAAAGTGATAAATCTAGAAGATGATGGACTATCGTAGGCTGGTATTGCTGTACCACAGGCAACACTATAATGCTCATCAAATTGTATTGCCGTTGATTATGAAACGCGGCCCATTTGTTGTATGGCCCGAAAATAGAGGCCTAGAGCTATTTAGACCTAAAAGTAGTCAAGCGAGTTGGCTGAATTAGGCGACGGTGGCCATAACTAAACGTATATGCAATCATGGTAGAGGAATGTCTGTGTGTGTGTGTGCGA
The DNA here is from genome assembly GCA_035047505.1 of Drosophila parthenogenetica. Taxonomy (NCBI): domain Eukaryota; kingdom Metazoa; phylum Arthropoda; class Insecta; order Diptera; family Drosophilidae; genus Drosophila; species Drosophila parthenogenetica. The sequence continues at coordinate 2,329,675 of JAWNPM010000174.1, forward strand.
GTGTGTGAGTGAGTGTGAAGAGTGTATTGTTAGGGCATGTAGCAATTAATTATATGACGCTCACATGCCATTGACATTGGCCAATGATCCATTGAGTCAGCTACAGTCCCACACACGCACAACTGAAAAAGACCCTGTACTTGTTCAACAAAGCACTCAAACTCAACTAATGTCTACTAAGAAAGCTATATGTTAAAGCTAAACAATTCCACTCAAATGATGTCAGACAGCAAGCTTTTCCACTTTTATACCCACTTCATTGTGTTTGAGTGCAGGGTCTAAGCAAATAACTACCAAATTTTCTGCTGTGTCGGACCATGAACAATAACAAAAATGCAAAAATGCCGAAACCAAAACAAAACAAAACAAAAATAATAAAAATTTGCAGTTAAAACATTTATTAGCTCGTAAACAGATTTGCGAGCGTGTTGCAAGAATTTAAAGGCGTAGCGAGACACATGTCTATACACTGCAAAAAAATAAAAATGCAAAAGACGAAAAAAAATAATTTAAGAATTTGTAATCACTTTACCTTTTCATTTAATTGATAAATGAGTTCTTATCCCACAAAATAAAAACAATTCTTTCATATTTAAAAACTTGAAAAACTTTTAAAAATAAATACAAAACTCCTTTCACTTCCTATCAATTAAATCCCAGCTGCTTTTTTTAAAATAACATTTAATTTTTGATGATTACAACTAACAACACTTTAAGAAAAAACTTGTCAACTAAACGATTTAAACAAATTAATGTTTTAATGCAGAGCCAACAAGATTTAAGAATGAAATTGATTATAATTTAACATAAAATGAGAGACACAAAACAATTACTATATTAAAAAGCTTAAAATGAATGTTTTCTGTATGGTTAGGAATTAAAAATTTATTTATATAAATATAAATATAAATATAAATATAAATATAAATATAAATATAAATATAAATATAAATATAAATATAAATATAAATATAAATATAAATATAAATATAAATATAAATATAAATATAAATATAAATATAAATATAAATATAAATATAAATATAAATATAAATATAAATATAAATATAAATATAAATATAAATATAAATATAAATATAAATATAAATATAAATATAAATATTTATTCACCTCCTTTGCTTTGATCAGTGTAGTAAAAGCTTAAAAGTGGGCTCGACTAAATTTCTAAATATCAAACTATCTAATACAAACAATTAATTATTATGGCACCTTATCTGCAACACACTTGAGCTGTTTCCCGTGACCAAATATTTACACGAAGAATGCGAGTCTAGACTGAGAACATTTTTGTTATTTGTTATTATTATTTTTATTGTTATTATTCTGATTTATTTGAATTTGCAATGAGTAATCCCTGCTGCTACTGCTACTGCTGCTACTGCTGCTGTTGCTGCTGCTGGAGAACGTGCTGATCAGCTCATTAAGCCTCCCACTATCTATCAAATTAGCTACGCTGCTCACATACACAAAAACACACACATAGTAGCACACAAACATACACAGACACAGCGATTTTGATTTGTTGTTTATTCAATGCAGCGGCTGAATAAAGTTTCGACCTTTACCAGCTGCCCGCCCCATCGGTTGGCGCACATGGCGTATGCGTAATGTGTGCGCTCGCAACTTGCCACTGATTTTGATGACATCATCAGAAAACATTAAAGTTAACAAACTTTCTATGCATTGGCATCATGATCGACTACATATTGTCGCCAGCTTGAACAAATACGTGCTTAATGCAATTCAAGGCGCGTCTCGGTTTCATTACACACACAACACACACACACACACACACAGTCGACACACATTAATGTAATTTCAAGTTCAATACTTAACTTAAAACCCAAATGTGTCACAATTACAGAGCTGCACACCTTGTGGGCCAGGACACGCCCCAAAATAATTCACGTACAGTGAACACTCATCAAGTTCAACAATTTCCATGCGGATGATCTAAGAATCGTCCAGTTGAACTTTCTAATTACAACTTATGTGGCAAGATAATAAAAATGACTCAAGTACTTGAACATCAAGCATGCATCATCATTTTTAAACGATAAAAAGTACAAATTTGATGGATTAGCAGCGGATTTTGCGAGACGAATACTTAACACACTCACGGATTATTGCTTTATTTATTGAAACAAATTCTAATTTGAGAAAGAAACGCTTAGAAATAACAATTGGTTTAAGCAACTGAGTAATCTTCAAAATTGTACGCTTAACACAAAAAAAAAAACTTTATATAAAGCAAAATTATTTAAATATTTAAAAATTGTTTTAAATTATTTTAGACCTTAATATAGTTTAGAATAAATAAAAATATTCGTTTAACCCCAAAATTAGTTAGTTTTATGAAATTTTAAAATTTAATCTTGTTGAAAAATAGTGTTCGCTTAATAGAAAAATTGACTCTATTATAGGAAAAACTATATTGATTTATTTCAGAAATTTTCTCTGAATATTTGTAAGATTTATTTATTTAAAACTAATTTTTCTGATTAAATTTTTTTTTGTTTCTTTAAGCAAAAACTATTAAATATACTATGATTTAATTCACCTTTGAAACTTAAGAACTCTTATATTTGTTATGTTATGGCATGGATATTACTAATTTGTATTTATTTTTTAACTTCTCCACAAAGTTTTTTTTACTGCACATAAGTAGATTAAGTGTGGCACACAGTTGTTAATTAAAATTCTTTCTGAACGTCAAGAGGCTATAAACAAATTATTAGCCACGTTCAAGACTTAAAATAAACTAAATTTTGCGAAATAAGAAATCAAAGGATTTCTTTAAAAAAAAATAGGATTACTTTACAGCTAAAGTAACTAATTGCATATTTAGATTAAGGTTAGTCAAATTATTTTTTACGACGAAGAAATTGGCTAGAATTTGTTTTTAAGTAAGATTGACAACTAAAAATTGTGACTTAAATAATTTGGCCTTGAGATTGCGAATCGCATTGTGTGCTATATTTAGCTATGATATATTTTAGGCAACTCTAGAATCAATGAGCTCATTTCAAGCCCGAAGCCACAAAATGTTGCATGTACAATTAACCAGAATTGCGCATACGTCATGTTGTACTGATATAAAATGAGTAAATATTAAAACCAGTAATGGGCATAAACAACTTACACGAACCCACACAGTAACGAAAACAGCTGATAAACTACTTAATGGATAACAACAAAACAAAATAATAAATAATGCTATTTAAATGTCACACAAAACGCAAATTAGTTTACAAATGAGAGTACGAGTGTTCTCCAAAAAAGCAATAAAAAACAAAAATAGTTGAACAATTTCTACCAAGTTGGTAAAATAAAAGTCTGACTCAGACTCGAACAAATGTTGGTTTGTTTTGTTAATAAAACATAAACTAATCTGCATGTTGCTGACATCATAAAGCGAGCATCCTAAGCGGAAGTTTAGCTCAACTTGATTTCATTTTGTTTATAATATACATATATCTTTATTTATTGCGCCGTAGTAAGAAGCCAAAAGGGCATAACGGACTGAAAGACCGAGTATCTCGATTTACTTTTATTTTTTATTCTTACGTTTTTTTTTTTTTTTTTTGAGTCAGAGTCGCAAAGAATTAATGACATCATGCCGGTTGGGATCACAAAAGAATGAAACTGACAAGAGAACTACGCAGTTGAGATTATGCCATAAAATTAGGGAGGCAACAACAAAACAGAACCACAACAACAACAACAACAACCCGCGTATAATCCCCAATAACGTCATGACCATTGGAACAAAATTTGGACAATGAAAACCGGTTGAGAGACGAACGAACGAACGAACGAACGAAGGAACGGACAAGAGGGTTGAAAAGTAACAGACAAAAAAAGCAACAGTTCTTACAGCAGCCGCAGCCGCAGCCGGCAAGGCAATAGACACGAAGAAGAAGGATAAAAAAGATAAACAAACAAACAAGAGAATAAGCGAGAGTGAGAGAGACACAAACATACGCACAAGGAAGAAACGAAACTCACCAGCTCAATGATCTTCAATAGCAAACGATTGTTAAACTCCATCGTGTTTCCTTTTCTGACGTTCGACTTTCGCTTTTAAATACGATTTGGTTTTGCTTTTTGTTTTTGTTTAATTTACTTGTTGCTGCTTCACTCACGACCTGTGTACGTGTTGCCTTCACGTTGTGCGAAAACTGACTGACCTAATGCGATGCCAGTGTGCGCATTCAAAGCTCAGTCAGGCAACGAGTGCGTTAAACAGCGACGCCGACTGCGACAGCGACCGCGACCGCGACGGCGAAGCTCGCGACGTACATGGCAACTGCTGTTTGTGTGTGTGTGTGTGTGTGTGTGTGCGTGCATGTATGTATGTATCAGACACACACGCTCATCGCATTATTTGTGCGGCTTACTCTTATCAATGCCAATAACCGAATACAAGTAAATCGGTATTAAAAAATTTACAATTATTATTTTTTTATATGTACAATAGGAAACTGTGTGTTCTCACTAAAATGCTGATGATCGCAGAGACGAAACTATAAGGCATACAAACTCTTAATTTTTTTAAAAAAAATTTTACTGTAAGAGGTTTCAAATTACATCAGCAAGTTACTAGCTACTAGACCAACTCATATATGTACATTTCATATACAGTAGTATTCAGTTATACCGACTCCGCTTAAAGCGTTTGTCCGGTCATTGGGACGAAAATTCGATGACTTGGTTAGTCCTTTCATACAAGTTTGTATGGAGTTATGTATGCTTAAAGCGTCTAGCGGATATAACGACGTAAAAACGTCGGTCCCTTGAGTGTCGTTATAACCGGATTCTACTGTATTTAAGCCTTACAAACTTTGTGGCTTAAAGTCATAGAGTAAGTAAACCAAGTAAGAAAAGTCAGAGTCGACCGAGCCAACTGAAAAAGACCACGTACTCAATCTAGTGCACATCTTCTCATACAAATCTCCCGGTTTTTACCGATTTGCCCTATGGAAGCTATAGAGGCTATAGTTGGCAAGGATTGTTATATACAAACTGTGTGAATTTGCTAACGATAGCTCTTTTCGTTTCCAAAAAGTGTTGATGTGAAAATGTTTTTTCACAATTTGCGCTGGCGGTAGGGGTCTTGGCAACAATTTGAAATAAACTTGATCTGCCTGACATATAGACGGACTTTCATTCCAAATTTGGTGACTCTAGCTCTTATAGTCTCTGAGATCTAGTTAAAATGGGCTATGACATGAATATTACTGATTTTACGCAACACACAGGCGTAGCGAAAAGTTACCAGAAATAAGCGTTGTAATATTTTTGAGCTCGAACTCTATATTAACATATTGTTCAAATGTTTAAAATAGCCAAGAATCAAATATTTAACATTGCAGCTAAGTCATTCTAAGAAATATCTGCTATGTCCCTTGGAACATGCATACCAGAGACATAGAGAGAGACCTAAAGTCCCAGCTTGAAGACTCCAAGTTAGGAAACTTTGCACAAAAAGTACCAGATGATTACCTTGTATGAGTTGCAGATCATACCAATAGGGGGAAAAAATTTAATTCTTAGTACCTTCCAGCGAGATTCAGATTTGGCAAAGTGATTAATTTGTTATATTTGAACTATTTATGCATGATTAATTATTATTGTTAATGTACAACTTGTTTATTTTATTAAGATCTAATACAATAAAAAATAATTTTCAATTTAATAAAAACAAATTCCAATAAAAAGAATACAATTCTGTTTCTTGGTCGGTAAATCAGGTAGTTACTTAGAGGGAGAAAGGTAGATGGTACCAATCATTTTCTTGCTTCTTTCTATCCATGTAACTGCTTACAATTTGTAGAAAATATTTTCAATTATCTTACGAATATAAGAGCTTAAAACTAAGTCTTCCCCAAAGCGGTGTAATGAAAAACTTATATTTTATGGTTTGCAATTAAAAACTCAGGTATTAATTAAGTTAATATAACAACAAAGTCTAGTTCACAATTTGTCAAAGACATAATTCAATGACAGTTCTTTTCTTTTTAAGACTAAATTAAATTAAAGTATGTAAATGATTTTGGATTAAAATAAATCTATTGAAACTAATTAAATTAACTAGTCGCAGCTGCGGCAACGTGAGCCAAGGCGCGTTTCTCCTCAAATTCGGAGACAAACTCCGGTTCGAGGGAGGAGCAAGCACGACGACTGAGCAGAGCAATGTTCTTAATCTCGCCATGATCCCGCTCGAAATCAATATATTCCAGCCAAACTGTGGGATCCCGTTTGCCAAAATAGGTGGCCATAAATTCATAGCACATGCGCCACGACTTGATTGTGGACAAATCCTGCAAAGATACAAAGATACACAAAATAAGGTGATCTTTAGTCGTTTCTGACTTGACTGTTGTCTTACCTTTAGTTTCGAGCTCTCGATCAGCTTAATCATCTCGCGATGCAGCTGGACGGACATGGGTGGCTGCAGTGCCAGTTTGGCGTACTCATCGCGTGCTTTTGTGGGCGAGTGTTCGTGCCACAAGTAGCGCAAGTAACTGCAACGCAGATCAGCGAATTCCGGCCAAGTTTCCATGCAGGCCTGTGTGAAAATGTCGTTCAAACGCCGCTTGGACTGTGCATCGCCACGTGCTCGATAATAGCTAATAACGCTCTGCCACAGAGGCAATCCCGCGGCTCCCATGGTGCGTCTGATTTGATTAAAGAACTTGTGAATGCTCGGCTCATCATCGTTGCGAATGTAGGCAGCCAAAAGCAGTTCGTGCATGCGCAGCGATGGATCGTGCTCCAGGGCCTCGGTGAGAATACGTGCACAGGTCTCACCGCCATTCTCATTGCTGCCCAGGATCATGCTCAATGTGGCATAATGCTTTGGGTGCATCAGCTTGGAATTGTGACCATCCTGTAGAGCTTGGGCTAAGCACTGTTGGGTGTAGGCACGCTCGGACTTGTGATTCCGACTGAGCGACAACATGGCTTCCAAATAAAGATTCCACATCTCCTGGGTCTGCACGTGCAGCACGGCGGTCTTGTAGACCAGCACACAGAGCTCAATGCGACGCTTCTTGGAACGCATCTGCCACACGGGATTCTCTTCGGAACGTATCTTCTTCCCCGCCGGTTCGCTGGTGTCATCGTTTTTCTCCATGTGACGAAGTAAATCGCCCAAATGGAAGCCACGCAGTTCACGCTTGGCCAGCGCATCCCAGATAGCTGGCTCACGTGAGAACTTGCTCTGTATATCCTGGATAATGTAGTGCTGTATGTGTACAGTCATTTCGGGATAATCCTCACAAGTTTCGAGCAGTTTAAAGAAATATTCCAAGTCAGTTATATTCGCCAAACTGTTGCGATAGACGGACACAACACGCTCCAGTTTGATATCCTGCTCCGAGACTGTGTTATCAGCCAGATTACACTTGCTGTCCGCCTCGGCAGCCTCCTTAAGGAGTATATCGAAGAAAACTTTATTGATGATCTCGGAGCTCGGATGACGCTGCAGTCCACGGAGCAGTAAATGCTCCACGCGTGTTATATTCAGACGATTGTATTCATAGAGCCAAAGGGCTGCACTGGTCCAGGTCTCTGGATCATCACCATGGAACTGTAGAGCATAAAAACTGTATTATTGCTATAATTAATTAAACATTTGAGTCCTACCGATATCATCTTTTCATAGATGCCCGCCACCTCCTGTGGAGCTGATTTCTTGCTAAATTTGATGAAGCTGTTCCACAGTCGCTTCTCGTGTGCATATTTAACCAGCATTTCCCTGTACATGCGTATAATACGTGTAGCAATCGATGTTTTTAGACCGCGTAATTTCATGCCCGCAATTTTCTCCTTTTCGGTAATTGTCATGTGCATTTGTGTCTCGTACACAATAAAATCCAGATAATCAGCAATACTTTTCTGGCTTTTTGTTATATTCAACAGCAAGCGTTCGCGCTTTCGTATGCATTCTCTGTGTGTTAGAAAATATATTAAAAAGTTTATAAAATGCTCATTTCTTCAGCTTTATTTACCTGATTTGCTCCGGTGTAAACACCTGGTAGTGCTTCATCTGCTCATACTCTGGCAGCAAGCGCTCCTGCATCTCAGCTATAAATTCACCCATTTTGACTTTTTATTTATAATTTTTGTTAGAAGTTTACGCTTTCAAACACATGTATCAATTATTTCTATAACAATAATGCCGCGCACGTTGTTCACATGCCATTTACAGTCAGCTGTGAATAAATTGTGTTATCGATAATGTGCTTGCAATTTGCAACCATGCGCTATTCGATCAAAAAATAAGCGTCCAATCAGATTCTTATTAGATAATTGGTCACCCAAAATACCAAATCAACACAGAGTTGGTCACTTTTTTCAAACACAATTTTTTTAATTTACAGTAAATAAATAAAGTTCCAATTAAAGTTCAGGAACAAAATAACAATGGCCGAATTCTCAGTTGAACGAGTTGAGGACAAACGCACTGTGAATGGTCGCACAGAATATTATTTAAAGTGGAAGGGATATCCACGCAGTGAAAATACTTGGGAACCGGTCGAAAATCTCGACTGTCCTGATTTAATAGCAACGTTTGAAGAATCATTGAAAAATAATAAAAAGGAAACTAAAAAGCGTTTATCCACATCATCCACACCAGAATCGATACGAAGTAAAAGGAAATCTTTTATGGAGGACGAGACCGATGAACAAAAGAAACTCATTGGTTTTGATCGCGGCTTGGAACCATCTAAAATTTTGGGGGCCACGGATTATTCCGGATACTTAATGTTTCTGATGAAGTGGAAAGGCAGTGATCATGCGGATTTGGTACCCGCCAAACTGGCCAACGTTAAGTGTCCACAAATAGTTATTCAATTCTACGAGGAGCGTCTCACTTGGCACACTGGCAATGGCAATGGAAATGGAGGCGGAAGTGATGGAACTCCAGGAAGTGCAACTGGTGCTAGTCCAAGTGGCAGCATCAACGATGAAAATTTAAAGCCAGATGCCAGTGTTGAATCGGGAAATGGCGACACCGTTTAGTTGCAACTTGCATGATGCCAACATAATGAGCCAACATCAACATCAAGAACAACAACAAAAAGGAAAACAATTTGCATCGCAACTAAACAAAAACACGCAGACAGACAGACACTCTCATATACAGACATCTGCTCACTCCTACATTTTGACATACAAATTATACATAGAAATTATTATCATTCATTCGATATACAAACATACATAAATAATAAGCATAAGCACGCGTATTAAGTATAACCCTCCCAACAAAATTGTGAATGTTGGTCATCTATCTAACGTAGAACTTACTTACATACAAATATGTAATTGGAAAAATTATGTCTCTGATTCTAAACATTAAGTAAAAGTTAAAACAAAAAAAGAAGAAAAAAAAATGGTTTTCCTTTTTCACATACATACGCGAATTTGCGCATCTACATTGGCATTGCAATCTGGCAACGCTTAAGGGAAGATGGTAGAATTGTGGTGGTCGGTCGATACTTATTCGATACGCGATAAACGCCGATGCGGCAAACTAGAAATAAAAACATTACTTAAAATTTGCATGCGAATATTAAACCAAGCTAAAATAAAATGGCTCAATCAAGCTCCATGAAATTGCTTGGGGCACGCAACATGAGTTGCATTGTCGAGCGTATGGAGTGGAACAATAAAATGGATTTAATTGCCTACGGCACAGAGAAAGGTGTGTCAAAAACGCCGGCAAACAAAATATTGCCAATTGGTTTTGGTTTTAATTAATGAATTTTAATCACAGGCGAAGTAATCATACAACGTTTGAACTGGCAAAAGATTGTCACGTTCCCGACACCCGGAGAAGATGTACGTGTGCGTTCCCTCAGCTGGCAAATGGATGAAACGCTGCTCGCAGTGGGCTACAGCAATGGAAAAGTCGCACTCTTGGATGCGGAAAGTGAAACCATAATATCGGGATTAATATACGAGGATGACATCAAGAAGGTGTACTTTAGCAAAGCGATCAACTGCAGAGAAAGTCTGGACAGTTACACATGCAATGCCAAGGACAAGCACAAACGTTATTTACCCAAATTGCCGCCTTTGACCAATATTGATCCTTGCCTGAAGACCCTCGACCAGAAATCGTTTCCCAAGGGCTCACCCTGTTTTCTAGTGGTCATCATGCGCAGTGGTAAAGTGCATTTACTGCTATTGGGTGCCCTGCAGGCGGGCAGCATTGATCTCACCCAGCACATATTGCATCCGGAGAGCTTTGATGTCTATGATGTGCGTCTAAATGGTGACTTCAATGCTATCTATGCGCTGTTACGGGATGGACAACAACTGAAGCTGCTGCACTTTCACAATCAAGTGCTACAGGACAGTATTTCACCCATGCTGGAGCTGGCTTCCCACTGTGCCCACATACTCGAAACCAAAAAGTTTGTGTACATCCATAATTACAAAAAGAAATTTATTTAATGTTTAATTTATTTCTTTAGCTATATTAATGATACACAGCAATGCCTTACGGAGGCCTGGGAGACGGTGCAACTGGAGATGGACAACAAGTTAACCAAATATGCCAATTCCCAAGCATATGGCATGATATCCGCTAACTTTCTGGAGCTGCTCGTCTTTGGCTATGCCACACTAGAGGTCGAAGAATTTCTGTTCGAGTAAGTTAAATGAACATGCCCTCAAACCACAGCCGCCCTCTATAGCCAACTTCTTCGCACAGAACTCTTACAGAGAAGGTCTTCAAGAAGATTGCCAATTCGGTGGATCTGAGCCTCAATAATCTACAAGGATTGGTGTTTAAGCAGCTCAATGGTGCAGCCATCAATATGTTTTATTTCTTAAACACCATCGCTGGCTTTGGACGCATGACGCACTTCTTCGATGTGAGTGGAATCTCATGGCTTTAATGAAACTTTTATTAAATCTTTTAATTAGGCGCTGATATCTCCGGATGTGGCCAGTGAGGCGATGCGTGCCTGTGGCGCTTTTCTGCTTAAAGTCCATGAACTGCAGCGCACCATTGATACGCTGGTGAATGACATGAAACTATTCCACTCCTGGATTATATTCACCATTTTGCGTTTGTCCAATCAAGAGATACCCGATGATATGATCTTCAGTGGCAAGGAGAATGTGGCATTGGTGGAATTCTTTTGTAATATGGAACCAGATTTACAGGGATTTGCTGATGGTGAACCCAACGAGGAGAAGGATAAGTGTCCGGCGACAATGACATCAGCTGACATGGTGGAATCATGCGTCGAGGCATGCTCCAGTCAGAGTCCCAATGACAGTCCCAGTATCACACCCAATTCCATGTTGACACGCAGTAAATTCAATCTGGAGCGTGTTGGGCAGTATCTGGAGAATGCCTATTTAACCCAGCCACAGCCGATGAACTCTTCAGAACTCTGGTCACGCATGCTGGCGGAGAACGAGTGTCTGGCACAATGCAAGCTGTTTGTGCCCCACGATAAGAAGCTATCGTTGATACAGCAACGTGATAAAATGTTCAATGCCATCGATGCAGTGTTCCATAAGCCCACAGAGAGTATTAGTGGCAGCTTTAAGCTGACCACCGCCGTGATCTGCGGAGATTTGCCACAATTTGCCTGCGAACAGGATCCATCACTGGAAACGAATCAATTGCAACAATATGATTTCATCAACTGCAGCTATCATGTAAATGAGATCAGTAAATGTGATATGTTGGCTGTGACCATTAGCTGGCAGGAGGCAATGGTCTTGGAGTTCAGTCGTGGCGATGATTGCCTACTCCGCTCCACTCGAATTCATTTATTTCCTGGACCATTTACGCCGCAACTACACGAGGATTACTATAATCTGCGTTTTGTTGACCTGCAGTTCTACAACGAATCTTCAATCTCCATGCTGGCACAAACCACGACTCCCACTCCGGGCGTACGACCGCACAGCTACTTCGTGCAGTTCTCTTTGAGTGCGGCACGGAATCAGTGCACCCAACATCAGTTGGCGCCGTTGATGAAGCTGCCAGAGGCGACAGTTACGCACAGCATACACGATATACCCGATGCCGTGACTTTCAAGGGATTGGATGGCGTTTGCGAGATGTTGGCCGTATCCGGTAGTCGTAAAGTGGCCACTGTTCTATCCGATCGTCGTCGTAAAATGACCATTTTCGAAATGGAAATCGAGGAGGAGGAGGATGACACGGAAATGTCGCAGGCGTCGTTTCTAGAGATTAGCAAGGAGTCCGTGCTAGCCGATAAAAATGATGGGTAATCCATACAACTCTTTCCATCAACAAAACAAACTTGTTAAATACAAAACAATCGAATTTTTTTGCTCCATTTACTCTTTACTTAGCAAAGAAATATTTAATTTTAGTATTAAGTATTGTAATTATTAATTATATTTGTATGTACAAAACACGAAACATAAAACAAGCGATTACAATTTTTGATTTTATGCAATCAAATTTTGGTTTTGTTTTCTTATTTTTTAACACCGAATTTTGAGCCACAAAAATATTTTTATGCTACCAAATTAAAACTTAACCCAATCGTCCAGTTTTCTAACATTCCGTATGAAATGTACGCAAAACAAGTACAAAAAAATGTTGTAGTCGAGTCTGCTCGACTTTTTAATGCCCTGTGCGCAGTCGGACCTTTACGCTAAATTTAAACTTAACCCAATCGTCCAATTTTCTTACATTCCGTATGAAATGTACGCAAAACAAGTACAAAAAAATGTTGTAGTCGAGTCTGCTCGACTTTTTGATGCCCTGTGCGCAGTCGTACCTTAACGCTAAATTTCAAAAAGCTAAAAATGTAAAAAAAAAGTAAGAAAAACTTTGCTTGGAACAGAGTTCGAACCCTGGACCCGACGCACGTCTGTCAAGCACTACAACCACTGGCCTACTGCAGCTTAGTTAGCAACGTTGGCTAACAGGCTGTGGCTGCTAGCCCTGTACTTATGCACGTTGTTGTGGTTGCATGGTTTAAAGGAAAACTTGGATTTCAGTGATAATATTAAAATTTGAATTTTACAAAAGACTATATAGACTATAATATAGGTATATGTTACGTAGGCGGAGATACCTCTTCCCAATAACCTCGCACAGGGTATCAATGAAAAAAAAAAAACCGCAATAAATTGGCAAAATCGCAGCGAGCTCGTGAAGTTTGTACAATTTGACTATGGACTTCGGAGTATATATAAATTGTTTGCTGTTGTCTCGCTCGCAAAACGATATGCGCGCTCGCTTGCACACACACACACACACACAAACTTTGAGCATAGATCGAACTTAGGCTAGGAACAGCGAATTAGCGGGAGTTAACCAAAAAACCGAATTAACTGATCTCGTACTGATATGCATCATCGGAGTCCTCGTCGCTGGACAAATCCTGTTTACGGCGACGCTGCTCGCGTTTGCTTAGCTTTTTGGCTGGCGCCAGAACAGGAGCAGGAGCAGCTTCCTCCGCCTGCGGTTTCTCCGCTGTCGCTTCCGCTGGAGCCACAGCCTCGCCCAGCTCTTCCTCCTCTCCCTCCTCCTCCTCGGCCTTTTTCTGCGTCTTGACCAACTCGCACAAGTACTTGTAGCGCACCAGACACTCCTCCTTGGTCTTCTCCGGCACACTATTGGCAATCTTCTGCCAACGATCTCCACCAGCATTCTTGCGGTATTTAACTATGGCCGCCTCCAGGGCACGCTGCTGCTCCTGTGTCCAGTTCGTCTCTGGAATGAGCATGCTCTTCTCATTGGCCAGTCCAGCGCCCTTCTTGCTCTTCTCCTTGCGCACTGCCTGCTGTGACTCCTGCACAAGATTTTCGGCAACACTTTCGGATTGTCCGGGTATGCGATAGCCATTCTCCTTCATCTTGGCCGCCATAAAGGTGACCTCTTGGACGGAACGATTCATGGACTCGGCTATGGTGTTCCAACGACTGCCCGCACCTCCAGGATACTTCTTAACCAGTCGTATCAGTTCCGTCAGATCCTCGTCGGTCCAGAAACCACCGCTAACCGTGCTCTAATGGAAAGAAAATTAGCCAGAAATTGGAATTGATTTAGTGGACCGCTTACCTTTTGAGAAGCCGGACGTATGGCATCCTCATCCGTAAGCTCACGTGACTGTATCTTGGAGTAACCACGCAGTTCCTCTGCGGTCTTTTCCGGCGCCTTTGTGTTCTGCTTGCGCTTGCGTAGATTTTCCTTGTGCTCCCTACGGAGACGCACTTGCTCCTCGGCCTCCTTTTCAAGTTCCTCCTGGCGGCGTGCTGCTTCCAGTTCCCTAAGAATTTATACACATGTGAAGCTAGTCCATTACAGGTAATCTATGGGTATACTCACTGTCTGCGCTTCTCCAGCGCCAAATCCTTGAGCTCGCTGGCCTTGCTAAATGCATTCTTAATGGTTTTGGGCAGATTCCAAATGGCCAGTGGTATTTGTATGGGCAGCGTGTTGAGTAGCGATGGTATGGGTATCTCACTGAGAATCACATCCATGTCTAGATTTTTATTCCGCTTTTGTAGCTTCTTAAGCTTCGTGCCAAAGACCTGTTCCGCCGTATACTTCTTCTCCAGATACGCCGCCCAGGCGAACAGATACTGGCCCACGGTAATGATTAGGAACAGTATGAAGGCACCCTCATACAGGCCAATTTTCCTCATCCGACGGTAATAATACAGGGCTGACTTCCAGTTGGGCATTCCATCACGGAGAACTTTGTCGTATTTTTCACGCTTGGAAGCATCCTTGAGGACCTCGTAAATGGAGACTAGATTACGGAACTGTATGTTGGCATCTTCGGAGGGATTCTTGTCCGGATGGAGCACAATGGAGAGGGTGCGAAATGCTCGTTTTATTTCATTATTCGTGGCAGTCTGATTAATACCCATAAATTCGTAAAAGTTTTTGTTGATCTCTTCGACCAGATCGAATATCTCCAGTTCCTCAGAGTGCCAGGCTTGGGTCGTCCCGCATAGCAGTAACAGGCCAAGCACCATAGATGGCAGCATCATTATGGCAGGTAATTTAATTTTAAATCTTCGAAACTAACTCAAAAAACCAAATGAAATGCGGCAGACCCCCGCACTCTACACATACACACGCAGAGACCACAAACACACTCGCGCACACATGCACATACACTTATACGCACACATTCACGCACGCACTCACGATAAACTGTCAACGTTGAAAGTGGCAACGTCACCAGTAAACAAAAACAATGCAGTATAGTGCTGCCACATCAATAGAAACCAGGGATCACTGGCCGATAGTTATTTGTTTCACTTATATTTTTCTGACTGAATATAAAAAGGAAAAAACTTTAAAAATTTGATTACAAAATATGTGGGAAAACCTCTAGCATTAGCTAAATAAATTGTATAATAATGTATATATGAAATCCAAAACACCCTGATTAATTTCTAGTTCGCAGAACTACATAGCACTTAATCGATTTAAATCACATTGTAAGCGATGTATCATAAGTTCAATAAAAAGTAGATACATCGATTACGAAATCGATTCCGGCCTCATCATTCAGCGCAACCCTGTTACCTATTTGCGCGGTTTTTTATTGTTGATTGCCTTAGCATCGTCAAATTTCCACAAGTCTCGAAATTAAATAGCAAACAAAATGATTACACCATTTGAGCCACGAACTCTTGTCAATGGTGGCATGTTAAAGCAGTTTGCCGGCCAAACTGTCAGCATAATGGTGCGGGTGGAAAGCGTTGCGGGCACGACGCTATTGGCAAGCAGCACCGATAACCACAAGCTGCGAATAAGCTTGCCCAGCGAGCTAAGCGCAGCTCAAGGATCTTGGGTGGAGGTAATCGGGGTAGCCAATGCAGGTGACAACATACGCGGCAAAGAAGTAAGCTACACCACCGTTTGAAATAAATTATAAACCTACAAAAAACTTTCTGCAGGTGATTGAGTTTGGTGGCGAGAAGATTGATTTTGATGCGGAGAGCTACAACACAATGACGCAGTTGCTCAACAATGTGAAACAGTTCTATCGCTATGGATAAGCGAGCGGGATATAGAAAGGAAGAAATTCACACACTCATTATGCTTCATATATTAATATACATATTTAATAAACATTGCGGATTTATTTAGTACACCTGTACGCATTCCAAATTATTTCAACATTTGTTTTCTCTGGGGTCATCCCAAACATATATAATATATATAAAAAAGGCTATCTAGTGATCGCTCGGTTGTCAGCAGCTAAGCGGGGTAGAAGAAAGAGGTTGGGGGCTACTGAAGCACAGCCGCATTGGCCACAACGCTGGGGTTGTTGACCACTTCGCCTAGAGAATCCAGCACCTCCTTGCGGTAATCATCGAATTCACCATCGATCTCGTTAATGGTCTGATCCTCGATTACGTACAGCGTGCAACCGGTTTCACGTATAAGCCGCTCGTCGTGGGAGACTATGATGACACCGCCTTCGTACTCGTTAATGGCCTCCGCCAAGGCATCAATGGATTCAATATCAAGATTATTTGTAGGCTCATCGAGAATGAGCACATCGGGTGCACTAAGGCACAGTTCGGCCAGGGCGACACGCGCCTTTTGACCACCAGAAAGATCCTTCATTTTGATTGTATGCGCATGACTGACCAGGCCAAAGGACCCCAAAGCCTTGCGTGCCTTTTCGTGCGGCAGATTAAACAATCTTTGCAGGTACTCGGCAGCGGACTCCTCGGCAGTCAGATGCTCACCCGAATGCTGATCAAAGCGTCCGACATGCAGACGATGATTCTTGCGCTGCTCACCCTCTTGCGGCTCCAGTTCGCCCAACAGCAGCTTGAGGAACGTGGACTTGCCAACACCATTGGGTCCCACAATGGCCACTCGACTGGTCAGATCAATACCAAAATCGGCCTTGATGAACAACGGTTTCTGGCCTTCAAAGGCAAACGTGACATTGTGCACACCCAGAATAGGTGGCTGCAGTTGGGATGGCTCAGGGAAACGGAATTTAACAATATATTCCTTGGGTCGAGCTAAGAGTTCCTGTGGTCCCTCGTCTTCATCCTGTTTCTGTTGCTTCGACTTGTTCTTCTCCTGCTTACGGGTCAGCGATTCCTTCTGCTTCTTCTCGGCAGCCTTCTTGGACTGTCCATGTGCCTTGAGCTCACGCAGACGTTTCTCTTGCTTCTCATACTCCTTGATCATCTCGCGACGCTTCTGAACAAACATCTTCTTGAACATGGAGTAGTTGCCCTTGTAGTACTGTAGTTTCTTCTGATCCAAATGGATGATCTCGTTGCAGACATTATCCAAGAAACTCTGGTCGTGAGACACTATCAACAGTGTCTTCTTCCAGCCCTGCAGATAGTTATCCAGCCAAATGACAGCATTCAAGTCCAAGTGATTCGTCGGCTCATCCAACATGAGCAGCGTTGGCTCCAAGTACAGGGCACGGGCTAAGGAGACACGCATTCGCCAGCCGCCGGAGAACTTATTCGTTGGACGATCCTGCATCTCCTTGCTAAAACCAAGACCGGCGAGAATACGACGAGCACGTGCCTCCGCTGAGTAGGCACCAATGGCTTTCAATTCGGCAAATGTATCGTTAAGTTCCTCCTGCACACTTAGATCTCCTGCAGCGAATTGTTTCTCGAGCTCTTCACTCTTCTTAAGCATCTGCGTGCGCTTAACGTCTGCATCCAAGATGGTATCAATGGCCGTCTTGTCGGTGGCCACCACCTCTTGCTCGCAGAGCAGCACATCGATGTTGGGAGGGATGGCAAAGGCACGGGTGGCGATGTGACGCAACAGTGTCGTTTTGCCGTGCCCATTAGGACCCACCAGACCATAGCGGCGTCCATGGGCAATCAATAGATTCGCATTCACAAATAGATCGTTACCTAATCGAAGAAACATATCGAATGAGTCACCAAGTGTGCGTATGAGACGGGGAGAACTTACCCTTAGCGGATATTGTGAAATTCTCAATTTTGATGTCCACCGCATGCTCTAATGCTGCCTGCTGTCCAGCACTCTTTTGCACCTGCGACATGGTGAAATTGTTATCTAGATCCGAGTGTCCAGCTCCTCCCTTCTTGGTCATCAGCTCCATTTGACGTTCGTATTCCTGTTGTTTCTTTTGCTTCTTTTTCTCCTTGTGCGTCAGTTTCTTTTCCTTGTCCTGATCCTTGTCCTTGGTTTCCGCCGGTGCTTCGGAAGACTCTTCGGATTTGGGTGTAGTCGCAGTCTCATCCTCCTCCTCAGGCTCATCCGCTTTCAACGTAATTGCAGCAACTTTTTCGGCCAATTTCTGATCGACTTTGGGTTCAGGCTTGGGCTCCTCTTTTGGCTGTTCCACTTTCTCCTTTGCCTGCTCTTCGTCGGCCTCATCCTCGTCGGCACTCGTGGCGAATTTGTTCTTTTGCTGTTTCTGCTGGGATTTCTTGGCTGCTGGCTTCACTGGTGCCACTTCCTCAGCCTCTGATTCCACATCCAGTTCGAGGTCTTCGTCCTCATCATCGTCGCTCATGGCAAATTTATTCTTTTGCTGCTGCTGTTTCTTTTTGGACTTCTTCGCTGAAGGCTTGGCAACCACGGGCTCATCATCCTCTTCCTCCTCCGAAGCAACTACGGCAGCAACATCATCGTCATCACTGAACCCATCATTGGCCTTCTTCTTGTTGTTCTTTTTACTCTTCTTGCCCTGTTGTTGTGGCTTCTTGGCCGCTGGCTTGGCTGCTGGTGCCGTCTCCTCGTCGGATGCATCGCTGACTGCCTTTGGCGCTGGCTTTGATGCCACCTCATCATCGTCATCGCTCCAATCGTCGTTTCTCTTACCCTTTTTACCCTTCTTCGCTGGTTTCTTTTGTTGTTTGCTTTGGGAGGATTTCATGCTTTCCAGGTCATCGGCCAACTTGTTGCTAGTAAGGGATTCATTGTCACTTGAATCGCCGCCGCCGCCGCCGCCGCCACCCTTTTTACCCTTCTTGCCCTTTTTGGGTGCCTGCTGCTTCTTTTCGTTGACAATCACTTTCTCTGGCTGCTCCTCCTCGTCATCGAAGCGATCCTTCTTTTTACCTTTTGCCTTGGACATGTCGCCGATTCTGTTGTGGGTAACAAAATGTAACCAAAATAGTTTATAGCTATTGCTGATAGTATTAAATGGTTTACGTTTTGCGTTGTTGCTTCTGCTGCGACGGCGGCTTTCACGTGCACAGCTGGCAAATGTGCCAAATGTGGAGCTGGAAGAAGAAGAGGAAGCACACGATGGTTTCGCTGCTCTGGGAGTGAGAAGTGTGTGTGAGAGCGTGTAAATGCGTGCGTGTTCGTGCGTATGTGAGTGTTTGTTCATTAAATTTACTATCGGAATCGTGATGTCATCGTTCAGAACTGGTTCACAATTCAAACGGAATCTGAACTCATTGACACGTTCGTTAGAAATTATAAAATATGAATTTACAATTGTAGGTTACTTTTTCCTATATAAAGATTAACTTATATTGTTATAATACTTTTTTAATTGACATCGATCGGTCTGTGGCTCTGCTCAGCAGCTGGAACTATGTAGCTGAACTGTTCTTCGGCTACCGATGAGAGTGCGCGTCTATCGATATATCGATAAGCTGTTTTTTTTTGCCACAAATTGTCGCCGAGCTACATAATTGTTTAATAAACAATTAATCACTAATATAAACAAAATAGTGCAAATAGTGTGTGTGATATTCAATGTAATGGCAAATACTTGCCATTGAATAGCTAACAATTGTCCTACGCTCTGCGGATAGAGTGACAATAACAAAAACAACAACGAAAACAATAACAGCAACAACAAAAACAACTGAGCTAAAGCCACAACGCAAAGGAGATTGAGATTCGCAACGCAATCAAAAAAAAGAAGAAAAAATTCCATAAAACGGAAAATAACATACGCTGCGTGAGAGAGTGTATGATTTGACGAAGGGGGGGGTGGCCACCGCGCACATAGCCCAAAGGTGGTTAACAGCAGCAGTAGCAACAACAAATACAACAGCACGATACTACGAGTGAGACCTTGAAAACTTAAAAAAATAGCAACAAAAACGCTCAAAATTATTAACAAAAAACGCAAACAGTGCTGAGTGGAGAAGAGTTCATAGTGTGAGAGAGAAAGAGAGAGAGTGAGAGAGGGGGGAGGCCGCTAAGTTATGGAGAGTGACAATTTTCCGCTGCGCGCCAATTAATAATCAAAAGAAAATCAAATGCATGGAGAAAAGCGAATTCGATATCGAATTCGGAAACCGTGAGCACATAAACATAGGCATCAAAACAACTTAACGATTTGTGTAACAATAATAATAATAACAGAGGCAGAATCAGCGCCCACACACACACACACACACACATACACATACATTTACATTTAAATACACTCGACCACACACACATAAGAAACACTCACTGTAATAACAATAACAAGCATAACGTGCGCTATGGCAGCAGTAGTCGCAGCCTCAGTCAACGGCGGCAGCGGCAGCGGCTGCGTCGCAATTATGACAACAAACATCGTTGATGGGGAGTCAAGCGACGTCAACGGCGCTGCCAACGGACGCGAGGCTCGCAATCTGGCAGAGAAGCAGCGTAGGGATAAACTAAATGCCAGCATACAGGAGCTGGCCACGATGGTGCCACATGCGGCAGAGTCAACGCGGCGGCTGGACAAAACCGCCGTGCTGCGTTTTGCAACGCACGGACTGCGGCTGGAATACGTGTTCGGAAAATCGGCAACACGACGTCGACGAAAACTGAATCTTAAAGTGCCCAATGGAACAAGTGGTGGTGGAGTCGGTAGTGGTGTCATCGCTGGCGATACGCCACAATTGACGGATACATTGATGCAGGTGCTCGACAGTTTTCTGCTCACGCTCACCTGCAATGGCCAGATCGTGCTGGTCTCTGCCAGCGTGGAGCAGCTGCTGGGCCATTGTCAGTCTGATTTGTACGGACAGAATCTATTGCAAATCACCCATCCCGATGATCAAGCGCGATTGCGTCAAGAGCTCATACCACGTGACATTGAAACGCTTTTCTATCAGCAGCGACGGCAGGGCAAATCACAGTCGCAATCACAGTCGCAGTCAACATCTGCTAGCGATGATGAGGATGATGAAATGGATCATCATGATCGTAATGATGGTGATGATGATGGGCTGGAACCGCATCGTCATAATGATCATCGTGCACGCACCCCCAGCCCTGAAACTATCGCCCATTTGGCAGCCATCGATGAGCGACTGCGCGCTGATCGGCGCTGCTTTACTGTTCGCCTGGCTCGCGCATCGACGCGAGCAGAGGCAACGCGTCACTATGAATATGTGAAAATCGATGGTTGCTTTCGGCGCAGCGACTCCTCGATAACGGGTGGCGCCGCTGCCAATTATCCAATCGTATCGCAGCTGATAAGACGATCGCGTAATAACAATATGCTAGCAGCGGCTGCTGCTGCTGCCGCTGCTTCTGCGACGGCGACTGCATCAGCGACTGCGACGCTACCGCAACCTTGCCTGCCTCAACACGACGCCATCGCGCAAGCAGCGCTGCACGGCATCAGTGGCAATGACATCGTCCTCGTGGCAATGGCTCGCATCATGCGACAAAGTTCCACCAATCTGAGCCTCATGTGCCGCCAACCAGAGCCGTATCAACTGGAATACCGTACCCGGCATCTCATTGACGGCAGCATCATTGACTGTGATCAGCGCATTGGCATCGTTGCCGGCTATATGAAGGATGAGGTCAGTTAGGGAGCACTTTTATTAAATAGTTTTATTTTCTGTTAACGTTTTAATGAAATTTCTAATTCATTTTCCAATTGTATTGGTATTTTCCGGTCTATTTTTATGAAGTTCGAATTTTTATTAGCATTAGTATTGTCATTTTAATTGGGCACAAAGAGAACTTTATGCCGTATTAATGATCTTATTATAGTGATTTATTATTATCAATATTTCTAGTTACATTAATTATATAATGTCATTGCTTCAATCATTAATTAGCTAAATTATCATTACAATTTATATTATGTTTCGTATTAATTTCTTAATTGAATTGGCATTATCATTTCTTTTTCTTATATTTGTTATTTTATGTTTTAAAATCATTTGCATAAACTTTATGCCATATTATTTTTTGTATTGTTGTGATTATTGATTTTTATTCAATTCCAAAAAATAGCTTCGTTTTTTTTTGTGTATTGGCATTTTCATCATACTTTTAATTAATGTAGTATTGAATTAAATTTGATCTCTGTAAATATTATTATATTTAATTATTTTTTATCATACATCATGCATTAGTTATTAAACATTCTGATAATTTTACAAGTTTTATTGATATTTGTGTTCACATATTCATTGTTTGTGTTATCTGTGTTATATAACAAACTTAACATTAATCGTTTTAATACTTTCTACTTCATTATATAACAATTATCTTCTTTACAATAATATTAGTAAATAACTGATTATTTTTAATTGACGTTGCAATTACCGTTTGTAAGTTAGTTTTTAAAATTAGTAATCTCATTAGCATTATTATTGCTTACTGTAGTAACTTATTGTTTGATTTACTTTCTGGGCATTAATTGTAGACAAACAATGCATTTGATTAATATAAGTTATTAATAGTTAATGCATACGAAACCAGTTTAAGTAGCGATCAAATTACCTGATGTAATTATTAATGAATGCAAAATTCTTGTATTAATTGGCATTTCAATCATTTTCTCGTTTTACAGGTGCGCAACCTGAGCCCGTTTAGCTTTATGCACCTGGACGACGTGCGCTGGGTAATTGTGGCACTACGACAGATGTACGATTGCAACAGTGATTATGGAGAGAGCTGCTATCGATTGCTATCGCGGAATGGACACTTTATTTACCTGCAGTCAAAGGGATTCCTGGAGATTGATAAGAGCAGCAACAAGGTGCATTCGTTTCTCTGCGTGAACACACTGCTGGATGAGGAGGCTGGCAAGCAGAAGGTGCAGGAAATGAAGAACAAATTCTCGACGATCATTAAAGCTGATATACCCACACATACCAGTCCCGATTTGCCCGCCTCCAGAGCACCACAGCAGCTGGAGAAGATTGTGCTCTATCTCATTGAGAATTTGCAAAAGACGGCAAATGGTAATGGGAATGGAAGTTTAAATGGCATGGATGATGTCAATATGGAGGCCATGGACGATGGTTGCTGCGGTTCACCGGCTTCCAGCAGCAACACACAGTTAACCTTGGAGGAGCAGGCGCCATCGCCAGCTCAATTGGCATTGGTGCCACCAGCGCCTGGTCATGTCAAGCATTCAATAACCAAATCTGTAAATGTGGTGAATGTAACATCCGCGCGCAATTTGCAGTACCAGCAGCAGCAGCAACAACAACAGAAGCTACAACAGCAGCAGCGCAGTGCTGCCTCAGCTGGCGTCATACGCTCGGTGAGCTGTTGCCTCAGCGAGAGCTCGACACTGTCACCAGGCAGTGCGTGCAGCTTAGAGCTACCGGATGAGGCCAACAGCAATGCATCCCCACCACCAGCAACAGGAGCAGCAGGTGCACCACCGCGCGTCAGTGTGCTGCAGAGGCTCATGTCCACGCCAACCAAGTCGGCAGCAGCTGCAGCAGCAGCAGCATCAGCGGTTAAGGAGGCAACTGCAACAGTAACGCCAACTAAATTGCAGACGGCGTTGTCGCATACGTTTCGCAGTCTGGACACGAAGCTGGTCACGATGGGGGAGGAGGCTGAGACGCTTTACCAGCGGCAACAGCAGCAGCGCAACACATTGTTGCCAAAATTTGAGCAGCGGATGGATGCCATCATGTTGGAACATCAAATGCAGAAGCAACTCTTGGTCAATATCAAGAGTGAATACGATGCAGCGACGCTGCCAGCATCGACGCCGGTTTCAGTGATAACCAAACAGACGACAACGTCCAGTGAGAGCAGCAACAGTCGCGGCAGTAGTAACAGTCACGACAGCAGCAACAGTCACGGCAGTAGGAATAGTCACGGCAGCTGTAACAATTAGTGTGATTAGTGCTGGAAAACGCTGCACGCTTTAAACGCCAACGTTTTTGCCTTTCGGATTAGCTACAATGTTTTTTACAAACAAGCATACATATATACCGATATATCTATATACAAGTATATGTACTATATATATTTATATGTATATTTATTTAAATCGATGAAAATAGCTCAGTATTCAGTGCATGGCTGAAGCTTTGGCCCCCTTCCCTCCTGGTAACCCAACCTTCCACACACCACCCACACTTACCAACACTGTGTGAAACAAAAAACAGTTTACAACACTAGAGACCCAGTGCAAACAGAGTACAAAAAAAAATGTAAAAATTTTAACAAAATATATGTTTATTGTTTTAAGCCAAGCTACTCATTAAATTTTAAAAAAGATTTTAGAAAGCACAACAGCAATTGCAAGCGAAACAGAAAGAGAAGAACAAACAAAAGAGAGACAGATGGAGACAGAGCGAGAGAAACATATAAAGAGACAAAGAGAACTATTCAAAAGATTTTAGTTAAATTGAAAACAATAATGAAAAACAAATCCAAACACACAATAAATAAATACTCAAACATAAATAATAATTAATTTTATAAAATGTGTAGGAAAAATCATCCCTCACCACCACCTAGCCCCTCTCCAAGTGCAGTTTTTCCTGCTACACTGATCACTGAGCTGTTGAGTATGTTACACAGAGTTAATGTTATTTTATTAATTTAATATAAAACAATTTTGTTAACTATTCAGTTCCATTCCCTCCCCCGTACTCTGTACCCCAAGGAATCCCTCTCTCTGAGCTCCACTCCATTTTTGTTCCGGTTTGTGGTTTGCTTTATCAGTTAGCACCTTTTGTTAATTAGCTAAATCTATGTGTTTTTTTTTTCTTTTTTGTGTATTGTGTAGCTATTTTTAACTATAATACTTATTATATTTTTTATTATTATTATTAATATCTTTTTTTTTATTTGTTTTGTAGTATAGATTTTGTTTTGGATTATTCCTTAATATTTTTCCGTTTCGTTTCGTTCGTTTATTTAGTGCGTAGTTTAATTTTAAAACTAAATTTAAGCAAATTTGTAAAATTTGTTCATTTATGTTTATTTCTTTTGTGTCTTCAAAATTTACAATTTGTCAATGAGTTGTGCTCTTAAAACACTTTTGGGTTATATCTATATGAATCGATGTTAATCGACATATATATATTTATATATAATGAAATATATTATACACTAAACAAAATAAAATTATAAAAAAAAAACACATACAAACAAATACATCTAATGTGTGTATATATAGAAAATTTTGTGTTCTTTATGCGTTGTTGTCTAGATATTTTGTACAATCTAATTTATAAAACGGATAAAAATAATTATGATAATAATAACAGATGCAGATGCGAAAACAAAATATATACAAATTATAATAATAATTTTACTAATATTAAATAACGATAATAATGCGTTACAAATGTTTAGCAATTAAATCCATAGCATGTAAACTATTAATTAATAAACAACAACAATAATTATTAATGAAAATAAAACTACAGAAATCAAACATTTCGGGAAACTTTTTCTTAATCAAGTGGAAAATTTGGTAACTTTAAACTCGAAAGGAAAATATTAATAGCGATTAGACATTAAAAGACTATAAAATTATCTAAAATAGGTATTATTTGACCAAAAATTCAAAACTTTAAATGAAAAAAAAATTAAAAAATGGAAAATTTTCAATATTTCGACTTTAAATCGAAGAACAAAATTATATTAAAGTTAATCTAAACTTTCAATGATGACAAGTTGTTAGTTTTGGGGTAGTATTAGCCTATCGAGTCCAAAAAGGTATACTCACCAAAAATCGAAAAGAATAACTCACAATTATATCAATTCAAAGTGATATTGCTTTGATTTGAATGATCATAACTCAACCAAATGATGTGATATCTTGAAATGCATAACAGATTTGGAAACTGGACTACTACGATTATTAAAGGTAATCTAAATTTAATGTTTGCTTTAAATATTTAATTTTTAAAAAATTGCAAAAGAAAAATATTAGAACTTTTTTGATGCCATACAGGTAAATCCATCAAAAATCAGACAGGAAAATTCCTTAATCATAAATTTCTGTCAAAAAGCTAAAGACTTTTATCATTATTAAGTATTCGCGATGCCCCCAAAATAGACATACCTCTACTCTGCAATTGACGGGTATGTTTGTAGTAAACATGTGACTGAATATAGCACACTATAATCCCAAGACCCCCAGCAATTCAGCTAAAAAACTAAAACGGAAAAGGTTTATTAAGTGCTACTAAATGTGCTGATAACTGAAATTGGTGAAATCTCAATGAAACTATAATAGTTTAAGACGCAATTACTTCTGGGCCATGGAAGTATTGGCATTTCAATATGTGTTATAAATATGTACATAGTTATAAATATCATGTTCCACATTCACTAATAATACCCAGGTGATAACATAAGCACGCTTTTGGGCTTTTCCTCTGATAAGGCTAAAACTGTATTTACACGAACTCGAGTAGAAGTGTACTAAACGATCCTAATCCTTATCGAGAGACCCCATCAATTGCAGTTCAGCCATGTAATCGTCTGGATTTGTCAGGTGCCCCAGACATGAGCTGCGAATGTGATTGCAAGAATGTATTGCAAGAAGTGAAATTGCAAAAATTGTTAAAAAAAAAAAAAAAATTTAGTACTATAATTAAATTTTCCTACAGTTTGCAGACACTGTACAACAGTAGTTAGCACCAAAAAATCTAATCAAAAGCCTTGTTAAGCCTATAATGTTTCAGTTTCAAAACAACAACTGATGCATATCTCAATTCAAATCGTACCACTTTCGTTAAACTTGTTGTTTTTATTAACAGAATCACATCACAGACGAAACTAATAGTCGTATATTTTAATAAAAAATTAAAATTCTTTGTTTTAAAAATAATATTAAAATTTTAGATATTTTTTAAATGTATTGAACACAATTTCAAAAAGTAAAAAATTAAATTAAAAAAACAAAAAAAAAATCAAACAATATACAAAAGAGAGAAAAAAAAAAAAATAATCAGGTTTCTTATCATTAGTGATTATAAATGTGTGTGTTTGGGTGTGTGTGTGTGTGTGAGTAGCGTCGGTCGAATGTTGTCGCTGAGCAACAAAAACAGCAATAACAAGAGCATAAACAATAACAACAACAAAAAAACATCGCCCGAAATCAAAACAAAATTGAATTATCTGGGAAAGCGTTGCGAATTTGCGTTGTATTCGTTCGTTTTAGAAAGAAAAGAATCATTCACTCCCTGTTTGCTGGTCTAGAAAGGTGCCAACTCTGTGCCAAATAACTAGCTTTAAATATAAAGTTCTTAAATAAAATACAGTTTAACTAAATCCAAGTTAAAGTTTTTAACTCTTTCGAAGGAATTACAATGCAGCCCAACGAACACCTGAGAAAAGTGATGAAAATTCTCATCTTTGCTTTTCTATGCGCTGAAATGCGTACAAGTAAGTGGATCTGTAGTCGGCTAGAATAGAATTTTTAACAAAGGAATAAAGTATTTAATATATGCAATAGTATGTAATAGTAACATATGATTTTTAGGTGACTGTTGTTTTAGAAAGATTAAAAAAATTTTTTTTTTAATAATTCGTGTAAAAAATTATTTGTGTTCTTTAAGTGTGTTTTTGAAGTGGCTATGAAGAAAATGTTCATAAACTCATTTAAATAACATTTTGTTTTTTTTTTTTTTTTTGGTTTCTAAATTGGTTTATTTATGACAACAAACATTCTTAGTATTTGATTTATAACTGACTTTTTTTAAAGAAAAATTAAAAAAAAAAATCTATATAAATTATGATTTTGATTCTTTGTTTAATTATTTTTTAAGTGGCTGCAATTTTAGAAAGAAATGTTTATTAACTCATTTCAATAAAAATTAAATTTTTGTTTTGAAAAATTTTTTATGAGTTTTTATGTGATTATTATAAATAAAGTTATGTGCGTCTCATGATTTGGTTTCTTAACAATAAATTATATAAATTTTACAGTTGAATTTTTTTTTAAGCTAAACATTTTTGTTTTTTAATTTAAAACAAAAGTGTATGATCAAAAATAAATAATGAATTCCAGTTTCATATCCGGTGTAAGCAAAGATAAATTTAAACTTGATGGCGTTTATCTGCTGGTCTGACTTTCATTAATTTTCAAAATAAAAACTTATAAATAATTTGCATATTTTTCACTACGGACGTCAGAGTCTAACAAAAAGTATTATCTACTCAGATAACTTCCAAAACGTGCTATAAATAGTATCAATATATTTTTCTTTAAGTTAAGTAAATAGTTTCAAACGCACGAGGCTTCACTGTAGCAACAAATTGAATTTAGCGAGATAATGAAAACTTAACAGATTAGAAGAAGTCAAGGCCTTTATTGTTTTGGCCAAAACACAAGTCAGTGCAGGCCTTCCGGTCCAATTCCGCCAAGAACTATCGATGTTTGAGCAGCGATTTATAATCTGGCCATAACACGCGTTGTTGGCTAAAATACCGAGACGGTTAACAAAAATAACAACAACAACTGAACGATCAGCTGAGGGCGGAATGAATGAATGTTGATAATGATAAGGTTATTTGGATCACACCATATAGCAGACTATAAAAATGCATTGCGATCGGTTTTTTTGTGATTGTTGCCAAGTTGAAATTGAAGTAGCTTCGATATGAGTAATCCTTAGATTATAATACACCTGTAGAGGGTATTCTAATTCTATCACGATAACATTCATAAAATTCCCCAATATACTATGTTGGTATATGGTATATTGATCTTGATATCGCTACAATCAGACTGTCCGTCTCTCTGTTTCCATGCAAACTATCAGTCTATCAGGTTTAAAGCTATCTTGATGAATATTGCCACTGGTTCCGTTGCTGCAGTCACTTAATATGTGTATTAATTTTAGAACCGACCTTATCGGATTACTAACGAATCTTAGTATAGCTGCCCTTGAAATGAACCGTCCAAAAAACGCAATTTAGTATACAAGTCAATGTGCGTTTTTTGCATGTACACTGATAAAAATAAGTAAGAAAGGCTACTGCAGAGCATGCCAACTGTTAAAGACCCCGTACTCCTTCTAGTGTGAATTTCCATAAAAATATGCCATTTTTGACCGATTTGTCCTATGGGAGCTATAGGCTATTTTTGTCTGATCCGAATCAAACTTGGTGAGAATAGTTGTAATGATATCGTACACATAATGTGTTTATTTGATCCCGATAGCTCTAGTCGTTTCCAAGTTCTGAAAATGTCAAAATAATTTTTTTCAATTTGGGCCGCGGTTGGGGGCGTGGCAACAATTTGAAATAAACTTGATCAGCTGGCGAAGTAGACGGACTTTCATTTCACATTTGGTGGCTCTAGCTCTTATAGTCTCTGAGATGCGGACGTTCATATGGACGGACGGACAGACGGACAGACGGACATCGCTATAGTTATAGAAAAGCTTTCTTCTGCCTGTTACGCACATTTGGCTTTTGACAAACCTAACAAATAGACCACTTTACTCTTTTTTAGAAAACGGGGTCTTATAAAATTAAGACTTGGAAAAATAAAAAACTTACACACAAATTAATTACGATCACAATTACAATTTTTGCAGGTTACACTCATCGTGAGCTGACAAAGCAACGCGGCATCGGATCCTCCTCAGAAGCCTCGAAGACGCGTCAAAGTAAAGCTCCTTACCAGGCATCGATACGACTGATCGATCAGGAACTGGACTACTTTGGCAAGGGGCACATTTGCTCAGGTGCTCTAGTGGGTCCCTCTGTGGTGCTTACCGTGGGTCAATGTCTGTACAAGTAAGTGGTCCCGAAAGTAAAAAAAAATATATTTTAATCAAAATTTTCCCTTTTTCCCTCTTTAGCAATGCCAGCAAGAGTTTCTATCATCCTGCCGAGCTGCGTGTGTTGCTGGGCAGTAATCAACGGTTTGCGCCGACTGCCCACAGTCAGGTGTTTGGAGTGACTCATGTCTACCAACCGCCCAAGCACTTGTCCCTGGCCATACTCATGCTCGATCAGGATGTGCCCCGTGATCAGCCCTATATACAGCCGATATCATTGGATCAGACATCGGATCAGAGCTCCATAATGGCAGACACATGCCAAGTGAGCAGTTGGGGATTGAACGGAAACGAGGGTCAAGTGTTGCATGAAATGATTACAGTGCCTGTCAATTGTCTGCAGACTTCGGTAATTGATCACGAGCAATACGCGTCTTATGAATTGGATGCCGGTGCTCCGTTGACCAAATCCAATCAACTGCTCGCCCTGCGCCGCAAATCCGCCACATACTCAGAGTCCAACTTTGTGGACGTGGCCAGTCATGTGGATTGGATTCATGCCAAGGTCGGTGATGGTACTAGCCAGAACAGTTCCATTTGGGGCATCCTCGGACTGCTCGTGCTCACTGCTTACGTCATTACGTGCAGTCGGAAGAGTTTTCTCGCCTGAGTTACGATCCGAGCGCTTTCTTCTCTCTTGATTAGCTTTACTTATTTGGCTAGACTTTGGCTAAATTTAGACTTGGTTGTAGCCAAGTAAAAGCTACTTAAGTTCTAGAATACAAACAAATAACTTGAAATGTGATAATCTCTATTTGAGATATTCCAGAAATGTCCATGACAATCTATTATATTCATTTTTTTACATTAATCTTAAGTAGAATAACCAATATTCAGTGATAGAATCTTATAGAGCTTGTTCTAGGCAATCTAGTTAAATATTTTACTTGTATTTAAACTTTTAGTTTTTTTTTTAAATAAACACCATTTTAAAAAATATTCTATTGTATTTGTTTTAACAATTTTTTTTTTTATTTTTGCTAAACTTTCTCTAAAAAAATAAAGGTTTGGAAATAATAGTTGTACATACTTTATTTAAAATATTTCTTTATTTTTCAATTTTTTTTAATTTAGTGGACCACACAGGTGATTCATAAAGTTTGGACTTCAGGGTTCGGAAGGATTCAACATATTTCTCAGAGAAAATCTAAGCTGCATCTTTTCGTTACCGTCGGGACATCGGGTATGCTATTTTAGCAAAACTAGGCACAAATCGGCGGAAGTATGAAAATAAACCAAGACCGGGTTCCAGCGCTTTTCAATCCCTGGGGATTGACAAGCAATTTATAGCCTGAAGATGTGCGGGCTTCGGGGTAATTCCGGAAGAATTGGCCATTTGGAATCTGGTCTTGCATCGGAAACGGCAGATTGATAGGGTGCCTGGACAGGTTCTAGAACAGACTCTTTATCATAGACTTCAGGGATCTCGATGGTGTTCATGACAGTCAGGGCATCGTTCAAAGTTTCTGTGGGCATAACAGAAGATTCTATTAGGTTGACTTTAGGCGGCGATTGAGCACATATAAACTAGATTGATTACAAATTTTCGGAGTAAATTCGACGATTGACATTATTTTTAAACAGATCGAATGACTTGAGCACAGCAGTGAGTTTCATGTTCATAATTAAATTGGATTTATTCAAAAATAAAAACTGATTTTTTGCATACTTCATACTTTAGAATCTATAAAGACTTATATTGGCTTTATGCAAAAAATCTCTGCCCAAAATCATTGGAAATTCAGTCGCATTGTTGGGCAGGATATCGAATGAATGTAATACTGTTAAATTAAGTAATCGAATGGCACAATTGATCTTTCCGAGAGATAATATCTGATTGTTTCCTACGCCGCGGCAGTTTAAGTTGTTTGGTTTAAGATGGTAGGTGGACGGAACTTCTGACTGAAGGATGAAGCTCTTAGGGCTGCCCGAATCGAGAAGGGAAAACATATTTTCAAACTCACTGCTTATCACTCGATCTGACACAAAAGCAACACTCACTCGTTGTATGTGATCTATCCTAGAAACCGAAACATCAGCAGTGGCAGCGTTGGTGGCGACGTCATTTTTCATCCTGAGCGGGCAGTTTTTATACACGTGGTTCACGAGACCACACTTGAAGCAGGAGTTCGGAGACCTAATCGGAACAGACTGTCTCAAGGCAGCGGACGGTCCACGGAGTCGCTCATAACGCACCAGCAGGAGCTTTAGTTCAGCGACTGTTTGAGCGAGGTACAGCATGCCAATCCTGGGTGAATTATCATTAAGGCCATCGATGATAAGGTCCACCAGCGCAGTTTCCGGTATCGGGGCGTTCATGGCAATCACTTGCATCTCAATTGCGTATCTCAAATATCCCTCACCTGCAGCAAGGCGTCGGTTGCGTAGAGCGGTGTACACCTCTTCCACAGAGGGTAATCGTCCGAACTTCTCAAGTAGTACCAACTTCAGTTCCTTGTAGCTATGCACAGAGACAGTGCGCAGTAAGACCGCCGCTGTACCCTCCAGTAGCCGACGGCAGGCAACAAATTGTGAAAGCTCGTCCAACTGCAGTATGGCAAATGTATCTTCCAGGTGGTTCAACCAGTTTTTGACACTATACACATTATCGGCAGAAAACTTTGGGACCAAATTATCGATGACACTCAAGTCAGTCACTCTAGGATTCGGTGTTGAGGACTTGTTCAATTGCCTTTTCAAACTGAGAATTTCCTGCTGGAGCTCCATTAGCTCTTTTTCGTGGCGCAAGGTAGCCAATTGCTCATCCAATTCGGGCATGGCAGCAGTAGCTGGAGTGATCATCAGAGCAACGGAAGTCGCAGCAGGCAAGGCAGCGGTAGTAGCCTGGGTCTTGGTTGATACGTCCATCTGAAGGGGTACCACAGGCGGTCGTACGGCGGAAGTATTTGATATATTATAATTTTTCAGTTGGTATCCCACTTCTGAGTTGTAAAGTCCTTATGAAAAGACTCGATTAATGCAGATGATTCTTATTCATTTAGATTATAAAATAAGCTATCGATCAGACAAGTCTGTTCACTCAGAGCTTCAAAGGAAGAAGAGACAGAACCACTAACAGCTGGTCCTGAGTTGCATTTCGATAATCGTTCTTAACATCGATACTTAAAGCTACTTATCATATATCGCTAAAGGATCAAAAAGTGACATCGATACAAATACTTTAAAGTTTAAACTTTGTAGGGTCGGAAACGCCTCCTTCGACCTTTACTCTTTATGAGTAAGAGATATAAAAATTGTTTTAAAATTAACTATAAAATATTTGAAATATCTGTTAAAAATCTTTACTAAAATGTAAAGTATTTCTACACTCTGCTTAAGTATTTCTGGTATAACACTAATACGGATATCGTGTGGAATGGTTGTAGTCTGGAGTACCAGTGTAAGTAAAATAATTTTTTTAAATTTATCAACTATATTAAAAATATTATAAAACAAAATATAACCAATTTGTAATCATTTTAAGCCATATTTATTGTAAACAATTAAAGCTGGACAAACTAATGTGTACAACAAATTATATATAACAGATGCCAAGACAATATATTAAATGACATATATAATTTATGAACATAATAACTAACTGATTAATAAATATAATATGAGGATGGAAAATAATAATTTAATCCTTATAATGCAACTAATAATAATGGTTAATAAGAGCATATACAGTGAAAGCTCTACATGCGGACAGCATCCTCAGGCGGACAGCTCCATTATCCGGACGAATTTTATAGTCCCATAATGGATGATTTTCATACATAATACCTTCCCTTTGGCGGACAAAAATACTGGAAACGTGGCTGTCCGGCCAAGGGAGCTTTCACTGTATTTAGTACTTAATATAGTCTTAGTTAAAGCTGCTTTATACGGGTTTCCCCTAATAGTTAAATTTCGTTGTTTATATAAATAATATATAAACTGATAATATTTTTTGTACCATACAAATTAATCAACAAATGTCTTTATAAAAACTAGTGAAACGATTAAACAATAAGATTTAACGAAACATGGAATTGTTATGTAGGAATGTCTCTACTAATTCAGTAAAGCCTTCACCAGACTGCACTGCTGCTCTCCACAGAGCAGAAGAAGGGAAGTGGTTGTAGTGAGATTGGAGCCAGGCGGTATGAGGGGCCAGGACCAAAGGACATCGCCCATGAGCCCGTACGTACGCTGCTGCCAGCCTCCAAGATGCGTGTGGCTGAGCAGGTAAAAGTTGCTGGAACCGGGCATGGTTAGTACGAGCAGATGACGTTCTCCGCCTACGGCGAAGGGCAGCAATTGCTGGACACGTGCCTCGAGACGCAGCTGTTGCATGGGCTGAAAGCGTTCCAGCACCGGATTGTAGACATGAATGTCGATGCGATGACAGCGACGACAGCTCAGCAGCAGCTGCTGATCCTGCAGCTCGACAAGATCGTAGTCACCCTCGATGAGTTGGATCAGCTCAAAGCGACCGGTGTACGGTAAGAGACGGTGCACGGCCACCGCAGGCAGATGCTGATGCAGAGCACTGCTAAAGAGCAGCTGGGTCTCAGGTGAGCTGCTCACATGTAGCAGACGCATGAGCCGACCAGCTGAGGGTTTTATGGACTGCCAATCGCTGAGACTACAGTTCGTTTCATCCACACGCAGCACACGCACCTCCTGCTGTGTGCTGATCAGCAGTAGACTGTAGCCCCGCTGTCCATTCTCGTGCAGCAGCAGTTGCTCCAGGTGATGATGCAGTCCCAGCCTGTGCACCTGTCCACGGCAAGTAATCTGAACGCTACTGCGCAGTTTGCTGCGGCTGCAGTCGTTGTGTGCCTTGATCCAAACTGTGCCGTTCTGGGAACTGATGCGGATGGTGCGATTGCCCATACTTGAGCTGCTGAGCAGCACACGCTGCTGGAGTCTAGAGAGTTGGGCACGCAACTCCTGCTGCTGACAGATAGCTGACTGCTCCGGCACAATGACAGCTTCCAAGTCGTAATGTTGCTCCTCCTCCAGCTGCTGCTCCTGATCTACACCAGCTGGCTGCCAGCTAACCATAAAAGGCTGATCCTCGTAGTCCAGGTATAGTAGACGCTTGCTCTGCTGCTCCTGGCTAAGTCTTAGCTGCTGCTCCAGCTGCTTTAGCTGCTCGCGTAGGCTGTGACCCGTTTGTGCTGCCTGACGGGATTGGGGCAGTGCAGGAGCTTCTCCACGCACCAATCCTGCCTGAAAGACGGCTCCATCCAGCACCAGACTGTCTATGTTGTAGTCCCGATCCGTAAAGATGCTCTGTTGATAGCTCTCGGTCAGATCCCGTCCATTGAGATGCATCACATGGGCGGGTCCCTGCAGCTCAATGCCACCCTCGAAGGTCTTGGCGCCCGTAATTGTCTGCAGATGCTGCCCATTTTTGAAGACCACATTCTGCAGCGGAATGCCATTAATGGAGCGCAGCAGAGCACGTCCCCCCAGCTGCAGTTGCTCAAAGGTGAGAGTGCCAAATACCTCGAGGGCGGTGTCGCCTTGCAGTGGCACACGATGTTGCAGCAAGTACTCCAAGCTCATGCCATTGATCTCCTGCAACTGCAGCTGCTGCTCCACTTGCAGCTGCCTCATCTGCACCGCTGGCCAAACCCCAGTTGCGGACTGCGCGAATATGCCATTGACTTGACCGCCATTGAGTCGGCCCTTTAGCTGCAGTTGGTCAACAATTGGTGGCACCACAAAGCGCAGCTGTGCCTCAATCGGTTGCTGACTGGAAGCCCGATAGAGCGATGCATTCAGCAGCTCGAGATTAATCTGATTCAGTTGCTCAAAGTGGGCGTCCCGTTGGAGTATCACAGCGCGTGCCCTTACTGGCTGTCCCATTTCGTGGCGTGCGTGGATCACCTGTGTGTGTGGGGCATGCCGCAGCACAGCATCCTCTGCTATGTAGCTGAGGTTGAGTTGCCCTGGGAAGTTTTGCTGTGGTGATGTCATAACGCTGAGCAGCTGCGGCTGCTGCAGCACAACGTGCCCACTAATGGTCTGCGTGGCGCCACGGCGTCGCACCGCATGTCGTCGCAAGTAGTCCAGGGGTGCAGGGGCATCCCCTTCCGGCCACAGAGCATCGCCGTGCACATGCACATTGCTCCAGGGCAGTTGTTGTAGTGCCGAAAGCTGGTTATTTAGACTGCTGAAGGGTTCGTTGGCCAACCTACAGTGAAGACTGCCATTGACGATCAGCTGATCGACGTAGAGATCTCCCTGCAGCTGCACCTGCTGCTGGCGTGTGTCTAGAAAGCTTCCCGCTGGCACTCCATTGATCTGAGGTACATCCAGGTTGCCCACCGACATGCGACCGAAGGTGTAGCTGCCACCGATGGACTGCGGCGTGGAACGCAACAATGTGTTGTCCAGCAACGCGCTGAGGTCCACGCCGTTGAGTCGCGGCGTCTCCAGCGCATCGGTGATCAACAGCTGCTCCTGAAAACTTTTGCGACCCGTGATCACAGCATTGGCATTGGCATTGACTAAGTTGGCGGCGTACCGATCCCACTCAATGTCGTTGATGGTATCCAACTGGAGTTCACGCTCGAACTTTACGTTCCCCTCAATGATCAGCTGCTTGTGGAGCAGCAGCTGGGACTGATCGGGTCGTGGATCAGTCACACTGATCTTGCCCAGCAATTGATCAAAGGGCAGACCATTCAGGCGGTGAAAGTTCAGTTCCTGGAGCTTTGGCAACTCTGGCAACTCTAGACTTTGCAGACTGTACCCCGGTTGCACCAACTGATCCATGGACAAACTGTTCAGTTTTTGCACTATCAGATTATCGGATATATCCACATCGTGCTTGACCACAATGCGTTCAAACTGCTTTAGGTTCGTAAAGTTTTGTGAGAACTGCGAATTCGTCACGAAGTCGTCCACATCGATGTCGTTCAGAGTGCGTGTGGACAGAGTTTCCACTGTTAGTGGCGCCTCAAAGTGTTTGTGCCCCGTTATCGTTGCCACTTCACCCTGACGCACTGCATCCCTGGACAGTTCGGCCAGTCGAGAACTGCAATTGCTGCAGTAGACATCGCCCTGAATGTCCGCCTTCATGAATATTATATGGAGGGGTTTCTGGCGTTCTGACCCCTGCTGATCTTCAGGTGCATTCAACAGGTGCTCAGCCACTGGATGTCCATTGATGTGTGCGCTGTTCAACACTGGCAGTGTTACTTTGGCATTACCAAACACCAGTGAGCTCAAGTTCTGCAATAGAAAACGATTAACTTTCAAAATCGAAATAGTAAGGGGCTTCCTGATAGGAGAATTGTCCCGACTAAATTCTGTTAAATTTGATTTTCCTTATTATGATTAGTTCAAAAATTAACCAAAACTAATTTTAATCCCAACTCATTTCGGGAATCCCCCTAATCTTAAGCTCACCTGTGTCGCTTGAAGCAACAAATAGTCCGAGTGCAGATTTTCTCTCCTCAGAGACTGCTCTTCCAATAGCAAACGAGTCGCATTTGTGTCCCGTTTCAAATTGTTGACCGTTAGGGATCCATTGATTACTACTCTCCTGGTGTAATACTGCTGTAATCCAGGGCCCATCTTGGAGCTATCCTCGGTATTCATCTGACGTTTGAACTTCTCTTCGTTTGCTACAATCAAAGCTCCCGAAACGTTCATCTGATATATATGAACGGGTGCTACGAGTGGGATCAAAGTTTTGGTATCGAATTTTTAATTAAAGTTTGCAACTGTAACAGGGCGTGTTCTTAAAATAAAATGGTTTTGAAGACCTTAATGAATGATCCCTAAAACTCCTTCTACTCTATGCCTATTCAAGAATTAATAATTTCCCCAACTCACATTTGATTAAAGTCTCGTTGTCGCCACGAAATACGATATCGTTGGCAAAGTCCAGATTATTTATGCTTCTGGCGTCCAAGGTGGACACAAAGAATGCAGACATGGTTATGTTTGAGGCAACTACCTGTGGCTGCCGTAGATTGAAGAGTTTTGGCACCACCAGACCATTCAATAGAGCCGTATTCAAGTTGACAATATTTGCGCGAGACTGAACAATTAAACGACCTTCGATTTGGTTGTCCCGGGAGTGTAGAAAAAGTGAATCATAGAAATCGAACCACGAAATATTATTGATACGTGCCACATGCAGATGTTGCACCACAAGATTTTCATGTGCTTCCACTGGAGTTGTCTCTACT
Organism: Drosophila parthenogenetica; assembly: GCA_035047505.1. Taxonomy (NCBI): domain Eukaryota; kingdom Metazoa; phylum Arthropoda; class Insecta; order Diptera; family Drosophilidae; genus Drosophila; species Drosophila parthenogenetica. Next base: position 2,367,864 of record JAWNPM010000174.1, read on the forward strand.
GTGCAATTGAAACGAGTGGCCTGATTGTAGTTCCCTGGTGCCAGCAGCTGTTGGGTGTGCAGAGTTTTTGTCAGGAGCTGACCCTTGATGGTCAGTATGGGTGTTGCAGATGTGTCCAGGTAATACCCTGATTGAAAGTGGATAATTTAGCTAACTGATAACAGATACACAAGGAGAAAAGGTTAGAAAATGATATTTAGCCCTATTACCTGGCATTACTTGGCCATGATAGATCAGATTCTTGACATGCAGGCGCTTCACCTTGAGCTTCTCGTGTCCACCTGTAGTCGTGTCATTTCCTACGCCAAAGGAGCGCACATGTCTGCTCCTGGTGGCATATTGTTGACGCAGTTGCTCCATGCGGTGAATCAGTTGTGAGGGACTCTGCAGGTGCTTTCCCTTTAGATGTACCTGCTCGACCCGATCACCTGCGCGCAAATGCAATTGTTGTGAATGCATTGGCTGGGCTTGCTGCTGCTGGGATTGTGTGAGACGACGCAGTGCATCCACTTGTTGGCGGTGACGTAGCAGAAGACTTCGCAGCGCATTGATTGTCTCCTCGAATTCGTGACGATGCAGTTGCACGCTACTCAGATCTGTGGACAAATAAGTGAAAAACTGTAGTTAATTGTGATCGCCTTCAAGAGACCACGTAAATTAAAGGTTAAATATGAAGATTAAACTAGTAAGGAAGGCTGAAAAAGACCCCGTATTGGAGAGGTTAGTGGACAGATCTCTAGCTCATCTAATCAAGAATATATAAGCTATATAGTATAATTGAAGAAATCTGTTATGCTCATTACCATCGTTGCCATCCAAGCCAGTGTTTACTGTAGCCACATCAGTGGCGCCACCCAGTTGCACCATACGCAGCAGAGTAGTGCCGACTTGCCACTGATAGGACAACAATAGAAACGTTTCGTTCTGTGGATTGCGGTGAGTGAAGACACCGCTGGGATTGGGATCACCACCAAATCCGCTGTAGCAGTCCAACCGATGGCTATTAAAGATCAAGACATCACCATTGATCCGAGCTCCGACCAGTAGTTGACCCTGAGCAGTGGCCTTGAGTTGGCTAAAATGCAGTTGCCGCAACATGTGCTTGCGGTAGACCACAAAATTGCCATCGACCATGCGGAAGAGCAGACATGAGGCAGTTGTGTTCTTGCCACATGCAATCAGGTGATTCCGACCACGAAAACGTGCTGCCAACACGTGTTTCGCATGTACCGTTAGACTCTGTCGACGTCGCAGTCGCAACGACGGTGTCTCCAGCTCATATACAGTCAACACCAGCTAGAAGGAATTTTAAAGGAGCATTTAATCACTTTCGCATGTCACTAGTCACTGACATCACTTACGGCGGATTGACTGCGCAGCGAGCGCCCCGCTATGATGTAGTGCGGTTGATGGTCAACCACTTGGAATGCCTCAATTGGTGGCAAGTTGAGTTCCGACACCGGATTGAAGTACGTCTCCAGCCACTCAAAGGTGCTAAACAGGTATTAATTAATGTGATTAGTTGAATACTTGATTGAGTTGCTTAGAGCTACAACATGATTAAACTACACTGAAAAAATAGTTAACAAATTTAAAAAATTTTGATTTTTAGTAGTTTTTTTTTAAGATCGAATATATTTTCAAATAAGAAATTAATCTTAAAATGACAGTAACTCACCACTGAAATAGAAAAACTATAAAGGCCAACCTTCTAATTCTTGAGCCCAGTTTTTCATACAGTTAGCTTTCAACCGATTTGTCCTAAGGGAGCAATAGGATAAAGTTGTCCGATGCGGACAAGTTATAATCATGATACACACACGGACAAATAAACAGGCAGATGGACAGACAGGCAGACAGACATCGCTATTTCTACTTGCTATACCTTTAATGCTAATCAAGAATATATACACTTCATGGGGTCTGAAAGAACTTCTTTCTGTTACGCTTTTCGCTTCTAAAAAACCTTAAAGATCCCCGTACTCTTTTTAAGTAAATAGTATAAAAAATATAAACTAAACATTTTAAATCTATACTTTTAACAGGTATTTTATAGTAGGCTTTAACAATATTCGATTTTCCGTACTGTAGAGACTGAAATTTCAATTTTCAATATTTTTTGCTTAACTGATCTTTACCATCCCAAATTCTTAAAAGCAACAGAGGAAACTTTTTCTTTTTAAGTTCTGACTGTAGTTCTAATCCACTTACATGCACTTGCTCTGGGTGGGCGTAGTGTTCACTGTGAGCAGGAGTACCACCTGATCTAGTGGTGTCTTGAGTAGTTGCAGGTGCTGCAAGGTGCCTGGTAGACTGAACTCTTGCAGTGGACTCCAATGCCACTGTGTGGTGTTTAACAGCTGCTCCTGTGGCAACTGATAGAATTCCAGGGTATCCTCAAGAGCTACAGCGAGTATGAGATCCTCGTGCCATAAGACAATGGCTGCTGCCAGCGATAATTGTTGGCGTACCCGTCCCTCGAGTTGCCCCAGACGCACCAAACGCTTGTCCTGGCTGCCGATGTGCCACTGGAACAACTCGTGACCGTGCAACACGAGCATCAACTGCTGATCCTGCAATACGTGCAATCGACCCTCATGATGCAGCTCCATGTCCATAAAGGGCAGACGGATTTCCACACTCAAACTGGTACCGTTCGCACTCTTGCGGCACACACTGGGTAGTAGGGAGGCACCAGCCCCCGACACCCCCCTGTGCATCTGATCACCATTATTTATGGGTAAAGCTGCAGTTCCTCGTGCCTCCGACTGCGTCATGAAGTAATGATTTTCTAGGTTCATTCAGTTTTTCCAAATGCATTTTCGCACTTACCTTTTCGAACAGACTAATAAACACACAAACAAATAGAATTCGCAATTCCATTAATAACATTTAAAGAACTATTGATATTCAACGGACTTTGATCATTTAGACATGCACATTTAACACATGTCAAAAGATTACTGAAAAATTTGCATTCATCTTTCATTTCATTCTTCTTTTCGTTATAACGGTAAGTGATTGAGAGCCAGCAAAAGCGACAGAGTGGGAGAGGGAGAGTGAAGTTTATGCTTTCTTGGCTGAACCGTGGGACGCATAGCAATAAAAGTGCATCAATATTGAAGGTCTCTTCAAAATGAAACCAAAAAATTATCTTTTATAACAAATATAACTGAGTTGAATGGAATTTTTAATTCTAAGCTCTATATTTCCATATTTCTTTTTCCTTGCTTCCTGTATTTGAAATGGTTTTGAAGTCTGTCTTTCTAACACCTAAACTAGTGTATGCAGCCAGAATCATTTCTAAATTGTACAACAATACAACTTGGTACAAAAAAGAACTGAGCATTGTTTGTACACAAACATAAATGATACTAGTAGAGGTAGATAAAGTCGAGTCTAAAATACTCTTACTCATTTGTTACTAAAATCTTTTGTAATTATACATATAAATTTGAATTTTTACGAATTTAATTTTATTTTTAAATTAATGTCTGATCGAAGAATCACAGCCAAAGCCATATTTTGTCATAAAATGACATCCTAAACTTATGCAATACTGAAAATCATTTAGATTAATACTTCGGCAATTCGCATATTTAATTTTTATACTCTCTGCAAGAGTATATTGGGTTTGTGCAAATGTATGTAACAGGCAGAAGGAGGCGTGGCAGACCCCATAAAGTATATATATTCTTGATCAGAATCACAAGCCGAGTCGATATAGCCATGTCCGTCTGTCCGTCTGTCCGTCTGACCGTCTGTCCGTCTGACCGTCTGACCGTCTGTCCGTCTATCCGTCCGTATGAACACACAGATTTCAGAGATGGTAAGAGCTACAAGTTCGAATTTGGTCTCTATCGACTCGATATTTAGTCAGTCAATACAAGAATCTTTTTTTTTTTCGATGCCACGCCCCATTCGCCCACAATGAGCAAAAAACTAGACATACCTCGGAAAAAATAGATGTTTTCGGTTAATATCTCAGTAACTATGGCACTTAGGAATACCAATTTTGGTACACGTGTTCCTAAAGGCCGCATAAATCCAATGACATCAAAAGTTTTGGGCTGCCACGCCCCCTTTTTCCGCAAGAAATAAAAGTAAATTTCAAACTTGCATGCCGTTTTTAAAGCATTTATTCTCATCGTACAGTGTTGTTATTTATGATTCGTTTGAAGACGTATCATGTCAAACTCTCCAGAAAGTTTCATAAGAATCCGACCATAAACAAGAAAGCAATGCAGCAACAAAGATTTTATTCTAAAGCAATGAGCGCGAGAGAGACAGCGCTAGTCGTGCCGACCAATAGTATTCATACACACATATGTATGTGCATACATTTAACGTCAAACGAATTTGTATGTACATACAGACAAACACATGTATGCTTGATTATGCTTATCTGTTTTTTGTTTTAACGTATTCTAATACAAGAACTATCTATTGTAATGTCTGAATACCGATTTAAGTATTATAATTGGGAATAAACGCAGAGAGTATTATACGGTCGGGCGTGTTCGACTGTACTTTTCTTTCTTGTTTTAAGTTAAATTTTAAATAAATTCAGACATATGAAACTAAACACTAATAAATAATACCCACTTTATATTATACAATTTTTCATTACTTTCAAACCAAACAAGTAATTTATTTTAATTTTCAACAAAAAGTATGCAATATGAATTTTAAAAATCAATGACTAATTGGAATTTTCTGCAATATCCCAACTGATTGTCGTCTCAGTTTTGTTGCTCAACAAAATCTGGTCGAGTTGGTTAACCTTTAGGGTGCACACATTAACTGAAACACCCACCTTTTGCCAGAGACTTTGCGCAGTCCCCTTAAAATAAATAAAATTGGTAAATACCATAGATTCCGTTGAGTCAATCAGTCCCGATCATTAGTGGAGGTCATTAAAGGCATTAAATCGGCTGAGAGTCATTTCCAGTTGTTGGCACACCCCTCACATCACATGCTAATACTAGTGACTGAGGGGCAGGTATGGCTGGAGAAATGTCTAAGACGAAAGTTGTGTAAAAATAAAACGGAATACTATTAAAATCCATACCACGACCTCCAAACTGCACTTAGTTGATGGAGGGGAAATCAATTTAAACTACCATAAGAAAACAATGCAAGGACTTTAAGTTCTATTAAAACTGAGAGGCAACATATGGGGCTGGATAAAAATAATAAAAAGAAGAACGGTCGCTAGCCATCTTCAATAAAAAGTTGGCTCAAAAATATATTTCAGTTCGGTCTTCAATTCATTGTCAATATTTTATTAATACCGAATTGAATTGTAGAATGAATAAAACTTGTGTTGTCAAAGGTCGACCCCAAATAGCAGATGTTCTGCAGCTGCTGTTTAGTTTTAGTGTTTTTGCCACTAGGCCAACTTTGGTCATTTTGACCATTTCGAGTCGTCGAGTTTTCGTGACTAATTAGCGAAATTTGCGACATCAGCGTCATGACAGTTTTGGCCTCGGACTTCTGTGTGATTCCCAATATTATAGATGTGGGTATTTTGAGTGCGGTAGTCCCAGGCGCCAAACCCTTGAGCCAGTTTAAACCATTTTGGCCATCTACCAATAGGCCCAGATGCTCTATTGTCATGCATTTCAAACATCATCGAACCGCACTGATTTGAGTGCTTCTCAATTAGAAACTCGCATGCGATGTCGATGCCTCAATTTTTTATTTCCTTTGCGGCTCAACATATGTTATACCCTTTAGAGTGCGGAATAATGTTGGGTATATTGATTACGATACTAACAAAAATAATAGTTCACCATAACCGTTATCTTAAAATAACAAGCTAGTACATTGGGATAAGGAAGGTGAAATAAGTTAATTTAATAAAATTATATTATACGATTTTTCATTAAAATTTTTGTTATAGGGTATCGTCAAATAATTTATCTGCACAGCTGCATCATTCTTATTTGAATATGCTTGTGTGTTGAGGCCCAGGGTAAAGCACACATAGTACTCGCGGCACAGGCATAGCGATAGAGAGGAAGAGCAGGAATGACGGAGAGCCAGAGCTAAAATTGAGAGAGAGTTTTGGGGAGTGCATGGAAGACAAATTCATGGCCGGGCAAACGAAAATGCATACGCACACACACATACAAACACTCATGCGAGCAGAGGGAGAGCCTGACAGACAGAGCGTGAATGGGAGAGAGGAAATAAAAGCAGACGCGCTCTGTTGTGTGAAGCGAAGGCAAAGTGGCGCTGCTGCTTCACAGTGCTGCACAAGATTCAAGGGCTAAAATAGCTAATGCTAACAAAAGTAGCTAGAAAGAGCCAAACGTATATACATGTCATTTATTTAGCTTCTTCTGAGTAATTATTTTTCTATAACTTAATTAGATTTCCTTAACATTTCTAAACTAAGTGACTGAAAAAAGTGAAAGCAATTAATAATTAACTTAAGCTAGCTATTTAATCTCTAAAAGGGCAACTCTGGTCACGATAGAGGAGCAACAATTCCGCTAACTGTAAGATCGCGACCAAATAGCGGGCTACCGTCGCTGCCGCTGTCGCCGTCGTTGTTGCTATTGCTGTCGCTGTCGGCGCTGTCGCGACGACGCTACTGCCGGCGTCTGTTGGACTTCTGTTCTGAATCATTGTGCAATTTCTCGTCGTGTGCGTTGGACGTGCCACAAAACAGTTGCTGCTGCCAACAGACAAATAGAAACGTTCGTTGTCTCATACGCGTCTTTCCCTCTCGTCGAGTCGTCATCATTTCAATTCTCGAGCGACCGTCGTGTGTGTGTGCGTACGCCGTACGGTTGTGTGTGTATGAGTGTGTGTGCTCTACATTTTCTTTTATTTTTCTTTTTATTATTGTGTCGTCGGTGCTGACTTGGTGCATTTATTTACATATTTATTTATTGTAGTATTTAACTACAATTTGTTTTGAGTTTTACGGATTCTAGCATCTAAAGCGCCTTGTGGTCAATTCATTAAGATTTTCATTGAATTTTGAGAATGAATCGCAGCAACCGAGTTGGAATTCGTATTCGCATCCGCATTCGCAAAAATTGTTGCCAATAAGAAGCATGCGATTGGAGATCGACCATGAGGCAACCCTAGTGGGCAACACTGTCCCCAACTGGACAGCAACACTTAAAATTGTTTAAAGATTTGAATAAAATACTTTTTATTGACATTTTAATAAATAAAGAAAATTGAATAAAAGTTACAAAATGAAATTGTGGAAATCAAAGAAACCGATTGGAGGCTGTGTGCCTGGAAAATCCAGTGCCTTGAAGCAGGAACAGGAACTTGCCACAAAATTGCAACAACAACAACAGCAGCAACAGGAGACTAACGGTATTGCGCTGGCGCCTATGCTTTCTGGTAAGAGCTTTCTTGCAACATAATTTCAGCCTTCGTACTCAAATGCTCAAATCAATCATGGTACTCCCGCTGTCTGCATGTCTCACTCTTCCCACTTCCCTCCAACACCACCCTCTCTGCACCCATGCGGTAGCTGCTTATACTTTTCGGTTCGATTTCCCGTTGCTCAGGGTTATCGCATTTCCGCTCAAGGTGCGTCCCTCGTCGAGTGCCTATTCAAGTGAACGCTTCGCATAAGTTTTTCCACGGTTTTTCCCAAGTGTACGCAGTGCGTGCGTACTACGTCGGACTGTCTATCTGTTTGTCTGCGTGTGCAGCTGTATCTGTAAGATACAGTCGGTCGGCGACTTTTGGCTGGCAACTTGACGATTTGGCCGACTCTTTCAGCGGCAACATCTTTGACATTTTCAATTAAAAATAATTGCTCGCATTTCGTTTTCATTTCAAAGCTAAATTTTCACTGCAATTTGTCAATTTTCTGTGCACTGTGCATGCGTATCTATAACTTTGTCCATCTGTCTGTCTGACTGCCTTTCTGTTCGTAGAATGTTAATAGTAAAAGTAATAGTATTGGAGTTAAAACACAATGACCTGGCCACTGATTCCCCATAGAAATGAAAACCCATCAAATTGAAAACTTTGCGCATTGTTGATTGCTTTACAGTTACTTGGGTTGTACGATTTAGTGGTACGAAAAACGCTATAAAGCTCATTGTACACTTACTCTTAAAGGTCCATAAAACTTGTTCATCTTATAAAATACTTTGCTTTAAAAAGCTTTAAATTTCTATGCAAAACTTTTCCTATGTTAATGTGACGAGAATAGCTTTAAAGTCTGTTAAATGTTAACACTAAACTGTTAACAAAAACGTAGTATTAGCAATTTATAAGAAAAAAAGTATTTTTTGAGTGCACGTTTAAAAAATTGAAATAATTATTAATTAAAATGTTTTATAAATCTTAAATTTTACTTAAAACTGTTCTTTTTAAACCCAGTATGCTTAACAGCAGTTTCAGTTTGAAAGTAGCGCACTGTTAGCGTCACATTAACATACCCTTAACAGCACTGCTTATTGCTTCTGAATGAAATGGTTTAAACGGTAGTTGAAAGTAAGTATAATTATATGAATGGAATTTTAATTGCAGTTATATTAAAATATATATGCATATATATGTATCTACTTGCAACACGATGCATGCTGCACGAATATGCAATCAGTTGATATGAAAGCGCAAATTTGGACAGACGAAAGTCTCCAATTGCAAATAATGCTGCGATTCATGTCAGTTAAGTTAAGTCCAGTTGGGAGAAGAAGTTTTTATGCTCTGTTTGGGGCATGGTTTGGTAGGAGTTAAGTGATGGAAGCGATGAGGGGAGTAAGTTAGGAAGAGTTATGGCGCATAGCGTTTAACCCGGCAAGCAAAGTGCTCAGCTTTAACTGAACTCTTAATGAATGAATGAAAACGAGACGCGCAGCAATACAAAAGTATCTGTATCTTTAGCTGTTGCTGTATCTGTATCTGTAAATGCGAATGTATCTGCATCTGCACATTAACGCTTGCAGTTGTTTTTTTTTTGGTGTTGACGAGGGCGCTGGGTGGGCTGGCTGGGGGCAGCAGGAGGCGTGGCTGTCGGTGGGTCGCGTGTGTGTAAAGCTTAAATTGCATTTGATGAATTTATGGCATGGCAAGCGTAATTAAGCATTTAATTAAATATTTGTGATGCGGCACATCAGTTTCTGCTGCTTCTTCTACTTCAACTGCTTCTGTTCTGGCTCTAATCTGCTTGCGCGGAATGCCACAGATTGGCGCTGTAGCAATGTGTGTGCAACATAGCACTCAAAGCCACTACAGATACATTAACGCATAGATACTTAGATACAGATACATTTACACCCTCGCCAAATTGTCGCAACACTACAATAATGAAAACATAAACAGTGACAGCCTCACATAAGTGGATGCAGGCAATACTTTTGGCTGCACAGATGTCACTTGTTTGCACAGCCACAGCAACAACAACAACATAACGTATCTGAACTGTAGAGGGAGCCACTGGAGTGTGTAAACAAGGCCTGAGAAAATCGAAAGGTGCGTAGTGTCAATGCACTGCAATCAAATGGCATCTGATTGACATCTACTCTGTTTATGGCAAACCATATTCAAACACACACACTCACACCCTTTTGTCTTCACCCTCCGTTTATGGCTTGTTGCTGGCTCACATTAAACACTCTTCAAATCAAACACAAAAATTCGACAATATCTCCATTAGAATATATTAGTTTATCCCCAACTAGTGACACTTTGAACAGCTGTCACTTTAGGTAAAAATAAATCAGTTATTGAATTTTTGCTGTAATATTAGCTTAGAGTCGGCTTAATCCAATGATTGGCCTGTCTTACTTACATGTATGTAAATACTCTACCAAACAAATTATATTAAATATGCCTTCTAAAAAATATATCTCTAAATTTTCTGATTGATAGAGGAATTTAAAATTTGTTATTATGTAGAAAACTAAAATTTAAAGTTTTTTGGCTTGAAATTATCTACAGTCCTTTGAAAATTAGCATTATTTGAGTACTCAAAATTTCTTTAAAAATATATAATACATAAAAAACATCTAAAGATAAAATGTGCATTAAAATTTCAAAAAAGATAACAAAATTTTACTTTAAAATGACTTAAAATATAATAAATCAATAACTATTTTAAAATACTCGTTTCTTTCGTTTTGAATTGATTACATATATAATTAATTGTTTATGAATAAGGATTAGTATAATGTAAATGTGGTCAAATAATTATTGATTACATATCAACTATAAATGAAATCATTAGTAGTCGTTTTCATTTACATTTAAAATAAAAGTATATTTTTGTGATGATCAGTTAATGATTTTGCAGATAAAAATATAATTTAATAGTTTAACTATTTAGTTTTTATTTTTTAATTATATTTCATTCAGTGTAACGTTAAAACTTAATTCTTCTGTCTACTTTTCATTATAAATTTTAGTTGAAAAGCAGTTTATTTGCATATCTCATTGGTACTTTCATATATCTGTTTCAAGTTACATTAAAATGTATCTTAATCTTATTAAATTTGTTGTAAACTTCCATATTCCAATTTATTCTTTGGCTTCTAGAATTGACTTGAATTAGTATCTTATTTGTTAAATTCCACACAGTTGTAATTTCTTTTTAGTGACTTCCGCTCTTGTTCCACTTTCTTGTTACATTTAAATTTTTCGATTTGATAGTTCCTGCTAATAAACTGTCTATGCCTGACAAGATAGAATCCATTCAAATAACTCATTTGACAAACTAAACAATCTGGAGACGTGTCCATCTTCAGATATTAATATGTGCATGAATTTATGGAATTCCCAACCGATGATGATAAAATTAGAATCGATCAAACATTTGCATGAATTCCAATACTACAGTTTGTATATAGAAGTATATGTTTTGGGATATACTTAAGATATATATCAGACAGTATATAGTGTGGCAGATGTGTTTAGCTTTGGAAACATGATTAATTGTACATCGAAAACGAAATGTTGGGAATCATAAAAACTCGAAATAGACTCTAAGAATTTTGAATACAAAAAAAAAAACTTAGAAAAAATCGGTGTTCGCAATGCGAGCAAAGATAATAATTAATTCAGAAATTAGTTTAATGGGCAATAAATTGAAATTAACAAATTTATAACAGATTTTCCCGAGTAGGAAAATGGGAGACTGAGAAGTGAAAAACTGGGAATAGTTTTCTTTAGTATCAAACATGTCGATCAACAGGTCATTTAAATTGTGCGCGACACATTTGATGGTTGTTGGTTGATGGGTTTACTGCATCCCCAGAGGAATGCAATAACTAAAGGGAGTTGCATGAAAATCCAACACTCTCTCCAACCCCCACCCCCTGGGGAAAATGGGGGTTGCATTGCGGCTCAGCTGGGAAAATTTTCATAATTCTCTTCACGTACTTTTCAACTGCATTCAATGCAGTTCTCTAGAGGATGTGAGAATGTCGGAAGATGCTCGTGGGATGGGGTAGGCAAAATGGTTGGAAAAATGTTGAAGGGGGTGGAGAGGGAAGGGGGAGGCCGGAACAGACAAGAAGACGCGACGCAATGCGCTTGGCAAATGAGTAAACATAAAAATTTGTTTTTCCTTTGCGTCGACAGAGACATGTGAAAAATCGCTGAAAATTCTACGATTTTAGACAATTGAATATTGCTGTGCTGTGTGTGTGTGTGTGTGTGTATGTGTGGGGGGCAGAGTGTTTGTTTTTTTCGCCAAGTATAAACAATACAGAGCTGCTGGCATAAGTGCGGTAAGAGCCACAGAAGTTGCCACAACAATTTGACGCAATTGAAACAAAATGAGCACAGGCCCCTGTCCCTATCTCTGTCGCTGCCACGCCCCCCACCGTCCGCCTTCTAACAATTTGAACAGTTGCAGCATTTGGTTTTGTTTATTAAACACACACACAAAGACACACATACACAGATTTACACGCTCTTCTGCCATTGCGAGGGGCAACTCTTCTGTTTGTTTGGCTTTGAATGCCGCAAATCCTTTCCTCTTTGGGTGTCGCGCTCATTAAGCTGCCACACCAAACGGAAGCAACAATGGGCGACAACTGCAACAGCAGCAAAAACAACATCAACAACAACAACGACTACAGCAACAACAACAACATCAGCTGTGATCTGTGGGGCAAATGACATTGACTGCCTGCCAGCGGCACAGTGGTGCAAATGCAATTGTTTTAGCACATAAAACAAAGCTCACTAGTGTTGTTAAACAAACAATTGCATTTAGTTACGAGTTCAATGCACTGCAAAAGTTATTCATATCGCATAATAACTAAAGGCAGTAAACTCTACATTTAATACCCTTTAAAAACTGATTTTACGAATGGGGTATGTTGCTGTAGGTCTCTTTTTGAAGCTCTGATTTTGAATTGTTTTTAAATGACACTTTGTATTAATTTAGAGTTATCCTAATTAAGTTATAGTTAAGAAAGCTAGGAAAGTTTAACTAATCATAATTGAATTAGAAATTTGCTTGCTTAGAAAGTTTTGATTGAAAAATACGTTTAGGAAAAAAGATTCTCTGAAAATGACTTCACTTTTTACTTGAAAACATTTTTTTTGATATCATTGAAATTTATTTATATTTTATTATAATAATTTTGTGCCATTATCATCGGAAATAAAACTGTTCAAAATGAATTAATTAAAACTTTGGCTTCTTTGTTTTACCATGTGTTTACATGTCTTTCTTTGGAAATTTTGGAATGAATTTATTACCTCAAAAACATATAAAAAAAATATGTTTTCTTGTGCCGATTATAACCTTTTCTGTTTGATATAAAAGATATAAATTATTTGTGACTTTGTACAATATCAAACAACTGAATCAGAAGACTGTCTTTATACCAAGAGTTTATTTATTGAAATAAATTAAATAATTTATAATTTTATAATCATTTTTATTTATATATATTTATCTACATATAACGGAATTAAATTGTTGAATACTCGCGAGTGCTTTTAAATAAATACAAATTTTTATCTCAGTATATAGCTAAATAAACTGGTGTTTTCCAAACATAATAAAGATTTTGAAAATAAATGATTATGATACTTAATAGTTAAGTGAAAGTTACTGCAAAGAGCTTAACTTGTTTAATAAATATATAAATAATTAAAAATAAAAGATTAATATTAAATAATCTTACTTATTGCTTAACAAGTTCAAATATTTCGAATAAACTCATGTCATTTGAAATATTTTTATAAGTTTATCGTTACTAGTTTACAAATAAAATTATAAATTGCTATTGACATTAAATTTTAAATATTTTAGATTAGAACTTCTAACAAATTTTTATTTTTTATTTATAACAAAGTTCGAAAAGAAATTGTACAATATAATAAAAAACAAATTTAGCAGCAATCTGTTCGGGTATTTTAGCTCTTTCTGCTACTGCAGTTGAGTGTGTGTGTGTTCCACAGTGTTGTTGTTGTTGTTGTTGGCATTGTTGCTGTTGCAACTGCTGTGGCAGTTGTCGGTGTTTTGTTTACATTTGTGCGCAAAAACGACTTCGGCGACGTCACTCAGCAAAATACACAGACATGCAGTGAGGCAATCGGTATGAAATCTATTTAGAATTGGAAATACATAAATATTAGACAGAGGGGGGAGGGAAGAGAGGAAAATCTAGAGAGCGAGAGAGAAAAGTCAGCGCACAGAGGACGCGCTTTGTACGCGTTGATTTGATGGCAGATACAACAACATAGGAGCCATAGGCCTCTGTTGACGGGCCCCAAACACACACACACACACACACACACACACACACACACACACACACACACACACACACACACACACACACACCCAAACACACACACTCACATCGAGGGCCATGCACATTTTATGCATCTTTTGGGTCTCGAAAGCGGGAAAAGCAGGAAAAACTGTCACAATTCCAACGTATTTTTCGCTAAAAATAGCAACAAAAACAAAAGAAAAACAACAACAATAAAAATAAAGCAAAAGGAAAATGAAAATGAAAAGAAAAACAAAACCGAATCAGAAACAGAAGCAGCAGCAGAAACAAATACAAAGCCAGCCAAATTATCATCAGCTACATCATCATCATCATCAACAGGAACGTCAACAACTTCATCATCATCATCAACTTCATTATTATCAGCAGCAACAGCAGCAGCAGCAGAAGACACACGATTAATGTAATTTTTGTTGCTGTTGTTGTCGTCTACCGTTTGGATTAATTTGTAGAGTCTGTTGTCGCAGCCGTTGACGGCGAACCACGCCCCTCTCCGCCGCTTCCCCTACCACTCTGCGGGCACCCCTTGACGCCCCCTTTCTCTGCACTGTCTCTAGTCTACGTTCTCCATTCTTCCGTCTCCAAAAGCCCGTTCCACATTATAATTGTTTGTTGCTGACTGCATTTGTGTCTGTAAATGTATCTGTATCTGTATCTGCATCTCTAGTTGTATCTTGCCTGGCTTTCGATGTCGTCAGTCGCGCAATTTTTGTCAACGCCCTCTGCACGTGTTAATTATGAATGCTGGGAATGTGCTGCACATTCTCAGATTGAGAAATTTACTTTACCACAACTTTAAGATACAAATTAGTTTTCACTTCCTTCACAGATACAAATACAGAATGTTCATTCATGCGGTAGTTGAAGGAAGTTTGCTTCAAAGAGAAAGACATTTCCTTGAGTACCAAGGCTGAAAAATACTTAAAAATTCTAATCATAAATTAATATATTTTTGTAACTTGTTAAATTAAGTTTTCACAACATTTTCTTGGTTGTTAGGCAGATTTTTCAAGTTATATCGAGTAAAAAAATATTTATGATAAATTATTAGCTTTATTTGCCAAAAAAGTTTATTAATTTCTTATATTTATACATATGGAAAGTCACTTTAAGAAAAGCTATTTGATTAATTGAAGCAGAAATCGTTTTATAATTTTCGATTTTACTTTTAAGAAAATTAAATGCCAGGAGGAGTCCTCTCAGGAGCAATTTTTGTATGCAACTGATGGGGAAACCCTTAGCTACAGCTATATTTTTCCATTTTCCAAGATCTTTCTTAGATACCAGAGATCTATAACCGACCCCCTTGAGAGACATTTTATTGCACTTCAAGAGTTTGCACTAAAAGTCCCCACTAAAATGCTTAAAATCACTTTAAAATAGGTCAAACTATCAATCACAAAGGAGACTTATCGCTAGAGTCTCTCGTCCTCTGTGATTTATGATTTATCCTAGTTTTATGACAACATAAAAATGCATATAAACATCAAAATCATTTCAGTTTTATGATGGTTTCAGAGGCAAATGAAAGTGAAAACGTTCAACTAATGAGCCCATGATAAAATTTGGATATTTGGATAATACGATATCGGTACGCCCCCCCGCAATAAAAAGTACATATGTATTGCTTCCCAGTGCTCGATGACGCCTATCATTGTGTCAATAGTAAAGTTGAGGCATTGATAGCTTGAAAAGAATGCAAATGGTAATAGATTGACATGGAAATTGGGAAAATGGAAATGTTATCACGGCAGCCAAAGAACGTACGTGTGAGGATTGTGCGGCCGGGGATTGGTTATGGGCAATTAACATTTTTTTGGGGCATAAATCTGTGCCCCTAACGGTTGCAAGTACTGCATGTGGCGATAAGCGAACTGTTTCCAAATTATCAGGCACACTAATACGTATATATATATAAGTATACATACCCATCATGTGTATGTGCATTGAAGCGTAGGGAAGCGGGAGCGAGGGGAAGGTGAATTTGTGTTTGCTTGTTTGCAAATGAATGCGCTTGTGTTGCATGTTTTATTTGCATTGCTCTTCATTAAGTGAATTTCGTGGCGACACTCAACGATAAATGACAAACATGATCTGCCCCTTTTTTTCACTCCCCTCCTTCTATAGGCTGCCCTTTCACCTCCTTCCTGGGGTTGTCCTCTGCCCTGGGCGGCGACAACAACTCGACTAAAGCATAAATCAAATTTTTGTTGCTTCGAGTGCGAAAAACGGCGTCATATTCTCATAAAATATAACCATACTTCGGTCGCTTTGTGGCTTAAAAAATGGTATTCTCGCTTCTTCTTTCCTATCACTCACATTCCTTTTCATTCAGAATACTTTCAGTAGCAGGGCGGAGTTTTTCAATTGAATTTTTTGCAGATAATTTGATTTTTTTAATCGCGAAATTTACTCAAAGTAGTTCAACACTTTACATTTTATAAACTGCTTAACAGTTATTATATGTTTAAGCCAATAGATTAATTAAAGTTTACAACTTTTTTGACTTTTAGGGTACCCAACTTGTTGGATGTTAAATTTTAAGACGTTTGAAGAGTTAGACTTTAAGATAATACCAATCAGAGCGTAGCAGAAAGTTTCTAGTCCTTTGTTGAGCATGTGATCTAGAAAATTCAAGACTGTAAATAATAGTCTTTAGTCAATAAAACGAATATTTAAGTCAACAAATAGAAGAACGTTAATTATCTAGCGATCAGCATATTAACAGACACTTAAGCAGCAGCGTCACACGAATGTTAAAGTTAACAGAAATGTAAGGAATTTCAAATAAGAAAAAATCAAAGAATTAAGTGGAAGAAATATTAACATTTATCTTAAAATAATTAAAAGATAGCTATTAGTTACAAATGATAATTAATAATACATTTTTATAAATATTTTTTTAATACATATTTTAAAAATATTCGATCAAACTAAGTTAAAAATATGACTAAAATATAAATAGCTGTCTTGTGACGATCTTTTGTTACATAATTACTCGCTTAATTTTAATTATTTAACCATTTCCATGTATGTCAAATTGTTGCTTAACATTTAGTTAACATTGTACTGTTAGTAACAGCCTATATAATAATTAAAATTTTTTTTTTTAATTTTGAAAATTTCCTAAGTGACGAATAATTCAATAGTTATTTAATAAATTATAAATTTTGAAAACAACACGCTCTGAAAAAATAACAGTGTGATAACATAATGCTAACAGCTGTTAATAAAATGTTATTTGCCATGCACCAATTGAAAACACTTCGCAATTGCCTTACCAACCCTGGTTCATATAATTTCTTATATTTTTTTTGAATGCAACCATCAAATAAATGTCAACGTCTTGCTAAATAATTGAGGATCTCAGCGCAGTTGCTGCAAATGTGGCATGCAACAACAAGAAGAACAAGAACAAGCACAAGCACAAGCGATACAATAATTCCCCGAGTGTTATGTGTGTTTTTTGCACGCTAGGGTCGCTCCCGTTTGACCCCTCGGTATCCCCTTGGGAGCCACTACGGAGCCCTTTCAGTTGAGCGGCTGTTGCACTTTGGCTGCATCCGCTGCCCTTGCCACAGTCCTGCCCAGTTTGTGGCATACACATATGCGTGTGTATGTATTGCAACATGGGCCGCTTTTTGTTGCGGCTTTATCAGATGTTGACATTTTTCCTTCTACTCCTGCTCCCTCTCCCTTTCCTTCTTCGCCTTCTCCTCCTTCTTTGTCTTCTCCTTCGCTTTTGCGGAACCACACTTGAGTTCATTTGCAATAATTGGTTTTTCTTGTTGTCTTCGCGTTCGCCGCCTTCCTCTTCCCCTACGCTCGCCCTCTCAACTCCTATCCCTAGACAGTGTTGTGAAATTTTTGACATATTTTCCATGGTAAGTTGTAACTGTCGTACGTTATGAAATGTGAGGTTAATGGATGAATTTGAATCGAGGTGAGGCCCTGCTCTACATTTTAAATACTCTATTTGTGTTTTTACTTTTTTTTGTGTTTTTTAGATACATCTAGTATGTGTATAGTTTCCCTGGTTCTGGAATATATATTGTATATGCTTCTTTTCTACTTAAGTTAAGCATAACAATGCGTCAAACTGTCAATGGTGTAGTACTTACAGTACAGTCCATACGTCAATCAATCAATCGCCCATTGGCACACAACGAGTGGCACGAGTTGTTGATAGGGAGGAGTTGGGGTAGGGGTTGGTGGAGGAGCAGGCACCTGTCGGGTAAAAATTGTTTACAATAGTAGCAAATACGAAAAAGCAAATGTAGTTCATCTCTGGAAAGACGTAACGACATGTGAAGAAAAAGACTGAAAAGTTTAAAAAAAAATTATAAAAAAGAATTTATAAAAGTAGTAAGAATAATTTAAATTCATTAAACAACTAAAATTGAAGAGCTTATACCCTAAAAAACAGATTAAAAACAGTCAGAGTGAAATTAAAAATAATTGAGAAGTCAAAGCTAAACGTTAATAATGATTAATGGGTTAAATACTTAAAACTAGCAGCAGACAATGTCTATAACTTTCTTAACTTTATATTCAAATATTGAATAGGTCTTTTATTTAATCAGGAATCTTGGGACTTACTCAGTATTTTTTTCTTCAAAATTAATTTTTTTAAATTTATTTTTGAAATATTTTTAATCTTAACTTTCTTCAAAATTTTTAATGAATAATTTTACCATTAAAATATTAATTTTTTATTTAGATTATCTTGATCTAAAATTAATAATATATTTAAATCAAAAACGGTTCTTGTCCTTAAATCCCTTATAGTTTTTTCTCTAATTTTTTGGAACTATCAAAAGGAGCAGATACGGGTCCTTACAACGATCTACATATAAGTTACAAAAAAAACTGTTCTGTTGATTTTATTTTACTGATCCGGAAATGTATATAGAAAAGGCATGAGTGCTAAAACGTTCTTTGTCCTTTTCACTCTTCTGTTTTGAGTATTTCATTCTGAGATACTTTGCCCTAAAACGATCTTTAAGATAAACCTGAAGAGTATTCACTTTCTTTCTCTGTTGAGAAAACGAAGTTCACAGTGAATGGTGGCATGTTGCATCAAGGCCGTGACAAGAAAAAAAAGAAGAGAAATAATAAACAAGTTGAATTCCAGCTGAGACGCATAATGAAGTTGTCTAGTTAAAAGATACTTATTTCAGATCATTAACACAAGAATGTTTTCACAACAAGATTGATAGAAAGGGAAGGAAAACAAAGAGCGGGCGAGTGAAAGAGACAGACAGTTTGGATGTGGGGGGATTTTGAATGATGTCTATTTTCAAAGTAAATGTGGCAAATCGCTTTTGTGGCATTACTTGTTGCAAATGTGCCGCAAATGGTGGAAAGAAAAAAACTTTTATAAAAAAAAAGCAACTATGAGACCCCCAGCGAATCGACTGTCAGCCAAGTCAGTCACTTTTGTTGAGTTGAAGTTGAGACTGCGCCTTGAAGTGGCCTTCAAGTGCTGCAAATTGATGTGGCATGCCACCTAACCCCTCACCACTAGCCCCTTTGCTACCGCTTTGCCTGTCGGATTGTCCATCTATTTTAATCAGACTGCCAAGTGATCCGTTGTGTGTTTAATTACCAGGATTAGATAGAAGCCAGGAAGTAGCATGCCCCATGCCAAACACTTCTCCTTACCTCTTCTTTCCCATTTCTGCTCCCACTCGCTGCGATTCGTTGCGGCTGAGCGCAATTTCCGTCAGTTTTGGGCATTCGCCTTGCAATTTGCTGCATGCAACATGCAACTTGCAACGCTCAACGTGCAACTGTCGCCGATAAATTTTACTGCGTCTGCGACACCGCGAAACCGCATGCCGTTTGCACCACCCCTTTGCCCTCCCGAATGCTTGGACAAGCGTCAAAAAAGCCAAACCCCAAAAATAGTTTACTTTTTAATGGCAGTGTGGTACTGCTACCCTTTTCCCCCTTCCCACCTCTCCCACTAACACACTCTCCAGACGTCTTTCAAAACGGAACTGCAAATGGCATTGCCCATTTCGCCTGCCAATTTGCAAATTTCCTAATGAAGTCAAAAACAACTTTATTTTTATGAAATGCAAGCAGCTTGAAAATAGCTAAATTATGAATTAAAACGCTACGATTTCCGTTCCAAATGCAAGAAGACTTTGAAAAACTCTTTACTCCATAAAGAAAGTTGTATATTAGTTTGATTATCGTAATGGAAATCATAATTTTCATGAATATGCACGACTTTTATGAGTATTAAAATGGTTCGGGAATTAAAAACGGCTAGAAATACAAAAATACACCCATGGGCGAAAAAATAGGTTTGCAGAAAATGTTTTTATGATTTAGTATATTATTTAATGACAGTTGGATTAGTTTAGATTTTTAAAAAAGGGTAAAGGTGTCTATTAAGTTTGTCTGAAGTGAAATGTGCGGAACAGGCAGAAGGAGGCTTTTCCGACCCCTTAAAGTATATGTATATTTTTGATCAGCATCAATAGCCGAATTGATATACCGATGTCCGTCTGTCCGTTTGTCCGTCCGTCCGTATGCACACCTAGATCTCAAAAACTATAAGAGCATGAGCCACGAAATTTGGAATGAAAGTCCGTCTATTTCGCGAACAGATCAAGTTTATTTCAAATTGTGCCACGCCCGCTTCCGCCGCTTCCGCAAATTGTAAAAAAACTATTTTCACATTACCATAACTTTGATGCTATAAATTTACACAAATTTACACATTATGTGTGTGGTACTATTCTCGCCAAGTTTGATTCAGATCGGACAACTATATCCTATTGCTCCGCTAGGACAATTCGGTCAGAAATGTCTTATTTGTAAGGAACATGGGCATTGAGAACGGGGTCTTTTACAGTCGACTCGCCCGACTGTAGCCTTTCCTAATTGATTTTTAACAAAATCATGCTACCATTACGCTTAAATTAACAGCAGAATCTATTTGCTCCACTTTTGGTGGCAATTGAAACAACACGTTGAAGTGACTGTTAAGTGTAACATGTAGACAAATAATATATACATACTATATGTAGTATATGTGTATCTTATAAACATACAGTTTTATTTTTGAAACTAATCGCACACATGATTTCCGCTCGACGTGTCCAATGAATTATGTACGAGAGCCAAACAAAACCAGAAATGAGAAATGTGAAATGGGAACTTGTGGGAAATTCAAAAAAAATGCCATATACACACACTCGCACATACATAAAAATAGCGAAAATGGGAAAAACAAAAACTAAAAAGAAAATTAGAGGCTCCAAAAGTCAGTGGAAGAAAATTGTAAATATAGAAAAAATAAAAAATGTTTAATGTAAAAAGCAACTTCAAAGCGAAACACAACGTCAAGTGGCGAAATGTCAGAAACGAATCAACGAACATTTCTGCAAGCCCAAAAAAGGGGTACTAGTGAAATTTGCCTATTTTCCCACTGAATACCCCCCACAGAAGAGTAGTACCCTCTTTGACCAATGCATAAAAGTAAACTCAATGAAGGAGTAAGAAAAAAAATTAAATAAAATAAATTAGATACATATAGAAAATCAGAGCATGCCGCGAAATGTGGCGCAAATGTCCAAAGCGAATGTATCTACGCACACATAAGATACACAAATGTATCTGCAAGATGTGTGCGTAGTTTTCTTGTTGTTGTTGTTTGTGTTTAAGTAGTTTTTGTTGTTGTGCTGCGCAAATGAAGCGAAACGTAAAAATTTCATCGTTACGTTTTTTAGCTACTCCGCCCTTGCCTTTGCGTTTTAGACCCTGTACTTTAAAATAATAAAGGGGTCTATTGGGCAACTAAGGCAGTAGGAAGCCAGATCGATCTTATAAGGTGTATATATTGCTGATCAACAGTAACTCTTGAGTCAATATAGTCGCATAAGAATCGAAATAAAAGTCAATTCAAAACTTTTTAAAAAAAATAATATTTGTCACACTGTTTTGGGAACCCCATTACTTGCAAACTACGAAAGTTATCTGAACCAAACTCACATATTATATGCATGGTAACGTCCTGCGTATACTGACTAATTTTGGTTCTGATCGAGTAACTATGACTGACAGATTTCATAAGAAACTCTGGTGTGAACAAATTGGAAATATTTTGATGGATTAAGTTCTATTATTATTGATTACTTCAGCACAAATACAGGGTCTCTTACAGTCGCGTCACTGGACAGTAGCTTTTCCCACTAGTTCCTTCTGTTTTTATTCTTTTTGTTATTATTTTTTTGTATTTTCTTTTCTTTTTTTTGTTGTTTTTTCTTTTCCTTTTTGTTTTTTAGTTTTGTTGTGTTTTTCTTTTTGTTAGTGTTGTTGTTGCTGGCTTTGCCTAATTATTGTTTTTGTTTTTCATACTCGGGCAGGCATTAAGAAAAACTTTATGCGCCATTGAAGCGTTCGAAAATAAAAGTCGCGTCCGCAGCGTCCGTCGTTTTACGTCAATGTTTCTCACTCTACTTGAGTGTGTGTGTGTGTGTGTCTGTCTGTGTGTATTGAGGTGTGCGTCTCGACTGCTCTCAATGCTTTTGCTTGTGGGCAACCGACAAGCGAGCAGTGCGCGGGCAATGCCGCAATTGTAGCACATCGCGCATACGCCGCGTGGTTCGACTGTCGCCGAAACAAAAGTGTTGCCACATCTACAAAAGCTGGGTGATTAAATAGGGTTGCTTTGCTGCTCTAGACAGCCATCACAAAGATACATCAATGTGTGGCAATAGTACAGAATTGTTGTGATAATTACTAAGATCCAGTGATTAGTGTGCAAATTTAGATATGATTTTCTATCTCTTTCTTAACCTCTATCCTGTCTCTTTCTTTATCTATTTCTGTACCTATTATCTACTTTTTCTGTCTCTATTGCTACAGTATTTTCTTTCTCTATCTATATCTATGTGTTAGTCTCTTTTTCCGCCTCCAACTCTACATATTTTATATCTCTATCTTTATGTCTTACTTTTTTTCTAACTTCATCTTTATATCTTATTCTCTACTTATATATTTTTTCTATTGCTCGTCTTACTTTATTACTATCTTCTTACCTAGCTGGTACTCGATGTCTCTAATTTTAACTCTATGTTCAGTTGCTTCTCTTTCTCTATATCTGTATTTCTAACTGTATATCTATCTCCATCTATGTCTGTGCATATCTTACAACCTGGCCTTGTCTCAAATTATATATATTTCTAATTTCAACACTATCTCTATATCTTTTCCTAACTATTTTCCTTCTCTTCTTTTTTATCTCAAACTACTCCAAACTCCATTTGAAATCTGCGATACCGAATAAAGCTTTAATAATCATAGCTATTGCCTAAAGATCAATAATCATGAATGCTTGATTAATTAACTTTTTAAACATAGTTGATGCAAGAAACAAAGTGGAATTGGAACAGCAATAAAACTTACTTGAGTAGTTCAAAGTCGAGTGACAGCAAAACGTTTGTAACTGAAACATTGAATATGAAAAATAAAAATAGTTAATTTACAGAGTGTTTAGAAACATTTCATTAGTTTTCTATAACAATTTAACTTCTTTTCCATTTGGAATGAAGTGAAATGAGTGGAATCAAAACGTTGTAAAACATTTCCAATCAGTTTCATCCATCTAAGTTTACAGCTGTGCCAAATTTTGTCATTCAGATACATATATATGCCGGAATAAGTGGAATTGAATCACTTTTGGAATGTGCACATTCTTTTGTCCCACATTCTTTGCAGCTGTACTCGTTTTAATGCCATATTTCAGTCAGTTGATGTTTTGGTTCCATATTTATTCATACTTTGCATACGAAGAATTGAGAACTCACGAGTTTAAAAACACAAAAGAAAGTCATAAAGATTAATTGATTTATTTATTTATTTATTTCGCGTTTTTGATGGAATTTTAATGGAAAACATTGGCCTGGTTGAAGGCCGTTCGATAAACAAATTAAGTCCAAAAGAATTTTTAAGAATTTGCAATAACTTTTACAAGTCTTTACGTGTAAGTTAATGGAATGGGGGCAGCTATGCGGCCAGGTGGGCGTGGCCATTTGCACTTCTGCCGGAATTACAAAACTCTTTGATCTTCTAGCGCCTTTTTTTCAGTTTTCAGATCTTTTTTTTGGTTAATTCAACGGTGTTGATGAATAAATTAAGAATTGCAATGGATTCACATCATAGCACGGTCTGCTGCCTGCTGGTCGGCTTTCTTCATCTTCCTATTTCCTTTGACAGCGGAATGATGACGTTTCTTTGAGGCAGAAAAAGAAAGAAAAGTAGCTGGTCAATGACCGTCTTTGTCTGAAAATGCAAATGCAAATGCAAAAAAAGAGAGAATATATAATAAAATGTATAATTTTAGATTAAGAAAATCACCTTTGATGTTAATTTTACGCCATGATTACATCCATTTATCCCCCCCTTCTTCTCCCGTTTCATTCATTTTTCGCAGTTGACCGCGCAATGAGCCCCGCACAATCCGAAGACTCCGGCTTGGCACCGGAAAGGGGCACTACCTATGCAACGATCACCCTACCACGTAACGCCCTCCATTTGGCCATCAATTTTGCAGGTAAGCTATACGAGAAATACGCATATGGAAATTGGGAATGGGCAGTTGGGAACTTAAAATTCAAATTCAAATTGAAATTGGAAAATCAAAAATTGGGAAACATCCCAGAAATGGAAACATTTCAAGTGGCAGCCTAATGGCCCACAGCTAAAAAGAAGTAGAAGTAGAAATGTATAGATATATATCATTATGAAGGCACCCCATTAATGTGTTAGCTGGAAAATGTTTGAATGGCATTGGGAAATACGAGATGAAAAACAGCAACCCGCATTTTCCACATACTCTAAACAATAGTTCAATCATTAACTGATCTTTTGACAGCTGTCAGTTGATCAACATCATCATTGATTGAAAGATTATCAAATATTTTTATAATTATGTTTAATAAATCTGTAGTTTTCTTTTTTCTTTAGGGTGGCAATCAAATAGATCTCTTCTAGCGCACACTGGTGCAAATTGATTAACAAATTTAGGTTCATTTTGTAATAAATCATTTTATAGAGTTTATTTTCGTTTGATTAAATTATCTTGGGAAATTATAATGGTTAACATAAGTCTATTTATGAATATAGCCAGGGCTTTGGGGCTGTGCTAAAATACTTTTACATTAACATACTTTTTTAACAGCGTATCTTTAACAGATGTTCTTAAATGCTGTTAACATTAGAGCCAGTAGTTACCTGAATTTAAATAGTTTTTAGAGTTTGTAAGAGCAAAAAGTAACTAAAATGGAAAGTTTCAAACACATAATAAAAGTAGCAAAGGGAAGAGAATTATTAAAGCCAGAAATGTAAGTAATTCAAGTACTTTATATAATGTTAAATCAAGTGAAAATTTTGTTTGATTTCTATTGTACTTAGTAAACAGATTTTACGGGTTGCCCTAGAAGTTATAAATTTTTATTATGTTGAAAGTCAATTAATTTGTTTAATTACAGTAGAATCCGGTTATACAGACTCCGCTTAAAGCGTTTATCCGGTCCTTGCGACGAAAATTCGATGACTTGGTTGGTCCTTGTATGGCGCTATGTATGGTTAAAGCGTCTACCGTGTATAACGACGTAAAAACGTCGGTCCCTTGAGTGTCGTTATAACCGGATTCTACTGGACTTATAGCAAACTTAAATCAATGAGCCTTTAAATTGACAGTTTGCTTTAATATCATTCACAGCGTCACTTAGACAGTTCAGAAAATGAGAAAAAATTCCCAATAAGTCATATATTTTTAAAGCTTCAGGCGTGTCTTTAATCTTTTTAACACACTCTGTATTTATATAAAAATCACTAGCTAAAAACGACTTTGTTACATTCAAGACCCGCTTTTTGCAATTGCAAATCGAATAAACAGATATAACAACTGAATAATGTCTTACGATTTCTTTACTAGACAAATCAAATATTCTCTAAATTATTTAGAAAACTTTTCTGTGATTCTCTAAGCGTGTCTTAAGAAATTCTTTTAGTTTATTAATTCTTCTAATTAATTTGCTGTCTTCTCAACCCTTTTTTTGTTGTTTTAACAGAAATGTGATTGTGTCATAAGTAATTTATTCATTTCATGCAAATTTGGGGCTGTTCCTGCTTCAATTTGTGGCAGCTAGTTTGGATTTCTTTTATTTTGTTTTTTTTTGTTTTTTATGGGGTTGTGAGTGTTTTATATTGTAGTCTGCTAGTCTCGTGGTCTATTATTCTGGCTGTCTGGCTGTCTGTCTGTTATTCTAGCGGTCTTGATCTCCAGCCAAATTGGGCCGATGCGATTTAAATGCGGAACGCGTCCATGTCGATAACGATGGCAAATGCTGTCGTCTCCACTGCCAAAATAAATCATCATTTTAAAGCAGACCCCCTTCGGTGTACCGCTCACCAAATGCCCCCATAACCCCGCCCCTTTTGCGATGAGGTCGAGTCTGTCGACTGCCAGACATTATAATACATATTTTGTCTGCATCCGAAACAATTTTTATTTTGTTTCTCTGACTAATCTCGACATATTGCATTATAGAACGGGAATGAGAGCACACATTATGCACGGCAGGCGTACGACAGTGTGCTAGAAAGAGACAGCTGCAGCGAGAGAGGGAAACAGAGATATGAAACCCTAGACATATAATCCAGAGTTCGACTAAAGTCCAGTTAAATATATATCACTTTTTTAGTTTGTTTATCTAGTATTTGTCGACTTCTCTGACGTAAGCGTCTGCGACAATGACGTCTTCGTCTTTGGCGGGAAAGGGGCTAAAATGGGCGTGGTTGGAGAGTAGTGGCAGGTTGTGGGCAGGGGCATCAGTGTGACTGGCAATTTGCCAATTTTACATTTGCTGCCCTCAACGCGTAGTTTGTAGTTTGTCATAACAGCAAACCGTTCGCTTTTTATTAACCATACATTTATTTACGAGTTGTTGTTGTTGTTGTTGCTGTTGTTGTTGTTATTGTGGTGGTAGTGCTTGTTGCTTTGTTGGCCAAAAGACGCGACAGTGTCGCTTGACGAGCTGCTGACAGATATGGAAATGGAGACCAAGGCAACAGGGCAACTGGCTGGCTAACAAAACTGGCCAAAACCAATAATAAATATCAGCCAGATCAGAGAAACTTTGCAGCAAACTTGCAATTTGGCTGAAAGTAAACTAAACACTCCCTGGACGGAAGTGTCAAAGAATATTTGGCAGGGACTACACAAAAAAATAAGCAGACTAAAAGCAACTAAACAGATGGAAATTTAGGGAACTCTGTAGAAGAAACTAATTTTAATTCTTGTACTTGGAAAATAACCAAATATTTATCTACTAAATAGAAGTCAGTTAAGTGGACTTTCTGTTTATTTGCCGATATGTCATTATTCTGAAACTCAGACATCGCATCAAAAGAAAATAAAATCAAAATTATATAAATGAAATAACTTAATAACAATATTTCAGTAAATATAAACAATTTTTATATAAATATGTGAAAGTAGCGATCTGCTGATATTTCGGTTTGACTGGTATTCCAGCAAGAATTACTAACAATTTTGGGCACTTCAGATCAGTCAAAGAAATCAGCGAAAGGTCAAAAACGAAGATTTCACTGTGTGAAACACCAGGCGAACAGAATAAGCAGTAGGCCTTTTAATGTTAATGTTAATGTTAATGTTAATGTTAATGTTAATGTTAATGTTAATGTTAATGTTAATGTTAATGTTAATGTTAATGTTAATGTTAATGTTAATGTTAATGTTAATGTTAATGTTAATGTTAATGTTAATGTTAATGTTAATGTTACAGCGCGTGAGAACAGAGAGGCTGTAGTAGGCGAACAAGCAATCAAACAGTAAGGAGATTAAAAAAGTAAAATTAACAGTTAACTGCAGTAGTTTACGAGACCTTGAGTGTCCTTTCTACCTGCACCTGCATTAGCGCATTTATTTGCCATTTGATTATGTAAATTACGCCCTATTACCGATTCTGTTTGCCAGGTTTATAAGCTACAATTTGTGCTTACAAATTTCTATTAGACACATTAGGGTCTTTTATGTTCTTGCAAAGGTAAAACAGGTAGAAATGGCTTGTTTTAGTGTAGATAACTTTTTTATTTGCTTTGCTATCTGAACCAAACTCATAAAGAAAATATATGACTGGGGATTACATATAGAATTCCTCCAAGGTTAATATAATTTAGACTACTTTAGCCTATAGCCCCCATAAGACAAATCGATCGAAAATAGGACATTTGTTTGAAGACATGTTCTGTTAGTTGAGCTATCGGAACTAAAACCATCCACAATAACTTGGATTCAGATCGCAAAACTATACCCTATAGTTTCCATACGCCAAATCGGCCAAAAATGACTTATTTGTAAGAAAAATGGTTGCTAGCATGAGTACCGCATCTCTTGTAATGTTACAGTTTATCTACGTTTATTGTTGTACGTTCTTAACTCTGAATGTTTATTGTGAATTATAAATTCGTCATAAATTAGCAAAGATATATGTCGCAAAAAGCGGAATACTCTTAAAACAATTTTAGATTTAGAAATTATAAATGATATTGATACTGTATAAATTGATTGGCAACGATTGAGATGACATTGACTTTCCATATGTTTATGCAATTCACAGAGCGCAATGATCTGTCTTATCCACCTGTCATCGGAGCTCTCAATCCAGTGGGTCATGCGGCTGATTTTCTGGCGCCAGGAGATCGATTGCATCAGATCGATGGCATTTCTACAATTGGACTGAGTAATCAGAAGATCATGAACATGTTGTGTGCGGGAGTGGGAGCTGATTCGTCACCGGCAATTGTGGAGATTGAATACTCGTTGCCGGAATGCAGTAAGTTGGAAGCAAATTAATCTAGAGTTCTTTTTTTTTATCCTATTATATAGATATATATTATATATATATGTATTAAAATCTAAAGATATCTTTCTCTATGTTGAAATCCACATACGTGTATCCATCTAGCTTTCTATCGATCATTCTATCTATCTATACGCCCATCCATCTATCGCATCTCTAATGCACTACTCTCCGCTCTTTATTGTTTGCAACAGTTTCCCAAAATAGTCTGTATGTTACCTCGAAACTGGCACAGATCACCGTGGAGCGGGAGAGTGGTTGTCTCGGGCTAACACTGAGGGGCGGTGCTGATTATCCGCTGATCGTCACACACGTGAGACTTCACGGCCCTGTCTACAAAACGGGTCGTATTAAGCCCGGCGATCGTTTGCTACGAGTCGATAATGTAAGTGTCCATTGAACCACAAATTGGTGCCGTTGATGCCTTCCACCTGCTGACAGTCACTTCCGCTGATCCATTTCCTTATCCGTTTCATAATTTTCTCTGCTCTTCTCCTGCTGTTTTTATTTTAGATCTCGCTCATTGGCAAAACACTTGCCGAGGCACAACAAATCATTAAATGCGGCCACGTTTCCGGTTATACAAATCTAACGATTGAATACGATGTATCCGTTGTGCAGAGCGTGGAGTTCTCCATGGGACCGCTGCTCATTGAGATCGAACGTCCCATGAACGACAAATTGGGCCTTGTGCTATGCAACTACAACAGTTCCGGATCCAGTTCCGTCGGCACCACTTCCAGCACTGATAAAATTGACGAGATCACCCAGTCGGGCATCTATATAGCCAGCATACTTCCCGCCAGTATTGCCGATCGGTAAGGAACTCTATTATACACTGCACTGTCTATAAACTCTGGTTTCTAGACTAAGAAATAGAAATCACGACCCAAGCGAAATGCCATGCAATTTTATGGCTTATACACTGTGAGAAAACCAACCTCAATGCCTGTCTGTTCGAATCTATTGCAGTTGTGGCGCCTTATCAGTTGGCGATCAAGTGCTCTCCATCGATGACACAATGATCGAGCACACAGCCTACAGTCCCGACGAGGTGATGACCATATTGGACACGAGCACAGGACGGGGCTACACTCAGATGCAGATAATGCCGGCTCATGCGCTTGCGCGACGAGGTAAGTTATGTTGCTTGCATCAACAGCTGGAAGTCTCTTTGTTTTTGGCTATCGGGGCAAATGAATCGCCGACTGCTTGGGGCATCAAAATCCAAAAAACGCTTCCAAGGCGACCGACCAAAAATGGCACTTTGAAGGTCGATCTATGCGCGTGGGTGTCTGTTTAATGAATCGAGTAGACGATCTACAGCTAAAACAATACGTTTCACACTAGCGAGGGTTGCCCAAGCAATTAGTTTCAAGCATGCAAAGTAGAAAATGTCATGCGATAGTTTTATTTATTAGTCAATAGATACGTTTAGTTTCATTTTATTAAATTTCAAATATTTTCAAATAATAATCATTAAGAGTTTTTTTTGTTTAAAGCTAAGAGTTAGAATTAAAAGTAAAAGACATTTTTTTCTAAATGAGTTTACACTGCCAAGTACTTACCTGACAACCCTCGCTATTACATGAGTCGAGAATACCGATCAATTTGTGAGTTTGAGTGCTATGGAAATGGACGAATAATTCGTTCGCTTTCGGCTTTCGGCTTTGGGCTTCGACAACAATAGGCGACTAGAGAACTAGAGAACTTGGGCCGTAAATTCTAGAGGAAGATCGACAGGAGAATAAACAGAGGCATATACAGACATAGTCAGATACAATGGGGAATTACATTGGGAACCTGCAAGGGGGAATACAAAAGCTAAGCTATGGATTAGCTTCAGTCAAAGTGGCTGCCATGTGAACCATTTCTCACACATGGCCATCAGCTGGAGACAGAGAGACAGACAGACAGAGAGCGAGAGAGTGAGACAGTTGGAGAGTCACTGCACTATGGGCAAAATGACTATTTTAGTGGTAAAAATTAGAAAATCAAGCGACAGATATTAATATAATAATTATAATTAAACTAAAGAATATTATTTATAATATTATTAATACAAAGTTTAATTAAGATTAGAAAGTAAATTTTGATACTCTCTGCAAGAGTATATTGGGTTTGTGCAAATGTATGTAACAGGCAGAAGGAGGCGTGGCAGACCCCATAAAGTATATATATTCTTGATCAGCATCACAAGCCGAGTCGATATAGCCATGTCCGTCTGTCCGTTTGTCCGTCTGACCGTCTGACCGTCTGTCTGTCCGTATGAACACACAGATTTCAGAGATGGTAAGAGCTACAAGTTCGAATTTGGTCTCTATCGACTCGATATTTAGTCAGTCAATACAAGAATCTTTTTTTTTTTTGATGCCACGCCCCATTCCCCACAATAAGCAAAAAACTAGACATACTTCGGAAAAAAACGATGTTTTCGGCGAATATCTCAGTAACTATGGCACTTAGGAACACCAATTTTGGTACACACGTTCCTAGAGACAGCATAAATGCATTGCCATTTACAATTTTGGACTGCCACACCCCCTTTTTCCGTAAGAAATAAAAAACTTTTCAAACTTGCATGCCGCTTTAAAGGCAATTGTATGTTCGATTATGCTTAGTTTTTTTTTGTTTTAACGTGTTCTAATACAAGAACTATCTAATGGTATATCCGGATACCGATTTTAACATTATAATTGGGAATAAAAGCAGAGAGTATTATACGGTCGGGCGTGTTCGACTGTACTTATCTTGCTTGTTGAATCCATGCATTTCGAATATAGTTTTCGTTGTTGACTTAAATATTGAGCAGGAAAACGATTGTTTTAATAATTTAATTAAATAACAAAAAGCATTCCTTTACCTATTTGTTTTTTTTTTTAAAGTGGTATTTTTATTTACTTAATTTTACTGTTGTTCCTTTACAACTTGAATTAAACTGTTTATATTATTTACAATTTGAGTTGTAACTATTAGTTATAAGTGATACGAGATATGATGAGGTTCAGGGTCCACATCCAGGCTCGAACTTGACATAGCATGTTTAGTTCTATTTGTGACACGTCGGCAGCTTAGAGCTCTAAGCTATTGACACAGCCTTTACCTATAAACTGAATTTAAAACATTAATAAAAACTTAGTAAGAAAATTTGTTTAAAAAACAAAATTACCCATTGTACTTGGAAAGCAGAGAGATCGAAGATCGAGTGTTAAAAGCTTTGGCCAAGTTTGGGCAGGAAGACACAGCGAGGTCGTAAATAAAGTGGGGATGTTAAGTGGTGGGAGCGAGTACGGTGGACGGGGTTCTGGGGATCAGCGACAGCTGGGCACTGAGGGGTGTCCAAAAATAGTCTGACTGCATTTAATGGGCATCGCTACAATTTGGTTTCCCTCTTCCAGGTCACACGGCGCTGGGCAGCCCCAAGTATAGCTTCAGCACGCTGGAGTCACGCAAGTCCGCGGGAAGACAACGACAAAGATTCGTTCGCAAGAGTTCGCTGCCCCTTGACGCCAACGGAGGCGGAGGCGGAGGCGGAGGAGCGGGTGCAGGAGCAGGAGTAGTGGCAGTCGGTGCTGGCGTTACTGCTGTAAATGGTAGTGGAAATCCCAGCCTGGGACTGTGCCGAGCTGAGAGCTTTCCCGTGCTGCTGGACTGCAGTCAGGGCGCGGGTATTGTGCTGGGAGGTGCGAGTAGCTGTGGGCGTGCCGTAGTCATTGCACAAATACTGCCGGATTCAGTGGCCGATCGCAGTGGCTGCATACAGCCCGGTGATCGCATTGTGGCCATCAACAAAATGTACAATCTGGATGTGATTGCGATGCGTCAACTACTGGACGGCAGAACCGGCAATGGCGTTAATGGCGCAAATGTTGGCAATGGCGGGCCAATGGCACATACTGCTGCTAACTGGCTGGAGTTGGAGGTAGAGTTTGATATGCCAGATGCGGTGGTGCCCTCCAGTGGAGTCTTCAATGTAAAGCTGCTGCGTGCCGGCAAATGCGGCTTGGGCGTAACTGTGAGTGGAACGAGTCATGCGGGTCTGGTCATCTCCGATGTCAAAATGGGCAGTCCCGCCCATCGCTGCGGTTCACTGCGTCCTGGCGACATACTACTCGCAGTGGATCAGCATCCGGTGCAGCATTTCAATGTGGATGCACTGCTCAAGGAGCTGCCCACACCCACGACAACTGCAGATTACACCACGCTCACCATCAAGCGAGTGGTGCTGCCCGACTTTCTGCCCAGTCCCATCTACAGCAACTGCAGCACCGCGGTAGCGGGCGAGAACGAGCTCTACAGTAGTGCCTATGTGGCGTCCAAGTATGCGGAGGTCAAGTACAACGATTGTATCTCTCTTAAATCGAGTACCCCGCAACCGGATTACTTTCGTGGTGTTAGTCTAGAGGATACGGGTAGTCTGCAGTCGGTGCAGTTGCGGCATCCGCAGCCCAGTGCAGCCTGGTCGGTTGGGGCAAACAGTCGTTCCTTTGTGGCGCCACCAAATACACAGAGCCTGACCACCGAGCTGCCCGAGGAGGATGACGAACAGGACGAGCCGCATTATGGTGGCTACGAGCTGAATCGGTATGCCAGGTGAGTGTTTCTCTCATACCCAAATTCCGCTTTGGCACTGACTTCATTTACTTTCCTTAGTGTTGACTGCACCGCTTTGCCCCCGCCCATGGAGAACAAGGTCTACGGGTCCGCTGCCAGTTCCAGCAGCAAGAGCAGCGGCAGTAGTCTACATCAGATCATCTTCACGGTTCGTCTAGAGCCCAAGGGCGGCTTACTTGGCATCACGCTAGCTGGCAGCGAGGACATAACCAAGCCCATAACTATTAGCGGCTTGGTAGAGGGTATGAACCCATTGAACTATATAATCGAGCACACAAACTAATAACCCTTCTTCCCTTCCCTCTGTAGGTGGCATTGGGCACAAAAATGGTCAGATCCATGTGGGCGACCAACTGTTGGCCATCGATGAGCACTCGGTACAGGGTATGCCGCTGTCGCATGCCACCGGTTTGCTGCACAACTTGGGCGATCTGGTGGATTTGAAGATTTTACGCAGCCATGACGTCAGCAATGCTGCCACAAGTGGTATCGCTGGCTTGCCACAAGCTCAGGCCATCTATGCCAAGGTGCAACGTCGACCGCGCAGTCCATCGACCAACACTGAAGCCAGCAACAACAACAATAACAACAGCAGCAGTAATAGTAACAACAATAGTGCCACAAATGGTGGCAAGGAGCAGCAACAACAGCAACGCATCTTCCATGTCACACTTTATAAGGATAAAGTCTATGATGACTATGGATTCTCTGTCTCCGATGGACTATACGAGCGCGGCGTCTTTATCAATCGCATACGCAGTGGTGGCCCAGCGGACATGAGTGGTCAGCTAAAGCCCTTTGATCGCATCATGCAGGTAAGTAGATCACAACTGTTGTACGTGGGGTAAAATTATAATTTTAATTTATTTAAAGGTCAATGAAATGAAGACACAGGACTTTGATTGCTGCCTCACAGTGCCACTGATTGCAGCTGCCGGGGACAAGATTGAAATGATCATGCAACGCTCGGAGTGAAGAATTTCTTAGTACTAACAGTAACCAAATGATTAATTCGTAATATTTGCAAAATTCTTTTTTTTTTTTTCTTGCTATAATCTTTAACTAGTTGTATCTTAAGGTTTAGAACTAAGTGCCATTTTTGTATCTAACTTATGTCACACTTAGACGGTTAGTCACAAGTTATGTGTAATCTTTTATCTTTAATCCGTAATCTCTAATCCTTAAACTGTATTTCAACTGCCTGGGACATGCCTTAAAACAGCGACAATAACGGTATATACTCCTACACCAAAGTGCCTGCAAAACACACTCAATTTCTACGCCTTTTCCAAACACCACAACCAAAAATCATCTAAGCCACAAATTTACATAGATCCCATATGGAAATTATTAATTATTTACATATACACACATATATATTTTGTTTTACTTTTAATTGATATAAAAAAATAAAATAATAAACAAAATTCAACTAAAATTTGTTCCAAGTTTATTGTAAAAAGGGGAAAAAACATTTTGACGTGAATTAATATAAAGAAAGAAAATTATTTGGTAACATTAGTAGCGCTGAAATAGATTCAAATATTTTTTGTATGCATTTCATTAAATAATTAAACAACTTGTTCATTTTTTACACCTTTTATTGATTCATATGATTCTTCAATTACATTTACACATAAATATATATGCTAATACTTGTCGCTTGCTGCGCGATTTCCACAAAAACATTTCAGCTTCTTTTGCCTCTGCACTTCACTGACTTCGCTTCCAAATGCAAACTGTTTTCAATCACTCCCTTTGCCTTAACATATACATATATATTATATATATTTAGATGTATATATGCACACATACATGTATTGTATATATACTTAGTTGCTTAATTAATTAAATATTTTATTTGCAATTACAGTTGTAGTTGCACTTTTGCTGACCAATTAACAATTAGAATACATATCTAGCTGAACTTGTGCTTCGAGTCTTTGAAGTTTAACTAAATATTATTAAAAAAAAGTATTCGCATATTCGTTTAAGCAGATTTAAAGTTTATATTATTTTTTTTTAAAGTTATTTATTTGCATGCGCCGAAAGGTTTCATTCGAAAAAAAAACATATACCTAAAATAATATACTTAGATATCGAGCGAAAAGTATAAAATATATAATCAGTCATTTAAGTTATACAGATATAGATATACATATTCATACACAATACACAAATATTTTATAAACTTTAGCTTACAAATATTATTTCTTTTTCGGTATTTAACAATTAAAACGTATAGACTTAATTATGCTTAGTTTGCGCGCGCATACATAATGCCTAGAATCCCCCAATAATTGCGTATACGCAATATATATATATATACTCATATAAATATGTATTCATGAAACATTCATATACAATTATACATATATATATGATTACACATTTAATTTATCGTTCTTAGTGCTAGATTTCCATCAAGTCGATCGCGATCATTGTATTATGGAGGAGTTTAAAAAAAAAAACATTTCGTGTCAAGTTGTTTTTGTGTGTTGTGTTGAATTTGTGGCTTATGTGCTACAAATTGCATTAATATGGCCTATACTTATACATTTATAAAAGAACACATAAATACATGTATTTTTATCTATCTTAAATACATGAAAAGCTTTTCAAAAAAAAAAAAATGTATCGTCATAAGTTCGATTGTTTTTTCAACTCTTTTTCCTTTATCAACTTCGCTTACAGGATATGCTAATTGTTTTCATCAGTTTTTCTATCTGTATCTCTATCGGTTTCGTTATCGTTATCATTATCATTTCATTTCATCTTTGTATTCTTGTCTCTTTGTTCGATTTTATATTTTCTTAATTTGCTCTTTGCTTTTGTATTTTTTTCTCTTGTTTTTTCTTTTTTTTTTGCATTCATCAACTGATTGCATCAGTCGCATTTTAAATTTAATCAAAGGCAACGAAAAACAAAATAATTTTAACTTTTTTTAATCCTGCGAGTTTTGTCGTTATGCGTCTCATAAAATTCAGTTAAATATTTTTAAATATAATGAGATTTCGCGCAAATGCTTAAAATGGGAAAATAGAAAACTCATTCATTCAATCATTCAAACTATTCAACATTCACTCACATTGAACACAAATCAAGCAAAAATTTACGTATCACAAGTTTTTGCTTCTCGACAGCTAAGTAGTTTAAGTGGGCGCGTGCAGACAACGGACGTTCGTACGGATAAACAAATAAGTTAATAAATGTATATAAAACAATTTCAAAAAAAAAAAAAAATACTAGATTTAGATATATCTATTAATAGTTCTAATAATTAGTTTGGGGGTCTGGGTTGGATCAGTGGAACATTTGAAAATTAAATGCCATTTTAAAATCTCAGATCTCTCGTTCTAGAAACTATAAATTAGTTTAGATATAGATAGAACTACTATATAACTAATTGTCCATTTTATATATATATATATATATATGTATATATATGGTTATATATATAAATATATAGGTAAATAGCAGCCTGCAGCAGTCACAGTCAATCATGCGTCGTATATTCTACGCTCTCTGATTCTAGGGGATTGAGTGGGTGGAAGGAAGGAAAGGAGAAAGGGAATTCAGAGTCAGATTTGGTATGTAAATAATTTAGGGGACTCAGACTTAGACGAAAGTCTCTCGGATGACGGCGCTGCTGCTGCTACTGTTGCTTTGATCTTAGAACTCGGTTGATTGTCAGACAAATGATGAGAAGCCGGGCAGTGGCGCCCTCGATCTGGCCATATTATTGACAATAATCTGACCACCATTGAGGCTCATCACTGCACTGCCCTCCGGCTCAGAGTCCGTATAGCTGGAATAGTTGCGCACCGGCTTTGTCTTCTTCCACGATTGTCGCAGCGAATCATTAACATTCGCATAATGATTTACAAACGAATGCGGATCACTGCGAACGCTCTCATTCTCGCTCTCCGAATGCTGTAAACAAATCAAAGTTAATATTGAAATGCAGGTGAAGGTGTGTTCTACACTTACCTGTGATGCCTCTGAGCTGCTTACTTCCGATGGCTTCTCGGTCACACTGCTATCGTCGGGATTCTCATCGTAGCACTTGAGACTCTCCTCATCGCTGTGATATGCTACCGAAGCAGGTGAAGGTCTTGGTGGACTTTTGCCCAGCTGCATGTTTGTTGGCGGCCGATTTGTTGACTTTCGACCCAGTGTGCCCAGTGTACCGCTGCGCAGTGTACCCACGCTGTTTAGTGTGCCGGTGCCGACGCCGTGACGGGAGCGATACAGTTCCAGTGCCAGTTCCTGGCGTTCATCTATCGACATGGCCATTGACTCCTCCAACGTTTTCTGTGCCTCCTCTGCAATAAACAATTCAAATGTATAGTCAAATTCTTTTAGCACAAAAATAAATAATTTGTCTTACGTTTGTACTTGTAGCTCTTACTCTTTACACAGAGCACTGCGATGACCATGACAATGATGACAATTGATGTGGCTGCCAAGGATACCATGAACCAGGTTTGCCTGTAGAATGGCTTGTGCTGCAAATAACCGTATTCCATGTGCAATTTCGATGGTGTCAGTATCGAGTCCTTGGAATAGACAGGGAACGAGATTCCATAACGATTGTAGGCAATCACACGGAATGTGTAGGCTGTCGATGGCATCAAGATGTGGTAACTAACGGTAAAGTCCTGCACGGTTCCCTTCTTGGTCTGCTCGATTTTGGTCCAACGTGAATCGTCTGTGAATTGTTGAGTTAACGCAGAAGAATTAATTATTAATTGAATGAAATTTAAAATAAAATAATAAAAACTATGAACTTTTTTAATCAATTTTTAAATATTTTTTAAATGCTTGGCATAACAAAATACATCCTTTCGTTAATTATTATTAATTAAGTTAATTTTTACTTTAGAAAGTGTAGTAGTTTATCTATACTTAAATCTTTAAAATATTATTAGTTCTGTTTAGCTCTTTAGTACATTTAATTAATTCTTTTTCTGATCTAATTTTTCATTTGAAATAAATCATATGGAAAGTATTCTCATTTTACTAGAAATTTACTAAAATAAAAATTAAAAAAATTAAATATTTTTATGAAAAATTATAAAATATTTGTTTAGACAAAAAAGTTATTTAGTTGAATTAGTTTTCTTTTACTTTAACTAATGTATTAGACATGCAAAACCCTAATTCGAATTTAATCTACATAAGATTTTCAAAAATGCTATATTAATGTTATATAAAGCTAGGGTTAAGTAGATACCATGTTTTAACTAAAATTCAAGACTGCAGTTGCGTTATACTTACATACAAATGAAGGTTCTCCTTTTTCTACACAAGCAAGCAGTTATAGAAATATGATGTTAAAGATTGTATTTTAATTTAATTTGGAACCAGATCACCAAAAGATTATTGCAAGAAGAAATCAAATCAAAAGAAAAAATACAGAATATAGAATAATTTAAGGAGAAAGCCAAAACCAGAGAAAATTATGCTATAAAGCTTAGTGAGGATTTGATTTACTTACCGCGCTTTTTGGCCTCAATGAGATAACCGAGAATGGGTCCACGACCCGAGGGTCCATTGATCCAGTGCATTTCGACGCTGGAGAGCGTTTTGCTGAGTATGAGATCCCGTGGAGCCACTGGAGAGCCGTCCTGCGGTCCCGTGGTCACATTCTCGCTTACCGCAGGTCCATAATCGATGGTCTGGGCACGTACAGTGAAGGTGTAGGTGACCTCTTCCTCCAAATTCTGGACACGCAGTGTTGTATTGGACACCTTCTGTTTCACCTGTTTGCTGAATTCTGTGGAAAGAATGAGAAACAGTTTTAGTTGATCTTTTGATTGATTATTCAGAGGGTTTCCTCTGGGGGATAAGATTTATAGGGATCGATATAGATGATAACTTACTCTCGTTCTCCTCGGTGGTCTCGTAGGTCACCAGGTAGCCTAGGATTTCGCCATTCAGGAACTTGGGCGGATCCCAGGTAACCTCAAGACTCTGCATCGTGATATCGGAGAAACGCAAATTGAGCGGAGCGCTGGGCACACCCTGCAGGGTCTTAACCGTAACGGGAGCAGACCTTGGACCATCTCCGGCAGGATTAAAGGCCAGCAACTGAATGCGATATTCTGTGTACTTGTCGAGAAATACGAGACTATGCGAAGTAGCCGTGGCGGAAACAACTTCAATTTCCTCCTCCCACTTTCGACCGGCCTCGAGAACTTGCGGGGAGTACGTGACCAGATAGAAGATCTTGTAGCCCAAGATATCGCCGTTCTGCATGCTTTGCTTTGGTGGCTTCCAGCGCAGACGCACCTCGGTGCTTGAAATCGGCGCTGCGTCAACGGCTCGAGGTTCGCCTGTGGGCACTGCTTCGCCTACATAAACAGCAGCGGGGGGAGTAGCGGGTCCTGGCCCTTGGGAATTGAAGGGAAGCACGACAATCTCATAGTTGCGATCTTGCTGCAGATCAGATAGGACTACACTGTTTACATTGATGCCCATTACATCTGTCTTGGGCGTCGATTGCAAAGCGGTGGGGAAGTCCGACAACTGTTGGTACAGAATTCGATAACCTCCCGTAGCCGAATCTCCGTTCCACATACCAGTCTCTAGGGCATTCCAATGCACACGCACCGATGTCGTCGTTATGGGCACTACTTTCAATCCACCCACTCCGACGGCCGGTGCTGCGGGCAGTGTGCGCACCACAATGCTCTCCCGACTGAATGCCGAAGGACCGAGATCATTGGTGGCCTGAATGCGGAACTGATAGGTCGTGTGGGGTCGTAGTCCTAGTGCCGTGTACGAGCTCAGCGAGGGATCCACTCGCTCAGGAAGTGGCTGCCAGGGACCTTCGTTCTCCCTCATCTGCACCGTGTAGAATCGCAGCGGTGCGAATCCATCCCTACCTGGAGTCCAGCTAAAGGTAATCTGATGAGCCTGAATCTGACTGCGCGAGACCTGCGGCACAGAGGGCGCCTGGGGTCGTTCCCTGTTGTTGGTAGTGTAGACCAGCACCGTCGCCGTCTTACCCCAACCGAGGCTGGTGTGGGCCGTCACACTGAAGCTGTAGTAACGCTCGGGGAGTAGATTGGTTGCCCGAAATGTGCGCTCAGTGTATCGGAATTCCTGGCTGTAGTTGAGATTGGCGCTGCCATTCAAAGTGTAGGTCACCTGGTAGCCTTTAATCTCGCCATTCGGATCCTCGGGCTCATCCCAAATGATGCGGGCCATCGAGAAGGTCACATCGGGGAAATTAACATTCGAAGGAGCACCTGGTGTATCCTCAAAGGTCTGT
Organism: Drosophila parthenogenetica; assembly: GCA_035047505.1. Taxonomy (NCBI): domain Eukaryota; kingdom Metazoa; phylum Arthropoda; class Insecta; order Diptera; family Drosophilidae; genus Drosophila; species Drosophila parthenogenetica. The sequence goes on from JAWNPM010000174.1 coordinate 2,408,408, forward strand.
ACACGAACAGGGGGTGTGCTCAAAGCACCATCGCCCAATCTGGTATAGGCCAGCACCTGCACATGGTAGACCACGTACTTCTTGAGCTCGGTTAGGGTTGTGGTGAAGGAGCTATTATTGGGTATAGTCTTATGCAGCACAGGAGCATTGGGACGATCTGTAGCCGCATAAAAGACCTTGAATCCCTCGATCTGACCATTACGATGCTGACGCGGTACCTCACCCCAACGAACGACAACCGTGGTCGAGGATGTAGCATTTGCCTGTACCTCCAAAGGTCCATAGCTAGGTGTCGCCTCACGGGTGCGCTCCTCCGCTGGATTGCTGGCCCGCGAGCAGCCCACATCGTTGCAGGCGAACATGAGCACCTCGTAGACGGTCCACTCCTCCAGGGATTCCAAAACATGTGAATTCGCTGTGTGATCCTCAATGAACACACTCTTCGGTGTACTCTTGATGACCCCCGCGGTCTTCTCCAGCTGACGATAGCTGATATTGTAGCCCCGTGGATTACCGAACCACTCCGTCTGCTGCAGAGGTATCCAGCGTACTCGCAGCTGTTGAGCGCTCATCGCCCGAACTGTGACATTGAAGGGTGCATGCATGGGACGAGCTTGAATGGTCTGGAAGTCCTTAGTGGCCTCCGAGGGACGAGAGCTACCCACCACATTGGTAGCGCTCAGTCGGAGACGGTACTGAGTAAACGGCATGAGACCGGTCACTGTCAATGTCTCGGCGTCGGGATCACTGATCTCGCAGATGGTAAACCAAGTCATATTCCGAGCCGTCTGTGCCTCAACCTTCCACTTAGTGATGCTAGAGTTTCCATCGAAGCCAGGTGTGAACTGCAGTACCACCGAGAAGGCCTCGATGTTCGACAGAGCCAGACTGGTGGGTGCATGCGGCAGTACCGGCTCCACTCCCGATTGTATGGTCGCCGTCTTGGGTGTACCGCTGCCAATTCTTGTCCAGGCACAGATCTCAAACCAATAGTGTGTGGTCGCCTGCAGTTGATTCACGGTCAATTGGGTGTCCTCTGCGGTCAGATTAATGGACTTCATAGTTTCGGGACGGTCGCGCACCTGGTACCGCACCGTGTAGCCTGTGAGCAGTCCGTTGGCATGACGTGGTGGGGCCCAGAGTACAGTCACCGCCCTATCGGAAACATCATCAAAGTGCAGGGCGGTTATCTCATCGGGTACATCCTCCAGCGTCTTCACGGGCACCTTTTGGCTAGTCACACCATCACCAGGATCAGTGAAGCACAGCACACTGATATTGTACTCGGCAAACTTGTCTAACCCATTTAGTATGGCTGTCTGCTCCGCCAAAGGATCAATTAGGCTCGGGGGTACCGTCATCATGCGTTTCTCCACATCCCGTGGCTCATTGTCAACCTGATGCTGTTGCCATGCCTGAATTTTGTAGCCCTGATTGATGCCATTGATCTGTTGTGGATTCGGTGGTGTCCAGCTGATCTGAGCGGCTGTTGAGTTCAGTGCCACAACTCGAACATTGGTGGGCGGTGCTTCCGGCACGCCCTCCTTTGTCTTGATCTTAGCTCCCTCAGTGTAGACACCCACGCCCATGTTGTTGTATGCCGCAATCTGCACTATGTAATCCTTCCAGGTGATCAGCTCCTGTATGAGGAAATTTCGCTGTGCTTCGTTCGTAATATTCTGATAGGACCAGGGCACATTATTGTACCCAAAGAGGCGATAGCGTAGAATGTAGCCTAGAATCTGACCATTGCGATGCTCCTCTAGCGGCGGCTGCCATTGGGTGATTATCTCCGACATGGATCGGGCGGAACCAACAAATCCCACAGGGGGACCAGAGGGTGCTATTAGAAGGGAACACATTAATTGTTATTATGTTTAAGGAAAATGGTCGTTTAATTTGTGCACTTTTCTGAAATTTACTTTACACTTTACTCATATACACAAAGGAGCAAGATTAATAGAGGGGAAGGGGAAAAATCAGTGATCAATTTTGTTTTTTTTCTTTAGGTTATATACCTCGGTGTAGTGGAAACTCTACGCGTATTTGTAATTTTGTTCATCAAAAGTGGGCGAACGACGACGATGCAGTTTGACGACAACGATAGCAATTAAAAGTACAATACATTTAGGATTATGGTTATATAGCATTAGTACTCGCCACTAAATATATATATTAGATATAATACAAAGCAGTGTTAATGCGTGCACTTGACAACCCTGGCCACAACAGGCGACAAGGCACACACGTCAAAAACAAATATCAAAAACGCATACAATCATTTAAACAAAATCTAAAAATATTTTTAAAACATATACAAATTAGAGAAACGAAAGTTTTTAAAAAGTTACGTCTGTCAATAAGTATAAATTACATTTGGTACATTTGTACAAAAACTGGTCAATTTTTTTGTCTTTACGGGTTTATTTCATCGGTTGAGTGTTTGTAGTCGAAGCGGTTGCCACTTTTCAATTTGAAATAAACTTTATCTGCCTGACATATTCACGGACATTCAATTTAAATTTGGTGGCTCTAGTTCTTAAAGTCTCAAAGATTTAGATCATACGGACAGACGGACAGTCGTACGGACGGACATTTCTATATTGACTCGTCTGTTGATGTTGATCAAGTATTTATATACTTTATGGATTCGGAAACGCCTTTTTCTAACTGTTAGGCACATTTCGCTGCTAACAAACTAAATAAACCACCCTCTACTCTTTTTTAGAGTACGGGGTCTAAATACGTTATGTTGTGTGATTAATAAAAAATAAAATACAATTAATTTTTTTTAAATTCCTACATTTGTTTATAATTTAATGTTTTTTTTGCTATAAAGTGGCAACTCTGGCTGTAAGCACCGAGCAGATTTTTAGTAATACTTCAATTATTAAATAAATAGGCAAATTTCTATAAAGCATTAAAAGTGATAATAACTTTTGTATGAAAATAAAACCCAAGTTTAAAAAAAAACTCAAGATAAATCAAAGAATTTACAAATTTCAGAGAAAACTTTAATACAATAATAAAAAATATAGAAAAACGAAATAAATGTGTTTTAAAAAAAACTGATTACTCACCTTCTTGGGGCAGTTCGACAACGTTGCTGGGTTCCGATGGGGATCCCTCGCCGACCCGATTAACGGCACTGACACGAAACTGATAAACAGTAGCAGCTTTAAGATTCTCAAGCAAAATCCAACGTTGATCGGCAGAGACATTACTCAATTCGGTAATCCAATTGAGCAGAGGATCTGGAACTGGACCTACGAATTTTTCTGTGATGTTAATGGGTTGAAAAACATAGTTGATAGATAGCAAGTGAGTGAGCGAGAGAGAGAGAGAGAGACGACGAGAGTGCGTTAGCGTGTGAGTGGGTACAATAGTGTAAGCAGCGCCATAAGAAAGAGCGAGAGCAAGTGATAGTAAGAGAGAGTGAGCGACGTGTGGTGAATAGTGAGGTGAGTTTGTATTCATTTACAAGGTGTAGAGTGTTGTGAAGTTAATGTGCGAAAAATAAGTAAACAAAAATAATAAATACAAAATTAGTGAATAAAAAAATAATGTACAAAATAAAAAAAAAAATAATCAAATTTAAATAAATGTAATAATTGTATTAAATATATATGTATAATAATTATTAAATATTTGTTACATGTTACACACAGCACATCAGAGTCATTGTTGGCAATTAAGTTAAGAAAAGTAAGAGATAAATTGTTTCAAGTGTAGAAGAAAAAAGAGAGAATAAAACAAATTCATCAAAAATTATTGTCAACTTTTGTTTTGTATATTTTTGTTTGTATATTTTAAGGTAATCAAAATTATTTTTTATTTTTGACCTGCATTAAAATTAAGCCAAATTTTGATCAGCGAATTTAAATGTATATATTTGGGGTTTTATATGTATTATTGTTTCTGTGGTCTCCTGTGTTTTGAACATGTTTACAAATAGAGCAAGGTAGAGAGAGAGAAGGAGAGGAATAGATTGTGTCTAACTCTGTTTGCAAAAGATTAATCGAAAATCCAATACCGCAAAATTCCACCTCCAATCCCAGTCAAAAAAAAAAAAAAATAGTAGTAGTAGTAGCAAAATCACCCAATGGAATATTTTGTGTAGTATGTGATATGATATGTTGCACTTACCCAATTCGGAAACCTCACGTCGTTGTATAATAAATTTGGCAATTGGACTATTGCCATCAAATCCTGGTGTCCACGAAACATTGATGCTACGCTGTTGCGGCTCCGCAAGACGCTCCACCTTCACATTGCTGGGCGGAAAGGGTAACTCGATGACACTCAAGCGAGCCGACCGCGTCTCATTGCCACCTGGCGAGGTAACGACACACGCATAACTTCCCACATCGCTTGCACGCACCGCTTGGATCTCCAGCTGTCCATCGGCCTGGACGCCAATTCTCTGTGAATTGCTAATGGGCGCCACTTGACCCTCCCGATACCAGTCGATATTATATGGCACACTCGGGTCACTGGACACCTTGCATTGCAGCGTTGCGGTCAGTCCAAGCAATACGGTTGTATCCACTGGCGGTTGTATGATTTGTGTTCGCACTAAAGAGTCGCAAGGAGACAGAAAGAGATAAACAGAAAGAAAAGACAGAGATGGAGAACATTAAAAAGCTGTACAGATTAAAAGCGACACATGTTTCAGTGCACAGCCTACGGGCCATACAGACGACTGTTGTCGAGACGGATCGACGGACAGATGCGCCGAGGGAAGCGTCAGTCCCGCATGCCAGGCTGACATGTAGGAAATTAAGTTTTAAAGCCTCACACACACACACACACATGGGCACATACATACACTCTTACACTCACTCAATAATACACCTTATATTTTTTAATTTATTTTTTCATTCTATGCGCAGTGCGATTGTGCCCAAAAGGGTATCATCAGTCTGTGTAAGTGTCTGTTACACTTTTCTATGGACTAAGGAAATTTGTATAAAGAAATGTAGTGTTAGTTGAGCTATTGCAACCAAACATATTATGTGCATGACGCCATAGTAACATAGTTTAATCCGGATCAGACAACTATATCCTACAAATCCCATAGCGTTGAAAATAGGAACTGTATACAAAGACTTGTAAGACGTGTAAGTTGAACAATTGCCACTAAACTCACTCATTACGTGTATATTATGATTATAACTATCCTTTTCAACTATCCTTGGCTCCATAGGGAAAATCGGTCGTAAATAAAACATCTGTATAAAGACATATAGTGTTAGTTGACTGATCGCAACAAAACTCACATATTATCTGTAAGACACCATTATATCTATACCCACTAAGTATGATTTGAATCAGAAAACTATATCCTACAGATCCCATGGAGCAGACTGATCGAATATATGACATTTTTACGAAGGCATGTACTGTTAGTGGAGCTTTTGCAACCAAACTTACTCATTAGGTGTGCGTTACAATTGCAACTATCTTCTCCAAGTTTAGTCTAGATTTACAGTATTTTATAGCTTTCATGGAAAAAATCGGTCGAAAATGACTTGTTTAGAATGAGTACGGGGTCTTTTAAAGTCGGCTCGCGCGTTTGTAGCCTGTCGTATTTGTTTTCGTTTTTAATCTATTCTAAAAATTGATTTTCATAAATATATTGTACTTTGGGGCATTTTGTTGTCGATCAAACTCGACTGTGTCGCGCTGTGTCCTTGTAATTCTATAGACGCTTTTTCGGTGGCTTTTCAGTCACTTGGAATGCACCATGCATCAAAAGTTCAACGCGCTCCGCCAGACTTTGCTGGTGCTTTGCCGAGAGGTACAGTGGCAGTTCCAGTTCCAGTTCCATTACTAGTACTAGTACCGTGTCTATGTGGAATGGGGACAACTGACCGTGGCTATAACCCATGGCTATGCATGAGCTTTTGGCGCATTTGCCTGCTGAATGGCATCTCGTTTGCATATATGGTTGGTGCACATATTTTTGATTACCTTTTCTCATGCGCCGTGTTTTATGCAGCACAAAACAAAAAAAAAACACACACACACACAAACGCACACACTCTCACACATACATGCATAAAGTAAATGCAGCGTTTTAGCCAATTAGCAAACATTGATGTGGCTTTTAGAAGCTCTTTGAGCCTTACACTTAAGCCAGAAATAAAATCAAATTAAATAATAAATAAATTTAAATAATATTTTTAAAAAAAGTTCATTTAAATGTAACATTTAATGAATTTAATAATTATTATCAAGCACTTGTTATCAGTTACTGTTAAAATTATGATATTGACTTTGTTTAAGCTAATTTGACGTGCTTACTTGCTACATTGGTTGTTGCAACGCGCTGTGGCACAGTCGCTATCTACAGCACATTTGCGGTTGTGCCACACAGCATTGACAACATCATTATCATTAGCATTGTTATTAGCCATTGGCAATGTTCTTGTTGTGGTTATTACAGTTGGTAGTTTGTCCATTGACAATGTTGTGGGAAAAATTCCGTCTCTGAGTGAGTTGTGTGTGTGTTTGGGCTGTGCGTGGTGTGTGGTGTGTGGGGTTTGTTGTGGCAAAATAAAAAACCAAAGCTTAACTTGTGTAATTAAATTTAAAAGTCAATAAGCACGTTTCTAAACTTGGCTTTGATATAATTAAAAACAAAAGTATTTTTGAAAGCGACTGCACACGACCTTAAAATACTCGCTAAATTTTCATGGACAAGCTCTGAGTGTTCTTTAAATTTGAAGTGTTCATTAGATTTAAATAATTCTTAATTACTTTAATTTTAAAACGAAACATTTAGCTAGTTAGGAAACCCCTTAATTAGTCTCACTGTCACTTGGCCGAAATCAAATCTAATACCTAACTAAATTACTAATATATTTAATCAGTTTATTTATACAAAGTTTTAAATTGGTCGATTCGTCAATCAATTTTGAGAAGTAGCAATTTAATTAACTCCAACAATTACAAATAATTGGAAATTAAGTGGACCTTAATCAGTTTCAATTGCGGTTAACAGTCATAAATAACCAAAATGCATTCACAAAGTGGTCAGATTGAAAGTGAGATAGGTATTTAAGAGTTAAATACCTTTGGAAATAACAGATTAATTACATCAATAATGTATAAATTGGTGTAAATAGCAATAACGTAGGCCACAATACATTTTTTTTAATTGAAATATTTGTGTGACATTGACAAATTTGTTTGATTTTGTCAGCTTTCTTAGCAAATCTAAAACAATTACTGCTTAAATTTGCATAAAACATTTGTAGGCAACTCGCATGCGACTTTTAAAAGTAGCATGATAGTTTAGCGATGAAGAGCGCAACTTTCAAACGCGATTTTCGACTAGCATCGAGTCAGAGACTGTAAGAACTAATTTTTAATGAAGCTTATGAGCATTTTTCTTCAACTTTGCTCTATTTAAAACTAATCTCATGTACTTTCAGATGCATTTTAATCACGTAAATTAGTCATTCTCTGCATGCCCATATCATGTAGTCATGTTATCAATCAACTTGCTGCTAGCAGCTAATTTAATTCAAGCAATTCAACAATTGGGTTGCATTAAATGGTTAGCTGGATGTATTTAGTGGTGCTGATTACTTACCCAAAACACTCAGTAGGGCCTCGCCTTTGACGGAGCCCGCCTCATTGGCACGCACACAGATGTAAAGACCCGCATCGGAGGAGCGTATGTTTGAGATGAGTAAATCACCCGATTCGAGTATCTGAACACGACTCGATATCTCAACCAGTTGTGTTTCTAAAGTTATTTGTTTTTTATTTTTTGATTTAAGGGGTTCATCCAGCAAGCAGTTTTAGAAGCACGTTGGTTGCAGGAGTTACGGTTAGCAATGTTTATTTGTTGGGTTAGCAAATACATAGAGAGCACATAGAAGAGACATGAAAGATAATAACAACGATATTAGCATTAGATGTAAATACTTAGCAAATGCATGCAACTATTTGTAGACCCTGTACTTTTAACTTTTACTCACCATTGTAGATCCAAGTTATATTCGGATTTGGAGCCCCCACAGCACGACAGGATATTGTCGCATCTTTGCCATCCAATGCGGTTACATTTTGCGGTGGATGTTCCATGACTGGAGCCGAGGCTGTGGAATGATCAAATGTGGAAAATTTAGTAAATTGAAGAACCGCAATCGATTCACAGATAAGGGCAAAAGTGGTAAAAGTGTCAAATACATATACACGTTCGCACATAAGGTATGTACACTGATAAAAAAAACGTTACTATAAAATTAATGACTTCAAAACGCTAAGGTTAAGTAGGTAGTTTTTAAAAGGACAGAACAATTTATAAAAAAGCAAGAAATCTCAGTAAAATCTAAGGTTCGTTTTGATAATAATATTTTATTAAAAACAAATAATATATATTTATTTCAATCATGTCAGATTTTTTAAAACAGTTTCAAAAATTTAAATATAGTTTTTTTTATTTTTGAAATAAAATTGCAGCCTAAAATCGAAACGTTCCTTACATTTTTTAGCAGTGTACATACCTAGGCGCACACCCACTTATGTGCGTGTATTTGTATATGTATCCAACTCAAAGATAAATAGAATCTAGTGAGTGTAAGTGTGTTCACAGGTGTATTACTGTGTGTTACTTTTGTGGCGGTGAGTGTGTCAATATTTGTGTGGGTGTAAGTTGTGTCTAGGTGTGTGTACTGTATTGTTCTCAAGTGTTGATATATTGAGTTATTGTTGTTACATGCCACAATCGAGCAATATCTTCAAGTATACACTAAGTTACACTGTACAACAGAGAAATAAGGGAGACATGCACAAGATGATAAATTGTGTTTAAAATGTACTTGAAAAAATACGTGTTAAATAAAAATGTACAAGTTAGTTGGCTTGATTGAAAAAAAAAATACAATTTCTTACTGTCATTCAAAAAAGTTGCAGCTTATTTGAAAATTTTGTAGCTACAAAATAGAAAATGTATAGTATAATATGTATAGTATAAAAGAAAACTATTTTTGTTTTATTGTTTAAAATATAAACTGTCATTTTTAATCACCCATTTCTATTTTGATATGAAATTTTAGAGTTTTATATTAAAAACAAAGTTATTGCTTCAACAAATAAAAATTTAATGAATATTGATTTAGTAAAATGTTCCTATTCACAATTTGTAATCCTCCAGATAATAGTAAAATTGAACTGATATTCTTGGAAACTTTCTGTCTTTTAATGCAGCATAAAGTAAGTCAAAGGAATTCTTCGGAAATACCGCGCCAACCCGAAAGATATACGCCAACGAGTGGAGCATACAGTGCCTGCGATGCGATTAATGCCCATTATTTATTAAGTGGCACAGTCGTTTGCCAATTTCTTTACCAATTTTTGTATTTTTCATTTTTTCACTTTACGTTTTGTTTCATTCTTATTGCCAAATACCGTGCGGCAGGTAGCATTGACTTTTTGTTGTTGGCCATGTGGCAAATTGTTGTTGCTGTTGCGAGAACAATCGCAGCGAAAGTAATAATGTAATAATTTCATATGATGAAGCATTCATTTTAACTCCGTTTATGCAAATAAAGTGCATAAAATTACAATAAAAACTTCTGTGTGTATTTTCCCATTAAGATATTAAGTGCTCCCTGTGATAGTGTGTGTGTGTGAGAGTGCGCGCGTGAGTGTGAATGCGTGCTCAGGTAATATTGAATTTACCCACGCGCGCTGAAAAGTAGGCAACCGTTTTTGCAGTTGACAAGTAAAATTGTTGAAATATATATAAAGACGAACGAACTCACTGCAGGAAATGGTTAAAAATATTTATTTAAATGTTAAAGTGTCTGTGAAACAGTCGGCATTGCACTCGACCAACAGATACCCTCTTTACTAATAAAAAAAATAAAGCAAACTGCTGCTTGTTATACCCTATAGAGAGCTAAGCTTATATTAAGTTTTATATTCATTAAAGATCAATGATTCTAAACACGGGAACACACCAGCTGACCAATTCTAGGGTATGCTGGAAAAATGTCCCACTTATTGCCTTAAACATAAATAATAAATATGCTGCTAAGTAAATACCCTGTAAATTAAATCGAGTACAAGTTGACATTGATAAAAATAAATAAAATATACAAACTGCACTACGTTTTTGAAAGACTTGAGCTAAAAATGTAAAGTTAACTTATGTTCAACTATTCCCCTTTCTTTATTTTTGCCACAGGGTATTTTTGAATATATGTATGTATAAAAAAAAAACCAGTTGATATTAAAAATAAACGCATATTCTGGTTAACTGTCAAGTGCGTACAAATGACGGTATGGGACAGAGCGAGTGAGTGAGACAGAGAGAGACTGTTTCTCTGGTGCGATAGTTGTGGGTACAGTTTTAAATAAGGTTAAACCTTTTCATTAAAGCCACAATAACTTAAGTAGCCTTAAGTGTGCATTAAGTTAAAAATAACACTGACCAACTGAAAGCTAACAAGATAGTCAGCACGTACGTGTGCAATTAATTATCTTATTATTAATATAAAAACAATGTCGTGTATACAGTGATTAAATTCGTATAGCATTGTGCTCTTATTAACATACGATTCTCTTTTAACAAATTAAATACTTTTTTGCGCTTGGTTCTGTAAAAAATCTATTAAATAATTGACAAAATGTGCAACTTTTGCCTTCGATGCAGAACTAAAGTTACTTTAATAATTATAAACCATTTGCTGTAAAAAAAATTTAAATTATTCTGGCGTAAACTTTTATTTTATGTACTATTAAAATGACATTTTAAAGCCACTTATTGTAATATATATATATTTTTTTATAGTTGTTTGCAGTTTGTTTTATTTGTGGCAGGTTTCAGCTTAAACTGATTTTAAACTTATGCTTTACCACACACGGCTAACATGGAATTCAATTTCAATTTGGTATATGAACACAATAATGATTAGTGGGTAAAAATAACAATCACAGTTTACATGTCAAACTGTGTTAACTTGGCTTTAACCGCAAATTGTTGGTTGATCGATCAACTGACAATGCATTACAAATTCATTACTTCGGTTGTTACTGTGTTTTTCTTGCTTCTGTCGGTATGTGGTAGGCAATTGAGGCCAAAGGTCATCAGGTATTGTAGTATTCATATAATGAGTGGAGCTCTGAAGGACTTTATGTTAACGTGTTAAAAGTATTTTAGCGAATGCAGCACAGTAAAATGGCAGAGGGCAAAGAGCAAAGGCCATTGCCCCATCTGAGGGACCGAGGGTCCAGTTTGCCCCAGGTGAGCCCTTGTGTGACCCGGTAATGCCTTCATATGTTACCCTAGAGTCCGTCTTAACGGCTTGCACGCAAGGGGCATATTAATGAAACATTTGCTGAAGAAAACTAACTAATAGTATGGTCTATAGTGTAACACAATCGACTGCATAAGACCCTGCACTTATTTTCTAAATTAAATTTCGTTTTTTTAGGATATAGACTGTGATAATATTTTTAATTTGTCAGTGTAGTCAGAACATGCTCATGTCACGACCTTTTCAACAGTTACGCATAACTTTTCTTTGGGAAAACATAATTGTTCAAGTTAAAAAGTACTGTGTTGAAATATAACATACTTTTTGGGGCGGCAAATGGAAACTCTAAAGAGTAAGTGGCAGAAAAGAGAGCGAAAGAGAGAAGAATATCGAAGATGGCGCTTTAACTGTATCGGTTTTTGCACAGACATTAATGCATTAAAAGGGGCGATGATAAATTTGTCATGAATGCCACAAAACTGACAATTCTCGTGTGCGATTTATGCGCTGTGCAACGCGGCGTATGCGCAATGTGCCGCCAATGCCACACACAGTTGCCGCTGCCATTGTTACTGCCGCTGTTTCTGCCGTTGTTGTTGTTGTTGTTGTGGTTGTATTTGTTGTTATCGTCGTTGTCGCCGTTGCCGTAATTAATTTCAAGTTGACCCACTAAAGATTCCGCCTCAAGTTAAAGCCGTAATAATAAAGCGCTAGCCGGGAATGCCGTGCACCGGCGATAATTGCCATTACGCGATTGTAAGGAGGGTTATTTTATCCCTCTTTCACTTGCTTCACCCCCTCCTTGGGGTGTATTCAAGTTTGGAATTGATGGGAGTACCACTGCATAACATTTGCATGGAAATTTTACTTTTCACCTTTCTTCATTCTTTGCTTCCTTTTACAGTTTACTCCTGCTACAAACAGTGGAAAATCTATGACTTTGTTTTTCTCGTTTTCACTCCTTTTCTTCGCTGCTCGCATTGCATGTTAAGCCCTGTAATCGTAGGGTATTTAAATGACTGTGGTATACTTCAAAGGCGGATAACTCGATGGCAGAAAATGGCAATAAAAAATCAGGAAATAAGAAGCGAATCGTTTAAGTAAACATATAAATTGCAATACAAATGCCATACACAAAATACTCTGCAATTATCGCTCTGCATTTTAACACTTGAGTGGAAATGAAACACCCAATTATGTGCTTCAATAGGTTGGCATATTTTGGCCAAGTAAATTGAATAAAGTAGTTAAGTAAATGGATATTTTATGTATAAATAACATTATAGATAAATGCCCTTCGATTCGATTCGTTAGATCCACTTTTTAAAACTCTTTTGCCCAAACTTCATAAAAGTTAATCAAGCAATTCCGTTGTTCAAAACGAGTGAAATAAACTTTTGAAGAGCTTAAAATAATTGTTAGTTTTGTAGTTAGTTTTATCTTCAAACTTATTGAAACTCCATAGACACAACCACTTAAATGTCCTTTAGGCAAGTACTTTGGATTGGGCCAAGGGGGCTTCAGAGGGTTAAGCTTTCGTTGCATGTTGAATTCAACCAATTTCATGTTTCACAATTGACTATTTGCTTGATTTACTTGGGTCGCTCCAAAGCTCCGCTTATTCCTAAGACTTGTGAGTACCTGGTGGCGCCACCTGTTGTTGTCATAGAAGCATTAATAGCAAAATCAAACACACATAGCTGTGCCGTGTGTGTGTGCTGGTGTATCTGTGTGTGTTTGCTTGCTTGTTGTGTGGGTTTAACGCAAACTGATTGCATGACTACATTAATATGTTGTCTGTGTGCGCTTCGGCTGTCAGCTGCCGGAACACATGACCACGCCTCCTACTGCCTATACGCCCATATGGCTGTCTAGTACTTTATTTATTTGCAGTGAAGCGGCGCTGTAAATGCCAGGAAATGGCGATTAAAATCATTTTGCGTTTTGCCCGAAATTACGAAATTATGTTACTCGAGCAACTTAAACAACCGGAAAATGAGCAATACCAGCAATGGGGGAAAAACTTCAGGTAGACGCAAGAGAAGAAGAAGAAGCAGCAACAGCAGCACCAGGTGCGAACCAAAAAAGTTAAAACTGAAGCAAACAAAAAGAACAAGTTCCAGGCAAAAAAATGTAAGGGGTAAAATATGCAAAAGTTTGCCAAGAAGCCATTGCAATTAAAATGCAGACAACAGAAAGAGGCAGAGAGGGAGGTAGTGAGAGAGAGAGAGATGGAGAAACACAAAGAGAGATAGAAGATTGCTGTTTAGAGGCGCGCGACTGGAAAATTATTTAAAGTTAGCTTCTCACGAGCTAGTGGTTGGCATCCATCCGTGGCCACTTGCCACCTATTACTTGCCACTTGCCACTTACCACTTACCACTAACCGCTTGCCACTTGTTGCACACAAATACACACAACCGAAATGCAAAATTAAAAGCTGCGCGTCAAGTGCCCAAATTAATGGACAGATGCTTACAGCACACAGAACTAAATAAATACAAGTCATAAAAAACAGTACAGAAGTGCCTCCCGACTCTAGAAGACCCTGTACTTGTATTAGAGAAATTAATTTGGGTTCCTGTTAAACACACAACAGAATAACTATTCGTTCTAAGCCATATACCAAATGGTATGATCAGGAATATATATACTTCAAAAGTTGGACCACGCCTGCTTGTTTTTTATTGAAAACCCCAATAGACCCCTTAACTTTTTCTGAGTACGTTGTCGAAAAACAAGAGCTTAAAAAGTAAAGCGACCTTGAAGCAGACTTCACACAGCTTTGCTCAGAGTTTCTATAAGCCAACAAGTAAATAATTTCATACAGCGAAAAGACTTACTTTCAAAAGGAAATGTCAAGTGAAAAGTGAAAAAGGTGGAAAAAATTTAGGATAAATTTTACCTTAAATTGGCTATAAGCCTTTAAATGTTTTCTTTATAGAAAATGGCTCTCTGATTGGCCTTTACTTTATAAAGTGCAAGGGAAATTAGTAATTCATTATTTAATATATTTTTTAAATTTTAAATTATTTTTTTATTTAATAATAAATATAATTTCCGACAGTAACTGTGTACTTATTGTTGCATAAATTTACTTTGGGTATAGTAAGGCAATTATTTTATGTATTTAAATGTCCTATAATTATTATAGACCGTGTCCAAAACTCTTGGCTTAATATATAATTAAATTTCAGTTGTAATAAAATTGGCTTAAGAGTCAACTAACCGGAAGATAAGCCGCTAATAATGTGTACAATAGAAGTGGCTAATAATGGCTAATAAGGTCCAAGAGTTGGCCGTCAATTTGGCCTAGGCAAAAGACGCTTTAGTTAGTTTGTGGTAACACCATTGTGCCCCTTCCCCCATTGTGGAATGCAACACTGTGAATTCTTCTTTTCTTCTTCTTTATCTTTTGTGTGAAGCAGGCACAATTGGAAAATAAGTCTAAGACCACCATGACTAAATCCACCGAATGGAAAATGCGGAAAATATGCTAAAGGGGGTGTGGTGGGGTGGTGTGGGGATGGGAATGGGGACAGGGAAAAGCGTGGCTCATAAAATGCGTTTGCTATGCGCGACGAGACAAACAAATTGACTGAAATTTCGCTCTGCGCATAAAATGAAATGAGGCGCAACGTCAACGTCAACAACTGTAGGAGAAAGTCATTTTCAGTACTCAGACAGACGGCAAGACACAGATGTAGTAAAAACACTGCTAAAAAATGTACCCATCTTAGAAAACGTGCACTTTATTTAGGAAAAAAGGAATGCAATCTAAATTGTATACTCAAGATAGATATGAATATCTTAAAAAAAAAAGATAATGGTAACCTAAGTAAAATAATAAATTTGTTAGTAAATTATTTATAAAACAGAAATCTTAGTTTTAAAACAAAATGTACATTTGATTTGATCAGTGTATTTAGGTAGATAGATTGGTAAATTGCTAGTACCCGGCAATAGGGTAGCTATAAAGTAACTGAACTGTTTCTCAAGCCAAAGTCGCTAAAGTTAACTGGGTAAAGTTTTTCAATAAACCAACGCTCAGCCGCAGAGCAAGAGGACAAAATCTTTTAACTAGTTTAAGTCGATGAAGTGCAGCAGCGGTTTAAGAAACAGACAGAGACAGAAACAGAGAAAGAGATAGAGGGAGTGTTTGGGTAAAAAAAATCAGAGTCTAAGGGAATTCAGTGCAGCCAAAGAATAACTCAACTCAACTCAACTCAACTCAACAAATATGCATCGAAATTTCCAATTTACATGACAAGTGGTCGACAGATCCACAGAGTGTCCATAAAAATATAACAAGAAAAACGTATTTTGAAACACCGAAAAAATGGCAAGCGTGGGCAGAATTTTGATGCAGGGTTGGCGCAGAGGGTAAACTGACAGTTGTTTAACTTTTTAAAGTACCATAAAAAGAAATAACAAGTTGAACAATAAGTATTTCCCTTGCTTTCTCTTTCTTAGACACTGTGTCATTTTTGCATAATCATTTGTGCAAAACGTTGCGAGGCAAGCAGTGTCCAACAGTGAGACAGGCTTAGACATACACACACACACACAAACAGGCACACAGATAATGCACAACTCAGATTTGTTGACAGCAACGTCGCTGCTGACACTGGCACTAACTGCAAAGGCGACAGAGACAGCGACTGCGACTGTGACTGCGACTTTTGTTGCAAATGCAACTTGTGTCAAATATTTAAACAGCCAATGAAAGGCATAGCAAAAGTTACACTTAATTGTTGAGCTATCACTTGCAACTGTCAAGTAAATGTAGCATACTTTACAGCGCCCAACTCAGTTACTCTTTTGTGCATGCCAAACACATGAGTTGATCATGTCAATTAATTGTTTAAATCATTTTTTTTATATAATAATAATATTCTAGATTCTCTGACAATGATATAAACCATAACTATGATAATTTCATGAACTTTCCTGCTTATTTAAATGGTATATGAATAACTTTTCAGTAGTATTCGTGTTCATTTCTATTATTATTCTTATACACTTTTGAAAAATCAAATTTAAGCTAGAATTTCAGCAGCTTAGAACCATAACTTACATAAAGGTATAGAAAGACCTTAAATTTAATTCTGGAAAAGTTTTGAAACTGAACTTCTAAAATTTATTTAACAATTATCTGGCTCCTTTTTCTTAATAATTAATAAAACTAAGTACTTTCTAAACAGTAACTGCAACTACAAAGTACAAGTTTCATTAGCACACGCCTAAAGCTTACAAAAGTAATGGAAACTTTCGACACATAGCTTTAATTAGACGTAAAACTAGTTAAAAAGAGTGAAAGAAAAAAAAGTAGCAAATTAAATGTCTTAAACGGGCTCATATTGGCTTAAAAGTGAATAATTGCTTAGCAACTTATTACTGCTCTTGGCCCACACAGTTTTCAACAACAGCTTGTCAGTCTCAGTGGGTGTGCGAGTGTGTGTGTTAGTTCATTGCATGTCCTTTAGCTGCTTCATTTTCATATTATTATATTCATTAAAATGCGAAACTGTTTCACAGCAAGTCCAAATAAAATACACATACATACAAATGTAGTCGGTGTCTGTCTATGTGTGTTTGTGTGTGGGTGTGTATGCCACAAGTTTGTTGCAGGCGCTTTTCTAATAGGATAAAGATGAAGTCGTGGCACTTAACGGTACTTGGGTGTCAGGAGAATGCTCGACTAGAGTCTCAACATTTCGCCATGAATATGCATGATGAGTACAACATTCCTGATGATAATAATGATAATGATAATGACAATGACGACGATGCCAAGTATTATGATAATAATATTTATTATCATTATTACAATTGCTAAAATGTGTGCTAATAATAACAATAACAATGCATCTTTATGGCTAACTTGAGACCCCGAGAGTAAATGCATCAATTATGTGCCGAGGCCAAAAACCAGAAACTCTAGCAAACATCTCTAATACTAATTTACTTTGCATTCTTGCTTTAAAATTTATGACAATTTAATATTAACAAATTCTAAGTTTCGTCACAAAAGAGACATTGTGGTAATGCAAATGGAGTGACAGGACAGTGAGAGTTAATATATTTTGAAATTCAGTAAATTATCAACTATTTTCAGCTTAAATTGTGCAAAGGCAAAGTTTGGTTATTTAATTTCCCTTCTGAACAAACTTATTATCAATTATTATTGCCTGCTTTTAGGCTCTGGATATAATGTATCTGGCATGCCTTGGGCTAATAGCTTTCAAAAAATGACACACATATTTTTAATACCTATGTAAGAAATTATAACACAATAAAATCATATTAACCCGAAGCCAATAAGTTCATATATCTAAGGTCAAACACTTGTAATGTTTTGTAATAAAGCGTTGCATACTTTGGGGCGAATTTATATTCCCAGTATGCATAAAGGGTATTTTAGTCATATTTAGGAGTACAAATAAATTACATAAACTTCTTAAACTAAATACAATTAAGTTACTTTTCTACAGTAGTAAATAAATAAAATTACATAAATTCATGTAATAAACTAAGTGCAGTTTTTGATTGACAAGTGACTAACTAAATGAGTAACTAACTAGTGCAAACACTACAAACAATAAAGATAAATGCTAGCACATAATGAAGCAATAAAAACTAATCATAAACAGCAACAAATTGCCACATTAAAGTAACATTTAAAACGGTCGAGTGGCAAGTGGCCAGAGTTGAAGAGAAAAAGAGAGAGTAAGAAAGGGGAGTGTGTGGGGGTGTGAGTGTGCGTGTGTTGTTTATGAATAAACGAGTGCGAATAGAAGTGCAAGTGTGCGAGAAACGAGTGCAATTTAAAATGCCTCTCATGCAAGTCAAGTGCATTGTGCGTGCGTTGGCAAAAAGTATTTAATAATCATAACAATTACATGTGTTGGCAACCATGGTAGAGTTGCCACACACTAAAAGTATTGTTGAAAACTTTGTTTTATGATTTTTGTTTAGTTTTTTGTTTCTTTTTGCCCATACCAAAGCGAAATTCCTTGCGTTTATAGATCGTGCCCATGCCCTGGCCCTTTTGCATGCCCGTTCCCGATCCCGTTCTTGAACCTGTTCCAGTTGCCGAGCCAGAGCCCGATCCCAGGCCAGCATGCGATGCTCTGACGCGTAAAATACGCGGTTGCGCCAAACGCTTCACGCGTGGCTGCAGCGAAGCTGATGCTTCAGTTATTGCTGCTTTATATATTTATGTATTTATATATATATTTGGGTTAGGGAATCGGAAATGGGGTTGACAACAACAATTAAGCAATTAAGCAATTGTTTTTTTTTTTTTTTTTTTTTTTTTTTGGGGAACGAGAGAGAAAGAGAGCCGTAGTTTAGTATGCATTCAAGTTAGGCTGACGAGCGGTTTTTGTTGGTGGAAAAAGCATTAGTTAGCAGGGTTGTAAATATATCGAAAATAATCGAGGGGATATGAATAACAATTAATCAATAATAAACAAGAAAGAAAAGTACAGTCGAACACGCCCGACCGTATAATACTCTCTGCGTTTATTCCCAATTATAATACTTAAATCGGTATTCAGACATTACAATAGATAGTTCTTGTATTAGAATACGTTAAAACAAAAAACAGATAAGCATAATCAAGCATACATGTGTTTGTCTGTATGTACATACAAATTCGTTTGACGTTAAATGTATGCACATACATATGTGTGTATGAATACTATTGGTCGGCACGACTAGCGCTGTCTCTCTCGCGCTCATTGCTTTAGAATAAAATCTTTGTTGCTGCATTGCTTTCTTGTTTATGGTCGGATTCTTATGAAACTTTCTGGAGAGTTTGACATGATACGTCTTCAAACGAATCATAAATAACAACACTGTACGATGAGAATAAATGCTTTAAAAACGGCATGCAAGTTTGAAATTTACTTTTATTTCTTGCGGAAAAAGGGGGCGTGGCAGCCCAAAACTTTTGATGTCATTGGATTTATGCGGCCTTTAGGAACACGTGTACCAAAATTGGTATTCCTAAGTGCCATAGTTACTGAGATATTAACCGAAAACATCTATTTTTTCCGAGGTATGTCTAGTTTTTTGCTCATTGTGGGCGAATGGGGCGTGGCATCGAAAAAAAAAAAGATTCTTGTATTGACTGACTAAATATCGAGTCGATAGAGACCAAATTCGAACTTGTAGCTCTTACCATCTCTGAAATCTGTGTGTTCATACGGACGGACAGACGGACAGACGGTCAGACGGTCAGACGGACAGACGGTCAGACGGACAGACGGACAGACGGACATGGCTATATCGACTCGGCTTGTGATTCTGATCAAGAATATATATACTTTATGGGGTCTGCCACGCCTCCTTCTGCCTGTTACATACATTTGCACAAACCCAATATACTCTTGCAGAGAGTATAAAAACTGAGTTTAATACTAAAAAAGATTTTAGTTTCAAAATAATTCATTTAGCATTATAATTTTATCTTTCTTTCATTAATATAATTTGTAAGCTAACATAAATATAAAACGATTAATCGATTATTATTTACAACCCTTTGTTGTTAGTATTTATGCCAAATCATCGACATTTGCAATGAAATGATTCATATTCGTACATGTTATAGATTTGCATTCAAAATCCTTTTTCGGGTTCAATCATAGCTCGCAAAATTTAATAAATACTTGACTTACTTTTCACTCGCAGCCAGGTGGATGCAGACTTTTCACCAGCCTCATTGCTAGCCAGACACTGAAACATTCCCTCATCGTTGAGTGTCAGTTTTTTAATTATCAACGTATTATCTGCTTTCAGTTCGTATCTGCAATAAACAAAAAAACAAAAACAAAAACGAACCATAATGATTCATCATTAGTGTGTGGCATCATTCCGTAATTATCTCACTTCTTTATATCAAAACTAATTGCTTTCGATTTTCAGCAAACACATATTCAGCATTATATTCTTCTTCTTCTATCCCCGCCCCATTTCTTTTTGCATAACACGATTTTGGACTGTTCCAGTTTTTCATTTCGCTTGCATTTCGATCACAACATAATTATTAAATGCTTAGTAATCATCATTTTTCATCGAAGAAAAAAAGTTAATACTGTGATAAATAGGCAAATGTGTCAGTAATTTACAACACTGGTCGAAGCATTAAACGACTTTTGTTATTAATTTTTTTACTGGGTTGACTTTTACGACTTTAGCAGATAAGCAGAGTGATAAATGAAAACTAAAGTGTTTACCAACACTTAAAACAGTACTGCACAGCGATGCAAATAATTATATTACTATTTTTCTGTTTAGTTCAGTTGTGTGTTCTGTTCATATACTTCTAAACTTAAAATAAAACTGTATTAAAGTTTTTGCTAGTGTTGTAAAACGTAAAAAATTTTAATGAAGAATTTTAAGACTATTTAATGGATTTAATTTTTTTTGTATCCCCAAAAATTAGTACATAAGTACTTCTATACTTAAAACTTATGGTTAGTGTTGTAAAACGTCTGAAACTTACCCGCCGCTCTGTAGCTGCGCCTCAATACGCTCCGCATTGCGAAACCATTGAGTTTTGGGTGTGGGATCTCCAATAACATCGCAGGGCAGCGCAACTTGTCCACCAAAATCACCAAAAGTCTCGGTACGCATGGGAGTCAAGAAAACGGGTGGTTCTTGGACAATGACTCGTGCTGTGGCGCTAACTGTTTGATAGCCACCGCTGCGTAAACGCACCTGGCAACTGTATTCACCGGCATGCGAACTATTTGCCTGCTGCAGTACCAGAGTACGATTCCAGGGATCATTGAGTGTGTGTGCAATTCCGGCATTTTCCACAGCGACGCCATCCTTGAGCCAAATCATCTCGAGTTCGTGCAAAGGACGAGCATTGGCAATACACTGCAATTCGGCGAAACTTTCGCCACGTTTCAGTTTGAGATCCTGTGGCGGTACAATTATTTCGGGTGCCACTTCCACATAGGGATCCCCGGTGACCTTGAGATGGACAAATGCACTCATTTCCTCTTTGCCCAGTTGGGTATTCATTGCTCGGGCCCGATAGGCTTTACTGTCGTTATCATCGGCACTCAATATGATCAATTGATTGGAATGCGTGATGGCGTATTTAATGTCATAATTAAGCGGTCCTTCAACCGTTTGCCAATCCACTGAGGGTCGGGGAATCGAATCAATTGCTGGCATATCAAATATCGCCGGGTGACCGCTGACAACGGTTAAGCGACCCTCGGTGGTGTTCTCAAAGTTACCCATATCTAGCCAGAGGAAAAATAAGAGAGAAAAAAAAATAATTTGTTAGCAAATAGAAATTAGTTATGAAAATTGAAATATGCGCGAGGTTATTACATTTTAATAGCGCTGGTGACCTGACCTCCAACCCACGTTCTATCCCTCTCACTCTCTCTGCCTCTCACACGCTTCTTTAGTCTATCTCTGAACTACTCTATCTCTTGACAGAGTCGAGGCTCAAGTGTCATGCCAGTTAATTGAATCAAACTACGTTGGCCTGCGGGCGGGCAATTTTGCTTAAGCTCTCATCAAGCTACACTGACAGAAAAATATGAGTGTTTTAAATAAAACAGTCAACATCAAAATTAGTCAGATTGCTTTGAATGAAAACATATTTTAAGCTAAGCTTATTAAAGCATATTTCAAAGCCTAGCATTTTTGGTGCCAAAAGTAGTCGATTTTTACTGACTTTTAAAGAAAAACTTTTTATACTCTCTGCAAGAGTTTATTGGGTTTGTGCAAATGTATGTAACAGGCAGAAGGAGGCGTGGCCGACCCCTTAAAGTATCAGCGTCACAAGCCGAGTCGATATAGCCATGTCCGTCTGTCCGTCTGTCTGTCCGTATGAACAAACAGATTTCAGAGATGGTAAGAGCTACAAGTTCGTCTCTATTGACTCGATATTTAGTCAGTCAATACAAGAATCTTTTTTTTTTTTAGATGCCACGCCCCATTAGCCCACAATGAGCAAAAAACTAGACACACCTCGGAAAAAATCTGTTTTCGGCGAATATCTCAGTAACTACGGTACTTAGGAACACCAATTTTGGTATGCAGGTTCCTAGAGACAGTATAAATGCATTGCCATTTAAAATTTTGGGCTGCCACGCCCCCTTTTTCCGTAAAAAATAATAAAAACTTTTCAAACATGCGTGCTGTTTAAACCGATACCGATACCGGATACCGATTTTAACATTATAATTGGGAATAAATGCAGAGAGTACTATACGGTCGGGCGCGCTCGATTGTACTTTTCTTTCTTGTTATTTTTGTACAGTGTACGCACAATGGTATTTTCACCCCACCCATAATGCTGACTGACCTCCACCTCTGGCTCTTCAAACTCCACTACCACTACCACTTCCACCCCCAACCTTCTGCTTGACTTTATTCCAGTTGGTTGCCCCGCTTTTACAGTTACGAACCGTACACTCGGCTCTAAAGGTTATTAGTTCAGTTTAAGCGCAGCACTCCTACAATTAATTAAGTGCTCAAGACGATGCTCCAAGTCAGGCCAGACCCAAACATTTCCCACTCTATGAATCGTCAACGTGGCTATTATCATTATCAACATCATCATCATTACCGTCGTCAGCGCAAACAACAACAACGTAATCATCATCATTATGCCCCGAAAAGAAGGTCACAAGCTTGTCGAGAGCTCGATTTATTAGGTTCAAGCAGTTTTGTAATGCTCACACACACCAAGAAACACTTACACACACACCCAGACACCCACATCCACATACACACACACACATACACATGTGGCACTGCTCAAGTGTCGCTCTCTCCTTCTCTTACTCCCTTGGCTTCTTTGTCTCTCTAATTGTTGGACACTGTTGTTGTTGCAATTAAGTTCGCATTAAAGAAAAATTAGCAGCTACACACACCCCAAACACACACACACACTTACACACACACATCTATGTAACTGCCCCAGCAGACAACGTTTGCTGGCACTGCTGTGAGAACCGTTTGATTAGCACTGTGCCCCCGTTTGTCAACTTGCCCCAAGTTGAAAGTTGACACTTTTGCCGCACGTACTAGTTCATGCTGTTGCCACACTGTTGCCAGTGTTGGTGCCACAGTTGTTGCCACGTGTATTGAGGCAAGAGCTCCGATTACAAATCGCAATCTTCTCGTAACTAAGTCGCTTCAATTGACGCTTCAATTCTTGTCCCACATTGCCAGCCATCTTCTTGGCCCCATCAAGATTTAATAGGAAAACTTTTTCGCATGAAACACTTATTATTCAATTAGTTTAATTAACTAACTGCTTATAGTTTTCAAACTCAACAATATGGGTTTGTTTCCTCGTTTCTTTAATTTAAACTTTTAAAGTAAACAATTTGATTTTGTTATGAAATAGTTGATATCTATTGCATACTTTTGGAAACGAAACGAGGGAAGGAGTCATTTGGCGAAAAAAGCTTTGAGAACGTTGAAATGAAACACAATAGTCAGGGTAGTGGAACATTGGAATGGAACTTTTATGGCAAATAAATTCTGAAAACTTCGGTAAATGGTATAGTTTGCAAAGGAACGTTGGAATGAAACATTCAATTTAATAGTTATTGTATGAGGAACAGAACTTATGTAAATGAAAATGAAACACAGTGCGGCAATGGGAACGCTAGAATGAAACGTTAAAATGAAGCGCAATTGTGGAACGTTGGAATAATGAGAAGGAACGTTTGTTGCAAATAAATTATGAAAACTTCGGTAAAACAAAGGAATGTTGGAAAGAAACATTCTTTTTAATAGTTATTGTATAAGGAACAGAACTTATGTAAATGAAAATAAAACACAGTGCGGCAATTGGAACAATAGAATAATGGAAATAAATGATGAAAACGTCGGTAAATGGTAAAGTTTACAAAGGAACTTTGGAATGAAACATTCAATTTAATAGTTATTGTATGAAGAACATCAATTCAGTTAATGGAAATGAAACACTGTGTGACAATTGGAACGCTGGAATGAAACGTTAAAATGAAGCGCAGTAGTGGAACGTTGGAATAATTGTAAATGATAAAGTTTGCTAAAGACCGTTGGAATGAAACATTATAATTATAGTTATTTTATGATAAACATCATTTAAGTAAATAGAAATTTTCGAGCAGTAAATAGCCAATTGGAAGGATGAAATGGAACGTTGTAATGAAGCGGCCACGTTGAAATGAAATACTCTACAATGAAAAAACAACTGGACTGACGGTTTTCATTTACAAAAATAATGAAATTGTTTGAGTAGTTCACGGCATCAGCCATGGAATTAAATTGCGTAAGGAACGTTGAAATTGAATACTTTCCTATGTTCGAACCGAATATAATTTTAGTTAGCCCAATTTATATAACAATTGGAGTAACTATTGGAGCGAGTTACGTTTAATTATTAATTAATTAATTATATTAACCATTCTTAGCTTTCGGCTATTATTTGCTTTGATTTGAAGCAATAAGGAATAATAATGAAAAACACTATTGTGTAACCAATTATTAGTTAATTATTTATATTAAACATTTCTAGCTTTCGACTATAACCAATCATTTTTACAAGCCAAATAAAGGTACGTGTTGCAACATAATTATAGTTATCTACTAGTCAACTACTCGTCTATTTATAATGACAATCAATATCTAGACAATGTCCAGGACTTGCGTGCTCGATTTCGATAATATAGGATATGCAGCAGTGTCTATATAACAAATATTTAAATATGTTTATGGTAATTAATACCTTGATCTAGACTTGAAACTATTTATAACTTCAGCACAACAATAGCAGGATTATGTGTAGACATAGTAACATTAGATTTCAAGGCGAACTCAATCCGCTGAAAAGCAGACAATTTGAACGAGAGAGAGAGACAATGGAATTTCACCACGCAATTATCCAGCAAGAAGGGAATGGCTTAATTCTAATGCGCTTTGAGCTTCTGATGCCACAAAAGGCTGTCAAAACCCAAAGTAGTAAGCTTAGTAATTTCCAGCACCTCTGCGCTACACTGAGATAAATAATTGGGTGGCTTAGTACTTGAGTTGGAGGGAAATTTTTGATTTTAGTGAGTTAGTAATCAACAAATTTAAAACTATTTAAAGTTGACTTTTCTAGACTAGTTTTTGTTTTATAAGTTGGTTTAATCTTACACATGTGGACCTACATTTGTTAATACCTGAGACTAACTATAAAACTGACTTCGTTTATGGATTAAATTATTTTAAAGCGTTTTGTTTTTATTAAGAGTTCTGATTCTATTGGCAAATAAATAAACTACTTAATAAAATTCTCATTTTTCCTCCAAAGTTAAATCAAGTGTTTACCAACAGTAGCTTAAATATTTGTACTAAATAAATATATTAAAGGTTTGAGAATATAATATATTCCTGATCTTTTTTGTAGTGTAGCAAACTGAAATGTGTAATAGCAAGACTTAACAAAGTGTGCGTGTGTGTGTTAGAGTATGTGTACTGTAAGTGTGTGAGAGTGTGTACTTACAGGCAACTACAACATCGCTTTTTTCACTCAATATAGATCCAGCATCGTTCCTGGCAATACACTGATAGCTGCCGGCATCCTCGCGTCTTGTGATGTGAATGCGATAAAATTGACTGGATGAATAATCGGCAACGGGTATGCCATCCTTGAGCCAGCGATATGTGGGCTGCGGCGAACCTGTGAAATAAAGTGCAGAAAAACATGAATATTTTCAGTTATGCACACACATATACATATAAACAAATGTTTCTATAAGGGAAAATGAGGCTGTTGCTGCCGGAGCAGCAGTTGCACTTAACACAGGGGTTTGGAGGCGGGGCTGTGGGAGTGGCACTGGCAGTGGCAGGGAAAGGGGCTGGCTGAACTGTGCATTGTTGCATAATGAAAATGTTGTTTTTTTTTCTTCTTGTTTTTGAAAGCCATATCTCTTTTGGTTCAGTGGCGATTAAATCTTATTCTGGCCACGCCCGGGCACAAAAGAGGATATTACTTATTTCACTTACACACTTACACTCACAACAAATATGTGTGTGTTTCGGTGTGAATGTGTGTGTGTGTGTGTGTATTTGTATTCTGTAGTTCGTTGACTATTTGTTTGAGCTTCCGTTTGCCTATCGAGGGACTCGCAATAGCGCTAACAGCAGGATGCAAAGACCAAGAACTGAGAGTCAAACGCTGAACAGGAATAGGAACTGGAAATGGGGAGCGCGGAATGAGGAGTGGGAGAAGGCAAAGGGGGAGGGCACAAATAGTTATAGAAATAGCATAGCGGTGAGTCAGGGCGGTAGCAGTGCAGCCATTTTAGCCTTTTTCACACAAAGCGCACCTAATAATTTCAGAGGAAAAACTATAATTTATTTCTTAACGTAATAAATTGTGCAAGCCGCTTTTTGGCTTTGAAATGTACTCAATATAAAAAATAAATAAAAATCTACAAAATTTGATCCAATTAAGTATAAAACTTGAATTTTATTTGCCTTTCTAAGGGTCTAGTATAAGTGTTTGTTTATTTCTAACTTTTCTAGCCTTTTTTGTAATAAATCTTTCGACAGCACTATTGGGTTCTCACCAGGGCTACTAACAGTTCACCGGACACAGTCGAAGCAACTCGATTTGGCACACAATTTGCACTAAATGCGATCGTCCGAGACTTAAATAAACGACTTTTCAGCTTTTCAGTTAGTTTTCCCTATGTGTGTATTGTGTGAAATTGTCGTTGTCGTTTTCGTTTTTGATTTCGATTGTGCCGACGACGACAACGACAACGACAACAACAACGACGAGTGTTTAATTTAAAGTTGATTTATGTGAGCCGTTTTAGATTGCGAACAACATTTTGAAATTGCAATTGCAGTTTTCTAAACCAAAATTGGATTTTGAATTCTGCTGGCATTTTGGCACTTTGGCCAACTAAATGAAGCTTTGAATAAAACATGCGTTTTAGCTAACTAAGTTCCCCCAAGCAACTTCCAGTATGTGCCCTTCAACCGTAAGTACCCATTCCATGCTGATCAACACTGGTATTCAAACAGCTGACAGACACTATACAATGGACTCGGCTTAAATTCGAGTTTCAAACTCGCGGGATATTCGATTAGAAATCCCTTCGATGTCTAGAAGCAGACCTCGGGCAATTGAGCTTGGCCAATAATTTGGGAAAACAACAGCAAATGCAAAGCAAAGAATTGTACACGACTCTCAACATACCCTTTAATACTATAAGGAATTGCTTTCAAACACTTTATCACTTTAATATTTTTGAAAATTTCAAATAAATAGTATTTAAGTTCAGAAAGAATATTTTTATTTTAGCCACTGTATTCAATCCAGTGTATAAAAACATTCAGTCTGAAATCAGTATTTACTTGGAGTCTTTTAGCTATTATGTCCTTTATGAATTTAAGAGTTAGCTACCTTAATTAGAACAATTCCAAAAGGTTTTATGTCCCTTATTTTTAGTTCTCTAAAAAATCCATTTGCTTCTCCGCTTTAGGCTAAGGCTTAATTTAAATAAACTCATTTCTTTATATTAATTCCTTTATATACATTTTTTGCAACGTGATTCAAACGTAATTCAATACAGTACTGTATATTTAATAATTATTTTTTGTATATACACATAAGCAAATATTGGATTTCTTGAGCAATTTGTTGATTTTCAATTCTCTAGCATTAGATTTGAATTTAAATAAAAATAAAATATAATAAATGTTTGTAAAATATCCTGTAAATTGGGTTTTAACTGGTATTAACTTTTCTTTTCCTATGCTATTGCATACTAATTATTTTAAAATATAAGTTTAAATAGTAAACAATGGTTTTAAATTTAAAGAGCCAGAAAAACAAATTAAAATATCTTTTAAATAGGCAAATAACGCTTATAAGAATTTTACAGGGTATTAGAAGCTGTCACATACAAAAGCCGACACACATGAAGCTCGTTGCCAATGGCAATGCAATTGCATTCACTTGGCAGCACTTTGGCAGCAGATGAAATCGAATTGAGCAGACACACACAAACACACACACACACACACACACCGAAAGAGGCAAAGACAGGCACAGAGGCTAAGGCTGAAATGCTTCGAATAAGTAAAAGAGCCAGAAGGCACGCAAAAAATATAAAAAATACTACTAGAAAAGGCAACAGTTGAGCAAGACGACTGGAAAAACCCCTGTATTTTGTCTTAGCTATTTAATAACAACATATTGGATATAAAAAAAACTTTTCTATAATAAATAAGTGCAATTATCTTAAACTGTAGTCCAGTTATTGTTCCATATTTAGTAGTTTTAGCTCTTATAGTCTCTGAATTAAAGATCATCTCAGGCATTGCTATATCAACCCGACTGTTGACTAACAAAATACAGTTCAAGGGACTAAGCCTACTCCTAACACACATCCTAGCAGACCCTTTTACATTTTTTACACACCGGGTCTAAAATGTAGTGCAGGAAGAAGCAAACGAAATAATGAAGCAAAAAATAGTAGAAAAAAAAGGAAAAAGTTTCTTCAAGTGTTGGCCGGCATAAAAAGTTGGGCAAAGCCAAGTCTATTTGAGCATTTGGGCAATGACGCTGCTATAAAATTACAATTTGGGGAATTGTAAGGCAAATACACACTACACACACACACACACACACAAACACAAGCACGCACAGAGTTACTTAACGGAATTCCGTCGCTTTGGTCAATAGCAAAAGGCTCAATGAAGGCAGGCAAATGGTGAAGGGGCTAGTGGGGCACAAAAAGTACCAAAAATAAAGTAAGTAAGTAAGCCAAACAGCCCAAAAGCAAATGCACGAGAACAAGATGAAGAAGAAGAAAAAGAAGCAGCAGCAGCTGTAGACGAGTAGAGGGCGAGAAAAGGCAGTTCTCTAGCGATATGTGTCAGCGTTAAATCGAAGTGAAAGCCCCAATAAGCAGATCTGCAAGAGTAGGAGCACGAGCAGCACTACACTGACAAAAAAAAAAAAAAAGAGAATTGTATTGGTTACACTTGCAAAAATCACTATGACGTTGTGAGACAATTTTTGTTTCTTACAAACTTAATTTTCATACCAGTTTTCAACTGTATCAACAAGACTTCAATTTAAAATATGTTAATTTTTATCAGAAAACAAAAACTTAAAAAATGTCTAAAAAAATTATTTAAAATTTAATATTTCAGTCTCTTTATGCTGTGTAATCACCGCTCTAATATTTTATAAGCGCATTTTTTTCAGCAGTGCAAATACAGAAGAAAAAAAGTCAGTTTCCAGTGATATGGTACCAACATAGACACACACACATATCGGTACACAGACTCATGAGTTTTTAATAACTAAACTGACAAATCCTTTAAGCCCAAGCCATACGGAACCACAGTCAAGCGTGTCGAATGTGTGTCCATTGAGTGTCCAGTGTGTCCCAATGCACAAAAAGGAAAAAAAATGTGACTTGGCAAACGAATCGAAACGAAATGAAATGAAACGGAAGGTAAAGCGAAAGGAGAACGGAATAAATAAGAAAAAAAAAAAAAAAAATGGGGTGAACGGCAGGATGAAGGGAACTGATGATAACGAAATAATAACTCAGTTGATTTGCAAGCACCTAGAAAATGTGACAAACATTAACAAAGTTCTTGAAAGGCGCTTAGTTGACGAGTCTGTTTTAAAGACTAGTTTAAGTTCCCAAAATAACTACAATTATGCCGAAAGACAATAACATTTGCTGTAAGATGTCAATTCGACTTAAACCACAATAAAAGTCAAAAAATTTATTGCAGCATTTAAATGTCAATAAAATAACGATATGAATTTTATTTGGATTATTTGCTGAACAAAAAACATTTCTGTTTGAAACTTAAACAAAAAATTTACATTAAAACGTTTTTTAATTGTGCATTATTATAATAAATTAATAAAAAATTGTATTATTATTAAAAACCAAGAAAGAAAAGTACAGTCAAGCGCGCCCGACCGCGCATAGAGTACCATATGCATTTATTCCTGATTATAACGTTAAAATCGGTATTATAATGGATAGTACTTTCAAGATAGTTTCAAATAATTAGTGTTCAAACGAATTTTAAATAACAATACTGTACGATAAGAACAAATGCCTTAAAAACGGCAGGCAAGTTTGAAAAGTTTTTTATTTCTTACGGAAAAAGAGGGCGTGGCAGCCCAAAATTTTTGATGTCATTGCATATATGCTGTCTCTAGGAACACGTGTACCTAAATTGGTATTCCCAAGTGCCATAGTTACTGAGATATTCGCCGAAAACATAGATTTTTTCCGAGGTGTGTCTAGTTTTTTGCTCATTGTGGGCGAATGGGGCGTGGCATCGAGAAAAAAAAGATTCTTGTATTGACTGACTAAATATCGAGTCAAAAAAAACGGATTTTGTAGCTCTTACCATCTCTGAAATCTGTGTGTTCACACGGACAGACAGACGGACATACGGACATGGCTGTATCGACTCGGCTTGCGACGCTGTTCAAGAATATATATACTTTATGGGGTCTGACACGCCTCCTTCTGCCTGTTACATACTTTTGCATAAACCCAATATACTCTTGCAGAGAGTATAAAAACTTTCTCATATCATTACTTCTACTTTTCTAATAATAATGTATATGAGATAATTTGTATAAAGTAGAGTCCCATGTTAAATTTACTAACTAAAAGTTAAGCCGATAAGTTATGGCAAATTCAGACACTTTTTTGTTGCCTACTTTTTGGGCTGCGAAAGTTTCCCACAATTAGTCAATGAAAATCCACTTAACTTAATGAGTAAAAATTTCAAAAAAAAACTTGTATTTGATGTGTAATATTTTAGGAAAGCTTAAAAGTTGGTGTGTCCAAATTTGAGTTCGGCAAATGCAACGTTGTATGCCACACACGTTTTGCCATCAGCCTCGTGAATGGGCAACAAGTCCTGTCTTATCTATTGAATGCGAGTGCGAGCGAGAGCTAAATGCTGTAATGAAATTCGGTCTTGTACGCAGCGAGTAGTGACTCAATCGCTCAATCACTCCATCAATCAGTCAATGTCTAAGCAAGCGACTGCATATAAATAAATTCAATAAACTGACGACGCGACACACGCAACAAATTGCATTTACACGAAAGTGTGTGGGAGTGTGTGGGTATGTGTGTGTGCCAATCCCACTCCCTTTCTATTTCTTACTCAACTTTGCTGCCGGAAATTGTTTGATTTGCAGCTGTCTTCAATGTACCAAATATTATCGACTTGTCGTCCTGCACTGATAAAAATATTAAAGCAACAAAAGAAAATAAATGTTTATAAATTCTATCAACTGTTCCTTTTTTATAAATTTGAAATCCTTTCTGTTTTAATTCAAGACTAGCTAGGTTTTTTTTGTAAGTGTATCACTTTTGCCTGCTCTCCTTTAACCAACCGCCTGATTCATTGTCTCTTTCTAGCCACTGGCGCACATCAAATGCTTGTTAATGGCCAATTCTGACATTATACGTTCTTTGCCACACAAAATCAGTTCGAAGAAAATCTGCAGTTGGCTTTGTTGCAGTTGCAATTCTGTTGCATGCCACATCGATTGCTTGTCATATTGTCAAGCGCAGAACTGTAACATACCGTTGATTTCTGGCCAGCTCTGTCTGTTGACCTTTTTGGCCGTTCTTTGGACCTTGTGTCGTGTGTCTGTGTGCGTGCGTACGTGTGTGTGTGCTTGTGCAACGCTTTGTGGTAAATGCTTTGCTAAATTATGCACAGCACTATGACGTTGATGTTGCTGATGCCGCAACTATGTGCCACAAAGGTGCGTGTGTGTGTGTGTGTGTGTGTGTGTATGTAACATGTGCGTGTGTGTATGTGTGTGTGCACTCGAATCTAAGTAAACTTCAGAAAAGTGCCATGAAAAGAAAAGTGTGCCTAAAAGTGTCCGCTTTGCTTTGTTTTGTTTTTTCAGCATCTATTCTGCTTCTGCTTGCCGCATGTTGCAAGTTGCAAGTTGCCGCTGCAGTTGTTGTCTTCTCACTTTTGGCAGCACATTTTACTTTTATGTACCATTTCCATTGTTTACACATTTCTCTATCTCCCCATCTCACTGTCTCACTGTCTCACTTCTTATGTTTTTTGTTTAAACCACAAAACTTGGCCAGGATACAAAAAAAGCAAATGCACCTCCCGAAAAATCTGAGCAGCTCTCATCACGTGGCACACGTGAGCCAAGGATAAGAATGTTTGGTGGAGGAGGCGACCGGGGGGCATTGTAGGGTATCTGTAAGTGTGTCAACTGTAAGTAAGTAAGAAAAGAAAAGCACAAACACAGTAACAAAATTGCACGTCGCATTCAAGGCGAAGTATAAGAGAAAAGACATTTTTGTAGATAAGCGAAATGAAGCATGAGACTTCTCTCTCCCTCACGCACAATATTCATCTCCATCTCCTTTTCTCTCTCACTCAGCCTCACAAGCCAACTCTGTCTTTTGTGTTAGTTTGGTTGCACTTGTTTAGAAATACGCAAGACATTAAATTTATGAAAAGTCTACTTTGTCGTCTGAATGAACCATAAAAAATACATATAAATTTAAAGCCTTTGAAACATTTTGCAGTTTATTTTATTTATATTTCTCTAAGACGATTCAATATTTAAAATTGTTGCCTATTTATTGGGGCAACACATACAATTATTGCATTTATTTTTGTGAAAATTTTGTTCGGTTTATTTGCAATCAATTAGACATTTTTCATAAAATCTTTAATTAAAACATGTAAAATTGTAATAAAAGACAGCTTTCAATCAACAACAAAAAATATTTCTTTAAGAAAAATATTTGCTTTAAGTTTTTACTGCGATTTGAGTTCAGAAACAAGACACTTTTGACTCGACTATTATGATTTAAATTTCATTTTTGGTAAATTATTTGTCTGCTTCTCCCTTTGCTTTACCTCATTTATTGCATTGAGTTTGCTTTTTGTGATACTCTCACAACTTTTGTGTTGATTTTTCCAAAAACTCATTAAGCAAATTTCATAGGAATTGCCTTCGGGAAAAACAAGTTTCTTAGGCGTATTGATTTCAGCCAACATAATATCCTTTAGGCAATTTCAATACTGACAATTAAAAAATTCGTTAATGGATTTTTATACTCAGTACAGCACTTAAAACATTTACTTATTTGGGTAGATATATACATATTTTTAAAGATGGATTGGTGTGTTGTGCGAGGAAACTGAGGAACTAATTGGGTACTGAAAAAATATTTTAAAAATTCATTTAAATGCGTATTTGACTACGAGCTTAAAATTATTCTTACTAGACTAGTCTACAGTTTAAGAATAACAATAACGGGACAAATAAAACTCGATCTCTGACAAACAAGAGAAAAAGAAAGGACTATAAAATACCCTGTTCCACGAATTTTATATTTGTTTTATTTAGAGCTGAAAATGTTAATTGTTATTAGTCCTTATACAAGATTTAAAGTCTTAAGATGTTATCGACTGTGTTAAGGCACTCACAAATATTGCACTCCTATTTTTAGTGCCTTCAGTGTACAAAAAAAAATGGTGACAAAACACACACAAAAAAAAAAAACAATTCCTGACACAATTGTTTTTGTTTTTTCGCTTAGTAATGTTTTTGTGTTTTTGTTTTCTTGTTTTCGTTCTGTTAGTTTTGGATGTTGACGCTGAGAGTCGACGGAAAACAGAAAAAAAAAGAAGTGTTGTAAAGTGAGCGCAGAACCATGACTAAACCCGAAAGAAACTGAGCCACGCACGTTCCTCAGCTGCTGCCGCTGAAGGTTTTTCCATTTTCACTCTACTACTCCACTACTACGGCTACAATTTTCCTTTAGTTTTTTTTCTGCTTATGTGTGTGCCTTATCCTTCCGTACACCATTTGCTGCACCGTTGCTGCCTCTGTAGCGGCTTTTGCCGTTGGAAGCTCTTGGCCATAAAAAGCAAAGTCTTTGTTGCAAGTTGGCTTGAGTAAAATGCAGCTTGCAACGCCGTGTCGCGTTGCGTCGCAACTTGTCGTTGAAAACAATTCAACACACACTTTGCTCAGACTTTATGCTTATGAAACAGTGTTGACGTTCTAGCCGTTTTCCCGTTAATATGTGGTTTGTGCTATGTTATGTGGTACTTTGGAAATTATTTAAATATACAAATAGTTCAAATAAAATAATTCTACAAAATAATACTGACAATTCAACTGATTTTGTTTAAATTATGGTTTATAAATTTCTTTTTAAATTATAATTTTTATATTTTTTTATTTCTATCGTTTTTTTTTCCTTTGTCTCTAGCCATTTTTGTATAAAATGATTGCCAGCACCGATAAAGATATTCAACTCCTTGCTTCTCACCCCACTTCCCACGTCCTATGCTCTCAACGACACACAACTTGGCCGTAAGTACTGCTTGCAATAGGAGTGTTGTTCCTTGCGGCAGTTGCACATGCCATATTTGTTACATTTGTGCACCTCTATTGCCCATTCAACTTGTCGTTGTTAATCCTGATTAACAGTTTCTACCTGGTTACAGCCAAAATCTTCCATCTGCCCTATTTAGCTGGCCATTTTTGGTGTCACAAAATGCATTTAACGCCAGGTGTCGCCACAGAACAGCAATAACATCAACAGCTTGCGCTAAATCCTCTTATTTTAAAAACAATCTACAGGGTATATCGGTATATTGGTTTATAACTCCTCGAAATAGGCTACTTAAGCAATTGAACTTCTTGGCCCCAAAAAGTATGCTATGAAATTAGTATGCAATTCTTTTAAATTAACTAAAAGCTATTTCTCAATTTAAATATGCGAAACGGTGTACCAATGTATTGTTAGCTATTGTTTTAATTAAAGCAATTAATTTTTATGTAAAACTTCTAGTTTGATTAATAAGTTAAGGTATAACTAAGTCCGGAGTTTCTTTGGTATTTACAGGGTAAGCCTGAGTCGCCTTTATTTTTTCTACGCCACATGGGCATGCCACATTGTTATATCTGTTCTTCTATATTTATTTTTTTGTTTTTACAATTTTGTAGTTGCAACGACGCGTCGAAATGTTAGCAAGCCACAAAATTCGCTGCTCACTGAAAACTGTGCGCAAAGCAACTAGAAAAAATGCTTGAAAGATAACAAAACAAGGTTGCAATGTTACGTGAAAAGCATGATCGACTGGGAAATACCCTGGAGTTAGCACTAATTCAGCTAATAATTAAATGAAAAATAAATACTAAAATAAAATAAATTCTAATTACACGTTAGATGAAGTCAGACCCAGTTTTTAATTCAGTAAAATGCATTTGAATAAAACTGATTGTTTTGCTCGTCTCTTACTGTCATTTTATGCAAGTATGCACTTCAATTCCTTGACTATTTTATTGGGTATAGGGCATGAAAATAGTTTTGCGTAAAAAAGAAACAAAATTCCTGCGTTCCTTAACAGCTTAGGGAAAGAGAAAACGCAGAGAGAATCGTTGTAGTTGAGCCAACAAGGACTATGCAGTGCCTATATATCCGCAGCCCTATTCCCAGATGCTTTTAAATCCCCATTCTCTTCCCTATTCATATCTATATCCTCAATCTGCATCCTCATTCGAATCTCTGTCTGTGTGAGAGAATGTAGATGTGTGTGTGTGTGTGTGTGTGTGTGTTGACAGTTGAAAGCGCCAAAGTGACTGAGTGCGTGAACGTCATAGCCATTGGCAACGCTTGTCGCGGCATGTGTGCCACCAGCAACAACAACAACAACAACAGTTGACAAGATTTGCATGCTTCTTTTTATGCCCTTACAGAGAGTGCTTAAATAATGTCACTTAATTTGCTACATTTATGAATTATTTATACAATTAAACAGAAAATACTTGCTGAAGACTGTAGAGACCCAGAATAATACTTTTTAAATTCAGTGAAACTTCCTTATCATATAAGAGTACTAAAATAAAGATTGTGTTTTCGAGAACATATAATGGTCATGACTCAGTTTGATTAAAAGAAAATCTTTGTTTTAATCTTGTGATTTAATATGTTTTTTAATGTCTAACTAAAACTTAACATAACTTCCTAATCTTTCTTATGATTGTTGTTTTAAAGGGTATTAAACTTGCGACATACTTAAAAATTCAGACTTGTTTTTATTTTCGTTTTGTTTTTTTGGCTGTTTGTTTTGTCATTTTTGGTGTAACATTTTTGCTTTTGGCCGTTTTGCAGCTTACGCAAAGTGCAGGGCTCTTTATGGTTCCATGCACCTCATATCACATGCCGCATGCCACATGCTGCATACCGCATGCAACCCTTTAGATACGCACACACCGTAAGTACATTTCCATATGCATTTGTGTGTGTAAAGGTGTGCACGCGTGTGTGTGTGTGTCCCATGTTGTATGCTGGGATATTCAGATACGCAGCTGAAACAGCTCAAATGGTCAAGCCAGGTTATCAAAGGCCAATCAATTAGCACCACAATCACACACACACACACATAGAAATGGCGGTGGTGCATTTGGTGTTTGTGGATATATCCAAGGATTGCTTGTTGCTGAATTTACGAGTTTTGAATTTTTGATTCGAGCCCAACAGTTTTGGGCAGCAAAGTCTCGAGATTTGACAGTTTCAAAACCATTTGAACCATCAAAACCAGTTACAATATAGGTTAATACGACTTTTGCTTTCAGTTTTTCATCATTTGCCATTCGAAGCTTAAATCTGGTCGTGCTATCAAAAAGAAATTTTAGTTTTCAAATGCCTTTCGTTCAGTTTCACAACTTTTAAGGCGGATAATTGTTTTTATCAGAAAAATGGAAGTAGTTCTCTGCGTTACTTTCACAAATTTGTTTACTTCGAGTAGAACAAATTCGTGCAAGCGACACCCATTTTAAATAGTGCAAATTTTTCCATACAAATATGAAATTTTCTACCGATTTGTCCTATGACAGGTGTAGGCTATCCGATCCGGATCAAGGAGATGACGATATTTATAATGATACCATACACATAGTTTGTAAATTTGATTACGACAGCTTAAATAGTTTCCAAGTTATGGTAATGTCAAAATGTTTTTTTTTTTTAATTTTTGGGGGCGGTAGGGGGCGTGGCAACAATTTTAAATAAGCTTGATCTGCTCGCGAAATGGACGGACTTTCATTCCAAATTTTGTGGCTCTAGCTCTTATAGTCTCTGAGATCTAGTTACGGACAGATAGACAGACAGACATCGCTATATCGACTCGGCTGTTGATGCTGATCAAGAATATATATACTTTATGGGTTCAGAAAAGCTTCCCTTTTCTTACGCACACTTCGCTTCTGACAAACTTAATAAACACCTCCCCTCTTTTTTAGAGTACGGGGCCTATAAATTGGTTAACTTATATTGATTAAACTCACGCTTATCAACATTACATTTTGACTAAATTTTTGACAAATCGGACTACTATATAGAGTAACTGCAAGCTGTCATAGGAACTGTCGAAAATATGCTATATTACTATAAGCCAACCGCTTCTTTTTTTAAAGCAAACTAAATAGAACTTAACATTTTTCAATCATAGTGGACTATATCCCATAGCAACTATGGGAGCAAAAGATTTGAAGTATTAACAACTTTTCAGTAGCTTCAATGACAATTTCTTACATTTCAGAGCTGTAAACTTTTAAGAAAAAATCAAATCTCAGACATAAATGAATGATATGACAAGCGATTTATACGAACAATGTTTCAAATATTTTGACTGCAAATTATTCCTAACTGTCGTCCTTAAACAAAACCCTAATCAAAGTTGCTTTTCTTTTTATTTTGATTTTCCTTTTTTTTTTTTAATTTCAATGATAAAAGTTTGCTTTTTACTTCAGCCATCGAGAATTGACAATTTTCCGGGCAATTCATGAAATTACTTGAAGAGCAAACAAATTGAGCTATTTGGGAGAGGTTGAGGCCAGAGAAGTGCAAAAGGGGCGTCGTTGTGTCCCTTTACCTCATCGATGAACCAATATGCATTCATTTTTAATACATTTCACGGCTAATTGTGCGAATCCTTTGGCCATAAGGCCACAAAGCTAATATCCTGCACACACACACACACACACACACCGACATGAGGACAAGGACATCAGGTTGAAAATTGTCTTGAGGGTCCTTTGCAGAGCACAAACAATGGCAGTAAAAAGAATGAAAATGACAAGAAGGACAAAAAAGCCGAGAACGAGTTGAAGTCGACCTGAAGTCCAAAAGACCCGAAGGCAAAACTCTCACAACTGGTTTTTTTTTATTTTTTTTTATTTTTCGGGATGACACAATATTGTAACCGATACTTGGAAACGCCAGACGCAGAAGGCCAGCACGAAACAACAACACCTGTGTGTGTTTGTATAGGTGTGCGTGTGCTTATGTTGGCCCTAAAGCGGCTAGGGCCAAGCCTGCCGTTCTGACCTCCATATTTCCCCAATGATCCAAACACGAAAACGGCTCAAAGGATTACGACGCTCTCTCGTGGGCTTCCCAACTGGTCTGGAAACCTCATAAAAGTTATTGTTTTTCTACTTCATTATCTTTCAAAAGCAAAATTACGCCCACAACCACACCGCCCCGCCCTGCCACGGCCCACGTAAAGGGGTGGGAGCAACAGCAAACAAGGAGTATATATCTATATAAAAAAAAAAAAGTGTTTTCGTTTATGGTTTCATTTTACAAGCCACTTGCCATACACCCCTGTCCCCTCCACTCTGCTCCAGCCCTCTATACCATCTTAGACGCTTAAGCTCAGCTGTCAGGCGTTTTGAAGGACAAGTGTAATGTTTAGACTTTTCATTTCACGGACACGCCCACTTTTGAAGGAGTGCAACGCCCACTCCCCCTCTTAGACCGTGTCTTATATTACCAACTTTTGTTAGACTTGGCTTTAACTTACCCAAAGCAAGACACTGTAAAATCTTCGTTCGTCCTTCGCTAACAATGGAACCCGATGACGAAGGATGCGTTGTGAAACGTGGTGCCTGTTGCTGCTGCTGTTGTTGTAGCGGTTGTTGTTGCTGTTGCTGCTGCTGTGGTGGCTGCAACTGCTGCTGGGGTGAAGGATCTGAAAATAGTTACACAATGATTAGCATTTTTTAGTTTATGTCGTCAAGAGCTTGGAAATATATCCATAAATTTATAACACATGGCAAGTTATGTTAAGTGCCAAATGCACGGTGAATATGTGTGTAATCGATAAAAGCGATAAGTCAAAATTTGACCTGATTATGTGGTTATGGGAATGCAAAAAAAGATAGTGAAGCTGACATAAAATATGGATCGTATAATAGAAACTTTGTAGAAAAATAATTTATCGATATTACGTGTTATCGATACAAAGGAAGCCACACGCTTTTATATTTAAAAAAAATCGATAGCAGCGAATGCAAAAATTGACAGTGATGCTGACATTAAGTCTGAAAATCGTATTAAAGAAACTTTGTTGAAAAAAAAATATCGATGTCACGTTTAATCGATAGACAGTGAACAATCGAAACCTACACACTTGTATATTTAAACAAAATCGACAGCAAGGAATGCCAAAACTGTTAGTGATGCTGAAATAAAGTCTGCAAATTGTATAATACAATGAGTTTGTAAAAAAATTGATTGAAATTACGTGTTATCGATACACAGAAACCAATCGCAACCTATACATTTATTTTAAAATAATCGAAAGTAGCTAACAGTACTATCGATAACATCTAACAAATTTTATTCCTAGCTTATTTTTTCAAACAGAAAAATATTCCTAATTAATCGGTCGGTGTAATAAAACTATCGATATGCAAATAGTGCTTGCACCATTAATCAAAATGAAGTGAAATACATTTTTGGAATGGGTCTCGCTTTGATATACAAAACGAGGAAAAGTGTAGTGTAATCTTTTGTCCCAAAGGTCGAAAGGTTTGAGGAGGTCATGAAAATCACAGTCAATGTCATTAATCAAATTGCCAATAGGAGTTCGTGTGTATGTGTGTACTCTTGTGTGTATGTGTGGCAACCCCAAAAGTACTAATCGATTTTAATTAAATGGCTCAAATGGTCTAATCTGAGAAATCTTACGCATTATTTGGTCATTTGCCAGTTGCCTTTTATTAACAATTATGCATTGATTTTTGCCAGGCAATTATTGCATATTAGAATTGATGAAGCAAACGTTCTGATTTCGATTCTAGTTTCAATGGGTCATAGTTTTGGGTGGCACAAGTCACAAGTAGGCAGTGAATGCTTCGTATATATTTACAATGAACAGAAAGCTGAGACTGAAAGGCAAAACTTTGCGAATATTACTACAAAACTATGTGCAAGATAAATAAATAAAAATACTTGTGTATTATTTCAAATTTGTACAATATTTTGAGCTAACAAAAGGAAGCGAATTTGTATATTTTATTTAATTTACAGACTCGATATCCCTTTATTAAACCAGCCCTACACCCCTCCCCGTCAGAAAACAGATATTCGAGCTACAGTAACTTGCACCGCGACCGTAATAAATCCAATAAATCCAAGTGACAACGACAATATAAACAACAAAAAGCAACAATAATAACCAGGGGCTGAAGAAGAAAAAAAAAACTGATATTGTTGGATTTTGGTTCAGTTCAGTTCGATTCAGTTTCGAGTGGTTTTTGTGTTGGTCTTTTGCAAATATTGTTTTGTTGGTCGGTTGGGCTGACCTGTTTGTGGGATTATAAATTCATTTTCAATGCAAAACATGCAAATCTATATTTTTAACATTTGTTGTTGTTTATTTATTTGATACACGCCCCAACAAAGTAACAAATGGGTCGCAGTCTAGTGTTATCTGGTTATTGATATCAACGCAAATTATTAGTTTACTTTTTTGCTTCCTTTTATTTTTAATAAAAATAAAACAAGTAAAAAAAGTACAGTCGAACGAGCCCGACCGTATAATACTCTCTGCTTTTATTCCCAATTATAATCTAAAAATCAGTATCCGAATATTACAATAGATAGTTCTTGTATTAGAACACGTTAAAACATACATATGTTTGTCTGTATGCACATACCAATTCGTTTGACGTTAAATGTATGCACATACATATGTATGTGTGTATGTATACTATTGGTCGGCACGGCTAGCGCTGTCTCTCTCGCACTCATGGCATTGCGGTCGAATATACACTTTATTGCTTGTTTTCTTTTTTGTTTATGGTCGGATTCTTATGAAACTTTCAGGAGAGTTTGACATGATTCGTCTTCAAACGAATCATAAATAACAATACTGTACGATAAGAACAAATGCCTTAAAAACCGCATGCAAATTTTTTATTTCTTACGGAAAAAGGGGGCGTGGCAGCCCAAAATTTTAAATGTCAATGCATTTGTGCTATCTCTAGGAACATGCGTACCAAAATTGGTATTCCTAAGTGCCATAGTTACTGAGATATTCGCCGAAAACATCTATTTTTTCCGAGGTATGTCTAGTTTTTTGCTCATTGTGGGCGAATGGGGCGTGGCATCGAAAAAAAAAAAAGATTCTTGTATTGACTGACTAAATATCGAGTCGATAGAGACCAAATTCAAACTTGTAGCTCTTACCATCTCTGAAATCTGTTTGTTCATACGGACAGACAGACGGACAGACGGACATGGCTATATCGACTCGGCTTGTGACGCTGATCAAGAATATATATACTTTATGGGGTCTGCCACGCCTCCTTCTGCCTGTTACATGAATTTGCACAAACCCAATATACTCTTGCAGAGAGTATAAAAAGCATTAAAAATTGTAGCGAGTGCTTTGAAATGCAGTGGTTCTTACCTAAGCCAAAAATGCATGTTATTAAATCTTTCTAACTACATTCAATTTACATTTATCATATGAAAAATATCATAGCAATATTTGTGTATTTTTGTGTATTAAAATATTAAAAAAAAAAAAATTATGTAAAAAATAATATTTATTTAATTAATTGAAATGTTTTTGTTTAAAATACTGTCTGCTACATAAAATGTGTGTCATTTATTTTACCAGTAAAATTAAAAATAAAAAGGAGGTTTAAAAAGTATCTCTGCTATGAACTTAACAACTGAAATATTTTTTATAAAAATTTAATTGGGAATGTGGCAAACACGCAAATGTAAATTTATATTTGAAAACATATTTACACAAATCCAATAAATTGAGAAAGCACAATTCTCATAGTATTTATATTGTTTTGTTGTTGTGTTTTTATACTTCCTCCTCCATTATTGTCAGGTATATTTACTGGTGATGGATTTACATATTTTTATGACCATGTTGCGAATGTTTTTGCAACATGAAATGTGCGTTGCGTGCCAAACAGCTCAACAAACAATTAAAACTTGGCCCAAAAGAAAGAAAATAAATGAGCAAAGAAGGAAGCGATCGAAATGACTGCTGCCGAATGAGCACAGTTTTAAGAAACCCTGGACTTAGCATAAAATTTATAACAAATTTATGAAATTAATAGAAATTACAACTAATGTGATTTTTGTTAATAAATATTTTTCCAAGTTTCCAAATTTTTATACTTTTATTTTAAAGACTTTATATTTAATTTATTGTATTTACCGCTCGAATTAATAATTTTCTTAAGCTTAAAACTAACAGTAAACATAAATTGCCTGTTTTAATTTAAAAGGCAAAGACATAAAAACTTTGTGTTCTTTGCCGCTTTCTAGTGTTTATATAACATATGTTATTTTTTAGACACAGGGTCTATAACCAGTCCAGCATATGGCCAACATATGGGAAAGTCAAAGGCGTGGAACTGAAGTGGCGATTCGGGGTCGTTGCATTTAAAGCGACGGGTGGGGAAAAGTTAAAGGGGCGGGGCAGTTAGTTACACGCATCGCTGATTTGGGCTATTGGCCATTATAATTAGGCTATGTCAATAAGTTGCGGTGTTGCCAAGAGACGCGCTATGCTTTATCAACTTGCAACACCTGCAACCAGAGGCAGTTGCCAAAAAGGGTGGGGACCGTAGGGCGGTGGAGCAATTGCCCAAGACTAAAGCAGGCGTTAAATTGCCAATGTGTGTCCGGCACGCTCTTCCAAGCAAACCGCTGGCAGTGCCACCCAAACCGCTTGCCCTCCCTTGTTCCCTCCACCCCAGCTTACCCCTTGGTTCTGATGGTCTTTGAGGTTGCGGTTTTTGCGCATGCGCAACCGCCACACGCGTTTTCAATGGCTTCTCAAGCCGTCATTTGATATATGCACCATGCAAACAGTAATGTATATGCTAAACACATCATCATCTCACTCATTTCATGCTCTGTCCTTGTTGCTCTCTCTGTCTATGGGCAAAGTGTTGCTATTTTTGTGGATGCGCTCAATTTACAGCACTTAGACAGAGACTTTGCCAGCAGGACCGTTAACAGGAAACTGTGTCAGACATTGCCACAACATACACACACACACACACACACTAACACACTCACTCACACCCGCACAATCACACACTTGAGCTTTTTGTTGAGAATTTGTTTGTTTAACGTAAACGTTGCTGGTTTTAGACTCAGATTAATTCTCATTCTCAGTTTCACTTTTTATCCATCATTTCAAGTGCTTGCAAAAGGAGCCTTGCCACATCCTTGTGTCAGACATCAGTGTCTGATGTTAATGATACAACACACACAGGCAGACTCACACACATACAGGCATAACCACATGCAACTTATGACCATGTGTGTGGCATCTGCAGTGAAATGCGATACGAATTTTATTCACTTTCATTTCATTTTTTCACTGGTTTTCCTTGGTAACGCTTTGTTTTTCCGCCTACACTGATAAAAAATATTTTCAACTATTTGTAGAAAAATCTCAAATATTAATCACTTTAAAATAACAAGCACTTAAAATTAAATACACAAAAAAGGCTTAAAATTACCAAAAACGAAAAAAAAATAAAAATAAAGACTTAAAATTAAAAAAAAAATTAACTAAGCGAATTTTGTATATTTTCTATATTAAAATGCTTTACTTCTTTTTAGTCTGAATTAACGAAGAGAACAATTTCTTGTAATTTTTTTCAGTCTAACAATTGTTACTGTAAGAAAAGGTAGTGCAGTAACAGACACGTACGGCACATGGAAAACAGTCTGTTCATTCACTGATTTTTGCCAGACTTCTCCTTCTTTCGTTTTTTATCTCAGTCAGTCTATGTCCCCTCTTTATCTCTTTCCCATTCTCATTTCTCTTTTACAAATCGCTTTGTTTCGCTCTTCATCTTTCACAATTTACAGACACACTGTTTTATTTTTCTTCGCATATCAGATTTAGTTAATCCATAAATCTGAAATGATTGCCAATCAACAAGAAATTTAAAAATATTACCATAGTTTCCATTTGAGTGGAGTGCTGGGGTTCAGTGTGAGTGGGAAGAACTCTAGACTATAATTGATATGAGTTTAAAATTGGTATTTTGGGCATTTTTCTTAAGTTCCTTCTTCTTCATAACTGCATTTGGAGCAAACAGCAATTTATTGACAATTTTAA
Source organism: Drosophila parthenogenetica (assembly GCA_035047505.1). Lineage (NCBI taxonomy): Eukaryota > Metazoa > Arthropoda > Insecta > Diptera > Drosophilidae > Drosophila > Drosophila parthenogenetica. The sequence goes on from JAWNPM010000174.1 coordinate 2,453,185, forward strand.
ATAATTTGTTGCTTAAATAAATAATTTTGTTTGAATTTTGAACTACACAAAAAATTTAAAAATAATGTTTTCTACAAATCCAATAGAATCAATTAAAATAAATTGTTTTTAAACACTTTTTAAATAAAGTGCTTTAAGTTTTATTTAAAAATTGTTACAGTTTTTTTTAGGTACGCAGCTCTGCGATTAAAGTGAACGCTTGCCCACGACTGTCAATCATTTTGACTGCTGTTGGCACTAGCGTATAAACCACGCCAAACCACACTGCATCATACCCCACACCCCCTTGCACCACTTTTCCATTTCACCACCGCTCTTGACCCGCACAGCAGTCTCTCAACTAATTTTCACATTGTCTGCTTGCAACTTGTAGCACATCAATCAAATTTAACACTTTTCATAGACATCTCGCTGTATGTGGGTGCGCGTGTGTGTGTGTGTGTATGTGTGTGTGTGGGTGTGTGCGCTTGTGTCTATATAGTCATGACTTTTTTAGTGGTCATTCTTATTTGGTTTGTTTGCTTTTCTTTTGTTTTCTTTCCGCTCTCTCTTCAAACTAAAACCCTTTTCCCAAAGACTTTTCCTCTTTCCACAGAACTTTTCCAGCTTACACAATGCGTATTTGATTAGCATTTGAGTGTGAGTGTGTGTGTGAGTGTGTGATTGATTGAATCGATGCAGTTTAACGCTCTTTAAATAGTATTTACAGTCATACGTGCCTATGCGGGACGCTGAGACCAGCGAAGTGAAGCGGGGGGCTTCCTCTGCATATTGATGAGCTCATTAAAGCGGTTTAAAAATAGTCACAAAGAAAATGCAGTTTTCCCCTTATGCAGCTACGCCTTAACTCCCTACCACTAAGTAGGCAATGACATTGGAGATTTGCTTAATTACAGCCAAAGGATCAATATGCGTATTATTTATTTGTGGCACGAACACACGTTGGTGTTAGCCACACATGCAACGCTTCAAGTAACACAATTTGTGGTACAATGTAAGTGTGGGTGGGTGAGTGAAGAAGGGGTGGAGGAAGTGCGACGGAGATAGAGAAAAAGAGAGGTATGTTGAACGGTTGAAAACTTTCGCTCAAGTGGCAATTGCAGTAAACTCCCTCTCTCTCTCTCTTTCTACCCATCTTGCGCCTTCCCTTGCTCTGCTTCCTCTTTCTAGCGATCCCATTTCCATTTGGCACCACATGCTTCGCCTGACATGCAGCTGACGCTGTCACCAGCGTCGTTTGTCACTAGTAGCTGCTCACGAACCACGTTCCAATTTCATCATTTCTCTGCTCTCTCTTCCCCCCCTTTTGTACTGAATCCCAACCCCCTGCCCTATCATTCCATTTCAACTCCTGCTGCACACGTCTCATAAATTTTTGGTCTGTCGCTTGTCCGTCGTTTAATCCGTGCTCACTTTGGTGCCACGTGAGAAATTGCACTTATCACTTTTACCCCGCCAATTCCTTACTGCACCACTGAACCTCTGTCTCTCCTCCCTGTCCTCTTTCATCTCTCTCCTTCAACCCATTCGACTTATTCGAGACTTTTCTCTGGGAAGGGGTATTCTTAATATTGTTCGCTTCAGTCCCTGATTTTCACAGCTTCACTTTTTATACTCTTTGTGTTTGTGTTTTTGCTTTTTGTAATAAAACTCAATTGTTTTACAGTTAATAGGAATCACAGCATTCCACTTTCCACAAGCAAAATCAATAAACTACGATTTAATAAAAAAAAAGAACACCAAAGTTATTTAATTTGTATTTAACTAATAATTACGTTTACCACAAAAGTAATCATTTTAGAGCCCCTTATATTTTTGGAAAATTGAAGAAAACATTTTGTGTGCCTAATTTAAGTCTTTTACTTTGTAATCAACATTTTGCCAGCAACTCCAATTTGTAAATAATTCTAGTTAAACTTAAAACCTTCGGAGGTTCTGCAAATTGTCGATGTATAAAATAGACCACAACAAAAATAAACACAGGCAAAATAAAAGTAGAAGAAATACAAAAACATCAAATGTCAAAGTCGAAATCTGAAAATCAAATCAAGCGCAAATTGATGAATTTACAATGTCCCAGTAGATTTTGGTATTATAGCCGCAGTATTCCAATTTGCAAAATAAACCCTGACTGTGAGAAGAAGCAGAAAGAAAGGAGTACAAGTAGATGGCAGACGGTGGAGCTCAACTGCAAAAGACTCTGTACTTTTTGTGTTTCTTTTCCCTATAAATTAAGTTAAGTAATACAAGTTTTATGGCTAAAACTCAGTTTTACTAAATGTTTCTAGCAGAATCTGAAAACCAAGTTTGACTAACACTTTCGACCAACTTAATAAACTCTTTCTAATTTTTATGTAGTGGGTAAAAAAGGAAAAGAAATGAAGAGAAAAAAAAACACACAAAATTGTCGAGTTAGTCGGAAGAATGAGTAGGAAGTTGAAGCAAGGAAAAGGACAGTACTCAAGTGACAGCTACTGACCACACACACACACGCACACATACACATACTCTGCCTGTACACACACAGACAACTGAACTCGCATATGTAAATATCGTGTGACAAATAAACAAGGACTGCGGCAAGGACAGTGGGTGCTCCAAAAAAAAAAGTGAAAAAGGCTAGTAAGAGTAGGCTGAAGCGAAGTAAACTGCAATGCAAAAAACACCACCAACAACAACAACAACAACCACAAGAGCAAGTTTCAATTGCATAGAACGAAGGAAAAACTATTAAAATGCCATTCGAAATTCTTGGCACTTGGCAAAAACGAATTGCACGAAAGCAAAGCTCAAGGATTCCGATAAAAATATACTTTGTCTGCTTGCCAATAACAACAAAAACAAACAAAAATAACAATAACCACTTATAGAAAATGATTTAGAATTAAACATAAATCAAATTCAATTGAAATGCGAATTATAAATCGATAAACAGCTTAGGAATCGTTTTAGCTTTTTATTCTTTATTTTATATAAGTGTAAAAAGCAGTTAAGCCCTCTCAATGCCAAGGAAATGCCTCTAGATATTAAAAGTAGTGTTAAAAACAATAACAATAAACCATTAACGCTAGGAGGCTTCATTGGGGAGTAATTTTAATTACTTTATAGTACAAAAATCCATAATTTAAATATTTATTTTAGTAAGATTCATTTTTTAATGTTTTACAACTGCTATAAATATTTTTATAAAATGTTTCATAAAAAAGCGAAAACTTTAAAAAACTACTCGATCGATACATTTTAAATGAATAATATTTTTATATAATATTATATATTTTTTGTTGATCTAATTCAGTTAAATTGTCTAGAAATATTTTTAAAAATAAACACTAAATCAAAAAGTAATTCAATCGATGTTTAATAATTGAAGCCGACTTACAAAACTACTTAATTTTTTACAGCTTTTAACACAAACAAAATGCTTTTCCTCACTACAGGGTACATGGAAAATTTGAGCATAAATTCTCCTACAAGAAAGTTCAAAAAACTTGAAGTTTAAGAGTTTATCGATTTTTACGTTTAGTTTTTTTTTTCTTTCTTTATCTTTCTTTCTTTTTTTTTTTATTCTATTTTTTTTTTTGGCAAGAGGCACAAGAATTTAGTTTCTACATGTTTTATAATATGTGTAGTTAAATATGTATTAGACGTAGTCGTAGTCGTAGTTGTTGTTGTTGGGCAAGTCGCGACGCTCTTGGCCATTTTTTTGGACCTCTATAGTTTTTTGTTTTGGCTTCCCACAAAGGGGAGCTAGGAGGGGTGAGTGACATAGCAACGTGCCATGAAACAGCAACTGGCGTTTGACTCATGTTTATTGAATTAATAAAAACAATTTAAAGTCGAGACGACAACGAGATTGTGGCAACGACGATGGCGACTTGACTTGGTCTACAGCGATAGCAACCGAAACAAATGTTGTTGGCCTTGGCCATGAGGTAAATGGTTAGTTGCTATTGTTATTCCATGAAGGAATCAAAAAGGCAAAACAGAACAGCTTCTTTTTTATAACGCACTCAAGATACTCTATTTTAAAAAGATTCAAGAATTTAATGATCGGTTAGGGAAACTTACTAACAAATTGTTTCAGCTTTAAATGTTTAGCCAAATGTTTTAACCAGAAAGGGTATTCTGATTATAATGATAAGCTTAAGAATTTAAAAATTAACTCGCTTTGGCTGCTCGTGGGTCTCATCTGAGCGCATTTGGCCAGAAATTATGCACATGCTGATGGGAGAAAGGGTGGGGTCTTAGCCAAAAGCTGCTAACCGGTTATAGAGCTCATCTTGAAGTTTGAATTCACACGCAGCTGTTGCAAGTTGTTTTGGCCCCTGCTGCTTCTTCTTTATCCTTCTCTACTTCTTCTTCATCTTCATAACACGCAACGCAAATTGCGAAAGCATGCAATTTTCTTGATTCTTTGAAGCGCTTTTCCAACTATTTGCCATTTGAGCCATTTTGAGCAGCTCCTTCATTATAAACATCATCATTATCATTTTGATAATAATGAGCTGTTATTAGTCGGCTCTCACTCTCATGCTCATTAAGCTCACCTCGATTTCAAATGCACCTGAACATGAAAATTCAACCGACGCTTCCATAAATCCTTCAAACACAAAAAAAAAAAAAAAAAAAAAAAAAACGAACAATAATGGAAAGAAAACTAAGCAGACATGCCAACCTGATGGAAAGAAACTGAAGGTGTAGGAGCAGAGAAGAAGATAAAGTGAAGTAAGCCATAATAATCTGGCCATTAAAATCCATATTGGCTTGTGTCCTTATAACCGATTGTTGCTTGAAACTAAGCTCTGTACAGCCTAAACTACAGAAGCGACTTATTTTAATGGAACGAATGAGATAAAAAGCTCTTAAAAAGATCAGCATAAGCTCAATTTAAAGCAAGTTAGGCCCCAGCAAAAGCAAAAATAAATTACTTAAAATCGATAGTTGTTAACCGCTTAAATGATTTATTGAAATTGTTGTAGGCTGTTCGTTAAGCTTTAAAGCTTAATACTGAGCACATAAAAGTTTGTGCGATAGTATCGATTGAAAACACTTTTGTTAACTATCGCTTGTTATGTAATAGTTTTTTGATTTATATTTTAAACTTAATTTTATTACTAATAATAAGCACTAACTACTGCCGATAGTTTTGGCAATCTTTCTACCTTATTTATTCAATTACTTTTTGGAGTATAATCAATATTAATTTCATTAATAATAGTTTCAATTAAAAATTGTAATTGTTTAAAATGGAATAAATGCATTAAGAAGTAGCCTATATAAAGACAATACTTAGATCGATACTTTAAGCTAATTATCGATTGAAATTTGAATAAATTCAATACTTCTGTCGATAGTTTTTGCAAACTATCGATTAAAATGTTCAAAATGAAATCAAAATCATTTCAGTTTTTAAACATTTTGAAGCTTAACGTTTTAAACGCTTGACTAACTTTGTACCACAAAACGATAGTTTTGCCAAACTATCGGTAAACAGCACTCTAGTCCATTTGAACTGAAATCTATTTGCAGTCTACACTCTGCACGAAGTTCATACTGCTGAGTAAACATTTTGAGAATCTAAAATGTATTCCAGAGTTTCTCAGTAGCAATAACTTGCATCCCATTGCCCAAAGGTGCTCTTAAATCAACACTATATCATTTAATATTGCTTCCAGTTGCTCATCTCAGTCTCTTTCTTGCTCTTTCTAACAGCTGTGAGGAAGCAGGCAGCTAAGTCAGGTGTTCTTGTTGTTGTTTATTTGTGCTTTTCTTTTTTTTTAATATAATTTTCAACAATTGTGTCTTGTTTGGTTTCATTTGCATTCATGTTATTTCGTTTCGTTTCGTTTTGGTTTTTCTTTTTCTCTTCCCCTCAGGCGTTTTCCCCTTCCCCACAATTTTCCCACTCAGCTTTTCCCACAACTCCATTTTCCTACTCTACATTATTTGCGCTTTTGCTTTATGCTCTTTCTCTCCCTCTGATCCACTTGGCATTCGCTTTATTTCTGTAGTTTGTTCTCAGAAGAAGTCTTTCAATGTTACTTGTTGTAGTTTAAGTTGTTTTTGTTGTTATTCTTGTTGTTGTTGCTGTTGTTTTTGTATGAGTTACCTATTTATATGGAGTTACATGCATTTTTTACTCCCTAAAAGGTGTGTGGGTTTTCCACTTTAGGGCTTTTATTTTTTATAGTTTGACTTACAAGTTGCTGTTCTTGGACTCAGCGCTTATCAATAGTAGGGAGGTATTTAAAGTTTGTGGCAAAAAATGTGCAGAGTAGGCATAAATTGATATGATTGACCCAATGAGGAGCTGTATGAGCTGCAATCGTTAAATTCTTACAATCAAACGAATACATCTTATAGTTACTATAGAACTTAAAAGTCGTTAAAGAGTTATAAGTATTATAAACTGTTTAATTTATATAGATAACTTAACTAATCATGTATTGTAGATATCAATATATAAAACAAACCCCCTTATAAATACAGGGTCTTCTTCAGTCAGTTCATTCAACAGTTGCCCTTATTAGTTATTCTTTAGTTTCGGGGCAAGTTGTAGTGTTCAAACTTCTCGGAATTATTAACTTACATATAGTATATGTAGTATATAATTTATATTTTATGACCCTTTTGTTGTTCTCCTTGTTATTGTTGTTGTTGTTTTAGTTGTTTGCTACTGTTCATTGTTGCTGCTTTCATGAATTCTTTGCCTCTTTTGGACTCTGTCTGCTCGGTCCCTTTTAATGTTCATTTTTTTTATGCTCTTATTGTTATTGTTACAAATAATTATTGTTGTCGTAGCTGTTTTTATTTCGTTGGAATCGCCCTAGCCATGAGAGTCTATTAAATTGTAGAACAACTTGTAAGCTTAGTCAAATTAGCGTTGAATGGGAATAACAAAATAATGACCTCTTCTCCCATCTCCCTTCTCCTTTCAACGCAGACAAATCAAAGGCAGCTTTTGATGCCAACAGAGGTAAATTAATTAAATTTTTCTATGAAATACAAGTTAGTATTGTGGCATATAGAAATTGAAACTATTCATAAATTTTAGTTATAAATAATTATTTTTTAAGTACTTATTCAGCCATAAGTGTATTTATTTAAAGTGTTCTTTTAGTGATAGTTTTTATATAGTAGGTATACTTCATATATCATTCACAATAAATTGCTGTGTACTTAAAACTACATTGTTTTTTCTTCAAGTGTAATAAACATTGCGTTAAAGTTTTTCCTGTTTCATGCACTCAAATTTATCAAGTTGAAATTGTTGTTGTAGTTGTTGCACACACACACTCACACACACACACACAAGGTCGCTGCAACTGCAACAGCAACAACTGACAATGCAATGGCAACATAATTAGCGCATTTCCCTGCGACTGCCTGACACAGGAACTACAACAATAACAACAGCAACAGCAACTTTATCGTACTCATCTTCAGTTTCATCGCGCTGCCATCATCAACTTCATTGTTCGTGTCTGAGAAGCATTGCTGAGCTCGAGGCGACACCCACCCAAGTGGCAGGCACTTCACATAACATGCAACTTGCAACACACTCACACACTCACACACACACACACACACTGCATTTCCGGCTGATGCCGGCGCTTGCAACGACGTGACATTGAAACAATGCTCAGTTCTTGACGCTCTGCTTGCAGTTCCCAGTTCTCAGCTTCCAACTCGCAGTTCTCAGCTCCCAGTTTTCCCCCTGCTCATTGCTCCCACAACTTTTGCCTTCCTTCAACAGTCCAGACTCTTCCAATTTCCATTTACCACGCTTGAGTAACATCTTCTATATGCTGTCATATGCTCCTTATGTATTATAATTAAGTTTTGTTCCCGCTGCTGCCGCTCAAGCGGAACCACGTGCAACGCTTGCAACAGCTGCTGTTGCTGCTGCTGCTGCTGCTTTTGTTGTGGTGCCCCCAGTGCAGTAATTTACAGCTCGATTGACTATCACAGTCTAAACGCTGTCTCAGATTACCAAAACAACTACGCCTCCTCGATGACGCGCCTATAATTGTCGGGGTACTGCTGATCCTCCCTCATAATATGGCAACGTTTCTCCCCTCTCACTCAGTCACTCTACTCTGCCCTTCCTGCAACATTCACTTGCAACGCATTCATCTTATCCAATCTAAGCTCGAGGCCGCCCACAAACTCTGCGTTGACTTTAACCGAGTTTAGAAAAAAAAGTAACAAGAAAAATCAATTTCCTTCGACACGTCGAATTTTAAATTCCCTTTAAAATATTTTAAAAATATGTAATAATTTTAGTAAGCAAATTTAAAATAAAATATTTGTTATAAACCGAATTCTGGTATATCTTTGCTGTACTTAGATTTAAATCGGGTTTCATCGGTTATTAATTTATTGGTTTAAAAAATGCAGTTTTTCTTTCTTACAAATAGTTTTCAATATTTATGAACAGTTAGTGCCCAGAGCAGTTTTGAAACTAAAATAATTTCATTCATAATTAACATTTATTTCGATCTGCAAAATACTTAACAAATTTAATAAAAATTCCTAGCAAAGAGTATAAGTAAAATGTGCCCGCAGGAAAATACAACATAGGAAAAAGCGAAAAAAAAAGAAGAGGAACCGCTAATTGAGCAAAGCAATTTATTTTCTTGTTGGGTTTTCTGGGATTTTCTTAGCCATCTACGCTGAAACCGCTAACTGGCAGCAACAGCAATAGCACTACTAGCAGCAATATCAGTGGTCCAGCTTTATTAAGCGAGTATTGCTGCTTTTTGGTGGTTGGCTTTGCTGTGTTTGGCGGTGCTGCCAGGGCTGGTGGTTTTACTGATATTGATTTAAGAAATTGTTTTCAATAAAAATAGCTAAAAGGGACAAAAGGGGGAAACCGCAAAGTTGAGAGCAGCTGAAAGAAGCCAAATGAGCTATAACCAGAGGCAGCAAAGCAGCAAATATGCAATGCGTTTTAAGCTTTGCTACAGTGAAGTCTGCCCATGATGATCTGCATTTAATGATTACACAAACTTTTCTTCGATTCAAACACATTTTTATGTATACTGAAGTTTCTTAGTTTTTATAGCACCTCAGTATAAACAAAAAACTAAAATAAAGAACAGAAAAAATTCGAATAAAAATAGACTCTGTTTACACACTCCTCTTTTTGGAACACAAGTTTACTTTTCATCAATCTCGGTGAACTGAAAGACTAATTAAAGAAACATTGATGATATGTGTTTCTTTAAGGGCGTTCCGAAAGCTATACAAATTACCTTTCATTAATCTTAAGGGAATCAAGAAAGTATCTAATTTAGAGCTGAATTTACTGTAAGAAAGAGCATAGTGAGCATAGAAATTTTAAATGATATCACTCTGTTTTTAAAGTAAAACATTTAAATTACATATATGCATAAGAAACTTACAGTGTTTACCAAAGTATTCTTCTACTTGCAACTACTGCAACTCGGCTGCTCTTTGGAATTCTAATAATATAACACACAAGTTGCATTAACCCAATTTGCCAGTTACTTGATGGCTGCAGAATTTTGCCTTAAAGGCAAAAATATAATGCGATAATTTTTCCAAACAATTTGCAATGTGTTCTCCCTCTCTCTCACTCTGTATCTTTTTTTCTTGCTCTGCCTTCGTGTACTTTTAATTAAACTCAACAATTTCTAGAGCAGCAAAAATTAAAGAAAACAAAGTACAGAATCTAATTCAGAGTAGTTTGTTTTGGCAGTAGGCAGTGTCGGGGGTGAAAAGAAGGAAAGGGTGGGATTGACGAAAGGGAGGAGCAAAGTGGCATCCGTTTGTTGCTGATGCTGTTGATTTTCATGTTGTTGCAGCTGATTATGTTGATGATTTCAATAAAATGGGCTATAAATATGCATTGTTTAGTTGTTTAGAAACAAGAAGGCAGTGAAGTGAGTCGACTTTAAAAGACTCTGTACTTATGCTGACTAGTTACAGAATTTTGTCCGCTAAAACTTTATGAAATAGTCATCTATTTCTTATTTTCCATGTACATGATTTAAGTTTGTCATAGTCTTTGAGATCCTGTTGTAAGAACGGCCAAACGGACATCTTTTTATGCACTCGTCTCATAGTGCTGATCAAAAATGTATGCCCATTAAGCTTATAACGTACAGGTTCTTACAAAACTACTCAAATCACTACCTGTAAACTGACGTTAAACTAGAAATAAAGCTGGCACAAAAGCCCATTGTTTCAGAATTATTTTAGAACAAATTTCAGTTGTAACATAGATTTAGGGACTTGGTAAGAAATATTCCATTAACTTAATGTATAAAAAGAATTTAAAAATGTTGAACACAATAATAATTTTTAATAAAGTTTTCAATTGTTGAAAATTGTAGACTTTCTCTCAAAATGTGAAACGAAATATAAATTTTCGGACAGGTAAGTGAATGAGCAGCTTGCTGCCAAGTTGAGAAGGATTTGCAGGGGTAGGGGGCAGGAAAGAGTGTGGAGAGAGGGGATGGGGCATTCAGTCAGGCTTAAATAAATGCTGAAATTTATGTTACAGGTCAGCCAAGCAGCCAGTGAGGCAGCTAAAACAAAGGCAATCAGAGCCACATGGACCAGAAGTGGCATGCAACAAAAAGAAGGAGCCAACGAGCATGAGCAGCAGCAGCAGCAGCGGCAGCGGCAACGACAAGAAGAAGAACCAGAAGAAGTAGAGGAAAAGCTGAAGCAGAAGCAGAACAAGTAAATCAGGTTTTGGCCAACGTCAACGTATTAACCTTTGTGAGCTGCTCAGATTGTTGTAGTAGCAACAACAACAACAGCAACAACAATAGTTACTGTTGTTGTAGTTCCTGCTGCTGTTGCTGAATTATTTCAAACATTTAATTTCATACATAATAAAAGTGGTGGTGTCGTGTACCTGTGTGCTGCAGTTGCAGTTGCAGTTGCAGCTGCAGTTGCTGCAGCAAAGCTTTTTACCTTTTACCAACTTTGGCTGCAACTTCGCTTGTGTTTGGGTGGCAAGTGGCAAGTGGAGCGCACGTTCACACACGCACACATATGTTGTTTACACTGCTAAAATTAGCAGTTTTTTGATCAAGAAATTCGCCAATTCTACCAGTTACAATTTTGGATAAAATTAAATCTTTTATTTTATATTAAAAATATTAAAAAATATTTTATTATGAATAAAATAAAAATTTCTTTTTGGAAACAACAAGTTTTGTTCAATTTTAAACTGAAACTTTTTGAACAGTGTTTGTTTTGTGTTGTTACCACTTCCCTTTCCTTAGAAACTCCACAGTCTGCACTTCTTACATGTGGCATGCTGCAGTTGCTGGTGTTGCAAGGCTTTTGAGGTCGCCTCAAGTGGCTTATTTCCGCTTTTTTGCATTGTTCCTGCACCCAGCAGCACACAGCATAAGTTGCTCAATACTCCACGCTGCTGCATGTGGGCAGGGTCAGTTGCATGCAACACAAAATGTGGCACAGAGAGCAAAGCTTAAGTGAACGATCGCTGGACTTGCAGCTCTAAAGCGGCGCCAAGTGTCGATAACACAACAAAATAAAATGCAAACAAAAAGGTATAAAACAACAACAACAATACACACACTTACACACACACACACAATTTGCTCTTGTTCTTTTATTTTTCATATTTGAACATGTTGCTCTCTCGCTCTAACTCTATTGGCTTTTCTTTTGTGCTGTCGCTTTTGTGTGCCTCAATCATTTTACCCCAAATTTGCTGTTGTTGTTATTGCAGCTGTTGCTGTTGTTGCTGTGGTTGCATTTTGCAATGCAGTTTTTAGTTGCCACATGAAATATGTGTCGCTTAACAGACCCAGACAAGTCGACAGATTTTGTTGCAAGTCCACAAGCCAAACACTCAGACGGCTAATAGAAAAGCCCAAAATCGAGTCAGCTCGACAGCAGCAAGCCTAAAGCAAGCAAACTTAGCAGTTTGTGTCTATCTTCTGGTTTTACTGCTTGTTATTTTCTACTACAGGGTCTAAAATTCTTTGACATTTGTGTTTATTTACAAAATGTTAAGCTTTCTTCTTAAGGCAAGTGGGTGTTGTGTGTGTGTGTGTGTGTGTGCGGTGTTTTGTTGTGGCATCAAAGCAATCTCGTACAATGGGCAACAATTCCTGTAGACATTCGACAGCTGTCCTTTTTTTTCAAAGCCTGTTTTTTGTGATCTGCGTTTTTCCTAAGCAACTTGACATGAAATAAATTGATAAGCATAAATAATTAAGACTACACTACGTGCTAAAAGTATTCTGACACATCGTTGCATATCGATAATTATTTATATTTACAAGAAAAATTGGAATTACTTCTCAAAAATCATGAAAATTTACTATAAAAATGTTTTAATATAATTTGAACACAATGCACTCCCCAGCTCACAAACTCTTCGCTTTTGTCGTGTTTTCAATTTCGATATTCGATAAAAATGTATCGAAATGTAATCATATTTAGTACTGTAGCGTGTTGCAATTTTTAACGACATGACATCAAATGAAAACAAAAATAGCACACCATTTGTGTAAATAGATGTATTTTCAATTTAATCGAATAGCATCTAGTTTTCCCTCCATTGGGACAGGCAAACATTTAGCTCGCACTCTGCTCTGCTGACGCGTTAAGTGCCACAAACTGGGGCAACTGCATAAAGAACTAATAATAATAAGTAAGTCATCAAATCTTTTAGTGTCCATCGAAGCATTTCCTCCTGTGGCACAAATACTAATGCCATTCACATGGAGAATGCCATTCTCTGGGAATTTTTACACACATTACATGCGACTCCAAAAAGTCGGATGCACACAATATTAAGGCCAAACAAACGCAAATCGTAAAAAAAAATATTTTAGTTTCAAAAATTAACTTAAAAACACATCAGCTTTTGAGCAAAAATTTAAGTTTGAGTTAAATACAATTTCTAGAAATTATTTTAGCCTTTTTCATCCCAAGATAACGAGCAAGCTATCCTAATTGGCGTCTAAATATTTTTTTTTTAAATAGATATTGTTTTATCTATTTAAGGAAATCGCAAACTTTTATTTGGTAGCTTTTGCAGCTTACAATTGCACGAAAATCGCGTCAGAGGTTATAGGTACAGGAGGGGTCAACGCTTGATCCTATACAAACGTTTTTTTTAAGCCATGACCAATGCGAAAATATTTTTTTTTTTTTAATAAAAAAAAAAAAAGAAAAACATGGAAAGCAGAGGGCTCACTTTTATTAAAAATTTTTAATTTATTGACTTTTTTCGTATTTAAACAGTGTACACTCATTTGAATCCTATTGTTTTTTATTACATATTTATTTTTTCTATATTTATATAAAGTTGTCATATTTCAAAGAGCTTAACATTTAAATCTGTAGCTACAGTTTTCCATTAATTTTGCCATATTTTCATTAACAGAAAAAGTCTAGCGCAATTAAACTAGTCAATTGACTGAAACTTTGCATCACGTTACAGGCAACTAATCGTGTGTATAAAATTATTTTTACTTAGTTTTAACATTTATTACTTTCAAAGTTTGTTTTTAGCAATGAGCTGGCAATTGTGAGGGTCGACAAAGCGAGTTGCACATGTTGCAAGCAGGCAAAAGCAGAGATTGAATGGGAGTAAGAGAGTAAGGGGTAATTGGGGGGTGTGGGGTGACAGACGGGAGCCAATTGAAGTGTCTTAATTTAGTTTCAACGATGATGACGACGTTGACGATGCCGATGACGGCGTCGGACGTCAAATGTCTGGCGGCGGCAATCAGAGCAATCAGGCAATTCAATCAGCCAGCCAACAGACGGCGTAACAGCAGCCACTTTTCCTATAAACACACACACACACACTCAGACACACGCTTTTACACCCCCTATGCACCTACCACCCCCTGCAGTCAGCAAGCCATGCCCTACACTGTAATAAAGTGTAGGATTCTAGGCTAAATGTATTTATTAACTTGGAGTATTGGAGTAGATTTATAGTATGAATATGGAATACTTGAATAAGACACTAAATTTGTTTAAAATTAATCAATTTAGGTATGTAAATAAATCGCTTAAAATAAAAAATAAGTACGTATAATTTAAAATATTTTCTTGGCACCATGCTGCTGTGAAATTTAATGTTATAATCCCAATTTCTGTTTAAAATAATAGTTTTAACAAATTTCAAATCCAAGCTAAATTCTAGCTATAGAATTTTAGGCTTAAATTTGATTAGAAATTTTGTTGCTGTGCATTTAGTAGCGACAATGTCTGGCATTGCAATGATGTAGAGTCACATCTGGACTTCGGGCGTGTCTCCAGAACTCCAGACTAAAGACTGCAGACATGCATGGAATTGTATGTGTCTGTGTGTGTTTGCACGTGTCTGTGTGTAGAAGGATTTAGCTGTCTTTGGACTGAGCTGGCGTCGGGCTGACTCTAAGAAAGTTTTTCCTTTTCCTTTTTTCTTGTTTAAACCAAACGAAAACCAGGAACAAGTTGTTGACAACGACAAAAGTGTACAACGCTGCTTCACTTCACTTCAGTTCAGTTCAGTTTGGTTCACGTTGCACGTTGCAAGTTCCATGTTGTTGTAACAAAAGTTGCGCCTTGGCGCATAATTCCTAAATAAGTGCCCTCTTCTCCAAATCTAAAGAGAGAAAGGGGCGAAGGGGTAACGAGAGAGTGCAGTCAACTTTTGTTGTTATCGCTGCTGCCTGACAGCCAAAAGTTATATATGCACCCACTTCACTCCCTTATCCCTTCCCTGGCAATACACTGACAAAAAAAAAAACAGTGTAAAATGTTTTCTCTGAAGCAAGAGAATGAAAATTTTATTTTTACTATAATTTTGTAACTACTTTTAATCGGTGTTAAATATTAATAAGTAATTATATATTTATAATTAATTATAGTAATTATATTATAATTATTTATTTTAGCACTTTATTTTTTTTTCAGTGTACCACAAGAACAAGCAGAAGAAAAACTGTTCGGAACTAAGGAGCGATAAGCAGCTGTGTTTTTATTTTAATTAACGCATCCAAGTGCAGCAGCAACGCACATGGTAAAAGATGTTGATGCCCTGTAGCAACATGACAGGGAGGTGGGGTTGCTGCAGCCAGCTGAGACACATTGTATCTAATTATAAAAGCAAAGTCAAAAGAGCACAACAGCAATCAACTAACGGCAACATAACCATAATTTCTCTTCAAATTTATTATGCAAACTACAATCAAAAAGTTGTGACGAAACTATTAGATACTCTGTAAACATTACAAGGCGAGTGAATTGGTTTTGAAGATCTCCATGCGATAGATGGCGCCACAGAGTTTTTACTGATTTTTTTTTATTACGTAAATGGCTAAAAATTATGCAATAAATAAATGTTGCTGCTCAACTTTTGAAGTTTATAAGACTAAAGTATTTAAGGATAATCAAAACGTGTTTATCCTGAAAAGAAACTGCAACTTATCGTAAGAATCCAATTACCTTTTGGTAACTGTTTCATTAAAAGAATCTGATTGCAGGAGCAGATTAATTTCTCTTTAATTTAGTTAGTTGTAATTTTCTTTTTTTTGAGATTCCTGTACTAGTATCTTGGTGGTAGCAGTGAGAACCTCCTGTCAAAATATCTAATCCCTTAAAGTCGAACAAAATTTACATATAAAATCGAAGTAGAAAAGGAAATTTTAAATTTTATAATTTTAAACTGCAGTTAAAAATTTCAAATAAAATTTTTCTAAATATTACTATATATATTATTCAATTCTAAATGGTAAACAATATTTTATTGACTGCATTTAAAATAAAAAAATAAAAATAAAAACAATGGGGAATTAAAAGGAAGATGCAGACTAATTGCTCCAGTTTGAACAACACAACAAAGCGAACAACAAGTGCAACAACAACAACTACGAAAACAACAACAACAAGAACGACTACAACGACATCAACAAAAGATGCAAAAGCAGCAACTGAATAAACCAAGTCGTGCAAAATGGCTAAAAAGAAAGCTCTTTGCAGCAACAGATTTATTCATGAGTGAATGAATCATCAAGCAAAAGGGTTCATTTCAAAGTTCTCGCCTCTCTTGATGATATTTGCCAAAGATTAAGGCAACAAAACTTGAGTAAAAAAAAACACAAAAAAAAAAAAAAAACAACAACAAAGCACAACTAAACACAAACAAAAGCTGCTTGACACAGAACCTCTGACTTACTCTGCTGGCAATATGAAAATCAGCTTATCTTTTTCATTTCTCTTGATACTTTTACTTTTTCATTTTCAAAAAGTATTTATGAAACAATATATTTTCGAAAATCGATTTTCAAATTGAAAATTTGTAGATTTTAGTTCGATTAGGTGCCATTTAATGCTTCCTGTAAATGTTGACTGAAAATGTCATCAAATGTAGTTGCAATTTGCATTAAGAATGCAGATACAGATACAGATACCGATACAGAGACGTATACGAATACGAATATTTGAGTACATTCATTTGTCATTATGTTACAACCGTAGCCACATGTAAAGCAGGTCGGCTTAATTCACATCAATCAATTTGAGACTACCAAATTAGACGGTGAATTCGACAAAATTGCGACTGCAGAACTAAGCCCAACATTATTAGCAATCTTCCCTCCTTTCTCCCAACCTGCCTTTGCAATGCTTTTGACTCTTCTCTTTTCGCTAGGAATATATATCAGTAATAACTCTTACAAGCGAGAAAGAGAGAGAGAGCGAAAAATACCAATTGGTACAAGAACCAATTATATAACAGCAAAAAATTGCTCGAGCATATGCAACTGCCATGCCCTCATTCCCCGACCACCGCCCACCGCCCACCACACACCTCACATTTCCTGTTATTATTGTCAATGCCGGAAAAAAATGTTTTTATTTTTTGCATCAATTATTTTGCGAAACATAAAAAAAAGTAAAATAAAAAGAGAAAAATAAATAAAATAAAAAGTTGTAAGCAAACATAACTGAGGAAGCAACAACTGTTTGTTGGACATATGCCATATGTGTGTGTGTGTGTGAGTATGTGTGTGCAGCAGACAACTCTTTAACGTACATTTTTATACCCAAAACAGGCAGACTAAAAAGATATCCTGTAAATGTTGTAATGCAAAAGCAAACATCTCTTAACCCTTGACTTTGATATACAGTGAAACCTTTATTAGCCGGACAGCCGCCTAAGGGAATGGATTTTGTATGAAAATCATGCTCGTGGGACTCTAAAATTTGTCCAGCTAAGTTAGCTGTCCGTAAGCGTTCCCTGTATATTCCTGAGCAGCAACAATTTGTTTCGCATTTTAATTATATATTTAAATTGATTGATGGGTATTCTAAAGTCCCGTGCTTTTAAATTGTTTAAAATGTTATGCAGTCTTACAAAACTTAAACAGACGAAGGGAATCCCTTAGTTTTTTCCAGTCTGCCCGTTGCTCAAATGAACCCCTGCCCCATCCCTACACCGCCCACTTGGCTGTCCACTCAGGCAAGAACAGCCCTTGAAATGATGCGCCAATTATCGTGGGTATTTATGTATATGCTCGAATCATATTTAAAAATTTTTGAAGAGATGATAAGCGATAGAAATAGAATGATAATGAACAAAGGTTAAGCGTTGACTGACTGCGGCATACCCTGTCCCCATATGTGCTTAGATACATCGACTCTCAAATACTCAGGAAAAAGAAGGAAATTTTAAAACTTGCATTCCACTTCAATTCAACCACCAAACAACCCCATTTAAGCACCACTACAGGGTACTGCATTGCTGCAAAGTGGCTCCTGACAAGTTCACTCTGAATAGATGCCCAAAGTGGCCACTGTGAATGCAGTTGATGATAATATTCGCATTCATTCGTTTCCAAATCAAAATGCAAAATAAATTTGTGGTCGGACAATATTGATGAATGGAATTGATAGATGTTCAAATGGATGAATGGCTAAATGGATAGATTGCAGCCTGCTGGCAATGTTAACTATTTAATGACTGTTGCAGCAAATTAAATACAATGACAACAATGACAAAAAAAGAGAGTCCAAAAACAAAAACAAAAACACAAATAACAATAGGAGGAGACCTCGCTAAAAACAAGGTAGCAACAACAATAAGTTTGCTTGTCAATGGCAAATAAGATGAATGCATATCAATCACATACATATGCATAAATACGACAGCACACACACACACACACACACACACACACACGCATACACATCACATACAGCTACTAGAAACTACAAATGAGAATTTCATTGAGCAACTTTTTGCTAGTGGGAAATGAAAATGGTTTACAGCGCAAAGTCAATGAAAGCTAAAGAATTTAGACTACAAAATACCCGTACCTTTAGTGGGTTACAGGCTGAACGCAATCCTAAGCAATGTCTGTACTTAAGTAGTCTAAATATTTCTATAAAAACGTAAAAATTTAAAACATTATTTTGACTGTAAGAGTTGCTTAGTTTTGATAATTATGTGAACATCCTTTCTCACAGCGTAACGGGTATACCGCATAGAAAAGGAAACGAAAACACATTTCAACCAAATCAGCACAAATTTGTTGTGCGTGTGGGTGTATGTATGTGTGTGTGTTGTTGTTGTCCTTGTTTTTGTTGCTCCTGATTGAATTGTGCGCAACGAAATGTCGAAAAGTTTTCAACGAGCGTCTAACACCAAATTTCGCTGCTTCTTGGTATGTGTGTGTGCGTGTGTGTGTGTGTGCGTGTGTGTTAGCATGTGTGTATTGGCGTCTATCATGAATATATAATGAAAACTTTACACACTCAAACAAGAGTTGGTGTGAAAGGCTTGAGAGCTTTGCCCCATTTCTGACCTGTAAACGGCAACAACTTCGCGGCATTGACTTTGAAAATTAGTTTTCCTTAACATCTAAGCAAACATAACCTCAACGCAACGTAGCCCAATTCAACCTAACCTAAAACTGAACCACCTTAGCCAATTTAGCGTTCACCAAGTGGCATGCCAATCCCAATCCACTGGAATTCAGTCAGTTAAAGTTATTGCTCGCAAATTGGCTTTGTTAATTAGGAATAAAGCTCTGCTAACCATAAAACTGTGACTCTCTCGGCGATTCTCAAACTGCTGCCGATACACAGCACAGTGATGAGGAATGATTAACGATTGTCACGTGTAACGATTAATTTAACATAATAATGATTGATCGGGGTTATTTACTGGCTACATTATTCACCCAAAGGAGTAGGATTTTTATCAGCAATGATCAATTTTTCATACTTGAATAAACGTAAATTAAATTAATTTTATCGAATTTGAAAATTTATATTTTTTGTCTTTTAAATTTTTATAACAAATAAATTTTAAAATTAGAAATAATTTATTTTTTACTATTTCTTTTCACTTTCTACAATTTTTGTTCAAATCCAAATCCTCTTAAATCTTGAATTTTATTTGCTTCGTTTGGTAAATGTGCAATAATCACGTTATGCTAATAACTCAACATGAAAATGATGATGGTTGTAGTTTTTTTCTTCGTTTGCTCGTTATATTTTTCTTGAGGTTACTACGTGATTTAGCATTTTGAGCTCGGTAGCTGTAAATTATTGCGCAGCTCTATTGCCAATTAGCGTGCCTAAAAATTTAACTGTTCATTGACATTGAAAAACGGTTTGAAGCACAATTTTGCTTTGGCTTTTGGTGTTTTTGGTTGGCTTTTTGGCTTTCTTGCTTGCTTTGGCGCTGCAAAGTAGGCTACACATTTTTAATGGCCTCATGCTTGAGCTTGCGTGCGTGTGTGTATGTGTGTGTGTGTGTGTTTGGAAATTGTTTGATTATCAAACGGCACAGAGCGACAGTTAAAGAAAAGGGCAGTCAGGCAGGAAGGCAAACATTGCGGAATGCTCTACCCCGCGGCTGACATTTTGACGTTGACTTAGGGCTCACACACACACACACACATGCATTTACCTTGTTTGTTTCGTTGTATTTTTAGCGTAAACAGGTAACACAAGTCAGAACGATATACCGACTGTGATATACCCGTTCAATAAAAACTACTGCATAGTTTTAGGCGCGGGGTTGCTTACAGTCGTAGCTTCTGGTATTTATACTTGATTTTGATCGTGCTAAGCGGCTACTTTCAATACCAAATACATTTCATTACCCAAATGTAAACTCGATATTCATGCCATATACCCGTTCTCTACGGTTAACGGTACTCAAAAGACTTGGACAAATGTTGTTAAATACGTATAACTTGATGACCTGACTTGGTTTCATTTTGTTTCTTGTTTTTGGCCTAGCCGAAAGCAGAAACTCAAATTAATTAACTCTCATCGATTTGGCATATCCGGTTTCGACAACGAGTTCAGCGACAGTGCAGCCATTTAAGGGCCAATCAATTACTTAATTGAAAATATGAATGAAGGGTGTATTTACTTTCCATTCTCAGTTTCGGTTTCGGTTTCATTTTTGTTTTCGTTTTTATTTATAAATATATGTATTCATTTCACATTTCGTCAAAAATGGAAGGTGAGAGCCGGGCAGAATGGCATAACTGAGCAAATTATAGTTGATCAAGTATTATGGGTTTTGTGGGCACGCATATATAGTATGGAAAAGTTACTGGTAGAGAAGTGCACTGAATTATGACCGCAGAGAAGCGACAGGCAGGGGACATAGGGGTAGGGGCATGCCAAAAGGGATAGTGTGTGTCAACAGAACACTTTCATACAATTTATTTGCATTTTTATTACACTAGACTGCAAAGGCATAAACTGGGCATAACCTCAATTCACGCGGTAAATGTAAAAAAAGAAATAATAAAATAAATACATAAAAATCACAATTAAAATGTACTGCATAATGTTGGGCACAGAGGCGCGAATACCCTATTAAACTTCAACTTGTGTGCTATCCACCTGACCAGCTATCAAAAGCTCACAAAGAAAATTCACGAACATGAAAACATGGTATAAATGTTTATTAAACAACTATATAACTATATATGACTCTTCCCACATGTCATAATCAAACCGCTTTGTCACAAAAGGCAAATGTCAAACAAATAATCGTAATTAATTAGTTTTATTAGTCTTACAGTCTCTCTGGCATTCGCATACCTTTTGTTAGCCACATTTCACAGGGTATTTGTATATGGAGTTACAAAAGGAAAAAAAAAAAACAAAGTGAAAATACCAAGCACTGCATATGAAATTCCATATTAAGAACGAGAATGAATACGAAACAACAACAAGCAAGCAACGAACAAAAAGTGGAGGGAAAAAGCGCAGTAAAACATAATCAACATAAAGGCAACAGCTTGAAAAATGCTTCAAGCGCAAACCATCAAATGAACTCGCTAACAACAACAACAAAAACAACCACAATAGAGGCAAGTGGTAATACTCATAAACAGAAGCGTGGCAAAAAAAAAAAAACAAAAAAAATCAAAATAAAAATAATAAGAAAAAACTTGACTTTCTTGCGTTTTTGTTTCAGTTGCAAGAGCAATTTATTTGAATGTTACCACCGATGAGCAAAAGCTACAGCAAATACAACAACAAAATAACAAAAATAATAATAATAAAGATAAAGATAACAATAAATTGTTGAAATGAATTGCAAAGCAATCAAAAGAAATTATCTCTAGTCACTTGTCTATGCGACTGGTAAACCAATTTGTAATCCAAACATCAAATGAAATCAAACTAAGAAAGTTTAAAATATGGTTTTGTTTAAAAACCTTAAGGGGTTATACGCAGTTACCATTTTCACAAAATCCTTTATTTTTTTGGGCTTTAATAATACATTGATACAATACAAAAGGCGTTACAGTTTTGAGCATTTACCGAAGCGCTTCCCTACGTATTCTTAAAGGACGTTCTTATAACCATAAAAAGTTTCTAATGAATAAAATCATGAATTACTTCTGTATAAATCCTTAAAAATACGTCTTTTATGGCCTCATTACTGCGTATAACCGCTTAATTTCTTAAATCCATAACTGATTACTTTTGACGCCAGAGAAAATATTCAAAACTAATGTTATTCTTGGTTAGATTAGTTGAATAAAGGACCTTAAAGGTACTCATATATTTTGTTTGTTAAAATCGTTTTACTTTTTAAATTTCTCCATATAATTGTTGTTGACTTTAGCAGAGTTAGAGTTTTACTGCTTACAATAAACATTTAACTTACAGTTTGAAAAATGCTTGTCTTCAGACTTGATTAAAGCCACTAAAATAGTCGCATTCTTACTTGCAAACACTTCCACCATTGACTCATTGCATAGTTGCCGCTTATCATAAGAAAAGTATCCATAAAACTTACCTGAAAATAAATTAAAGAAACAAAATTAGTTAAAGTTAATAGCTAAATAAATTTTGTTTATTTATTGTAGATAAAAAAATGCTGGAGTAAAATTGAATTAATTTTTAATTAAGTGTGAAATGAGAGCAAAGTTATTTGCATAAATATTATAAAGTTTTCAGAATTTTGATTTAACGAAGCGTTTGACTTGCACTTAATCAGGCCACAACAAAGCGCAACATTTGGTGGCAAACAAAAAGAGTGGGAAGAAGGGAGAGAGAGGAGTATAATTCCCCCCTATTTTCCAGAGCATTATTTATTTATAGCTGTTGTAATTTTATTTTTACTTTATACCTTTTTTTTTCTGTCGCATGTCATCGTTAACAACAATAACAATTTCGCTGTTGTTTGATGCTGATGAACTGTTTCAATGTTTTGTTTTTACTATTTATGTTGTTGTTGCTTTTGTTTGTTGTTTTTGTCGCATGTTATCTGGCTAATTAAATGCGACAAACAAAAAATCGAGGGGAAAATGCCGCACAGCAAAGCTGTCAAACATTAAACGCCCAAAAATTGGCCAGAAACAAGTCGAAAAAAATGTGTTCACTGAATAACAAATAAAACAATGAAATGTCGAGTGGCTCGGAAAAAAAGAGGAAGGTAGAAGAAGAGTGAAATATACACACACATGTTTGCATATTCCTTTCTAAATGGGGGAAAAAATCTTTGACAACAAATTGTTACGTTATTTCAGCTTGTTGCTCTCCTCGTCGTCGTCGTCGTCGTCTTCTGGCATTATTGTTTATTCAGCACGGGTGCCAAAAGCCAACAAACACTCACTCACACATACTGCTTAAATTATGTACGAGTATTGGTCTGCCTTAGGGTGGGGGTAAATCCCTTGGATTGTGGGTACTCCCAGCATAAAAATAAAATCAAATAAAATGTGACAGGCGGCACACGCGACTGCGCCAATGTCTTGAAAAGTGGATTGTCATTTGATTGAATGCAGAGTAGCAAAAGGGAAGCCAAATGGGTGTGAGTGTGTGTGTAAAGTGTATTTGGCTGTCTGTCTGTCTGTCCTTGCAATACTGCAAGGGGGAATGGCAACTGTCTGTACGTGACACATCGTAACAAACTTTCAGCTGTTTGCCGATCAATGTTGAAAACAAACACAGTATATCTCTTAAAATTGTACTTATTAATTTCTAACTAAAGGGTATGCCAAACTAGCCGCAATTTAGCTAACAGATAGACGCCTGAATTTATAGTTGCATATTCAAATCATAAACACAATAAACCATTTTTATAACATAAAAAGTAGGCAGTGATTGAAGGGTATCTCATAGTTTTGCCAGTTTCTGCTCGCTTTATTTTTAATACTCACTCATTTCCCACCAGTCGAAACATTCGCAACGATTGCTTAAAAAAATGTTTTGCAATTGATAACTTGAAGTGTGATTTGCATTAACTTTGAGTCATCAAAAGAATCACAAAATGAAACTAATTAATTTGAAGCTTTTAATTCAAGCATCTTAATGCAAAATATATTTAAATACTTTCAAATATTAGGCAAAAATTTCGCATTTAAGCGCTAAAAAGCAGCAGACCCAGAAAATTTCCACGGTGAAAAAATATAATCAATCGACTTGTTTGACTTTTCCTTCACTTTTCGTATGAAATTTTGTCAAGAGCGACATTTAAAATTGACAAGTCTGATTAATTATTTAAAAGCGAGTATATAGAATTTTTGAATTTAAATTGTGAGCACTTTGAGGACAAAGTCATAATTGAAATGAATGAGGCAAAGTAGAAAAGAGGTAGACAGAAAGAGTGAAAGAGAACGAGTCAAGTACACGGCGTCGCTGTTTTAAGCCAATTTTCAAAGTTTTTCGAGTCCTTGAACGCAGTAAACAGTAACTTTGCCTGTTAGCTTGTCCCAGTCGCCCCTTTGCACCCTTAACCCTTCACTGTTTGTGCCTCCCCCCCCATTTTCCCATCGTCTCTAGACATTCCGTCTTCGCTCTTCATGCCGATGATTGTCTGTGCACTGAATTGACTCTGTCTGCTGTCGAGTCTACTCTTGTTAGGCCAATATTGCGTGTTAAGTGTTACCATGCCACGCCACACCTCCCCCTGCCCCTACTAACTGCTAGACGCTCGACTGGTCTATATAAATAGGCTGGAGCCGAAGTGAAATATGCAAAAATTTGCACAATGTTTATGTGAAATTAAATTATGTACATATATTTAGCTGATTTTTGTTGCCGTTTCGTGTGCTATTTATGTGCGTTCAACATTTTTATTGATTGCTCACGTGTAGTACATATATCTAGACGCTGGAAAAGTGTAAGTTTATGTGTGTATGTGCCTTGCGTGAGTCGCACAAATTTATTTGAAGTTGTGCCAAACGTGTTAAGGCAATTTATCCCAAATGGTCTGCAACTGAGCCAGATCCAGAACCACGTTAATGGACATAATTATGCATCAGTAGAATCCAAAACAATGCACAACCAAGTAAAACGAGAGAAGAACAAATTATACAAAAAATAAAAAAGGCAGTTACTAAAAGTCTAGAACAACAAATGTTTAATGCCCTAAAATTTGAAATAAACATAGGAAAATAGCAAAATTACTTTTATTTATTAATTATTTAATTGCTAAACCAATAAATAAAATGTTTAATTACTCAACTTGATTGTATTTATTTAGAGTTTGGGAAAAATATTAAAATTAAATTTGAATTTCTACTAAAATATTGTTAATATAAAAAAAGTATTTTAATTAATTTTTATTTAGTTTTACTAAAATACTTCATAGTGCAAGTACTCGTTGGTTGCTAATTTAAATAAAAATTATTTTATCACTAAAATTAATTTTTGATAACTTTGATTATAATGCATTTTTTAAGAAAAAATAACAATAAATGTGTATTTTTTTATTTTTTATATATAGCAACATAGCTAACAAAGCTATCCAAATGTAGAGTATAAAAGATAATAATAATAAAAATATTCCAAGGACGGGAACACACTAAGTACTCTTCATACATATACACAAACTAAACGACAATTAATGACAGTGCATAGCTGCCGTAGATGGTCAACGGGGCGTGGCAGCGATCGAAGAAGCTGCGATAGCCACTTTTGCTGCTGCCACTTCAGTTGCTGCCACTTCTGCCTCTGCTGCTGCTGCTTCTACCGCCATTGCATTCAAAGGCCTGCGACTAATGACTTTTAAATGCATTAAAGCGACAACAAACCGAGCAAAGAAATGCAAACAACAAACAAAACTAGAAATAATAAAAAGAAGATGAAACAAAACAAAAAAGAAAAGAAAATAACATGTATGTATAGGTAAACTAACTGTAGAAGAAGTGTTAATGACTTTCAACATACCCTGCATAAGGATAACTCACAAATGTATCTTAAGAAATAAATATAAAATAATTTAAAACATAATTTAAACTATATTTACTACTTATTGCTTTATAAGTAAGCACAACAAGTTGGCAGTCCCAAAACAAAAACAGTGAAACTTTGAAACTTTTATAATGTAAGCCATAGCACAATGACCTACAATTTACCCTACACTGTAAAGAATAAGAAAATAACTTTAACTACTACCAAAAACATTAGTTTCTTTTAATAAGTTGGTAGCTCAATGCCAAACAAGCCATGCTCTTTAACAAAAAATCAAAAAACATATTCAATGAAGCCAATTTTAAAAATATTAGCATAACGAAAGATAAATCTAGTTAGCAAGTGGACAGCTCCAAACAATAATTAGGTTGAAAACTAAATGCAGCAAGTGGACAGCGCCAAAACTCAGCTACAAAAAATTGTTTCTCTACTAGCAAAAAATTTAAACAAGTTGGCAGCACCAAAAATATGGTCAACTCTTTAAGAAAGGGTTCTCATCATTTTATAAAAGACAATAAAGAAACTGAGCAAACAGTGTGCCCAGCTGTTAGCACACATTCCATACACTAAACTAATACGCCTTGAATGAGCGTTGCAGGGTATTAAACACATGTGAGAAACGTGCTCTTTGAAGCGGTCTAGGAATGTTGTGCTCAACCAAAAGACAATCAATCGCTAGACGGGGCCCAGAGGCCCAGAGGCGAAGACAGTCAAAGAAATGGGGGCAGTTGTATTGGGGGCGTGGTCAGGGCTGATGAGCAGAAGCAGAAGCGACGTCATCGTCTACGTTGGCGGTCAAAAGTCAAAGGGCTTCATGCTAATTGGTTGTAAACTCAGTTTGGCCACTCCAACCAGCATATACCCTGTCCAATCAAGCAGCTCAGGGTATGTAGAGTGTGTGTGGGTTTGTTTTCTTTCGTGTTTTTTTTTTTTTTTTTTTTTGGTTGGTGGTGGTGTGCGTGTCTTGGTCTTGTCTTATTTTAAATATGAACTTCCTGTTTGCATTTCGACATGAAGTCAGGTCAACCAAACAGACAAAATGTTTGTGCCTTATTTTTATTGTTTCTTCTCTTATTCTTTTACTTTTATTTTCTGTTTACGTATTTTTTTGTCTTGTCTGCTCTGAAGAGGGCAGCTCGGCTATTTCCAGTGAATTATAATCAAGGCACACCAATTAAATGATGGCCAACAGTTAAAGATCTGCTTGAATCATTTAGATTCATTTAATCACACAACTTACACTCAAAGGAAACAACGATTAAAATCAATTTAAAATTGAATTTATAATCTCGTGTAGTGACCCAAATGACACGAGTTGAAATCTGAACTCTTAAAATTTAAAGAATGTTTTCTTTTATGATAACAACTTGTTGGTCGTATTTGATTTTCACAAGTTTTCAGCTTATTAAATCACTATTAAAATTAACGTTAACTGGAAACTATAAATAAATGTTCATTAATGAAATGACACGAGCTGGAATCTGAACTTTCAGACAATAATATTAAAGAGGCAACAGTTTTTTAAATTTACATAAATATTCTCCATTACATCAACTTAAATTGTGTAACTTTAGTTGACTTAAAAGAGTTCTCTGAGCCCATTGATAAATTTTAATTCTCTTAAATACTCCAGAGACATTTCGCTGAGTGTATGCCACGCATATTTACACATTGCGTATCTTTTATTTACTGGCACATTTCTTAAACATTATCTACAGTACTCGTGTTTCTTACACATGTTTCACTGTGTTTGTTTTTCCTTCACATTTTCGTTGCACTGCATTTTGTGCTCATTTCTCATCTTATCTTTCAGCTGACGGCGTCTTGGAGACTTGTAACTCTTTAGCTGTTGCTGCTTTACCCTCCAGTTTTATACAATTTTTTACTCTAAAGAAATCTCTGGGATCATCTTTGGAGTCGTTGAGGCGGTGAGTAGTAAATGCTTAGTTGGGAAAGATGGAAAGACTGAAAGACTGAGTTCTATGCCATTTTTGGTCACTTTTGACCATACAACTCTTTAGTTTATACAGCTAAGAACGCTAGTTGCTTCTTTATATGGGCAGGCATGTGGCATGCGGCATGTGGCAGTTGCATGTATGTAAAAAGTACTTAGTAACTTGCTGCCACAAATGGGACAACACACGTTCCTGCCATACGCGATGAAGCGCCGCAAAAATGTTGCAAATAGTTGTGCGTCTTCAGTGTTGGCAAAGGAGGAAAAGAAGAGAGAAAAAACTAGTGGATCAGCCATTACTTAAGTGTGCCCGACTGGCTAAGACCCTGTTACTTTTTATATACCCAGTCGAGTGAGTTACTTTTGGTACTTTTGCAGCTACTTTCGTCACTAGCATGACCTGACGTACTTGGCATTCATATTTTTGCTTACTTCTGACTGATAAATTGTCATTTCTGGGCAACTCTTTTTGCTTTTTTTTAGAGCAGAGTCTAAAAATAACAAACTCAGTCACTTTCCCAGTCCAAAAGTCTGTGCCACCGTCTGTCTATCCCTTGGTTCCCTCCCTTGTTTCCTGCGTTTGTCTGCTAGTCGCATCTAAGCAAACAAACAATCCCAGCATTGACGATGGCAACACTCTGCTTCCGTGTTCTCTGAGCTATGTTTTTGCACCGCTTCTTTATTATTATTATCTGGTTTTTTTTTTCGCTTGCTCGCAGTTTTATTTTTGTTCATAAACACATGTATACACATGCAAAAACCTGTGTATGTGTATGTGTGTGTGTGTGTGTGTGTTTTAAAGCTTCTGCTGCTTCCTTTCTTTTTTCATTAACAAACAGGAGTACAACTCCCACAGTCAAACCAGGAAGTACGCTACACTGCACACACACACACACATCCTCGAGAAAAAAGCGGGCAAGTCGAAATGTCGGGAACTCGGGAAGTCTGTTTGCCTTGAGCCCAGACAGCGACTAGCACACATTTGAGGTTAGGCACGCTTTAAAAATACAAACACAACAACACACCTCAACACCAACACACTCAAGCAAGCACACACACTTACAGTGGGTGCAAAAAGCCAGTGGCAGTGGCTACATCAAGCGGCAGCTTTTGGTTGACCTACGCGTGTTACTGTTTTTATTATTTTTAAATACCCTATAAGACAATATTAGCAAAGTATAGGGTATATAGAAGATGTTAGTACGATACGATAAGAAGTGTTATTGATAGCCGTTAACAGCGTTTGCTACAAGTCTAAGATAACACAAATACAAAGGGCTTTAAATTTACAACTGAGAAGAAGTACAAATTTCTATAAAAACTTGAAAGCACAGATTAATGTAGAAGAAATAACTTTAATTTATTTTTGAGTATTTTAAAAGTTGAAAAACAATTTTTTATCATGAAAAAATGTAAATGTTTTGCTTAAAAGCCATCGAAACATAAATCAAAGTGAAAGTCTATAAAAGTATCAACAATAAACATGAAGATACTTATGATAACCAATGAACTAATTATATTATATTATGTTATTATACTAACATATTTTCTATAAAAAATAAATTTAATTTAATAATTAATCTATGTTTTAAAAATTTTCTATTTTACAGGATATCTTCAGTGCGCTTAGCTCAATGCGTGCTAAAATCTGACTTGTTATTTATTTTGTGCGTTTAGAATTTGTTTTGGGTAACTGGGAAGAGTTTCTGCATTTGTGTACATTCCGCCCCCGCTAGGCCTCGCCTCTTTCTGCCCAGTTCCTGCCTCTCGTTCCGCTTTCCCGCCCTCGCGTTCGTCCCTGTTGTTGTTACTGACTTGTAGTTGTACCTTGTGGTACGCCCTCGAGTTCATTATTTAGCTGGAATACACATAAATATATGTATATTCTTATTGGAATCATGTTGTTGTTGTTACAGTAGTTGTTGTTGTTTTAGTTGTGCTGTTTATGCGCCTTTTGGTTGCGCAATTCATGGATATCTTTGGCCAGCGATGAGTGCATGAGTTCCTTTTGAAGTTAGAACCAAAGACACACACACACACACACGCGCACACACGCACACGCACACTTATAGATACAGATACATTCATGCAGACAGATGTTTTCTTTTTTTTTTTTTTTTTTTTGATATTTTTTTCAAAAAGAGTCTTAATTTTTGTCGGCAACATTCGCTTTTGGCCTTTTGATAGACTACACACACACACACTCACTCATATATATATGTATATATATATATATATATATATATGTCTATATGTATGCATGTTATCTCTGTGTCAAACATGTGTGTTGTTGCCTTAGTTTCCCTCCATCTTCTGCTACTCCCTCCCTATCTACCTAACACTACTTCATGCCCTTTGCCATCTTTCAGTCCAACTATCTCGCTCTTAATTATGATCTAAGTTTTTTCTTTCTTTATTTTTCATATTTATTTATGCATTTTTTACGAGCAGATGCAGTGAGTCAGGGGCGGGTAGCGGTGGGGAGGGCGTGGTGTGCGTAATCTGATTTATATGCGCCTCTTGGCATTTATGTTATGTCGCTTATAATTACTCGTCTTTTCATTTGGACGACTTTAAGTTCCCCACCGCTGTAGTGCCCTGCCCTGCCCTGCTCTTGTTCTTGCTCTTTTGGGCGACACAAATGGTGTGAAATGTGCAACACGATGTTGCCCCAATGAATGGAGCATTTATGCATGTAAGTGGGTTGGGTTAAAGATCAGACAACTCAACTTCTTGACTCGAATCGAGCTAAATAATAGCAGACGTTGACTATCAATCAGTTGTTGATCAATGGAACTATATTCGATATGGAAATGGAAAAAAAAGGGAAAATGAAAAATGAAAAATGGAAAACGGAAAAACCCGTACACGAAATGGAATTGTAAATGAATATAAATGTATGTAACTAGAACGGGAATTGACTAATGAAGTTTAACCTTATTTAAATGCTGCAATTGCGTAAATTGAAATTGTTCACTTGGAAATAAATTCACTAAGGAATTAATACACATCATTTAATCATTTGTATATTAATGAATTCACCTATTTACTCAGCATGAATTAATTTATAAACAAAAGCTACTTATAAAGGTGTATCTATTTACATATGTAATGTGTAAATATTTCTAGACTGATTAATTAATGTTTCTTTTTAATATGATATATTTTTTGCTAACAGTTTTTTTTATTGGTTACCTATCATATTAGTTATGCATTAATTTATTTGTCACATTATCTATATATTCCTCACATTAATGTTCAGTTAAATTTGTACTTGAATCGTTCAATAAACCTTTTTTTATTAAACTAAAAATCATTCTTTTCTTTATAAAAGCCTTATCAATCAATCAATTTATTTATCCTATACTATTTAATATACTATTTTAATATTATACAATATTTAAAAATAAATTAATTAGACACACAAACCCAATCCACAAATTAGGCCAAACCAATGACCACAACATGCAATCCACAAACGTTTTAAATGCATGTTTTAAATGCAATCCACAACACGCAATACACACTGCATAGTTCCTATCATAATTTTAATGTTTAATGAACTGAACAAATCGTTACATTCAATCCACAAACACGCAATCCACAACTTGCAATCCACAGTGCAAACCTACAGATAAAAACTGAAAATCATATCTTTTTTCAGGCTGACTCAACTTTATGTCTGCACACAATGAGTCGACATTTCCTGGTAGCTTTCAAAGCAGGCAGAAGAGAATCCACATAATCATGCTGAGCACAACAAATGAGTCATCACATAAACACACACACACACACACACTCCAGAGCGTGCGGCAAGTCAGTTAAGGAGCTCAATTAAAGAGGCGACAATATAGTGTCATTTGTATTGGAAAAAGCGTAAACTGATAGCCAAGAAGAGTTAGTCTTTGACTCAAGCCATCTAAATGCAATATGCAAATACGTGATATGTGACTGGAACGAAATGGAATAGAACAGCCAGAGGTTTGACTTGGAAAAAAGTAGCAAGTGAAATATTTTTTGACCCTCATGAAGTATTTTTCGAGTCGTTACTTCACTACTACTAAGTACTCCGATATGATCTTTATATATATCAGTAAATACAGTATATTATTAAGTGCTAGTTGTATAAATACTGCTAAAGTAGTTCAATTTACAAATAATTATTTTAATTATAATAGCTCTTAAATCGCTGCTGATCAAGAAAATATATACTATATATGTTTCGCCTTCTTGTAACACCCTCAAGTGTAAACAAATCATACCATGCAACAAGAACTTTAACTTTTTTTCTTTTTTATTATCTGTGCAACATTTTTGATGAGCAAATAAAAAATGTTCGTTCATTTTTTTCATCTTCTTCGCTTTTTCTCTTGGTGTCTTTACTGTATTTGTTGGTTTTCTTTTTGTTTTTGTTAAAGCGCACATTTAATGAGGCGAGACATTTTTAATTGATGCTCAATTAAGCAGCAGCAAAAGCGACCAAAGGCGACGACGAAGGCCTCGACATTTAGCATTTGGCTTTCTTTTTGTATACCCTGTAATAAGGGCAAACTGAAGTATGCTCAATGCGAAAAAATTAAGTGTTCCTTTTGTACAGATAAACTTGTTGGTCAGTTTTTGTTTATATATGCTAAATTTTAATTTAATTTAAGCACAAAAAAAAATTAGCGACCAGGGCATGTGCGAGCCGAGCACACTGCACATTTTTGCTTGTTTTCGTATGTGTGAAAAGTCAACTACATAAACAAGTAAGAAAAGTACAGTCGAACGAGCCCGACCGTATAGTACTCTCTGCTTTTATTCCCAATTATAATGTTAAAATCGGTATCCGGATATTACAATAGATAGCTCTTGTATTAGAAAACCTTACAACAAAAAAGACATTTTATAATCGAACATACATATGTTTGTCTGTATGCACATACAAATTGAAGTTATATGTATGCACATATATATGTATATATGTGTGTATGTATACTATTGCCGCCACACATGCATCATAAATAACAATACTGCTCGATAAGACCAAATGCCTTAAAAACAGCATGCAAGCTTAAAAAGTTTTTTTATTTCTTACAGAAAAAGGGGGCGTGGCAGTCCAAAATTGTAAATGGCAATGTATTTATGCTGTCTCTAAGAACGTGCGTACCAAAATTGGTGTTCCTAAGTGCCATAGTTACTGAGATATTAGCTTTAAACATCTATTTTTTTTTCGAGGTATGTCTAGTTTTTTGCTGATTGTGGGCGAAAGGGGCATGGCATCAAAAAAAAAGATTCTTGTATTGACTGACTAAATTTCCAGTCGATAGAGACCAAACTCGAACTTGTAGCTCATACCATCTCCGAAATCTATTTGTTCATACGGACAGACGGTCAGACTGACATGGCTATATCGACTCGGCTTGTGATGCTGACCAAGAATATATATACTTTATGGGGTCTGCCACGCCTCCTTCTGCCTGTTAAATATATTTGCACAAACCCAATATACTCTTGCAGAGTGTATAAAAATGATCAAGAAATGAAGCAAGTACCACCGCCAACAGATTCCACACGGCCCACAATTGTGTGGGCGTGGCAGCATGACTTTCTGGCGGTTGGGTAACCTCAGATTTTTCGTGCGAAAAAAACGCTTACAAAAAAAAAAGCATTTAAATATAAAATTCAAATGTAAACGTAACAGTTGCACAATAACAAACAAACAGCAGATAAAGACGAAGACGAAGACGAAAAACGCTCCTTTAATTAAATGCACTAAAAAATGAAAAACGTTTTGCTGTCAACAACAAAAAAGAGAAGCATAAACAAGTCCGGAAAATGGAGACTAAACTTTCCGCAGGATGAAAGTTGAATATAAATTTCTATTTTTAAACACATTTATGATTTCCGTTTAATTTGTATCTTTTTTAAATGTATTTAATGTTAAAGACCTTATCGTTTAATAGCTTAAGAAAGGTAGGAAATATGTAAATCTTAAAAAAAAAAAAAGAAAACATTTTAACTGTGATATATTTATCAGAATATTCTGTCATTATTCCGTTATTTAGTTTATTAAATATATACCTTATGACCCGAAAGTAGTCGGAATTTGTGAATAAAAATTTGATTCCATTTCCTTAAAAATTACTCATTTCCAAACGATATGCATATGCCAGTGCCTATTCCAGTTAGTCAGGATTATCAATAAAGTCCATTTCATCAGACTACTACATACTACTACTGTATATAATTTAGCTTCAATAAGAACAATAAGTTCTGAACTCAACTAACGTTTCAAATAAAATTAAAGTTTAACAATTAAATAAATATTTCATAAATACAATAAAGATAGACTGATAAAGGAGATAAATGAAATAAGTAAAAAAAAAAATAGAAATCCATTTTTGTATTAAATATGGTAAGTACCTGACTCAACAGATACCAAATATGGAACTTTCAGCAGATTTTTCTACTACTTAACAAAAAATTAACAAATGTATTTAACGCGAAAATTTTCAAACCGAAATAAAAAAAATAAATTAAAACAAAAAAAAATGTATTTTTAATTGAAAAAGGTCATTGAAATGGCGAAAGAAGTTGAGCGGAAAATCGAGCAAGTAAACAAGTTTCACGCACTGTATGTGGGTGCCTGTGTGTGTAGGTGTGTTAGTGTATGTGCGTATGCTGTAAAAGGCAACCATTATGCAAAGTAAATATTTGCGCACTGGCGAAAAAAGCAGAAAATGCACATTAAATGCGTTGGCCAACTGAGAAAAGCTAAGAAAATAAACTTAAGCGGCGAAATGGAACTGTAGAATGTAGTAAGAAAAACAGGGGAAAGAAGTTGGAATAAAAAAAATTAAAAATTATAATTAAACGCAATCAAATTTTAAATAAATACAGCGACACAAACAACAACAACAGCAATAATTTACATAGATAGAAATTAAATCTAAGGCAAGTTGACAACAAAAACACAAACAAAAAAAAAACAATCCAAAGAAAACAAAACAAAACAAACAATTATAATAAAGGCCCCAAGCCGCGCATTTAGTTAACGCACTTATATAATTTTTTTTTTTTGGTAATATGGGGCCACAGCATGGGAGTGGGCGTGGCATGGCTTAAACGAGCGAACCGTTATTTCAGGTGGGCAAAACGCTTTGGGGTCAATTAAAGCAAAGTGCTGACAAAAGTTTGTTTTGAAAAGAATTCAAGATTGTTGCTAAAAGAACTGCAATTTCCGGCAAATCTACAGCCAACT
Source organism: Drosophila parthenogenetica (assembly GCA_035047505.1). Lineage (NCBI taxonomy): Eukaryota > Metazoa > Arthropoda > Insecta > Diptera > Drosophilidae > Drosophila > Drosophila parthenogenetica. The sequence goes on from JAWNPM010000174.1 coordinate 2,488,080, forward strand.
TTTGAGCAGACAGCATCACTAAGAAAGGGACGGTCTGATACCGAGAGACAGCAAAAGAAAGAGATACAAGCGGGAAGAAGATTTAAATGATGGGTCAAATGCGGGTTATGCTCAATTAAAAGTTCAACTTTTACTTTGAATGTAATGCAAACAAAACGATTAGGAGATACCCTGTAAGTAGAGTAGATGAATTGCTTGCTAAACTTTTTTTAAGCCAGATTTTTTTGATTCTTTTAAAACGTAAATTTGGGGTCAAAAAAAAGGCTTAAATTGTGATTAAACTTAAATTTCATTATGAACTTTAAATAAAACTTATTTATTTTATATATAATACGTAAAACATATTAATTATAGTTGTATTTTCTTGAAAATCCAACAGCGCAAAATCTACTGCATACTTTTAGGAACGCTAGCTGACTATAACTTTATGCTGCTATAACTTCCGTTCTATACACTTTGATATCGATGCGACAACGTAAAATGATTGATAATGTTAAAAGTAATCGTTTACCACCGCAGAAATAACGATCTATATTAAAACTTTTGAGTTTGTAGCATTTATTTCTAGCCCTGTCAACGCTAGCTCCTAAAGTGTAGAGCAACCAGTATAAAAGTAACGTTATTTAACACTTGCTTACATGAAAATTTCACCGAATTTCTCCCCCGTCTTTTCCACACTGACTACTAGTTATATATGCACGCATTGTGTTGTGAAATGTTTGTTACATTTCATTAACTCTTGTCGCTCGTTTCGCAGTTTGCGGAAAAAATAAAGTGGGCGGAGAGTTGGCGGGTGTTGGGAGGAAAAGAGCATAAAGCAATTTTCAATTGAGTTAAATGGGCAAATATTTACAATTGGGCTTATCGTCGATGTAGCGCCTGGTTGGCATTCAATTAACAGCAACAGAAGGAAGCAAAAGGCAAAAAGCAAGGCAAAATCAGACAAAGAAATTGAAATTGAAAATGAAATTGAACATAAAATTAATAGAAATGAAATAAAAGAAAACTGGAAACTTATTTAGAAAGCAAACAAAACAAAAGCAGCAGCCAAAAGAAAAAAAAAGCTAAACAAAAACAAAAACAAAAATTACGGCATTAAAATTAACAAATGTGCAAACCGAAAACCGAAAACTGAAAACCACAAAACGGGAAAATGAGAAAACGTGGGCGGCAATGCTTTCACACAAAATAATAATAATAATAATAGTAATGATAATGATGATAGCGTTGATGATGATGATGCGGCAGACAATGAGAAAAAGACAACAACGAAAAGCGAAAAACTTGGTCAATTGTTTTTAGCTGCTGCCCCCTTTTACGGCCCAAATAATCAGACAACAAATTTGATATCAGTGCAACAACAACAAGAAGGAAAAGAAAGAACTGATATGGGGCGAAAGAGGCGTGGTTATGTATGTGGGAGAGTGTGGAAGCCGGGGACGGTGCAGACTATCCCTACATCAAAAGCCAATTGGTGAATCACATAATTAATAAACCAACAGTGGAAAAGTGAAAAACCATCCAACCAAAAACGCTGGACATCAAGCAAAACGAAAAGACAATTGTCGTCTGTCAACAGCTGCCATAAATTCCCACAGTTGCCCCACTGTGGGCAGCACCGTGCTGCCAACATCACAGCTCCACCCGCTTCAGTGGACAGCGGCAAATATTCTAGACGGCTAATTACAGGTATGTGCAGACTGTAAGTGTGTGCGAGTGTGTGTGACTGTGTGTTGAAATGTTGCTTATGCTCTTTACCAACTTTCTAAAAACAATTGAAAAGAGCTGTAAGACAGTGTGTGCAAGCAGTTGGTGGAACAGCTTGAAATAAGCTACAGTCAAGCATAATTATATGGCAGTTGGAATAAACTTCTGCAAACTAACTTTTAAAGCTAAAATGAATGAAAATGAATGATGGCATTGAATCAACTTAAATAATTTGCATTGAAACGAGTGGACATAAAACACTTTGAAACTAAGAAATCACTTTTTAAAGCAAACTAAAATATTTTTCAAAACAAAAATTAAAAATTTAAAAACAACACTTGTTCATAAACATAAAACTTTAAAAATTAGAATAACTACAAAAACAAATAAAAATAATAAATTAAAAACGGTAGGAAAAAAAAAAAGAGTGAAGCTGTCCAACATGTTTTGCCGTAAAAATACTGATATTTACGAAATCAATTGAACCAAAATGAAATCGAAACATTTTCTTCATTTAAATTGATTTTTATTTATTTATTTACTTTTATATTTGAGCAACGAGTGTACACGTCAGATGGAAAAACAAATACACATCTATAGGTGCATATATATATGTAGATATAGACGTTCATGTGTTGATGATGATAATAATACATATTTGTTTTGAGAGGCAACCACTGAGAAATGCAATCTGTATGGTTCGTACAATAGGTGGCGCCATATAAATATGTATGAAGTGTGCACAAAAGTATGTATGTATGTGTGTGGGGATGGGTATGGGTATGGGTTTGCATGTGTATGTGTATTTATCATTTACATTGAGTTTTCTGCCTTCTCGAGCAATTCAAAGTTCAAGCAATTGACCAGATGCTAGCTTGAAACTTGTCTGCATTCAGTAGTCACAGACAGACAGACAGAGACAGAGACCCCCACACACACACTCACACACACTACTCGAGGAGGCAATATAGTTGAATGCAAACTTTTGGCATGCACTGTGCCAGACGGCAACTATAGTAGTTAAGTCGTTGGCCAAGTAGACAAAAGTCAGAACAATGCCAATGTTTTTTTCGCTTTGTATGTGTGTGTTTTCAGTCGTGTAATGTGTTTGCGTGTGTGTGTGTGTGTTTGTGAGCGACTGTGTGTGATATGCTTGCAATTTATGTCAAATTAATTAAGAAGATGTGCAGACAGAAGACAGGAACAAAGTAGAAAGCGCAGCACATAAAATATATACAAAGTACAACAGAAAATAACTTTTATTGTTGGCGAAACGAACTGAAAGGGGGTGAAACGCAATGGAATAAAACAAAAAGTAAAGGGAACGAATTGGAATGAAATTGAATGAAACGAAACGGAATGGATTGGAAACAAAAGTTGTGTGGGGACTCAAAATTAAATGAAAAATTGGAGCAACTTTGGTGGGGCACTTAAACTTCGATTTAACAGTTGACTGTCTCTCTCCCACTCACTCCCTCTTCCGTATTCTCTCCACCTCCCTCTTCCGGCGTATCACTGTCTCTTGTGGAACAAAGCATGAAAACCAATTGTCTCCTGTTTCACTTGTAGTTTGTCTCATTTGATTGTTGTTCTTGTTGTTGTTGTAACGGTGCGTAAACAAAATGGCACAAAAACAGTTAAACAACATAATAATTGCCGCACACACACACACACACTCACATGTATACCCTTATTGTGAGTAATTATGTAAGTGCAACCCAAAAAAGAGAAGAAAAATGAAGAGAAATAATAATCATCGTATATTGTATAAAAGCAGAGCAGCAACAACAACAACAACAACAACCACAATCACACAACAGACAACAACAACAAAAGACACAAAGAAGATAAAAGACCAGAGAACCGAAAGTTTATAATAAAAACGTGAATCGGGCAAAAGTTGCGTCTACTAAAACTTAAGCAAAAATCACAACAATAAGAATGAAGACTTAAGCTCAATGGAAACGTTGAGAGTAGGCGACGTGCAAATACCCTGTAGCGAAGTAAATGAGGCTATGTAAGAACTTTAGTGCACATACATCTTAAGGCATTTATTATAGTTTTTACGATAAATACTGAAAAAATTATAATAATAATAATTTATTCCAGACATTTAAAATGTAAAATAAATTTTATAAATTTTTTAATTTTTTGCTTGTTTATTTTATTAACAAATCAATATTAATGCAATTAAATTTATTTATTAAAAGATTTTTTTTTTTAATTCTAAAGAAATATTTTTTATGCAATAATTGAATGTTGGATTTTAATATTCATACATTAAAAGAGTTAATCAATTACTTTATTCACACACTGTCACCACAAAGCGCAACAGGTCAGCAAATCAACAAAACGTATAAGCTTGAATAATACCCTGTAAACGCACTGTATTGAGTAGTAGCTGAGTCAATGTTGACATAGGCCACACATGCACTCGCAAACGAAACGAAAAAAAAAAAAACAAAACATGAAACAGAAACCAAAACGACAACAACAATAAACAAAAAAAAAAAAAAAAAAAGGCAACTTTGGACTAAACGCGAAACTGGGGGAGATTAAGGAATTTGGAACATGAAGCGGGCAACGCGCATTCCAAAACAAATGCCAAACGTTCCGATGGCTAGAGAGCACACACAAACTACTACAAACTACAAACTATAAACTACAAATAGCGAGCATAACAACTCGATAAGCGGTGGGCTAAGAATGCAGGGAATGGGCTGGGAGGGAGTATTAGGTATTAGCGTTAAGTGGGTCAAAACAAGCGGATTGACATAATCAAAATTATGTATAGAGTCTTATAGCAACGAGCTATGACAAATTTAGACAGACAGTTTACAAAATAAGGCAATAAGTTTTTTGTGTAGTTAGCGCTTCAGCTTTGTCAGTCGACGTGTCATAGCAATCAGCTTGCTCAATGAACAATTTAAAGGCAACAAAACTTGGCAAATAATAGAAAACTCAAGTCCATGTATTAATGTTTCATAGCTATTAGCTAATAACATCTCATAGCAGTTAGCTTGGTGTGACAATAATGCTTGAGCTTAATTATTACCCGTGTCATAGCAATCAGCTTGTCAATTATAAAGCAAAAACGAACGGTGGACAAGATTATTTGTTAGGTAATCAGTAGGAAACCCAAGCAAGTTGATGTATTACTGTTTCATAGCAATCAGCTGGATCAGTAGACAAACCAACAGAGTCCAAGTAATAACGTTTCATAGCACTTAGCTTTGTCAACCAACTAACTCCAAAAGGTTTGACAAAAATTCATTTAAAACAAAGTATAAATCAAGCTACTAAATTAAGTTTGTATTTTACTACAACTCTAATTTAAGTTACACATCAATTTTTCTGCAACAAAGTAAAATGAAATTATTTAAAAACCAATTTTCTGCCATATTTGTTGCCAGCTGTATTAACAAATTAGATTAGCTGGCACATGCTTTTTTATGCATTACCACTAGCACCTGATTTAATCGGCAATCAGTTAAGCAATTAACGTATTGCTTACTCATCACACAGCTGAAATTTCAGTGGAAAGAAGAGGAAGGCGGAGAGCAGGACCAGTGCACATTGAAAGTGCAATGTGTCAGTGAATTTGACAAACTAATAGTGCCAGAATAACCACAAATAAAACCACTTTAACCACAATCCCAGGGTGCTGTGCGCGTGCATTCCCATTCCATGTAACCAATTTAAAGCTGAAATAGTGGAAAGTGGAAACAGCGGCATTTTGGTGGCATTAACGAATGCGACAAGTTGGAAAAATTATATTTGAATTCATTATAAACATCCACATCAACAAAATGAAGCCGACACTATTATTCTATAATATGCTTGTGACAGATTGCAAATACAAATAATGCCCTTTGACATGAACTAAGTAGGCACACAACATACACACACACACACATTCAATAGTCTTTATTTAAACAATAATTCTTTAATTCGGTACTAATCTAACTGAATTCCATTTACTTAGTGCAATACTTAATTATGATTGATTTAAATGCAATTTTGCAGCAGCTGCTTTTTAATTAACCTAATGTCAAATTCAGTGCAAATTGTTCTCGGAAAACCAACTCAACTTAATTTTCAGGGAAAACTTGCATTGCATTTGCCCATTAACCCATTACAGACTATTGGAAAAATACAAGGGAATAAGTTCCACTAATGGATATTAATCTGCAGCAAAAAAGTGTTTTCATTGAAAACTGTTTTATTATTAAGTATCGAACAATAAGGAAAGTTAGCAGGACTTAGCAGGACACTTAAGCCAACCCCCATGTGCTTGTGCAAACGTTCTAAAATTTTTACACAATTATCTAAAATATAGTTTCTAAGTATTAAACATTCCTTTTGTCAATCTGACACTTGATTTCCATTTTATAAACAATTAAAGGAAAAAATATTATTCATTTTGTGAAAACTTAATATTTCAATGCGCTGAACGACTAATTCTGATTTCCAGTAATACAATCTTAAGTTATGATGCTCAGCGCACACCTTTTTTCCGAGGAGGTTCGGAAAATCACCTGCAACGCCCTCTACAGTCCAAATTTGTATAGAAATAAAAATTTGTTAAAATTCTAAAAGGAAGCTCTTATAACCACAAAAAAAATTTTAAATTATAAATTCAGATATCTGGTCTGTTTGAATACTTGAAAACACGTCCTGTTTTGGGACTCATAAATGCGTATAACCCCTCAAGTTAAAGTTTTAATAATAGAAATATTAACAACACTTAATCTTACAGCTTAGCCAATTTTAGCTTAGCACAAAGCTTACCAAATTTCATTCCAGTCCAAATTGACACTAATTAAAGCGTAGCTATTAAACTAAATGTAAAACGGAAGTTAAAGCTTAAAAGTAACACACTTACAATAAAGCCAAATATTTTATGTATTTTGTTTAATGCTAATTTAATTAACTGAATAATTTATTTCTTTCCAGCTGAGATAACAAAATACGGTATCACATTAGGCCAAAAACAATCGAATTGTGTAAATGAAATGCAATTGGAAGCCATGTTTATTATGACGCGTTTTTCGATGGCAAAATAAAGTCATAAACAAAATGGAAATTTGATGTTTAATATGCCAACCACAAACGCTAGGTGGCGCTTTGCATAATAAAACGCTCAAGCCGACAAAGTGGAAAGAGTTAAAATCACTCATAATTATTATGCCAATACAGTTTCTTGGCCCATTCGTTGTTAACATTTCCGCTTCTTGTCCGCTTGGTCAGCACTCAAAAGAAAACAAAAGAAAAAAAAAGCTGGCTTTAAGCCGTGTCGTGGCCTGCACTTAGCAACCGCAAAGCAAAAGCCAAAATTGTGACTCAGCTGAGAGTCGAGAGTTTTGAGATCAATATGCATGATTCATGCCAATGGCATGGCAACTTAACTAAACTTTAGCGAGCGGGCTAAAAGCTGAAAGTAAACAGGTAACAACGTGTTTTATTTAAATACTCTAGCTAAAGGGTATACAAGTATTCTCGATAAATGTGTTACGCATAAAATAGGGCGTGGTTGAGTCATTTTGATCACACAATAAATCCCTAGAAATAAAAGTGAATTTTACAGTTACAAAATTTTATATTTAAAGTGCAATTTTGTTAAGAATCTAGTAGTGGTTTATAAGAGTATCAAGTCTTCAGAATGTCATTGAAAACTTTTTAGTTTTTTTATAATTTTTTTTTTTTATTTTTTTGTCCCACTTTTTCGTTGGGCTTGCGACACAACCTTCAAGTTGGTATTAACTGAACTCAGTGCAACATCCATCATCGCAACCACATTGAACAACTATTTTATGTAGAGGGTAGAGGGAGAGCGTGGGGGGTAGCAGGTGGAAAGGGAATTGTGCTTTGATAACCGATAAACGATAAGCAAAGCAAAGTGCTTAACAATCGGGCGCACATGACGCTCATTAAGTGTACAACAGGCAACGTTAGAACCCTCCCTCGTAATGCCCCTTACACTCCCTCTATCTCCCTAATGGCTAATAACCACACAGAATTCAAAACTCACACTCGCAGCAATAAGTTGCAATTGTTGCTTTTTGGGGGCATTATTATTATGGCCAGAACCCATTGAAATGGCGTACAAATGGGTATAATGGGTTTGTGCACAATCTAGTAGCTTCAAAAGCAAAAACCTGAAGTAAACAACAACCTTTTGCAGCACTGTAAGCTTAGTAACAGTGACGCCACGAGGTGTGCTTCTAGAGTTCTTCTGCGCAAGTTAACTGACTGTCGAGCACACTCGAGTAAAGCTTTTCTACTTTTTATTTTCTGTACGTTATTATTATGCATGTGTTTGGGCCATTACTGTTATGACGGCAACATGGAGTGCCAAAAGCTGGTTGCCATAGCAGTACCTACATAGGTATCAAAACGGATTTTTTTTTTTTGGTGGGGGGGTTCTACACTCGAGTCGTCTCCAGCTGATAAAAGCCAACAACAAATAGACTGACTGAGTGACTGACTAACTACTAATCGTAATAATAATAAACCAGAGACAACAACAAGACCCAAAATTAACAAACGACAAATTTCATGCCACAGAGTACTAATTATAAACAAGCGCAAAAACAACAACCACAACAACAACAACAAATGCGAGTAAACATTCTATATACCCTGTGTTTCTGTTGTTTGTTTGCTCGTTTACAAACTGAATTACAGTATTTGAAAATGAAAATTAAAAAAATAAACTGGAGCACAACCATTTTCCCCCCTTTATTTATATTTTTTGATAAGAGTTCTAAATGCATTGGCTTTTTATACTTTTATCAATTTTTTTAGCGCACGTTACTCACAAATTCCACAATTAACGAATCGCATGCACTGAAACGTTTTACACATAATTTAATTGAGTTTTTGATAAATCAGTGAAAAAAAAAAAAAAAAAACCTTTTGGAAAGGATTTTCTGTAATTTTTTTGTTCTTTCGTTTCCGAACTCAATTAGCAAAGAATTTAAATACAATCAGCAATGCATTAGTGAAGTATTGTTTTAAAGCAAAAAATTAATATTTTATATTTATTGTTATGTCAATATTATTGTTATTATTGTTTTCCACAATCCCTTAATTTTGTGTTCTTTTTTTACTACATTTTTAATCATTTGCTTTCATGCTGAATGTTTAAGGGGAACTTTTTAAAACGAATTTTTGTTTTTTTTCATAAAATGAAAGATAGATATCTATGTATAGAATATGTGCAAACGAATTTTGCAATCGGATAATTACTTCCGAAGTTACAGCGACTCGAACGCACGAGTTTTTCTCAAAGCAAAACTAAATGAATGGGAATAATTTGTTCTATGTCTTAGACATAAATCCTGCATAAAAAAATAGTGTATTTTTTTTTTAATTTTAAAATTTAAAAAAATTTTAAAATTACAATTTTTTTTAATGACTAAAAATCGGGTCTTTTCTTGTGTATACTACTTGATTTTAGGCATAGGAAATATAATATTTTTTTTTTTTGTAGTTTTGCAAATATTTTAAATATTTGCCGAACAAAAGAATCAATTCGCTAGCTTTTGTGTCCCACAAAAAATTACTATTTTGCCGACCCAATCAGAAAGTCCCCTTAAATTTATTTTCTTCTTTGCATTTACAAATATTTCTAACGAACTTTGCCAACACTGTATAAGTGTTCCAAATACTGTAATGCCTTTTGTTTCACTTCCTTTCTCAATAACAATTTCAATTTCAATTCTATTTGATCTTTTGTCATTGCTAGCCTTTTGTGTCCATTGTTTTCCTCGCTTTTCTTGTTTACATTTATCTGTTGGTCAAGAAAGCATGGGAAAAATTAAAAGTGCCGTTAGGCAGCTAATTCCGTTGGATCACAAGGAAAAGCGCGTTGGGCGAGTGCTGAAGGAGTCATGAAAATGAATATAAATTGTAGCATACATGAAGGCGTCATAAAACACAATAACAAGGCAAACAGTGGGCGGAAAAAAGCACGAAAAAAAGTGAAAGGAGCACAGAGTGAAAGAAACGAAATCCCAAGACTATAAAAAAGAGTAGCAGTCAAAGAGATCGACTTAAAAAGACCCCTTACCTTTGCTGGAGTTCAGCTGGAGTTTAGATCACTCAATTTTAGGAAATTTATGCTATGGCTGCTATATAAACAGCCGATTTTGATAAGAATTGTAATATTAATATTTATATTCGTTGGACACCCACGTTGGAATCTATCACTGTTTTTGCTCTATGAAAACTTAATAATATAGTTAGCCGATATTAATCAAATTTAGTCAGTCTATATACCATCATACTATCTAAATCGCGTGCAAATTTACTTTAGTTAGTTTCATTAGTTTTAAAGTTCTACGATTTCTTAAAATTTTGTTAATTTTTTTTCTGACAACCCCAACAAACCTATGCACATTTTTGAGTACAAGGTCTTAACAACAAAAAGTGACCACAACGATGGTGCATGCCGCAGTGGCATGCAAACGGCGAGGCAAGCACCAAGCAAAGAGAGATGAGACGAAAGTTGTTGCAATTGTCGGTCTCCGTTGCTCACTAGACGCAGTTGAGGCTCAAGTGATGGCAACGTTGGCACTTTGTCAGCAAGCCGCAAGTCTTGCCCCGTCTGCCACTTGCAGCGCCAGCAGAAAGAGGCCCAAGATAAGCCAGAAGGAGAGAGAGAAAGAGAGAGTTGGGTGAGCATGCAAACAGAATGGTAAACACTAGCAGGGCTGCAGCGGGGATTGAGCGATGGCGGGCAAAGTGGACAGCGAGGGCTGACAAAAGAGTTGGCAACGTGCACAAGAGTTTTTATTGTTGTTGCTGTTGTCGTTGTTTTAGCCGGGCTTATTTAATATTTAAAAGCGTCAACTGCACAGAACAAAATGAACAAATACAACAAAAAATGCATGGCAAAGGTGTGTAGCGAGATGATTGCACAGGTAACAAAGTGTTGGAAGGGGAGTGCGTGTGGGGGCGTGTGGTTGGGGGTGTTACCCAGATTGAAGTCCATGTTAAGTTGATAAGGCGTGTAAAAGAACATAAAATATGTGCATAATAAAATTAGCATTGCGAGTGCTGAAAATTATGCGCCTTTCTCTCCCTACACCACTCTATCACTATCTCTGTCTCTATCTGTTTCTCTGTCAGTCTTCTCTTTGCTCCTTCGCACCAACGCTAACGATTTGAGCCATCGAGCAGGCGTGTTAGAAGCCATAAATAAATGCTGCAACTATTGGCATTAACAGAGTTCAAAAGGTCTACGAAAAAAAGATATAAAAACAGAGTTAGACAGAGAAAGAGTGTAGAGAAGAGCGAGAACGTGGCTGCGCTACCCGAGGACATGCCAAATGCACTTATCCAAGCAGCATTGTTTGCATGACATGTGCCATTTGAACCCGCCGGGTTAAGGACTCGGGGCGTGTTAAAAGTAAACGTGGCAAAATCAGCTTAAAAATTGATTTATCAAAATGCATTTATCAAACAAAAAAAAAACTTTTGGCATTTCGCTGTGTGTCATGGCCAATTAAAATTGCATTCAGACCAGAAATAACTCAAATTGTTTAATTGAAATCAATAAAACAAAAAAAAAGGCAACAGTCAAGTGTATGCAACCAAGCAAGACCCTGTACTTAGTTAACCATCAAGCAAGTTCCATAAAAAGTTTTGATTTTGGCGTTAAACATTTTAAAAATAATATTTTAGCTTATTTTAACATTTTTTTTAAAATAATTTTCCATTTTTTCTTTTCCTTTTAAATTTAATTATAATAAGGAAATTGATATTAATTTTTAATTTATTTTTTATTCAAAATTGGTATTTAAACTATTTGTCAGTGGTTCAAAGTAAAATGTATACCTCAAAAGCTTCAATTAAAAGTTATGTACGTGCTTAAAAAATATTAAACACTTTTTTAAGCTTATTAATAAAAAAGATTGTGAATATTTTAAACTTTAGTTTGATATTTATAATCTAAATCTTACTTGTTATCATTTTTAGTTTAAGTCATCACATAGTTTTAGTCTTTAAATGTAGAGAAGAAACTTACCTAAAAAGAAAAGATAAAATATATTTAATATTAAGTTTAAGATAAATTTATTAAATTTCTTAAATATTTTTTTTTAATAAAATTAATTAAGAGGAGAAGAAAATGAGCTCGTATCTTTAAATAATTGACATTTTTAACATCATTATAAGATATTTATGGTCTGAGCTGGAAAGCGAGAATGTCCAAAATAAGGAGATGAAGTAAGAGATAGAGAGGGATAGGGAGATAGCCAAGTTGGCGCAGTGCTAACTCGTTTATCTAAACGCCATATTGTCATGGGGCCAATACCAAAAAAAAAAAAAAAATGTGAGCTGAAAAGAAGAGGAGCAAAGAAGCCAAAGCCAAAGCCAAACAACAGCAATGTGAGTGACCGAAGGGAACGAAGTTCAGTTTAGTGGTCGGTCCGTGTGGTCAGAGGTAAGTAACAGGCCAGTGACAGGGGAAGAGGCAGATACACAGTTAAGGGTAGCCGGCTACCTGTGAGACGGTAAAAGAGACAGACAGAGAGTGGAGAGCGAGAGAGGGGGGAGTTAGGAAGAGCTGCAAGTGGAGGTAGGAACAAACAGCCTAAAAGGTAAATGCCAACAATAGGCGCTGCAGCTGTGTCTACATGTGTGTGAGTTTCTATCTCTCTTACTCTCTGTCTCTCCCGGTCTCACTCTATCGCTGCATACTGCTATGCACAAAGAAGCAACCCAGCAGGATCAACGCGCATGCAAATGGTATTGAAATGGAAGCGACTTTGTCGCTCAAAAAAAAATAAAATTAATATTGAAATTTATATAAATTGTGAATGATTTCTTGTTTAAAAATTTATTAAACTAGCTTTTAGTATTGGCTTTATATATTAATTCTTTTTAAGATAGAAAAAAAAAATTTGAACTGAATTAAGAGTTTTTAAAGCTAAATTAAAAATCTTTTTGTTTTCAAATTTGTATCCCTAGACTTTTAATTTATGTAATATTTTATTAATTTAAAATTGTATCGTTATAAAATGTTTTAATAATTTCCTAATTAACATGATCATTCCAAAACTGAATGAATTTAGTGTTTGACTCTTATATTTTCCTCTTCTGACTGGGCTGCTTAAAATGGCCGGAAATGTCTGATGATAGCTGCGACGCCGACACACATACACGCACACATTCCCTGACACACACACTCACACACAACTATGGTTTGGACTGCAGTCAATTTGCACCTGGTCCGTAACGAGTTCTCTAGGCGTATTCCAGCCATAAGAAAATTTGTTAAATTTTTTTAGATACCCTCAAAAAAGTAGAATTATCGATATGGTTGTCAAACACGTGATCGCATTGTAAAATAAAAAAAAAAAACTCATTAAATCATCATTAAACATTTTTGAACATTTGGGAGTGTCTCACATCAACGCAAAGCTAAAAAAGCATTTTAAAAGCTTATAACACATGTATTATTAACAAAATAAAATAATTAAAATTGCTACATTGTTTTTATTCATTAGCTACATTGCAAACAATTACGTTATGTTGGTAAAATTAATAAAAGCAAAATTCTGGTTTCAGAGAAAATCCTTTTAATATTTAATTTTCTTTATGAAAAAAATAACTTTATATTAGATAGGGTATTTTCCAGGGTATTTAACTACTACTGCAGCTCAACTATCACTTTAAAAATTTCAATTTTTTTTTTTTTATTTTTTGGATTTCGATGAAAATTCTTTTGCAGTTTATGCAAATGTGGTAAGAGGTGACCAATAAGCCTCAGGTACACAGCGATTGAAACCCATTTCCAGTTGTTCATGTTACTGGTTTTTGTTGTTGTTGTTGCAACTAGTCGGCCTTGATCGTTTGGTGCTGCAATGGCAGTCAATCAGTCAGTCGGGCCAACAATTATTGCTTGGCAGCCAATACCAAGTGGTGTGTGACTCTCTGGCATATTAATTACAGGGCACAAATCGAGAATGCAAGCAAAGCACAAGTTGAAGAAGCGAACAAAGTAGAAGTTGAGAAGAATAACAAAGAAAAGAGAAGTAAAACATTAAGTCATTTTTGCTCATGATAATTTCAAAAAGTTTTGTAAAAACTCCGAGTTTTACTAAAAAAATTTAAGACAAAAATTATGTATTACAGAATGAACTTTAAAAACGACTCATTTCTTAAAATGAGTTTTACAGTAATATTTAATTTATATTTTTTAAAGCAAGCTTGTTAATAAATACTTAATTATTTTTTGTCTTCATTCGAATGGATTATTCTCTTTTAACAAACTATATTTATATTTTTACTATGATTTAAAATAAAAATCGCTTTGAAATAAACTACTTTGACTTCACAATGTCAGAAATAAAACTTTAATTTAAATCAAGATTAATACATGTTTACTCCATTATCTATTATTAAATTAAAATTTATTTAATATATTATTAATATATTTTTCTATGTTCTTACATTTATTTTTAGATTATTTATTTATATTATTCTTTATGTTTATTTATATTTCGATATTTATTGGGTTTTTATATTAATAATATTTTTTAATTATATTTTTGTCTTTTTTTTTCAATTAATTATATATATATTTTATTTGAAAATTAATATCTATACCATATATTTAAAAATTTGTGTATTTAATGTTTTTCTCTTAATTTAATTTATTTGTGTTTATATAAAATTCTATATTTATTTTTTTTATAATTTATATTTTTTTTATATATATTTTAATATTATATTAATATTATTTTTATTTTATTTTTAACATTTTTCTATTTTTTTTATATATATGTATTATTTTTTATATGTTATTACAGAGCATCATGTAATCAACCTGAGGCTAACCAAGCCACTAATTTTCATATTGACCCACTGAATGCAGTACTAAGTTGCATTTAGTTTGTTGTACTATGTAAGTTGCTGCAACTTTGTTTTTATAGCAGTTGTTGCAAGTGCCCGCGGGCAATTTGTGTGTATGAATGTGTTAGTGTGTTGTAATCTCATTAGTTGCTTAATAAATGCTTAGCACAGGCAACAACAACAGCACAAAACTAATGTACAACAATGAAACAAACCTCAATTTATAGAATTATTATTTATGGCTGCTCAAAATGCAACGCAGGTCACAAATCAACACCAACTACAACGGCTACAACAACAACAACAACAAACTTTAATTGCAACACACCGTCAATAGAATAAATTTAGAGTTGATTGTGTTTTACACACATTTGTGTGTGCGTGTGTTTGTGTGTGCATTTTCCGTTAAAAATTTTCTTTTATTGTTTTTATTGAGCTTTGGTTTCTTTACTCCGTTGCTGTTGTTGTTGCAAGTGGCACACTGCTAATTGAAATGCGCGCCAAAGCGAACAACAGCAAATCACAGCAAGAATTTATTGAGTGTGCCACGAAAATTTACTAAAAAAATAAACAAACAAACAAAAAAAAAACTTCTACAAAGTTGCACGAGTAGAAAACTTTAGAATACTTAAAGCAGCGTTTATCGTAGGCAAGGTTTACCGTTGCTTGTACCAGAATTCCAATTTCCTAGGCAATTAAATTCCAACGTTGGCATTGTTTTACAACAATTGCAACAACTTCTACACTTTAAATATTGCAATTAACAATTAGCTTTTGTCGGGGGTACGCAAAAAGCTAACAACATAAAAAACACTTAAAAAAAAAAGTTAACAACAGCTGAGTCACAATTTCTTATCGCAGCGTACCAAGTACAGTGAAAGCTCGATGAGTGGACAGCAGCGAGTTTCGCTTGAAGTCACCATTTTTTATGGGCACGAGAGGCACAAAAGTTTGCAAAAAAAATTATTTTTTTTTAATTATTTATTTATTTTCAATATTTTTAAGCTCTTTTCAAAAGAGTTCTCGGCACGACAAATGTGCGAAATGGCCAAATAAACGAAAGGAATTCATTTGAATCCAGTATAAAGTGGGACTCGTCGGAAACAAAACTTGAATTTAATTTAAAAACAAACGGAATTTCAATACAGTGACAACTGAACAATTGAAATATATAGAAATACATTGAAAGCTCTAGTCTAGCCTCAAGAGTATGATTTTCATATAAAAACCGTTCCCTTAGGCGGACATTTCCATTGGGCAGACAAAAATACTGGACCGTGGATGTCCGACCAAGGGAGCTTTCACTGTAAATATATTGTAAAATAAAAACTTATATATAAAGGTTAATAAATTCGAAAAGAAACAAAATCAAATTGAAATTGATTTGACTACACTTCTAAAAAAATATTTTTAGGCATGTTAAAATACTGTCTCCCAAAATTCTACTGCCATTGGCTAACACAAACAGAATTTCCACTAAAAAATATTAAAACAAGAACGTACAATTTTCCAGTTTGAATACAAAGTGAAAATGGATACGAAATCAAATGGAATCAAATTAGATGGAATTGAACTTGAAATAAAATGAGCATGGAACGTAAATGTGATGGAATTTTGAATTTACACAATTTTCAAAACGATTTAGAGACAGCACATAAAGTGGCCAAATTAAACTGGAAACGGTGGCAATGACACTAACAAAAAGTCTGATTAGTTTGGTCTGCCAAAACATGAAATGAGGCAAGGAGGAGGTAGGAGTGGTAGAGGTTAGCAGTGGGACAGGGGCTACTGCAATGCAGCGTGGCAAGGATTGAATGCCACTCAACGCGACAGCGATTTAAATGAGCAATGACCGACTGACGTACTCCGCTAAAAAAAATAGCCGAAACAAGTCATGCCACATGGTGTGCATGGCACAAGGCACATGCTTTATGCTGCTCACCATTCTGTAGGTTTTTCCACATGCAGCATACCACATGCCCCATCTCCCATTGATTGGTCGCTGTGCAATGTAATTTGGCCAAATTCAAATTGTTGACCGCCTGCTGATTTTAGCCATTGTGTGAAAAAGGCACTCTGCATATTGCCTCCCAATGGGAAAATACATAAAAAAAAAGGTGCGGCTTCGGGATACCCATTAATAAGTTTTGATAGACTTTTAAACCTCAGATTTGCTTATGACTTATTGTTTTCATAGCATATATAGGACTTTAATTATCCGATTGAAAACAGTATATTTTAAATTTAGTTAGTAGTAGTAGTTAGTATACTTAAAAAAAATTTTTTTTTTTTTTTTTTTTTTTGATTTTTCATTAAATAAAAAATTTTCCACACTTATTCATATTTAGAACACATTTTTGACCGATTTCCCAATGGTGTCCATCCGATATGGTAGTCCGATTTATGTTCATTCATACCTAGAATTCATTTTCAACCGATTCTGTATACAAATGCGGACAATTTTCTAACTTTACAGCTATATAGACAATCCTTAAGTAGAAATAGCAGAAATCCTAAACAAACTCATTCCAAATTTGGTTGCTCCAAGTTTTAGAGTCTCTGAGATTCTATTGTTCATAAGTACGGACAAGCGGACAACTCAAAATCGACTAGCCCGTTGCTGCTGTTCAGGAATATATAATTTATATAAAATCGTCGATGTTTCCTACTTGCACCGTTTACAGCATACCCTTTTTCACTTCGCTATAAGGGGTATACAGAATGATAGAGGACTGGGAGGGGGGTTAAGCGAGAACTAGGAACAAAACTGCACATAGAGATTACACAGTGTACTATATCGGATAATTGTTATTGTTATTATTGTTATTTATGCCACGCTGACGCTGACGCTGATGCTGACGATGATGATGATCATGATAATGATAATGGTGATGTCAATGCTGATGGCGGTGCTATTGATGCCAATGTTGATGCTTCTTTTCTGCTGTTTGCATCAAAATTTGCAATGCGATTATATTGTCAATAAAAACGCATTAGAATAATGCACAAATTTTTGGAGCACACACCACACACCACACGTGCATACTATCTGGGTAGGTGTGTGTATGGTGTGTGTGTGAGTGTGTGTGTGCGTGTGTTTTGTTTAGATTCCTGCTGCAGTTTTGTGGGTCAATCAATTGTGTACGCAATAAAACAATGCTCTCAACAATGGTCGGAATAACAAAATTTGATTTATTTCCCACTCGCGACCCCTTAACCTCTGCCTCTCTACGTCTATTTCTTCCCAAGTTTAATTAGACCCCAAAATATTTGAAATATGCTCAGACATAATCAGCGAAAACGGCATATTTCAAACAGAAAACCAAACCCAAAAACCTAAAACCTCAGTGTACACACACATATATGTATATAGATATATACACACACATATATACACACAAAACAATTGAAAAGAGACAGAAAATGCGCTGCAAAACAAAATGCGCTTATTGGCTTAAAGGCATGGCCAACAAATGTTCCCAAAACTGTCAACACACAAACTTGCATGCAAAAATGTTTTCAGAATTATTTCAAGTTATCCCAGATATACATATATCATTTAATATTAGATTAGAAAATATTTTAATATTTAAAAAAAAAAATCGAATTTACCAAAACACTTTTTTACAGAGTATCTAAGTAAGTTTTTATAAGTTCACATATTTTTTTAAACAATATTAAAATTTAAACTTATTTGCTTTAGTAATAAACTGTACTTACAGGGTATTAAGTACACCATGCTACCCTTCAACCAATTTAGCTCTACAATTTTGACCAACTCACAGCACAACATACTTTTTACACACTTAAAACACACTATTACAGGTCATCCACATGCCAAACGCATTACAAAAAGCAGCACACAAAATTGACTGCACAAAACTCAATTATTAAAAAGTTTCGAACAAAACTAAACTGAAATACATTGACGTGGTCTTACGGCAATCGCCTTTGTGACCAAAAATACGTACAGTGCAGTATTGTACAGGGCATTTAAATGCCAAAATTCTTGTGTTTTATTTCATGTAAACCGATCAATTTCACTCAATACCTTTTGACTAGTTTATTATGCGCACTTCATTTTGTTGCAAGTCAATTTATTTCTTTTTGACAACCAGAAATGCGTTCGCTTTTGTCTTTTGCAGCTTTTGTCGTTCAATTTCATACAAGAATACACTATATATTTGGTTTACCATGTTCTTACAAAGAGCTTAACAAGTTTAGCAATGTCCGTCTGTCCGCCCGTCCGTCCGTTTGAAATTTGGAGGGAATGTACGCCTATATGTCAGGCAGGCCAACTATATCCTATAAATCGCATGGGAAAAATCGGTCGAAAGTTGTTTATTTGTATAAAAAACTGCACAAAAGAATGACTACAGGGCTTTTTACAGTCGATTTGCTTGACTTCAGCCTTTCTTACTTGTTAATTTTATGG
Source organism: Drosophila parthenogenetica (assembly GCA_035047505.1). Lineage (NCBI taxonomy): Eukaryota > Metazoa > Arthropoda > Insecta > Diptera > Drosophilidae > Drosophila > Drosophila parthenogenetica. The sequence goes on from JAWNPM010000174.1 coordinate 2,507,086, forward strand.
TATAAATATTTATTAAGACATATTCTACTTTCTGTCAGTTTTTTAAACAAAATAAGTTTAGCATAGAATTATTTTAAAACTCCTATAGGGTCTTTTTAAGTCAATTTGCTTTGCAGTTAGTTTTTCTTTTGCTGTTTTTAAGATTTCAAGAGGATTATAATTTGTTTTATTTTTAGCGTGTAATTGGAGACGTTTGTGAGAAAGAGTTTTTTGCGACAAACAGTAAAATTCACATGCAACCGAAATATGACAAAGAAAGTGGCAAACAGCTGCAACAACAAATTGCCATTTTATCGGGTCAGTTTACAGACACAAGCAGAGAGAGGGAGAGGGGAGAAGAGGAAGAGGAGCTTGTGAGTGAGTGAGGTAGACAAGGCCTGGGGACATAAAAAAAAAAAAAAAACAGGTGTCACAATTGATCAGATAATTAGCACATTATGATATCTTAGCCAGAAATGGGAAACCTTTTAGCCAGGCTGACAGCTTCATCAGCAGTTTTTCACACAGCTCTCTGGAAATCTCCAACAAGTGCGAGGCCAAAACGAGCTATGTAAATAAATATTGCGAAATATTTAAATAAATCGCAATGAAGTAAACAAAATAATTTAAGTAAATATACTTATGGAAAGAAGTGTTGACGTTGCGTTGGCGTCGGTGTCTTTTTTATGTTTTTTTGAAAATTTCGAAGGTTTTACATCAAAGGTTAAAAACTGGAATGGACAAGACCTTACCAAAGCGAGTTCGAAGAAATTTTATATCACCAGCTCCCACGCAAAAATCAAAGAAATAAAATTTACTAAATGTAAAATGTTTTTATTTTAATTTAAATGCATTTTTCTTGATCAAAAATTCAATACTCATGCAACTGTTTGTTGTTACATTAAAAGTTTTGTCAAATTTTTTTACTTTACTATAAATAAGGAAATTTCTGTACGTTTAATAACTTCAAGTAAACACAGTGCAAGCCACAGTCTATCATTAAACTTTCGAACGCTTATGTAAAATAATCTCCATTTGATGAGAAAATAAAAATAATTCAAAGTTAGTCAAAAGACAAAAAAAAAAAAAGTTTCGTCACTAGGGTGATTAGGAAATGTCGTGATTTGTTTAGACACCCTACTCAAAATGAGCAGTGGGCTTGATTAGTTTGTCATTTTTAGTCAAATAATAACAAGTAAGAAAGGCTACAGTTGAGAGAGTCGACTTTAAAAGACCCCGTATTCATTCTAGTGCCCATTTTTTCTTGCAAACTGGCTATTTTCGACCGATTTCCCTATGAGTGCTACAAGATAGCTATAACTATGATATACATGTGTGTAAGTTTGGTAACGATAGGTCTACTTACAGTACATCTTCATACAAATATACATTTTTCGAACGATTTGTCCAAAGGGAGCTAAAGAAAATAAGGTTGTTCGATGTGGGCGTGGAAACAATTCGAAATAAACCTGTTCTGCCTGACAAATTCACGGATTTACGTGCCAAATTGCTTTAGCTCTAGCTCTTATAGTCTAAAAGATCCTGGAGTCCATACGAACGGAAGGCCATATAGACGGACAAACGGACGGACAGACGTACATCGCTATATCGACTCGCGTGTTGATGCTTATACAGAATAAATAGACTTTATGGCATCGGAAAAGCCTCCCGCTGCCTGTTCGCTTCTCTACTCTATTTTAGAGTACAGGGTCTAAAATGGTAAATTTTTACTTGAATTCGAAAACTGTAATTTCTATAATTTAATATATTTGGCTTTAATTTTGATAGATTTTGGAGGTATAGCATTTCTGAGTGACTCGGGTAACATTTTGATTAGTGAGCCTGAAATGTGTTGTAAATTTGAAATGAGCATTTGAAATTGAAATTGAAATTTGCGTACTTGTCCTGTTAACTGTTAATTAACTCGCATTCGATGTTTGATATGGGATATTTGCTATTTGTTATTTGATATATATAATATTTAGTATTTGGTCATTCTCTGACCACTCCAAATGGTCATTTCAAATATTTGAATGTGTTTTGTAGTGTGTGCGCGTTAGTTGTGTGTGTTTTAGGTGTGTGTTTTCAAGCAAGTAAGTGGAAAATTCAATAGACAGAAACAAAGGGAAAAGGGGCGGCGTTGGGGGTGGGGATGGAATGGGGGCGTGGCGTTGGAGCATTATGCATATTTCTGACGGTGTTAATTTTGGCATAAGCACTACGATTTCCACACACATAAAATACACATGTAATTAGTGAGAATTTCGTGCTGTGTTTTTAGAAATTAAAATTTTTAGTAGTTTTTTTTTTTGTTTATCTTTTTTTTTTGGCACCGCTTATCAATTGACTTAATTATGTGTATTGAAAAATAATTAATTGCAAATTCAAAAAGTGTTGTGAAACAGAGTGGAACAAATAGAATGAAACAAAGCGGATTACACAAAATACAGCAAAGAGAGAGAGAGGGAGAGGGAGATGGAGAGAAAGAGAGATGTCACGGAATGGCAGAAGTGGAAATTGCAATTGAATTCAGTAAAATGGATTAAAATTAAATGGAAAGGAAAAGCAATTAAAAGTTTAAGAATATGACATGGGAACATAGTGGAATGGAGCATCATTTACACAAAAATTTACACAGAAATGAAAGAAATAAATAATTAAATGTAACCTTTTGTAAAGCAATAAAAATTTCAATAATTTGGCATGGGGACAAAGTGGAATGGAACATCATTAACACAAAAATGAAATGAAACCAATACAAATAAAGCAATAAAAAGTAAGGTAATATGGCATGGGAACAAAGTGGAATGGAACATCATTTACACACAAGTGACTTAAATCGATTGCTACAAAATGGAATGGAACACACTCCCTTTAAAACAAAAATGATAAAAATGAAATGTATATATATATATATATATATATATATATATATATATATATATATATATATATATATATATATATATATATATATATATATATATATATCTATGCAGATAACGGGAGAAAGTAAAGTGCATTGGAATTTCAATCGGAATAGATTGATAAGAGTGGGAATGATGGAATGATTGAATGAAAATGGCATATTAACATGTACGCTGATAATTTATCTCATGATATGAAATAAATGTTATAAAAATGGAATCAATTCTATCAACAAATGTGGCGTGAATAATATGAATATTATATGCAAAGTAAATAAAATAAATTTCTTATCAGAAAATCATAAATATTTATTTAAAACAAAAAAAAATTGTACATTTTAATTGAAATTAATCAAAGTAATTTTTCGCGGCAGTTTTAACTTTTTTCTGTTGTGACAATGATTACAAGAAAAGCCAACAATCTATGTATATTTAATTATAATTAATTTACAAAGAGTGCAGTTAATTGTTGAATTAAATGCACACATGCTGACGACTACAGAGACAGAGAGAGGGGGTCAAAAAGAGAGCGACATTCAAGGATTAAATACACATCACAGAATCGTAATTTACTTTCATTCGGTTAAGCACCGAGATTAATTATCTTTAATCTAAGCAAACAAATTATCGTACAAATTCGAAATTAAGCCTTGACTCAGTTGAATTCTCCCCGCACACCCTAACGCCCTAGCCACGCCTCCATCTGCGACTGTGCAGCATGTGTTTGACAGTGTCTAATTAGTCAGGTGTGTTGTAAATAAGCCAAAACGTATTAGACTTAAGTCTGCAACAAATTGGTAAGTCAACAATCAAAAGAAAAAACAAATAAATTAAATTTTTAGTTTTCAGTTAAATTTAAGAAACAAAGAAAACTGTTTTAGTTAATTAAAAACATTTGGCCTAAAGTGTAAATATATTTTATAGTCAACAAGTGTCTAGAATATTATAAAACAAACTTTAATAAAATGCAGTTTACACCTAAAGAAAATTAAAAACTTTTATTTTAAAATTTATTTGAATGAAAGTCCTTGAATTCTAAAAACAATTTATATAAAGAATAAATTCAAAAATGTCTTAAAACTTGTTTACTACGTTTAACTTTAATTTTTCATTAAGAACATTGTTTAAATACGTAAAAAAGTAAATACTTTTTTATTTAAATTTTATTTGATTGAAATTTACTTCTTTTTTTTTTAATGTTACTACGCATTTTCCACCATTAACCTTTTTATTGTATCAAATAAGAATATTTCAACTTTTGACAAATTTTCTAGAAATTTGTAATAACAATTTGTCGGCACTTTTTTAATATTCATCTCATTTTTATTATCAAAATGGAAACGTGGAAAAGGTGCAATGGGGGAAAGAGGAAACTTTCATTTGGCGTTTTTCTGTTTATGAAATTCTGCGGAAATTATCAGTGAGACAAGGTGTTAAATTTATAAACATTTTTTGTTTTATTTTGTTGTCTCCTCACAGAGGTTTCCAGTTGCTCAAAGTGTAGACTCGCAAAAAAGACAAATATTTAAAAGAGGAAAATAGCACATCATCATATTTATAAAATAAACTCAAATATTTATGCTTAAAAATGCATCAACTATTCGTAAGTTTTGTGCATTCGAATGAGTGCACACTGTAGATTACAACAATGTGTGTGTGTGTGTGTGTGCGTATGTGTGTATGCTGTACATGCATTTATTAGACACGTGTAAATCTCAAGTGTTTGCGTCTGTTGCGACTTTTTGGGGTCAGCTTGTATGGCTTAGTTCGATAAGAAACTGAAATACATGCTACCTAAATATTGCCATTGGCAGCTGGTACTAAACAAAAATACTACTCCTACTACTACTACTACTACTACTACTAGTACTAAATGCTGCCTTGGTTTGCCTAATTTCCTGCTACGCTTTGAACCAGCAAATTCCCACGGGCTGTTTGTTTTGTACTTGTTTTCGAGGCACGCCGAAAATAAAAAGAAATAATAATAAAGCAGCATCAACGGCAGCAAGAGTCTAAGTGGACGAAATGTGTGTGTGTGTGTGTGCGAGCAGTAAGAAACAATGAGTCGAAATGCGTAAGCAGCAGAAAGACGGAAAGAGAGAGAGAGAGAGAGAGAGAGAAAGATAGGGGAATGTGCAGAAGACAGAACTTACCCGCGTAACATGAGCAGCTGTCCAAGCTAAATGCGGCAAAGCCGAACAGCAACAGAAGCAGCGCTGTCGACGGTTGCGGCGGCAGCATTTTGAGCCAAGCTGCGGCTGCCGTTTTTCTTGTTGTTGTTGTTTTTGCTGCTACTGCTGGTTTTTTGTTGACGCGACGCAGCGACGACGCCAACGATCGTCGCTGCCTTTCCTTCATTTGCGCCAGTTGTTGTTGCTTTTACTTCAAGTCTGCGTTTGATTGCTGTTTTGTTTTATTATAATTTTCTTATTACTTTTATTTTTAGTTTATTTCAACTGTTGTGTTATTTATTTTTGTTATAACTTTGATGTTTTTTCTTATTATTGTATTTCCACTTGGCAAAAGTTTTCGTTATTTTTCTCTTCTATTTTAAACTATATTTTTCAATGTGGTTTGCCGCTTATGTTTGTTGAGCATTTTCTTTGCTGCCATTTGGCCGCTAACATTTTCTGTGGCTGCAATTGACAATTACAACAACAATAACAACGTGAAACGGTAGTCATGTGTGCGTGAGTGTGTGTGCGCGTAAGACAGAGATAGACAATACGCAAGAAATAGAAGAAAAAGAAGCAGAAGTAACACAAATGCTAACGTCATTTATTGATCTGCCATCACTTGCTCTTTGTGCCGTCATTCGCATACACAAAATAACACAAAACACACAAAAAAAAAAAAACAACAACTCACTCATTCGCTCTCACGCTCACGCACACCTGCCACAGGTAACGAGAGAGCGTGAGAGCGCAGAGAGCGCGCGATCACTGAAGAGCGAGAGAGCAAATGCACGCCAAGCCAAAGTAAGCGACAGTTTAATGGGAATTCTTCTTCGTATTCGCCTTCTTCTGTTTCTGCTTCTGCTTCTTCTTTTTCTTCCACCTATTCTGGTTGTTTTTTTTTGTGTTGCTTATGTGTTGTCTTTGGCTTGAACCCTTTTCTTTCAAGTCGTTCGTTCGTTTGTTGCAAGAACTCGTTTTCACATGCAATTCTTTTTTTAAGCTTTGCTCTCACACCCACAAACACACACACAGCCATGAACATTTCTTGCGAACTCACACACACAAACACATCGTTGTCTTTTACTTGAGAAAAAAAGCAATTATTGGTAATAATTATAAACATTTGTTTTGTTATCGGTTTTGGCATTTGCGTTTATTATTGCATGTGCATATTGCCATCTTTTCCATATAAATATTCTCAAACATGCACACACACTCTTGAAAACAAACAGAAGAAAAAGTAACAAAAATATTGAAAGATCATTGTGGTGTTGTTGTTGTTGCTTCTGCTGGCGATCAACGCTCAAGCACACTGAAGATACAGGCGCACACACAAATACACACATGCATATATCTTAAACCAGACAACGTTTTTACCAGCTTCGTTTTGGGTTTGCTTTCGCACGAACTACGACTACGCCAAAGACGCGACCAACGACAAAACAGCGGCGGCTATGAAATAAACGACGACGCACACACGCTGGTTTAACAACCGTCCGTAACGCGCGCACAAAACAAACTGAAAACGTACCGAGAAGCAAAACAAAATCAGCAACGTCAAAAGTTGTTGAGTGAGTTTCGTTTAACATGCGTCTGTTATGCTATTGCTCTGTTAAACATTGCACAAGCTAACTGCTGTTGTGCACTCAATGAAGCCGCTACACTCGAAAGGCACTCAATGTTAATGTTAACTCAAAATGGAACTGTGTGCATTAAAGTGCACAGTGAAACCAAAGTGATTGTATATATAATATTTAAATAAAAAAGTGATTTCTATAAAAACAATTATGTGCATTTTGACTATATTAACACTTAACGTGGAAATATTGTTTAGGATATATAGAAGACCTGGTGTTGAACCACGGTGGCGCAACAGATGCTGTCACCCCGAAGCACTCGACTCAAGATATTACTCACAGCGACTTCACTCAAAGATGTGCGCGCAATGTAAATGCACTCAAGTGAACCATGAATGACCAAATTGAGCACAAAATGGCGGGTAAATTCAAAAATTTGTGCTGTGACTGGTAATGGGAAAAGCGTGTTGCTAGCGAAAATTAAAGGAAATTAAAAATTTGTAAATAAAGAAATTTGGTGCACATACACACACAAATACAACTTTATGTATTTAGTTATGCAAATAAGTACATAAATGTAAAATGTAATCTAATTGCATTTGCAAATTCAGCTTGAAAAAAAAGAACGAGAATGATTTTCCCACATGCAAAAAATTCACACAAACACAAACACAGACACACACACATATATACATATGTTTAATGCATTCCATATGCATATGTGTGTGTGTTCATTCATTTCAAAATGCACTTAAAAATTGCTAGCGACTTTGTGACTGTGTGTGTGTGTGAGTATGAGTATTTGTATGCCCGCAGGTCTTTGGCTAGAGGTCAGGTCAACTTCGTCGCCTGCCAATTAAAACTTTTTATGCGCTGCGGCAGTTGTGTGTGTGAGTTTGAGGGAGAGAGAGAGCGTCTGTATGTGTGACTCGCTTCAAGTAACTTTATTAATGCGATTTCAGTTAATTAACAACAACAATTACACAAACACAGTTCGCGCTTAAAATAATCAACTAAAGTAAAGAAAAAATGAGTGCGTGTGCGAGCGAGAAAGGGTAAGAAAAAGTGAGTAAGAGAGATTAATGGAATGGCAAAAGTTTTTATTTATAATTTGTGTTTTTTTTTTATTTTTTTTTTCAAAGTGCGCAAAAATGCTTTCAGGATTACCTTTGATTTTATCACACTATCTCACACATACTGTGAAAGTGCAATAATTTATATTCGCAAATAAGAACCGTTAAAAGAACAGCTATAATGCATTTTCGCTCAATGCTCAATCCCGCCCGCTCATTCTCTATCACTGCTCACTCACTCACTCACACCGCGGACAGCGACCGTCTCAGCAAGCCACACCCAGCCCCAGCCCCAGCCCCCCACGCATCAAGCTTTGTTTTGAGTTTGTTTTTTGTCCTCGCGCAACAAGTTGGCTGCGTCGTTCGCGTGTGTGTTTGTATGGGTGTGATGTGATGTTTGTCTCTGCCGCTCTCCCGCTCTCTCTGTGTATGTTTAGACAAAGCAAATACAATAAAAAAAAATCGTGTGTGAAAGCAAGCGCAAAAAAAGTGTTGCCTACCATTGGGAGCTGAGTAAAATTAACGAGTTTCGTTTCGAATTCGAAATTTGAGCGATGTGTTCTGTGTATGTGTGTGTGTGCATCAAGCAGATAGGGGGGCGTGGCAAGCCGCCTATCCAACTACTCCTTACTCCCTATCACAAGCTGCCAAAATTTTCAAATCGCTTCAGTTTTTGCAATTAGCTCAATGAGCCAAACAAAATCGTTTGACTGCGAAATTAATTTAATTGTAATACTAAGTAACTATTTTAAACTGTTCATTCCGAAAGATAATACAAATATTTAGTTTGTTTTTTTTTTTTAATTTAAGTAATCTATTCAAAGCTTTATAGACCCCATACTGTTGTCTTAGGCTGACAGGGTCTTTAGAAGTCGATACGCTCGACTGTGTTTTTGCCTGCTGATTATACAATAAATGTTGCTTATGAGCTGTAAATGTTGGTTTTATTAAATTACACAATCTGTCAAATATTTAATTAATTGTATCGAAGCTGTTGCCACATTTAGTTACCAAGTCCGAAAATGTTGACAGATTGTGACAAGGTGTGGTTCTTATTATCCACGTGACCAAGCTGACCATGTTGCCTGTGTTGCTGACTGCGATGCAATCAGAAAGCGGTAAGTAAAACAGCTAACTTCATTTCACTAATGGACACTCTGATATGCAACATAATGTTGCAAGGACTCGGGCACAATCAAATGCTTTCGGCACTGGATTGTTGCAATTGGCAACTTGCAACGTGGCTTGCTTCCACATGACCAGCTTGCTGGCCACGTCACAGACACATGTGGGCACCAGTGCTGACAATTTAGACTTTTTATGGCTAGATTGGCACTTTTTTTAAGACTTGAATTTTTTTATGAACTGATCAAATGAAAATTTAATCATTCGTTTTTGATACTTTTTTTAGCTTGAACAAAAATTAATTTAGCCTTTTTTTTTCTAGTAAACTTTTTAATTTCATGAAATTGATTACAATAATTTAATATGATAAAATAAGCGACTATCAATCTAGCCTTTTTTGCAGTTAATTGTGGGCATCTCTGGTGAACACACGTTAAAAATTCAACATAAAAAATATGAAACTTTATTTAAACGTATCTTAAATTTTATTATTATTTATAACAATGAATAAAACAAGTGCCTACCATTCTAGCCTTTTTTCTCAGTGTTTTTTTAAGCATCTCTGGCGCCCACACACATGCACGAAACGGCAGTCGAATTGATTTCAAATGTGTGTTCGAAAACAACAGTTATCGATATGTGACACAGGGGCCCATAACGTGCAATATTTTCCACCTTAACGTGACACATGCCACGAGGAACGTGCCACATTTTGTCTGTTGAAATCACAACCGAAATCAAAAACCTTTGGCTAAATTCTGGCTTTGTTTTCGTTGCCCAAATCTACGCTCAAACGAAACCAAACACAAAAGCTTTAGCTTGACTTTAGCTACAGTGAATACTGACTGTCAAAGTCAGTTCTTTACTACAGTAAGTACTCAATACACTGAAGAAGAAAATCTAGCTATAATACGCTAAACTAAGATTGTTATTTTAAAGTACAAGTTAGTTACAAAGTTTTTAACAGAACAGCGAGAACATCTTGATTTCAAAATGTTTTAAATTTTCAATTAAGACCCAAAAGTTTTTATTATTTTTAGACCATAAATCTTAAAATTAAGTCAATAATTTATTGATACAATTTTGCTTTTATATTTAAGGCAATTAGCTTTAAAAAAAAAATAAATTAATTTCCATTAATTTCCGTCCGTCTGTCCGTTTGTCCGTATGAACACCTGGATCTCAGAGATTATAAAAACTAGAGCCGCCAATATTGGATTGAGTGTCCGCCCATATTTTAGGCAGATTTAGTTTATTTCAATTTTTTGCCACGCCCCCTACCGCCTCTGCAAATTGTAAAAAACTATTTTCATAACACCATAAGTTGAAAATTATGAGAGCTATCGTGACCAAATTTACACATTAAGTGTATAGTACCATCATAACTATTGCGACCATGTTTGATCTGGGTCGGACAACTATTGCCTATAGCTCCCATAGCACAAATTGTACAAATATGGGAAAGTTTTATGAAGGTATGTAAACCACGGCTATAAACATTCTTAATAAGTTAGGTTCAGAGCGGACAACTAAATCTTAAAGCTTCCACAGGACAAATCGGTCGAAGTACAGGGTCTCTTACCATTTACTCGTTCTACTGTAGCCTTTCTTGTTTGTTTTTGGTAGCACATTAAAACTCAATTCACAGTCAGAACATAACATTATCTAATAAAAGTTAATCTATATAAGAATCAGTACTCATCCAAAAAGAATTTGTTGAGAAAAGTTCAAATTTGAAAGATTATAAATAATTACAAGTAAAACAAGAAAAAAAGGTTATCTTCGGTAAGCCGAAGATTAAATATCCTTGCAGACACGCATATTGCGTTAATTTTATTTTTATCGGTAATTGTGCCAACAGTAGCTATATGATATAGTGACCCGATTTGAATGAAATTTTGTGAGCATATAGGAAATGATAATAAATGCATATTTTGTGAATTTGGTTAACAGACACGAAAAATTTTCATACCAAGTATTTCAACCGATTGTTCTTATGGCAGCTGTATGATATAGTGATTCGATCTTAACATATGAACTGCGTGCAGAGGGAATACACATGTGTACCAAGTTTCATCACGATAGCTTTAAAACTGAGAGACTAGTTCGCATAGAAACAAACGGACAGACGGACATGGCTATATCGACTCGACTGTTGATGCTGATCAAGAATATATATACTTTACTATATATACCCTCTGCAAGGGTATAAAATAGTGAAATAAAATAGTGCAAGTGAAACCACCGCTAAACGACTTGAAAATCTTTTTGATTTGATGTAATTTTTTAGTGACACTTGTTTTGCTTACTCCCACGGTGTCCTCCAGGGACACTTCGTACACACAATCAGCAATTCAAATTTCTACGCAAAAGTTATTGACAAATCGCTTCAAATACTCGAAATGTTATTGCATGGCAAAGTAAAGAAATATGAAGCTATATAAACTAACGGTTTGCCGAATTTGTGCATTGAAAGCACTTGAATCTACGTTAAATCAGTTTTTGGTTAAAGTTTAGCCCTTAAGCCATAGTTGTCATAGTTGACATGCCCCTTGTGTTAGAGAACGGCTGTCAGTGGAAGTGGAGCTTGCAATACATACACAAGCACACACACACACATGTACACAGAGGGAGCTCATCGGAAAACGGCAGCTGTCAAATTTATTTGCGCGTGAAAATGAAATGTCCGTCTGTCGATTGGTCCCACTGTCCTTGTGTGTGTATGTGTGTGTGTGTGTGTGTGTGTGTGTGTGTGTGTGTTGCAAGTGCAACAAGTGCTCAGACAGTTATCGACAGTTTTGTGATTGTCCGAGAGAAAACTATGCACACACACACACACACACACACACATACACAAACAGACAAAGTTTTATCGCCAGTGATGAAAATCAGTTTCAACCCACTTGGCCATAGTTGCCACACTCTCTGCCACTTTGCCACACTTGGCACACAAAAACGGTGGCCCTTGTTGCAATCGGACATCTGTTGAAATCGAGAAAATGCAGAAAAGCGAAAAAGAGGTAGAGCAGGAAAGTGGGAGAAAAGAGGGGAATACAGGAAAAGCAGGAAAAGGACACGCACCAGGACACTTTTGGCTAATCGAATTTAAATTGCAGTCAAATGAAGCGCAACAGACGCAAATGCAATTGACAACACACCGCTGCCAACACTACCAACTTGCCACACACTGTGCCACAGTGTCATCTGCAAATTGCCACTTTCATTATCGGCTCAGTCCAAGCAGGTGACACCGAGAAAGATTAAAACAAACCACAAAAAAATTATAATCAACTTCTGACATTTTTAAGTTCATAATTCCGATCAATTGGAAAAGATTCCAGAAAAGTTTTTACTCTTATTATGGATTAAATTCCAATTGACAGTAAATGGAAGTTGGTCCACAAGTCAGCTGTTTCAATTTAAGCATAACAATCTTAAACTACAGAAATTTCTTTTTATTGTTGAACTAGTCCTTAGACCTCGTATTCTAAAAAAGAGTAGAGGGACAGAAGGAGGCGTTCCGACCACATAATATATATATATTTTGATCAGCATCAAAAGCCGAGACAAAATAATAATGTCCGTCTGTCCGTTTGTCCGCCTGTCCGTCTATCTGTCCGTCCGTCCGTATAAACATCTGGATCTTAGAGCCTATACGAGCTAAAAATGCGCATTAGAAAGAGTACAGGGTCTTTTACAGTCGGCCCGCTCGACTGTAGTCTTTCTTAGTATTTACAAATTTGTTATTTGTTTAAAATAAAGTTCTAAGAACAACGTTTTTTTGCAGTGTAGTGCACGAAAGGTTTCTGTAACGTGGAGTCGTGTTAAACATTGTTAATGCGACACTTATCGAGTAATGAAATCGCTTTTGGCCAAATCTTGTCTTTAACACATGTCAAGACATGCAATTTAGCCCCCATAACTTGTGTTTCCCCATCCCACTCACTCACTCACTCCCTCCCTTCACTGCCAGGCCACCCCTTGTGCGGCACTTGCACTGGCAAAATCTGTAATACATTCAAAGGATTAAAGTCGGATTCAAGTGACAGTTTGATAGACACAGAATCGCAGTATGCAAATTTACAATTTCAGAAAGGGAAATTCAAATGTAGTTTACGCTTACTCCGAGCACATGCAGCTCCTCCATGGTCACTTAGTAGTTTTCAACAACACATGCATTAGTTTTAAATTGTTACATAGATTTCTCTCGACTTTACTCGCCTTTACAGTTTTTTATTTGAAATTCAAGCTAAAATAGTCCTCCATGGTCACTTTAAAGTTCATAATACTCAACATTTTCTAAGAATTTGACGTTATTTGAACGTATTTTTCCTTCATTGTCTTTATTTAATTTTTGTTTGAATTTAGTTAGTCCTCCATGGTCACTTTTAAGTTCATTGCCCACGGAATTTATTATATTTTCATATTTAGTAACTCAAATTATTTTTATACTCTCTGCAAGAATATACTGGGTTTGTGCAAATGTATGTAACAGGCAGAAGGAGGCGTGGCAGACCCCATAAAGTATATATATTCATGATCAGCGTCACAAGCGGAGTTGATATACCCATGTCCGTCTGTCCGTCCGTAGGAACAAACAGATATCAGAGATGGTAAGCGCTACAAGTTCGAATTTGGTCTCTATCGACTCGATATTGAGTCAGTCAATATCTTTTTTTTTTTTAATGCCACGCCCCATTCGCCCACAATCAGCAAAAAACTAGACATACCTCGGATAAAATAGAAGTATTAAGCAAATATCTCAGTAACTATGGCACTTAGGAACACCAATTTTGGTACGCACGTTCCTAGAGACAGCATAAATGCATTGCCATTTACAATTTTGGACTGCCACGCCCCTTTTTCCGTAAGAGATAAAAAACTTTTCAAGCTTGCATGCCGTTTTAAAGGCATTTGTATGTTCGATTATGCTCAGTTTTTTTTTTGTTTTAATGTCTTTAATACAAGAACTATCTATTGTAATACCGGATACCGATTTTAACATTATAATTGGGAATAAAAGCAGCTATACGGTCGGGCTCGTTCGACTGTACTTTTCTTACTTGTTTTCAATTGCTTGGTATTGATCTAAGTAGTCCTCCATGGTCACTTTACAGCTTGATAACTGCAACTGATTTACATCATTTTGATCTTAATTTATTTTCTTGGCACTAGTGAGTCTCATTTTAAAGTTGTCCTCCATGTTCACTTTAAAATTTAATTCAAGACTCATAATAAAATAAATACTTTGCTGGACAAAGCTAAATCTGCTGTAAGTTTTATGCGTTTAATTACTGTTTGCAGCTTAATTATGTGTCTGACTTTACACACTAAGTTGGTCCTCCATGTTTACTTTAAAGCTCACAATTATTTCGGTTCATTACATTGATTTCACTTCATTAATTTGGTTATTTTTTGTTCTGTTGCACTACAATATGTCTGGTTTTCGATGTTTACTGTTCAATGTTTTTCACAAGTTCATGTTGCCAATGCTGCAGTTGTAGCAGTTGAGGAAGCTCGACTTGAAGAGTCCCAGTTAGGAAAATATAAATTTTTCAAAAGTAGAGTCCCATGAAATAAGAACAAATGAAACAAGTAAGAAAGGCTACAGTCGACTGTAAAAGACCCCGTACTTCTTCCAGTAAAGGCTATAGTTGTGCGATCCGGATTAAACTTGGTGGGGATAATTATATAAGTACCATGCACGTACCGTGTGAACTTAGTCACGATGGCTTATGTCGCTTCCAAGTTATGGTGTTTTTCCCAATTTGTGTAGGCAATATAGACGGACTTTCATTTAAAATTTGGCTCTAGCTCTTATAGTTTAAATGATCCAGGTGTTTATACGGACGGACGGACAGACGGACTTTAATAATACTTTATGGGGTCGACCACGCCTGCTTTTGCCTGTTACATACATTTCTCTTCTGACAAACCTAACAGACCCCTCTACTCTTTTTTAGAGTACGGGGTCTGAAAAGAACACTGTAAAATACTCCGTACTCCTTCTAGAGCGTTTTCCATACAAATAACAAATTTTCGACCGATTTGTATTATGAGATTTGTCCCATAGGCTATAGTTGTTCGATTACATATACTGAATACTGCTTTATTCAGTTATCCAAGCTTTATGACAATTTGAAAAAAAAAAGTTTAAATAAAAATTTAAAGTCTTTCAGCCTAAAGCTTTTTAATTGACAGTTAATTCTAGAATAAATAGAATTTTGTTGTTATGCAATTTTTTAAAAGCTCAAATTCTTAATCATAAAAAATTTGATTTCATAATCAGTTTATGAATGATATATATATATATCATATATAGTGTCAATCTTTTAATTTTAACCCTTTTGACAAACTTGTTAGACTCTTTGCTCTTTATTGAGCTACAGGGTCTGAAAACAATGCATCTTTCAATGCAGCATTCAATGACAAAATTAATATTCTCACTACACGCCTCCCTTGTAGAATGTACAACATATCGCTCTTCCCTCCGCCCTTTGCTCTGTCCCCCTCTCCCTATGCGCTGTCTCATTCACACTGCTGTGCTGGTTGGCATGTAATTTACTTATTGTTTAATAGCTGCAGCTCTTTTGTGACCACAAACGACGTGGACCGAAGACTTTTTGGGGTGTCTGTAGCTGCATTGCGACAAGTTGCCACTGTTGCTGCCCCCGTTGCACCGCGTACCGTGTACAGTGTACCGTTATCCGATGTGGCACGTTGCACGTTTCATCAACTGGTGTCCAATTTGTTATGGCCAGGTAAAAATGACAATGCACGACAACATAAATCACAGCACTTCGCCAGGTGACAGCCCAAGATGGACACCAAACGGTTCAAAAAAAGGGGCGTCTCAACCGTTACAGGAACTGCAACTGCAACTGAAACGGGAAAGGGAAAGGGAACTGGAACTGAAACATTGTGTCATTGAAAGCGTTTGTCAATTATGTTTCGTATGCAGTTAAAACCGTTGCATTTCCGACACCAGCTACAGAGATGGCCAAAACAAAAGGCTTAAACCAGCAGAGAGTAAGTAAGTGGAAGAACAAGAGGGAGAGTGGCACGAGTACACTACGAAAAACAGGGATAGGCTTTAAAATTAAACAAAATACTTTAAAATTGTACAGTAAAAACAAAAAAAACTAAAAAAAAAAATAAATTAATTAAAAATTATTAATTATCATTATCATTAGCATTAGCATTAGCATTAGCATTAGCATTAGTATTAGCATTACCATTACCATTACCATTAGCATTAGCATTAGCATTAGCATTATCATTATCATTATCATTATCATTATCATTATCATTATCATTATCATTATCATTATCATTATCATTATCATTATCATTATCATTATCATTATCATTATCATTATCATTATCATTATCATTAGCATTAGCATTAGCATTAGCATTAGCATTAGCATTAGCATTAGCATTAGCATTAGCATTAGCATTAGCATTAGCATTATCATTATCATTATCATTATCATTATCATTATCATTATCATTATCATTATCATTATCATTATCATTATCATTAGCATTAGCATTAGCATTAGCATTAGCATTAGCATTAGCATTAGCATTAGCATTAGCATTAGCATTATCATTATCATTATCATTATCATTATCATTATCATTAGCATTAGCATTAGCATTAGCATTATCATTATCATTATCATTATCATTATCATTATCATTATCATTATCATTATCATTATCATTATCATTATCATTATCATTATCATTATCATTATCATTATCATTATCATTATCATTATCATTATCATTATCATTATCATTATCATTATCATTATCATTATCATTAGCATTAGCATTAGCATTAGCATTAGCATTATCATTATCATTATCATTATCATTATCATTATCATTATCATTATCATTATCATTATCATTATCATTATCATTATCATTATCATTATCATTATCATTATCATTAGCATTAGCATTAGCATTAGCATTAGCATTAGCATTAGCATTAGCATTAGCATTAGCATTAGCATTATCATTATCATTATCATTATCATTATCATTATCATTATCATTATCATTAGCATTAGCATTAGCATTAGCATTAGCATTATCATTATCATTATCATTATCATTATCATTATCATTAGCATCAGCATCATCATTATCATTAGCATTAGCATTAGCATTAGCATTAGCATTAGCATTAGCATTAGCATTATCATTATCATTATCATTATCATTATCATTATCATTATCATTATCATTATCATTATCATTATCATTAGCATTAGCATTAGCATTAGCATTAGCATTAGCATTAGCATTAGCATTATCATTATCATTATCATTATCATTATCATTATCATTATCATTATCATTAGCATTAGCATTAGCATTAGCATTAGCATTAGCATTAGCATTAGCATTATCATTATCATTATCATTATCATTATCATTATCATTATCATTATCATTATCATTATCATTATCATTATCATTATCATTATCATTATCATTATCATTATCATTATCATTATCATTATCATTATCATTATCATTATCATTAGCATTAGCATTAGCATTAGCATTATCATTATCATTATCATTATCATTACCATCAGCGTTAGCATTACCATTAGAATTATCATTATCATCATTATTATTACTGCTTCATTATCATTATCACTATCACTATCATTATATTTTTCTCAAAGAAATTTATTTAAATAAGGAAACCATGAGTAACAAGAATTAAAATAACTTCTGTGATGTGAAATTGATCGAATTTTAAGTTTAGTTCAATTTGAAGACAATTTAAATTTGAAAACCGAAAAAAAGATTATCAAACTTTTGTTGTGCAGTGTAGACAACAGTCATGAGGGGAAAGGGAAGTCATAGACAGGACAGGAAAAGAAAGACAGAAGGAGTGGGACAGGGGTAGACAGGACCTTTCTGGCTGGCAGAGACTTTGTGCCTGGCCGGAAGTTTGCGCTGACATTCATTACCATAATTCACAACAGCTTAAAACATTTATGTGGCTGCTGCTTACGGACACGCCCCTTCAACTGGCATACAATGTCGTGTTGGCCAGGTTTTAACAGTCGTTTGTTGTGTGCAAATGTGTGTGTGTGTGTGTGTATGTTTGGATTATGTGCAGAGGAGGCATGCAAAAAGGGATAATAAGGAAACTTGAAAATTTGTTGCAATTATTTTAACTGCTTGGGAATTGCCGACAACACCAGGCAAACCGAGTCCTTCTCTCTCTCTCTCTCTCGCCCTTCCGCACACGCCCTCTCTTTCTCACTCTCTTTTGTTGCACCCGCATCGACCTCACTATAAAACTTGGCTCGAAATGGCCAACAAACTCTATGGCTGCATTGCACTTTACAACTTGTTTTTGGCCAACTCTTTGCACTCCTTTACTACTTCTGCGTCTACTTCCCTCTTCCTCGCCCTCTCTCTCTGCCTCTCTCCTCTCAGTTTACACCTCAAGTTTTGTTGCAAGTCCTTCGGCAAGAAATCCTTTGGCTGTCCACAATTTCTTCCTATATTTCCTTGTGCAACTATTTCAATGTTCCTCTCACCCTCTTTGTTACTCTACTCCCCTCCTCCTCTTTCTCTCTCTCTCTCACTCTGCTGTCTCTTTGTGTGCTTAAATATTCAGAAATATTCGTAGCACCTGGAATCATAATGTACCAAATAATCTGGATCATCTGACTCGTTACTCACTCGAATGGATTTAACACTGTAAATCATCAGCTTTTAAGGCTGCCAGTTAGAGGGAGAAGGAGAGATAGAGAAAAATAACTTTAAGAGATTTAATAAGTGAAGATATTAAACCACCTATCAGAAAGATAAAGAGCGACAGATAGGGAAAAAGACAGAGGAAGAGAGAGAAAAAGGAGGGATAATATGAAAAGAAAAGGATAGAGAAAGAAATAGAGAGATATGTAGAGAGAAAGAGACAGAAAAATGTAAAAAAGAGGGCAGAAGACAAGGAGAAGTAGAGGAGGAGAAATAGACAGCGTGGGAAAGACAGAGAAAGAGAAAAAGATAAGAGAGACAGAAAAAAACGCGAAGAGAGAGAGAGAAAAAAAAAGAAAAAGAAATAGAGCGTGTGGGAAAAACAGAGAAAAAGAAGAGAGAGAAAAATAAAGAGAGAGAGAGAAAAAGACAGAGACAGAGAAAGAAAAAGAGGGTGTGAAAAAAACCGAGAAAAACAGGGCAAGAGAGAGATAGACATAGAAAGTCACAGAGAGAAAGATGGAGAAAAAAAACGGGAGGAATAGTAAGAGACAAAAAAAAATAGAGAAAGAGGGACACAAAAGGGAAGCAGAGAAAAAGAAGGGAAAGCTGTCAGTTTAGAGAAACGGAGAAAGATATAGAAAAAGAGCGAAAAAATTAGAAAGATGGTAAAAATAAGGGTAGTGAATAAAATGAGGGGGAGAAAGTTACAGATAGAAAGAGAAAAGGAGACAGGAAGACAGAAAAAAAAGCTGGAGAAAGAGAGAAAACAGAAAGTGTAAGAAGAAATACCAGCAAAGGGAAAAAAGAAAAATCAAGAAATTCACAAATGGGCAAATTACCCAGAAGGAAAGAAAAGTCTCCAAATTGAAAACTCCTCGAATTTAAAAGCATAATTTTCTAAAAAAGTTTTCCCAATTCCTCTAGAAAAGGATACATATTCCCAAAGGTCGAGCTAAGGGGCCAGCAGATGGATTTACGTCCTCAGGTGTTGCAAGCTGCAGGTTGTCAACGAGCAGGTCTAATCTCTGTTGTGTGTGTGCGTGTCAAAACGTGTCGGAACGTGTCTGTGCTTGTGTTAATTAGGCCGATGTTGCAACAATTTGGAGGCACAATGTTTTTATGGCCACAGATTTATAAGCAGCTAATTTACTAAGCTAATTTGTTAGAAACTTAAATAGACTTTTGTGCAGCTGTCAGCTGCCACCTGGCAGCAGCTACCTGCCGCATGCCTCATGCCCCAACTGCACCAACAGCCACCACCTGCCAGCTGCCACATGCCACTTGTCATGGGGCTGTAAGTTTTGTGTTGTGACACTTTTAATGGGAATCCGGGAAAATCTTAGGGCGTGTGGGAGGTTTGTGCGGCTTGTGGCATGTGCAACGCGATGGGCAACTTTCACACGCATGTAATTCCATATGCAAATGGAGCTGCAGTTACAGTAGCACTAGCAGCAGCAGCTTATCTGCCACACACACACACACACACACACAGAGGGAAAGACAATCAGGTGTGGCAGTTGCAATGAAAATGAAAATGTTTGCAAATCAAAAGGCAAGCCGACAACACACACAGACACACACACATGTACTAAACTGTGGTCCCCACCCAACAGGCGAGTGTGTGGTGAAAGTGTGGCAAGAATGGGAGGTAGGGCTGGGGGATGCTGCAACACAGAGGTGTACACAATAGTTACACGTATTCATTTCAAGCGTTTTATGCGTTGCTCGCTTTTGTTTTTACTATCGTCCTCCATGTCCACACGATCTGACACAGTTTTTGTGGCCCATTCTCTCTCTCACACACGGCCATACATGCACATCCTGCCAGCCACCCCCCTCCCAGCCTACCGACTCACGACTTGGCGTGCCAGCAGCGCTGACAGTAAATGCTGAAAATTGAGTGCAACTTGTCGTAACTTTATTTCAAATATATGCGGAAAGGACTAACCAGACAATGCACAACACTCACACACACACACACACATTCGCGGGCACACACACACACCACTGACTTACATGCTGATATAACTGGCAGAGCATAAAGCTGCTCGCGCGCGTCCAGGCGACAAAAAATATATTATATTCCATGTGTGCACAAAAAACTAGCAGACACACAGCTGGTGGTGTCAACCGTAAAAGACTCTGTACATAGAATAAAAATTATTAAAAAATGTTGCAAACATTTTGATATTTATGACTTGAATGCAAAGAGGAAAAAGTTTAAAAGTGTTAGGAAAAACATTAATCTTTAATGCTGAACAAAAATGTTATACAAATTTCCTATAGTTAACAAAATCAATTTAGAAAATTCATTGCCAGTTTAGTAATTAAATACTTGGGTTTAAAATATCTGAAATTTTCCTACTTTAGCACAAAATCTTTGAATTCATTTGTTGTGTAGTGAAAAATTGATTAATTTTAGCCAACAATTTATTTTTTTTTATTTTTGTACGCAACGATTTCTGTTTAGTTAACTACTAAATTATACATTTAATACTAGATTTTTAAAACCAATTAAAAAAAACAATAGGACTTTTCATACTAAGCTTAAATTTTCATCCAGTATTCACTCTGACGGTAAAAAAAATAATTCTAAATTAGCAAAATCAAAAAAAAAATTTTTTTAATAATAATATTCTTGAATTGTTGATTTTAGGTTGGATTTTTTTTTAAGTACTCATTGAGTACATATTTTTGAAGTATGCATTTCTTTCATAAAAAATTTCTTTTGAAAAGCTAAACTACCCTTTAAATATGTTGCTTTACAGGGTCTAAAAATGTCAAATTAAATTAGAAGCTTGTAGGAAAGGCAACAATCAAAACGAACTCGACAGTGCATGAGATACCATACAGAAAATACCTTAAAAAAAGGATGACCGACTACAATATACCCTGCATTTTACAAGTTTCAGCTTGAAATCTAAAACATAATTACAAAGAAATTGTAATATATAAAAAAGAATACTAATTATCTGAAATTTCCTAAATATTAAAAATAATAATAAATATAATATTTTTTTTCTTTAAAAATCGCAAAAAAAGTTGTTTAAAAATAATTTTATGCTAAAAAAAGTACAAAAATGTATAAACAGAGAAGTCAAACAAAATTAATTACAATAAATTAAATATTAAAAAAATGTTGGTGAGATTTTTCAAAGTGTTGGCTAACAACGCGTACAAATTGTTAACTCTTGAAAATGTTGGCAAAATATTAAGGGAATTTTGTCAAATTCTCCGCAAGAAATTAAATGATTAAATCAATTTAAAGAATTAAAAATCAATAGCTAAATTTTGTCGCCTGTACAAAAGCACGTGCTGGTTTTCTCTCCCACTGTTTCTATGTCTGTCTACGACTGTGTGGGTGTGTGTGTGTGTGTGTGTGTGTGTGTCATGTTAAGTATTTTGCAACAAAGTTTTTTGCGTGCTTTTGTCTGACGACGACTGCTGCCTGCCACTTGCAACTGCCACATGCTGCTTGATGACGTCAACGCTGCCCTCTCTCTCTCTCATCGACTTTCTTGCCCTTTGCAGTACTGCCATTTTTTTCTGCGCTGCTAGCCCAGACTTTTCGACATAAGCCCAGTTGGTTGACTGCTAACTGTCTGCTATCGGGCAGTTCAGTACAGGCCAGGCCAAAAGCAAACCAACCTAGCATTCTGACCAAAAACCAAAGTCAGTCAGCACTGTTGGAACGTCGTTCATTTTGTCGCTTTGACTTTGCGGTTAAATTATGCATGTGAAAAGGTCCAAAAGGTTTTCTGCATTTACACTGATATAAAACAAAAACTTGTCCAAAAAATAAAAAAATTAAAAAAAAATATAGAGCTTTAAAATTAATGTAAGCATAAGAATTCTATATTTAAGTACAAAAAAGAGAGCTCTAAAAATTAGGAAAAAACATTTCGTTTTATAAAATTTTTTTTTTGGCATTTTAGGAAAGTATTAGTTAAGTTAATTTGGTAAATTGGAAGATTTTAAGCTTGTTATAGGAACTTATCAAAATAATTTGTCTTTTTTAATTATTTTGTAACGAATAAATTTTGAACTGACTATAGTTTTAATTAAAAGATAAAATAACAACGTTTTTCAATTAATTTTTGTATCTTTTTAAAAACTTTTTTCAGCCTGCATTTTGTAGCACATTTTTGTAACCAAAATTATTATTTTTTTTAGCCTGAATCATTTTTTTGATCAGTGTGCTTAAGGAACTTTAGCTAGTTAAAATATTTAAATTCAATAAGAACTTTATAGCATTATAACCTGATGGTGCCAGTTGCAGTTTGCCACAGAGTTCACTTTAAACAAAACTTATTTTTCTAGTGCCCTAAAGGCATGAAGGCAACCCATTCAATTGGTATGAACTCACCAATCAATTGGCAATCAATGCACAAAACATCAGCAACAACAACTACTCACTTTCTTTAAGTCTAACTGCAGTTCAAATTTCAGTTCAGTTCTGTTTCATGTCCATCTCTTCATTTTCCACTGAGTTTCCAACGTTCATGTCCAAGTCTTTGACCATACCCATCGTTCTCGTCTTCTGTGTGTAGTAACAATAAATTGCCAACATTTTCACGTTAAATTGTACAACGCACAGTGGTGTCAGGTGTGCCAATAAAGTCATTAAATTATGCTTAAAAATTACATTTTATTAAATCACTTTATCACAGTCCAACAATTTGAGTTTTTAGTAATTTGTGTTTAAATATTGTATTGATCTATGTGATGCTTTTGTCAAGGCTGTAAAGATGAAAAGTTTGAAGTTTAAAAAAAGTCTTAACGCAGTGAAATCTGAGATAAATATTTTTTTAAAATTCATTTTATAGTTTGTAGTGGAGTTTAATAACATTTAAAGCTCAATTATTTTCTATAAATAATTTAAAAAATCGAGAAGATTTTAAAAAATAATGGTAGACAATAAAAAATCCTAATAAATTAACAAAAGAAAATGAACTTTTAATAAAAAATTAGGAAGAAAAGCTAAAAACAGTTGAACAATAACAAAAAAAAGTCAAATTTGGTCAACAAAATTAAAAATAGTAAATTTTATCACATTTGAACCACTGTGCGTTGGCATCGCGAGCGCTTCCGACTGGGTCATTGAAAGATGGCAATGGAATGGGAAGTTGCCTTTAAGCGTCAAGTATCAATAACAGACCAGGGATGCAGTATGTGAACGTGTGCGCGTGTGTGTATGAGTGTGTGAGTCACACCGTGGCACAATTTGCTGGATATTAACTGAGACGGATATGGGCAGTCAGCCATTTGATATCATTTGCCATTCCGTTGGCTTTGGTCTTACTTGACCTCACCTTACCTTACCTTAACTGGCCATTTTCTTGTCCTTAAGCAAGCAAGATGGATGCGTTCCTTGCACGCAATTAACGCGTCATGTCCAGGACACAGTGCAACGCACAAAGAGCCATCAAATTGTGCCACACTCATCTCAATCCGAAGTGTAGTGTAGAGTAGTGATGTAAGTCAACACGGAAAATCGATTTAAAAATCGATAAATCGAAAAATTTGACAGGAACGCAACGAAATTGGATCATTTTTTTAGTAAAGCTTTGGGCAGAAAACTTTTCTTTACAGTGAGTTATAGTTCACCGATTCTTAGCAAATTTTGTAGGTATACACACAGTGGTACTACACATTTAATGTGTAGTTTTAGTTCAGTTTAAGCAAGTAGTTTACAAGTTATACACATAATTACTTACTTAGCTTATGTGCCCTCAAAAATTAACTTGCATCTTAAATCTTATGAATCGCATTTATACCTAGCTACATATATCGATATTTTCTCACATCCCTACTAAGACGTAAAAATACCAAGAAGCAAACCAGCCTCGAAGGCATTAGGAACTTTGGGGGTTTTCTCTCTGCCAAATCGTGCATTAAACGATTTTTCTTACGCTTTGTTGGCAGATTTTTTATGCATACCAAAGACTAATATTTATCCATCTCCCTCACTTACTTTATATATCTGTCTTTCTCTTTTGTACAAACGTTTTGTCTTGGATTCTTTGGGCAGCATTCCAGTGAGTTGGAAAATAAGTAAACCAAAGGACCACGCACTACAAAGTCTTAGTCAGGATCTATTATCTTGATACCCATTCTCATTGGCTCCTTCGCATTCTCAATGTATGTGAAGTGATGGAGGAGACGACTTTGAGTTTGCATATCTTTGCGTAGCAACCAATTTGAATATAGTTATACAAGCAACAAAAAATATTGAATGCACTTCTGTCGTAGCGTTTGCAAAATGCTCTAACTGCATCAAAAAATCTACAAATAAACGAAAAGTTTAGTATGCAGAAAAGTTTAATTTAAAAATGTATATTTAATTATTATTATAATCTACATATAACTAATGTTAGTAAACAATTGTTATCGGTTTTTTGGTAGCTAAAAAATTTCTTCAAAAATATCTGAAAGTTAATTATTACTCGGCTGAAGAAATTATTAAATAAGTTAAGGAAAAACTTAGCTGAGTCGTTATTTGCAGTCAGTAAACGTTTACAAATGGTTAAAAGAAAAGAAAAATACTTAGATCTTAAAATCAATCTAAAGGAAACTTTCAAAAATGTTTATTAAAATGTTGCTTGTAGAATTTGAAACTGCCAACTTTTAGCGCAAACCAAAAGTCCCCGCTCGCAGTAAGAGTATGTGCAAAAATTGAAGGAGAACGATTCGTTTGTATGGTAAACGTTGGGCAAGAGCTTCCAGGTAGTGTTGGCCGGAAGGCAGCAACTGGGACAGGGCCAGGATCCTTTGAAACCTAACACAATACCAGGTGAACAACGCCTTTGGTCTTTGATGGCTCAAACCAAGCAAAAACTAAAAAAATATAAGAATTTTCGTGATTGGCTTCAACATCGAAAATTCTCACACACACACACAAACACACACACTTACACACACTCCTACAGTTTACTGCGAACTACATGTGCACATGGCCTAAATATGAAACGCTGGCTAACAGTGAGACCGACAGGGAGATCTAAACAAATTTTTGTTTAGGCCTGTTTTGGCTTTGCGGTCAAATATGATAGGCAAGCAGCAGCTGAAGTGACTGTTCAAGGGTCAAGGGTTAACCCAAAAAATAATTTCTTAAAAATAAATTTTCAAACATTTTTTTTTTTCTAAAACATTCCAATTAACAACACTTCTGGTTCCAAAAACTTGATATGCATTTTACAAATATTTCCTTAGCCACTCTTGATTGCGAGTTTGTGCAGAGTTGGTTTCATACTCGTAACCTTGTAAACACACAACCAAAAAGGATTGATTGAAAAGGCTGAGACAGGCGGGATGACTGTTAAATACCCTGTAAATCATTACAAATAATATCGCTGCGGGATTTTATGTCGTAGCTAGGAAATCAAGCAATTTTTATACCCCGTAAAATTCATATACATAGTCATAACTTATAAACTAATAGAGCTCTAGTGATCCCGATCGGAAAACTATATTATACGACAAAACGATCGAATATAGGGTATTTTTATGAAGTCAAATAGTGTTATGTGCATATCATGGTAATAGCTAACCTCAGTGACTTTAGCGCGGATCGAACCACTATATCTGATAGCTGTCATAGGCCAAATCGGGCGAGACAGAGCGTGCTTCTTCTTCTTGCTTTGCAGCTTTTTGTTTTGATTCATCTATCGTTCCAGTTCTATATAGTTCATTTGAGTGATCCATTATCAATAAATTTGTAATAAGCTAAAGCTCCTATACTATATAAGCGATTAAAGACTTTTATCAGCTGTTTAGCTTTATCAACGGACTTCTCAGAGGGTATCTTACGGCCGGAAGAGCCCGACTATAGTTTGATTCCTATTAGAGCTGTGTTACTTAATGAAACATAGTAAAAACTGTTCTCATATTAGCAATCAGCTCAAATGTTAAATTCGGTCGATAACTACGTGTACCACTTAGTACTGGCTTGTAAACACTGACTTATAAATGTATAAAAACTGCGGCTTAAACCGTTTAAAAATCTCCGTTACGCTCAATTCAGTCGCTTTATTGAAACTTTAATTGTTTGCCATTAAAAATGTTTGGTAGTTTCATAGAAATATAATGGCAGTAACATGACCTCAGTTGTACTTTCACTTATTAAGTAGTAATCAAAATCTGATTGTATTTTTAAGCACAAACTTAACTTGTTACTAAAAACTGATAAAGCGAATAATTAAATGAATGAATGGCAATTACGTGCAATTAACAATTACTGTAGAATAATCAGAATAATCATACGCCTGGTGACACGTACACACACACACACACACACACTTGTTTACACATACACGTTGTATTATAATTATGCACGTCAGGTCTGAAATGTGAAAAGCTTTTAAGGAGGCGTTTCCCACCGTTGACTGAACTCGATAATTCCTCAAAGTTCTTTCTTAATTATGGATGGAAATTAATTAATTCTGATCATTTGACTTGATTCAATTGTCACGTTTATTTTAAGACCGCGCACGTAAAACAGGGTCTATTAGGTTTGACAGGCCTTAGGTGTGGTCTAGCTCCCAAAAAGGAGTTAAGCGAAGCAAGCAAATTTAGCATAGTTTAAGCTTGGTTTGAACTGGTGACACGTCCCTAAAGCCTGTTTTGAAAACACCATAACTGGGAAACATCAGGAGATAACTTGACCAAAATTACACATAATATGCAAGAAGAGAGTTGGTAATATCGTTCGAAAAAGTAATAAAAATGATTAATTTGTTTACTAGACATATAAATATATCAACTAAATTCTTAAGCTGACTAAACTTGCTTTGAACTAACTAACATTGGGGTATGATATTAATATTAGTGCAATCGTTAAGGTAATGGATAAGATTTCTTGGTGAACACAGAAAAAGTTCATACAATTTCATGCCTATTGGAGCTATAAGATTTAGTGCTCCGATTTGAATCAAATTTGGTCGGTACATGTTCTTTATAAAAATAAACAACCCGTGCAAATTTGGTTTATATAGCATAGATATCAAACAAGTTTTCTATACTAAATCACTCTATTTTTATCCTTACATTTATCTTTATATGAAGACAGAATGCCTTAAAGTGGGACAAAAACAAACTTGTATTACTTGGTGATTTTATCTTTCAGTTGCAACTCCTCGAGCTTTTCTAGCTCTTCTAGTCTCTGAGATCCTTTCTTTTCATACAGACGGACGCACAGACGGACATGGCTATATCGACTCGTCTATTGATGCTGATCATGTTCTTGTACTTACGGTGTCTGCCACGCCTTCTCCACTCTACGAGAAGCGTGTATAAAAATATAAATGATTTTGTTAGTACAAAAACGCAGAATTCGACTAATTTAAAATTTTTTTTTTTTATAGAAAACTTACAGTTTTGATTAAAGTCATTGGCGCCCAATTACGACTAAAATTGTAATACAGTAGAATCCGGTTATTACGAC
Source organism: Drosophila parthenogenetica (assembly GCA_035047505.1). Taxonomy (NCBI): domain Eukaryota; kingdom Metazoa; phylum Arthropoda; class Insecta; order Diptera; family Drosophilidae; genus Drosophila; species Drosophila parthenogenetica. The sequence goes on from JAWNPM010000174.1 coordinate 2,535,133, forward strand.
ACTCAAGGGACCGACGATTTTACGTCGTTATACCCGGTAGACGCTTAAACCATACACAACCCCATACAAACTTGTATGAAAGGGCCAAATAAGGCATGGAATTTTCGTCGCAATGACCGGACAAACGCTTTAAGCGGAGTCGTTATAACCGGATTCTACTGTAATTTTGTTTAACATATTTCGCTTAAAACTGTTCGTCATGTCATAAAATCACAGCAATTTAATTAATTGATTGAATTTATCACTCCTTTTACATAACATGAATAATTTAAATGTTAAACTCACCTTTCCACAGAATTAACTGTCAAAGAAATATTTGGGTTTATTTCGTTTTATGAAAAATGCATAAAAATAATTTTGTAAATGCAAATTGCATTTAAATTTGATCAAAGAACTTTTCGGTTAATAACTTTTACCATTTGTTGCACTCATCCATTAAAACAGAAACACACCCATACACACACACGACACAACACAACGCAAAATTCAGAGTAAAAACTATTTTGAAAACAAAAACAAATCGGCGTTTACAAAAACATATTTATGGTTGAATTTAATAAACAATAACAATATGCATTAATTATGAACTTTATGTGGAGTGAAAAATTATTTATTGTTTCTATCGTAAGCAGAATAACAAACAAATGTAATGGGAAATAAACAAAACGAATGCAACAATTGAACAAATAATAATAAAACACGACGAATTGCCGAGAAATGGCTGACAACTGTCTGTCTGTTTGCAGTCGTCGCTCGCCTGTCAAAGCTAAATGCTATGACTTTACAGCGTTGCCACCTCGTTCCATTTGCCATTTAATGCCATGCGATTTGTGCGAATGACAAATGTTTCATTTATTTGTTCCACGCATCAGTAGATGTTTTGCACTCTCTTCCTCGCTCTCACTCTCGCTCTGTAAAACTAACAAAATATAAAATATCAATCATAAAATCCATACAAAAGAAAATAAATATTACAAAATAAAAATGCAGACATAAGCAGCTTATACTCTGCAATCGACAAAAGCGATCAAGGAATTGACAACAATTTAATCAGATTTTCAAAACAAACTTCAATTGTTCGAAAGAGAGCTATGGGAGCTATGCCAGTCAAACGCAATTAAAAGTATTGTTATGGAAAAACTTTTACTATGGCAAACAAATCAGTTCAATTATCACCTTTTAATTAGAAATACGAAAAGTTCTATAAAGTTTGAGATTGGGCAGAATTTTACGCATACCGTTTTTGTTCAAATAATAATGACAATTAATTTTTTGTAAATTAATTTATTTAATAAAATTTACATATGTATTAAAATAATAAAACTGTATAACTGCACCACATGCACAAACAGTACTTAAAGTTTATAAATGAAAGTTTCATTTCAATGTAATCCGCAAAGATTTGTGGTAAAGTGCAAAACAAAAAAAAATTGCTTACATTTGAGCAGGCAAAGTTTTTCATAAATATTAAAATGTCATTAACTATGCTAAACTTTGTCTGAGTCGTAACAAACAGTTGGCCCTTTTGTGCGTCTTAATACCCTAACATAAGCGCCCAAAGCTCTTTGTGAAGTTTGGCAACAGTGCGCCAAAACCAAATAGCCTTAACTTAAACGTATCTATGACCACATAAATGTCAATAATGGTAGTCAAAGAGTATTTGTAGTTTGTGTAACACGAATAAATTTAGCAAAATTTGATTTTACACGCACGACCCTTGTGAAAAAGTTCGCACATAAAAAACTAGATGATAGATTTTCCACTTAAGCTAAATTATTTCGTATTAAATCACGCTGATATATGCAGTAACCACAATACAGGCGTGAGTCACTGAAAACTAGACATTCAGGCCGCAAATTTCTAGTGATGGCATGCAGAATTTAATTGGAAAACTTTCGCTGCAGATGGAGCGCAAATATAGCTAACAAATGCATATATATTTATTCAAGTGTTTTTTTACTGACTGCTTGCATTAGTCATACTTAGTCATATGCATATATATTTTTAGTAGAGTCACTTTAAGTGACATTTCAATTTGAACTTTTGCAACTTTATATATTTTGTACTGCGCTCTATGAAGTGCCCTTGGATGGCATAATTGTATGTTTTGACCAATCAAACTTATGGGCAACGCTTGACTTCTGTGCAACTCTGCACTTACAGCTGATCTACATGTGACAATTAGTTTAATTGAACAGTTTGGTTCAAAAAGCTTTTAATTTACTTAAATGTGTGCTGAAATTTAAAGAAAACTTGAAAATTGTAATGCTCAACGGAACTGAAAAACAAATTAAAACTACCAATGAGAAAAGAGTAAGAATTTATTTTTTAGACCCTGTACTCCCAAATACAAGTACAGGAGTCTATTAAGTTTTCCAGAGCAAACCGGCAGCAGGAACGCCTGCTTTCTAGACCCCATGAGGTATACACATACATATATGTTTGTATTTTCTTGATCAGCATCAACAGCCGAGACGATATAACAGTGTCCGTCTGTCATTTTTTGGAATGACAGTCCGCCTTTATGTCAGGCAGCTCAAGTCTATTTCAAATTGGCACCACGCTCGCTACAACCCATAAAAAATTGTTTAAAATTATTTTGACATTTCCATAACTTGGAGCTATCGGTGTCAAATTGTGTGTATGAAACCATTAGAACTACCCTCACCAAGTTTGGTATAGATCGGACAACTAAATCCTTATTTATAAGCAAATTGTGCACTGGAATGAGTACAGGGACCGGCTCGCTGACTTACTTGTTTTCTTTTCTTCTTACTTGTTTTTAATTGATACTGTGCACAGTGAATATAACTACTTATTGATGAGGACAACTCGTTGAGGACTAACTTTAAATTGGAGCATAAAGTTCTTGGATGCCAAAGCAGAATGATTGACATAATTCCGTGACACACATCTGTGTAGCTGCTTCATGGTAACTTTGTGTGGAGATGTGCAACTTTGCTAAGACACTCACTGCCAAAAGCAAAAGTCTCATGCATATGCCAAGGCAGTCAGTTAGCCAGGTAGACAGTTAGTCAGGTAGTGAGTCTGACAAATTGCCATAGTATTCATTCAATGCTTTTGAGGCGCATTCCTAATGAATAATTGAAACATTTGAACGGAAAGTTTGTGAAGCGCGTCAACATCAAAATGTGGCCACCATTTTCTTAGCCATGAAATGGCTTATGACCCAAATAATCCAGAGCCACCCAAAACAAAGAAAACAAAGACATTTTCGGACTGGGCTCACTTGGAAAATCTGGCTGGAAAACCGCATCGCATTCGAGTTAAAGCAAATCGCAATCATGTTTTCCAAAATCGCTCAAGGGCTCTCGCTCTCGCTCTCTCTTTCTCTGACTCTTCCTCTTTTTTTCCTTTTCTTACCCCTCTAGAAATAATTCCAGCACTTGATTTTTCGCAAATTCGACTTTGATGTTTTCTCTCGTCTCCTCTTGTCTCCCCTGCCTTTGTCGGACTATTTTCTCAGCTTCAATTTCCCATTTATCAATTTAATACAATAATTCCTTGGGCAAATGCTACGTCTAGACTTTTGCTAACAATTGTTGTGATTATTTGTGTGTTTGATTTCTCTTTATATATTTAATAATTTCATCGATGCTCAAGCTTAACAATTGTGAAATTCAATTTTCTCATAATTCAGTGTCACCAGATTTTAGCTTGCCAATGGAAATTCTACAAGATTTCTCTTTCACGACTTCATAAAATAGAAGCATTGAAGGTATTAATGTTCACTTGAATTTAGTTTCTACTTGATTTGCTTATTGTGTCCTCAATGGTCCTAAATTTTTAGTGTTTCTTTTGTGAAATCAAAAATATAAAAACTTTACAGAAAAAAATGTGTTTTATTTAAAAGTGTCTGTAAGCCATATTAATTGAGTTTAAAATCAAATCGGACTTGGCAGAGATTGTTTTTAAATTTATTTAAACATTTTTTTGTTCAAGTTTTTTAGTTTTATTAAATGTATTATTATTTAATACATATAATTCAAATGAATATAAAATTATTTAACTTTTATGGTTTCCTTAATGAAGTAAGAAATTTATTTACAAAAGTTTTACTCGCGGACAGCTCACTCAGGCGGACATCTCTCTTACCCGGACAAATTTTACAATCTCAAGAGCATCACATCTCATTTTAACAGAGTGGAACCGTGGTTGTGGGGGCAAGGGAGCTTTGACTCTGTTAAAAGTTATGGTCAAGCTAATTGTAAATGAAAAATTTAATTTAACCGGTCTGATCTGCGTTCACTATAAGCTATACACTATACATACACCTCCATTACAAATTTGGTGGATCTAAATCAAATAGTTTGAGATCTAGGTGTTCATAGGAAAGAACGGACAGGCGGACATCGTTATATCGGCAATCATAATAGATCCCTCTTGAGTATGGCGTCTAATACCTAAATCAATCGTGGTATTTTTCCAATTGAACATTTTTATATATTTAATTTTATAATTTTTTTTGTTTTAACTTGAACAAACTAGTTAAAGACGAACAGTTACAATTTTTTTTGGCTTTTGTGCTAAGTATCTGCTTGAAACAATCTAAATCCATTCATCACAGTTGGTCTCATCACTGTTCTTGGTATTATTTTCATTCACTTCGATATTATCGATATTCTCTTCGATATTATCGATATTCTCTTCGATATTATCGCCTTCCTGGCTGGGATTTGATAGCTCCTCTAAGACCTGTAACTAAAAAGCACTTAGAACAGATAATAATTGGATTTCTATTGGGTTAACGTTGATGCGAAAGAAGACGTACCGGAGAACTGCGATCATTGCTCAAACCAACACGGGGCTAATAAATATATTAATGGGTATAATGTGTTTTATATCGTATTTATACTGAGATGATATACTTACAAGATCGCTGAACAAAACGCGTACATTGGGCAAGGGTCGAGGACGAAATGGGTAGGGTGGGCGGCGTTCAGCGACTGAGCGACGAGTCTCAGCAGAAGGAGTCTGAGCAGAACGTCTCTGAGCAGAAGGTGTCTGAGCAGAACGTCTCTGAGCAGAACGTCTCTGTGCAGAAGTTGTCTGAGCAGAACGAGTCGGAGCACTAGCGGAATTACTAGTTGAAGCACTAGTCGGTGCACGAGTAGCCAAATGACGACGAATCAGTGCTTGTCGAGCTGCAGCACGACGAGTCGAAGATTGAGATTGTTCATCCTGAGACTGTCCCTCTTGCCAATTACCTCTTTCGTCGCACAACACATCAAGTACGCCATAACTGTCCGGACTGTTGCGTGTCAGTAGCCCGATATTGGTTAGATTTGTTAACGAACGCTGAATGACTCTTCTGATATTTGGAACTGGTTTATTGCGTCGCATTGTGTGACGCACACGTTCTGTTATCTCATTTTTGGTCAGAAAATCGCCCTTTTCCGATTGCAATTGATATACAGCCTTATACACATGACGGTTAATCACCTTGGGCACTAGATATCGATCCATTTTAAATATTATACACACACACAAAGTAAAACACTTGAAAATAAACTAGTAACTTAAAATAACAATTTTGGTTTCGATGAAATACAAATATCAAAATATAGAAATTTTCCACAATTTTTAGTAGACTTATTTAGATGTGCTAAGCTCGAGCTACGAAAATTGTTTAAGGAATTCTGGATCTCTCCAGCTAGTGTAGCCTCGAATCGATAGCACGGCCTACTAGGGATTTCAAAAGTGAAATAGTCAATTTTATGTTTGCTTTCATCTCTAAAGTTTCCATGTAACAGCCTACTAGAAACAACAAAAATAAATAGAAAGCTAGCTGAGCCTATTATGTATGTATTACACAGTAGTCACAGTAGCTGAATACTTTAAATAAAGGACACATAACGTCCTCACGCACACTTGTTGAATATGTCATAGATTTTTTCTATACTAACAAATTGTTAATACCTTTGCTACGTCTTTAATTTTGAAAATCAAATTAACGTTTTGATAGCCAAAAGCCCTGAAAGACCGCATACATAGAGTGCTTGAAAAAAAACGCTTTTTAGACCCCGTACTCAAATAGGGTAAAAAGGTCTGTTAGGTTTGTCAGAAACGAAATGTGCGTAACAGCTAAAAGAAGGCTTTTCCGAAGGCTTTAGTCGGTATAGCAATGTCCGTCTACGCGAACACCTAGATCTCAGAGACTATAAGAGCTAAAGCTATTAAATTTTTAATGAAAGTCCTTCTATAGGTTACGCAGATCAAGTTTATTTCAAACTCTTGCCACGCCCATTACCGCACCCGAAAATTGCAAGAAACTATTTTCATAACCACATAACTTGGAAATTACTAAAGCTATCGTGACTTTACACATAATTTGTATAGTACCATTATAACTAACCTGATCGCATCGGACAACTATAGCCTATAGCTCTCATAGGACATATCTGTCGGAAACTACTTGGTTGCATGAATAAATATGAGCACTAGTATGAGTAAAGAGTCTGATACAGTCGGCTCGCTAGACTGTAGTCCTTCTTACTTGTAATTATGCTATAATTGCCAAACGCCAAAGGACTTCGTGTAAATCCAACGACGACATTGTAATGCACTGACTAGATCCTACATGTTTTCAATTACGTTATATGCAAACGAATGCTTGATAATGGTTGAAATGCTATGCAGGTGTTGCTGCCTTTGATGGTGGGTCAAAAACCAGGTGTCTATAATTACTTAATTAGCTGGCCAACAAGCTGGAGGCATAAACAAGTTATCCAACTGTTTGGCTTCCCTCATGAGAATTTCATGTTGACCAAATAATGCAGCGCCATTTCCCAAAACGCCACAAACTATATAAAGTGAGACAGGCATAAGCATGTCAAACACTTGAATAACAATCAATCAGTAGTAACATGTTTGGACGTAAAAAGCAAGAGAAAAGTGATGTGTACACCTTTGAGGAGCTCACCCGTTTTCCCGTGGTCTTTTACAAGACCATCGGTGAGGATCTGTACTACCAAAGGGATACAAATCTATTGCGACGCTATCTATTTCGTATCTATCTGGTACTGGGATTCCTCAACTTTAATGCATATGTTGTGGGAGAAATTGCCTATTTCATAGTGCACATAACATCGACGACAACACTGTTGGAGGCCACAGCGGTGGCACCCTGTATTGGCTTTAGTTTTATGGCCGATTTCAAGCAGTTTGGATTCACAGTGAATCGTAAACCTTTGGTAAAAATCTTGGATGATTTAAAAGAGATATTCCCAACGACCGTAGAGCAGCAAAAGGCATATGATGTTGCCTTCTACAAAAAGCACATGACTCGGGTTATGTGGCTGTTTACCATACTCTGCATGACTTATACATCGTCGTTCAGCTTTTATCCGGCCATCAAGTCGACCATTAAGTATTTTTTCATGAACACGGAAATTTTTGAACGTAATTTTGGATTTCACATATTATTTCCCTACGATGCCGAAACGGATATAACTATCTATTGGATCTCATACTGGGGCCTGGCCCACTGTGCGTATGTGGCGGGTGTTTCGTATGTGTGTGTGGACTTGCTGCTTATCACGACCATTACACAATTGACCATGCACTTTAATCATATGGCCGATACGCTGGAAGCCTACGATGGAGATGCTCACAGTGATGAGGAGAATGTCAAATTTGCACAGAATTTGGTTGTCTATCACTCTCGTATACTTAAGTAAGCTCTGATTTAATAGTTTTGATATTAATATACATTTTTATTTTCCCCTTTTTTTCAGTCTTAGCGAGGAGGTGAATAATATTTTTAGCTTGCTTATACTCTGGAATTTCATAGCTGCCTCTTTGGTCATTTGCTTTGCGGGCTTTCAAATTACCGCCTCAAATGTGGAGGATATTGTACTATATTTCATATTCTTTTCGGCGTCCCTGGTACAGGTTTTTGTTGTCTGCTATTACGGCGATGAAATGATTTCCTCTGTAAGTAATTTCATACAAATTATTATGTTTTTTAATAAGAAATTCATCTGTTCTTGCAGAGCTCTCGCATTGGACACTCGGCCTTCAATCACAACTGGCTGCCTTGCAGTCGAACATACAAGATGATTATGCTATATATAATTATGCGCAGTCACAAGCCCGCCTCGATCAGACCGCCCACATTTCCGCCCATATCGTTCAATACCTTCATGAAGGTCATCAGCATGTCGTATCAGTTCTTTGCACTGCTGCGTACTACCTATAACGGATAAAGTCGATTTTATAACTTTATATATTTTAAGTATGAGTTATTTATCTATTTCACAAGAAATATAATATTAGAAATGTGATTGTTTTATGTAAAAAGAGTTAGTATGTTTAGGCTCATGCCAATTTTCGGTTAAAAATAATTACATATCTTAAAGTCTAATTATTTATTTAACTGCACTTGTTTTAAGTGTACTTTTTGTACAAGTTTTAAATGAACGCCAGGCTCTTTAAGGTTTTTAAATAAGTTTTTGGATAAATGTGCAACAAGACTCCCGAAAATGATTTCCCAACTGGTTGTTTACTAAACGATACACAAATTACAGCGTCCAAGAAATGGTAGTCGATAGAACAGATACCCTGCACTTGGGAGCATAGATTTCTATCTAGTAATCTACATATATATTTTAAATGAATAAATAGTGTTTAAGCTAAGAAAATATGTTGATTATTTTGTATATATTCGATATATTTTTATGGAAAAAAGCTAAGGGAAAATGACGACAGATGCCCTGTACTTAGACCTTTCAGTTTCGTACTCTACTAAAAAAATGTAGTCAATAAAGCAGATACCCTGTACTTGATAGTTTTTACTTCTAACTTTTACTCTTGATTTCTATTTTAAATAAGAAACTGTGACGACAGTTACCCTGCACTTAGGTCTTTAAGTTTCGTACGCAATCTCTTACTTTTTACTTTACTTTTAAGGAAGTATTCCGAATTTGCATTTAATTCAGTAGATGATTAAACTCAGTCAAGGCAGATACCCTGTACAAAGTTTAGTTACTATCTACCACTTACTTTACCTTGCACTCAATGTATTATTTTAAATAAATAAATCATGTTTAAATTAACTACATGGGATAGTTACTATTAAGAGACATGCCAGTATATGTTTGGAATTCAAGTTTTGAGATAACTATTCCTCAGGTCTTACTTGATCACATTTTGTTTGTTATTGTTAAACAATTTGCTAGTTTAAATATATCTTGATTTGATGGAAAATACTTGAAAATGTTCGTAAACATTTTACTTTAAATTTAAATACACTTTTATAAATGTTTATACACAATTTTACCAAATAACCAATTGCAAACAAATCGTAACTTTATCAAATTGTTCTTATCAAAATTAATGTAACATCATTTTTCGCGCAAACTTTGTTCATGTAATTAATGATTGAAAACTTGTTGCAATCTGTCTAAATTCAAACTCAGCACAAACAATGTTACACAAACTTTGAGTTTTATTTGTTTTCAATGATTTGCATTAAATATGACATTTGAGTGTCTGAGCACAGTTGAAGGCAACATATTTTCAAATTTAATTGGTATAAAATTACTTGTTTTAATTGCCACAAAACATATGTAGTTCGATTATTTGATAAAACTTTATGTTGATACAGCTATTGGTTTAGTCACAAAATGTAATCGTATTTGTGAGGTTTCATGCAGCTAAAACCTCAAGTCAGATATTGTAATCATGTTCGAAACACACACACACACGTTTGACTTTGAGGTGACATGGTATTGTTTATTGTGTAATTATTTTAATTATAAGAATGAACTATTTACAATATGCAAATAATGCATACTTTGTTAGAATGATTATTTGTCAAGAAGTGAAATATTTGGCAACAAATTGAATAACTTATTAACTAATTGGCATCGGATAGCAAACAAGTTAAAATATATGTGTACTAATAATGTACAATTATTTAATTACTTGTGCTGATTGTGCGACTTACTAAATTTATTATAATACCACTTCAATCGAAAGTTGAATATTTTGACACATTACTGTGGCTTCAGTTTGCTATATGCTACACATGGCGTATGCGTTATGTGTGCGTAATTTGAAATACTTTGCTTAACCAAAGCATTGTCCTGTCAAATCAATATTAAAGTTCACAACTCGACTTTAAACCGCAGTACAGTACAATATTAAAATGTACATAATATTTTGATGTGTTTGTGTTTACAAGCAAATAGGTTGTGAGTGTGTGTGTGTGCTTATACGCTGTAAGCATATTTAAAGCAGTTATTACAGTAAAATTATTAAAAAACTACTTTTATGTAAATCATTAAGCTAGTATTTGAGCCGACTACAGGACATAGCTAAGTTAAGATTACTCATATACTTAAGTGAATTTTGAAAATTTTATTTCAGTTTTTCACTTTCAACTGATAAGCATACACTAATTTTGCCTGCTCTTAAATAAATCAATAAATGTCCAGAACAATCAATGTCCATAAAAGCTCAGTGCAAATAATTCTCCCTATAACTGTATATGTTTGTGTCATAATGCAGACAAATGATGACTAAGTGGACATTGAGGACATGCAGGCTCTTTAAATTATAAATGAAAAAGAAAAACAAATTAAAAATTCAAGTAAATTGAAGAAAAAAGTGAACATGGAAGTGCTTTATTGTTTTTTGGAACTCAAATTTTAAATTTTCTGCTAACCATAAACTGATGTAAATCCAATTTATAACTTTGCAATAAAAATAGTTTTAAAAATAGAAAAAATAACAAAAAAAAAAAAACAAATGCCACTAATTAGCTGCTACCCAAATTATATTTGACGCTTCTTTGAATTCTCTTTCTGAGCTTATTTTTTGATCATAAATGGCTCAATCGTCGAAAGAAACTGGTACTCTAGCCGCGAGTCTACCTGAGGAGTCGCTATGGCACTTTGTTCTAATCAGTTTCGAATCATATTTAGGTCATATTTTAATACATAAGAACTCAATAAGACTCACAAATATGAGTTCTCACAGAACAGGTGTTCAAAAGCTAATTGGGGTGGGATGGGAACTATATAAAGTACAATAATATTGTATGGATTTTTATGTTAAACGCCTGTGCTACTTTTAAGTACAGATAATTACAAATAAATACAATAAAATATGAAAAATCTTTTTATAACTAAGCTCATTTCATAACACAGTCGCATAAATAAATATTTAAGCTAAACACATGGTGTACAGCCCTGTAACCGTTGTAAATACAGGGTCTAAAAATACAAAAAATACATTGGAAACTAAGTATAAAACTGTAAGTCCATGTACACACTTTAGTAAATTAAAATTTGGCACAAACAAATGAAATATAAATCGAATAGAAATGAAAGGTGAGAAAATTTAATGAATAATTTAAAAGAAGTTGTTAGGGGCACAAAATCGGCCAACAGGTGCGGCAGTGGCCTTTGTTTAATGGCCCGGCTAACGAATGTTGGCAACAACCACAAACCATATACCATACACCATCTAGTTTAGTAGTGGCAATGAAAAGTCTCTGTGTGAATTGGGACTAGAGTAATTCCCAAGTTGTGCTCCATTAAAAACTTGAAATTCTACTTCAAAACCGAATTTGTACTAAAATGTTGTTAGCTAAGTAGTTGCTGTTGTCATCATGATTCTTGTTGTTGCTGTCCTTTTGGCGGTTTCAAGTTTGTTGCACGACAGCTGAAACCGCACACATGCCGCATGCCGCATGAGGCATGCCACATGCCACACCATATATACTACATACATAGTTGAAGGGTCCCAAATGTGCCACTAATTTGTGGGCATGTGTAATGACAGTCAGAGTTTTTATGACCACCTTCAACTAGCTGAGAAGTAATCCTTTAAAGCATCAACATCTTCGTGGCAGTTAGCTAGTGCTGCAGGTACAGTTGTGTCTAAAAATTCAAGTGCGGCTGAAAGCATAAATGCAGGAAATTAGGCCAATGCAGAAATAAAATTAAACAAAATTGTAAATTTCTTTAATGAACATATTTTCATTTATTTTCAGCACAAAGTACTTAGTTTTTTGTACTTCTTCTTGACCTTAATCAAAGCCATTTTTTGCAGCTTCTTTGGCATCCACATCCATGTCGCATTCATCCATTTCATCCATTTCCATGGACATACGACGGCGCTTCCTTGGTGGTGGAATAAGTTCTGCGTCCTCGACACCCACGTATTGCTGCTGTTGAATTGGAAAATTGTTGAGCAGATCCGGTAAATCGGTAACGTCAGTCAGCTCATAATCATCATCCTCATCATCGGTGTCATTATTGCGATTGCGTGGCAGTAAATAACCTTCGAGATTAATTTCCCCTTGTCCAACCACATGGAAAATCAGTTGATCACCCTTTGAGAAATTCAAATCGAGCTTCTTTTTGGGTTCATCACGAGTCAAGGAAACCACCTCGAATTTCTTCGAATTGAGTGTCACAAATAGTTTGGATTTTTCGCCGCTTTCCAGCAATGCACTCGTAATGTGGAATGCATTTGCAACAGTTTTCACATACTTGTAGTTTGGCTTCATTGCAATCTGATAAAAACTCGACATTCGATTTGCTTAAAACTTGTAAAGTTCTCTCAACCGACTTTCAGTAATCGCCCGTCAGTTCTGACTAACGTAAAGTCACAGGGTTGTTTGGAATTCAAGGAAGGGTTTGACAGTAGGGAATCTTTGAGTTATCGTTCGATGTTTCTATGATGCCAGATCATTTTTAAAAATTCTATTCTCATATTGAATCGTTCAAACAAGCCTTGTCCGTCTGTCCGAATGTCCGTTCGTATGAACGCTGAGATTTCAGAGATGGCAAAAGCTAGAAACACCAATTTGGTACAAGACTACTTCAATAAGCAGGCAGCACAAGCTTTAACTAAAATCAATAAGACGATAACTTAAAAACTAATGAAGCTATAACGAACAAATACACATATTACGTGAAAAGTACCATTATGACTATGCAAACCAATTTTGGTCGCGATCGGACAACTATTGTCCTATAGCTGCCATAGGACAAATCGGCCGAAAACAGATTTTTTGTACACAGCATGTGCAAGCGAGACAGAGCGTGCTTCTTCTTCTTGCTTTGCAGCTTTTTGTTTTGTTTCATCTATCGTTCCAGTTCTTTATTGTTCATTTGAGTGATCCATTATCGATAAATTTATAATGAGCTAAGACAATGATGCTTAATAATCGATTAGTAACTATCTGATACACTTGATTGCTGTAATCTCAAGTCGGCACCGGACTTCTCACAGGGTATCTTACGGTCGGGAGAGCCCGACTGTACTTGGATTCTTGTTCTATATAAATCAAATTCTTATAGACAAAGATATAAATATAATTCAATGTGATCTATTAATTTCTACTAGCAGTTTTATGCAATAAAATCATAATTGGTTTATAGAAAATTAAATTTCTCAATTTATTATTCAAGGGATTTTTTTATTAATTTCTTAATAATAAAAAAGAAATTATAATTCACAGTCTGAGCCATACAAATAAATACATAAAGAACTTAAGCTTTTTTTTTCAAACCTGTTTTGGTATCAAATTGGTTTTTTTAGTTCAAAAATGTTTAAAAATTATAAGTTCTCATTTTATTCATACTCCCTGGTCTAAAAATAAATTTGAGCACATTTTGGATTATCAAAAAAAAAAAAAAATATTATTATCTAGTAAAGTATATAAAAATTTTGAGATCGAGACCATATCGCAATGTTATTTAATTACCAAAAAAAAATATAATAAATTTTAAATAAATTTGGTTGTATAAATTTGTAGTACCAATGTGCCTAGTTTAGACCATGATACAATAATATAAGGTAGTCTTGTCGTCGGCAGAGGCTCGACGTTTTACTGCCTTAGCTTCGTTCGCTCGCACTTATTGTAAGCATAGCTAAGGCAGTTCTGTCAACGACGAGACTACCTTATATTATTGTATCATGGTTTAGACGTTTCCTGCAGCCAGTTAAAAAAAATTGTTGGCAACACTTGAAAACTGGACAACCCTTTAAACACTTGTCAAATCTCATGACTTGAAAGCAGTCATTATTAAGAGAAATTCATTCCGAACGGAACAGCACAAAGTTTTGTGAATTTTCTGAAAAAGTAAGTAGAAATTAATTTTTAGTTAAATTATACAAAAAACCAAAAATATTTAGCTAAGCAAATATGGAGCATAGCGAGATGGAGCACAGCGGGTTGGAAAAGGCAGAGAAAGAGAAGGAGAAGGCCAATCCGTTGTCCAATTACCTTGTATTAAAGTCAATATTCTCGTATTTGGATCTCAATGATTTGCGTCGTTGTGCTCAGGTGTGCAAAACTTGGAACGAATGTTTGCAGGATGAGAATGCTGCAGTTTGGCGCTCCCATTGCCTAAGGATTGTGCCAAATGAATCGATATTATCGGATTGTCTGTCGTGTGTCTCCAGCTATAAGGGGAAACTACGGGCTTACTTTCATGCCTGGAATCCGCTGGATTGTTCCTATAATATTAGTATACTATCCAATGGTTTCACTTTGCATCGCAGCCCGGTGGCTCAAAGTACGGACGGTGCAAGGGCTAAAATTGGCTATAATCAGGGACGTCATATGTGGGAAGTCATGTGGGAAGGTTCTATGGGCACCGAAGCTGTCATTGGCATATCGACCTACAAGGCACCGCTCCAATGCTATGGCTATACGGAGCTAGTCGGCTCCAATAATCAAAGCTGGGGCTGGAATCTGGTCACTAATCATCTATTGCATAATGGCCATAAGCATGGACGTTATCCGTTGCTCTTCAATACTCTACCTTTCATGGATGGTGAGCGCGTTCGCATCATACTCGATTGCGATAAAAATACTCTATCGTTTGAGAAGGATCGCGAATTTTTGGGCATTGCATTTCGTGGTTTGCCTAAGCAGACCCTATATCCCATGATATCAGCTGTCTATGCATACACCGAAGTCTCTCTCATCTATTTGGGCAAACCTCGTGATTATTAATTTGTGCAACAGTCGTCACTTTGTACAATTTGTCAAATAAATGCAATAATTGCATATGCATAAATAAATGTCTTTATTTATTAATTTAAACATTAAACAAACAAGTAAGAAAGGCAACATTGTAGTGCCCATTCCAGTGCCCATTTTCCTTACAAGTAAGTCATTTTCGACCGAATTGCTCTATGGGAGCTTTAGGCTATCCCAAACTTGCTGAGGATAGTTACACTGCTTCCATACACATAGTGTGTGTGTGGTCGCCATAGCTCTAAAAGTTTCTTAGTAATGGTGTTATGAAAATTGTATTTTACAATTAGCGGAGCGGTAGGTGGCGTGGCAAGGAGACGGACCTTTATGCCAAATTTGGTGACTCTAGCTCTTATAGTCTCTGAGATCCAGTTGTTCCTATGGACGCACGGACAGACGGACAGACGGACATGGCCATATCGACTCGGCTTGTGATGCTGTTTATGAATACATATGTACACATTATGGTATCGGAAAAGATTCCTTCTGTTTGCTATGCACATTTCGCTTCTGACAAACCTAAGGGACCCCTCTACTCCTTTTCAGAGTAAGCGGTCTACATAAGTGTAGTGCGAAAAAACTGAATCTGCGCGCACATATTTTAATGAAGAAAACCCCAATGAAATCGTACACCCTATTGACAAGCATTTGTTTTAATATTATACAATTTTATTTAAGGTGAAAATGTTTTTGCGTTGACAAATTTTACACGTTAAGTTTTTAATGCAAAAATCCTTATATAAATACAAATACTTCTACTTATTCACAATTAAATTATATATTTTTACACCACCAAACTTTTATAATTATTTGATACACCGCGTGGACATAAATTCGTTAAATGGAAAGCAGAAATTGTTGTCAACCTGGTCAACCTGGTCTGAAATTTACATGCATGGAATTATTTTGTTTTTCAGTAGGTATAAACTAATTTATTTTAATAATGAAAACGATGCAGTCTTTATTCCAGTACTGTTGCTACACTTTTCTTTTTGTAACACTCCCAATTGAAACGCGAACCATCGTCAGGACTACCCTCAACATTGTGACTCTCATTAGTGTACGCAAAATCCAGTAGTTTTTAGCTCGAAATTCATTATTCCGAAAATTGCGCCACGAAGTTAGCTGATTTGGTTAACGTTGAGTTTTATTTTGACACTAAAAAAAAGGTTGTTTGGGTTTCAATTAATGTCAGCCGAAAGCTGCTCATAAAACTCGAGTATTTGCGGCTAGGGTAGTCGAGTCGCTGAAAGCATAAAATTGCTAAATGTTTATCAATAGGCAGCTCTAAGAAGCACAGTGTTGCCATACTTTAATAAGTTAATATCAACCAAAATAAAACATTACATTTTAAGCTATTTATTTGAGATATTTGCAAGCAAAAAATAAGTTTTAAAAGAAGCTTTTGTCGTTTTTTAAGCAGGTATTTGAAATAACTTTAATGACAGTGCAATGCTTGTACTCTTTTCTGTGTAGCAACCCTATTATGTGTGTCAGCTGAGCGCAGATCCCTAGAGTTGTCGCAGATATAAATCAGAGACACGCGCTGCAAATCGTAAGACACACACACAATTTAAAATAGTGACATTTCTGGTGAAAATAGGTGAAAGTAATATGCACAAGGTGGGTGTGTTTAGGTGTGAGTGTGTACGTGTGTGTGTGTGTGTGTGCAGTGCACACTTGTGTGCATGTTAGTAGCTTTAATAACTTCACTTACACTATTCTCATATTCATATTCATATTCATATTTAGGGTAGCACGTGTGCTATAAACTTGGCTTGACTTCTTCTTGGCTTCATCTACCTATACAAATATATATAGGTTTATGTGTGTGTGTGCTTTCCAGGCTGTTGCTATAGCTGCTGCTGCTGTGGCCTGAGCTCAAACATTGTGCTTTCAATCCCACTTACTCACTAGCTGTCCCTTTCTCTGAGTGCCTGTTGGGTATTTGCACATTTTAACGGATTTAATATGAAAATTAACAGTCACATACACATACCCGCACCCACTCATCTGGTGTGTGTGTGTGTGTGTGTTCAAGTAATTTGCGTTCATAATAATAATGAATCCTGGTCTGAATTGTGAGAAACCTTGGTAATGCCTGGTACTGCCAGCAGCTGCACTTAGTTGAGAAACTTCTTAAAATAGCAGCAGCCGTTGTCGTTACACCCTTACCCTTCCAGCCATCCCCTCCATGTCAGCACGCCCCTTTCTGCTAGACGCCCACTTTTAACTCCTTCGAGGGGAGCTGCTTGTTTATCCCCAACCATCAGTAAGTTAAACAATTATTCAAGACGTGACTTTATGGCATTTAAATATTTATGCGCACACGTTTTGCAAACGGCTCACATACATACACACATACACTAACACACACAGCAACTGTCAAAATGTTACATGTATGTTCACGTTGTTGTTTGTTGTTGTTGTTGTTGTTGTTGTTTTTGCTGCCACTGCTGTTTTAAGACGTAGCAAATTTGCTTGTTTGCCTCACAAATTTCCCTCCAAATGCGGTGTGTCCTCGGATTTTGACTTAAGCCGAATGAAACATTTTAAACGTTCACATTAAATATTTATTAGCACTTTTTCGCCTTACTTTTGATTCGAATAGCACAACTTTTTACCATATTCCAAATCCACTTCAAAGCAATTTGAGAAAAGTTCTTTATTGCCTGATTGGGCGATTGATTGACATTTGACACGGCAGC
Organism: Drosophila parthenogenetica; assembly: GCA_035047505.1. Classification (NCBI taxonomy): domain Eukaryota; kingdom Metazoa; phylum Arthropoda; class Insecta; order Diptera; family Drosophilidae; genus Drosophila; species Drosophila parthenogenetica. The sequence goes on from JAWNPM010000174.1 coordinate 2,552,866, forward strand.
GAACTTAACTTGAATGTAAATCAGTAACTAATAATTCCTACACATTAATTAATCATAAAATTTCGTTATTTTATCTGTACATGCATACGATTTATTAAAAAAAATTAATGTATTCAAAAAAATCTAAATCTAAAATTGTAGAAAGTAAAAATATTTATAGAATATAATAAAAAAAATATATAGTGTTTACTATATTCAGGCTTATACATTATTAGATGTAATAAAAATGTTTCAAGACCTTTGAAAAAATTGCAAAAAAAAAAAAAACAAGAAAATGGTCGCCTCGCGACTTTAGGATACCCGTTACTCAGTTTCAATATGTAATTAAAAATGGGTAATGATAATAATATTAGTGCAATAGTTTAGGGGATGACTGAGATAGCTGGGAAAACACAGAAAATTTTCACACAATTTTATGATCAGGGTATATTTTCGACCGATTGTTCCTTTGGTAGCTATACGATATAGTAGTCCGATTTGGATCAAACTTGGTCAGCTTATGTAAGCCATAGATATGTACAGATATATGTAGATATGTGAATTTGGTACGGATAACGTAACTAACAAAAAAGTTTTCTATACTAAAACAAGCTATTTTTACCTGCTTTTACCTTTATATGAACATAGAACGCGCTAAAGTGGGCGTGTCCAAAAACAAAAACAAACTTGTACTGCTTGCAAATTGTATCTTTCATTTGCGACCTCTCGGGTCTTTCTAGCTTTTATAGTAGCTGAGATCCTTTTGTTCACACAGACGGATAGACGGACAGACGGATAAACGGACATGGCTATATCGACTCGGCTGTTGATACTGATCAAGAATATATATACTTTATGGGGTCTGTCACGCCTTCTTCTGCCTGTTACATACATTCCAACGACTACAATATACCCTTGTACTCTACGAGTAACGGGTGTAATTAGTCGATACACTTATTCTATCCTTAGATTTCTAGAACAATTTGATGACTCTTGAAATCTTTATTTGTCAACACAAAAGTATTAAATTTTTACAAATTTTTATATTTTCTGTAACTTTTATAAACCGAATTGAAACCAACAAATTATTAGATATTTTTCATGACTTCAACTTAAATAATCTATGAAAATGTTGCAAGTGTTTCTATTGCTTGTTTTGAGCACCAAATTTTCAATTGTGTTTTACCCAAAAAAAAAAACAAGTTTCTTGCCCCTTTGGTGGTATTTGGTAAAACGACTTGTGCATTTCACCCATGAAGTAAAGCAAAAACTTGTTATCGCTTAATTTGAATTAACAATTTATATAAACTCAAAGGAATCCCATCCAGAGTGACGAGTAAAACAAATCCAAATTCAAAATGCAAATGCAAATGGAAATGTATTCAAATGACAGAGCAAAAATACTTACACATAAATATAAATACAATTTGCAGTGTTGAAACTACGTAAATTGTTGGCACTTTAGTCGTTCACATTTCGATTCCCAGGGCCCAACTAACTAACTGCAATGTCTCTTTTTTTTCCACTTTTATTTTGGTATTACAGAAAACGAAGCAAAAACAAAAAATAAACACGATTTTATCAGAACTTCCGACAGCTTGACTAGCAAAAAGTCACACACTTCCCAACTTCTTTTTATTTTGTACTCCACTTTTCCAAGAAGATTATAAAATCGAATGGGGAAGAATTAAGCCCTTTTCACATGGCAAAAAAGCAAACAATAAAAATAAACCAAGCTCAAGACAATGTCTTTAAAACGAAATTGTTGTTTAAAGTGCTTTTGCTTTGAAAGTTTTCTTCTAAGTAAATAATAAGTAATCAAATAAATTTGAACTAGCGGAAAACTTCTTTTCTCAATGTAAGAAAATTTGTTAGCATTGATTTCAATTACGTTTTTTTTTTTTTTTAAGAATTTACCAATTTTTTTACTTCTCAAACAACAACAGAATACTTTTATTATACCCGTTACTCGTAGAGTACAAGGGTATATTGTAGTCGTTGGAATGTATGTAACAGGCAGAAGGAGGCGTGGCAGACCCCATAAAATATATATATTCTTGATCAGCATCAACAGCCGAGTCGATATAGCCATGTCCGTCTGTCCGTCTGTATGAACAAAAGGATCTCAGCAATTATAAGAGCTAGAAAGACCCGAGAGGTCGCAAATGAAAGATACAATTTGCAAGCAGTACAAGTCTGTTTTTGTATTTTGACACGCCCACTTTAGGGCGTTCTATGTTCATATAAAGGTAAAAGCTGGTAAAAATAGCATGTTTTAGTATAGAAAAGTTTTTTGTTAGTTACGTTATCCAAACCAAATTCACATAGGATGTTCATATCTATGGCGTACATAAGCTGACCAAGTTTTATCCAAGTTTTATCGGACTACTATATCGTATAGCTCCCATAGGAACAATCGGTAAAAAATTCGCTCTTAGAATGAATTTGTATGAACATTTTTTGTATTTACCAAGCTATCTTAATGAAACTGACACAAAATATATTTATCAATAAAATAAACATACTGACCGAGTTTAATTCAAATCTTATAGCTCCCATAGGAACAATCTGTCAAAAGTATGCTCTGATCATAAATTTGTGTAAAAATTTTCTGTGTTTTCTAAGCTATCTTAGCCATCCCCTAAACTTTTGCACTAATATTATTATCATTACCCATTCTTAAATACATATAAAATCTGAGTAACGGGTATCCTTTCTTGTTTTAAATGAATTCAATAATTTATTTGTATATCTTTCTTTAAACTGCTATTTTCGTGACTACAAATTATTAAAATTTTAAAATTATAACTATTTTTTTTATTAATTTTATCCATGTGAATTTTTAATTTATTTACATGTACTAAGGAAGCATAAAGCGATCGAATTCCTATCGAATTCCTTACTTCGACTCAGCGGTGCACATACATACGTCAGTAACTGTTGATGCCAATTATTCAACGCTTGTCAATGATTTTCCCAGGCGAGTGAATGAAACTAATATTGCAGTACTGGTCCAAGTAACTCCAGAAGCATTGAAAGTTTCCCAATTGTATTAAGTTCACTGATGGCTAACATGTGCCAATTAGGGCTACTCACAACAGTTCCACAATCGAATGCCCGAGGGAGAAGCGCAGAGAGACTACGGAAGCGAGGGAGACACAGGAGATTTGAGCGAGCAAACTGTGGACATGCAATACAATCGCTCAGCATTGGGTTTCTCTGCAAATTGTTTAGTAATAATAGCTCTATTTCACATACCCCTTGCCGAGAGGTTCAACTACAGAGCATACGGCTTGTCTTCAATTTGACAGACACATTGATAACTGATAACAGCATAACAGTCAGAATAAATAACGATACGCATATGTAAATAGGTTTATATAAGGTAATGGAGCTCATAAATTGTATGTATTTCTGATTCATGTTATTGATATGCTCCTTAGATAGAAAGTGATACAATTTTCTTATGTATGACTCAAAACTCGAAACTGATTAGAAGACGGTGCCACAAGCGGCTCTTCAGGAAGACGCATGCCTAGTTTTCCATTTCCTTACGACAAGGGAGTCATTTATAATCAGATAAAGAACTCATATGTGACTATTTAAAACAGAAAGCGAACTCAAAAAAGACTCGAGTATGATCTAAACTGCTGAATGAGATTTCACTATTTTAATTATTTCAAAAAAATTTTTGTATAAATTAAGTTTCTTATTTTTTGATTAATTATTAAAATGTTTATTTTATTTTTATATAGTTATGTGTCACCACCTTAAACATCAGTTGGCTAAACAAAGTCTGTTCGATTAAAAAGTTGTAAGTTTACTCTGACTTTAAGCGCTATGAACGTTTAATTATTAATCAATTTCCAAATCTTGTTTTTTTACGAAATCACATGCAATTTGCCGGTCATTAGTTCAATGCATTATTTAGCCAAGTTCCAAGCGGGTTCAATGCACTCGGGAACAACTTGTGGGCAGAAGAGTGCTGCACTGCGAGGGTTGTATGGCACGTTGACTTGGCTCTGTGCGCATTCACGCGAAACGCGCGTTAAACGATTTTTGGTTTGGCACACAGTCACCCCGTGCACACACGCAAACACACACACACCCGCACCCGCATGTTGGGCACTTATTATGAAAGTAAAAGCTGAAGCGTTTTTACCCCAATTTTGAACCCTTTCCCCACAACAGCTGCTGCTGCCGTCCATTTAACCCGCTAATGGACAACGCGATGGCGTCTTGAGTGCGGTTTGAGTACGGCTCATATATGGGTATACTTCTGGGGCAAAAAGCTGACACGACATGTCGCTTAACATGTCGAACATGAATATGCAACAACAGCAACTACAACTACAACAGGTGGCAATGGCATCCGCATCCACGTCCGCATCCGTATCCGTATCCGGGTCATGCAATAGTGTTACAAGCCAATGGCCAAACAAAAACAACTCGAACTGCTCCCAAATGTGCTGCGTGTGCATGCATATTATACACATGAGAATGCCACCACATCAAGCCCACGCCCACAGCCAACTCTACTGCCTTTTCAGCTACCTTTTCCTGCACCTATCAATGTCCTATATGTATACAGAGATAGACATACCGAGCTGCGGTTCAATGGCTTTCCTGCTAGTTGTGCATAATTAAACTGCACGACAAGCGAATGAGTAACAACAACAACAACAAATAAAACAAATCACAGTCACCAATAACATTAATAAAATTGTGACAGTCTAAATCTAAAGAAAAGATAAAACAAACAAAATGTAAACAACGCTAAACGGAAACACATCAAATATAATCGCTATTATTTATGAATGCCAAACTATTAAAATAACATTAAAAAAAAGAAAAAATTGTATAGTCCCAGTAGATGTGAATAAAAAAAAAATTGTCAAAATATGTATAAAGGAATTGTAAATAATAAAAAATTAAAAGAGCTTTAATTTATAATATTTGGCAGGTAACCGTAATAAAATAATTTAAATATATTGTCAAACCGAAAGTTTATGTAACAAAAGAATATTGTAAAATACAGAAAAATATTAAAATTGAATTTACTTAATAAAAAAAAAAATTACTAAATATATTTATTAACAATGATAAGCATTTCAAATGCTTATAATACTATATGAACTTAATTAATTATTTCTAGAGTTGAAATCATAAAAATTTTAGCTTAATTTTTCTTTTAGTGTTCAAATGCTAAACTAAATGATTTTTTCGCACTTGCAAATAATTAATTTTCATTAAATTGTTAAATCAAATTAGTTCAAAAAATGCATATTGTTATGTGCATTATTTTAATTGAAAATAAATTTGCTTACTTTTCAATTAAATGCAATTTTTATCAAATACTTCGACATAATTTAAATCAATAAAAGAATATCAATAAATGCGGTAATTCATAAAATAATTCAATTATTGCATTTGCAATGCTTTGAAGCCAACTGAAATAAAATAAAATAAATTTAAAATGATGAGCTAGGAAGTCTTTAAATAAATTATCGGTAGCATATTTATGTTTTGGTTTATTTTATTCAACATTTTTATACTCTCTGCAAGAGTATATTGGGTTTGTGCAAATGTATGTAACAGGCAGAAGGAGGCGTGGCAGACCCCATAAAGTATATATATTCTTGATCAGAATCACAAGCCGAGTCGATATAGCCATGTCCGTCTGTCCGTCTGTCCGTCTGACCGTCTGTCCGTCTGACCGTCTGTCCGTCTGTCCGTCCGTATGAACACACAGATTTCAGAGATGGTAAGAGCTACAAGTTCGAATTTGGTCTCTATCGACTCGATATTTAGTCAGTCAATACAAGAATCTTTTTTTTTTTCGATGCCACGCCCCATTCGCCCACAATGAGCAAAAAACTAGACATACCTCGGAAAAAATAGATGTTTTCGGTTAATATCTCAGTAACTATGGCACTTAGGAATACCAATTTTGGTACACGTGTTCCTAAAGGCCGCATAAATCCAATGACATCAAAAGTTTTGGGCTGCCACGCCCCCTTTTTCCGCAAGAAATAAAAGTAAATTTCAAACTTGCATGCCGTTTTTAAAGCATTTATTCTTATCGTACAGTGTTGTTATTTATGATTCGTTTGAAGACGTATCATGTCAAACTCTCCAGAAAGTTTCATAAGAATCCGACCATAAACAAGAAAGCAATGCAGCAACAAAGATTTTATTCTAAAGCAATGAGCGCGAGAGAGACAGCGCTAGTCGTGCCGACCAATAGTATTCATACACACATATGTATGTGCATACATTTAACGTCAAACGAATTTGTATGTACATACAGACAAACACATGTATGCTTGATTATGCTTATCTTTTTTTTGTTTTAACGTATTCTAATACAAGAACTATCTATTGTAATGTCTGAATACCGATTTAAGTATTATAATTGGGAATAAACGCAGAGAGTATTATACGGTCGGGCGTGTTCGACTGTACTTTTCTTTCTTGTTTTTCTTGTTTATTGCTGCTGCTGCTGCTGCTGCTGTTGTGTTATGGGCTGCAATGTGTGTATAATTTATTTTAATTAATTTTCACGTCATATATCAGAAATGCTGATAGCAACAATAACAATAACAATAATAATAACAAGATCAAAGCGTTCATCCAATTTGAAATTTTTAATGCGACACGTTCTTAATCAATTTGAACAATTTAAATGCTCATTGATGTGCATAAATGGTGCATTTAATTAATGCAAACAGCAAATATGTGGCGTTTTCTGTCTTCTGTAAGAAAGCCAAGCTGATTTTGACAAATGTCAAAACAAGGAAATAAAAGCACAGCAAAAAAAATATTAACAACAACAACACGTCGTATGCGCACTGTTGTACTATTGCTTTAAACGCATGTAACTGTAACTGTGACTGTAATTAAAAGTGCACCGAAAATTGTATGACAAATCACGCGAAAATCACTGCTAAATTATGTTAGTGTGTAAACAAATAAAACGCACAGCTGTCAACCCTGACAGGACCCTAAAATGTGCACGCGGTTTCACACGTCAAAACATTTGCCACCAAAAATGATGCCGCAATCAAAATGGCAGTAAAATTAATGTGTGTGTGTGTGTGTGTGCTGTCAAAGTGAAAAAAAGGGCTATAATGAAAGTCATGCAGCTGTCAAAGGCAATGACAAATCAGCTTCTTTATATTACCTTTTTTTCTGTAGAACCAATTGAAATTATGGCAATAAAAATGTTTTTTTTTTTTTTTTATATTAACGCCTTTATTTTGCGTATTTGCTTAGTTTGTCGCTGCGAATGCGAATTCGAATGCGAATTACATGTTGGTCAGCTGTCCAATTTATTCGCTGTAGCGACGTTTCAATGAATGACGAGGTCCACCGATGCGGGGCTCTGGAACTCTGAACTCCTGGGTGTCACCCTCGTTGTCCATGTCGGCGTGTTCCTTGGCCCTGTTCTCAGCTTCCCACTCAGAATTGGTACGCGAATCGTCCTCGCTTTCGGTGCTGTCACTTCCGCTGCCGCTGCCGCTGTCGCTGCTGGTGTCCTCCGATTCGGTGACGTACGGCGGATACTGGTGTCCCAGTAGAAACAGCTTACCATTGCCGCTATTCTCGAACTTGAGATGATCGCCCTTGTTGAAGTTCAAGTCGAGTGCCATCTGGGTGGTCCTCTTGTTCAACGTGGAGACCAAATATTTCTGCTCGCGTACGGTTACATAGAGCTTGCCGTAGGTGCCCTCATCAAGGGCCACGCTCGAGATGTGCAACGAAGCAGCTACGGTCTGCGAAAACGACCCCTTTGAATTCAAAGTAATTCCCAAGAATTTAGCCATTTTTGAAACACAAAAAAAAAAATTCTTTTACTTTTAATCAAAATTATTTTCACAGCGAAATAGTTGTTGACTTCACGCGATTTCGGTTCGACTAGAACTAAATGACTTAGCACAGCTAGGGATATAGCATGAGTCGGTTAACGATAACGATGATTTCTCTCCATGCTGCCCTGTTCAATATATACGTAGAAAAAAAGGGTTTCCTGATTTACAAGTTTCATACATGTCGATAGAGCCAGTGAAAATGGAACAGAAAACAATTAAAATTATAGAAAAAGATTATGGAAGAATTCAAATCTTCAGAGTCTTGAAGAAAATGGTTTTTCTAGTCGCTAAAATATAGGACTCTGTGTGAATTATGATTTCATTAAAATCTAGTAATTAATTCTGTATAAAAGCATGCATTACAACCGTTCTTAAGCCTTTCAGTTCGTGTTTGTAGTTGTGGGTGTATTTTTAACGGGCTATGCGCAAAAAAATTGTTGATCATTTCCCGTGTTCTTATGGTATGGCGAAACTGTACACTATATCTTAAAAACGTATTATGCGATCGGTCTAGAATTTTTACAGAGTCATCTAAAATATATTTTCTCGAAATTAATTATTCCTTTTATCAATCTGACTCTTATTTTCCATTTTAAAAAAGATCAAAGGAAATATTTTTTAAAAAATTTGGCAAAATTTAATATTTCTATGCTCTGAAATATTAATTTCTTGATTCATGCATAATCAAAATAATTTTGGTATTTTGAGTTCTTCGAATTTAGTCTTAGATTATGTTCACCGAAAAGCACCTTCCCTCAGAAGAGCTTCTGAAAATCGTCTTTACAGTCAACAATTTTATGAAAATAATTTTGTTTAAATGAAGAATGAACCAAAAAGTTTGTAATGTATTAATACAGAAATCTCATTTTAGTATAAACCCTTGAAAACCCGTATTTTGGTCCCATTGCTGCGTATAACCCCTTAAAGGGATTTATTTTATGATTTGCAAGCCCAAAGACACTCTAACGATTTAGCAGTTATAAAAATAACAATTTATTGATTTCAAAAAATATATAAAAGAAATGACAAATTTTTTAAACAAATTTTTATCATATTTAAACATGTTAATTAATTGTAAAATATAATTAACGCATTCATAGTTAAATTATTTAAATTGTCTTGTATGTAGTTTGGCCAACAACATGACCAAAACTTAGTAAAAACATTTATGTAATAAATTAAATCATTAATTTTTAAATAAATAATTGCTAACTCTATGCGTAGCCAAATGATTATGCTAAATGCAACAATTTAAGCGGAAAAAGGCTGATGTGCCAGCACTGTTCAAGGGCAACTCTAATTAAAATTAAAGTTATTGGTCATTTTTTTGATCTGTAAGCTGGCAACTCCGTAGAAATGTCAACTGTAAAATGGCACTGCAACTACTGCAGTTGGAGACGCGATGTCAGAGTTCCATTTGGGCTAGGAAATTGAAGAGACGCCATTTTGGAGGCAAGAATGGAGTCGTGAATGGAGTTGGGTATGACCACATTGGCAGTTGGCACTGGTAGCACTTTGTGACCAGGAAGCTGTGGCAAAAACAACTTATGCTACACAGACTGGAGTGGTGGGGGGGAAGGCTGGACAAAATGACGAATTAGGGAAAAGCGGACAGAATAGAGGAAAGTGTAGAAAACGCGCGCTAAGCCGCATAAACCAAAAATTTGTTTGCAGTTAGTTGGCAACGTGATGCAAATGCATTTGACCACGTCAAAATTTGGCCCTTCTGCTTCTTCTTCTTTTTTTGACATTATAATATGCCAAAATAAAAGCAAACAAAAAGAACAGTGTGAGGGATAGTGACACAGAGCAAATCCTTCGGTAGACGGTCGTTCACCACATATGTACGTGAAGTTTACTGCATTTGTTCAGTGGTTAAGCCTTTGCATTTAAATGAAGAGTTTTATTTATGCAGCATAGAGTAGGGGTAGTGGGTACGATGGGGCAGAGGGGTTAGCAGGAGTTGTAGGTAAAGTCAGCTCCTGCAGGTCCTGCCGTACGTGCGCTCGCTGTTGACCTTATGCATTGCATTATAGAATTTAAGCACAATTTTATGCGCTTTAAAGTTGCTGCCTAAAACACAGAAATAACACCAGAAATAGCTGTAGTATTAATGCACTTGGCATGGGCATGTGTAAGGACGTGGGCGTGGGCGTGGGCGTGCTTGAAGCCCAGTTAGTGATCAACCCAGTTACAAAGTCGCTTTATCACGCCTGCCGCATAATGCAGTACTCCAGTTCTTTACTCTGCCAGTTTTCTAGTTCTTCAGTTTCTCTAGTTCTCACTTCTTCTATTGGCAGGCAGACTCTGTGTGTATATGGGTGTGTGTGTGTGTGTGTGTGTTGGTTGTGCGTGCGTGTGTATGGCACCTGCTGCCTGTGCCGTTTCCCTTTTGAAGTTTTTGTCGACCCATTTTGCAGGTTCATGAATTGCATGGTGCATGGCATACATTGGGGTGTGCCCCCTCTTCCTACTCCATACCCCCCTTCCCTACACCAATCTTAGCTGGAAACGTGAAGTGACTGCTGCCGCCATACAGAGGCAGCCAACTCGTTTCCTTTAAACATTTTTGGTCGCACATTGTAGCTGCCTAATGAACACATGAATAAAATATGCGATTTGCTTAACTTTGCACGCCAGCCATGGGCGAAACGAGTGAGTGAGCAAGAGGAAGCGAAAAAGAGCAAGCGAGAAAGAGGCAAGTGCTCCAGGGGGGTTACAGGGGGGGAAAGGGGTATGCCTATAGAATGCCATTGGTTGGTTTTCAGAAATGAGAGCAGGACCTGCAACAGCTAAAACTAGCAGAAAAGCCGGCACTCTAAAGTGCACTCAACTGCTGGTGACCCTGTAATAATAATATTAATAAATTAGAGTTTTTAATAAATTTTCTTTACTTTAATTAATTTTTTAAATCTTTAAAAACCTTGTAAACAAAAGAAAAATAAAAACAATAATTCTTAAAATTAATTGTAGACAATTTCAATTTAATTTCAATTTAAAATTAATTAATTAATCATAAGTAAGAGTTTTATATATAAAACTATGCTTATTAGTATGACTTCTTTCTGACAAACTAATAAAACCTTTTTTTTTTTTGGTACAGGGTCTCAAAAAGTTTTTCGAGATTTTGCCAGGCAGACAAGTAAGCAGACTGACGGTCTGACTCACAGACAGACCCGGCACATCAGAGCCCATCACTACCCATCACATCACATCAAGGCATATAAAGCGGAGAATTGGGAGCTGAGAACCAAAAACTGGAAGCTAAGAGCTAAGAACTAGAAACAGTACCACTCTGGGTCTCTGTTGGGTCTGTGTAATGGAAAGGTTTATCTAGAGAACGCAGACGGATGCTTTTGTCACTTTGCTTCAATGGCTGGTGACGTATCCAAAAATCGTTGAAAGTCACTCAACAGTTTAGCAAAATGGTGACGTGCGCCACGTGACAGTTGCATGCACAGACATGAGCGATACTGCTAACCTAAAGGGGGAGCTATGCAGCATACGAGTGTGTGTGTGTGTGTGTGTGTGTGTGAGAGTGGGTGTCTGTATCGAATGCCTGCCATGATTGCCAATGACATATAAGTCGAGGGTTGCCTGCCACTGACACAGTGCTGTCTTATTAACTTTATTAAATCTCTTAAATATTTTAAACAAAGACAATCATTAAAATAAATTTAAATTTAACTCACTATTTCACTATATTCCTTCTTCGCTTACTGAAATGAAACTGGTGTAAAAATTTCATCTATTTAGGACTTTTGCTATGGTCTGTAGCACGATAGGTCAGTCAGTCAGTGAGAACAAACAGTTTTTATATATGTATATAGATTAATTTCACCCAGGTACATTCATGCCAAACATTTTTTCCAACTTATTAAGCATTTTTAATTACCTAGTTTATATTTAGTTTTATTTCTAACAAAACTAAAAAGACTTTTAGTAAGCGCATTTGTTTCAACTAAATTACAACATTTATTTTTGTTTAACATTTGAAGGGTTACATTACAATATATAAGAATATTATACAATATAACATAATACATAGTAGATTAGGTTAAAAGTATCTAGGCAGTGAAGGGATAGAAGTAGAAGTAACTACTACACAAGACTCGGAAAGGGTTATGCAAAGCAAACTCAGTAGTACAGGGTTTAAGTGAGAGCGGAAGAAAATTTCTAGTAGGACTGATCGGAACAGCGGAACTAATCTGACTGATTAATTCAGAATTCAATTTTACCGTTGATTAGTTTTTGTAAGAAAATTCCAGGGATAACTGTCCTACAATTAAACAAAGATGGAAGATTTATAGATAATGTTTCGCATTTCACTCAAAGTCAATTCAGTTAAGTGCGTTAACCATTTCTAAGCACTTCTCCTGTGTAATTGCTACATTTCGCAAATACAAAGTTTTTTTTTTTTCTTTTCGAGCATGCTGAAATTCCCAGAATATATTTCTCAAAAGTTCCAACTGATTCTGATTCTTGGCTTTGAGTTCAAACAGTTGCATTGTTATTTTTTTTCGGTATCTTTATCAACTGCTTTTCCTTCAGATTTCCCATTTCACATCTTCCATTTGATAGCCTCTTCCGTTAGGTGTTAAGTACTTTGACTGCTTTATCACTGGATGAGTCCTCAAGAGGTTCGTGACGCGCTGCTTCTGTCGGAGTCCTGAATGCGTGCAAATGAAAATGAAAATGGAAATGAAAATGGTTGCAAAATGGAGCATCGACTAAAATGTGGCGCCAAGCAGCTGACGAGCAAAAGGCAAAAACGCAAAAGACACAAAAAAAAAAAAAAAATAGAAGAAAGGCCACGACTAAAGCGATTCAATGAGCACGTTTAGACTAGTAACGGATTTCTTATAGAATTAATATCAGACCACGATTCCTCAATCCAGCGAGAAACAAGGAAGGAAGGAAGGAAAGATGGAACCAAAGTGAAAATGAAAATAAAGAAAATCGCTGGAAATAGGGGAAAAGAAAACTGATCGAAGGCTTGATACTCTTGCTGATCCCAATGGGCTTTGCTGAAAATGTTTTAAGAAAACCTTCATAAAGTTAACACTCTTTAAATATATATGTTAGATTATTTATATTTATTTCTAATATATTTTAAAATATATTTTATGTAAAAAGTTTATTATAAATGAAATCAATTATGACAATGTGGAATGAACTAAATATGTACAAAATTTATTAAATTTAAAAATTATTAAAATTAATCTTTTAACTATTTTTTTATTGTTACTAATTAATTTGTTAATTTTCAGACCCAAATGAGACGGGACAATAATTTTGGAATTGTTTTAAATATATTTCACTACATTATTTAAATTTACTAAATAGTGTAAATGGACTTTAGTTAATAAAAAAATTATGTATATCAAGTTTTTAATTTCTATTATTTATTTATATTAATTTTCTTATTTTTATTTTGAATAAAATTAAAATTTCAGTTTTTAAAGTACATAACTTATTTCTTTATACATCTAAAATACCCTCTGTTTTTAGTGTATACAAAGAAAAACAGCAAAAGTTTGTGCCGTCTTGTGTCTAGTTTTTTTTTTTTTTTTGTTCTTCATGCAATTCAATTGCCAAGTGAAAGGCGGGAAAGCAAAAAAAAGCGAGCAAAGCGACGACAACGCCGACGACGACAAGGAAAAGCCAAGTGAAGCCGTGGCCTTAGCCAAACGACAGAAACAAAAAAAAAAGTAGGAAAAATAATAAAAAAATAAGACAAAAAATAGAAAAGGTTAAGTGGAAAGCTGAGCTGGGCTAAGCTGAGTCGAGCTGAGCTGAGCTGAGCTGAACGGAGACGGGCAGGGGTAACTGGGGAAACAAGGAAAACCAGCGAAAAAACGCAGCGAACTGAGATTGACACAGGATATTTGGGGATTTTGACTTCGATTACAACTATTTGAAATGGTATATGGCCCATTCAAGAGCCCGCATATAATGCCATCGCACCACTGCAGCACGACAGCACCGCATTGGCACAACGTATAGCAGCACAAGTTATGTGACGACGACGACTCATACGACTTGTGTGACGGGTCGTATGAGTGATTTATTTTATGGCACATTTTGTTGTTTGCAGCAAAAATGGGATGCGTGACACACGCAAATCACCTTAAAGTGGGTTAAAAGCCCCTGAATCAACTGCAATTGGCCATCGCATGTTGACCCTCTCCAATATCGCTTTTAGCCACTTTTTTTTTACTAGCATTTCGCTTCAGTCTTAAGAGCATCTAACTTTTTAATTGGCATTGTGACTTAATTCGTTGATTCGCGAAATCGGCAACTTTATGGTCAACGCAATCGTAAATCAAAAACAATTGTGTGTGAGATTCTTAATTGACTCGAATGGCAAAATGACGTTTTCTTAATTTTTAAATGGCTTAAAAGTAACTGAAAAGTGCACAGTAGTGAAATATTTTTAAGATAGTCATTGCATAATTTATAAATGGATTGATAGTGCGGTTATTAAGAAAGGCAGTAAGTCTAGAAATGAATCATTTATACGCTAAAAGTGCTTCGAGGGATTGACAAATGTTGTTGGACTGCATTTTGAGTTGTAATTTTAAGAATAGCAGGTAGTTTGACATATCAATGTAAGTAGTATTTTTACAAACAAGAAAAGTGGCATTTAAACATTCAGTAAAATGTTTTTCTTTTCTAAAATTATTAACAAAAAGCAGTACTTAATTTATATATTTAAACTATAATGAAAAGTTTTTTTTTTTTAATTTTTTTCCAAGCATTTTACAGTATAACATTTAAATTTTGATTATCCTTCATGTCAATACATAACTTTCTTGATGATTAGGTTAATGAATAATTTGTTTAAAATTTATTTGAAAACCGAATTTGTATAATTAAAAGCTCACATTTTTATACAATCTTTTTAATCGGCGGTTTTCTCTATTTAACTATATTTTCAAACAGATTTGTTGTCTAGATTTTTTAAACTTTTATGAATTTTTAAAAAATTTAATAAATATTTACATTCACGGACAGCTCCCTCAGGCGGACATCTCCTTTAGCCGTAAATATTTTACAGTCTCAAGAGCATGATTTTTATACAAAATCCGTTCTCATACGCGGACATCTCCTTGGGAGGGCAAATATACTTAAACTCTGGCGGTCCGGCCAGGGGAGCTTTCACTGTACTCTCTTCTAGGTTCCGAAGTGTCTTTAAAATATCAATTTTTACTTAGTAAATGTATCACATAATTTTGACAGCATAAAAACAGTTTCAACTAAAAATTTACTCACTTTTTAAATAAATTCTTGTTGAATATCAGATCAACGTGCACAATATTCCAAAATATTTAAAGACTGACTGGCCTGATTTGACTACAATTAATAAGGATGCACTTTAAAATTACTTTCAACAAAGAATCAGTGAATGATTTCATTTAAACACTCTTAATTGGTTTAATAAAGCTATTTTCTGACCGATAAATCGAGTCAAAGAAATCAGAATCGAGTTGCCGCCAGAAACCAATGGGCTGCCATACTAAGCTCTTCGTTGTCGATTTAATTGGTTTGTGCACAATTGTGATTCATAGGATATTTTAAGCTCTTTACAAATACAACTTTGATAGATTTTTAGTTTTGAGTCGTTAGCAAACGCTGACAAACTGTTGCTGCCACACGATGGGGCCATGAAAAGGCCAAAAGCATGGGTGTGGTAATGGTAGTTGTAGTATTCATGGCAAATAGTAAAATGCAAGTGAAATGTGGCACATTCAACTGCAACAAAAGGACTGCAAACAAATGCTAAACTATTGGACTTTGCTGTTCCTGACTTTTGCTGTCATTTTGCTCTCAGCATTTGATTCCTTTTTGTTCTTTTTTTTTTGTGCCACACAGTTTTCTAGCTGTGTGTTTGACTGTGTATTGCAGTTTTGTCCTTTTGTGCAGCTGCTTTTACTTTTCAGCCGGTAGGATATCCTTGCCGCCAACAGAAAAAGCTGCAAAGAAAATAAAATAAAATAAATTGTTCAATTTAACAAACAGGCAAACAGCAACAGTTTCCTTGAGCTTGGGCCGCAGATGAGTCAAACGGCATCAGGTTCACTGGCATCGCATCAGGTAGTACTGCCATTCAGTTAAGACCCGGTACTGCCATCAGTTTCAGTTTGAGGTTGGCACTGTGTCGACTTGTTTGGCGTTAAATTTTGTGCGGCAGTTTATGAAGCGAGTGCAAAAATGCTTCTTTACTGCTGCCACAGGGCATACGGCGACTATGGCATCCAGTTGCATGGAACTGTGTGCATCCAAAAGCACCCAGAGCAACGTGCAACATGCCGTACCTGCAGTGCTTGCAGTGGCATGCCCCCAATGTGCTGTCATTTTCAGTCAGTGACCGCCGTTGACCGCTGGTTCGACATTTTCCACTTTTTCTATATTTTTTTGGCAATTGTATCGATGGCGAACTCAAATTGATTCAGCTGCCGATTGCAAGAGTTTTGACTGCACTCAGGCGATGCTATTAAACGGATCAGCTAGGCATTAAAGCCAGTAAATTCAGAGTCAAACCGTGTTCGACAGTTTGCCCCGAAATGTGCACAGGACAGCTACAAACAAGCACACACACACACACACACACACACACACACACACACACACACACACACTCACTCACATGTGCTTTCAAGCTCGTTTTAAATTCCTCTTAATAAACTTTTATTAAAATTTGTTTAAAATTTATTGCATTGTTTATATTATTTTGTATCTCAATTTATCGATTATATTTTTCATGATTTGCCACTAATTGTGCTTTGCCATCTCTAATAAAGTGTCATATCTAGCGACTGTGACTACAACAGAGTTGCATTTTCACATAAACTTTTAATTGTGTTAGTAAACAGCTGATAAATTTAATTAAATGGACACTCTATAATATGTTTGTGGTAAAAAAATATTTAAAATTGCGTATTACTTTTGTTATACATTTTTTATTCAATTTTTCAGAAAAATGCTATTTTTTATGACTTATGTAAAATTAATAAATTACGCAAATTTATCATACTTATGATTTATTTAGAATTTGAATACTTCATAAAACGGTTTTTTAGTGTTCACATAATCTTTTAAATACCTTTTTCTTCAAAATGGATTTTCTTTATTATTTTTAGAGATATATCTTCATGATTTTCACGAAGTACATTGCCAACTATTTATTAAAATATGTTTAAAGCTGCTGTCACATCAAAAAATAATTAAGCAGCGGACTATTAATCAATTTTCTGATTTTAAATAAACAACAGAATTTTATTTTTACCATAACATTGTAATTATAATATAGTCTGAAAGAACAAATGCAAATGGAAATTTAAAAGCCACAAATAGAAAACAAGAAAGACACTAAGAAATGCAAAAATTTCTAATAACACTTTGTAAGTTTGTTCAAACCAAGATGTAACGGTCTAGTCAAGGCGAGCCCCATAAAAAAATTAGTTTAAAATATAAATGGCAGAGCTGGAGGCTGAAGACGTAAAACAATAATAAAAAAAATAGTATCAAACATGTAACAAAATTCAAGACGCTACAGAAATTTCTAAAAACATTTTGGAAGTTTCTTGTAGCAAAGGCGTAACGGTCTAGTCAAGGCAAGCCCCATTAAAAAATTAATTTAAAATATAAATGACAGAGCTGGAGTTTTAAGACGTAAGACAATAATTTAAAAATAGTCTAATAAAATAGTTAAATATTTTACCAAAATTATTCAAAAATAATTATAAAGTAATTTTAAGCCACGATCGTTGGGTATTTTATAGTCGTTCACTTCCTCAAAATTGTTTAGGGTCGCGCGTAATAATTTGCAACAATTTGGTTTATTTTCGCATTTCGATTGATGTCGCATGAGAGGTATTCCATGAAACATTTTGTGGCACGAATTGCAATTAGCAGTAAAAGTTACCACAGCTGTCAGCAGACGAATGCAAATTGTCGAAAAGAACAGAAGAAAAAAATCTTGAAATGCATTGACATAAAAAATACGACCACAAAATTCAGACGGTAAATGGCGTACCAACAATGTCACATTCTTAAAAACAGAACTGAATAAATGAAAAGATATGGACAAGATGTCGAGGATACTCCAAAAATAACAGTAATTAGACGGGAAGAGCAGAGGGATGAGTTCTATAAAAATTTCGGCCAGTAACAGCTCAAAGTTTCTATTATTAATGATTGTACAAACTAATGGGTATTTTAATATTTATAATATTACTAACTCCTTTTTTTTTACTACCCAGCAATTATTCTAAGACCGTATTATAAATTTCTACCGTAGAATTCTTTGATTCAATCCTGAAAAAAATTAGTTTTTTTGTAACTATTTATTATATTTTAATAAAAAAGTTGATATATTTTTAGACAGCGTACTCTAAGAGTGGTCGATAAGGTTTGTCAGAAGCGAAATGTGCGTAATTGGCAGCTGGAGGCATTTCCGAGCCCATAAAGTGTATATATTCTTGATCAGCATCAACAGGCGAGTCGATATAACAATGTGCGTCTGTCCGTATGAACACCAGGATCTTCAAATTCGGAATAAAAGTTAAAAGCTCATTAAATTCTTCAAATAATTTTAAAAAATTCCCAGATTAAAGCTCAAAGAAAAGCAATTAATATCTCCTAGGGAAATCCGTAAAACGAATCACTGCTCTTCAAAATCCTGAGAGCCATTTTCGAATCATCGTTTGCGAAAACTTAATGACCAATAGCAATAAAAAAAGACTATACAAAACAAAAGAAAAAAGGGAAACGAAAAGCAAATAAATACAACAGTTAAACGATTTCTGCCATTTGATTGTTCAACTATAACGTCTCTGTGTCGCTGTGTGTGCCTGTGTGTGTTGTACAATATGTGTGTGGGTGTGCGTGTGGGAATGTGTGCGTTTCTTTCTACAAAGATGCAAATGTTTGCCTACGATGTAGATGCAGTAGATACAAATATGCTGGCCAGCAAGTGAAACTGTACGCAGAGCGAGAGGCATGCGGGCATCGTACAAATCTAACATATCAAAGGGAGAAAATGGAGTAAACGAATGGGGAAGGTAAAGAAAGGAACGGAAAGTGATTCCTTAAGCATTGAAATACTAAATTTGAATTTTAAAGATCCAGGAAGAATTTACAGGAAATTTGTATAGTAATCAAGTTTAGTTAAAGTTATAATTGCCAAATACTGTTATAGAATATTAAAATATAAAAAGTGATATCCGAAAACTGAATTAGATTTTAAATCACAGCATAAATGCCAGTCCAGTTTGTTGTCTTTTCTATAGATTAACCCTCTGCTCGTAATTGACTATAAAGTCTAAAATAGGGTAGAGACTAGTATGTGAAGGGATTGTTCGAAGCGTTAAAAGATGTCAGGTCTCAACGTGTTACTAATTACCTAAAGTGTCAGTTTTCCCCAAACAGAAGCATAACTTTTATAGACTTCTTAAAAAAAACATAAATTCATTCGTGTATTAAAATTTTTAACAAAACTCTTAGCAAATATTTGCTCAAAATTTTTAAAAATATTTGCTTAAAATATTATAAAATAATTCCTTAAAATATTTAATCATTTTCGAAAATATTTGCCTAAGATATGACAAAATATTTGTTGAAAATATATGTAAATAATTGGTAAAAGTATTAGAAAACATTTGCCTAAAATAATAAATGGTACTTAAAACGTTAGAAAACAGTATCAGGAAATATAAAATAATATTTGCTTAAAGTACTAAACAAATTTGCTTAAAATATTATAAAATCTTTGCTTAAAACATTAGGAAGTATTTGCTATAAATAAAAAAAAAAAAAAGCTTTAATTAGACAAGAAAATATTTGCTAAAGTGAAAGAAAATAATTCCTTAAAATATAAAATATGTTTGCACAAAATACTACAAATATTTAAATATTATAAAATCTTTGCTTGAAACATTATCAAATATTTGCTTAAAATATAAAGAAACATTTGTTTGCATACTTTTTCAAATTAAACATGCAAAAGGCTTCACTCTCAATACATTAATGTTAAAATCGCTATTCATCGGGTTTGTCTCGTAAGGGGAGTGGAGTTATTGCTGGAAAATAGGTGAAAATTGATGTGCTCGGCAGGGCATTGGGTTGGACGATAAGCGGCTTAGTTGCATGCAACTCATAAGCGGCATTAAGGGGCAACACCGTCGCTCCATGTGGCACACGCACGCGTTGCGTATTTCATGTCATTAGCCAGACAAAAGTCAAACTTAACGGTACTCAAGCCGTCTCAATCCACAAGCACCCAGTAGGACCAGCAAAAAACACCCAACAGGATTGATTTTTGCTGCGCTTTATTCACAGCGGGAGAATAAATGTTTGAAATCAAGTTCGACTGGGATACTGAGAAAAACCGAGTAACCAACCACCGCAGTGTGTGTGTGTGTGTGTGTGTGTGTGTGTGTGTGTGTGGTGACTGTTTAAAGTTTGTGACAGCCAGCCTTCGTTGTGAAAACCAAAAGGTATTAAAAATTAGCACACAACACTGGCAAAGCCACAAGAAGTTGGTCACACCGTTGAGCACGTACACCCGAGGGGTTTACCTAGTGGATCAGGGGGTGTTACCCAGGGGTTAACTCCCATATTGTTCAGAACTGATGTCTGATGTTCTGATGCCTGATTATGACACGTTGCAGTGGCTTATTAATGAGTTGCGCTGTCAGTCAACATTCAACAGCTGCGTCAACTACTCTGTGGCGGGTTTCATGTTTGTGTGGTCAATCATTTCCATCAGTCTCCCTTAGCAGCCTACCGCCTAGCCGCCCACTTCCACGCCCACTCGTTAGCTGTGCCAACGTATATCATTTGATATAGCTTTGCCAAAAGCTTCTGAAATTAACTAATGATTTGTAATAAAAAAGTTTTTAACTAGAACTTTATTTTATTTTAAAAACTTAAAAATAAACGAAATCTTAGTGATTATTTTAAAAATTCAAAACATTTTAAGATAAAAATCAAGGGATTACTTTAACTAAAGCTAACTTGAAAAAAACTTAAGAAGTTTAAGTATATTTAGCAAGATTAATATTTGATATTTAAACTGTTGCTAATTTATTAAAAAATATAAAATGAACACTCTTTTGTCTAAAAAGTTATACTTCAATTATAAATAAAATTCAAGAAAATATTTTTAATGGAACGCACCTAAGTATAAGTCCGACAGCTCATCCGATGGAACGTGACTAAAAATAGAGAAGTTTTAATTAGTTTGTGCATTATAAATGCTGATCAATCATAGCTTAAGTAAGTTCTGACAAGAATTTCTAAATTTCCTGAAAGTTTGCAGATTCCTAAATGTAATGCACTGATTTTTCCCTTAAAGGGCAATGCGTGCTTATGTGCGAAATGTGTTAGCACTAAATTAATGATTATTTGTTCCGCATGAGCAAAAAGTACTTTCTTTTGCATCTCAACTCTCACTTTCTCGCTCTCAAATTTAAAGTTAAATTCGTTTATGAACTTGAAGTTGTTGGTGTGAGTTGAATGTTTTATGGTTTGGCAGATGCCAAAGTGGCAAGTTGAAGAGTTGTTGTTATAGCTGATGCTGATGCTGCTACTGTTGCAGTTGGTGTCAATGGCCCCCAGAGGAAAATACAGGCAGCTAAAACCACAACAAAAACAACAATTCATGTGTCTTAAAACTGAGCTGCGCGCGCGCCAAGTGCTAATAAAGAATTCGAATTGTAGCATCAGTGCTGGCATTTCAGCCATAAGATAGCTAGTGTTATATATTAAGTTTAAAATGGTTTTAATTGTATGGCTTTAAGGATTTCTTCAATCTCCTCATTTGATTGAACTGCATTTGTATATAAGAATATTTACATAACAAATATTTAGCAGATTAACAATAAAATTTATATGTTATACGAAAAAAAAACACAAATTACTAAAGGAATATTTGTTTTTAGGTAGTTCGTTTTTAACCACTTACATAAGTATAAAATATTAAATGTTTTTTGTACCCAATAAAATAGATTTAATTGTTTCTGTATGGACTTTTAACTAGTTTTCTTTAAATTTGAAAAATTTAATAATTTTAATTAAATAAAAAAAATTTTAAAGCTTGTTCAGATTAAATAATTATATTCCTTTTGAAAGTTGCTTATCTATTTAAAAATTCTTGCTTGCTCTCACTGCTGTTGCCTCAAAGAATACATGAAAGTTTAATATTTAAATAGCCTTTAATATATAACATAACAAAACTACTACAAAATTTGTTCGTACATTTTTTGGCTGTACCAAAACCTAGCTAAAAACTTGATCTATTTGAAGAGTAATTGCACTTGCCTTGGCAGAATTTAATAATTATTTTTTTAGCTACAGTTTTACCAGAAGACAGCTATTTTTGAACTTGAAATACAGACAACACTGACAGAGGGAGCGTGTGTGATGGAAAGAGCGGGGGATTAAAGAAGAGATGTACGTACTTTACTTATAAATAGCACAATTCTCTGCGTACCTCTAATAAAGTACCCGACAATGCAGTTTATTGCATCACTTGGGCCACGGCAGAGGCATCGAGTGGCACGACGTCGTTGTCGCTGGTGCTGCCACTGCCACTGCCGCTGCCGAAGGCACTGGCATTTGCAGAGCCGCCTTAAACTTGGGGTCAAACGATAAACAAAAGTACCGTTTGTTTCCAAACTCTTTGATAGATGTTATAGCCCCAAGCGATACACTACACACACACACTCCCAAGCATTTCATAGTATACTTATGTATGGTATTGCATGTTGCATGTTCTAACATGTCGTTTAAATGCATATAAATTTGAAGACAAGTGGAAATTTGGAAATGTGAAAATTTATGCACATCCCACGCATTCCCAAGACGATCTGCGACTAAATGACATTAAGCATTTAGAAAGCACGAACGTTCAATAAATAACTTTTAACTTTTTGGTCGCAATCTTCGTTTCTATATTTATCGAACAGAAAAACATTTCAAATGAAACGTCTCCTAAGCACTAATAAATTATTAATAAATCGTTTAAAGGTTTCAGTTAAACTTCTTGATATTAAGTACTAAATTTGATATACAATTGATTTAAAATATAATTTACTATTTTGGCAGAAAATAACGGTTTGCAAATGAGATATCGTACTAAATGCACATCAAATGAATTTGGTTGAGATAGCTTAACAAACCATTTTTTTCGATTGATTGTTTCTAAGCACGCTATGTTATAGGCCGATTTAAGCTATGAATTTCAGGCCCAAGATTCATATCGGTTGCAAGCTTCATCTTTAATGTTTTTAAGCTGAGAGACTAGACGGACAGAAAGGCGGACAGCCAGACGGACATGGCTATGCTAATCAAGATTCGCCACACCTTCTTTAATTCTGAAAAAGGGTAAAAAATGTATCAGATAAATTCAAAAAATCATGTGATGTGACATCATACATATTTTCATTTTTAAAAATTTGAATCTTAGTGTTGTATTAACTACTTACGTTTCCTGTCTTACTGACGTTGCTTAGGCAATGTCGCTCCAACATACTTATCGATATATAGCCTCTGAGCAACTCCTACTCCGTTTGGATTCATATCCCTAGCACACAGGGACAAAAAGTTCTTTTTCTTCTGACACGCGTCGAGAGAACATCACCTTGTGAAATCGAATTTTTCTTTAAAAATTTCATTAAATCATTTACTTTTTTTTTCTTTGGTGAAATGGCAAAGTTTTTTGGAATTGAACTGGCAGAGAATGCGGTTTACGAGCAGGATGTAACCTCGCCATTCCGCATCTCGAGTGTGGCCATCGATGAGGGAGATCTGGCGAAACTATATCTCACCGTCGAAATGGAAAAGTTTCTGGTCGCTACCTTGAATCGCCGCACTCGTCAGATGAAACTGGACTTGCATTTCAACAAGGGCGATCATTTCAAGTTCGAGAACCTCGGAAATGGTAGCCTTTCCATATTGGGCTACATTGAGCCCGACTACCATTCAATGGAATATGAAATTAAATCCGATGTCAGCGGTGGCAATACTCCACCCGATTACTTGCCCCATGATGACATGCCGATGGAACGTGATTTTGACTATCGTTTCAATATGAATTCGGGAGACGGGGAGAGCAAGGCCACCGGGGAACGCGCCCAAGATGACGAAGCTGATGAGTCCCAGGACGCTGACAAGGAGTACAGCGATGAAGATTTGTAAGCTCTGAGGACTCAATTCTTCATTCCACGACAATTACGTGGATACCAAATATAATCACTAAAGTCTCTTTGAGACCCTAAAAACATTTCTTTTATTTAGAACAAAAAAAGTGTAGGCACATGAGTAATCAAACTAGATTGTATGCTAAATCTGATTTTCAAATAGATTTCCAATTGTCCAACTGACAACGAGTTGAAGTAGATAGTAGATAGTAGAAGGTAGAAGGGACGTGGCTAACCCCTCTCATGTGCATAAAGTGATTTGCACATGATAATTATTATATTTAAGTTGCTTTATTCACTTAAAAAGTAATGAATAATAATGAGTTCTGCATTGCTATTGAATCAATTAACATTGTTTTAATTAACAAATTAAAAATCGTGAATAAGTGTCAATTTTATGATTTGTCAAGTTGGCTGCGATTGTGTATAGGGCTGCCGAGTCTATGGGAACTAGTGATAGTGATAGTATCGCTTATTTTTGCCTATTTTCGAGATAAATTTAAAAATGAATTTAAAAATGAATATGGATATAGAAAATGTAATGATTTCTTTGGTTTTTCTGCCCCTTTTAATTAATTCTAAGCTTTCCCTATTTGATAGTTTTTGACATCTTCTGTAAAGTCTGTTGGCAATACTATCGATATATATCCCTTGAGCAACTCTACATACTGACTTACAAGGCTTTGTCACTTTCGACTTTCGACAAAACGAAGCAACTTCTTTCGATCGAACTTTGAAGCAGTAGAAAAGTTGAATAATTTCTTTCGCGTTACAAAAATGACGAATTTCTTTGGAGTTATGTTGAATCCCATGTACACTCACAGTCAGCGAGCCACTGGAACAATCCACCTTTCGAACGTGGCCATGGAAAACGGAAGCTACTCGAAGATCTACCTGACCGTCAATAGGCAGAAATTTATTATGGCCACTTTGAGCCGTAAGAAGCGTCAGATGCCTCTCAATTTGAACTTGAAAGAGGGTGATTACTTCAGCCTGGAGAATAGCGGCAACTCCGATGTCTCCGTGGTAGGCTACCAAGAGCTGCCACCTGTAATGGACATCCGCAAGTCTCGTGGCAGGCGCAGCGTGGGCTCGTATCCGCCGGAGGGCTTGTATGGACCGGAGTAGTGCTTTCATGGGTACAACTCTCCGCCCCATGTGGAACTACTAGCACTACAAGTTCTGACATGAATAAACATATGCGATATCATGCAATATAATGCATATATAATATTGTGTTTTTATTGTTAGGCGTCTATCAGGTTTGTCAAAAGCGAAATGTAACAGGGAGAAGACGGCGTTCCCATCCTGTTAGGTGTATATATTCTTTATCAGCATCAACAGTCGAGACGTTGTCCGTCTTTCTGTCGGTATAAGACATCAAAGTCCTAACCTCACCTTGGGCACAGGGTCTTTAACAGTTGCTGTAGCCTTTCTTATTTGCTTTTTTACAAATTCAAAATGCATTAATTTAGCTACAAATATATATAGCTCGGAACGACTTTATTTATTATTGTTGTGTCCATTAAAAAATCACGTGCGTGGGATTTGAATTTATGGACAACGTTTAAATTAATTTATATAGTTCACTTCAGTCTTCTTTAAGCGCATTGATAAATTATTTAATTTGACAATTAAATAACAAAAAAGCGAAAAAACGTGTGAAGTGAAGGGCTAGTTAAAATTGTTTAGAAACATTTAACAAGGCCTAAATAATTCACGAGAGCGATATTAATGGGCCTGCGAACTGACCTCTTTTTGGGCATATTTGTTAAAAATAGTATTTTCTTATTCAGTGAAAAACTGTCTCAAATGTCAGGTGAAAAAAATGAAGAATTTTTGACTTCATTAAGCGCACACTTCGTAGACTTTAGCGAGTCAATGGCCAAAAGCAAATACGACAGTGTTACCAACAACAACAACAATGTGCAATTAAAGGCATTTCAAATTGGCACATTGTTTAGAGGCCTTTGCTAGAGAGTGAGAGTAAGAGGACCTGCTCCATCTGCCATTGACTCGCAGACATTGAGGCGGCGGAGCAAGATAGAAGATGTAGCACGTGGCCAAGTTCAAGCGAAGTGTGGATACCCTTGCTGAGGCCACAGTGTAATAATTTAGACTGGGCATTCTTTAAATTTTCTACGATATCATTTAGATCAAGAGACGAGTTTAACAACATTAAAAACGCATATTTTAGTAATACTCGTGTTTGGTATGTAAGTATAGCACATATGTATATGTGTGTATGTTTATATGTATGTATGTACACTGTCACATGTCATGACAAAATCATAACACTCACTGGAAGTGTATAAGAACAGAAACAGAATGGAAAGCAAATGCCGGGAATGAGAGACAGTCTTAATTACAAAGAGATTAGCATGACTAGGCAGAGGTAAAGCGTGCGCGTAAAGGAGAAAGAGAGTGAGAGAGACTTCGCATTGTCGGCGTCTCATGTATTCAATGTCACGTTTTACGATGATGACGTTTCTGTGCCCTTAGCTTATAAAAAATAAAAGAAGTAAAATAACTGCACAGGTGCGCCCCGGTGCAGTGAGTGGCTTTACAGCTTCCTGCGTGTCTGCTTCATCTCCGTCTCCATTGCCATCTCCTTCAGCGTGATGCTGTTTTTGATTTTGCTGCTGTCTCCTTCTGTTTCTTTGACTAGTCTTGCCTAGCAGTTGTTTCTCATTGCTGCTTGGCCGCTTTTGTAACATTTGATTGTCGCAAACGAAGTGGAAAAGTAAATGTTGCACACACACACACACACACACACACATGCATGTATGCGGCAGAAAGGAAATGCACACTAATTACTCCTTGGAAGCGGTGAAGAAAAGAAAAACCCTTTTTATTTTTACGCTCCTGTGCCTTGGTCATTACTCTCTTTATTTGCCTTTCATTCGCTTTATTTCTTTTGCATTTCTTTTTTTCCGAATGATAATTGAAAAGCAGCAGCAGAAATTATTGGCCTTTGTTTGCGCGCACGCAGTGGACTGAGATGCCTCGTTGTTGGCTGAGGACGTGGGGAAGGAGAGAGTGAGAGGGAGGTTGGCAATGGCACGTGGGGGCAGCATTGGAAGGTTTCCAGACGATTCGAGTAAGTCAGTCAGCCAAATAAAATACAATAATGCTTTAGTTGCCATGAGTACAAACGTTTGCAAGTGAATGTGCGTGTGTGTGTGTGTGTGTGTGTGTGTCTGTGTGTTCATTGAGCTAATATCGTTTTAATGCAAATGAGAAAATTAATCACTTTTCACGCTGCGGATGTCATGTGCAATGGAAAATATGATTCGCTTTTGCTTTAGCACCGAATTAAGTTTAAAATTTAAATGCGCTTCAATTATCATTTCTTGAATAGAAGCAGTAAAAGAAATTTAAAGCAAACCACATGCATATTTATTCAATTATTTACCTAACAGCAAAAGTGACATTTAATAGCAATAGTTTTGTTTATCTGGTGTAGGTATGTATATATGTATGTATGTGTGAATCTATTGTTTGAACATGCATACATACATACATATGTATTTGCCCATTTGCATATGCAAATGCTCACCATAACCTAAATCTTTCGACGCACACGCAAAGTTTTAGCAAAAAACATGTCAAAAACATTAAGAGGGCATAAAAACATTAGCTAATTGCCTTGTTAAGCTAGTTGTAACACACACTCAACGCAAATTAGTGAAAGTACAATTTTGTCCCGCACCAGGAAAGGTGAAAGGCTAAAGAAATCACATGTCGAAGGAGACGATGCTTTTGTTGTTATCAATGCGCCCAAAATAGGTTTTTTTCAATGCAAAAGCAGTACGGTAGACAGCTTTGACTTTTTTATAGGAGAACAAAAAGTAGCAGTGAAGAATTTCTGTCCACGACATTTTCGCATCATTTTTTGTTTCCTATTGGAATTCGGCAACACTGGTTCCCATTGGCGTTGCTTACATTTTGCTGATAAGTTTGACAATACAACGAATTCAATTAGTTCGTGTGAAAACGTTTTTCATTGGTGAACGTGGAACACAACCCCAATAGAAAATTTACAACACTTAAAGCAACTAGCGTACATGCTCTGTAATGCAAGAACATTTGAAAGCAAATTATTGACATGCATTGGTGCTATACGTATATTAACATATACATGACAAGAACCTAGTTTATTTAATATTTATTTTGACCGAAAAGTAAAAGCTTATTGATTTCGCCGCTTGTTTTTATGCTCCAAAATTTCAATCGGGTATGCTGGCATGCATGCACTTAATTGCACACACGTGCATACGTAAAAGAATGCACACAGTGTTAACGAAAACATACACATGTTTGTGCCCAAAGGACTTTTGCAGTTAACTTGGAAGCTCTTGAATAAGTCTCTTTACGTGGCATGAAACTTTGTCTGTATAATTAACTAACGTTTCAATTGTAACGTGGCTGTGTGTACTATAATAAAAAGCATATAGTATGTACTAAAGAAGTTCGGAAAGAACCTGGGCGAAAGTGTCGAAATAATACGAATTCTTCTGTTTTGTTTTGACGCATTACGCGCGCGCAACAGTTGCCATAAATTTTCACTCATTGATTGAGTGGAATTTCGGAGCAATAAATTGAGTGAAAACGGCAAGGCGCTGCCACTATGCTATGCGATAGTTTGAGTGTGGCGGGATTTCTGTACCGAATCACTATCAACTCTGATTTAAAAAACCCACTATTATTGCGACCACCAGTATTTTTCGCAACTACCAACCCAGCCCCTGTGTCGTTTATTAGTTTCAACATTAAAAATTAGCTTGAAGCGTGATGTGCGTCATTATTCACAAATACATAGAATAGAAAATACAAAGCACATTAAACATATTTATTTTATTTTATTTATAAAATTGCCGCCCCTAAAGCTTGAGTGTGACCAAAGTTGTTTTAGTATTAATTGTTAACGAAGTATCGGTTAAGACGTATCGATATTTTGGTAAATGTATAAATAATGTCTACAACAGTAAGCGCAAGTACGTACTGCATTAATTATGATTGTATAAAACTTTCATTAAATAATTATTATATCGACGATACAAATATTATATACATGTATACATATATTATTATGTACTATGGTGTATACTGATAAATGTCAGATGAGCTGTGATCTATATTTGTAAATTTATAAGTGCTTTGTGTTTATCGTTTGTATGTGGAATTTACTACATTTATCAACATTAATTTAAATTATTTAAAACTAATTGCATGTTGTTTAAATCGCACGCACTTAATCGAATCATCGCATAGTTATTATTGCTGCGATAACAACGTTCCTATCGATAGTTCGATGTATTGTTACATACCTAGCATTTGGCTAAGACGCTAAACAACGCAAAAGTCGAGAACGAAAATTTCACTTTAACTTGCGCCAAAAATATTAAAAGCAAAGAAAAACAAAAACGCCAACATATTGACTGAAAACACTGGAGCATTGCTGATGCGCCGTGCAGCAGCAATCAGACCAGCATATTAAGGATACAAAGAAAAGTCAATACGAACACGCAACGCGGCAAATTGTGTGCCAGAAAGTAGGTGGCCCTTGAGCAGTTGGAGGTGGGGTAAAGCTGCTGGGTGGTGGTGAAGACGAAGGTGGAGGTTTAGGCGGAGAAGTGTACCCAGCCCCAGACAACATAAACATAAACAACAATATCTTAGTGAAAATGTACAATTAATGTTGATGAAAGAAAATTGTGGCGTTGGTATTGAATACAACCAGAAGTGAACATTATTTACAATAAACAAAATGCAGGTGAGTTGCAATAATTAACATACAGAATTTACACAATTTGCTAACTCTGCTTCCAAATGGGGTTGCAGCAAGCGGACGATCCGCCATCGTTGCCCGTGGGCACCGAGGTGAGCGCCAAATACAAGGGCGCCTTTTGCGAGGCCAAAGTAAGCAAAGTTGTGCGAAACATTAAAGTGAAGGTCGCCTACAAGCAGGGTCTTGGGTCGGGTATTGTCTCTGATGATGCCATTAAGGCGTCTCCGGGTCAGCTACGTGTGGGGGCCATCGTAGAGGTTCGTCATCCTGATCGCAAGGAGACGGTCGAGGCGACCATAACTAAAATCCAAGATTGCTCACAATACACCGTCGTCTTTGATGATGGCGACATAACAACATTGAGGAGGACGGCGCTATGCTTAAAAAGTGGTAGGCATTTTAATGAGAGCGAAACTTTGGATCAATTGCCGTTAACACATCCGGAGCATTTTGGCAATCCCGTTGTGGGTGGACGACGTGGACGTCGTCGTGGACAATTAAATGATGGGAGCTCCGATGATGATGATGAAAGCGATGCCAAGGAGGTGGTCAATGAGAAGGAGGAGAATATTGGCAAGGTCGTTTGCGTGGAGACCGAGTCGAAGAAAAAGGATAAAGAGAAATGGTTTCCAGCCCTGGTCGTGGCACCCACGGCCCAGGTGAGCAAACAGGTAAAGCAATTAAACGCTGCGTGAAAGAAAACATTTAATATGATATATTCCTAGGCAACTGTGCGCATACGAGTGAAGGATGAGTATCTGGTGAGGTCATTCAAGGATGGACGCTACTATACGGTGCCCAAGAAGGAGGCCAATGAGTTCACACGCGAAATGGCCACCAAACAAGATGGACCCGCTGTGCTAGCCGCCATCGAGTTCCTCGACAGCAGCGTACTACCCGCCCACTGGGATCGCGACTCCCTTTTTGGTCTGTCGAATCTGACCAGCGATGATGAGGGTGAAATTGATTCGGATTCATCCGACGATGAGCCCCACGAGGAGAAGGATCTGTTTGTGGCACAGTTGTACAAATATATGGATGATCGCGGCACACCATTGAACAAGGTGCCATCCATACAAAGTCGCGATGTGGATCTCTATCGTTTGTTCCGCGCCGTGCAAAAACGCGGTGGTTACAATCGAGTCACCGCCAAAAATCAATGGAAAATTATTGCAGTTCGTTTGGGTTTCGCACCCTGCACACTGTCCGTGATGAATCTGGTGAAGCAGGCCTACAAGAAATTCCTGCAACCGTACGGGGATTTCCATCGCAAACTCGGTTGCTCCATGCTGATGCCGTCGCGCAACTCGAATCGCAGCAAGGGACGCAGTTTGGTCCGTGCCAATTCGGTGGCATCCCCCAAACCTGCTGAGACCACAAAAATGGAAACGATTAGTAAATTGGCAGTGGCTAATCAAACGGCAGCTGCAAATGCTGCATCCGCTGCAGCGGCAACGACATCAACGGCTGCCAGCAGCAGCACTGGTAGTGGAAGCACTGCTGCAGCAGCCACACCTCTCAGGGCTGCCTCAAGAGCTTCACAGTCGGCAGCTGAGGAGTCGGAGAACACGAGTGAATCGAGTGTTGTCGTTGAGCCCGTTAAGAAGCAGCGCAAAGCATCAGCAGCCGGCAGTGGCAAGGTCAAAAGTCTTGTTGAAAAGTACGAAGAGAAGTCTTCGGAGAAATCCTCAGAGAAATCACATGCAGCAACAACAACAGCTGCAGCTAGTACCACCACTAGCACCACAACAACAACTGCAGCAGCAGCAGGATTATCAGCATCAACAACTGCAGCTTCTGCTGCAGCGACTTCAACTGCTATCAACGTTATTAGCAATGCAGCAGCTGCTGCATCGGCAACGACAGCAACAAGTGCAACTGCAAGTGCAACAACTTCAGCGACAACAGGCAGCGCAGCGAGCAACAAGGATGCAGATGCAGATGTGCCTTTGTCCAGGATTAAGGCTGCAGCTGCCACACGTAACAGCATCGACAAGGAGCCCGGCACTGCTGCTGCTGCTGCTGGTGGCAGCAACGCCTCCAGCAAGGCGGCATCCGAAACCCAACGCAGTCGGGATGCTTCTCCTACACCAGGTAAGTGCTCAGCGCTCTTTGAAAATCTACAAATTGGAAGGAGAAAAACTCTTCCCTCCGATAGGGATTCAGTTGGTTATCTCTTGGGCTTCTGATTCTTTATCGAAAGAAGGCAATCAAGCAACGACGAGTTCTCTTATCTGTAGACAACTTAGGGAAAATCCTTGTTTAATCAACATAGTTGCTTAAAAGATTCAGTAAGTTTTCTAAGACCTTATCCTTTCTCGAAGTATCTAGTTGTCTGCTTAGATTTTTCCTTAGCTTATGTTCAGTCCTACCTATCAATGGGGTTTCCTTGAATTATATCCAAATTGTTATATTACTCAGTCATGAAATGAATCAATTTCTTAAAAGTCTATTTCCCAACAAATTAAATTGTGTACCTTAGTTTAATTGATCAGTTCTGAGGTCAAATTGGCCACTAAATGTTCTAGTTTTTTCGTCAAATCAACACAAAAATGAATTTTAAATCTCGTGGGTTTTTTTTTCAAAACGTTCCCAGCTTTGTATGCTAAACTATTTAAAAGAAATTTTCTCGGGGGAGGGAAACATATTTAAATTCTCAACAAGGTTTTGGTTAGTCACCACTTATAATTTTAAATCCCTCTTCTTTGGCCAAAGTTTAGAGGGGTTCACAAGTGGTGGTTCGCTTTCCCTTAATACTAAGTTAGTAATTTGGTTCCTGAACTTTGAGTTTAAAAAGGTTACAATTTCCATACTCAGATTTCCGATCGGAATCTGGATACGTTTCTAATACAATGATCTTTTGTTTGGGTTTTCCCTAGAATGACAAACTACTTGAACATTTTTTAGATAGTTTTAAATATTTATTTACAAAATTTGCTTAACAAATTTATTAATTATTTGTCGATTGTTGTAAAAATCTGTAATTTCAAATCTTTCGGCGATTCCTTTCCTTTTTTAGTAGCCATATAAACATATAGAAGTTTTTAGATAAAGTCAGTTTAGAAATTGGACATTAGTCGTTAATAGGCACTTATCGTTTATCGATTAGATAAGCTTCACTTTAACCCTATGATAGGCATTGGCCAGAACTCCGCGCAAATTCCAGATATGCTCAAAGGCCTCCGGTTGTACATTGTAGGCAGAGTCGACGGCCTTCGCCCAGATCTCTATGCTCTTGTCCTTCCTCTGATCCGCTGAAATGGGCAAACGGGCGGTCCAAAGGGACCAACCATAGTGTCGTCCATCGGGCAAATCCTCCTGTTCTAGTTCAGCTACATGCCAGGACTTGCCGCCGTCGCTAGTCAAGTCTACACGAACAATACGTCGCCCGCCTCCGCTCCAGGCGTAACCACGGGCCGTAATGAAACCCTTTTCATCAATCCTTACCTGTTCCTCGGGCATAGGTGAGCAGATAGCCGATGTCACAGGCATCGCTTGAATGGCGAGGGCTTTGCTAAAGTCAACAGTATCCCAATCTGTGCTCGGACTGAAGCCCTTGTAGTCGTTCTGCTGCCAGTGGGAATCAGACTCGTGATCGGCAACAATAATGCGGGTCAACCACTTGACATTGCGTGCTCCCACTGTGCCGGGTACAATCACCCTTATGGGATAGCCATGATCTCGATTCAGCGGCTCACCGTTCATCTCGTAGGCGAGCAGCACATCACCACGAGGATCCAGTGCCTTGGTCAGTGGTATTGATGCACCATATGGATGTGATGTGGGATCCAAATCGGCTCCCTCGAATAACACATGCAGATTCTCATGAGGTTGAACTCCCATAGATTGCAACACATCACAGAGTCGGGCTCCCGACCACTTGGCATTACCCACAGCGCCAGCGCCCCAGGAGAGACCTGCGGGAAGCCATCAAAGATCAGTTAAATCGATAAATCCTCTTGGTTTAAGCTCTTACCCTTGACCGCCTTGACGCGGGTCATTTCCGATCTGCGATTGCCACCGCACATGATCGCAGCGGTGACTGTGTGCTTGGGCAGCGCCTTAATCTCGTCGAGCGTCAGCTTATTCTCTGGTTTACCGGTTCCCGAGGTAACTTCCAGCTCCAGTTCATAGTCCTCCGGCTGCAGAGTGGGCACCGGCAAGTGATTCCTAACATAGAAGTACTCGTTGGGCGTGAGGAACTTCTCCGAGAGCAGAGCAATTGGTGGCTCTGCATTAAAGGGTCGCTCGCTGGTTGGCTTAAGCAGTGGATTCCGCTTGGGCTCCTGGGACCATGGTGAGTCCTCCTCGACTAGGACGGGCACATCGACTTGATTCAGATTTCCAATGCGGAAACCCTCGAGTAATTTTAGTACTTCCAGCGTGTTGTGCTGCTGGAAGATGGCCCAGAAGGGATCAATAGCACTGCCAGCTGCCATCATGATCTTATCACCGCCAGGGTGATTGGGTGCAAATTCAGTGACGTCATAGACGCCCACACCGTATGTGATCCAAATTCCCGTCTCTGCTTTGTTGTGTTTGCTGACATCTTCTGCACTGTAAGTGGGTAAACCCTCCCGTTTGGTGCTGTGCCAGAGACGAGCCTTGATTTCCTCCTCGTTATCATCCAACTTCACCTCCGCTAAGTTCGAATTGGTCAGTAGATTATCCGACGGCTGCCTACGCTGCTGGTCTAGCTCATTGAATATCAGAATTCCGGCTCCAATGCCGCCCAGTGTAGCAGCACCGTAGACGACGGCATTAAAGGATTTACCATTTGATCCCCCATGCTGCTGCTCCTTGTGTTGGCCGTGTTGAGTTGAAGCTGTTGCTAGGTGACGATAACGTTGTTGGTTCCTTATCAGCAACTCTCTGCTGGCCCTGGCCAGGAATCTCATACGCATGATTATATAAGTGACACTTGTTGCCGCAACACGACTTTCAAGCTATGAAACTAATCCCGTTTTCTCTGCGCCTCGTTCGTTGTCAGCTGCTGCATTATCTAGGCACAACTAAGTCAGAGTGAGAGAGAGGGTTATCAAGTACTTTATTTTCTCCTTGCCAATGTAGGTGTGTTTGAGGGAGAGCGCACGTTTACAGTTGCTTTCGTTTGTTTTTGATTTCTTTTTGGTATTTGCTTTCAATTTGACACCGGCCTCCAAATTAAGTCGTACAGTTTGAACTCTTGATAAGCGCTAACGAATTTGTTTTTAATCTCTAATTCCTTTCTCACTTTTTCTTCGTTCCTCTGTTGCTCCTCTAAGCTCAGCCGGCGTGTGTTTGCTTGCAGTCGCCAGTCAGCTTGTTTTGTTTTCACTTTTGCTTTTTTACGCTTCTCCCGGTTAATCTCAATGTACACACACACCTGCAACGCAGCGCTTATCGATAGTTTGCCATGCGATACTTTGTCGTGCTATCGGTAAATCTATTTGCAAGCAAAATGTGAATATCGATCAACATGTAAATATTTATATTAGAGGTATTCCACTAAGCAAATATTTGCCTGCATTACATATATAAATTATGAAACATTTACTGCTAAGAAAAATAATTCTAATAAAATAATTGCAAATTGAATTTGTGCATTTTAGGCAATACAGAATAGATATAGATATGTTTATTATAAACTTATTAAATAAAATTTTAATTCATTAACTACTGAAGTTAACAGATATATGCGTGAAAAGCGGCTATTATATTTTCAAATATCTTTATAAGAAAATAAACATTAATTTCGATATTATTCGATATCTCAATTTCGTAGTTGTATCGATAAATGGAAGAATACGCTTAATGTATGTTTTTGCATACGTGAATTAGAACGAAATAAACAATATTTTCAAAGTAATTAATATGCGCTTGTCTCTTTCTAACTCGTGTAGCTTCTTCTGCAGCAACAACAGG
Organism: Drosophila parthenogenetica; assembly: GCA_035047505.1. Taxonomy (NCBI): domain Eukaryota; kingdom Metazoa; phylum Arthropoda; class Insecta; order Diptera; family Drosophilidae; genus Drosophila; species Drosophila parthenogenetica. Next base: position 2,588,616 of record JAWNPM010000174.1, read on the forward strand.
AGCAGCGACAACAATAAACTCGACATTGGTAGGTGCAACAACAACAACAGCAGCCGCAGCAAGTTCATCATCAGGTTCAGCGACTGGAGGAAGTAGTTCAAACGGTGGAGGTGGCGGCGGTGGCGGTACGTTGTCAACAACGAAGAAGGAGAAACACCAACAACGCAAACAGGTGGATAAGAACGATGAGAAGCGCGGCAAACGCAAAAAAGAGGAAGTAACCGTTGAGAAAATTGACACTGGTGATTTTATAGTGGGAATCGGTGATAAATTAAAGGTAAACTATCACGAAAAGAAATCACCGAGCTCCCATGGCAGTACCTATGAGGCGAAGGTCATTGAGATCAGTGTACAGCGTGGCGTTCCCATGTACCTGGTGCACTACACCGGCTGGAACAATCGCTACGACGAGTGGGTGCCGCGTGAGCGGATTGCCGAGAATCTAACCAAGGGTTCCAAGCAAAAGACTCGCACCATCAGCACGAGCAGCGCCAACAGCGGTGGTGCACCAGCTCAGCAGTCTGCTGGCAATGGTGCTGGTGGCAATTCAGGTGGAAATTCTATTCAATCTGCTCCTGGTGGTGGCAATAACATCAATTTGCCACCCAAGGATGGACCAGGCAAAGCTTCAGGAGCAGCGGGCGGTGGATCAACAGAGCAACAACAGCAGCCAACGGGCAGTGGCGTCTCTGTGCTGCAAGGCGTGACCAAGACGCCCACCTCAACACAAGCATCAACAGCCACAACATTGGCGAGTGGCAAGCGTGGACGTGGACGCAGTGACTCAATGCCGCCACGTTCAACAACACCGTCATCGGTGGCCTCCAATTCAAGTCGCACCAAATCTCCAGCTGCTTCGCAATCGCAGCTCAAACAGAAGCGTCCCACACGCACGTTGCCGTCACAGCACTCCAGCAGCAGTAACAACAACAGCAACAACCAAGGACGTCGCATCTCTGCATCAGCTTCAGTGTCCGCAAATGTCTCTGATGCTTCAATGGGCAGTGATACGGACACTGATTCCGATGAGCCTGTGCGTCGCCCAAAGCGTCTCAATGCCAAGGAGCAACAACAGCAGCCGAACAGCTTTAGCAGAACAGCTAAATCTTCTGCAGCAGCAACCATTTCAGCTGCGGGTAGTGCCAAAAAGAGCGCCTCTTCCATGAGGCTAACACGTGCCAGTGGCAGCGAGGAGAGCGACGACGATGATGCCGATGAGGAGCCAAGGCCAACGCAGTCCAATTCCAGCAAGTCCACGACTCAGTCGATCAACGTGCAGCGACCTCGTGCCGGTAATCGAGCCTTGAGCAGCGGTTGTGCTCCACCCTCGGCTGCAGCTACAGCCGGAAGCAAAGGGCGTGACTATGATCTCAGCGAGATACGTTCGGAGCTGAAGGGATTTCAGCCACAATTACTCGATCGCAAGGATGCCGTGAATATTAAGAGTGAACCGAGCGAGACAAAAGCCAAGCAGGAGCCTAAAACAGGAGGCAGTTCCACAGAGCAATCGTCTGAAACAGATTCCTATGTGGATGAAGATTCGCAGTCATCTGAAAAGATTGATTATCGCGGCAAACAGTCATCGATTACCGAAAAGGCCAAAATTAAGGCAGGAGCAAGCGGGGAGTCAGCAGAGACGGCCGCTATAAAGAAGGAGTCGGATGTGCATATAAAACACGAATCAGTTGCAAGTGAGGATCGCAAGGCCATCAAGACGGAGCCGAAGGAGGAGCAGCCGAAACCTTTCCATAGCAGCTCTGACATAAAGCCAACCACAACGGCAACAAGTTTGATTGCTCCCGCACGTTTCAGCAGCAGCAACAGCACCACCAGCGGTGGCAAGTGTACCTCAGTGATTGTGGAAAAGCCGCTGACTTTTGTCAAAAAATCTGAAGCAGCCAGTGGATCTGCTGCAGCAATACTAACGCCAGCCAAGAAGCTGGAGTTGCTCAAGAAGCAGCAACAACAACAAGCAGCAGCCAGCACATCTGAGTCGGGTAAGAAGTTTGTAGAGCCTGTGCTGCACAAGGAAACAGCCACATTGAAGGTAGAACTACCAGCTGCTTGCTCGCCCTCGAACTCGAGCAGCTCGTCCAGCTCCTTCTGCTCCAGCAGCAACAACTCAGCCATAACCACCGTGAGCATGAGCAGCTCCTCAGCCACACGATCTTTGCCCGACATGAGCAAACTCGAGATAAGCAGCGGCACAACAGCAACACCTTCTGCAGCAGTTGCTTCCACTGTAGCCAAGGAAACCAAATACAGCACCAGCAGTGCCAGCGGTAGTGGCAACATGTCGGGCAACATTAGCAACATTGCGAGCGCTTTCAAGCTGTTGTCCTCTGATGTTTATGAGTTTAAGGACACGGAACCGTTTGAGTTTGAGAAACGCATCTCGCCAATGGCATCTATGAGTTGTGGCGGTGCCTCAGTAATTGCCACAGCCACACCAGCAACAGGTGGCAGCAGCAGCACCAACACGAGCTGCAGCAGTGCCAGCAGCAGCAATACGCCTAGTAGCAGTCTTGCAGCGCCAACTGTGGCACGCAAACAGGCACTGAAAGCCAGTGTCATTGAGAAGCATCAATTGCCACACGAACAGCAGCGTGGCTTCGCAACAGCAGCATCCACAACAGCAACAGTTGCAGCGGGCACATCAGCGGCAGCTGCAACAACAGCAGCTGCAGTGGGAGCAGCTCCCACAACACTTGCAGCTGCAGGCAAGGCTAAGAAACGAGGTTCTCCGCTTAAGGACAGCTCCGAGAAGCCAAAGCTACAGAAACTCGAGCAGCAGCATGTGACAACAGCAGCCGTAGCAGCAACACAAAGTTCTCCTACTGTAAGTCCCAGCAGCACAAAGGCAGCAGCAAAGCCAAGTGCTTCAGCTGCAGTGGCAGTAACAGCAACAGTTGCAGCTGGAGCAGCAGGAACATCACAATTGCAGGCTGGACATGCCACGCCCTTCGATGTACTGCGCAAATCTCCCAGTTTCAATTTAAACATAACGGCGCTTAATGAGGAACTGGCACAAACTGTGCAGGAGACAACAAGAGCATTGACAGATGCACTGCAGCCACCGATAACACCCACAACGCCGGCCACACCAGCCACGCCGCCAGCAATAACAGCAGTACCAACAGCAACAGCTGCTGCTGCGGCCACACCAGCAATTGCTGTGCCCATCTCCCCTAAGCTAAGCACACCGCCTCAGGCAATGGGTGTGTCGAAGACTCAGCAACCACATATTGTTGGTAGTCCATTTATGGAAACACGCAATGTTTTTGAGCTGAGCACATCCAACGAGGGCAGTGGCTACAGCTCTGGGGAATCGAACAAGGACAACAAGCTGGAGAAACTAGAGAATGTAAAGATTCTTTTAGCGGGTACGGCGGGTCCCTTTGATCTCGATGCGGTTAAGTACGAGCAGAAGCCCAGTTCCATTGCGGACAAGGTGCTCAAGGCCATTAGCCAAAAAAAGGAGGAGGTGGAGCTAAGTAAGACCAAGACACAAACAGACAACAACAATCCAGAGAAGGAGCAGCCATCGTTATCCACTAGTGCTACGAAAGTTGAACCCGGTAGTTCGCTGAATCGCAAGCTGTTGCCACTGAAACTGCTTGGTGAGCCGCTGGAGATTCAAACGGGTGCAGCAGCGGGAGGAGCAGGCGGTGCATCTCTGCCCGTGCTTAGTGATTTGTATCGTCGCAACAGTTGCCGCAATAGTCCGGAAACCAAATCGATTCTCGAGGCCTCGCTGCCGGCAAAGAACATCAAATTGGGTGAAATCATACAGAAACTGGAGTGTGCTATACAGCAACGCAAGACACCAGTTGCTGGGCAATCACTGGCCTCTTCCACGGCGGGAACACCGCCGGTAACAGCGACAGCGCCAACTAGTTTCTCCGATGAGTCCATGGACAGTACGGACTCAGAACAGCGACTGGTCATTGAGGATGTGCTAACCGAGGAGCCGAGTCTGATCAGCGATTTGAAGAGTCCCATGTCCGAGGCATCGGGCAGTCTCTCCGGCAGTGCACCCGTCAAACTCGAACTGACTTCAGCGGGTAGCAAACAATTGACCGGAGTCGCTGCTCCCATTGCTCTAAAACCCATACCACGTATGGGCGTGGGCGTAGGCATGCCAGCTGTAGTGGGCACTGCACCTGGAGTGGGCCCAAATTCTTCGTCTTCACCTGTGCTGCCCACCTGTGTGCCCATTGTGCTGCCCGAGATTCCAGTCTCTGTGGTGGTTGCATTGCGTCATAGTCCTGGCGGAACGAGCAGCATGAGCCCCGCATCGCCTAAAACGGAGCCAAAGTTATCGGTAGCTGAGGAGAACATGTTGCTGCTGTACCGTCCACAGGGTCCAGCAACGTACGATAACGTTGTCGCCACCTGCTCGCCCCAACCCCGTCCATTTGTGCTACAGCCAGCTAAGGAAGGCACAATCAGTGCCTCTCCAGCTGCAGGTAGTCCCTTGATTACCGATGCCACCCACAATGAGGCTGCCATCAATCTGCTCTGCGAGGAGACAATTCCCGGTAGTCCAGCGCCAAATTACAGCAGCAAAGATGAGCCAGCTAGTAATCAGGTGGTTGTGGTTGGTGCTGCCACAGCACTAACAACAGTTGCACCAGTTGTTGCACCAGCAACAGCAATTGCAGCGTCCTTGGGCATTTCCCCATTGCCTCCGGACACGCCCATACCACGTGCTGTGCCCGCTACACTTGTTGGTCAACAAGCTGCCACTGCGGCAGCAACAGTTGTTACCACAAGCTCTGTTGCCGCCAGTGCTAGTGCAGTTGCCGCAGCTGCTTCAGTCTCGCCAAACAGTTCGCCGGACTCTCCAGCCAGCCACGACGACAGCAGCGAGGAGAACGGCAGCAGCAGTCTTCTAAGCGCCGTCAAGAAGTACGTCGAGCTGGAGAGCACAGCACTGACAGGAAGGCGCAAGCGACCACGCAACAAGACTTCCGACGCCAGTCAGTCCCAGGCATCGGGACAAATGACGGCTGCTGCAGCTGCCGCCGAGCTGCATGCGTTGGGCAAACGGCGCAGACAGCAACTAAACAGCATGCGAAAAACAACAACAACAACGGGTAAGTTCACAGGGAAGCTTCTATAAGACGATGTAAAAAATAATTATACATTTCATTTAATTTTCTTACAGTTGGCTCCGATACGGATGACAATTCCGACAATGTGGTAACCACACAGCGTCAGCAGCACCAACAACTGCAACAGCAACAGCTGCAGCAACAACAGCACCAGCAATTGCAGCAGCAACAACAGCAATTGCAGCAACAAATACCAACAACATTGAATGCATCGGGAGTACGCCCCTGTCCATACAATTTCCTCGTCGAATTGGGTAAATATGAGAAGAAACTTAATTGTTATAACTTGCTAATCGCATACTCCATGTAGATCCCTCGCTGAGTGCCGAGCAGTGCATACTGATACTGCGGAAACAGATTCAGGATTTGCGCAAAGCCTACAACACTATCAAGGGCGAGTTGGCGGTGATCGATCGCAGGCGCAAGAAGTTGCGACGTCGTGAGCGCGAGAAGAAGCAACAACAGCAACTGCAGGGTGGGCAACAGGGCAAGATTTGCACCTGAAGCTCATTAATGGAATGCAGATGCAAATGATGATCCGGTGGAGACTAAGGCACTTCCCCAATTGCAATACATATGTCATATATAGTGTGTAATATATATGATATGGATTTGGAAAAGGAGAATTGTAAATTTTGATAGCAATTTAAGTGATTCTTGTATTCAATTTACAATTAACAATATTGTAACTTAAAAAAAATCAAATTTGTATTTCTTTTTTTTGTTTTTTTTTTTTAAATTTTTTTTTTGCTTTGTGTAATTAAAATGCGAGTTATGTGTAGTTGCATTTAACTGTTTACAAATTTCAAAAACAACAAAAAGGAAACAAATACATTACAAGAAATCAAATATATATTTAAAAAATTATAAACTTGAGTACGGCGTTCATATATAATCAATGCAGAATTGCAGTTTTAGGATACGGAATATCCACCCTCGAGATTGATGTGATGACCGTTGACGAAACTGGATTTGTCACTCAACAGATAACCAATGGCATCGACGACCTCGTGCACCTCACAGAACCGCTTGAGTGGAATGTGTGCCAATAGTGGTCCACTCTTCGCCGGATCCGACCAGTTGTCACGACCCATGCGAGTGAGCACTACCGTTGGATTAACAGAGTTCACACGTATATTACGTGGTCCCAACTCCAACGCCAACGACCGGGTCAACGAATCCAACGCTGCTTTGGTAGCGCTGTATGCTGTGTGACCACCAAAACTGCGAGTGGCCGCAATCGAGGATACGTTTACTATGGAGCTACCGTTGCGCAGTTTTGGCAACAGCGATTGGGTTACATGGAAAACGGCCTTAATGTTCACATCGAAGTGACTGGAGATTAAGAGGATGAAGAGAAATTAATATATGATGGAAAAGTTACTTTAAAAGTGTTTTGAGTTATAGCATAGAGTTCAAAGAAAAGTCGTCCATTAGTTAACAAAGTTTCTAAAAACTACCAAATATTAAAATTGATTTATTATCTCTGAAAATACTTATACTTATATGTAGTTCCTTATAACATCTAGATTAATCAGCTTAAGGATACACTTTTTTTGGTAGCGGCGGCTTTAAGCTAAGCAATCTTGATTCGTTTCTTATAAAAATTGTAGAATAAATTATAAAAAACTTAATTATATAATAGGTATTTTTAAAAATTCGATTCAGTTTGTCTAGAACAAAAGAGTATTTTAAATTAAATAAAAAAGACCCCGAACTCAAAATTGTTCGTCTATTTGCGAGCAGATCAAGTTTATTTCAAATCAAACGCCCCTAACGGTCCCACAAATTGTAAAAAAAATATTTTCATAACACCATAACTGGAGCTGCGTATGGCAACATTATAACTATCCAAGTTTGATCCATATCGGTCAACTATATAGCTATGGAATGAGAACGGTGGCAATTAAAAACACTTATTATAACAAGAAAGAAAAGTACAGTCAAGCGCGTTCGACCGTATGATACTCTCTGCATTTATTCCTGATTATAACGTTAAAATCGGTATTATAACGGATAGTACTTTCAAGATAGTTTCATATAATTAGTGTTCAAACGAATTTTTAATAACAATACTGTACGATAAGAACAAATGGCTTTAAAATGGCATGCTAGTTTGAAAAGTTTTTTATTTCTTACGGAAAAAGAGGTCGTGGCAGCCCAAAATTTTTGATGTCATTGCTTTTTTACTGTCTCTAGGAACCTGTGTACCAAAATTGGTATTCCTAAGTGCCATAGTTCATGAGATATTCGCCGAAAACATAGATTTTTTACGAGGTATGTCTAGTTTCTTGCTCATTGTAGGCAAATGGGGCGTGGCATCAAAAAAAAAAAAAGATTCTTGTATTGACTGACTAAATATCGAGTCGATAGAGACCAAATTCGAACTTGTAGCTCTTACCATCTCGGAAATATGTTTGTTCATACGGACGGACAGACGGACATGGCTGTATCGACTCGCCTTGTGACGCTGATCAATAATATATATACTTTATGGGGTCTGCCACGCCTCCTTCTGCCTGTTACATACTTTTGCACAAACCCATTATACTCTTGCAGAGAGTATAAAAACTAAAGTTTTTTAAGCGATAATAATAAAAGCAAGCGCCTTCTTGGCTTGAAAACTGAGTTCGTTCTTCAGTTTAAGCTCTGTTAGCCCTAGGGAAAAGCAGCTAACTACAGTAAGTCGATTAAACAAGTTTATTTTCTTAATTTAGTTGTCTTCTCAAAGTATTTACTGAAGCAATTGTAAGATAAAGACCACTCGATACTCACGTGTCAAAATCGCTTTCGGTCAACTCTTCAAAGGGCTTGATAATGGCAACACCGGCGTTGTTGACCAGTCCATCCAGTTGCGGCACTGTGGAGAGTACAGCACGCGAGTTATCCCAGCTGGAGAGATCGAGCAGCAGTGGCTTAATGTGCTCCTTATCGAATTCGACGAGTTCCTTGAGCTGCTCCTCATTGCGAGCCACAGCAATGACGTTGGCACCGGCCTTGGCCAGTTGCTTGACCAGCGCATTACCGATGCCCGCACCTGCTCCAGTGACCAAAATGATCTTGTTGCTCAGATTGTCCCACATTCTTAAAGACAGCGCTTTTGGGATGTTAACACTTGTGTCGAACTTTTCCAAGTGTTTCAGTGTTTACATCTTATCATGCTAATTTAGAACGAGCTTTCGATCGGATTAAGCTCTCTACCTCCGGTCACACTCCCGTCTCTCCCCTGTGGCTGTCCCTCTAGACAAGTTTGCTCGCGGTAGGGCGTTCAATGTCATGCTAATTACTCTCTGTTATGCTCTCTCTCTCTCTCTCGTTCGCTCGCTCTCACGCTACAATTTTATGATGCGATAAGCTGCATACTGTCAGTGTTGGCATTGTAGCCTTTTTATAGCAATTAAATATATCCAGTTGATAAGCAACTTTATAATATGTGTGCTTAGCCATAAAATTAGTTGATAATTTAAAGCTTGTAGATATATTCCCGAAAGTTTTGTAATTTAATTTTTTTATAAGCTCATCTGAACGGAAGTAAAATATATTGAAATCAGTTCTATTGTGTAAAATTTCGCATTTATTTCATAATCAATTGTTGAAACTGTAAAAACTGCTTAAAAGCTATTACTTTCAAGCTGTGACTTTACTTGCTTTGAAATAAGGCAAAAAAAAAAACAACGCTTATTTCAAAATCTTTTTATTTAATTGGGTTAGGCTTACCCAAAGTGGGCAGAAGTTGATTAGAAGTATTAAGAACCTCGCTTATCAGATTTATCGATTGGTGTACCTTGTTGGACCCGCGCTTAGGAGCAGGAATCGAGCTAAAAACTACTATCGTTTTTTGAAAAACTCTAATGGGATCGATCATAAAAGTCTAACAGTTAATCAAGATATAGTTTTTCTGGCCAAATCAAAATTTGATAATTAACATAATCAAATGAAAGCCTTAAAATATTTATAATTTATTATCATTAAATTGTTGCTTGCAAAAATTAAATGCTTATTAACTTTAAATTAGCGTTTAAAAAGTTTAAAATTAAAGTTGTTCAACTGCTCTATGAGGATATGTGCTAACGGATAACGGCTAACGGCTCAAGCAGTTGTCTGCCATGTTAAGCTATTTGCTAAATTGTGAGAATAAACAGCTTGAGCAGCGAAACTTCAACTTAACTTATCTAATTGCTGTGCACAGCAAGTCAATTAGCAAAATGGCTAAAAACTAACGAAAAAAGGGATATAAAAAGGCGGGTTTCCTAGACTTGGCCCAAAAGTTATCATTCAAACATGACGCGATACTTTTCCTTTGGCTTTCTACGGAAAAATCAGGAATTGGAGGTGTACTTCTATGCGGTGCCGCGGTTTTGTCTGGAGTTAATGGGCTATTGGCCAAATGCGAAGGGAACGCTGCACAGCCGTGCTCTTGTCCACTTTGTGGTCTTGGCCATTGGAGTTTTGACCGAATTGCATGCGGGATTCACTTATGCATGTAACAACCAAATTACGTTGGCTTTGGAGACTTTCTGTCCGGCCGGTACATCGGCTGTTACCTTGGTAAAAATGTTACTCATGTTGCGCTACCGTCACGATCTCTTCTATGTGGTTGATCAGCAAAGGCAGCTGCTGTTTAATCCCGCTGTTAGCCAAAAGGCACAGGAACTTATACTCAAAAAGTCACTAATGGCGGCTAGATTCAATTTTTGGCCAGTTTCAGCGGGTTTCTCAACGGCCAGCCTCTACAATCTGAAGCCCTTGCTATTGGCCTTGTTTCTGTATCTGAGTAAATGCGCGGATGAGATTGTCTGGAGCCTTCCATTCAACATGACGTAAGTTTTCTACAGCACTGAATTTTGCATCAGATGACTATATATCATATAGCTTCCATATTTTATACTTATATTTTAAAAGTACAGCTTAAATATTTGTTTAAGTGTATTTGGATTAATCCCATTACTGACATCACTTATTTATTTCATTTATTTTTCAGCATGCCCAACAAGCTACTCGTCTCTCCTTACTTTCCGGCTACATATGTCTTTTCAGCTTATACGGGATACATTACCATCTTTATGTTTGGCGGCTGTGATGCCTTCTACTTTCAGTTCTGTGTCAACATTGGCGCCCTCTTCAAGTCCCTACAAATGGACATAGCTGCTCTCTTTCGTCCCTATCGCAGTAAGTTACTTTAACTTTACTCAGTTGTCTACTGAGTACTGTGTCGTGAAATATTTTATTGAAATAAAAAGGCGATCAGAAGATTGATAACTCGTTTGTCATTTAAAATTTGTTTCATAAAAAAGAAGCTTATATCCTGGGACACTATAAAAAAGACGACCTTCGCATTTGACACGATATCAGGTGAACGGTTAATCTAAAATCAAAAAACAAAATATTTTCTGTTAGTAGATACTTGTGCCCTGAATTTAAACGAAGGAAAATACAAAACATTGAAATTTGAATTTTTGACAGCGTTTTAAATTTGTTTTTGACAAAAATTTGAACTTCAAATGTCCTTAAAAAATAGTAAATGTTGAAAAAAGAAAGAAATCCGTCGTTCAGATTTGTGACTATATCATGTTGAATAAGTGTTCAAAAATCGGTTCAAAACTGTGCGAGAAATCGTGTCAAATAACTTCAAAAATGCGACGCGTCAGGAGGAAACTTTCCAAAGCTCTATCTCTTTCAATTTTACTCGTATCGACTTCAAATTTTGGGAGAATATAATAAACATATTTAATTAATATTTAAGCAAATAAAAAAATATAATTTCAAAAATTCTAAACACCACTTAACCCCTTAAATGCCAACTCCTTTGCAGATGTCTGGCAGCTTCAAGGAGCGCAGTCTGCAAAATTTGAGGCAACACTTGTGGCACTAATTCAGCGTCAGAATCGGATTATTGAACTGACCCATGTGTTTCGAAAGCGTTACAGCTTTATTACACTACTTCACTTTGTCTCCGCCAGTATTGTGATTGCCTTCAGCAGTTTTAACCTCCTGACCACCAATGGGAGTGGTTTTGGTACCGTACTCTACATCAGCTACACTATTGCAGCTCTCAGTCAATTGTTCATCTATTGCTATGGTGGCACTTTGGTTACCGAGAGCGTAAGTTATAGAATTTTTTGTTTACACATTCTGAAAACTTTTTACACTTATTGCAGTTTCTGGAACTAGCTACGGTTATGGGTACCGGTTCATGGCATTTGTGTCAGCCCAAACATCGTCGCTTTATACACCTCTTTATACTGCGATCCCAGCGAGCTCTCACCTTGGCTGTGCCGTTCTTTTCGCCCTCATTGAGCACCTTTGCCGCTGTTTGTATTTCTGACAGTTTTTATTAAGCTTCAAATTTTATTTTCATAGCAATTCTCGTTTCAGATTCTACAAACATCTGGTTCCATTATTGCTTTGGCCAAATCTTTTCAATAGTTTGAATTCATTAGTTGTGTAAACACTAGCAATACCTTCAAAATTTCAATACTATTTAAACTTATAAGTGACTGATAAAACAGTTTGTTGGACCAGGTAGTCAAAATGAGGCAAGGGGTCTATTAGGCTTGTCAGAATCGAAATACGTTACAGATAGGAAGCTTTTTAGTCCCATAAAGCATAGATATTCTTAATCCTTTAATAAAATCCTGGGATCTCTGGGACTATAAGAGCTGTAGTCATCAAAATTAGAATGAAAGTTCTTCTATATGTCAGACAAAATAAGTTTATTTAAAATTGTTGCCACGCCCAAGCAAATAGTAAAAAACTTGGAAAATACTTAAGTAATCGGTATCAAATTCACGCATTATATATATAGTACTATTATAACTTTCCCCAACAAATTAGAATCAGGTAACTATAGCCCATAGCTCCCATAGGACAAATCAGTCGGAAATGACACTAGAATGAGTACGGAGTCTTTTACAGTAGGCTCAATCACCCATTTTATTGTATTTTCATTTATTAAAATAAATTAACTAAGCACTCGATTTCAAGACTGTTTGATAGTCATATAAACTTTAGTCACTTTCACTACTCTCTTCTCTACTTTCTCCATTTACAGAGACACGCTTATAATTTGTTAATTTGATTGATAAATGAAAAACTTTAGCACTGAACTAAAAGAAGAATAATGCACGTATTGTTAGACACCGCTGATTTAATAACTGAGTTATTTTATCAGTCATATCAGTGGCGTCGTGTGTGGCACGCAACAGTGTCAGCCACATGTGGCGTATGTGTAACGTGTGGCAGTGCCAGTGCTTTGTTGACTGCTAAGCGACCATGTCAAAGCCCGCGAGGAAAATAAGAAAGAAAAGTTTTTGGGAAAGACACGAGTACAAGTTCTACCGATATGGACACCTCTATGCCAACATCTACGGCCAGGTGATAATCGACTATATGCCACAGGAGCCGCTAAAAAAACCGCTAAAAGCACTACTCATTGCCTACAGTCACGCCTTTAGTCTGATGCTGATTGTGGTGGTGCCCTGCTATTTTGGCTATAATTATCGCACATTGACCGCAACAATTGATCAGCGAATGCAACTGGTGCTCTACGTATCCTTTGCCAATACACTGATCAAATACGCCACTGTTATAGTCACCTATGTGGCGAACACGTTTCACTTCAAGAACATCAATCATCGCAGTACACTGCAGCGTGCCCGTTTGGAGGCACATTTTGTGGCCAACTATCATGGACCACGTTGGCCCCTTAAACGCTTTGAGCTCTTTATGTACTACAAATTTACGTTGATTAATGTGATGATGATTATACAGGTGTGTGGCATCTTTGCGATCGCCGGTGGGGATACGCAGGTGGATGCCAAGGATGCGCAGGATGCCAAAAAGTTGAGAACACAATTTGCAATTTATTCGTTTGTCCTGTGGAATTATACAGAAAACATGGCTGACTATTTCTACTACATTAGCTGTAGTGTGCTGAAATATCTGCGACAATTGCATCAGCAGCTGCATTCGGCTTTGAGGCGGGTTAGCAGGCTGTCTGGGCAGCGGGGGCGTGGCACATTCATGCACAACTGTTGTAGACTCTGTGATCGGTTGAGTTTGCTGCGTGATCGCTATACGGAGATACAGGATTTGTACAACGAAAGTTTTCGTATGCATCAACTGCAGTTAATTGGCCTCATGTTGACCACGTTAATAAATAATTTGACCAACTTTTTTACCATCTTTAATTTGGTGGCCACCCAATCGCTGGAAAATCTCTCGTATCCCATAATTATTAGTGTTGTGTATGCATTAACCTTCTACCTGGACACATATGTTGTAACTCTGGTCAATGAGCAGATCAAAATGGAGCTAACTAACTTGGCTATAACTATGCGCCAATTTAGCGGTTACCCTTCGCTGCAGCCACCCAGCGTAGACCAAGAGGTAAGTTCGTATTATTTTTAGTTAATTTTATCTATTAAATTTCTTCCTTTTTTCTTTTTTTGACAGTTGGAACACTTTTCGCTGCGACTGTTGCAGCATCGTCAGCCGATGCTGTGCGGCTTTTTGCATCTGGATCGTCGTTTGATCTATTTAATTTCTGTGACGGCCTTTTCCTACTTTATAACACTAGTGCAATTCGATCTTTATCTACGCAACACACGCAAATAAATCCTATTCACGCTAGTGACTTAACTGAAACTGCACACAAAGAAATCATTGGAGCAATCAACACGCATGCTCAATCAATTAAGCTAATTACACTTGTTGTAAATAATACCCAGTTCATCCGATAATGGTCTATGCCTGTGCTAGTCTGGGCTTAAGTGATTGAATTAACTAGTGGCCCCAACTAATTACCTACTCAAAGTTCAAGTTGGTAGTTATGTGCTGACAGTTGGCCCTAAAAGTTCGAACGCTCTGAAATTTTACTCAGTCGTAATCAAATAATATTTATTTGACCCCGTACTCTAATTTTAATGCTAATGTTAATGTTAATGTTAATGTTAATGTTAATGTTAATGTTAATGTTAATGTTAATGTTAATGTTAATGTTAATGTTAATGTTAATGTTAATGTTAATGTTAATGTTAATGTTAATGTTAATGTTAATGTTAATGTTAATGTTAATGTTAATGTTAATGTTAATGTTAATGTTAATGTTAATGTTAATGTTAATGTTAATGTTAATGTTAATGTTAATGTTAATGTTAATGTTAATGTTAATGTTAATGTTAATGTTAATGTTAATGTTAATGTTAATGTTAATGTTAATGTTAATGTTAATGTTAATGTTAATGTTAATGTTAATGTTAATGTTAATGTTAATGTTAATGTTAATGTTAATGTTAATGTTAATGTTAATGTTAATGTTAATGTTAATGTTAATGTTAATGTTAATGTTAATGTTAATGTTAATGTTAATGTTAATGTTAATGTTAATGTTAATGTTAATGTTAATGTTAATGTTAATGTTAATGTTAATGTTAATGTTAATGTTAATGTTAATGTTAATGTTAATGTTAATATTAATGTTAATGTTAATGTTAATGTTAATGTTAATGTTACATGTGCATAGCGACCTGTTGATCTTTCTGTTCGCCTGGTATTCCAGTAGGAATTACTAACGATTTTGTTCACTTCAGACCGGTCAAAGGCCAAAAACGATAAGCAAAAAACCAAGATTTCGCTGTTTGAAACACCAGGCGAACAGAATCAGCAGCAAGCGACCGAAATGAATTCAAATTCATTTGAAGTGAGTAAATGGCATGAGCACAAATATGCGGTAGTGCTAACTCCTTGAGTTTACAAGACCTTGAGTGGCCTTTGTATCTGCACCTGCATTGGCGCATTTATTTACCATTTAATTATGTAAATTACGCCCTATTACCGAGTCTGTTTGCCTGTTTTTTTAAGCTGAAATTTCTGTTTACAGATAGCTGCATTTTATTTTTAGGCTGAAGAAAAGTAGCTTAAAAGTTGTAACTTCCAGCACAGAATCAAATTTAAGTTAAAATTATGCTAAAATTTGGAATTAAATTTTATACCAAAATCGTCCTGAAGACAAATTTTCATTTTAGAACGCTTGATTTAAATTTAAAAGCTTTTATTATATTTTTAAAGTGTGATTAAATTGAAATGTCTGCAGACAAGCGTACTGATACCTTTCAGGCAACTTAATCTAGACAGATCGAGATTACTGTATTTCATATTGGTATATAAAATACAAATATCATTTAAAAATTAAGTTAAATTAAAAGAAAATTTTAGCTTAATATTGAATTCAACTTTTTGAAGCAAGCAAACTAAATCGATCAAAACTTAAAATAAAAACTAACTTATCTAGCTGAAAAAGCTCTGAAACTCCCCGTTCCAGCTACTTACCATTGCCTGAGCTCAGCGAAAAGTCGGAGCAAAGCTATAACTATATGTTGACATAGCACATACACATCTGGCCACACAATTAAGTCACTTAAATCAGACATGTACAAAACACGTAAATCAGAGTAGTCAAGGCTAATTTTATTTGGTTTCTAAGAAAATATTTGCTTTGATACAAGCGACCTATTTGTGTGGCCATAGGTGTACTTCAGACACAAGCTTCAACTGTTTATTACGAATGTCGCATTGTTATATTTATTATTATTTGGTTTTCATATCTTTTATTTGTTTTGTTTGTTGTTTGATGAACTATTAAATAATAAATAATACAGAATTGATTCACAAATTGTTTTTATAGTTTATGTTATAATTAATTTTGAATACACAGTAATGTTGGTGTGGGAGTAGGTGTATGTGTTGGTGTGTGTATGTACATAAGTGCTAAAGATATATATAGTACCGTTATTTACTCTCTACGCCACGACCGCCTTTCGAAATTGCCTTTTCTTGCTTGTCTCTCGTATATATAGTTTTGCCGAGCGATTAAGTAGTATTATTAAGTATTATAATAAGTTCAGCAGCAACATACACACATAGTATATAAATACAAATACACATACATACATGTATGTATATACTATAGCTTATGTATGCCCTTATCTATCAGATCTACAAACTGATTTTTCCAATTGATTTTTCTTTTGCTATTAAATTATGTGCAGCAAATTTCGGAGCAAAAAATGTGTGTAAACATTTTCAAAAAATCTACACAATTTAGTGCATAGTAAAAAGTACAAATTTTGCAAAAAAAAATTAAAAATTTTCAAAAAATTAAAATTTTTGTATTTGTGGAGTTGTCAAATTGATTAATGTGGGTATTTGTCTGAGTGCATGTGTGGTAACTTAGTTTAAGTCAAATATGTTAGTTAGTAATACTTAAAGCACTTATTCGCCAAAGGACAACAAATCGTTTAACTTTAAAAGGCAATCGAATAAGTTGTACTTGGGTACATTTCTAACATTAACAATAATAACAAACACATCGCTTGATTTTTATATATTCATTCATATATATATATATACTAATATGTTATATTGGGTTAGTGAAGGGCACGTGGGAGTGGGAGTGGGAGATTTTAAGCAGAGGACAGAGGACAGTGTTTAAGACCAGTTGTTCGAGCAGAAATCACAGCCCGCAAAAACTGCTTGATGTATTTTGTAATTACATCAACTAATTTTAAACAAAGTCGTTTATCATATACTTAGTAATATATATTATTATTATTATTAATATTTTTATTTAATTTTTTGTTTTTTTTTTTGCAACAAGAATAACTGATAAAGGCACCATTTTGATGAAATGCTTGCACATTAATTTTGTGTCGAACGATGTCACTAAATCGTTATAACAATGGATCGTTAAATGCCCTTCAGTTTTAGCAATCACTTGCATACACACATATACATGCATATATGTATATAAGCAAAGTTTTATTATTAATTATTCTTCACTTTTTCATTCATCATTTGTTCTTGGGTAAATTCTTCCATACATTTCTAAGGCTACATCAAAAATTGTCTTTAGTTTTTTTTATTTTCGGGGTTTTTACTTTCTTCTTCTTTCCTTTTACCATTACAAATACGTATTCGGATTGGTTAAGCTTATGAGTGTTTGAATTTTGGGGATATATATGTACCGTATATAGTATATGTTAATATACTCGTAAATGCTTTAATTAATTGCATTTAAGGCTTTGGAACAGTTTACCTTTAAGTTTATGAAATTAACTTTTCGTGTGAATTCAAGGACACCTCTTAATAAATATATATATATGTATTTAATAATTTAGTATTTTCTTTTTGTTTGTTATTCGAATATAGAACGTGTTTAGATAAGTTAAATGATATTTTAGTTATTTTATTTTAATTAATATCGTTATCATTAGTAGCTATAAACTATTTGAACATGTCCTACATACACATATATAGCATGTATGCAACTATGTCGCTTTTCTTTATAAATTTTCCAATTTCCTTAATTTGTTTTTATTTTTATGTATCGTACTTTTAAATTGCTTTCCGTTTGATGTGGTTTTACACAAATCCGCGAGGTAATTCACCAAAAAATAAACTCAAATAATGCAAAGCTCAAGGCGAAATTTGTTATCGGTCGATAGTTATATGTAAATAGAGGAGAGTATATTATGGTATTACGTTTTCTGATTATTTTAGACTGTTTCGCTACTCTATGAACTGTGGGGCAGTATAGCATTATTTCAAAAGTATATGAAAGCGATTTTACTAACTACAATTGGTGTCTCCAAACTTAATTCCAACACCGTTCAATAGAAAATCCTTTAGTGCTTCATCATCATTATGATCAAAATTTCATTTACTAGCTCTTAAAAAAAATACACCTCAAAATGGGTGGAAATTGGGCAGTTTTAAGGTCGTATGGATGAACGTTTACTTATCTATATATATGTTAGTATATATATATATATATATATACATATATATATATATATAAAAAAAATGTTACACACGGCCAGCATAAGTTCATAAGTTCCAATACATTTCGAAATATATATATATCCATTATACACTTACGATCGTTAGGGTATTCAAAACATCACATCATCTAATAGGGGATTATACATATAGTAGCTATAGCTATAACTGTAACTCTCTTGCCGATCTTTAATACACTCGATATACTTTTCCTCGTTTCGATTTCCCTTTTTTCGCAGTCGTGGCTCACTCGATAAACTTTTATTTATTATAAATAAATAAAGAAAAAAACACTTCTCTTGAACTGTTTTCTTTTTTTTGCTTTGCACACATTTTCACTAAGTTTTTTTTTAAGTATTTGCCTTTTCTATCGTTTAGGTGAGAGGAGAATTGAGAGTAAAAAGTTTTTACGCGTTTTGTTTTTTTTTTTTATGAAATATATGTTTTGGTTTTTTTTTTTGTTTATTTTTATTACATTTACTGCTTTTGTTTAGATTTAAATTAATATAATTCGCTTAGGTTTCCTTTTTTTTTTTAAATACAACAATGTGAAAGAAATGAATTTTGTATGCATTTTTTGTCTGCACGTACATATACTGTTCAATGTTTTTGTTTTAATATGTTTATAAACGGCTTTCAAAGAGGATTTGATAATTTACAAAAAAATAGATATAAGTATATATAGATATTCATATTACAAATTGAAGGACAGAGACAAAATATATAATACGCAATTACACACACAAAACAGAAAAAAAAAATTATAATAATAATAATAATATTATGTTATAATAAACTTTTAATTTTACTAAATTTCTTAGGAAAAAAATGAAAAAAAAAAATTAAAATTGAAGGATGAAAAATAAATGAATATTTAGCAGTTATGTGCGTTGTCTACAATTCATAAATTTGTTTCTTTTTTTTTTTTTTCTTTTTGTTTGTTGAACATTAGCTAATCGTTTGCTGTCGATATATATATATATTTATATATAAAAAAAAAAATTTGTAAATACCCTTTGTTTTTTGTGGTATTTGAGTTGTTTGCATATTTATTTGTAAAATTATACCGTATCGGCGTGTGTGTGTATGTGTGTTCGTATGTGTGTGTTAACTATATACTTTATATATTTAAATATATAATATGTATATGTATTTGTATTTGTATATATGTTGTATTGATCGTAATATGCTTATGTTTTTGTGTTTAACTCAACACGATTTGCTTCCACAATTTGTTAAGTAGTAAAATGACTTTTTGCATTGAAAGAACTTTTTCCCCTTTTCTCTAACTCTCCGTTTCTCTGTGTTTCTTCTAATTCTCATTTTTCTCTCGTTGCTGACGCTTTACTTTAGTTAGGCTACATGGTAAATTGTGTACATTTATGTATGTATATATTTGTATATATATATATATATATACCGTATATGAATCTTGTTTCTTATCGTGTGATTAGTGTTGCATTAGGCAAAGGCGCGTGGGGGGAAAAAATACAATACATCTAACAACAAATGCACCAACTTATCGTCATCGCCGTCAACGTCTATATTTATCCAAATATTATTATATAGATACATATATGCATATACATATACATACTTTGTCAACTTTCAATTGCTATCATTAACGTAGTTTTTATTTTTTGACGCTATTCGCACTTAAAGAGCTATACATACATATATACATGTATGTATGTATATATATCCTAATATACATCATAAGAATGCATATATAATAATATACGATATTATCATCGGCGTCAACATAACTAACTCTCATATAAACATCAACATAAACAAACAACACTATCGCTTAACGAACTTTCTTTTTCTTTCCTTCTTTCGTTCAAACTTTCCTTCTCTTTGCTCTGCATATTAATCATCCGCTTCTCTTCTTTTTGTTCTGTTTCACATAATAGATCTTACTATTAATATGCTTCATTTGTTCTTATTTTTTTTTTGTTTGATTTTTTTTTTTTTTGTTTTTTTTCTTTTTCTTTTCTTGGTTTTGTTATCAATTTTGTTCTAACTAAAAACTAAACAGCCGCCGTTTAAATTGTAAACAGCTTTGTCCACATAACAAATAATCCAAAACCAGCAGCGAATCAAGAATCTAGAATCTTTTAAGTACTTAATATATAAGTAGGTATTTTTCATCTCTTCAAAATGATTCTTAACTATATAATAGCCAATCAATCATTAACAACATTTATAGTTGGCTTCTCTGGTTTGTTGTTATTGTTGTTGTTGTTGATGTTTTTGCTGTGGTTGATGTTATCCATGTTGTTGTTGTGTTGCATCAGTGCGATGTTTTTTGTTGCGGCTGATTTGTTGTTGATGTTGTTGTTAATGTTGTTGTGTTTGTTGTTCTCGAGACTGGTCGACAACGTACTCGAGGCGGCAGTGTCCATGTTGTTGTGGCTGTTGGTCATAGAGATTCCTTCGATGGTACCCAAATGGTTGGTCCCGACTGTGACCAAATCATTGATTTCACTTTGCTATAGATTTCCTCAATTGTATCGCCTTGTACAACGCCTAAAAGTAAATTATTTTTAAACATTTAAGTACAAAAGTTTAGTTGAACTTATTTTTAGCCTTTACCCGTAAAGTATTCACCAAATTCTTGCTCCATTTTAATAGCGCGTTCATACGTCTTCTTTGCCTGCTCCTCGGTCATGCGACGATTCATTTCCCTAAAGTTACAAATGAAATATAGATTAATATATAGCAAAATTTAGAGATAGAGTTACACTTACATAACAGAGTCAACCGATTTGGGCTTGATGAATACAGCAACTGGATATAGTTGTGCCACTTGTAGGCGTTTGATTGCATTGCCCGATACATCCAGTATACAGTGCTTGCCCCTTTCGGCCACCTCGCGTACACTTGCCACCGATGTGCCATACAAATTGTCATTATATTGGCCAGCTTCTATGAACAGATGATTCTGGATATCACGTTCCATTTGCTCGCGCGAAGACACAAAATGATAATCCCGACCATCGACCTCGTACTCGCGTTTCGGTCTCGTAGTATCTGAAAGCGTAAAATTACGAATTAGGAATAAGCGAAAAAAAGGTTAGTAGAGCAGCAATGATAGGAAGTGTAAGCCAGTATTACCCATTGGATATTCATACAATCATACAATGTTCATACATCTTTTTTAAACACTTACGTGGCACACAGGAGCCGAACTTGTCCGGATATTCAGATATTAAATCATCGTTAATGCGATCCTTAAGTGGTCCCAGAATAATAACAGGACGCGTGTAATTAATGGATAAACGCTGCACGGCCTCATAGGACAGAACGTTCTCCTCGGAAGCTGGAAGCATAGTAGGCAATGGTATTAGGTTTTGTGCGGGTGCAAAATTATAATGTACAAAATGAGTGGAATTTAAATTGGGTCCTGGGGGTATATACTTTGGTAACTGGGTGTTGAGGGGGGCATGGGACAGGGCTCAATAAAGAATAAATAAATAGATTTAGAGCTCCACATAATAAATACAGGGTTGTAGATTTTAAATTTTGTATCGAATATGCATAGAAATAGAAAGAAAATTAGGTACATAAAGAGTTTGAGTTAGAGAAAGAAAGAGATAGAGAAATAGAGAGAGAAGAGAGCGAGAGACAGCGCAATAGTAGAAAATTTATGCAATTTCTTAGTGAAAAATTAATAACAAATTACGATGACTCTCGGCGTGAGATAATTAGCTAAAGGACAAGGCAATATATAAGTTTTGAGTCAGTGTAACGAGCTTAAGCTTTTTCCAAACCAAAAGCAAAGAAATGTGACTAATGAAGGCATGAAAAAGGAATGGAAACTTTCAGCTATATTACGTATACGTAAATTTAGAGCTAAAAAAGGATTAAGGAGTAATAAAAATTAAAAAAAGAGTGAAAAGAAAGCACAAAGAAAGGGGCGGGCTGGGGCTGAGGCTGGGCGGGGCTGAGAAAGGTGTATGGTTAAAAAATAAAACAGCTAAAAATAACTGCTATTTGTAAGAGTTAGTATTAGAATAATCATAATTATAATTGTAATAAAAATAATATTCGTAATTATAATTAAAGTGAATTATTATATCAATAGTATTATTAAATTGTTGTATTACATACATATATACATAGTGTTCTTGTTACAGACAACAAAGTGCTAAATAATGCTATTTAAAACTAGACAAAAATACGTGTTACTACAAACTACAATCACCAATTAAAGTATGTGATTAACTAACTAACTACTGCATACACATACACAAAGTAACAAACACACACACACACACACAAACAAAAAAAATGATATTGTTTAACTAAGGTTAGTCAAAAATGGACAATCAACTAAATTATATATCTTACTACAAATGATAATACATAATTTTAAATGGCGAAAGTTTAGTTCCATTTAATAATAGATATTACTTAAATTCTAAACTATACAGTTATACATATTAAGCCTATAAAAAAGATTGCTGGAATCTACTTTTAAGAGGTTTCAGTTTTTTATGTATTTATAGTTTTTTTTTGGCTTCGGTGTCGGGCTCGGCTTTGATCTCGGGCTTTGTTATCGATAGAAAAGAACAACATTCGATTGTGTGGTTGATTCGATTTGGAAATTTTTTTTCTTTTTTTTTTTTATTAATAATTTACTCACTCTGTTACAGCATTTCATGGGGATTTCTTTTGCAATAAAAATTAGTGAATTCAAAAAATCATTTGTGCCAATAATTTAATGAAAACAATAAAACTAAAAACACCAATTAAAATTAAAATCAAAATTGATGATTCTTATGAGAAAATAGAATAGAATGATTAATACAAATCGGTAGAGAAACACTTCTTAAATCGAACAACATTTTTATTCATCGTCATTTGAGTTTCAAAAATAAATATCATCAAATCATTATCAATACACATCATCATCATCATCAAGTAATCAAGATTAATGAACTATTACCGTTATGCGGTTTGCAACCCTGTTTAGAACTTAATTAACTATAACAAGTACATTTATTCATATAATTATATTTAAATAGTATATAGAAAATTGTACAAGTTTTATTTTCGGTTTCCTGTTGCTGGGAAGTTATTGGATTTCGAGATGTGTTCTAATAAAAAACTTCTAAATGTTGAGAGATGTGCGTGCAAATGGAACGGTATCGATAACGATAAATGACGATAGCAAAACATTCATCGGTTTTGAGTGGTATCGATTTTAACGATTAATTGATCGATTTTTTATTATTTTCAGCACTACAGGGTATTTTGCACAAAATGAATAAAAGAAAAAGGCAAATCATGATAATAAGCAATTACCAATTATAGAAAAGCATGACGACTCCAATTCACTGAAGGATAACACAAAAAATAAAGCTTAGAAAAACGATGTCAGGCAAATAAACTCAACAATCGCTAAGAAATTGTGACCGATCTAAGCTACGGCAGAGAACTACAAACTCTATAGGAAAATATAAAAATGTTTTTATTATTAAAACTCTTTTAATGCACTTTCCTACGATAATAAAAGAAGATTTCAGTGTGAACGAGTACAGTTAACGTAATATTTGTTATCGAAAGTTCGCTAAAAGTTATCGATAGTTGTACTAGAGAGCATTTGACGTAAAATAAATATACTAAAATTTCGCCCAAAACAGCATGAGAAATAAAAGTATTCAAAAGTTAGAAAAAAAGGTACAAAAATAAATAGAAAAAGAGATGATAAATTTTTGCATTAATCGTTAATCGAACTTCCAAATAAAGTCCAGAGTTAGTCATAAAAAAAAAAGGGGAAGTTACGTGTGTGAGAAATGCAATTTACATCGCAAAGTGCGCATAACAAGTGGAGGCACTCTAATGTGGAAATGTGGAATACCCTTAATTCAAATAAGTTCGTCTAAAACATGAAAGTGTTTTTCGAAAATGCTTGGATAATACTAATAAAGAAATAAATCTATTCGACAAAGATCTTGCAAAAAAGGCTGAGAAATACCGAGAGCATGAGTGATAGACTGAAAAAGCGCGAGAGAGAGCGTGAGATTTAGGGCACGAAAGAGAGAGAGAGATAGACAGACAGATAGAGAGATAGTAAGACAGATTGAAAACTAAATAATCGGCATTTCAAAAGAAAATTTTATACACTTTCGTTTTGTTTCATAAAAATAATTTTTTAAAATAGAAAAAAAAATTAGAGCTTGAAAAACTAAACATAAAAATATTTCTTGAAATTCTTTTTTTTTTTTTTTGACCTAGTTGAATAAGAAACGTAAGCTTTAATTTAGTTGTAATATTTAAGGGCCATTATAGCTGTTTTGTTGCATTTATATGGATTTTTTTTTGTTTTTTGTATTTTTTTTTTTTTGATCTTTTACAAAAATTTGTTGGCTTAGTTGCTCGACTTACGATAGTCAGCATCATTATTCTCCAAGTAGATTAATGTTATCTGCTCCATATCGGGTAATTCCACTCTGTAGATTATCTCGCCTGTGCGCAATGCGTTATCATACATACGATATATATCGAATAGAGGTTGGTCGTTTGGTCGATTAGTTGATTGTTTGGTCGATTGGTTGATTGTTTGTAATGTACGGGGATAGTAGATAAATTTAGTAGTTTTTATCGCAGTATATGAACGAGCGCATAGTTTTAACAAATATATATATGTATATGTATAGTTTGTTATATATACATATAAATATATATGATTACATACATAATAGAGTATGATATGAAATAGGTAGAATGGTTGCATCAATTGTTTTCAAATGTTTATTTGATTAAATCGAAAACGAAATAAAATCAAAAGTTGTGTAAAACCAAACAAGAATATATATATATACACAAATATATATGTATATATATAGAATAAAGAATACGTTTTTATATATTTTTACGGGTTTTTTGTAGTTGTAGTTGTTTGTTTTTGTGGTATTTGTTTGTAGTAGTTTTGTAAATTACAAATTTATAGATATAAGTACATATTCATATATATAAATTATCAAACGTAACGAAATTATAACAATGTCGTATCGATTAACATATAGTTTATTATTTTTTTTTTATCGATTAGTAGTAGTAATAGTAGTAGGAGTAGTAGAGTGATGATTGAAGTAGTAGTAGAGTCGAATAAATAGCAGTAGGCAGCAGAAAGTATATGAAGCAGTAGTAAATAGATATAAAAATATAAATATATATATATAGACGATATATATATTATCAGTTTAATCGAAAATTCAACAGAGTTCACACACAAAGGTTTAGTCAAAATGGAAATCATTTAGTAAAGAAAAAAGAAAGAAAAAGATAAACAAAATTAATTATCGGTATATAGTAGTTATAAACCTGCAAAAGTTTAAATCAACTTTAAGACAATCGGTTGTGTCAGGTGTTTGTGTGTGTGTGTGGGTGTTTGTGTGCGTGTAGGTGTGTCTGAGTGTACATGTACGTGTTCGTCTTTGGGTGAGAAAAGAAAATCGGACATAAACTACCGCATAGCGTGTTATCGATAATTTATCGATTACAATATACGAAAGTCTATGCAAATATTATTTTGAGTTGACATTGACTTGTAAAACGTTTTTAATCACACTCAAATCAAATTATGTGAATATTTACAGGAGAATAGTGAAAAGTTTTCGATAGACTTAAGGGCTGAATCGATAAATCTGACTTGATGCGAACCAAAATGTAAAAGAATTCAATGTGTTTAATGCCAAAATGAACTCAAAAACAAATATCAAACATCTAGAAATCAAATCACATAAAATTTTCCCAAAATACGTGGATCTTATGTCTCGTACAAATGTTCCTGATTATGGAAACCAAATGAGAGCTTTAGGGTGAGTTGAGAGAGAGAGAGCTGAGATAAGTACTTAATAAGTATACACTTACTTATTAATTAACTTAAATTGACACAACAATAACTGACGAATATATAAATATATATATAGAACACACAGAAATCCAATTATGTACAGCTAATTTATATGTACATATGTATATAAAATTATAATGCATACAAATATATATATATGTATTTGTGTAGCACAGACCCTAATGAAAAGAATATGCTTAGAAAAGTTATCGGTAGTATACGATACTGTGATATTTCAACGGATTTCCAATCAAGTTACCTCAATCATTACGATAATTTCAAATAATATTATTTTATTATGTTTTATGAATGTTCGATTTTTTTTTTTGCAAATTTATCGATAGTAACGATAAGTAGAATTCAATTGGTTAATACAAGTTATTATATTGAAAGAGTTTTCTATATTATTACTGTTGTACTTATGGCATACATAAGTATATATCATATATAAATACATCGTTTAATAAATGGGTATTACTTAAGTTAAACAAAGAGGAAAAGAGGAGGAAAAACATTAAGACAATCGCTCATACGAGTAACTTAACACAAATATAATTCAGTTTCGAAAATGATTTCGAAATAATATTATTATATTTTTTTATGTTTTTTGTTTTTGGTTATCAAGTAAATATTATAATGATGTATTTGCAGGATACATCGGGCAACAATTGAGTACGAGTAGAAAGACAAAGAGTGAGTGAGAAGAGAGAGAGAGAGAGAGAGAGAAAGTTATAGA
The DNA here is from genome assembly GCA_035047505.1 of Drosophila parthenogenetica. Lineage (NCBI taxonomy): Eukaryota > Metazoa > Arthropoda > Insecta > Diptera > Drosophilidae > Drosophila > Drosophila parthenogenetica. The sequence continues at coordinate 2,615,173 of JAWNPM010000174.1, forward strand.
ACAATATATCCTGAACTAAACAAATGAATGACAACAATAAACAATAAAATAATAATTAGTTATTTAAAGTGTATGCAATAAACTAATTATGTGTACGAAATAAAATAATATTAAGTATTTCGATTAAATCGATTTTAATTATGATTAGATTGATTACTTTTGCACGTTTGTATTTATGGAAATGCACAAAGGGATTATGTTTTTTTAGTACAGGTACATGGTACAGTATTATATATTATCAATCAGTATATATATTTACATATACTAAACACATGTACCCACTGTACCCAGAAGTTATCGACACTCACAGACATATGCATCAGTTATATACCCACACAGACTATAAAATTATATACAAACAATCTGATGAGATCTTTAGAGATCGAACATAGTTTTGTTTACAGTCTGTGCAGTAATAATTTGTACATGTCTGACAGAAATGTCCAAAAGTGTATATCGGTTATAAGAGTTTTCTATGATGTCTAATTAAAAAAAAAATATAAAACTAAATACAAAAAAAAATAATAAATGAAAAAATACTTTTGTACTTAATTGCTAGTTTATGACTTATGCAAACTGTTTATGTTTATGTATATATGTATGTTTTGTTTTTATTTTAAAATTTGATAAACGGTATTAAAAGTTTATATATATATTTGTAGTGAGTGTTTAATGAGCTGAAGTTATTAAATAAGAACTACTCGTAAATAAAATAAAATCAAATGTGAATGCAAAACGTGTTGGATAGTGTATGATGTATGTGTGTATGTGAGTGTTAACAAATAAATACAAATACACATAAAAAATGATTAGTTTGATACAATTTGGCACTACCAAAAAAGTAGTTTTAAGAATAATGTGTAAAAAATGTGTAGATATTTATATATATATATTTATAGTAATGCATATATTTGCTAAATATTTATTTAGTGTTTTATTGTGTGGGTGTAGGTGTAGGTGTGTGTGTATGTATATATATATGTGTGTGAGTGTGTGTGGTAGTGTGTTTTCTAGGTTAGGGCTTTCAGGTTTATAGTCAAGTACATACCTCCTTCAGCGTTGGCATCGTCTTGTGTGTAGCAAAGCATAAAAGCTAGAAAAATGAATGGAAAAACGAAATAAACAAAATAAAGAAAAGAGAATCGAAAAAGATATACGATTTGGTCAGTTTAAAACAGAATAGCGTTAAAAATTAGATCAATTTGTAGTAGTTTCATAGTAATAGTAACAGTAATAGTAGTAGTAATAGTAGTAAGTAGTATATAGTATGAAATAACAGTTATGTATATATAGTGTATGGCTGTTGTTGTTGTGGTGATGGTTGTTGTTGTTGTTGTTGATGATTCACACACAGTTTGTATCGTTTAGCCAACATTTAGTTACTGACATTTATGTAGTAGTAGCTCTATGGGGATTAAGCCTTAAAAATAGTAGCAGCTCTTCCATAAACAACAAAACACATGATCCTTGTCTCTAAACATATATAACTATATAGATTATATAATATGATGTATGTTTTGGCCTTAACGAGGGCGGTTTGAAGCAAACGCTGAAGCAGCACGTTGATAAACTCATTAACATTCACACTAATTTTACATAAATAACTAATGAATGTATGTATGTATGTATGTGTGTGTGTAGGTGGTTGTATGTGTATGTATGATGGCATTTGTGTGTTTGAGTTAGTAAGTTGTGCAAATTGTTTACAATTGCTGTGGTGATTCTCAATGTCGTGTTTGTTTATATAGATCCGATCCCAGTAAATACATATATGTATATAAAAGAATACACTCAAGAACATAAACCAGATGTGCTACACAACCAATAAACATATATCTACATATACATATACATGTCATGTATATACATGACACACACACATATATATGTACCATATATATATATATGTGCAGCTAAGAAATATATCCAATTCCACCAATTATACTTATTTATAAAATATAACAGAAGACATTAAGGAATCAATAACTACGGCAAACCGAAGACTGTATACCCTTGCAGTTTCAATGCTATAATAACGAATTAATCCTATTAGGAGTACTATATGTTATAGTCAGATATTGGCACTAAAGCTGTGCTTTAAGCTATTAAAACTCCCTCTATTGTTGTTGGCTAAGATTGAAGTATATAACAGACAATTACTGACTTTTATATAAGGTGTCTAAACGTTCCGATCAAAAATGTATATGTTTTGGAAATATTTCCCAAAGAAAAGTACAGCTCTTGACAAACTTTTAAAAGTGGTATTAACAAAAAAGTATAAGTCTAATTGACATAAAACCATAAAACTATATGACTTATTGTTCAGTTTCGACATACAGTAGAATCCGGTTATACCGACTCCGCTTAAAGCGTTTGTTCGGTCATAGCGACAAGAAATCGACGACTTCGTTGCTCCTTTAATACATGTTTGTACGGGGTTATGTATGGTTAAAGCGTCTGCCGGGTATAACGACGTAAAATCGTCGGTCCCTTGAGTGTCGTTATAACCGGATTCTACTGTATGTCGCTACTATAAAACTAAGAAATCCTCATAGCATATAACATGTTTGCTCAACGAATTGGAACACCCAACTGCAAGAGCGTTCAAATTAAGAGGTGCGTGGGTGTGTGTGTTAAGTACACACACACACACAGACACACTCTTGCACACACAGACAGACTTACGCTGCGGTTCATTCGATTGATTATTGTTAACATTGTTAACATCGATTTCACTGTTGCTGTTTACAAATCCATTTGCTATTTTTTTTTTTTTATATCACAGACACGCACAACAACATGAGAAGAGTGTGTGTGGTGTGTGTGTTTGTAGGGTTGGGTGTGTGTATAGTTGTTGTTGTTGCCGTCCACGCAGAGAGTGTGAGTGTAAATCAAATGAATCATTCAAGGATACGCAGGATACCATCGCCAAACAAACAAAATATGAAAATAAACGAAACAGAAAATTATGTAAAAATAATGCATGAAATACGTAATAAACAACAACAAACAAGAAAAATAAAATAAAACAAACAATAAACAATAATTTTAATCAATATTCGCATTGAAGTCGAATTTGGTTTCACTTAAATTAAAGAAAATTAAGGGAAATGGAAAAATAATTCAAAACGGACAGACAGAAAGGAAATTGATGTGTGTAGAGGTGTGTGTGTTGCTTGAGTGTGTGTGAGTAGAGTGTGGAAAATATCATAGAAGTTTATTCAAAAAAGAAACAGAAACAGAATCAAATTTCAATTGTATATTTCCACTTAATCTTAAGTAAAACAATTTAAATAAATAAGAGAACAAGTTACAAATCACACACACACACAGAGACACAGAGAGAAAGACTGAGACAAACGTATTGTATTCACACACATGAGAGAGAGAGAGAGAGACAAACAGACAGGGAGAGAGAAAGATGCACACAGAAAGCGTTCATAACAGAGAAAGACAGAGAGACAGTGTGTGAAACAGAGACAGCTTTAAAGTTGTAAGTTGAGAATTGTAGAGAAGTGAGAGAGAGAATTTAACAAATTCTTTATTGCTCTCCAATTGTTGTCGTTGTTAATATTATTGTTGTTGTCGTTGTTGGTTTTGTTGATCTGCTTGTTCAACTGTTGTTTTGTTATTATTCTTATTGTTGCTGTTGTTATTGTTGTTGCTGTTGTTGTTGTTCTCGAGTCGAGTTGTAATTGTTGTTAATTAATTGCTGATTACACGTTTACATCCCCGCTCGTCACACATTTGAAGAGATGACTGTACTACTTACGCTCTTGATCGCTGCCATCTTCGTTCTTCTCATCGCGACTCTTCATGAATGGAAACTTGCGTGAGAATGTGAAATTCTTCTTTTTGCGATCCAATGTTGATTGCTGTAATAACAGTTAACAAACACACAAAGAATATACTTAGTGTATACATATATAGAAAGAAGTGTATGACAGACAGTAAGCTAAGAAAATTATAATTGTAATTATAATTATAATTGAGTGAGGCCAATTCTCAAGCAATTTTATAATCTTGTCTAGTCACGACATGTGTGCAAAGCATTAAATAGACGATAACTTGGACTGCTTAACTTAACGCACAGTTATACAGGCTTACTTGACTACAAACAACGCTTGAGAGCCTAGCGGAAAACTGTTATATAGTGTTGAAGAACAGACTTGCAGACTATTCATTATATTGCCTAGGCATAGAAAGCTATGAAGCTTAAAACATCAGTTTAAAAGTCTGCATAAATGTTATTCTTATTTGTAAGCAATAAGTGACATTAAATTGTTAACTAAAAAATCAAGTTTCATGTGTAATTTACAATAGAAAAATTTAACCGTAAAAGGTTCTAAAGTTACCTAAGCTTGGTAAACTAAAATACCAACTTCTGACTAAAAGATGTATGAAATGGTTTATGAAATTGTAAACGTGGGTAACATTTTCATAGTCTCTTGTAGCTTTATATATTTGCAATGTTTATGCATTAAAACAACTTGGTCGAGTATGAAAAAACATAGTTAAAAGACTAATATGTTAATTTAACTGGTTTCTTATATAAACTTAACAATTTTAAATTGTTTAACCATCCGCTGGTGATTAAAACCAAAAAAGTTCTTTTAAATATTAATTCAGCTACGCTTTCGGCCTACAAAAATCTGAAGCTTTTACCCCAAACCGATTAAACTGATTGCTTGCATTTGGTTTACTCTAAACCATTAAAATCTACTGGATTTCTACCTTGTCTAGATTATTGTTTGCTGCCGCATGTCCCTGGAACTTGACGCTGCGATCACGTGCACGCATTTTACGCTCCCAGCGCCTTTTCGATGGCACAATACCAATTTGCTCGTCCTCATTATCGCCGAGTACACGACGCGCCTGCCACCATTCATCGTCGGATGCATTGGTCACATGCAGTATATCACCATGCTTAAAGGGCAGGCCGCGTGATGGCAGACCATCGTCACGATTTGGATCATAGTCAAAGAGAGCGCGTACATAAAGCGATCGTTTCTGTGTGGTACGTAGCAGAGTTCCGGAGCCACCAGCGCTAAGCGCTGCCTGTTGCTTTAACTCCTGTATGCGTGCCTCGAAGCGATTGTAGTCCTCGGGACGATATTGTGCCACCAAGGTGACAACGCCGCCGGATGTCTGCAAGAAAAAACCGTAATAAATTATATGATTTAATAATAAATAAATTATTTTAGTTACTTTAAGTGCCTGGGCTGCTTCCTCGTGCGTGGCATGCGTCAAATTCACATTGTTTACACTGAGCAGCTGATCGCCGCGTTTAAGCTCAGAGCCAAGATCCGCCGGACCGCCAGCCAATATGAACGACACATAGATGCCCTGTCCATCCTCGCCACCAACAATATTAAAGCCCAGACCCTGTGGTCCCTTCTGTATGGTAATCGTGCGTGGTTCCCTTTTAAAATAGATAAAAATTAAATATGTTAATAAAATTTGAATGTTTAACAAGTTTAACCATAAAATAAATATTAAATTTGTTGCCTTTTAGCTGAGCAGCACTCACCTGGTTATGTCCTCGGTGCTAACAGCACGAGGAGTTCCCGGTGGCACGGCCGCCAGGACATTCGTCGATGCATATCTTGAGCCAGGCTCTAAAAACCGCCGTAATATTGTATTTTTTGTTTTGTTTTGTTTTGTAAATTTTAAATAAATAAATATAAAGCACAACGCGTGTAACGTTTACACATACACACAAATAAAGTATATGCACACACACACGTGCATTTATCGAGACATGAAAGAAAGAGGTGTAAGGGTAATTAGTGGAGTACGCGAGTATCACAGATTTTGATAGAGCCACAAAGAGAAACAGGAATCAATCAAAATTCATAGAGAAAAAAGAGGAAATTTAGAAAATCAGTGGATTACAGAAAAGTTAAAGAAATAAAAGAAACTAAGGAATTTGAAATCAATAAATTCAGTATTTTGAGCGAAGAAGATTTTCTATACGAAATAAATTCCTAAAAGTTTAAGAAAACATAACAAAAACTTCATATTTAAGTAAGAAATAAATCATGTTGAAATTTCTTAGTCTGTGACTAGTTTAAGATTAATTTAAAAGTCACGTCTTGTGTTTAAACACAAAAGAAAGAAATAAGCACGCTTATTCAGATAAATTCAGATAATCATAAAAAGAACTTGAATCGAAACCAGCGGCAAGACAAATACGAGATAAAAGACAAGTACAAAAGATACATTGATAAAAAGATGAAATCGTTTTTGCTGAAGAAAAACACCTTTTGATAATAATATTTATAGTATTTGGATGAGCTTAAAATAGGCCAAATAAACACACACAGAAGTATAAATGGAAAAATATAAAAACTTTTGTAGTTGCACTTTTTTTTAACATGCTTTTTTTTGTTGTTGTTGTAGTAGTTTATGTGAAAGAATTGGGATCTCTTATTGTTTTTGTTTTGAAATGAGCACAGCACTTGAAAACAGTGTTGTTAACGATACTAATATTAAATTCTGGTTAACAAACAACACTAAAAAACCAGCAGCTTAGCAAGCACGCGCAAGCAAAAAGCCGTGCAAGCTCTGACGTCACAGAAATAACTTTTCTCTGAGTATCGAATGGGTACTACAGCAATGCCTTTCTATCAAAACTGAAGCAGTTCTCTGAATAAATGTTAAGTTATGATCGACTGTTAGTTGTTTTGTGGATTAAAAAAGGGTTAGCAGCGAGATTATAGCAGTTAGTAGATAGAGAGAGAGAGAGAGAGAGCCCTATAAACTGAATTGAAACTGTTTAACTAAGTTTAGCCAGAATACAATGAGACTATTTGAAGTGCTTAGAAATATATGCAGCTAGGATATAGGGCTCTTCTTCTGATAGAAGTTAGAATTAGTTAGACAGATTTGAATTTGAATGCTGATAAGGAAACGCTTACGCCTCGGCAAGGGTGATTGGGAACGCTTGAAATCGGCACTTGGCATTGGCATTGCAAGCTTAGCATTGTGAGCTGGGGCTGAGGCTGAGGCTGAGGCTGGGGCTGAAGCGGTGACAGAGGCGGGAGCTTGTTGTTGTTGCGACTGTTGTTGTTGCTGTAGCTGTTGTTGTAGTTGTTGTTGTTGCTGTTGCTGTGTTGTGATTGCAGCTGTATGAATGTTGCTGGTGCTGCTACTGCTGTTGTTGTTGCTGTTGCTGCTGCTGCTGTTGTTGTTGTTAATGTTGTTGCTGCTATTGTTGCTGACTGAATTTAAATTGCTGAATGTATTGCTGATGTTGTTCTTATTGTTGATGTTTGTGTTGGTGATAGTATTGGAATTGTTTGTGATTGTGTTTAAGTTTAAGTTTGTGTTTGTGTTTGTAATGTTAGCTGTGACTGTGACTGAGTCTGTGACTGTGACTGTGTCTGTGACTGTAACTGTCTGTCCAACATTGTTAAGCGCACCTGTTGAATCCTGTTGCTGCTGTCGTCCTGCTCCCACTGCCGCTGCTGATGTTGCCAATTGTGATTGGGATTGTGAATGCGCCGCCTGCGATTGTTGCCCAAGTTGATTGCCACTCAAACTTGCTGCAATGCCACCGGCAACATTGGCACTCGACTGTGATGCACTGCTGGTTAAATGCTGCATTTTGCCCACAATCAGTGTCACCTTATCAGTGATTGACTTGAGCGTTCCCACAGCCAACTCATGCGTGACATTCTCCAGATTCTTTTCGCTCTATAAGATACACACACAAACACACGGAATATATCGATTAGTTTATGAGCTTAAATGTGTTTAAATAAGTTTCTTTGCTTTGTTTCATCTAGGAACCTAACGGTTTGAGTTTTGTAAGCTTCTTAACCATTTCTGGGTTTCAAAACTTTACAAAATGGTCGAAACATACATTTTGAAGCCAATAGTTGACCCTTGCTGATCTAAAAGGGTGCCAAAAGGTTGGTGTTAGGTTAGGTGTTAGCTAACTAACGGATAGCACATTGAATAGCTATTGAATAATTACTGGGCACTTCTTTTTGTAAGCTAAACCATTTCTGGGTTTCAAAACTTTGCAAAATGGTCGAAACATACATTTTGAAGCCAATAGTTGACCTTAGCTGATCTAAAAGGGTTCCAAAAGGTTGGTGTTAGGTTAGGTGTTAGCTAACTAACGGATAGCAAATTGAATAGCTATTGAATAATTACTGGGCACTTCTTTTTGTAAGCTAAACCATTTCTGGGTTTCAAAACTTTACAAAATGGTCGGAACATACATTTTGAAGCCAATAGTTGACCTTTGCTGATCTAAAAGGGTTCCAAAAGTTTACTATATGGTTATCTAACTAGCGGTTAGCAAATTGAATAGCTATTGATTCATTATTGGGCACTTCTAACTAACGGTTTGGTCTAAAAGGATTCATAAAAGGGTGCTTCATTGGTATTCTTTTACCCTAACTAACTGTATGGTCTTAAAGGACTGCAAGCGGTCTTTCTCTACTTGTCACTTACCCCATTAGTGCGAACCGCAATGAGCTTGTCGCCAATTGAGAGACGACCATCGACTTGAGCCGCACCACCGTCCATTAGTTTTGTCACGTAGATGCCATTGTCGCCAGGTATGTGCTGATTGCCGATGCCACCGGCAATTGAGAAGCCCAAACCTTTGCCACCTTTAACTAAATCAATTTCAATAACCTTTGGCCCCGTCGCACTGCCGCTATCGGGTACATCGGCTACTGCTGCTGCTGTTGCTGTAGTGCTATTGGTGGTGGTGTTGTTGGCTGTGGCTGTTGCACTTGCGGCACGTTTTCGCTTCACATGCAGCTTGACAATATTGCCGGCCCTTTTGAGGGCATCCACAGCGGATGCATGTGGCACATCGACAACGGACACATCATTAACCGATACAATGATATCATTAATGCTCAATCTGCCATCGGCAGCAGCTGCACCGCCCGGAATTAGTTTCGTTATGTAAATGGATGTGTCCGTACCAATGTGCGGATTATCCGTACCGCCGGCTATTGAGAAGCCCAGACCAGAGTTGCCACGTTCCAGCTGTATATCCTCATAATACCAGCTATCATCGCCATTCACCTACAATTGCACACAGATCAGTAAAACAATTAGTAATGCAATTCATTTTTATATTTAAATTTACATATTTTTTGGGGTATTTTGAATGGAAAGAAAAGAATTTGGACGTATGACAAATGACCAATCAGTTTGTGCTATTATTGCTGCTGTAGTTATATACCATGCATCTTACACTAGATATATATAAATATATATATATACAATTATGGGATGTTTATTCGTATTGTAGTAGGCGATAAAAACAAGTTCATTTTCATATGGTTTTTTATTCCTCACCGGATGTGGACACAACACAAAGGCGATTAACAGGACTGAATGTTTACACAACGCACATACAAATCATACAGAGACAGATACAGATACAAATATATATATAATTTTTAATTATTATTGTTTTAATTCGAAACGAACACACAGATTTTGGCATTGCGAATGGCCAGTGCTTACCTTCGTGGAGGATGCCTTGTGCAGCTGAAATTTTGTGGTTTAAAGCAGAAAAACTTGAGATTGTCAGTAATAAAATCAAAGAAATTAAATCAAATCTGCTATAAAAATATGTTTAGGGACTTTCGTCACTAGTTTAACTTGTAAATCATTAAACTAAAGCTGTTCTAACACTCAGCTACTTTTTTAAACTTTCCCAACTATTGTCGCACGCTTCACTTATGTCACTAGCGTGGTTTTCCATCAATTTTTTTTAATTGCTTAAAATACTCAATTTTTGCCTACTTTTGTCACCAGCGTTTCAATCAAAATACTGCATTTTCTTTGCAATTTAATTTAAAGTTCTGATTTTATGTTATTTTAATTTCCAAGGTAGAAAAGAGCTTGTTTTAGCTTTGACTTTCGTCACTAGAGTTTTACAAAAATCTCCCTAAAATATGTTGTATTCAAAGTATTTTGAAAATCTATTAAAATTCAACTTTAAAGGCGGCAGAATCTATGGAAAATTTTCAATTTCACAGCAATAAATTTGAAAAATGAGTTTAAAATTTGCAACGGTTGCCCAACCCTGAATAATAAGTCACATAACGGCAAATGCCCCACCCAAAATCAATTCCATACAATTAACACACAAACTTTTGGGTGTATGTGTAGCAGAAGAAAATAGAAAGAGAGAGAGCGAGGTAGTTAAACAGAGAAAGATATAAAAACGTATATACTCGATGTAAATATTACAAAACTTTCGAAAATGTAAAAATTGCAACATTTTAAAAGACATGACAATGTCCGTCCCTCACACACACACACACACACACACACACACACACACACACACACACACTCCCACACACGCATACAGTGCGACTGTGAGTCAGAGAAGTCAACGCACACGCGTTTCCAAACGAGTTCAATTGATTAGCAACCAAGTGTAAATGAATTTATTAAGCTGCCACAAGCCGCATGCACTGCAAAAAAAAAAAGAAAGAAAAAAAAATAGTTGCAAAGTTGCCTCTGTCGCTGCTGCAGCTGCCTCATTTGTCTGCTCACGTGCAATGCGATGCGACGCTGAAATTGCTTATTAACCTTTTGACTCTGGCCGGGTCAAAACCCAACTCAAGTGTTCGCCAACTACGTGACATGAGTAATGCTGTTCCAGATCATCATTATCATCATCATCATCATCATCGTCGGCAGCCAAAATTGGAGCAATTTTACAGCTTTCCTACCCTAGATAACGAGCCAAGTTGACAAGTTGCGAGCGGTAGGTCAGGTTTCACTTAATGCACTGTGTGTACATCCAGCTCTGTGTTATCCCTCTACCACCCACTCTCTCTCCCGCTCTCTTACTTCCATTTCATGCGCTTATTTAGTCTTCATTTAACAGTTGATCAAATTCAATATAAACGCAAATACTTTAGTTGTGCTTGACTGATTTTGTAAAACGAATTTAATAGACTGCAAAACGGGCTATTAATTTCCGAAAAGTTGGCAAAATATTCCGAAATAATTTCTTAAAAGCACAAAAAACAAAAACAACGGTATAAGAAGTTCTCAGTAATAGAATGAAAATGGTTTGAAAATGCTTGAACTTGTGAATTTCTGAAAAAGTTTGGTGATAGGTTTTGGTAGTAAATAATAAATGAATTTCAAATTAAATCATATTGGAAAAAATGTTGAAAAATAAAAAGTTTTCTGTCTACAAGTTATCAAACTTATATTTTACTTTTAATAAAGAATTTTAAGCTAAATTAATCAGTTTCCAAGTGTTCTGATAAAGTTTTAGTTTTTAAAAGCAAAAATATTAAAGTCGTCATTTTACAGACATTTTCTGATCGAAATAACTTTCGTTATAAACAAATTCTGTATTCAACAATTGAACCATTGATTTAATTAACTATTCAACTATCGTAGTAAGGTGACTTGTGCCTTATATAAACAATTACATCATATTGTGAGCAATTGTAAGGCTTATAAACTGTTTTTACCTCGAAGGTTGCTACGACTACTTAAGTTTTAGTTTAGCTAACTTAAATTAAATAGTTCGCTCTCTTTCGTACCTTAACAAGCCGCAAACTGATTTTCAATTGTTGTGGTTTTGGTTAATAGTTTTCAAAGGCCGAACACACACACGCACACACACACATACATGTAGGCGTATTATCAGCAACATAGTTGGCACACAGCTAAACTGCTTATCTTATCAGTGGGGAAAATCATATGCTTTTAACTATGCTCCAAAGGGAGGAGTTGGGGGCTGGGTTTCAATTCCAAAATGTGGTAACATTAGTACAGAAGATACCAAGCAGCAGTTGGCTAACGTAATTTGCTCATAGACACATCTGCACAGTGCAATAAAAACACTATGAAATTTTGACTTTAATTATTAAATTTAGGGCAGAATTGAAAGATACTTTGGTAATGCTTTGAGTAATACATTTATTTTTTACTTTTTAGATTAATTTTTATTCATTTAAGTAAAGTTTTGATTGCGTTTCTATTGCATTGCTCAGAGGTGTACCACTTGTAACCATGCACGTACCAAATATGGCTCGATAAATTGCCACCAAATGTGAATCTAGTACAAATGTTTCGGGTGTGGATACTATGCTCTCTCTTACTCAATACCTCCCTCTCACCCGCTCCCTCCGTTTGTCTCTCTCGCTCAAAGCGTCTGGTGTGCGGACGGTTTGACGTAAAGCCAAAAAATGCAAGCGCATATGTGTAAACAATGACAAAACATTGTATACATATTTGTCTATATACTCTCATACAATACCTATGTATATGTATATGTATCGACACCTGCACAACTGTATAACTAAGCGAACCCATAACCGATAACCGAACCCAAATCCCAACCAAATGCAACCAATTGTGGTTCAATATTCAGTTCATTCGTCCTCTAGTCATAAAAGGCAAACACAAATACAATAAGGTGCAAAAAATTAGTAGAGAACGTGCCTTGCTTCTGAATGAAAGTGTGAATAAATATCGAAACTGTGTAAACTGATAGTTACAATATTTGCAATACATTTAAAACTCTACTGACATAGTAAAGATACAAACTACACTTAAGATACATTCAAACAAACCTTCAAACTATCGATATCAATTAATCTCACGCATTTATCGATAAATCACATCTGATAACACCTTAAAGGTAAAATTTAATTGCCTATAAGATACTTTTGTTCAAAAATCTCAGCTAAATAAATTGTATATACCAACAACTTATATCTTTGATTATTCAATGATAATAAAAATAAACGATAACAGATCAATTTTTGTTAACTAAATTTAAGCATCTATCGAGAAACGCAAACGGAGCTTTTGTGCACAACTGGGTGCATTTTGGGTGGTGTTCAAGGGGCAGTAAGACTGTTGCGACGAATGCGCGAGATCTATTTTGAGCATTTTATGCGAGCACACACAAAATTGAGAGCCAAGAGAAATAGAGAGCAAGACAGAAGAAGCACAAAGCAAAACAGATGAGCTGCTGAGCGAGGCATTTGTGTTTACACACACACAAGCATGCAAATAGCGTACGTGCATATATGTATGTATGTTTGTACTCGTTTATATGGTAAGTAAGTAGGTGACATTATGCGTGGCGGCATGCGAGTAAGACAGAGATGCAGCAGCTGTCAATTTCGCAAATTCTTTACTTTACAATGCACGCCCATTTACTGTCTTGTCAACGTAAGTACTCTCTCACACACACACACCCACATCAGAACTCACGTACGACTGTGTGTGTGCAGAAACTACGTTACGCATGCGTAGAGAGACATTTGTTTAGATTTTCGACTGAAAATTCTGTGAAGCAATCCAAAATTGATGACAAAAACTCGCAAATTTAGTTGATCTACAAAAAGAAAACTCGTTGTGTAGTATAGCAAGAGAATTTCTTCTTCTTACTATTGTAGTTGTTTTCTTTTTTATGCTGGCTGACTGAAATGTCTGGCGGAATTTATAAATAAACCATGGAATCATCATTCTTCGAGTGAATGAGTGTGTGTATAAAAAGCGCCACCCAACAAAGTTTAGCACAGCAGCTGCGGAATTATTTCGAGGTCTGCCAAAAACGGAAATTGCATAAACGCGATTTGTAAGCCAGTTTATCAATTAATTAAAATCGTATTTGCGATTTATCTTAGCCAGCGATAAATTCCTAAACAGCTCAAGAGGCGCATGCAATTTACAGGGTATAATAAGATAGATAGGAAAGTGTTGTTCTTTGTTGTTTGATTTTTTGCATTACCGAGTCCAAATTAAATAATGATGAGACTTTCTTAATGAAGCCACCTCCACCGCCGCTGCCGCTGCCATCCTGACGCTTCTTTTTGCGTGTGGTCATATTATTATTATCACAACGCGCGCTCTCTTTTCACTCTCTTTTAGCGCTTAACGTAACGTACGTAACGTAACGTAACACAACACTAATACACAATCACAAATGCCGGTCGCAGTCGCAGTCTGCGTAAACGTTTACGTTAATTGTTGTTACGTTGCAAACGTTTCGTATCGTTTTGCTAAACAAACAACAAAATTTGTTAACAAGTTTAGTTAATAAGCGAATGTATATTTATATCTATATACATGTATATGTACTTTGATACATACGCTTGTATATAAATGTATATGTATGTACGTCTATATGTTAAGTTACTTGCACTCGCGCGCGTGACTCACGAATACGCGCTGACACAAACAAGTGTCATCCACATTTAACAACAAAAAATAAACATTAAAAAAAAGAAATAAATATAACTGAGTAACAAAATTAAATAAATAATAACAACTAATTAATACGTTCGCTAGGAGGCGGCGCGTTACCGACGTGAGCAAGTTCGAACTACAACTATCGCTAAAAACTTGCTAGACACCGTTCAACTCATTCTGAGCGTGAGAGAATCTTCTAATCACACACACACACACCAACACATATACGTTCACGTTTGGGTTATGCTTTCCAAATTACATACATATCTACACATATATTTATTTATTGTTTGCCACAGCAAAAAGCACACAAAAAAAATGAAATAAAACAAACGCTACACACACACTCACACACGCTCTCTTTCTTGTATTCACTCTCTTTCTCTCTCTTCTCAGTGTCAACGCCGACTATTTTGGTATTTTTTGCGCTACGCCTTGCATGTGTATAACCTACATATATATATGTATACGATTGTGTATGAGTAAACGTAAATGTGAGAATATGTAAGCGATTCCGATTCTGACGAATGTAAAAAAATGTAGCGCAAGCAAAAGATTTAAAACAATAATTTGTTCTAACTTGCTCACAGATAAACTTCGAACATTGATTGCACTTTGGTTTGATTTATTATTGTGTTTATGTGTGTGTGTATTAACATTTAAATTCCTGCACACTGCTGTTGTTATTCTAGCATTTTTGCGGGTCACTCTTGTTTAACGATTTCTATGTGAAGCACGCACATTTTCACTAGCCGTTCGCATTGGTTTGGCAAACGGATATCATATCACAGGTTTTCACAAACCGTTTCGTTCATATATGTATATTTTTTCAGCGTTTACGCCGCAATTATACGATGCCTGCTTCTTTTCCCGTGTTGTGTTGTTGGCATTTTTCTAGCGAGCCATCTACTACGGTGAACAACTCTAAGACACACACACACACACCATCGCACGCAGACAAAACAAATAAGAATATTTCACAACACTTATTTTTGTCGCTGTTTAACACGAACAGAGCTGTTCAAATGGGTGGTGTTCAAAGTGCCGTTGTTCAGTTTTCTTTTTAACTTAAAAAAATTTAAACCTTTTTGTAATTTAACTACTGCTATAAGCTAGAGCTGCGCGAGAGTTCGATTTATGACGTTCCCATTTGACCGTTTGTCCATCTCTAGCATGCTAACAAACTATCGTTTCGATGTTTTGGTATGCGTAACCGGTTATATTACCGCTGTGGCGCTGTTGATAGTTCTACGGTTACGGTTGGCAACACCGTCAACGCCTGTAGTTTGCCACTGTAAACTTTACAGCATTTAGAACCGCTTGACACTTTTTAAGCGACTGCACGAATACACAATTATTTGCTAATTACATACGTTAGCACACTGACACGCACTGTACTAGTTAGCAACGATATTTCAATTATTTGTTTTTACATTTTTATTTAGGGAGTGACGCTTGCGCTTCATGCGCTAGAGGCGGAACTGAGCCTCGATAGCTTAAGCCTAACTATCGATGTCTTATCGATCGTGGTGCTCAGTGTTGAGCAGCATTCGCTGATCTTAGACCAGGGTTGATTCCAAGTCAAGCGCGCGAAACTTTCAAATTCAAATCATGTTTATTTATATAAGGAATTTAAGCTACGGGTTTAAATACAATTTATATTTTTGTGTGAGTAACAAAAACAATTGAATAAAACTCAAAAACTAAACAAAATTAGTTATAAGAAAACTATACAAACCATAAAGTATTAAGAAAACAATCAGAATAAAAATTTTCGAAACGTGTTTTGTTTTTAATATATTATTATCTTAAGTACAATATATATTACAATATAGACATGCTCGAAAATTAAAAACGGTATATATTTAAAACAATATAAACAAAATAAATGATTTTATTATTTAATCATACATAAAAACATGTAAATTATGGAATGTGTTTGTGTGGAATGTGCACATGAGATAAAGTTAACTTAATGATTAATTTTAATCGGAAAAATATGAATGAATTATAGAAATAGGAACAGTAATAATAAGTTCAAGTAATTAAATATTAGATATTAACACTAACTGGGCAATTACAATGGTTAGAGAGCTCAAGTTTAACATTAAACGGTGCTTAACACAAAATACTATGTGCGTTGTGTGTGTGTGGGTGTGGGTGAGCAACAACAGCGGTTTTAGCGGAAACGGAAACAAGCGCCATTTCAGTTCACAGTTCAAATGAAGCGCCAAAATTAAGCTTAATTAAGTAAAATTAAGGTTTATTAACATCCGGTGCGGAGCGTAAGCGGAATATGGCAACTACTTTTGGCCAATTGGCCACTTGTACATTTTTTTCTTCCTTTTCTTTTCGTTCTTTGCTTTTCTTGTCGACTATTGGTCATAATCAGCGCACAGTTCGAGCCATTTCGAGTATTTGTGTGTGATAAAAACGATTCGGTTTTTGTGTCTTTTTTGGCAAATTAGAAATTAATTACAGCCACTTACTATCTGAGTCCCGCTTCTGGTTGTCGCGGACTGTGATTGTGTAAGGTGTTGTTGTTGTTGTTGCTGCTGCTGTTGTTGTTGCAACTGTTGAACCACTTGTTGCTGTTGCTGCTGCTGCTGCTGCTGAGGAGGTGGACGCGTATTGCGCAATTGTTGCATTGCCGCATCATCGGCTGCAGCGTCTTTGGCATTCTCACAGTCGGACTCGATGCGCATGCGTTGATTCTGCCAAAAGAAAAACAAATCAAAAAAAAAAAATGTATTATTTAAATAATCACAGTTTGTAGTAATCACTCAGATTTCGGAAATGACACGTGCTTAACATAGTTAAGACATTTCTTGAGTTTATTCTATACTTTAAGCTAGTATTTTTAAAGAATTGCATTTAATCCTTATATAAATTATTTTATTATGATTTTATTTCAAATTTTCTTGAGTTTATTCTATACTTTGAGCTAGTATTTTTAAAGAATTGCATTTAATCCTTATATAAATTATTTTTTTATGATTTTATTTCAAATTTTCTTGAGTTTATTCTATACTTTAAGCTAGTATTTTTAAAGAATTGCATTTAATCCTTATATAAATTATTTTTTTATGATTTTATTTCAAATTTTCTTGAGTTTATTCTATACTTTGAGCTAGTATTTTTAATGAATTGCATTTAATCCTTATATAAATTATTTTTTTATGATTTTATTTCAAATTTTCTTGAGTTTATTCTATACTTTGAGCTAGTATTTTTAATGAATTGCATTTAATCCTTATATAAATTATTTTTTTATGATTTTATTTCAAATTTTCTTGAGTTTATTCTATACTTTAAGCTAGTATCTTTAAATAAATTGCATTTAATCCTTATATAAATTATTTTATTATGATTTTATTTCAAACTTTAAGCATTTATTGAGTTTTCTGCTACTTTAAGCTTGTGTCATAAAAAATATACATATTTAATAATTATATAAGTTGTTTCTTTCTGGTTTTATTCCAATGACACGTGCTTAAAGTGGCTAAAAACTCTAGTCACTTAGTTTTAAATACCCTTACTATATGCTCGTCATTTTAAAAAATTGTTATATATTTAAATTATAATTATAAAATGGATTTATTTAAGAAATAAATCAAATTAATTGCTTCTTCAATAAGAATGTTAACAAAACCTCCGCACTTTAAACAAACATTAAAATATTTTGCATAAAGCTTTTTACACTTTAAACCCCAATTATTAATAATAATTATAATTTTAATTAAAAGCTTAACTTTGAGTTAAATCATTTAATAAAAAGACACTTGCTTAAAGTGCCTAATTAAAGTTCAATTTCTTTCTTTTAAAATGTTAGCTTAAAATGTAAATTAATTAACTGTAGCTTTAGGCAAATGTCATTGGCAATGTAAATTACATTGGAGCAGCAGCAAACGTAACTGCCACCGTCGCCGTCGCCGTCGGCGTCGACATCTTTTCGCTGCTTTTCTGTTTTGTCCTGTGCACGCGATTTGTGCTGCGACTGCTGCTGTTGCGACGCTGACGTTTGCGACTGCGGCGGCGGCGGCGGCGCTGTTAACTGACGCCGACGTCGACGCATTCGCACAGGAGATCGCGAGCCGACATAGTTGGAGAAACGACGTCGCGAATGTCGCACTATCGACACCCAATCGATCATTTTTCACTTAAATGTTTTCTTCAGATTTCACACAAAATGTTTTCAATTTTCTTTAAAATCGCACAAAGAACATTTTCTTTTATTCGCACACACCACACACAGCGTTAGCTTTATGTTCTTGTCTGCCCACTGTGGGTTGGCAACGAAGAAAATAAAAGGAAAGAAAAACAAAACATATTGTAATAATCTGGCAACTCCCTCAGTTCAAGCGTAGCAACAAGTTGTCAGCTCTGCTTTCTCCCTCCCACGCAGTGCCAAACTGTCTTACAAAATGGCAGCCAGATGTTGCTGCTAGTCTTTGTGTTTGTGTTTGTGGGTGTGAGTAACTGTTATGTATGTATATGTGTGTGTTCTTTCCTTAATGTTTTTTATCGTCTAGGTTCTGGCTTTAAAATTGGATGTTACGTGCCAGGTTACGTGTTCGCAATATTTCTCGCTTATTTCCCTTGTTCGCAACACTCACACACGCACACACACACGTATACATAGAAATGTAGTATATACTAAAAGTTCACATGTCGACCAGACAAGAAAACATCAAATGAAAATCTGTTTGGCAACTACTAAATATATATGTATGTACACAAATACGTATGTATGGGACACATGCCATACAGCACTGTACATATGATTAGAGCAACTTTCATTTAGAATATTAAATTATAGTTACTTTCAAACAAGAATCGAATGAGGATTAATTTTGATAGCTAAAAAATTTGCACATTTTATACATTTTTAATATAGTTAAATTTTATAATGTATTAAATATTTTTCGTTGTTGAAATTGAAAGTAAAAAATATGTAGAACTTCTCTGAATAGCTAAAGGGATTTTTATCCAATATCCCTATGTTTCAATTACATTTTAATAAAAAGTCCATTATTGAAATTGAACACAGTTTCAGTCGCATCAAATTAATTAATTTTGTTAGCTTATGAAACTGATGGATTGTATCTATCGTGCTGGCACGGAGTGTAGTTAAGTACTTTTGGGGTGGACCTCATTTCCTGTATACAAAACATGCGCCCACACAAATACACACACTTTGACACACATACAGACACACACTATGAATGTGTGTGTGCGTGTACCTGTATTACAAATTCACAACTTTCATGTCTCAATGCGAATTACATGTTGTTGTTATTTGTGGCTCCGTCGGGAAATTCATGATAGAAGAATTCCAACATTTCGTTAGTCAAATTGATGGGATTAGATTAAATGTTTTAGATTGATATATTTGGAACGATTAATCAGATGACAGAGCCCATTTCCCCAGCGTTCCCTCTGTACGCCACTTCCCGCTTTGCACTCCTACCAAATGAAAGCGCACAAAACAAAACGGAAAAGTTTAGAAATCACAAAACAATAAGTTAAAAAAAAAAAGAACCGCTTTTCTTAGCGCTTCAATCGAATGTGCGCGAAAAACTGGCGATAGACAACAACGGAAGGCAGCGATGGCAAAAGGAAAACTGCCAAAACAAAAAAAAAAAAAAAAACGTAAAAACAAAAGAAGCTATATCTAGATATAGCTAGATTTGTTGTTGTCTTAATAAGTTTTTCCGCCCCCCCTACAACACTCCCAATGCCAAAGAGATCTCAAATGAACTAAAACAAGATGAATGAAAAGTTCAAAAGCGATTGTGAATTCACAGTCAGAGTCTACAAGCAGAAGCGTTGAAATATTTTGTAAAAACATTTGAGTATATACAAAAATACACAAATATATATATACACTTTATATACAGATGATGAATAGAATTACAGGTGAATCGCCTATTGACTGTGACAGCACATAAAGAAGATCAAAACTTAGACAAAAGATCTGGCAACCTTCAACGATTTGTTTGTCGTTAAAAGCGAAATAGCAACATGTAGTAAAACATTTAGCAGCGAGTGTACATATATTTATGTGCGTATGTGTATGTGTATCAATATAAACATATGCATACATATATTCTGATGTTAAACAGCTGTTTGCCATATGCAAGTGCATAAGCTTTGTGTCTGTGTGTAAGTTTATGTGTGTGTTTGTGTGTGAATAACTGAATTGAAAAAGAAATTTACAAGTTTACAAATTTAAATTTCGAGTTTCTTATCAAACGAAAACGAAAACGAAAACAAACTGTGGATTCCTGTCCTGTTATTGGCCAATAAATGAATTTGACCCAAATTGAGTTGTTTTTATGTATATCACATTTTGGTCATTTCCACAGGCAAATTTCTCGAGACACGCACTAACACGAAAAAAAAGATACAAAAGAAATGAAGATACAAAAAAAACTGGTAAGTCAAACCTAACCAAATATTGAAATGCCGGGCGAGAATTGCACGCGTTTGGGATACCGTTATGCGTACGCACAAGACGTTGGCCCCCAGACAGACAGGCACACACACACACACACACACACACGGCGTGCGTGTGGATTTGTATATGTTTCGTAGATACAAAGACAAAACAACAGAGAGTCTGACGGACACGCGAAAGTTATGCGACTCGACACGTCGACAGCGCTGCTGTTACTGCCACACGCGCCACACGCGACGCGACGCACCAATTGCCAAAACGCCAGCGTCAACGGCAGCGTCAACGGCAACGTCAATGGCCTAAAGGCGTCACTCGCTTGCTGGGCTTCAAAAGGGGGCGTGGAAGAAAGGGGCGTTCGATTTGGTTAGAGAGATTTTGAGGGCTACATCTACCTACTTCAAAGCCGTGCTTGTTAAACAATTGAGATGCCATGTTATCAGCATCGAGTTACATTCTTGACACAGACATGTTTATCAGTTTATCGTAAAGCTGTTAACAGTTATCAGTAAAGGCGACATCTTGAAGCTGTAACAAGTTGGCGCACATGCATGTGTACGTGTAAACGTATTGTATACGTCTACGTAATACGTTACGTTAACGTAGTACGCATGACGACAGCCCAAAACGGTACCTCAGACTCGAAGCCTGAAGCTAAAGAACTGAACCAAAGTTTCGTGTTTCGGTTTCGGTTTCGGTTTCATGTTTCGTCTATCGCTTTCGCCTTTCGTCCGCACAATAACAAAAGACCGGCGTCGGCGCAGGACAAACCACGAATGACGGACGACGCAGCGATGAACGAACCCAACAACATTTCTCCCCAGTTCTCCCTCCACCCAACACCACACACAAAACAACTGAAACAAAAAAAGAAGCGCCAACAACACGAAGGTGAAACCGAAACCAAAAACCGAAGCCGAGCACAAAACCGAAACAAAAGCCGAACGACAACAAATTGTGTGTTATGCCCTGTGCCCCACACTCCCCCTTTCGCCTTGCACCTGCTCGTGTCTATGTCGTGCTCCCGTTTTGCGGCCACTGACTGGGTCAACACAAATCATGTTGCTAGCCGTTAAGTCCTTATCGAATTAAAAAAAAAAAAAAAAGAAATAAAATAAAAGAAACAACTAAACAGATATAAGTAGAAGCATAAAAAGAAACTGCTTTGTGTAGGTGGTCGCATATGCTTGTGTGTATGTATTTGTATGTACAATATGTATGTATGTGTGCCAACGTTGCTTGGCTACGAAAGTGAACTCCACACACAGAAAAAAAACTCAAGGCACAGGCGAGTGTGAAATCATGCAAAGGTAAAGAGAGAGTGCTTAAGAAGAGTGTGAGAGAGGTAGAGAGAGAGAGAGAGAGAGCGCGCGTAGCTATGAGAGCAAGACTGCAGAGTGTAATCTTTGAATTACTGTAAATGCTGTGAAATTGTTGGCGTTGCCTCCAACGTTTGACACCTTGTTAAGTTGAGCCATTTCCTGGGTTCTCCTTGTAGTTGTTTTCTTTGTGTTTTATTTTTGTTATTTTCCTTTGCTTTGCTTTGCTCGCTGTCACAGCATACTGAATTCAACTTTACGCTTTAGCCCTCACGCAAACATAATAATAATAACAACTTCGATTCATGTCGTGTCGTGTTGTGTTGTGTCGTGTCGTGTCCAAATGTATACAAACACAAATATAATTAGCAATTTATGTCCATGTGTATGTTCAGAATTTATCCACACCCCCCTTCTTCTTAAGCCCCTTCTAACGCCATTATCAGCCATCGTTGAGCGATGATAGGTCTGATACGCCCGATGGTGCCGGGGATTACTCGTCGTATCAGCCAAAAGAAATTAACGACCTCAAACACGAACTGCTATGTATTTTATTCCAAATCCAAGTCCCCAAATCACACAGAGCGACAAAAAAAAAAAAAAAGAGCTCTAACGACTTGAAAACATGAAACATTTTCTGCAAAATCAGTCAACAATTTAAACTGTGTTTAGCTAAACTATAAATGTGGTCTATTAAAATCGTTTCTGATTCTTAAATAAATAAATAAATGAGTTTATAAAAATTTATGCAAATTTTAAAAATATTTATTATAAAATGATAGCCCTTCATATATGTAGCATAATACTTGGGCGTCGAATGCCTTAACACGCGGATCCTAAAATTATGCTATAACTTTTTGTAGGTTACTTGCGCCAATTGCCACTCAAGATCCCCCTGAATTTAGTGCATTGTAAGTGTATATGGGTGTGTTTCGATAGATCGATAGAAATGCCATGAAAAAATGTATTCCACAAATCTTTTAAGACTTTGAAAACAACCAAAAAGTGGGACATTTAAAGCAAATTATAGATATAAAAATTAAACAATTTTTGAAACTTCAAAAAATCCCATCATTGTTGAGTTGTTTTCCGTCGATTAGTAAAGCAGAAAAAGAAATTTTGAATATAGCTTATAGATCATTATCTGCATTCCAGTTCAGTTATTAGTTATAGACAATAGATAGTTATAGTACTATGTATGATAATGATATGTGATTATGTGCTTACCAAAATCTCTTCCAATTCAGTTTTAAATGTTCTGCTCAAGGCCTCGGCATGAGCGGCAGCGCTGACGTTTTGATTAAGATTTGAACTTGGATTGGGATTTGTGACATCGTTGTTAAACTCAAAGGCGCAATTGCGATTAAGATTGGAAGTTTTAATAAACTGCATGATTTGGTTAGTCGAGTCAAAAAGGCACGCGTCGTGAAGTTAGAAGATAGATGTAGAAAATATGAATTATAGTGTTAAAGAGCAGTATGAAAATAGAGCAGAGTTTGTAAATCTGATAAATTAAAAGATATGTAGATATATACACTGATAAATAAAGGTAATGTTTTAAATTAAATGTTCTATAATTGATTTTCGTATCTAAAAAATAACAATTAATTCTTAAATGCGTCTTAAAGCAAAATTTTCTTATTGATATTGAGAGATTTCTTTTTTTTAACAACCTTTAGATTATTTTCCTTCATGGACTACAATCTAGTATCATCTTTCAACATTTTTAGACCATATATTTATTTTAAGACACTTTATAAAAATGTTTAAAAATAAAATTCGTGCAGAAGAGAAATATAAATTAAATTTCTTTAGTTTTTTTTTAACAAGAGCCTCTATTAGAACTACCGTTATGCAGATTATCGCCTCTAAAACCAGTTAATAATTCTATTTCACCTAAAACTCAAGAGTTGCTCTAAAAAGTATGCTTAAATGGGTCTTGAAATAAAACATTAAAAAATTAATAACTTAAATTAAAGTGATACTTTTAAGACGCATGCTCTTCTTCTTCTCAACTTCTTTTTTTTCAGTGCATTTTAATATTGCTTAAGTTTATACATACAAGAAAAGTAAGATATCTAGAAAAGTGAGTAAGATATATAGATTTATGCAGAAATGTTTTCTATATGCTTCTGTGTAAAGGATGTAGAAGGATTTTGTTGAATGTTAATGATTTTATAAAAAAAAATGAGGATTTCCCCTAATTTTTTGTTGTTGGGAGTATGATTAATTTCACTAGACACTTTCACGCGAATAGCAAAAAAAAAAAAGCTAAGAAACAATTAATCAGTCGATCAATCAGTCAATTAGTCAACTAATTGCACAACTAACAAGAGACTTGGATAAAGTAACTAAATTTAATCAACTATTGATCGGGTATCTATTTATAAATATATTTATATTATATATATTTAAATAGTTCTTTCAAGACTTGTAATTTTTTATGTAGTCTAATTAGTTAGTATTTTAAACTTACATCGGCTATCTTAGTAGTCTGTCCGTCCTTCTCCCATTTCGTCGCAATTTGCAAAGTTTCGGCGGTTTTTTGTTGTATGCTTTTCGAGTCATCCAATAATGTTAATTCATAGAATTCCTGTATATCTGTAATATTAGAAACAGTTTAGATATAGTATACTTATATATAAATATGAAACTTGTAGTGAAAAGAGATTTTGAAACCCCGTACAGCAATAGAAGATAAGGGTCTGTTAGATCTGTCTGTGTGTAACAGAAGCCTTTTCTAATAACACCAAGTATATAGTTTCTTGATCAGCATCAACAGCGAAGTTGAAATAGAAATGTCTGTCTATCCGTATATATGAACACCTAGATCCCAGAGACTATAAGAGCTAGAGACACCAAATTTGGAAGGAAAGTCCGTCTATACGTCAGGAAATGAATTTTAAATGTTTGCCACGCCTCTTACCACCACGAAATTTTTAAAAACCATTCTCATAACACTTTCAACTTGCAAACGACTAGAGCTATCGTGATTTAATTCACACAACATATGTAAGAACCGTATCGGACAACTATATCCTATAGTTCCCATAGGACAAATCGGGCAAAAAAGGATTCTCATAACACTTTTAACTTGCAAACGACTAGAGCTATCGTGATTTAATTCACAGAACATATGTAAGGAACCGGATCGGACAACTATATCCTATATGTAGTTCCCATAGGACAAATCGGTCAAAAAAGGATATTTGCGTGAAGACTTGTAGTGTTTGTTGTGCGATTGCAATCAAACTTATACATTTAGTATAACTCATGATTATAACTATTGTCACCTAGCCTTGGTCTGGATAGGACTACAATATCCTATAGCTTCCATAGGATAATTCGATCGCAAATTACCTATTTGTATAAAAAACGGCGCACTAAAATGTGTACGGGGTCTTTTACTGTCGGCTCGCTCGACTGTAGCCTTTCCTACTTGTTTTCTTAAAGAGATTTAAATTTATAAACTTTGATTGTCGTTTATTTGTAGATGTTTTTATCCTTAGACTTTCTAGGCACTGTTTACGATTTAAAAAATGAATTGTATTCCTAACCGACTTTGCTATTCAAAATCTAATCCCAAAACAATGTACTTGTTTGCTTTTCAAGAAGTATCTTCCAACTATTTCCGCACACAAAACAAAATGGGGAAAAACAAACCTTGGTCGAGTGCTGAGCTCGACAAAACTGCAGACAATTTGTAGTACTAATAGCTGGAAATCTGTGCACAAAACAGCTCGATTCAACGGAATAACAAAACAATGTATTGAGAATTGTGTATTGTGAGCTAAAAAAACTCGACACAATTTCAATTTCAAAGCGATGGAAATGAAGGGAAAAAAAACGAAGGAACAGTTTAAGTTTTCCTTTTCAGGTCAGTGGGCTGGCGGCGTGTGGAAACTAATGGGGAGGAAATGGTGAGGGAAAATTGTGTGCATTTCAGACTAACCAATCAATATGCTCGGCTACAGCAAAAGTCAAGTGGCCTAAATGTAAAATTGAATGCTCCCATTTAATTTCCTGTGCGACGTCACAGCAGCTGCCAATAACTATATACACAACAGTATATATCTATATATATGTATAGACACTCGGACAATGTTGAATCTGATATCAGTTATACATACATATATATGTATGTACTGTGTACATACTTGTATGTATGTATTTGTGTGCATTGTGAACTGGAAACACTCGTTTGTTTATGCAAACGTCTGACACTTGAAAGAACGACTCTTCATCGAGCATATCAAGTTATAAGTGCTCCTATATATGCTCCTACTCCCTAAACGCTAGCCATTTTTAGCTTGACTCAGCTAAAAGTCATTGTCATAACACACAGTGGAGCTCACAATTCTAGAAACCAAACACGAGTTCTTGTTTTTTTTTAAGCATTTGAGAATCTAGTTTTGAAACTTTAGAAAAATATTCTATATAAATTATGCTTTTCACTAATTAAGCTTTATGATTGCAAGTCGCTGAATATAAAGAAAATATTGTCTTATAAGGAATGTTTTTTTATATCAGCTTGCATATCAGAATTTTAAGAGCAATAGTACTAAGAAATCTGAAATTTGGTAACTAGAGAATGGTTTTTGAACTAAGCCAAAACCAATAAGAAAAACACTTTTTTCAATAACATTACTGAGCTTTTTAGAGCGCGTACTCTAAAAAAATATTGATCAACAGTCAAGTGGATATAGCGATGTCCGTTTGTCCGTCAGTCCGTATGAACACTTGGATCTTAGAGACTTTTGGAGCTAGAGACATCAAATTTAAAATGAACGTCCCAAGCAGATCAAGTTTATTTCAAATTGGTGCCACGCCCCGTACCGCCCCCGAATATTGTAAAAAACGTCATAACTTGGAAGCGACTTAAGCTGTTAAAAATAAATTCACACAGTGTGTATATGATACCTTGCTAACTGTCTTCACCAAATTTGATCCGGATCAGGCACTATAGCCTATAGCTCCCATAGGACAAATCGAAAAAAGAAGTAGAAAATTTGTATGAAGACATAGAGCTTTAGTTGAGCTATAGCAACTTAACTCATATATTATGTGTATGGTAACATTATAACTATCCTTACCAAGTTTGATATGGATCGGACAACTATAGCCTATAGCTCCCATTGAACAAATCGTTCAAAAATTAATTATTTGTTAGAAAAATGGGCACTAGAATCAGTAAGGGGTCTTTTACAGTCAGCTCACTCGTTTGAAGACTTTCTTGTTTCTATTTCAATTGCATTTAATAAAATTTTTAGTGACGTCAACGCCATCTGCTTAATAGAATGAGCACAAAGACTGAGCATATAACAGTCGTTCAATCCGATTAAAGCGTTCCTATGTAGAGATAGGAAGTGTGACGTAGGCAAAACTCACCAAGCAGCGCCTGAAATAAGCGGGACTTGAATATGCGAATGACTCGTTCGATTGCCATACGCAGGGCACGATCCTGTGGCTCCGACAGACGTGCATGATAATCCTCGAGCAGTTCAAGAGCCCGATGAGCTTCTGCAAACGATAAGAGAGAAATGTTTTAGATATATGTACATAAATTAACATGTATTGTTTTTATTAAGTTATCACAACTGGAGGTTCATAAATTTAGAAGGATTAAATCAAAGATTAATTTAATCAGTGTTACCAGCGTTACCAATTTTACTTAGTGTTGGTGTTAGTTGGTGTTATCCCCTTTTTCTTACGATACACACTTTCCCTGAGGGTTACCTACCTACCTATGTCTCCCTTCAAGGTTACCCCTTCTTAGGCTTTCGCTCTTTCTTTAGGGGTACCAATTTCATCAAGGGCTTCCGCTTTTTAGTTAGAATTACAAACTTTCTCTTGGCTTTACAGCACTTGCCTTAGGATTTCCCTTTTTCCTCATGGTTAACTCTTAGAGTTAACAACTTTTCCTTAGGCCTACTTACTCTCCCTTCCCTTTAGGTTTAACCCTTTCCCCCTTCCTCAGAGGATAGCCCACTTTATTTCCTTTACCCATGTCCCTTAAGTTCCCACTTCCCTTCCTTTAGGGTTACACCCTCCGTTCAGAATAACTACCATTCCTCGGCCAATTACCTATACGATACACCTGCATAATATATGGCTCACTTTGTGTATCATCGAATTCTTGGCTCATTCTTTGCTCTTTGCACGATTCTTCGCGATTTTCCCTCTGCTCCTCGGCCAAAAGAAGACTCGTTTCCTCCGTTGGTTCCTGCTCGCTTCTTTGACGTTCGATGGCCTCCATAGAGCTGCAGAAACGACTCAACTCGAGGCGTAAACTCTCCGAGCTACTGGGTAATCCGCTGCCCAGTGCACTCAAGAGACTGCCCTTGGGATGGCGCCAAGAAGATGAAATTGCTTCGAATTCCTCACGGGAAACATCGTCCGATTCGGATTTATCAAAGTAACCCGATTCGACGTCGGGTGTACGCTGTTCGGCCGTTGCAGATGACAACATATGACCGTATTCAAGTAGATCCTGAGCCGAGTAGAAACATTCAACGGATTCGCGCACATTCTCGCTGTACTTGCCCAACAGCGGCTCCTTTGGACCCGAAACAGTGGCAGCTTCTATTGTAGCCAACAGCTGCGGTTGTTGTTGCTGTTGAGTCACCGACAAGTCATCGATTTCTTGCTGCATTTCTACGGCTTCCACCAGTAATTGCTTTTGAGTTCCATTGATTTGCATAATTGGCACATCGCTGGAGTCATCGTCATCATCATCGTCATTATGATCTTGTTCATCGGGCGATGAAACGCCATCGTCATCATCGTGAAACGTTTTATTATCGCTACTCAGCAGCTCTTCATTAGGATCACTGCTTTTATCCCGCTCCGAATCCGTATCAGAATCCATTTTAAAATCCGCCGTGCACTTCGTACTTGCCCGGCGCGGAGACAACGCCGTACTGCCCTAAAATACCCAACCATAACACTGGGAAAGCTACCCTCTACCTCTCCGTGTTCAATAAATCAATAAAGATTGACTTTTTAAAATATAAAAAGCTACACTGGAAAAAATCGGGTTGCCCGGAAAGGAAACTATTAGGCTTAAACTTTTACATACGTAGACTAACTAATGTTTGAAATTAGAGATTAGCTATTATTCTATTATATATGATCTGAAATGTGATTAAAAATTATAAGTTTAATACAAATATTTAAGTTTTTTTTTAAGTAACATTTACACATTTAATTTTTTAACTTAAAAACAATATCTTGTAATTTCATACTTAAATAAAAAATTTATTTAAACTTTATTTTTTTCAGTGTAAAAGCTAAAAGCTAAATTAGCACCTGGCCTAAAACTAGCCACACCCGCTGCACTTGCTGTTGACCAGGTTCAAAACGGCAAAATAGGGCCAACTATTTATGCTTAACCTTTTGTTTTTGGCCAACTTTTGGGTTCACCGCACAAATTTGATTAGCATGACATTGCCATAAAGTCGACAGACTTTTGGCCAAACACATATTTATGTGGTAGTATATATAGATCGGTACATGTCATTTATTGCATGAACATTTTAGCCAGCTTTTATTTAGTTATTTTTTATTTTTGTTGATTTTGGTAAGCACGTCACATGCTTATGTTGACCTTCATTTATTGCCCATTTTCAAAAGAAAAGTTTGGCAACGTTTACATCAAATTTTCTTTTTTTTTCCTTTTCTTTCTCTTTTTTCCTTCATTCTGCTATTTAATGTGCTTAGTTTTTGGTGCAGTGGACATGTCTGTGCATGACAGCCGCCATATAATTTGCAGATCTATATAATCTTTTATGTATACTGTGCGCAAACATTTTTGTGTTATTTTGCAAATATTTTTAAAAGCTGCATTTGTTTCATAGTTTTGTAATTGTTGCTGATTGTGTTTCAAGCGAAATTTACGTTTCAAGTGATTATTTCTTAGATAATAATTTTTAAGCTATGAGTGCGAAAAGTAAATTGCTTAAATCTTTCATTTAAAATAACACTAACCAGTTTTAAACTTTTCTAATATTCTAAACAATTTATCATGACTTGTTTGTATAAATTTCTAAACGTTTTAGTTTAAAAATCTAATAAAAAATCTAAAAAAAAAAATAAGAATAGGCACAGAAAGTTTTAAATTGAAAAAGGGATTTTTTTTATCAAGCAAAACCTGTAAAATTTTGAAATGAAAAAATAATTACTATAATCAAGTAAAAATCATCCTAAATTGGTTGCATTTTTAGACCTCGTACTCGTACAGGCGAGTAAGCTTTTCCGACATGATAAGGTATATATATTTTTGATCAGCATCAACAGTCGTGTATATAGAGAACTGCCGGTCCTTATAAATATTTAGATCTAAGAGACTATAAGAGCTAGAGCCACTAAATTTGGAACGAAAGTCCGCCTTCACGCGATTTACCGCCCCGAATTTTTTTATATCACGTTGACTTGGAAAAGACTAGAGCTATCGGAGTCAAGTTCACACATTATATGTATGGTACCATTATAACTATCCTCACGTAGTTTAACCTGGTTCGGTAAAATGTCTCCTATAGCTCCCATAGGAAAAAACGGTCGAAAATAGGACATTTGTGTAAAGACATTTTAAATTAGTTAAGCTATTGCTACCAAACTCACGTATTATGTGTAGGCTAATGATATAACTATTCTGACGTAGTTTGTTTCGAATCGAAAAACAATATCCTATAGCTCCCATAGAAGAAATCGTTTAATTGTATGAAAAACACTATTATGAGTATGGCGTGTTTCTCCCAGTGTACAGCTAAACCAATAAGACAGGTAAAAGAAATATATACAAAAAGTAATAAACACAATTATCTAGATTAGGACAGCAACAAAAACAGAATACAAATATTATTGCCAATAAAAAACAACAAATGGAAATTTGTTAATAATTTGAGGTTTCGGTTAAATCGACTTGTTATACAATTGTTTATACATATCGAATGTATTTGAAGTCAATAAACCGCAAAATGTTTTCTTTCAGTCAAATAAACAAATAAAAATGTGAAATAATAAAAATACTTTTGTGCCCAATTGTATGTATATTTATTTATATATATGTAGATATATAAAAAGATATGTAAATAGTTCTCACCTTGCTTTTTCACTGGCATTTTGTGGCTGTTGTGTATTAAATGTTGTTTGTTATTATTATTATAATTGTTGCTTTTATTTATTAAGTTGTTGTATACAATTTGTTGTTGTTGCACCTTATTGTTTATGTTATTTAAATGTCGTTAAACTCTATTTATCACTGTTTGTTTATAAGCAAGCTTAGCTGTAATAGTTGTTATACGACTGTTATACGTTTGTTATACAAAAATACATATACATGTAAGTACATATTATTTATGCGTGTGGATGTGTGTTTTATTACAGTTTCGAATTGTATATACAGACACATATATATGTATATTCTATTTTTTTTTTTTATTATATTTTTTTCACTTTTCTATTTGCTTTTGTTGATTTTGATTTAGTTGCGATGTCTTGTATTTATGTGTGTGTGTTTTTATGTCACACAGTCGGAGTAGGTGTGTGTGTGTGTGTGTCTGTGTGTAGCACTGACTTAATACCATTATATTTTATATACTATTTTTTTAAGTTGCTGAACGTCACATCTGAAATTAACACAAAAAAAATATTTTTGAAAAATTCAAATTTGATATCACAAAATAAAGTAAATAATTGATTTATGCACATTTGATAGGCTCACTTTATTAGTTATGACAGCAAACAAACACACACACGCACACGTACACACATACACCGACTGAGCTTTAGCTTCAGAGAAATAAAATAAAAATAAAACAAAATTGAAAACTTTTGCGATGTTGAAATTTTTGTCGCCCAAAAATGTTGTTTGCGGCTAACGCAGCGGCTATTGTCTGAGTTCTGCTGTCCACTCTGTCCGTTGTCCACTTTGCGCTGTCTGCGGTCTGCTCTGACCAGGCTACACATACATATGTGTATGTACAGTGTACACACTTACGAACATACTGTATATATGTACATACACACATGCATATGTGCGCCTCTTTTTGCGCTATTTCAGCAAATTCTCTCCCTCTCTCACACACATCGTCTACATATACAGAAATATGTGCATACATATATAAGAATTATGTTGCAGACATACTTTGTATATTGAAATTTATTATATATTTTACAATTTTCCTTTTTTGGCAAAACTTTTCGCTACAGTTTTAACGAAGCGCTAAATAACTGTATTGAAGAACAACAAGAACAAAAAGAAAAGAAACTCGCACTCGTTTACTCGTTTTCTGCAGTCGTACTTTAAGCACCGTTATGCGTGACACCCGCGCCCCCCACAAAACAACAACTGACTGAACGTGCGAGCGAGCAAGTAAGTGAGTGAGCGACTGAGAGACGCTACCTAATTGCCTGTCTGCCTTGTTCCTCGCGAGCAGCGCAGTGTTGCCAACTTATGAAAGCAAAGAGAAAAAGAAATTAAATTACTCTTAGGCGCGATCTTACTACGAGCAAACGGCAATAACTGCACAGTAATAAAGTGGAAAATAAATAGAAATTGCAGATCAGATAGAAAATAGCTTATTATCTAATATATTTGTAATGCAATAAATTAGAAGCAAATAAATCACGGGCAGTATAAAAGAGCGCAACACAGCAAGAACAAAATCTTGTACTCTCTTAGGCGCCTTCACACATGTGTGAAAGAGAGTGTGCAAAAGCTTAAGTTTATGCTCTGTAGGTTTGTATGTGAGGGATCAAGACTGTAAACACTCGAGCCAAAAAGTAGACTAAGACATTAAATTAGAATTGGGTTTATTTTCAGAAAATTAAAACCCCTAACTAGAGCATATTAACTTAAAAACGATCAATTAGTTAAAAAGCAATCATTCACTTAAATGCAATTTTCATAACAATTTTGAATGTAATAAAAAGGCTAAACTTTCCACTTTACCTTTAAAAGAAAATCGTAGTAAATATGACTACTTAAAACAAGCGAAGTAAGCAAACAAAGAAGTCGATGAAAATGAGAAATCAAGAGCAAAAGCTGATGAGTGAGCGAATACGCAAATGCGCCTTACCATGCGGATGTATGTGTGTGTGTGTTTGTGGTGGGTAGGGAACTAAAGTGGCAACGCCGGCAAGTTCAATCACCTCGCGCTGCTGCTTGGCATTACAAGACGAATTACTGCCTTCTTATCCTGTCGTGTGCTAAGTATATGAAAAGAGGGAAAAAACAGAGCCAATTGATTGCCTTCGTCGTTGTTTCAATAAGTAATTTTTTCGTATTTTTCTGCGAAAGCAGCAATTAATATAATTACGCGTGGCATATGATTGATATGAACAATGAAATGTTCTTAAATGTCAGCTTATACGTAAGACTCGAGTTAAACCTAACGACTTGGGACACACACATACACACACATACACTCTGGCACATTTGTATACTTGATAACCAAATACAAATGGACACATTGTGTGGTGTAATCACAACGATGTCATTTACATATCTCTCCCAATACTCACACACACACACATACATGTAGATGTAGGTTACACGTGCAGCCTTCTTTATACACACACATACACATACATACAAACATGTATTTTTATGTACCGCAATTGCTTCAAGCCAGCGCTCATTAAAGTATGCTATAAAAAATTCGGAGAGCTTTTAGTAGTCTTGTTAGTGTTGGTATGTAAAATATATGTACGAGCGAATGTGTGTGTGTGTGTGATTGTATCTAAGTACATTTTCGATTTTCAATTCGATTTTTTACAACTTGCCGAGCGACACCGATAAATTTATGCGATGACCTTGACGCGCATCGTTTTCTTTGTGATTTTATAGGTGCTTCGTTTAGTTCACACAGACACAAACACACACAACTGACTACTGATGTTCGTTAATTAATAAGTTATGCATTATGATGTACACACACTAACATACACATGTGTAGAGACAAAACGCAAGCAATTATTCGTGAGCGCAACATTGATTTATTTTACTCTTTTTTTTTTTTATTTCTGCTTCTTGAATTTATGTTATTTTTAGACAAAGCAAGCAAATAGCTTTACATACATACGTACATACAAATGTTTAAGTTTTTCTTCTAGGTTAAACATTTACGAGAGCAACGAAAAAAAATCAATGTATTTTTCTTATAGATGAACAGTTTTTGTTGCCGAATTTGCCGCCAAACGTAACATAAAAACTATGTACGATGTGAATAAAAGGGTACACAGTGCATTAAAAATGTATTGTCATACCTCAAATACCTTAATTTGTTTTGTAATAGCTATACAATTGGGGTACTGTTAGTTATTTACGGAACTGGTCAATAGTAATTGCTGTGGCATTAACTTTTTTTATGCACTGTACTACGGTGTTTACGTTATGCCTGCAGTGCAAAATGAGCTGAATTCTGGTCACAACTCCTAAATGTATGCTCTTTTATTTGTTCAAACTTTTGATGTAAATATTATAACTGATGTAGACCCATGCTGGATGTACAAAGTTTTCACTCACGAGCACAAAGTTGAATTTAAAAAAAAAAAAAAAGGTTTGACGTTTTCGCGCACCGTTATATGAGCTCACTGATGCTCGGGCAGCTGATGCTGCGGCTGTCACGTTACACACACACACACACACACTCGTTCACTCGCACACATACTCTCACTAAAAAGAGAGAAAGACTCACACGTATAGATACTTACACACACACATACACGCTTATATGTTATTTGCTTGCCAGTTCACTCATCACTATACATTTTAAACATCATTAGACATCCCTTGCTTACATATGAACATGAGCATAAGTATGTAAATTTGCACATTCTATATTGGTTTGTTCTAATAAAAAATGTTTGAAAAAAATTTGAAAACACAGACACAGATGAGAGGGCTGTTTTTTGTCTTCTTCATTTCTTCCTTTTACATATGCACACACTTACATACATACATATGTACACACTATTTTCCGTATTCAATCGTCAAATGGTAATCGCATGTGTGTCTGTGTGCTCGTGTATGTGTGTAACATCAAAATATTGCAACTATCATTATTAAATATCACAATTATAGTTTACATACACGCTCACACATCAAAGGACATGCGTTTGGCACTGGCCTCAGGCATTTTATGTTTTATACATATAAATAAATTACTGTTTGCGTTTAGCAAGAAGCACGTTGAATATATTACGATTTTCTGCTCTCTCTCTTATAAGCTCGCAAGTTACTTTGGCTGCTGCCTCTTCTGACTGCCTTGCCAGCCAACCAGCCTGCCTGTCAGTCCATTTGTCTGTCTGACCGCCTCATATAAATGGCGCATGCGCTTTGCATTCGCACTGCGACTCAGCGGCTTCATGGTGGAACCATGGACGAGGTTACGTGTTTGCTCTATCAAGCGAACCTTTTAATTTCAAACTCAATAAGAGTAATAAGGAAGGCAACATAGTTCTGCACTCATGCGGCTGATTTAAGGAACCAACTGTGCTCAATAAATATGCTACCTTATTTAAAATTGTACCATGATGCAACGTATGTACGGGCATATATGTATACAACCGCACGTGCAAACATATGTGTATAGTAAAATTTATTCAATTTATTGATGTTCATATTATGTACTCAGTAGGTATCATAAATACTTAAATGAGCATTGAGTAGTTTTAAAGAAAATTTGAGTAACTTTATTTTCGATAAGCCGCTCGATACCGGCGTGTGAAGTATCGATATATATCGTCGATATGCACACAAACAACAGCTGTTTTGACGTAGTAGACCTGACCACGAGTTCCAAATTTTTGTTTTGGCTGTCTTTATTTAATTTTACTTCACAATGGCAAGGAAACGTAAAATTCCTGTGAGAAAACATCATGGAGTTCGTGATCCACTGCAACAAATCGAACAGCGAGAGAAGAAGTATGTAATAAAAAATTGATTTAAACATGTTAAACACAAAATTATGTCTCCCACAGATTGGCCAATGTGACTAACAATCCACCGACGCAAAAGGATGAACAGCGTGGATCCTACAATTTTCAGCAATTCAAGAAAATCGCTGATGCTGCCAAGGCTGGTAAAAAGGTTAAAATGGGTGCTGTGGGCAAAGAGGACATTCCAAAATCCACACTAAAAAGAAAAGCTCAACAGCCAGTAATTGGAAGCAATAAAAGACCTTCAAACGTTAAACAGTTAGCAGATGAAACTGATGAAGATTATCTGAGGCGTGTTAATCGCATCACCAGTGCATCTCTAAGGGAAGCCCAATACGAGGCCAAGTACGGTGTTAATGTCATACGCAATCCCACAACTGGCGAGATAACGCTGCAAAAGAAACCCAAGAACGAAATTGATGAACTGCTCAAGAAAAAGCAAAAGGAGCGAAGACTTAACAAAAATGGTCGTAAGAAACCAAATGCTACGGTTAAAAATCCAATGGATGCAAAGACCAGCAAAGAGCTGATTAAGCGCGCATTCAAAGAACCCGATCTGGAGGATGAGGATGAGAAAGCGGTAAGCATAAAGTGATCAGTCATAGATATCGAATTATAGACCATAAAAAAGTTGTTCGTTTTACCAAAAATCCCTCTCCTTCCTTACAGGTCGCTCCGCCTGCAGAGTACAAACGTGATGTGTTCAAATTTGGTGAAATTGTGCATGCACCGCCAACGCTTAAAACGCTGCCCCGCAAGGCGAACAAAAATGAGACTGTACCACGGCCAGGCCGAAAATCGAATCTGTTGCTCAAGTCGCTAATGGAGGGCGAGAAGGAAACGGGAACATCCGCAGCGTCGGAGGAAACAGCTAAGAAATCCGGTGTGAAAAAGAAGCAGCAGAGTGCGCCCACGAAGCAGCAGCTGAAGGGGAAACGCAAAGATTTGCCAGCTGCCACACGTAACATGCTGGAGGGGGAGAGAAGCAAGATGATTGATCTGTATCGTCAGCTGAAAAAGGATCAAAATCGTAGCACGCCGAAAGCTTAGTTAACATTGTTGTAATGTTTATTAATTTTTTTTTTTTAACAAACTTCCAACCTTGGAAGAACAAAAAGAGAAAGAAAAAAAAAAAAACAGTAAAATAATGTTAAAACAAAAATAGTACAATGTATTTGTAGTTCATCTTGTTTTTCTTTCGGTTTGTTTTGGTTTCGTTCTTTTTTGTGGTCACACACGGTGAGAGACAGAGGATATAAATTTAGCACCGTTTAGTCCGTTTCAACCCGCCCTCCAAACAAACCCACAAAAAGAAACTTACATCTTACATTGGTAATTTTCAAAAATTATTTTGGAACATATTTCGGTTGTGTGTGTGTGTTTGTTATGTTTGACTTGTTGTTGTTAATTGTTGTAGTTTAGTTTTGTTTGTTGTAACGATTGTAAAATGGAACACACGGTGTTGCCTTATATATATTTAAATGGGTCCTAAGGTCCAGCATTGTGCTCCATTTAACTTTTAACTAATTTTGGATTCCTAAGATTCTACATGCCACCGGAGCTTTGCTTCTGCAGCATCTGAGCGAAGCGTTGTGTTATCAGCAATGAAGTATCAATAAAACGATCCACACAATTGCTCAGACACGTCTCTGTAGCATGATCAAGTTTGGTGCTCGGCTTTCCAATGCATTTCTCCCAGCAAATCTCGTTGAACTCGTGTATCTGCAAGTATGAAGAAGGGAGGAGTAAAAGGGAGGTAAAATTTCATAACAATAGCAGAGCACTTTCATCACTTTTCGACTGGTCACTAGCGGGAACGTGCACACAAAGATTCTCTTGGAGCGTTCCGCTTCCTGTGGCTGTCTACCGATCCCGCTAGTTCCGATGAACCGACACCAAAGCCCAACATGTTAGCTGCAAGCAGTTGGACATGTGGACACCTTTGGTTGTCCTCACACCACCGCCTTTAAAGCACTTAGGCATGCCGTAACTTATGTAGTCACAACTGATGTCCCATTCGATTTTTTTTTGGTACTATTATCAAACAATCTTTACCTGTGCATTGACCTGCGCCTTTTGCTTTTCAATCATAAGAAACTCTTGCAGTTCTTTATCGTTGCCGCTTAGATTCTCAAAATCGGACATGGCTCTAATGTATAGTTAACACTTTATGTAAAGTTTTCAGTGAAAAATAATGTGCACAAAAAAAAATCTCTGTTTTTGCTCGCCCGAGATACTTGGAATTTTTTTTTAGTACTTTTGAGGTTATATAAAATGAACTGACAGCATTGGCGTTGCCACTTTGTTGACTGAGAAATACTAAAAGTGAGAGAGACAGTGCTGAAAAACTACGCACAACTGATAACAGCATTCCCCCTATTATCGAGACCATTATAATTATATTCCCACTGTTATCACAACAAGTAGTGTTTTTGCAGAGCCACCGATATTTAAAGATGGCGAGTAATCAAAAATTTTCCACCGTTTGGCCACAGTCGCAATCAAGATATAGTATATGAATAATTCATTTAATGTTGGCTACTTTCTAAGGAGCAATTACTTAGAACTCAAGATTGGGCAGTCTTCGTGTTGTTAATGTACATATTTATTTGACTATTGAAGGACATAAGGTGCTGCTTGTAGCAGCGATCTCGTTTGATATCATTTTATTCGATGCTGGCTTCAACCCAAGCTCTCCTTATCTGTTTTTATTGTGCATACTTTAGGCTTGGTTCAAACTTGACTGTAACTCTTTGATAGTGCTACCATACTTTTTGAAGAAAATTACGTGGCTACATTTGGTATTTTTTACACATTTGAAGGCAATGCGGGGACTCCTGTAAGGAGTTAAATTAGATATGTAAAACACATTCCCTTTTACACAGTGTGACTCAGCTTTAGTTTATTGTGAACAATAAAAGCATTATTTCGATTTATCGTAAAACCAAACATTTCTAATTGGGCATTTAATGCAATTCCTATAATAATTAATTTTCTTTTATTTGAAATCTCAAAAACGTTTTGCAACTAAAACAAATGCATTACCAAGTCTATAATAAATGTTTCTGGCTTAAGCAAATATTTTTAATTTTAACGTCTTATATTAATAGACAAGCGCAGAACTAAACCAAAATTGTATTTTAAAACTGAAACAAATCTGTAACAGTAACAGGAATACCCTGCCTGGTGCCTGCCTGCAACAAGTTATCGATAGTTTTTGCTAGAACAAAAACAATCAATGGTTTTACTTTATACTGCATATTTTTTTCCGTCGTTTTTATTTATTATAATTTCTTGTGCCTTTGCGTTGTACAAACGTGTAAAAGCAAGTGCTTAAACCAATAGAAAATAGG
Organism: Drosophila parthenogenetica; assembly: GCA_035047505.1. NCBI lineage: Eukaryota > Metazoa > Arthropoda > Insecta > Diptera > Drosophilidae > Drosophila > Drosophila parthenogenetica. The sequence continues at coordinate 2,654,463 of JAWNPM010000174.1, forward strand.
AAGAAAAGAAACAATTAAACAGCATTTGAATGCGGTGCCGACGCAAATACGTAGTGTGCCCAAAATAGGCAGCAACAAACGAAAGTGCATTTAAAGTGTTTTTGTTTTGGCTGTTGTGGTTGGGAGTTTTCGTTGTAGTTGTAGTTTGTAGCCTAAGAGTTTTGCTTGCAGCACCCGTATAGCATAAAATTAGAGAAATAAGACACAGCAACTAAAGTTAGAAATAAATTATTGCCGCTGCTGTGAGCTTCAAATTTGGCATTGATAAGACGCGACGCCAGGAAGAAAAGCAGCAGCAGCAGCAGCAGCAAAAACAACAACAACAGCAACCACCACATCGCCTTTAATCCACAATGGACGACAATAGCAGCGGACGAACTTCGTTGGCGGATAGCGCAAGTCTGGCAACATCATCGCTGCGCAGCGGCAATTCCAATCAGAATATTGCCAACGATGGTCTTATCCACGTCTTCAATTTCCTCAAAGCCGATTTTGAGAAATTCTCACCGTCGCTCCACTGTGAAGAGATCTGTGCCATAATGTGTCGTCATATGGGGATAATACCGACAGCGCAGCTGCTATTTGGCATACGTGAGCATGGCAGCAACAACAACAACAGCAGCAGCAACACCAACGGCAGCATTGGCAGCAGCAGCAACAACAACATGCACATAACTGGAAGCATTGTGAGTGTGAAACACAAGTGGCAACTTCCCGGTGAACATCTCAGCTGCACTGTTGGCTACTGTTTTCGGATGCGCTTTCGTATACCCGAATTGGATCGCCAACTGTCGGAGCTATGCACAAATTGCCACAAGTATCTGTATCATCAGATGCGTTATGATATGCTGCACGAGCAGATCACAGAGATACGCTATCCGGAGCATAAGGATAAGGTCATGGGCTTGGCTGTCATGGACATGCTGATCGATAAAGAGGAGAAACAGCTGCAGCCGAGTGCCGTGGAGAAGGCCTACAAAAGTTATTTACCACGGAGTCTGTGGCGTGCCCATCGAATCTTTGTGCGTGCCAAAATACGCAGCACATTCCGGCAACTGAGTGTCAATCAACCGGCGGTGAACAGTCTGAAATGGCACTATGTACATCAGATTTGCCATCTGGCTCCCACCTATTTGACCGAACAGTTCAAGGCGACTGTGGCATATTTTCCCAATGAATCGACAACGGAGCCGCCAACAGGAAATGGCAGCATAAGCAATTCAACACGCACATCAACCTCCACTCTAGTCACCGGCTCCAATACAACACTCTCGACCACAGTCACGGGCAATGGACATGGCCAAGGATCTGTCCATGGTCATGCCGGTGCAAGCGGCGGTAGTCAGCGGAATGATAGCGGCAGTGACACACACACGTTAGTTGGCTCACGATTCAATTCACGCTCGGAGCGTCAGCAACGGACATCATTATCGGCCTCACAGCAAATCAATTCGATTCCCGTTTATGTGCGTCTCTGGTTTCATGGTTCCTCCGAACCGGGACTTAAAGTCGCACGCGTCACCTCCGAGGCGACACTGAAAGTGAGTGAAATCCCACAGTTTAACCCACTGCGCTCTGTCTATAATAATTCCGTTCTGTTTATATTTCTTTAGTGGAGTCTGGTGGCCGCCGTTGAGGACATTTTCTCGCTGTACAAGGAAAGCGAACAAGTAGTGCGTCTGGAAATTGTTGGATTTCCCAAAGGTTATCATTTAACCTTTGACAACGAACATGAAATGAAGTCGTTTATTTCCTATTTGGGCATTTACATAAGGTACACATTGCCGAAATTACTAAAATTATCAACTTTTCAATTGAACATTAACAGTTTCATGAGAATTTCAGTTTTTTATTATTGACTACTCGCATATAATTTCTGATTTCTGTTTTCTGTTATCAAAAAACAATTTCAAAAGTAAAATTGCTTCTATTAAATTCTTTATCGCCAAAAACAAAATAACATGCAACAAAAGAAATTCAAATTTTACCATTGCTCGGTGACACCGATTAAAAAATATTAGAAATTATTAATCTCCAATTAGTATGTTTGCTTAATTGACAGTTTTTAGAACTTAAGTTCACAAATAATCAAAACACGGTCAAGTATATTAATTATTTTCATAATATGAAACCATTTTGAAACTTAACAAATATAATAACAATAATTGTTATAAATTTCAATTTCTTTACCATATGCACATGTACCACACTTAAGACCGCTTACTCAAGCGTAGAGGGGTCTATCTAATGTCCGTCTGTCCGTCCGTCCGTATGGACACCTATATCTCAAAAACTATAAGAGCTAGAGCCACCAAATTTGTAATAAAAGTACGTCTACAGTGCACGCAGATCAAGTTTATTTCAAATTTATTTTTCACGCCCCCTACCGCCCCGCAAATTGTAAAAAACCTTACCATAACTTGGGAACTACTTAAGCTATAGTGACAAAATCTACACATTATGTGTATAATACAATTTTTACTATCCTGTTTAAGTTAAGTCCAAATCGGACAACTATATCGCACAGCTACCATAGGACAAATCGGTAAAAAATGGGATGTGATGTAAAGGCATGTAGTATTAGTTCGGTTTTATTAACCAAATCCATATTTGATGTGTATATGATAATTTCAACTATTCTCTTAATACGGATTAAACAACTATACCCTATAGCTTCCATAGCACAAATCGGTTAAAAATGACTTATTTGTATGAAATAATGCTCACTAGAATAAGTACGGGGTCTTTTACAGTCGGCTCGCTCAACAGTAGACTATGAAATATTATAAAAATATCTGATTTATAATCTTTCGTTAAAATATATACAAATTTTAACATGTGTTCACATTTTGATGAAATTTAATCTATAAACATTTTTTATTTTAGATAAAAAACTAAAATTCTATTAATAGCTAAGCATTGTTTTCTATATCTATTTTAAGATTTTTTAAAACTGTATTATATTTTCTAACTTTCAGATTGACTGTTAAATGGATGCAGGATTTGTGTCCGTCGTACAAGACGCCTTCGCTGGAGGATTTAAACCGTCTGTATTGCCATGGACCCATTGGCGGTGGTTATTCCTTTATGAAGTTGCGCGAGAATGGCGATAAATGTGGCAGCTACATTGTGCGGCAGTGCGAACGCGAGTACAACACATACTACATCGATATCAACACACGAATGTAGGCGCAAGTCAACCTCTTTTATCAACTTTATTCAAAGTCAGTAGGGAAATGACCTTGCAGATAGCGCAGCAGTTTGAGAAATATTATAAATTCAACATACTTTAAATATCTGCAGATAACGAATCTTTAACGCCAAGTTTCCAAAAAGAAATCAGTAAATGCATGCAATTTTAAATTAGTTGTGTTAACTTGAGTAACAAGACGCGTTTTCCAACTATAGACACTATAAGTTAAAGTGTCAAGTATTAAACAAAGAACTAAGTGTATGAAAGTGTTATAAAATATTAGGAAAATTAAGATTAATTAAGATTTGAATTCAATTTAATTCGTTTCAATTTTGTTTTGTAGTGTGGCCAGAAACAGTGATCATGAGCGTTGTCAAACGGAAACTTTTAAAATCATACGCAAGGATAAACAATGGAAATTGTCCTACGATGGAGACGAGCATACTTTCGAGCAGCTACCGGAGTTGGCACAGTTTATACGAACGGATAGCAAAGAGCGGATACGCATACCGGCATCACAGTACGATAAGCCACCGTTGCTGCTGCTCTGTTTGCCAAAAAATTTAAAAACCAAAAAGACTGAAATGGTATTGAGCGATGCGGAGTTACTGCGACGAAATCCGCAAATATTCAATCCAAACACCGACCTGCAATGGTATAGAGGTAAGCTATTGAGGGTATGCCCCAATCGGCTTCAAATTATTTATAGATTTTTACATAAACTTTCATTTTCAGACTCGATGGATCCCAGCGATGATGACAAAGTGTTTACGATGCGCGGCGACTGGATACAGCAGGGATGCTTTAAGGATGTGCCAGTGACATTGAAAATGTTGAAATACGATGCGAATTTTCAAGAGTTTATGAAACTGGCCAACACCTGGAGTCTGATACAATCGCCGCAATTCATTAAACTATACGGTCTGACACTATCGGTGCCATACACTATGGTCATGGAGTACTCGAAATACGGTCCGTTGAGGAAATTCTTAAAGGCGAACCGCAACATTAGCATGTATTGTCTGTTGGATGTGATGCACGGTCTGGTGCGTGCCATGCACTATCTGGAGGATAATAAGATCATACATAGCTACATACGGTGTGCAAATATCTATGTCACAAAATATGAGCCCGACAAGTATGTGCTCGATGCCAAAATCAGTGATCCCGGCTATCCGCGACCCTACAAACTATCCGAGTGAGTATGAATCTTAAAAAACACAATTAAATCGATGTATAATTAATAAAAATTAATGTTTTATAGCTCACCTTGGATACCGATCAAGTACTTTAATAACTTGGAGGCAGCCAAACGGGATTCGAGCACACAGCTCTGGGCATTTGCGACAACCGTCTATGAGATCTTCTCGCGTGGCCTGATTACCCTGGAGAACGTGAAACAACGGGATATGATACTTCAGCGTACCGTCGATGCTAACATATTGAAGCCGTTAACGCCAACTCTTTGCCCCGCTGAAATATATTCCACCATTAGTGATGGCTGGAGTGATGATCCCGACAAGCGTTTCAATCATCATGATATATTCACGCAATTAAATACGGTTAAAACTCGATTGCAACGAAACTATGCTTTTCCTGGCAACGATGCGGATTCACGTAAGTCTACACTTTCAATAAGTTTTCAGCAATTAATTTATAAACTGTTTACTTATAGCGGAATATGCCGAAGATGGGGATTATAACGGTGATTCTATGGCCATGCAAAATGGTCATCATGAGGCTGTTGGCCAAATGGATGATATAAACACGAATGCAATGAATCTGTTTACCAACTCCGGCGTATTCTCTCACTCACATGACTTGCCATTGGTAATGCAATTGTCGGACTGTAAGGTGATTTATCGTGAAAAGGATAAGATCGGTCAGGGACACTATGGCACCGTTTATCGCGGTGAACTCGAATATCATGACAAGGATCGGCCCATCGAACAGGTGGCCATCAAGAAACTGAAAACCGTACAGGTTAACAATGATTTTATACGTGAAATTGATATTATGCGTAAACTGGATCATCCCAATGTTGTTAAATTTAAATATTGGGCCGAAAAATCATTGAGCATCATAATGGAATACTTTGAATTCGGTTCGTTTATTGTTTATCTAAGTTCCCGTCCAGATCTCACCAATGCACGTCTCCTGACATTTGCCTTGGACATTGCACACGTAAGTAATCCTGACAGCTGACAAGTTTTACCAGTTCCTTAAGCTAACTTTACCTAACTTTACAGGGCATGAACTATTTGTCCAACAAGGGTTTGATTCATCGTGATCTGGCAGCACGTAATATTCTAGTCGATCGTTCGTGCGTGAAAATCTCCGATTTTGGACTGGCACAGTTTGCAAATGCCGATGGTTACTACTACGGCATTAGTCAGCGCGATATACCCATTAAATGGTAAATATTATTTAATTATTATCAAGGATAACTTTTCATTTAATTTGATTTACTTGACAGGTACTCACCGGAGGCCATTGAAACCTGCAAATTCTCATCGTATTCGGATGTTTGGAGTTATGGCGTAACGCTCTATGAAATGTTCTCACGCGGCGGTATACCAAACCTGCCCAGTTTACCCAATGACAATTCCAATCAACAATTAACACAGGAGGATTTCCTAAATCGTTTGCGCGCAGGCGATCGGTATGTGTTACTTTTGCTGTTTGTTCAAACAATGTTTTTTTGATGTTTCCTTTTTTTTTTTGCAGCTTACCAAAACCGGAAGCCTGCTCGGACTTTGTGTATAATGAGCTAATGCGTCCGTGTTGGCATGAAACGCCCAGATCACGTCCAACATTTAGTCAAATTATACAAATTATATTGAGTGAAATTGGCGATAACGTGGCGATCAGTGCAGCGCAGTCACAGCAACAACAGCTGCAGCAGCAACTGCAGCATCAACAGCAGCAGCAGCAGCTTCAACAACAGCAACAGCAGCTGCCATCATTGCATCACAGCAACAGACGCACAGCATTAGATGATGAATGACATGAATTGCCAGCGATAACCGAAACGGTAGCGAATACAATAACAAAAGCAGCTGCAGATTTGCAAGCAAACAGCATCAGCAACAACAACCAAGAGCAACCAGCAAATTAACAACAATAATACATACAAATGTTGTTAATAAATTGTTGCTTAAATGCTGTAAAATCACTATGGCCTGTCCGTGTTGTGAACACGCAAAATATAATTGTTGATTGTTTATTATTTTTTATTGTTTTAAGATTGTTAAACTTTTAAATCGAACACTAAAACACACAACGACACACCCACACACACGTTTTTAAAACGTCGGCGAGTTAAGCTTACTATACAAATCTATGACTATATAAACAATCTATCAAGTGTTGTGTCTGTAAACTACTTAAAAAAATTAAGCACACAACATAACATCTCTCCTTCTTACTCGCACACTTTTCCTCCTTGTCTAACTGAAGTAACTGTTTAGAAATCTTTTATATTTTAGATATAAATATACATATATATATTTTTTTTGTTTCTTTTTGTTCGTTTTGCTTGGCGATTCGATAAAAAAATTCTCATTTTAGTTTGTTATAAATTTTAGACAACATTGTTAAATATTGCTTAGCTTGATGTAATTTTTAAAGTGTACAAAAATCCAGAAATGAAAAACCTAAAAAAAAAAGTCAAATGAAAATTTCACACACACTCACACTCGCACACACGCGTAAGAACACAAAAAAAGCACACTAAATGATTAAATTAATCAAGCGTATAAATGAATAATCGTTTATTGCACATAATTTTACTCAAAGCTATATAAGCAAACCTAAAAAAAAGGTGAAAAATAAACAAAAACTAAAAAGAAGAGGAAAATATACTATGTGCACATATAGAGAGTAAAAACAACTATTATTATAAATGTATTTGTAAACTTTGTAAAGAACATGTATGAAACTATAAAATAAAATTGACGACATTTTAAAAGTTGAGTCAATTATTTTAATTAAACTACTTAAACAAACACACACACACACACACATACGTATGCCATTTTAATTCAATAAAATCAACGAATTAAACATTTAATTTTTTGTATTTATTTTTATGGGGAAGTTTGCACAAAACTTTTATAATCCAAAAGGAAAAAACTAAACTGTTAAACTCTACACTAGTTTAACTAATTTTTTATTGTAAAATGAATTAATTTAAATTATAAAAATACCGAAATTGAAGTAAAAACTTAAACTAGATTCCTATTGGTTTTAGATAAAGACAATACACGGGTAGACCCTTGATAAAAAAAAAATTAAAACGAATTATGGGTATAAAACAAAATATTCATTTATTATATTATCAAAGATCTATCCGTACTGCCATCTAAACTATTAAAGAGAATTTCTAAAAGTTTTTTTTTAAAGAAAGTTCTGAAAATTTGTAATTTTTTAGCTGTAAATCTGTCTATTTATCTATATACCGAACCGTCTAGAACCTGTGTCAGAACTCAAACAATTTTTGTAAGAAATGTTAATTTATTTACGCTTTTATTTTTATTTTCAAATTAAATTGTATACTTTAAAACTGATTTTCTTTTTAAAATGTTTAGTTTTAATATGAATTCAGTTACAAAACCATTTTTTTTTTTCAACTTTAAAGTTATGAACATTCCCTACACATGCACAAGAAGGAGATAGCAGACAATGGAATAAAAAGAGACAGCAATAGCAAAGAAGAGAGACGAAAGGTCAGAATTATTTCTAAGGTGACAACCGATTAATTATCAAATAATATATATATATTGACCTTCATTAATGCTCAAGTGATAATGTCTCACTCAAAGTGTTATCAAGATTCTCACGAACACTTTGTACTCTTTTATGTACTATACTATACAATAAATAAAAGTTATGTCAGTTTTATAAATTTTGTTTTAGTCAGTATAACTAAATTATTTATTTATAAGTATGCATAAAACTATATATATTTTATTTACACGTTAGCTGAACATTTGTAAAACTTTCTTAGACTACAGTTAGTAGAACATTTATATTTAAGCCTTAAGTACTGTCAACAAATACCCTGTAATTCTACTCGTGTGCTTTGATTCCACATATACTATAAGCTACTACTATATAGACGACCACTTGTCTGCTATGATCCTTCTGTCTTCTTCTTTTTCAGCGTCTCCAAAACACCCGCAAAGTTGGCCGTCTTCTTTTTGGCCGATTTCGGCGTCGACGTCTGACTTCTGACTCGCATCTGCGTGGGTGCAACATCGTCACTGAAGTCAAAGTCATTGGCCTTTTGTGGTCTGCAAAGTAAACGATACATTGTTTAGTTAAATAGTTAGAAAGTTCTAGCTGCTTATTTACTCTTGTTCGACGGCTTCGGCTGCAGCTTCCAGTTCCTTGTTGTTGCCACCGGCGCTAGCATCTGGCGAAGGTGCGCGACGGCCGGGAAATTGCCACTGCAGTTCTGGTATATTGCCAGCTTCCAGCATTAGATAGTAGCTTTCCAATTCCTCAGCATTCGCTGAGAATTTATCCGAAGCTGTTGCGTTTTCCACCTCTGTTGACATTTTATTTTTCTTTGCGTTCCAAATCACAAAACAAAACACAACACTTTTGACAACACTCAATTCGATAACGATAACAGTGCGCTTATCGTTTTTGATTTATTTGCGCAGTGTTGCAAAGCAACGCACAGAGGCGCGCAAATTCAAACGAGCAGCACAAACACTTTTGTGTAAGTATATTCCTGTGGATTATTTTTAGCTGTAGTAATTGAAACAAAACAACTTTCCAAATTATTCATTATATTTTTTATTTTTTTTTTTGATTACTAAATTCTTAGAACTTTATTCAAAATTATCTCATCTCATTCTTATGCTCATTTCATCTGGCCTTACATTCATCCATGCTCGCTCGCATGCTATTGCGCTTCTTCTCGCCCATCGTTTGCACTGTTCTCTCGTTTGTTTTCCTGTCTGCAGTACAGGGAGCAGCAGCGGCGGTGGCAGAGACGCAACTTGAGCTAAACATACTAGGACACAATGTCCATTATCATTAATCATCATCATCATCGCCTACATTATCATGATCGTCTTATAAATATACATATTATATTGTTTTGTTTTTGTTGCTTTTCGCGGTTTTTCTTTTTGTTTGTTTGTTTGTTGTATACTCGTATATGTATAAAAAGAATAATAATATTAATTAATTAATTAATAATAAACACACAATTTCATTGCAAAAAAAATTTCTACAATACGTAATTAAATACGGATACGTCCTGATCGTTGGTATTGCCACCGCCACCGCCTCCTCCGCCACCACCGCCGCGATTCGATGAACCCGATGATTTATTGGATCCATGGGCAGCGATGGTCAGCTGATTGGTCTGATGTATGACAGAGGTGATGTCGCTTTGCGATGCAGAGATATCCTTGCTGGTGAGCACATCGGAACTGCTCGAACCAGACGAGATGTGACGCTCGGCAATACCGTACTGAATGGGCTGATAGCCGTGACTTGGATTGTACGTGGCCGAGTATGGCATATAGATTGGGGGATTTGGCAGCGGTCCAATGTCGCTGGTAATGCTCTCGGTATCGGCATGACTCAATGCATGCCCATGTGGATGCGATAGATTCCGCATATTGGGATTACGCTCCTCGTTCACCACATAGTAGCATTGCTCCGAGAATGTCAACTTGTTGACCGTATGCTTGATGAAATTGTTCCGCAACATGGCGGAGACAATGCGACGGGCTTCGCGCCGATCCTGGACCTCCTCGACATTCTCTAGAACCCAGTTGACCGCATCGGCACCAATAAATGCATTCGGTATTGTTATCTTAAGCCACATGCGATCCCTGATCTCAAGGCCACTGTCCGGCTTTGTCATGGCCTTAACAATCTCCTCGATGTTGTTCTGATCGAGACGCTCCTTGATTGGCTCCGGTATATCGGCCATAATACTGTCGTGCGAGGTAAGCGCCTGGGTGTGTGCCACCCAAGCGCCTGGATCAATGGGTCGCACCGGTTCCGTGCGCGGTATGGTGAAATAACCCTTCGGATTGGGATCCCAACATTTGGCTACCACCAGTTTAATGGGTCCTGGCTTTTGGACCACTTCACGTAGTACACGAACCGCCTCATCATTGGTCATATTCTCGAAATTCACATCGTTCACCTGCAATATCATGTCACCCGGTTCAATGCGACCATCGAGAGCCACAGCGCCGCCCTTCATAATGCTGCCCACATAGATGCCACCATCTCCGCCGCGATTCGATTGTCCGACAATCGATATGCCTAGAAAATTCACCGCCTCCATGTTAATCGAGACGGTAATAATGTTCAGTGACATGGTCGAATCCGTGATCGAACTGTACGACGATGTGCGTGACATGCTCGGCGCACGTTTTTTACGACGCTGTGGCTTCTTGCGCACCTGCAACCGCTGCACGCTACTGTAGTCGGTCATGTCCCGATCCAGAGTTAACTCCGATTCAGTGCCAAAGAGACTGGTCGAGTCCAAATCACTGGACAGCACCGAGGCCGATTGATATGTGAGTGGCGGCGGTTGTAGCATTTGCAATGCTCCTAGTTTATGTTGCTGTTGTTGTTGTTGCTGCTGCTGTTGTTGGTGTTGTTGCTGTTGTTGGTGTTGCTGCTGCTGTTGTTGTTGTTGCTGGTGTTGCTGCTGCTGTTGTTGCTGCTGTTGTTGCAGCAAATGACTACGCACACGCATCTCACATTCACTGGCTGGCAACTCGGAGCAATTATCAGATTGATTTGTCCCATCGGCGGATACAAGCCAAGAGACGACGCGCCCATTGAAGCATGGCAATATTGTTGCATCGTCGGCAATTTCCTCTTTGACAACACCAAAATCAGCGTCCATCGATTTAAAGAAATACTTGTAATTGTTGTTCTGTTTGTTGAGCACCATTTTAAAGTCTTTGAGTGTCACCTGAGCGGAGGGTATAGGTATTTTAACCAAATACGGTGTGCTCTCATCGTCAATATGATAAATGACTTTCGTCTCTTGGCCATTTGGTCTCTCTGTATCCATTGTGGTGTGCTCTTTCTTTATTGTTTTAAATTCGTATAAATCGTGGAGTTCCTTTTTATGTGTATCCAACTTATTTGCCGTATAACACTATTCTATTTTTCTTTGTAAATTTTTCTTTTCTTTCGTTTTTTTTTTTTTAGAATTGTTTTCAAGTCGTTTACACACAAACTTTTTCCTTTTTTCTTCTATTATTTTGTTCTTTTTTCTTCTTCTTCTTCTTTACATGTATGTACTCCTCTCGCTTATGCTTTTTGGGTTGGGTTGTCAATGGAGCCGCAGCAGCTCCTCCTCCGACATTTGTATTTAGCACTGCACTGCTGTAATTGCAGCTCATCAATGCATTTGAGACATTTACACGCGCTTTTTTTTTTGCTTGCTTCGTACACTTTGCAATATTGTGTACAAACTGTTTTTTTTGGGCGTTTATAAATTACAATTTTTGGGAGACAAAATATATATATATAGGTAAATAATTGACAGCGCTAGACTGATATCGATACGTGTATCGAACCAGGGATGCCAACAACGCTTTGCGACAACAGGGCTCCTGACTATTATCGTCCGATAGTTATCGAGGTGAATTACGGTAACATCTTTTTTCTGAACACAAAGAAACATCATGTAACTTAATTTTGTATGCTATCCATACATTTATGCAGTAAATAAGAGCTATATTAAGGTTATTTATTTGATTGCGTTGGTCTCTAAGCAAATCAAGTATCGATGCCAGATTAATCGATTCACTAGATGTATATAAATATACAAATAGAGTATTGACTTTAGCAGACATACTTACATTGTTGCCAATAAAAATCATATTTATTGAAGCCGTCGGGCAACAATTGAGAAACTGCATGAGTTTACTCTAATGTATTCCCTCCCCATGGACCGTTTTTATATTTTCCACTTTAAACCATTTTTAAGTGTGTACACACTGACCGATGACAGTTGTTGCACCCAAAAAACTAAGTATTAAAAACTTATTTTTTTAATTAAATAAAACCAACCAATAAAATGCAAAAATAAAATCAACTCATTTTTAGATTAAACCTTTAATTAATTTACATAGAAATAAAATAAAATATATTAAATATAACTCCTTTTCATCGTTTACATTATGTGGAAATAAAATTAAATATGCATTTCTTATTTTTTTTTGTTTTATTTATGAATTTTACACCCGACATTCTGGTGTAAAAATTTAATTTTAATTTATTTTTTATTTGTTTGTTTTACACATATAAATCAACTACAGATTTATTAATTTGCAAATTAAAAAGTGATCGGTTTGTTTGTTGGTTTTAAAAAATTGTTTATGCTCTACATACATACATTAATTATGTAAAATTATTTATTAAAAATTAAAGAGTTTTTTCTTTCACATTTGAAAGTCGTGCGAAGTCCAACAATTTTTCCCATTGGAAAATCTTGTTATTTAACAAAAATGTTTGATATATATTTATATATGTTTTTTTTTTTTTTTTATCATTGAAATACACATGTATATGCCTATATATATGTTTATATAAAATATGCATGTATATAAAATAAAAAGTTCGAGATTTGAATCCCAAAATTGGTTTTAAATTGCAAACTTTACATTTAAATCCAACTTTTTATATATATAAATATATGCTTTTATTGTTTATTTATAAATATACACATATATATTTATTCATATATGTATATAGATATTTTTATGTAGAAATATAACGAGCAGCTAAACTATTATGCTAAAATAACTATTACAGCTAAGTTAAATCGAAATTAAAAAAAAAAAATTGAACCATTATTATAGGCAATCCAAAAAATATGTTTATATATATACGTATGTGTGTGTGTGTTGCTCAAGTGTCCGGATTTACACATATGTATGTGACGTATATACTATATATATATATAAATATATGTATGTGTGTATATGTATTTAATTATTTTATGCATATTTTATTCCCTCAGTTTTCTTCATTTCTTTAATCTGTTTCCGTGTTTTTTTTTTTTTTTACATACAAAACAAGCAGCAACAACGACGGATGCTTACTTGGACGTGACCATTTCGACGAGGTTACTCGATAATGTCAGTGAATCAACAATATCGATCAACAGCTCAACATCCTTTACAGTATTGACCACCTCGGGTGCACCCAATAGATTCACATGCTTCCCCTCGATGTTCGCATAGAAACATTTGTTCTTAAAGATGATGGCACGATCGAATGGTACACGACATTTGCTACGATCGAGCACTGATCTCCGGAAGAGTACACACGATGGCTGATATTTGTGTCGCTCCTCTTCTGGTATATTGTAGGTCTTTAAATCTCCCGTAAATATGGTCATCGTTTGTCGTTGCATCAACGATGGCGATACCTTGTATAGTGTCACCTTACTGGTCCATTTGCTCGATGGCATCTTGATTCGAGATGCCACATTCGCCAACTTAACGAGCGGCAATTCGAGGCAGGTGCGTTGCTGGCGTGTCTTATTTGATGTCTCTTTGGGAGCACTAATCACATGCCAGGTCTCATAGCAGGTTATCTTCTTAACAATGCGACCATCTTCCTCACAATATGTGGTTGTTTCCGGTGGAAAGTATTTTGCTGGCTGTTTGCTTTCCGTTTCCGTTGTGGTGGCAGCAGCACCAGCAGCAGCAGCTGAAATGCTTTTCGTTCCACGCTCCTGAACAACAATCTCATCATCGTCCTCGTCCTCGTCACCATCGTCTTCATCTTCGTCGTCATGGTCACGCACATGTCGAGCATTCTCCTTGAAGCGACGTTTCTGTTGCAGTTGCAACGTTGTTGCTGTTGTTGTGGTGGATGTTGACGGACTTGCCGGCTTCTTGAATACCACATCATCATCACTACTCTCGCCCAACAGTTTAGTTAGCTTACGATCTGCTCCAGCTCCAGCTGCAGTTCCAGATGACGACAAATGTTGCTGCCTTTGATTGTTAATCGACGTTGTCGTTGTCGATAGAATATTGCGTCGTTGATTTGGTGACCATTTGTTGCTGGTCTGCATGCGTCGCACCACACGCTGATTTTGGGTGGTAGATGAAGATGATGTTGGTGGTGGTGTTGCAGCTGCTGGTGCTGATATGGTAATGTCATCATCCAAATCATTGGATATATCTTCGTCCTCGGTATCGCCACCATCGGCCATGGGACACAACTCTTTGCCCATACTCATCAGTGGCTTCATCATCGGTGTCTTTTTACCCATTTCAGCATTTAAGATGCGGGGTCGTGGTTTTGCTGTTGTTGTTTCCAGCGATGACATTTGCCTGCCATGATGATTGACACCAGATGCCTTCAGTGTTGTCACCGTTGTGGTCAGTGTTGACGTCGACTTGAGACGCTTTATTGATGAGCTCAGGCTTAGATTATTGCTGGACGTGCTGTGCAGTGAGGATGCGGATGATGCTGCTCCTGATCCTGCCGCTGCTGACGACGATGATGTGACGGAGGACGATTGATTGTTGCGTGAGTTGTTATTGTTATTATTATTGTTGTTATTATTATTATTATTGTTATTATTGTTACGTGCTGCTGGCGACACTTTCCTGTTGCTGTTGATGGAGGAGCGCGTGATCAGCACATCGTCCTGATTGATAATATCATCGATATTGACAATTGTAAAGGTCGGCACATCATCGCTATCAGCCTTCAATTTAGCCGAAGCAGCGCCTCCTCCTCCAGTGCCCGTTGCCTTCTGGACCTTGACGCCGCCAACGGTTGTCACCTGACGCGGCATCTGGCGCACAACACTGCCGGGACGTGTCCCAACAGCTCCACGTGCTGATGATGATGTTACCGGTGTGCTCATTTTGAAATTGGATCCCGGACGTGGTTTGGCATTTGGAGCTTGGATCAAGCGAACTCCACCGCCGGTGTTGTTGTTACTGCTGCTGTTGCCCACCATGATCTTGGATTTTGCCAAGCCAATGGCTGTAGTCTTTGCCACAGATGTGCTGCCATTGATTACGGGCGGAGCACGTCCACTTCCACTGCCAATATCGGTTGCCACACGTTTGCGTGCAATGGGTGCATCACTGTGATCGTCCATTAATTTGCGTTTATTTCCCACCGTCACAGATCCGCCAGTCATATTCATGCGCGCTAGATTCGCATTTGCACCAATGGTGCGACGCAATTGCTGCAAATTTGTGACACTGCCACGTCCAGCTGACTGTGACATGCCACGCCCACTTTGAAATTGGGACTGTGTCGCAGCGGCAGCAGCACGAGCAGCTTGAGCAGCAGCAGCAGCGGCAATTGCTTGGGGATTCTTTGGTGGACGTCCACGTCCACGTTTCGGGGGCACCTTCTCGCGGCGAAGCTGCTGCTCGAATTCATTATCACTGATATCGTCGTCATCGTCGGATTTGTGCATTTGTGGATTAAATGCCGCATCGTTGATCTCATCGTCGTTATCCTCTTCGATCAGATCATGCATCATGTCGTCGTCCTCATCGTCATCGTCGTCCATAAATAAATGTTTGGCCCTTAGTTGTTGTTGCTGTTTTGTGGGATTCTCGGATGCGGCCAAACCGGAGACATATTTTGGCGTTACCATATCGTCGCTTGCATATTTGGGATTCGGCTTGATGGAGCGCCTTGAGCGACTTGCTGCAATTGTTGGCGGCGGTGTTGCCACTGGTGTCATCGCCATTTTAGTTTGTTTGTACATTTTTGTTGTTGTTTTGCTTTCCGTCGATTCAATTTGTCGTATTGTCTCTCGACGTTTTGCAAGCGGCACGTTGCACGTTCTTGCAACGGTCAGCTCGGTGTTCCTGCGTTTTCCTATAGGTGTCGCTACTGTTTTGATTTGTTGTTTGGCAGTTACCGTTGCTCTCGGCACTGTGGATACGGTACGACCACGTCCGGCAGCGACACCAGTACCTGTCGGAGATTTGCCGATAGCGGCAATCTGTCGTTTATTTAGCAGCTCAATGTTTGCAATGGACGCAGCGCGTTTTGAAGTACGTGTTTCTCGGACTCGTTCCAGCTCAGGTTCCCGTTCCTTTTCCGTATTTGTTCGTTTGTTTGAAGTTTTGGCTGTGACGACGTTGCGCGCTACTTTTGATTGTTTACTGTAGTTAATTAATTCGGTCGTTTCCGACTCCTTAAGATTTTTCACATATACAATACACGGGCGAGTCTGTCCTGTCTCTGCTTCAGTTTTTTTTCCAGCTCGCATCTTTCATAGATCACTGCAAATGTTGATGAAAAAAATATGAATGAAAATGTAAACGGATTGTAATTGCAAATACAAGAAATGAAAAAAAAAAAAAAAACAAAACAAAACTAGAAATACAGCGCAGTGGCAACACTGGTTGTGCTTATTAGATATGGCCGACTAACTTTCGTGAGTGCACTCAAAAATATTATGTACATGCTGCATTTCAATACTTCGTTCACTTGCGTTTAACTATACTCAGAAAAAAAGTTTAAAAAATTTGTTTTTTTTTTTTCTTTCAAATTGTTTGAACAGTTTGTTCCAAAATTAAATGTATATATTTATTACTGTTGAATTTATCAAAATGGTTTCGTGCCAGAATGGTAGAAGTCACGCACTCCTCACTGTTTTCATTGAGCGACAACTCTGGCGCCCATTTTTGTCATTTTTGGTGCTCTATTAGCAACTACGCTGATTTTTGCGCGCCAGTTGTGTGTACATACGCTTACATATATCTGATATTAATATATAACTATATGCATATGAACACAATCAAATGCATATCTGCAATCATGGCTTTTTAGAATTAAAAAAATAATTATTCGGGTCTGAATTTTGTTTATTGTCTTGGCACTTACATTCGAGTGGTTTTACATTTTTCGGTTTTTTCTTTTCATAAACGACTTTACGATTTTTGTTTCGCACACTTTCACTGCACTGCCTTCGATTGCGATTGCGTTCGAGAAGACGTCCCTGCTTGTGAATAATACCAGCAAATTGGCAACACCGTTCATTTTATTTTGCACTGATTTGCGGTTTTAATTATTTTGCCCGTTGTACTCAAGCACAATTAGCAACAACAATGCCACTTAAGTTTTTTTTTTTTTAAAGTTTAAAATTTTCTTGTTCACTTTGCTTGGCTACTTTTCTGCTGTTGAACTCACAAAAAATTGTGCGGCGCTGCCAGGCCAGCAATGTTTTTTCTACCCAACTGTACCACACATACACGCACAAACAGAGCTGCTACCCCGTGGCTTGCGCCTTGCAACAAATCGGATAGTTATTTTCATTTGTTTTTGTGCTGTTTCACATAGTATATTTTTTAATACGAACACGAATAAATTATGATATACTTTATTCTGCTTTTTACAATGACAATTTGGATGTGAAATACTAGATAATACACTTCCCGCGCTCAATACTTTCGATGTCGATTACACAGAACAGCACAGCACTGCCACTCGCCATGAAATTAAAAAGAGAAATAGTGAAAAGAGGAGAGGACAAGAGCACAAAAATAAATGCAAACAGGACTGCCAACTGTTTGAAAATATGTTGCGCTGCCAACTCTGGTCAACAGGTTGGCATGCCATATACATATCTACACAAACATGTACATACATACACTCTCACACACACATGTATTTGCTCACACAATTTGCAATTGACAATTGCAAGCTATACATATATGTATTGTGTACATTTTTGTTGTGTTTCGTTTTACTTTTGCATAGATAATATCATATCTTCATTTATTATACATTTGTATTTTTCTTTTTATTAATTACATTCTTGTTGTGGCTAATCGCAGTTAAATTGCATTATTCTACTACTTCTTCAACGCAGAGGGCTGTGGGCAGCGATATTTGGCCATCTCAACCTCAGCTTCAGCATACGAGAACCGATTGAAACAGAAATATTCGGGAACTTTGTAGTTGCTATTTGGTGAGGCTCCAGGGCCAACGGGTGTTGATGTCGGTTTCACACAGGCGCTGCTCAATCCCGTAACATTGTTGATGGGAGCTGATGCTGGAGCAGGAGCGGCGGCACCTCTGCTTCCGCCAGTCACACCTTTTTGTGCCTGACTGTAGCCTCGTCGAACAAGCTGGCTAAGAGCGGCGCGTGGGGCTGCGTTCATTTTTAATGACAGTTAATAACAATTGTTTCAAACTGAATTCACGTAATCGCACGTCTGACCAATATCAAGTGCACAACAAAAAAAACAAGAACATATGATTTTTAAAAGACTGGCAGCCCCAAACGTTTGGGGTTGCCAATCGATTCAAATATGATTCTATTTTTAAGTGCAACTTCATGGAATATTTGAAAACTATGGGTTGTGGAAATTTTCATTGTTTCTAAATATGTTTGACGTTATTAGTAATTTGCCCTAACAACTATATGCAGTGTGCCAGCTTGAACACTGGTCCTTCGCATCTAAAAAGTTGGCAGCACTGATTTATTTGTTTACAAAAATCATTCTGGTTATCAACAACAAAAAAATTTAAAAAAAAAAAACAGTTTTACTAAGTTTATTTTATATGCTTTATTTCCGCTTTTTAAGTTTAGGCTGCGCTTTGCCGTAATGCTGACCAATATTGGCAACCGGCGCTCGTTTCTTCTGCTGTTGATTTTGATGCGTTTTGCTTGTTTTGCATTTGACGCTGGCGGCACCAGCTTGATTTTTGCCCAGTTGATGGAATTTCTTTCGCTGCTCTCGATTGTCCTTTAGTCGCTGGCGTTCAGCTTTCAGTTCTTTGTAGTTCTTGTACTCCTTCTTTGGCGCCTTGGCTCCAAGCTTGATCAATTGAAATATTTCCATTTTGCGTTTGTTTTTAATTGTGCGTTGATTGGCCATAGCAAAATTGAGCACCTCATGGCGGGCTTTCTTCATATCGAACTCGTTGTCTACAGGCTTTGCTTGCTTTGGATTTGTGGCGCCTTCTCCAACTCCTTCCGCAGGCGAGTTTTTTATTTTTTGGCCTGTTGCCGTTGACGGTGTAATTTGTGGTTCTTGAAAAACAATAGCCGTGAAATCCGATTTATTTTCGCTTTTCTTCAACGCAAGTGCGGCACGGGTAAGCACAGGTTTAAAGTCTGTGCTGGCATTCATTTTAAAAAATTATTAATTGATTATTTGATATAATTTAAATGAAATTGTTGTTTAATATGTCAACAACACATGTGTTGAACAGCAAATAAATGTACTAAATATGGACAAAACGCGTGACAAATTTCGAAATAAGTTGGCATCACCTGCATTGCACGGCGCACGTTTTATTTGGATCGCTTTATTTATTTACATTATTTTTTTGTTCCGGCCGTGCTATGAAGCATGCAAATAAATCTAAGAAACAGGCCCAACCACAGAAGGCGAAGGCGACAACGAAGGACTTAAATAAGTCAACGGAATTAAAACAACCAATGAAAGTCAAAGGCAAAGTTGCCAAAGATGATTTTTTTACTAAACGCGTAAGTGAAATTCATTTATAAATCGTGCTTGGTAATACTTAATGTTAATTGCAGTTAGAGAAGGTTAAGGAAGCAGCAACAAAGTCAGCAGGAAAGCCAGCAGCAAAGCCAGCAGGAAAGGCATTAGCAAAGCCGACAGCAAAGCAGGCAGCAAAGACAGCAGGAAAGAAAACTAAATCCACTAATAACGAATCTTCGTGGTCCTTATTGCTGGACCGCTTGGGTGGCTCCTCCAAGGACGAAGCAGTTGCAGCTCTTAAGGACGGCATGCACCTGATTCTAAAGGAAGCAAAGCATGCCAGCGATAATTCTGCCTTCCGTAACCGTCTACGCGGTATTCTCGAAACCTTGATCAACTCGGAGACAACGCCAGCAGTTGCTCTGCCGGCTTTTCAAAAATACGCCCATTGCTTGGACGTGCTGCAAATGATATATGAATTGTTGCCGGAGTTGAAACCAGAAAGTTTTGTGGACTCCCCCAACAAAGCACTTAACTATTTGGGCATCATCAATCTGCTTGACATGGGAAAACAGGTACTCAATGCAAAAGAATACCACGTCAAGGTGGGAAACGAAGAGAATCCAAGCTTTGATTATGATCACACACGAGAAGCTCTGAATACAGTTTGGAATGGCATCATTGACTCGTGCAGTGGTGTGGAAGAGAAGGTGCATCGTCAGGTGTTGGTTGTGCTCCTGGAGCGCATACTGTCACATTTAGAGAATCCGATATTGTTAACTGACTTTCTAATGGATTCGCTACACTCCTTTGGTAAACAAACAATAAGCTAGAAGTTATGCATCGAAATAATTAAATCAATTGCATTTTATAGATGGGCCGATTGCATTGCTCGCTTTGCAGGGTATCTTTTCGTTGATGCAACATCAGAACATCACGTATCCGGATGTCTATAAAAAGCTGTACAACATGTTCTATCCACGCATCTTTTACAACAAATATAAAGCACGTTTATTCTATCTGGCCGATATATTCCTGACATCAACCCATTTGCCGGAGAATTTGGTGGCTGCCTTTGTCAAGCGTCTGGCGCGACTCAGTCTCAAGAGTCCGACGGAGGATGCCATCATAATGATACGCTTCATTTGCAATCTATTGCTTCGACATACGGGTCTGCAACGTCTCATCTCTGACACATCAGCAGCAAGTGGTAAAATAAGTCTCCTATGCATTAGGATAAAAAATTAATTTTTATTTCTTTTGCAGCTGTGGAAAAAGCCGATCCTTATGATGAGTCCGAGTTGGATCCAGTGAAGTCGGGAGCCCTTAGTAGTTCCCTTTGGGAAATGGTTTTGCTGCAAAAGCACGCGGTGCCCGAAGTTGCAAACGCTGCACGTTTTGTATCCAAAAGTTTACCCGTAATGGAGTTTGATCTGGGGCCGTTGCTAGAAATGAAGGAATGTGACGTAAGTAGTTCGTGTTTGAATAGGATTTATTTTAGTACATAACATAAAATATAAGCATAAAAACTGAACTCACATAAAATAAATAATTTAAAATTATTTTAGATATTCGTTGACCAGTTTTTAATAATTTTACCTTATAGGGACATTAATAATATTTTATTTATTAACAAATTTGTAATGCATTTTCAACATTCATTTCCTCAGGTCTTTGATGACGAAGTTAAGAAGCCAGCGAAGCAATTTATGCTGAACTACGAGCGTCCCAAGAACTTTGCGCTACCCAAGAATGACGTAGTGACTAAATACTTTAACATACTATAATTAGGTGCTACAAATAAATAATGTTTATTGGTAGAAGCGTTGTTTTAAGCAGGACTTAGCTGCATGCCCAGCTCGTTTTTAAACCAGGTGGCAGGTGTAATGGTTGCAAGTTGTTGCTGCCGCCTTTGTTGTTGCCACTGCTCCTGAGGCATAAATGCATTCACCTGGACTTTAGCTCGTCTCACTGCCAAATTAGCTGCTTTGCCCAACTCTAAAGTTGACACTGGACGGCGCTGACGAAACTCGGCGCATATGCGACATGGTCGTATGAAGGCAAAGTACACACACTCGGCAATTGAGAGGAAACTGAAGCCCAGAAACAGACCCATTAGACCGCCAACACTTGCTGCAAAATGATGGCAGACACCAATAGGTAGTTATGAAAAAAAGACGACAGGAAAAAGTATCCTTGGCATGCCAAAGATTGTATACTCTTGCATGTGTGCTTAGGGTACTATTTACTCATCGTACTATACATAGTTCTCAATCATTTTTATAGTATATTATATAGTATATATGGTATATAGTATATTAACTTGATCGGAACTCAATCAGTGGTTTCCCTTGCTATGTGAATTTGGTCAAGTTATCTCATTTGACACAAAAAATTTCAAGTTGTAGCTTTATTTTCATCCTATTGTTCCTAAGAATGTTACATACTGTATATAATTATGGATTTGATGCGATACGATCGACTTTATGGCTCTAAGGCTCGGACTCGTCTCATCATGCTGATCCAAAATAAGCACTTTACATATGTATACCCCAGAAGTATAAAATTATATATATGTGTTCCGGAAAACGGACAAATTATACATAATTATATAATTCAGAAGATATATATATATGGAGAGTATATAGATATAGTGCTGACTTAAAGAGATAATGTAGCTAAGACCCTCTTAATAATTGTATATATAATCTAGACCCCATAAAAATTGTATATGATATATGTAGTATTCATATATAGTATATACCAGGTGTATAAGCTTCGAAAGGTAAAGAATTCTTTTGGCGTGGCATACACGCTTAGAATAAATTATTTTTTTGCTACCTATAGAAAAAAAAGGAATTTTTAAAAAACAGTGGATTTAAGCTTATACACCTGGTATTTTCTATAGTATATAGTAGTAATATATAGTTCAGACAACTTATTGATTATATATGTGTATATAGTACAGACACCCCCTTCAAAGGGAGACACAATTTCTGACCCAATCAAAGTATTCCCTGCAAGAGTATAACAAAGCGACAATTTGCTGCCGTTGTACCCACATAGAAAATCGGAAATGCCAACGAACTCGGTCTGAATGCTGGCTCGGAATGTGTGCTCCTTGTAGTACAGGTTGACAATGGCAATACTGCGCTCTACAGTAAAGCGACTGTAGTTCTCGATGCTAGGATTCGCAATCTTAAAGTCGTCGTAGGAGATTTTTGTAGCATACGGAACCGCATTGAATGTGAGATCAAAACAACTGGGTAGACAATTGTCCAAACAGGATTCAACATTGAGGCCGATTGTACGAAGTCGGATGGTCTCCACACAATGCGATTCACGGATGCTGCAGATCAGATCGTTGCCGTTGATCCGAGGCATATAGAACACGATGCAGTTGCAGTGTTGCAGTAACAGACGTGACATGCATTCCATTTCACAATTTCGTTGGGTGTAGTGCATAAAATAGCTCAAGTTGCCCTCGTCACGGAACAAACAATGTCGATACTTGCGATGCACCTTTCGCAAAGATTGCTCTGTCATTAACTTGGCGGGTTCAATGCGTAATTTGGTCTCCAAACCGGGTGAGAGTAGCACTCCAGTTTCCCGCACATTTGGTGATTCGTTGGGACTGTGTAGGGCAATCTTCAGGCCGATGCTATTCGATGATGAGCAATAATATGTGGCTGCCTCGACGTCCAGTGTCAGCGATAATCCCAATGATTCACCCGTTCCCAGTGAGGCTCTAGGATTGTATAGTGTTTGTGATTTCTTCAGCTTGCGATCATAGCCCAATTCTGCGTGCCAATTGACCTCGTGGGAATCCTTTCCGGTCGTCATATTGCGAAATGTGTAGGGTACACTGTGAAAATTTCAGTATCATTTTGTAGAGTGTGCTCGACTGGCTTTTAATCTGCGTCCACACTTGGGCAAACAATTTCTCATAAAAATAATACAGTTTGATTCAGATTTGACTACTACATCTATAGCTTTTCTAGGCAAAATCGGTCAATCTCAACGAAATGTTGCTTGTACCTACTTGTGTTTGTACATGAAGCGGGGATGCAGCATGTTGAAGACACAGCAGAGACCCTCGTCAGTGATAATCGGATGAAACATGCGCTCACAGTGATCATCGATGGCGCCAAAGCGACACCCAACAACCAAATCGCTACAGGGCTGCGATATCTAAATTGTTAACAATTAACAAATATGTGAAGAAAAAGTTCTTCCCATCGACTAACTCACATTGCTAATAAGTTGCTCCCAATTGTTGTTGCCCCGACTGAATTGAGTGTTGATCTTACGACGGCAAAGAACTTGCAGCATTTGGAATTTCGCAGTGTCATTTCGGATTTGTTGAGCTTTGCTTATCAGTGCCTGATTCAGATTACAGATGGTAATCGCGGGAAACGGTTCGTTTGTTATATACGTTGGCTCCGGATTTATGCCAACAATTACGGGCGTAGTGTTCCATTTGTTGAAGGCGTCCTGCATCAAAAACCCAGCGAAGCAAAGTACGGAGACGAAGGCCACGCCAAAGAACACTCTGCATTAAACACATGTTTTAATCTCTTTCTTATTTTCATACCCTGGCAAAGGGTATGGTAATTTGGACATCAATTATTTAACAAAATTATTTAGTTTATACAAAGGTTAGATGCAAAATTAATGGATCAAAGTCCGAAAATCTAGAAATTAAAATCGAAAGCATTCTTTAGAAAAATGTTAAAATTTTTAAATTGTTTAAGTCCCGTAATCTAGTCTTTGTCAGAAGGAAGTATTTCCGATCCCACAAAGTTTGTATATATATTCATGATCAACATCAACAGCCGAGACGATATAGCAATGTCCGTCTGTCTGTCCGTTCGTATGAACTAATGAATCTCAGAGATTATAAGAGCTGGAGCTATCAAATTTGGGATGATAGTCCAGGTACTTCGCGAGCAGATTAAGTTTGTTTCAAATTGATGACACGCTCCCTACCGCCCCCACAAACTGTAAGAAACTGTTTTTATAACACCATAACTTTGAAACGACTAGAGCTATAGTGACCAAATTCATGAATTATGTGTATGGGACCATTATTATTATCCTCATGTCATTTTATCCAAATAAGACAACCATAGCCTATAGCTCTCATAGGTCAAATTGCTCGAAAAAGGAAATTTGTATGAATACATGTACTGTTAGTTGAGCGATCGCAACCAAACTAACACATTACATGTATGTCATAGTTATAACTATCCTTAGCAAGTTTAATATGAATCGTAAAACTATAGCCTTTAGCTCCTATAAGTTGAAAATAACTTATTGTATGGTAAAAGGATGGAGTACGTGGTAAGAAAGGCTTGTTCGATTGTAGCCTTTCTTACTTTTTTTTAAATTAACCCAAAGGGTATTATATTTTCGGCCTGCTGTGATTATACTTTTCCGTAATTTTGTTCTGTTTTTTCTTCTTCCTTTTTTCATTCTGATTCTCACCTGTCGGCGGTGTGCAGTTTGCGACTGTTGATGTACTTGAGTCCGTGTATGCTAGTGTTGCGGCAAAATTCATCCGTATTCAGAGCCAGTATGCTTCGCCAGTTAACCAACGATGCGGGCTTGTACTCCAATGCCTGCTCAGATTTTGGCATTGTCTGTACCTGCAAAATTCCCATTTTTGAATGTCGTCCTTTGTGCCTCCAAATGGACGGCGTCACTTTTCCAAGTAGCCGCATCTTGCACCATCACCATCAGCTTTTCAAATGCCCAGAAATTTCAGTGTTCTTCGTTTTTAAGTATTTCCACATTTTTATTTTTTGGTTGTTGTTTGTCCAGTTGAACGCTTGGCTTATCTAGGTAAACTAATATGCAAGTTGATATGGAAAATGTATTGGAAGCACTGTAAAAGGTATTAAAATCGGTTTGAATGCACATTTGGTTTACTCTAAAAATATTTATTGCAATCAAATTTATATTACTATTTGACGACTTTCATTTCATTGCTTAAAACGTAACAGTAAGGTGGTTATTATCTATATCTATATCTATATCTATATCTATATCTATATCTATATCTATATCTATATCTATATCTATATCTATATCTATATCTATATCTATATCTATATCTATATCTATATCTATATCTATATCTATATCTATATCTATATCTTATAGAATAATCGAATTTAATATTAATAGAATTTAAAATTTACTTTTTGAGTTTCCCATTTAAATGCTTTTAATACAATAATAAATATAAATATAAATAAATAAATTGTTTTAAATAAAAATGAAATACTTGAAAGTGTCAAGCAAATCAATGCTGAAGTTGTAAACTGTCCACTATAGAAAGGGCAGACTGTACAGCACTTGAAAATGAAATAATCCTTTGAAGACTTTCGTTGCTTACCACTTTTCCTCTGATGTGTGTGTTTGTGTGTGTGTGTTCAAGTGCAAATGACTAATGTGAGCCTCTACAGGGTGTCTAAATGTCGAGCTGAGGCAGGAATTTAGCAATTTTGGACTAGCTTTAATTAAGATGTGTGCTGAGCTGCTCTCTGTGCCATTCAGTCGCTCATTAGAAAGCAGAGTGTGGCTTCCCGCAGCTCAAGTTCAATGCAACCAACAAAGCCGGATTGAGATCACAACTTTGGCAAATACCTAAACACATATACTATATATGTATATATAGATATCTGAAGAGTAAAAGAGAGTGGGATGGATGGGAAAACCGCACTTGAACGAAAATCAAATTAAAAGCTTCAATGCCCCAGACATAGACGGGTCAGAAGCAGGGCCAGAGTCAGAGTCAGAGCCAGAACCAGGGCCAGACCACGGCCAGGTTAGTTCAGGTTAAGCGTAGACATGGCTTCTGTTGCCACATGTCACCTGTAAGTACACACACACGCACATGCACGCACAGATACGCACAGACACGCACACGCAGGTTGTATGACTTCATTGAAACAAGTTCATAAAACACTTAAACCTAACCGAGCCGACCAAATGTCCTATGGGGCTGTCAATGTTGGTCGCTAGCTGCTTGTTAGCAGTTTTACTGACCGGAGTATCACCCACCCTTCCCATAGCCGGAAGACCCACACCCGCACACTACTGCCCCAAAAACCCCATTGAACTGAACAATCGTATCCGCAGTCTGTGTGTTCAAATGGCAGTACGTTTACCTCCGAGTTCAACGCCGGACGTATCACCATCAATGACCATCAAAAAGTTTTCGCCTTTGGCTTTCTGACCAGAAATATGTACATACACCAAGGGCCATACAAATATGCACAGGCAGTAATTTCAGAAATATGCATAGTCTGAGCTTTTAAGTTATAACGAGAAAGAAAAGTACAGTCGAACACGCCCGACCGTATAATACTCTCTGCTTTTATTCCCAATTATAATGTTAAAATCGGTATCCGGATATTACAATAGATAGTTCTTGTATCAGAACACGTTAAAAAAAAAAAAAAAAAAAAAACTGAGCATAATCGAACATACATGTGTTTGTCTGTATGTACATACAAATTCGTTTGACGTTAAGTGTATGAATACTATTGGTCGGCACGACTAGCGCTGTCTCTCTCGCACTCATTGCGCTCGAATGAAATCTTTGTTGCTTCATACTTTTTTGTTTATGGTCGGATTCTTATGAAACTTTCAGGAGAGTTTGACTTCAAACGAATCATAAATAGCAACACTGTACGATAAGAACAAATGCCTTAAAAACGGCATGCAAGTTTGAAAATTTTGTTTATTTTTTGCGGAAAAAGGCGGCGTGGCAGCCCAAAACTTTTGATGCCATTGTATTTATGCGGTCTCTAGGAACACGTGTATTCCCAAGTGCCATAGTTACTGAGATATTCGCCGAAAACGTAGATACGTAGATTGCGAAATATTTCACATTTATTTTAAATAGAATTGGTTGGTAAGAATATTACAATTTTAAAGTATCTATTTTAATATTATTTGTAAATTATTTAAGCAACGAATACTTTAGAATCTTTTTAATAATTCTAAAAATATATAATTGTTATTTGTAGGTTAAGTAAAGAAACGTATTATAAAAACAAAATAATTATTTACTTTTAAATATCCAGTAATGCAATTTTATGCTTCAAACAAGGTGCTCGACCTTTAGATGCCCAGTATTCGTTGCTTTCTAAGCTGAACTGATGCTTTTAGTATGACCCTAGCTGTATTACCAGCACTGTGTGCGTGTGTGTGTGTGTACATGTGTGTAAGTATGTGTAAAATGAATGATTTTTTGCTGTGCCACATGCAACGAGCAAAGTCCAATTGACCTAATCTGAGTGGAGGCGCCATTAGAAATCGTTTTGCTCGGCAAGGATGCAATTTAAGGCGGTCACTATGGAAGCTAAAGTCACAGCCGAAGTCAGAGACCAGAGTCAACAAACATATATACATACATATATAATACATATTTATGTATGTACTCTGATAGCCTATGAATTTCATTTACAAATATTGATCCATTTATTGCTTTAGCATGCATTTTTAAGCAATGTATCTACATAGATTTGTATCTTTTCGTTTGAAATGATTTTTCATGTTTTCCGAAAATTCCAAGTAAAGATAAAAACATATTCAATAATTAATGTAACCACGATTCCGCGTATAACTTTAAGAACAGTCATCGATTTTTGAAAAGGTTTCTTTTTAGACACTTTTACTGGATTTATTTCAATTACCATTTTTATTAGGCCGTTTTAGAAAGGAATGTATTTCATAGTTAGCCATATTAGTTTTGAAAAGCATTTTAGAACAAATATTAAACTTATTTCCATAGAAGAGTAAATTTTGAATAATATTTTCAAAGCATCCGACACTCAATTGCTATACCTTTTTTAGCTCATGACCACCAGGACTGTCATTAATTAAAATGATTATTTAAAACATATCTTAGATTTTGCACAAAAATGTTATCAAGAAATTGGCTAAAATGTAGTCGGTCCTAATAACTTAAAATTAAAAAAAAAAATCGATTCTTTCAGAGTTTTGAAAGCTAAAACTTTTTAAGACATGATTTTTGGCAGATTATTGAAAGTTTTTTTTTAAAATTTACTTTAACTTTTAATAAATTTTTAATTAACTTTAGTTAAAGTTATATCAAGTTGATATCAACTTTTTCTTTTAAAGATAGTGAAAAATAGGATTGAAAACAAATTGTAGTTTAAAGCAAGGGCTTAAATAGCTATAAAAAGTCATCAAGAAACATAAAAATGATTAAGTGTAAATTAAAATGCATAAAACTAAAAAATTAAACACTCTCTGGCCTCGGATGTGACTCAAACCTCGGAAATCACCCATCAAAAGCGTCAGCGAAACTGCCTGAAATCTTAGCCCTTAACACCATTAAATGTAGTAAATAGTTGAAGAATACTTTTTATAGCATTTAATAGTAGTTAGTCA
Source organism: Drosophila parthenogenetica (assembly GCA_035047505.1). Lineage (NCBI taxonomy): Eukaryota > Metazoa > Arthropoda > Insecta > Diptera > Drosophilidae > Drosophila > Drosophila parthenogenetica. The sequence continues at coordinate 2,683,539 of JAWNPM010000174.1, forward strand.
CACAAAGACCCTTATCGATTACATTTTTAAACAATTGTATTTGTATTTAATAAGCTAAACAATAAACAGAAGCTTTAAGTAATTGCCAAAACGATTAAGCAGTAGGTGATGTGATGACGACTGCTTATAATCAACACCGTCATCATCATCATCATCATCCTCATAATGTGCGATAAACAAAAACCACAAAATGATATTGTAGCAGTCCGCCCCCTATCCCTCCGCCACTCCTCCAAAAGCCTTCAGCCCCTGCCACTACACAAAAACAATTTGTTGTGGACAAAAAGTGGGTGACGAATTTTCAGAGAGAGTTTAGCAGAGAATGCTTTAAAACAATTAATTATACATTTTTGAAGCCGGCAAAAGCAGACATTTAAATAACTCAACCAAAGAGCAAACACACACACACACAGTATTATACAAAAACAACACACACACACACACACACACACACACACATAGAATGAATTCCATGAAAAGCGAGCAAAAACAAACACTGAAAATGGATTTCCATTTAAGGCGGCATGTTGAGCACATTGTTTTTATTAAGTGTCGCATGATATACTATTATAGTATATATGTTAGTGTGTCTGTATGAGTGTGTGTCTATTTGTATTTTGTGTGTGTGTGTGTGTGTGTGTGCAGCACTTCATACACATAAACACTTCAAGTGGCAACATGGCGTGCAACTAATCCGCTGCCCAAAAAATATGTTACAAGTGGGCATAAGCAGCCATGGATAAAGGCCGGAGGCAGAGCTCAGAGGTTAGAGGTCAGGGGTGAGGTGCCTGGGGTCAAGTAGTCCCATTGAGGCCAACACAGGCCATCAGCGCATAGTGCACAGTGGCACCAAAAACTTCATTTGATTATTAAATTGCCTAAGTTTCGTAATCAAACTATTTTGAAAAGCATACTAAATTAATTATTAATTTTAATAAAAATTAAATAAAACTTTTAGATTTATTTAATCCGTTTTAAATTAAATAATAAGCCTTTGAATATTAACCTTAAAATGTGTAAAGTAAATTAAAAATATATTTAAATAAAAAATTAAATAATTAAACTGTCTACGCACAGTGGTGTGCAATTGCCATACACTGAGACCACTGTAAACTGACCCAGTGGGGCAAACAAACATATCATCATCATAAAAACAGCCATCACATGGACAGCATGTGACGTAGGCAGAAACTACACCGCAAAAAAAAACTACACAACTCATGTGAAAGTTGAACGATTTCAGACGCAGCCAACTTAACAGTGCATATGTTAAGAATACAAATTAAAGTGGAATGTAATAAATTGTGTTTTGAATTATAAATAAAATAAAATAAAATTTTGCACAGTGTACTAGTCGGGGGATAAAAGGAGTGAGGGACTTGTTGGGGGTGTTGGGAAATGAAGTTAGAGGCGAGGTCATATAATATGCGCTAAATACATAGTTAGAAAATAGTTGTGAACCCTTTCATCACGAGCAACTGTCGCCTGGTTCTACTTCCAGTCGTAGTCCTGCTCCGACCCACCGCCACGCGTCCCTCGACAGCCCCCCAAAAGACTTTTGCAGAGCAGACAAAAACCCCATGGGAACTCGACTCGTCGTGGCTTTTGCTCGAATCGGTAGACAGAGGGAGGATCCAGGGATGCTGTCATTTTGCGTTTTTGTTTTATTTTTGATATTCCTGTGACCTTTTTCTTTTGGTTTTACTATTTTTTGGCATATTTTCAGTAACAGTAACTGTCATTTCGTCAGAAGGAAAAGCATTGAAGGCTGCATGAAGGGTACTCCTAGGAAGATGCGGTGGGTATTCAACTGGCTGCTGTGCTCTAGCGCTGATAAATAAAAGGCAACTTGAGTCCGCATGGACAGACTGCATTTACCACACTCTCACACACAGCATAGAGACAAAGAGATACGCACACACACACACAGCTATACAAATGGACTTTTCCACTTCGGTCCTTCCCTCAATATGTGTGTGTGTGTGTGTGTGTGTTTGTGAATGGCTGTCGAAATGAATGTTGCAACTAAATGAATAAATAGAAATTAGTGCTTAAAAGGAACATTTACACACACTCGCACACATAAGCAACAAAATGAACTTTTTTGTTTTGGGGCTTGTGCACAATGTTCAGCTACCCTGTAAACCGTTTTAAAAGTATGCTTAAGCTGTTAAGGCTTAGCACTTAATTGGGAACCACAAAAGGAAAGTTAGTTGTAGGCTCTAAATATTAAAAAAAAACAAATTGCATTTTTTCATAAGCTCTCTATTAAGTATTTAAATCTTCATATTCAAATGAGTGCGTTGACTTCCCAATCAGCAGCAACGGAAATCGCATAAGATATTTTACTTTAAAGTAATATTCCGATAGTTAAATAAAGCACACAGTTGATTTTACTTTCAAGTGTGTATTTTTATGAGCTCGTGTCCACAATAAAATGTGGTCCCATAGATGTTGCTGGTTAGGTTCTTAGTTAAAGTCAAGTTAGCAAAAATATTTAAAGTTTTTCCGAGTCGATTATAGTTTTTTAACGATCCAACTATTTCAGACTCTTTCACTTAATCTTTCTGTCCCGCTTTCGCGTACTACGAGCATGCATAAATATTATGGTATAATTCGGGACAACAACGGGATGAGGACCAGTTGGGGGAAGGTGTAGATGGGGGCGGGAAGAAGTGCAAGGGTGACGCATTGAAGTGAACGCATATCTATCATTAATATCGCTGCAGTCAGCTGCTGTTGTGCTTCGAAAATGGCTGCTGCCGGAAAAAATATACTACACACACACACACACACACATAAAAAAGCTTACACACACATACAAATACGTACATACATATATAATACTTGCATATGAACAGCCATGAATGCCAATACACACACATACACATGCAGATCGGGGGCATTGTGTGAACTACTCACAAGATTGCTGTTGGTATAGCTATAAAATAGCTAGTTTCATACAAAATATTCTTAGAGGACCTTCAAAATTATTTCTATCATAAAAAATTCAAATATTTAAATAATTCTAGCTGATTAAGTTGAACTTTTATTCAAAATAATTTTGTTTATTAATAAAAGTTATTTAAAATTAAATTAAAATTGTAGTTGGATAGCGTTTTGAAAACTAGACAGGTTGCCAAAATCCAAACTAAAGTGTTTAGAAATTAGTTTACTGATTACTAATATAGTTTGAATACTGAAAGTAAACAAAATATTTTTTTAAAACCTTTGTTTTTAAAAATCAAAACGAGCTGCTCGAATTTCTCGCCGCTCAGAGTTCGACCGAGCTTTACTGCACTGCCGGCAGAGCTGCAGCAGAGGCGGAGGCAGCGACTGAGGCCGAAGCAGCGCAACTGACTGCTGAACTACTGCCAACTGCAATTAATCATTTTTCTATCATTTTCAGATTTTTTATACATACAAACAGCCGGTGCCAATGCATATATGCACATAAGTATCTGTGTGTGTAAGTGTACTTATACACATCACACACTCACAGATACATAAATGCATATACATACATATGTATGTACATAGAGCATATTATGCTTATGACTTGTAAGTTGTGATTTTATTTTTCAGAATTGGAGCTATTTTCTTCTTCTTATGGACTATTTATAAATACGATATGTTATAAGTTTTGTTAGTTGATATAGAATTTATTAATTCAATTTTTAGTCTGCCATTTGTTGGTTTGGAATGTTTTAAAACAATACTGTTTGTAGCTTAGCCCCAAATATACACAGTTTGTATTATATTATTATAATTAATCTACAAATTACCGAAAAAGTTTCGTATAAATATCAAATAATATTGTACCCAATCGAATTTTTAAAAATGTTACAAAAATATCCTATGACTGCTGCGGGCTGATCGAATTCTATAGCATTAACCCAAAACTAATTGATTTTATTAACTGATAATTAAATATTAAATGTAATAAATTGTAGAATAAGTTAAATTATACGATAAAAACAAATTTATATAGTGATTTAACAAAAAGTAGGCAGTCATTACCCCCCATTGGGGGAGCGATGTTGTTTTGTCGAGGGGGCGTATCTCACAGCTGATTTGGGTTCGTAATGTATACGATTTTGTTGTTGTTTATGTACTGATAAATCCATTTTTACTAATTGTTATTTCAAACTTTGTTCTTATAACTATAATTCTATAAGTGTTTTTGTTTGTCTGTATATTCCATGTTCATCACGTAGATGAGAAGTGTTTTTTTGTGTGTTTTCTTAAATCGTGTAAGACTTCTCCATTCATCTTCTGACATAATTCAACAGTGTTTTTTGGATAACACAAATTAGTCGGGGATGTGTGGACAACCCTTAATGCTGTGAGACACTCGACTGCCCTGTGTGAGCAGCTGGCAAAGTTTTATTTATACAATTGGTTGATGGAAAAAATTGTTGGGAATTTTAAGAAGTTCTCCACACGTTCAACTGTAACGTCATCATCGCCTACTTGATGACTGCAGTTTTCATATTGTTCGTTTTGTTATGAATAATATTTAACTAAAAATAAAAAAAGGCAATCTTTTACCGGTGAGAATTATATCCTACCGGTAGAATCCCACAGCGGGTTTTGTGTTTGGTTTTATACACCTAAGCAAGTTTTTTGTTGTCCAAGTATTGTTTAGTTTTTTGTTCTATATAACAGTGTAAGCAATCGTGTTTAGTTTTTTTTTCTTGCACACGGTTAAAGACACATATAAATTGTGCTGAATTTTTACGTTGATTTTTCCTGTGTTCGCCGCCGCAGCTTTTTATATAAATCTATCTTTAATTACTTTCTTATACATAAATTTCTGTTACATTTACAAGTTTCAAGGATCAGGAATTTCCCTTCAAGGAGAGTCAAAGAGAAGAATCCCTCTCTTTTCTATATACTCATATTTTTTGCTTGATTACGCCATACATACACATATATAATATATATATATATTTGAAATAATTATTTAAATCCATTTTTATACGTAAGTAAAGTAGTAGTGAATTAAAGTAAGTAAATTTGCTTAATTTTCTCAAATCATTTTTTTTAAACATACAATAATTACTACATACCAAATGGTTGTTCTTAATATAGTGTGTTTTTTCTCATTGTTTTCTTGGAAAGTCACAAATAAGTCGGGAAAGTGTGAAAAACCCTTTGCGCTGTGAGATTCGCGACTGCCATTTAAATTAAACCAAAATTGCTGCTTTTAAATGAATAATTTGCCAAATAAATTGTTGGGAATTACTAGACGCTTTTTGCAAAGTTTGTGCGCCGGTTTTGATGACTGACAATGACCCCAACCGCGAGAGAGAGCATTATAGGGAGAGCAAGAGACAGAGAGAGTGTAACTGCTACAAAACCTGTTCGACGCTTTCAGAGAGTGCATACGTCAGCGTGCATGCGAATAAAAATACATATATAAATCTCTATACACACATACATACATATATATATATATATATGTGGGAGGGCTATTGCATTCATGGCCCTTGCGGACTTTCTGTACTGAATTTTATACAGAAATTCAGCAAGTTTATACTGTATGATTCCGTTCTTAGCACACAATATATGAAACAATCAGTATAGATTTTTTTTTATATAATATATTATATAAAAACATTAATTAAACTTATGAAATTAATTTCCATTGGGCTATTGTAGCACACGTCAGCGCTCTTGGCTCTTGTATGGAAGCTCTCACGGTCAATCGGCTAATTAAAGACTCATACTTATATAAAGTGTATATTTTCTTTAACGATGAAAAACTAATTGAAATGTAAATAATAATAAAGTTAAACTTCATATTATAAAAAGCGTATCACCCAAATCTTTTTAATATTCTTGAGTTGGAATCTCAAGATAACAATATCACAAATTTGTGCATAAATTTACTTTTAAGGCTTAAGTGCTTCAGCAGGTGCGGAGGAGCCGCCCCTAACGTAAAAAAATTCAAAAATGTTGTTTATTTCACGAAATTGGTATATCGGTTATCGCGGGCTGCAGGATTTCCCCGTTTAAGTCTTCGGATTCGGCAAATTATTAAGTGATTTTTTGAATAGCCTTTGCGGTACTTTCAAATGAGTCTACAAATTTTAGCAAAAGAGTGGGCGTTTTCACAAACAAAAGGCGCAAGATAGCAAAGCGTTTTTATACCCGTTACTCGTGGAGTACAAGGGTATATTGTAGTCGTTGGAACAGCTGGAAAGGCCCGAGAAGTCGCAAATGAAAGGTACGACACCCAAGCAGTATAAGTTTGTTTTTGTTTTTTGACACGTACACTTTAGGGAGTTTTATATTCATATTAGGGTAAATGTACAGGTAAGACAAGAACCTTTTAGTATAGAAAACTTTTTTGTTAGCTACTAAATCGTATAGCTCCCGTAGAAACAATCGGTCGGAATATTGCTTTTAGTTTAAATTTGTATGAAAATTTTCTGTTTTTTTCCAAGCTATCTTATTGAAACTGATATTGAATATATAAAAAGTGTATGGTATCACTATAACTATCTCCACCAAGTTTGATCCGGATCGGACAACTATAGCCTATTTTCCATATGACAAATCGGTCGAAAACGGAACATTTGTATGGAAAAATTCTCACTGGAAGGAGTACGGGGTCTTTTACAGTTGGCTCGCTCGACTGTATCAAAAATTTCATTTCATTTATGAACTCATCGAGTTATTACTGTTAAAATTCAATAGTTTTGCATCCAGTTTTCCGGAGGTAATAACAGAATGGAAGTGCAACTGCTGAAGGGCCCCGCAAACAACTTTGTATACCGGGCCCCTCTAACGCACGCTACGCCACTGTGCTTGAGAGAATAACTTAAGCCTAGCAGAGCATGAAATGAGATTTTTGGACCGATAGTTAGCATGCGTCAAATGCTTAACAGCCGATGCATGACCATAGTCGATTAACAAATTGCAAACTCTTTCACATTCACTAACCATCAGAAGACTTTAATTATGTATCGTCACTAATTTTTCATGTTGCCAGTTAAAATCTAGTCAATTAGCACATTTGTTAAAATGCAAATGGATAAAAAGATGCCGTTGTCCAACACTACTGTCTTATGCCAGGCTACGCACGAAAATATCGAACAGTTTAAAGTTTTTGAATAAGTTCTCGCACACATTCCTAATTTAATTTCTTGCATTTTTTTTTAAATTGTTGAATGATTCGTCTTGTGTATAAGTAATTCTTCTTACTATTGATTGAATTTTCATATTAGATATTACTTTCGAAATGTCGGCTTTCAAATAAATAACTGTAAACAAAGCACAGAGTGTGGGCTGCTGAAGATTATTTTTATTTGCTCATTTGGTCACACTGATTTTACCTCGATGTAACTCAATCATTAATTGTTTTTAGCCCTAAGCTTATTTTCATAATTAGCTTTAAATTAAAACTGCTTTTTAAAAAAAAAAACTAAACCAAAAATATTTCCATTTTGAAATTACTTTTCTAAATTAAATTTCTAACTGAAGTCAATAATTTTAGCATTGTTATTGCTTGTAAAATTAGTGCTGTCAACAAGCGATTGCAAGAAATGGCTAGATGAACCATAAAAAATGATCAAAAAGGTCACTGTAATCAGAAAAATCAAAAACATAAAATTATATGTGTATTTTTTTGATAGTTATAGATTTCTTAGCTTATGCAGCTAAATGCAACTTCAAGTAAATAAAATAAAAATCGACGTTTCTAGCCAATTTCCAGCTTAAGCACAGATTTGACAGAAAAAAGTTAAAAGGACAGTACTGGCCAAAATAAAAATATTGTTCTCTCGCTCTTTTGTTGCATCTGTCTCATTTGAACATTGAAGTCAACAAACACATTTTGCACTGCAGTCACCGGGCAGTCGAGTGGCTCACAGCGTTAAGGGCCCGTCCACATTCCCCGACAAACTGTGGAATTAGATTAGAATTTCATATGTTTGTGGGTTCGTGGGTCTAAAAGTTGAGCATTCATTAGGTAAGCATAACAGATAAACTAATTAAGCATAAAGTTTTAAATTTAGAGAAGTTGATTATAAGTATAAAACCGCTGTGAGTCACGCTCGATTGGGTAATGATTGCCTTTTTTTTTATTATTGCTTTTAATTTATTTCATAATAAATTTATTATGTTTTTTTAATTTAAAACACGAAATTTGTTAAGAAAAAGTATGCAATGTTGTACGTGCCGCACCTTTACTTGAACCTCTGAACTCGTGCACCAAATGGGTAAGAAAATATTTTATAATTTCAACAGAAAAGTTATTAATTTAATTGAATTTAACCTTGGTACTCATGCACTAAATCGATAGAAAAATAATTTATAATTTCAACAGGATATTTATTAATTTCAAAAAGCGGCTGCAGCTGGAATTGAACCTTAGTATCCATGCGCCACTTACTTGCCGTATGTACAATTTAGACAGGAGAATATAAAAAATAATTCAAAAAAGCTGCTGCTGGAGTTGAACCTTGGTACTCATGTGCCACTTACTTACTATACATATACAAATTACACACATACAAACGCAAATAACTGTGTTTGTATGTGTGTAGTGGGCAACAAAAAAAAAACAAACTCATGCTTTTTGTGCCAATTGAAATTTAAAATTTAAGAAATGATTTCAAGCTTGAATTAGTTTTGCTGAACAGGTGTGGAGATACATAGATGACCAGGTGGGTTAGATTTAAAAGACTTTAGACTTTAAATAGAAAATGCTGATGCGTAGTCGAGTACACAAGCTGCTGTTTGTTTTGATAACGCCTTTGTGTCCTTTGCCAATGTGTGAATTCGAGTGTGCACACACACACACACACACACACACACACACTCACGCAAACACATCTTTAGCCATAAGGCATAAGTATTTCTTGCCTTGGCCCAAAGCTAAAGGACGTGTTGAGTTTTGGCAATTGTTTTGCGAGTTTTTGTTTTGTGTTCATTTCAATTGTCACTTTGGCACAGTCCAAATACAAGTATATATACACTTAGAAGTAGTTGTATATATTCGAATTTATACACATTGTAGTGTGTGTGTGTGTGTGTGGGTGTGCGTGTGCAGTGCAAATATTTGCATAGTGTAATTTAGTTGTTGTAGAAAATGTATCTTTACTCAAGACTTTTCACATCTTCATCCAGTTTCAGTTTCTGTTTCAGCTTAAGTTTCAGTTTCAGTTTATGGGGTCTATTCTGTTGGTGGCCTATTCTCCCTCGAAAGTTTGTCTAAACCTAAATAAACCTACATACATTCTACTACTATATATTTCATTCTACGATTTCAGCTACAACAACAATAATATTAAGTGAAATAAGAGCTACTTACATAGAAAACTAAACGTAGCAAGCTTCAGCATATATTTATTTAAAGGCAACAAGCACTTTACTTACTTATCATATACACCCACCATATCGGAGCTTAGTTTTGGTCTTAGAGCTGGTAACGTGACACGACACACGCATAAAATAATCGTATACTTTAAAAGTCTTGAACTTAAGGGGGTCTTCTAGTCTAGAGGTTTGTCCAAAATATGTCTCCAAAAGGATTTTTCGAAATTTGAAATATTTTCGAAGTTACAGCTGTTTTAGTGACGTAGCTGCTATGGCGCATTGAGCGGATGTAAAACTTCAAAAGCGTTTTTCTTGAAATCACTTTTTTTGATACCGTCGCCACGATATCTCAAGTTTTAATCGACCGATTTACTTGAAACTTGGCATGAATATTCTTAAAACACACATCTATGGCATGAACCAACAAAAACTGGACATTTTAATTTTGAACATGTTTAAAAAATTCGAAAAAGTTGAAAAAATAGTGAAAAACCCGAACTAATTTTTTCAAAAGCCGCCATTTTATAAAAAAAAGTTTTTTTTTTCAGTTTTGTTGGCTCATGCCATAAAGGTATTCAATATCTTTAAGAATTTGTAAACTTTTTTTTTTCTGATCACAACGGTTGCAATTGTTGCGACGAGGACACTGCCTTTTTTTTGTCCTTCTCACTTCAAGAACGCATAACTCAGTGAAAATTAATTTTTTTTTTTTAAATTAATTTTTATAAACAATTTAAATAATACTTAATAAATGATAAAAAAGTGTATAGTAAAAATATCAGTAGTTTTTTTTTACACGCCATCAAAAAACGCTCCAAATTCGGCACTCTAGACCAGAAGACCCCCTTAAAGGCGGTTTTTAACCCTCTAATAACCAAGAGTGGAGAACCTGATAAAATTTTTTACTATAGCAAAAAAACTAAAAGCTTTATTTTAATTTTAATGATTTTTGTGGGTTACTAATTATATCCAAAATAATAGTTGTAGTGTTTGAAAGCGCCCAAAAGCTTTTAAATTACCGTTTTGAATGACTTCGTAGGGAACAAATGTTTTTGCGCGACAAAAATTTTACCAGCCGCAAGTGTAAATTACAAAAAGAATTAACACCCAATAAACTTGTAATTTTATTCCTTATATTTATAACCTATTTGAGAATTATGTTGAATTATAAAAATTGTTTTTTTTTTTTGACCTAAATGCTCTAGATTGCCTTGAGGACCTCATTCAGTTTTTCTGACCTGACAGGTGGACGAAAGCTTTTACACAATTTTTGAGTGCATATTTGAGATAAGAAGCCCCAAATTACCTTAGAAAAAATTATTTAAAGTATATGCTTCCAAAACTTTAGAAACTGGGCTTAGAGGGTTAAGTAGTGTTAAGTAGTGCACGAATAGTTTTTGTATTGTTGTTCATTTTGCAGCGTCCCGACAAATCGTTGCCCGCTTGAGAAATATACTTTTGTATAAAAATGTACCAAAAAAGGTTCCGCGTCCTGCCACGGGAGCGTCCGTTAAAAACTTGGGACTATAAAATTCGTTCGGTCAAGGAAGCTGTCCGCCTGAAGGAGCTGTCCGCGAGTAGATTAATAGCACCAGATCGATAAAAAAAACGGTTTGAATTTGAAAAAAGTTCTTCCAAATATATGTATGTATTTCATAACTATTATTTTATGCTGTTTTTAAAATTCCATATTTTAATACTCTTTCTGAACATATTAACAGAAAATCTCTTAAGACTTAAGACTTAAGACTTTTAACACAGTTTCTCACTGTTTTAATAGAAAAGCCAATTAGACATGATCAAATATGAGCTAAAATTCGAATTTTACAAATGTTTACATGCTTTAAAACAGCTAAACAAGATAAAACACGTCTTAATTTGGCTCATTGCGGGTATTAAACAGACTTATAACGATTATTGAACGAATTTACACGATCTCTGGCAACACGACGCATGAAAATCGCATAAACCATGTGCTTTTTAACAAAATGAACTTCTGAAACGCTGTCATCGCTAGATAGAAGTAGACTTTTCGCTTGCCTTAGACAATTCCGGCCATTGCAGCTACTTTGCCATTATTATGGCTATAAACTATTATTCTGGCAAACTAGCTGGAGTTCTCCCACTCACTGTATGCACTGCCTGCTTTTGATATTTTTCTAAATTTAATTGCATTTCTGGTAGCAGGCTAACTGGCAGACGTACGGCTGGACGGACGGTTAGACAGACTGTACTGTCCTAGCTTGTCCCGTCCTGGGATGCTGTGTAGGAGGATAGGGAAGGGAATAGGGTAAGGGATAGGGAACGTCAACGACAACGAAAAGACAACTCAATTTGATGGCAAATCACATCATATGCTTTCCAAACACGTTCTCCACAACGCAAAAATTTAAGTCACGAAAACAATTTTGTGAATTGTTGGCGGCCAGTCGTCATTTGGCTCAAACGCTCTACAACTGTCTCGTATCTCTGTAGCCGGATTGTTTTTTTTAGACCGCGCACCCAAAATAGATGCAAGAGTCAGTAAGGTTTGTGTAAAGAAACAAAAGGACAAGTAATTATGTATACTGCAATCCAGTAACTATAAGAGCTGCAGCAAACAATTTCGGTACGCCAAGCCAGTTATATTTAACTTTTACCACGCCTATATCTGCTCCTATTTAAGCAATAAAAAGTATTTACTTCAGAAACCCGGTATGATGTGCATATACTTATATATTTTTAATACGTCGACTATATTAAATAGTTCGGATAGGACATATCCTATGAAAAACAGCTTTCTCAATCAAAAAAGTACAGGGTCTTTTCCAGTCGGCTCACTAGAGTCAGGTCTTTTCGACTAGTTGCCCCGTTCTTTTTTGTCCCTTTCTTTATTTTTGGTTACCACCATCACCAGTTCCGTCAGCAGCTAAACTGTTTGTGTCCTTTAAGCACTTCTTGAGTGGATTACAGTGCTTTATTGTCCTGCCTGCTGCTGTTTCTTCTCCTTCCCCTTGCTCTGCCCCTTGCTCTTCCCCTTGCCTTCCCTTGCTCCTCTTTTAGTCCACAGCTTTCGCTCAATCAGCTCGTTATCTGTCGCGTCGCGTCAATAAATAATGCCAAATTCGTAGCTTCGTTTGTTTTTCAGCCAAAAACACAACAATAACAACAAAATACAATAAAAAATGCAAAAACAATCGCGTTCTGAATTTGCATTAATTCAAATTGTTTGGCTTAGAGCGTCCGACACGTACAGTTGCACTCTTTAATTAGGTTTGCCATTGTGTTTTGTCTTAAATTTAGTAATTTCTCAAACGGCTTGAATTGAAAATAAAATAAACAATAAAAATATAAAAGTTGTGGGATATTAAAAAAGGTATTTCGAGAACATTATAAACCTTACGTAATTAAAATAATAAAATTATTTAAACACAGTTTTGGAAATTTTGCAACTCCGTTAAATAAATAATAATTATAATTCGTATAAAACGCGCCAAATATGTTTAAATAATTTTGCTTTTTTTTGGAATTGAATTTTATGCATATAAATTGTTTATGAAATATTATTTAAGTCAGCTAAGGTAGAATAATAATTTTTTTTTTTAAATAAAATTATATAATGCCGACGTTCATAGATTAAATTATTAATGATTAGCGCTGGGCTTTTTTATAGAAATAAAAATATATTATGCTTATTATAAAAAAAAATTATACATTAAAAAATATTTTATACTTTATAACAAATTAATTTAAAAAAAATTTAACAACACAATAACAAAAAAACCGATTTTTATTCTTTTAATTTGCAATTAACTCATGTCCTTAATTACATAACTTTCTGTTGCTTTTCTGTTGGTTGCTTATATAAAAAAAATATATTTTTTTAAATTTAAAAAGTAATGCTATCGATTAATCGATAACATACACGAAACAGCAGTTGACCTATATTCAGACCATAATGTGAAGCTAAATAATGGGTCTCGCAATCCACTTTGAAATATCTTTTTTGTGTGGATTGCTTATGGGTTTTTATGGGTTTTTTATCCACATCTTTTCTTCGCAAGACACTTGAACAGACAATTAATTACTGTTAGCTTCTGCTGCTGTTGATGTAGGTGTAAAAGAATAAGGTAGAGTGAAAGAAAGAGGGAGAAAGAGGGGGATGGGAATGAGGAAAGCTGATGCCGTTTCTGGTGTGATTGCTGGTGACGCCACACCTACCAATTAATTTAACATTTTTGAAGCGTTGTCGCAGCGGTGAGTGCAGCTCAGCAAACCGAATCGAAAGCCAAAGCTAAAAAACTGATCAAGAAAAACAACAGTGAGTGTTCAAGTAGAGCAACCGACTATGAAATACTCGTTACTCTATTTAGTAGAAGGGGTCTACTGGTTAATTGAATACCCAAAACTCAGATAATTAAATTGATATTTCAAAAAGATATACCTTTTCTTGCTATAGAAAAGTGGGGGACTTGATTGCTATAAAAAGCACTGCATACTTTTTGGCTGAAGTGATAATTATAGTATTGAAACAGCTATAACTTTAGTTACATTAGCACGATTTGAATGAGATTAGGTAGAATGATTGAAAATAATGAAATTAAATGTTCAAAGGCGTAGGAAATTTATAAAACTTTTCAGATTGTCTCCATTTGGGTGACTGAAAATGGTTCAATTCAAATTTTCGTAAGCTCCTTGATACCCTGCGTGAGGAAAAGCATCTTTTTAAAAAAATTAAAGTTCCAAGCTCTTATTGTGTTGTCTTTTATGAAAAGATTCCTTTTTCTCAATGAATATACCCGCCAGCAGCGAGTAACGGGTATAAATATAGAAGACAGCTGCCAAAATGGGCGTTGCGTCGCCCAGTTAAACTGTAGGGCTGTCCACGCCAGTACCAACTAGGGTTGTCTCACTCTCCTGCTGGCTGGCAATTGAATCAACCGTTGGCCGCATCGGTCGCATAGCAGAAGGGTTATCATTACTTCCACATAATTTAATTTCGGCAGGCAACGACCATTTGCATTTCAATACCAATAGAAGGGGGTGACAAGAGGATGAAAGAAGGGTGGTGTTAGGGGGTGTGAGGGGGGGCTTTCCAGTTCTTACGTAGTGCGATTTTCTACGATTTCGGTCGTTCCACATTGCTTCTTACCATTTTTCAAAGTTTTGTCCGGCTGCTCATTGCACAAACTGAATTGAATCACCACATTACGATGCTACAACCCTACCCAAAGTCCCTCTCCATTGCTGAATGATTTTTTTTTTGAGGGGGTGTAGTGGGTGGCATTTCATTTTAAATTTTTTGGCGGCCCAGTTGCTGAGATGCTGCTGCCAGATTTTCCATCATCATTCATAACAAAAGCAGTTGGCAGTTGCAGCAGACTCGATTCGAATGGCACTCCTGCCAACCCTACGCGACAACCCCAGCCGCACAGCTCCAGCCCCCCAACAGGCAATGAACTAGCCCCATTTTTTGCGACATTTCCGTTTGCATTTGGCAACCGGAAACGTCAGACTGGCCATTGGACAATCAAGCTTTTGGACACGGGACAACCAACGAATGCCTTTTTCCGAGCTATTTCTTCTTCATCCTGCACCCTACTCTACACGTCTCCTCTCCTCTCCTCTCCTTCTACTTGTTTTTCTCCAACTCCTTGTTGTTGTTATCAACACAAAAGGTATGGTTGGACATTGTTTGGTGTTGATAGCAGCTCATGAATAACAAATGCACACGGCAGGTGAGTCGATCTATCTCTAACTCCCTCTCGCTTACTCTTGTCAACTCTATCTCTTTCTCTCGCTATATACAAGTGAGGTTAGGTCGCATGTATGTGAGGTTAGGTTTAAGTGATTGACCATACCTAACTAGTTTATAAATTGTCAATTGATTTGTGGCAAATCGAAAGCACAAAATGGTTTCAGTCAACTACTATTTTTTTTGTATGCTGTTGGCCAATTCAAACAATTTGACTTGCCATAAAAGTGCTAACCAATTAAATCATTTTTATAGCCAAATGCTGTACAAATTTAGTTCACCGCCCTGCTCCGCCACACCCCCTTAAACACTCTGAATAGTCATGTATTGTGATTTTGATTGATTTCGTTGCTTGAGTCACTTTGCCAGTCAAACTCCAACCAAAGGTCGCAATAATCAAAACCAAAATGTCAATTTCAGTTAACAGTCAGCAATAGCGACAGTGATAGAGTGACCGAGATGGCTATAATATAAGTGAGAGGGAGGGAGAGAGAGAGGTAGCGTGTACGTATATAGCTATATCGTCAGTGTCTCATTGAAATGTCAAATGCATTTTACAATTGCCATCGTATCCAGTATCGAAACTCCAGTTCCACGTATCTTTCATCTCTATTTTCTATTCTCTATTCTCTATTTTCTATTTTCTACTCTTCTTTTTTTCTATTCTCGCATCTCAATTCAATATTCACATACATGCACGTACATCTATCAATTGCATCAGTTATTTGTTCTCGACTTTTTTTTACTTTTGTTCGGCAACAATTTTATTTTTTGCCTTTTAGTTGTGCCAAATTTAGAGCTTAGTAAAAAACGTTTAGTTTTGTTTTATTTCAGTAGACTAGTTAAAGATTTTGTTACTTTACTGAAGTCATTTTAATTACGTTGAGTGCTTATGAAATGTGCAATAAAATCAACAAGTTTACCAACTTTGAGGAGGATTCATAATTTAGAGTTAATCGCTTAAATAGCAAACTAGAAAAAAAGGCTACAGTTGAGCGAGTCGACTGTAAAACACCCCGTACACATACTAGAGCGCAGTTTTGACTGATTTGTCCTATGGGACATATATGCTATAGTTGTCTGATCCAAAAAAAATTTGGTAAGAATAGTTATAATGGTAGTAATCACATTATATGTGAGTTTATTTGCAGTAGCTTAACTAAACGTACATGTCTTCCTACAATTGTCCTATTTTCGACCGAATTGGCCTATAGATGCTATAGGCAAAAGTTGTTTCACCCTGATCAAACCTAATGAGGACAGTTCTAGTGATACTCTACACATAATATGTAAATTTGGTCAAGATAGCTTTAGTAGTTTCCAAGTTTGTTGTTATCTAGGTGATTATATAGACGGGTGGACATTGCTATAGAGACTCTACTATTATACGGAGCATATACATGAAATTCTCACTCACTTTTCAATGTTTCCCTTGTTAAATAATTTTTTAATAGCTTTGTGGAGATGCATTAAAGGTTTTTACTTTAAAGGACAAAGTATTAATAATTGCAAACCCAAAGAAAAAAAAAAAAAAAAACAAATACGTTTGCTTCTATTGAAGCACAATGGGAAATTCGTATTGATAGACCGCAGCTCATTAGCCATTGCTTTTCGTTATTGTGTGCAGTACTTTCCGCTCCCCAAACCCCAAGCAATAGCACCGTTACAACCCACCGCACTGTGCCACCCCCCTGTGGCATAAAGCGTACTCGACACGCGTTTCCATGACAATAAATGAAATATTTTGAGCCCGTTCGATGTAATAACTCGCGCGATTTGCTGTTTGTCATATTTCATAGCTGTGATTATAAGTGCAGAATGCGGCATGTGGCATGCGGCACGGCGCAATAAGCGTGCTTGCTCTGATAGATAAATAGCACATGGGAGGCAGCTAACGATGGGTGGGATAGAGGGGTAGGGTGGAGGGTGTGATGGGCTGGCAAAAAGGGGTTAATTCGAATTTCTGTGCAGCGCAGATGGAATTGCATTGCGAAATGCTAAGCCCTGATGGTGCTAAGTGCAAGCTGTGCGTACCTCTGTCTATGTCTCTCTTGCTCTCCCTTGCTACCCCTCCCTTTCGCACGCTCTAACTCTTTGTGCGTAGGTGTCTGTAACTTTACTTTGTCACATCGAAAACTTGCATATTCTTTCCCTTGGCTTCTTGCAATCAGTCTTAATAATCAGTCCACTCAGTTACGGTCCCACTTCGTTAAAATGTAACTACAAAAATTAAATATTTTTGCTCAGTTAAAAATTAAAAAATATATAGAAAGAAAAAAACAAATGAAAAATGAAACAATAAAATCTTCGTAGTAACAATTTTTCCAAGCTTATATATGTATCTAAAAAAATAACTGCAATATATAAATTTTTAGAACAAGACAATAACAGATTTTTTGAAGCCTATAAACTGATTTATCAAATTCTATACCTATTTGAAATTTGCACAATAAATATAACAATTTACTAAGAATATTTTGGCTTAGAAAAGGCTTAAAAATTGTTGAATGTAATAAATGAATTAATTTTAAACATGTAGTAATTTCAGCAAAACACTTTGAGTGCCTTCTTAACAAAGTCCTACACAAAGTTGATGTACTCCGCTTATATTGAGAGTATTTCGAAAAGAATCGACAAATCGTCTGAATTGAAATATGAAAAATGTGCGCTCAGCGTTTCGCTGCAATTGTCAAGTGCACTAATAAATTTCATTTTGGCCAGTTGGCAATACAGTGAAGCCTCTCTTCACACAGACAGCGGCTATACCTATTTCCAAACAACTCTCCTTATTCAAATCGCAAAAGTTTTTTTTTTTTTTTTGTTGAATAATCACAGCAAATTTTGATGCATTTCTAAATTGTTTATTGAAATGTTAAGCATTTCGAAGTTTACTGTATGCAAAGCATCAGTTCACACAGTTTATTAATCACAACGATAAATCACGTGCAAACTATTTGAAATTAATTAGTTCATTTTGAAACAAAAACAAAAACAGAAAAAAATTAAATAATATAAATTAAGGGGCTTTCGACGCACCATGGAAAACATATGTTGACCATCAATAGGCGCAGCTGTTTTGAAATATTTATGGGTTAATGCGGATTTTCTACTCGCATTTTAATATAATTTTAAAATATGAGTATTTGTTTTTTAAATTTCCCATGGGAAACGATTTTATGCTTAAGTTTTGGGAATATTTTATTATTGTAACTTATTTGAAAAATTACTTAAAAAGCTAAAAAGTTAAAGCTCTTTTATAGAATTTTATTTTAAAATTAAAATATTTTACTATTCAAAAAGTCACACAAAATGTTGTAAAAATATTGAACTAAATAATGAATAGCCCAAGTTCATTAACGTTGTTAAGTTTATTATGAGATTTTTATTTTTAAGTGAAATTTTAGGAAAGAATGTTGTATATATTTATAATTTTACTTTTGAGGATTTGTAGTATTTTTTGAGTAAAGAAACTTATGTTTTAAGGAACTTCAACTCTACCTAATGTGGAAATTATGTTTTAAATTATAAAATTAATAATAATAATAATAATAATAATAATAATAATAATAATAATAATAATAATAATAATAATAATAATAATAATAATAATAATAATAATAATAATAATAATAATAATAATAATAATAATAATAATAATAATAATAATAATAATAATAATCCAAAATAAAATTCAGCTTTTCTCTCAGTGTATGCACACTCTGTAGAACTGGAACTGCAGCAAGTACCCCTTTCTCCTCGGTTATAAACTTATGCATATGAAGTGTCGAATTCAATACCAGTCTGTGGTGCCGCACAGACAACGTCCGGAGTACCGTAACTCCTCTGTCCTCCCACTCTTTAACTGTACTTCTCGTTCCCTCGCTTTCGCTCACTATTAGAGTCCGGACACTGCCGAATGTGGCCAAGTTCTCGAAATCCTGATGCGAAACTGTTGGCCAGATAAACTAAACGAGGAGCGGTCAGTTGATGTGTTGGTTGGAAACTTTTCAGAAATTCGAATCATGTAACTGAATACATGATGGCCAAAATTCAAAAGATTCTACAGGCACATCGTGTGTGTGTTGTGTGGGTGTGTGTGTGGCTGGGCGCAACATGTGTTTATAATTATGTTTTACTGTGTGTACTCACATTTTTGCAGCACGTGTTGTGCGTATATAAAGGAGTGAGTGGGAGAGTACGAAAGAAGAGGAAAAGAGAGAGATAGAGACTGGGATTGGTTGTATGCGTGTAGACACTATAAAAATGGGTACTAGGAATTTGATTTTAGCTTGAAATATTTTCAAATTTATAGGAAAATTTTCTTGAATTACAAAATTATCGATTTATTTACGAAATATAACCAAAAGAATTGTTCAAATTATTTTAAAAATAAGTATAAATATTTATAAATATAAATTATTCTAAAATAAAAATTTTTTTTTTTAAATTAACGTTTAATATAATATTAAACATGGTAAAAAATATCAAAATAACTTTAAAGCAAACTTAAAAAATATATAAAAAATTTAGTTTCCGAATGTGCCCAATTATGCTTCTTCTTCAATTAAGATAGAATCTACCAAATTCTTTTCAGTGTAAGTGTGTATGTGAGAGAGTGAGACTTTGCATGTGTGTGCAGGAAAATTACAGAAACAACAACAACAGCAAAAACTATAAGCTTCAAGTTGCAATTGTCAGCGCTTAATTTGAGGTTAGCTGCGTGCTGCTCTCTTTGGCTTTTGGCTTAGGTTTTAGGCCAGCTTAAAACACGCATACACACACACACACTGAGAACTAAGTTGACTTGCTCTATCTCGCGCGCTTTGCTGCCAACAAAATTCGAGTTTAAGTTAAATAAGTTGATTCATTCAATTTCAAAGAGCGGCGACAAACAATTTACACGGTTTTGCCATACGCAAAATGCTTGTCAGTTGCAGTTGCAACGCCAACAAAAGGTCTACTTATAGCCATGGCTATACCCCTCTCCGCCCACCACTGCTCTTGGCCCATTCAGCGATTTGTGCCAACTGTTCTCGTTGTCTTTGTCTTTTGTATGCGCGCAGTGACCTGCAAAAATGGCAGACGCTGTTATTTTAGCCTCTTTCCCCGCCTTGCGCGCACCTGAGTCGCATCCCCTCCTTCACCCCCCTCGTAGCCAACAAGCCCAACTCTCTTTTGTTAAGCCAAAGGCGGTCGAGTGGGAGTGGGAGATGGAAAGGGCGTGACTTTTCTATGCTGCGGTCAGTGCATGTTGCATATAATTTCATTCATCACTTGGCCACCAAAAAGAAACCAAATAAACCTGCAAAAACTGGCAAAAGAGAAAAATCCTCAAATCTAATCGGCAGCAGTCGGTTTTCCTAACTTCTTTGCTACCCGTCAGTCGTTTTATACCCTGTACGTTCAAAGAGTAAAGGGGTATATAAGGCAGCTGAAGGCATTTGCAAGCTTTGAGTCACTAAAATAATCAATCTAAATACATTGTTTAACTGCATTTAAATTTAACTATTGCAAATCTTAACGAATAAATTATTAATTTACAAATATCTTAATAAAATAAGTATTTTATACTGATATCTTTATAATTGAATAATTTTAGCTCTGAAAATATTTATTAACTATATTTTGTTTCTTAATGGATTTAATATGCTAATAAATTGATTTTTAAGCAAGATAAATTTACATTAAATTTTGTAATTTTTACAAATTTTCTATTAAATTAATTTAAAAAATTTTTAAATAATTTTCTTAATTTTAATTTAGCTCTTTTAATAAATAAATTTCATTTAATAAAGCTACTTCTTAATTTACAATGCTTTATGTGCGATTTGGGAAGTTTTTTTGGCGTTTTAAATTTGCATTATTTAAGTAGTACAGGGCATTCTGCAGTCGATAACCAAGTGCTCAATTTGCAAAATTTTGTTGGTCGCTTTTTTCTTTGAAATTTTCTTTCAGCTTTTCTGTCGCGTTTGCCATTTAATGCCGCTGCATTTGGGTAACTCCACTGCTCTACTCTCCCAACCTGCTCTTTTGGCCATCTTATTTCAGTTTTTGTTTGCCGATGCTGCTGTGCTGCCTCTGCCACTTGGCCATTTTCATTTTGGCCCACTGCTTCTGTCTGTCTGTCTATCTGCCAACAAGCAAATATTGTCTTTTGCTCAGTCGCATTTTTCAGCTGACATCTTCATCTCTATCTCCATTTTCATTTTCATTTTCCTCCCGCTGCTCACCCGCGATTACTGCACTACCCTCCTGTTTTGTAGACCCTGTACTTAAAATGAGTACAGAGGTCTATGCGATTTGTCGGAAAAATGTGCATAACAGGCGTGAGGAGGATTGGCAGACACCATATTTTACAGTATTTATATTTCTGATCAGCTTTAACAAGTGATTTAATAGGGCAATGTACATCTGTTTGTTTGGATTCATAGATCTCAGAGACTATAAGAGTTAGGGTAACGAAATTTGTATTGTAAGTTTGATTTCTGCCACGCTCCCAAATGCTATTACAAAAAGTTAAAAATAATTCAAATTTGAGTCGAACAATTAGAGTTTAATATTGATATTTTATTATTATTATTATATTTTTGGTATGTATCAGACGATTATATCGAATAGCTGTCATAGGAACACTTCGGACGAAATAAGTGATTTTTATTAGGACAAATCTATATATATTAAAGTGTTTGTCCTCACTGACTGGCCTATCATGGTCTGTGTCAAACTAAAGGTCCTAGAGAGATGGAATTTTCACACAACTTAGATCTCATAACTCAATCGTGAAATAAGATAATATTTTGCGAAATTTTAATTGGAAAGTAGTTTAATGTAATGTCAAAGGTCAAATTTTATTTAGTATGAGAAAGTTTGTTGTTTACCAATTCTTAACCAAAGTCACAGGAATTGTTTAACACCAACTGGCAAACTTTCGCTGGGATCAGACTGTCATATGAATTACAGGTGAATAATGTAAACTTAGTGTGAAAATGTTATTGTTTCTAAAGCATTTTAAGCAAATTCACAGAGTTCTTGCTTGGTATCAACTTGCAAGTTAAAAGAAAATTTGGTTACGACCGGAACACTATTTAATATACCTGAATTAGAAAACAGTGATAAAGCTTTGAGCGGCAGTATTGCTAGCATAGTATATAATATACGTATTTTGGTCAGAAATAATAGCTACTGCTGAACATTGTTGCTATTCAAATTTGGTTGGTTTCAGAAAAACACGGTCTTCTTCCGTCGACTTACTCGACTGCAGTATTTCATACTAGTTTTTTTCCGGCTTGTCTAAAAGTATTTTTGTCACGAATTCAATGAACGATTTTTAAGCACATCTTTATTACTTTTGCTCTTTGTGCACAATATTTCAGGCCTTTACCCCCAATGCGCTGGCACCCTTAGCACCCCCCGACCCACCCAATATAATAACTTTGGCTATTGAGTGTGTCTATTGCAGCTTTTTGTACCTCTCCATCGGTGGTATTAAGCATTAATTTATAGATTTGTTAACTGTATGACTCATGCGCATATACCAGACGCTCACTGTACTCGCACAAAAAAAAAAAAAAAAGGCTAAATTCTTCATATCGTACAAGAAAATGCACTTTGCTAATGAATCGAAGCGATTTTCAATGCGACAAGACCGCATACACTTAGCGAAAATTTACATACAGAATTTAGTCTAGCATACCCCAAAGCGCAATTGTATTTAGAGGGTATTGTCAATATAATTTTAATAAATTTTTAAATACTATTTTTTATTTGTTAACTTGTTTGTTGTTTAGCTATAAAATTCGCTGAGTGTACTTTCTCCCTTTAGCTTTTTTTTTGTAGTTTGTTGCACTTTGTTTAGTTGGCAATAATGTGGCTAAGATGCTTTGTTAGCCATTTTATTGTCCCTTTTGTCGCGTCTTGTTTGTTGCTCGCTTGTTTTGCGGTTTTGTCTCAAATGCTTATGAGTTTAAAGTGATGTCTGTAGTTTGTTTAATTTTAAGTGTGAATGTGTGTGTGCTGCACAGTTTTTGAAAACATAATAATAAGCCAATAAGTTAAAAATAACAATAAAGTAGAATAGTAATAAAGACTTCTCTAATTATATTTTAATTAAGAAAGCATTTTATTTTACATTGTTTTTTATATTTATTATAATAATACAAAGGTTTATTTTTTGCCCTACTTTACATAATACTTTTAAGTATAAAATTTATTAGTGTAGCTGCTATTTTCTTATTTATGTGTATTTTATTTAATTTTTGTTATTTTGAGAAAGCTTTTAAAAACTAAATTAAATTTATATAATTTTCCTAAAAACTTTACATTACAAAATTTTTTTTCAAGTTTGATTTCTTACACAAAATTATCATTTTTTTGTTAAGTAGTAAAATGTAACTCAAATTAATAATTTGTTATCATTTTTTATGTTATGTTTTAAAAATTTTGTTATTCTTTACTTATGATTATAATTATATTATTAGGGAATTTTTTAAAAGTTTCGGTTATTTTTATTTTATAATTTTATAATTAAAGCTCAAAGGTAAATTTATTTTATTTAAGTAAATATATTTATTATTTAAAGTCAGCAATATTTCTATTATTATCGTCACTACAAACAAATCGGAAAACAGTAGAAAACTTAACGATATCATGGGAGTACCAGTTAGTATTATAAGCATAATAGTGCGGTCCTTGAATATTATATCAAACACCGATAGTATGGCGCTATTATACCGATAGTTATCAGTTCATGCTGTATGTCAATCTCGAGGGAACACATTCTATACAACATTATGAATCGACTATCGGTTAAATAAAACGTATTTGCCTGTAGTTCGACTGAGTCATTTGCCTGCGTGTCATGAACTTGCTGTTAAGTTATTTTCCAGATTTTTTTTATTATTATTTTCTTTTTGCTTAGGTATAGTTTGAAGTGTAAGTTGGGCAGGGAGACAGCGAGAAATTTGGGGGCAAAGAAAGAGGCGTCTGCATTGCAACTAAATGCGGTGAAAATACGTGGAACGCTCGCCGAGAGCCCGTCAATAAATCATTGTGCAGACAACGGAGTCCGTTGTTAAAAGCACTCTTTCAATATATATATTGATGTATGTATGTGTGCCTGTGTGGCTCTGTGTATGTGTGTGTGTGTGTGTTTGTATGTAAAGGATGGCATATCAATACTTCGCATAGACGGATTGTATTTTCAATATTTGCGCAGCGTAGATCATGGCAATGCCGTCGCTCCTCGTACTTCTTTTTCCATCGAAGTAGAAGAAGAGTACGCAACGGCTTTTGTTGGTTTTGTATTGCAATGATTTAGCAGTTTTTCGTCTGTGTTTACGTTGTGGATGAGCAACGGGCGCAAAGGAGAGTTGCACCGAGAGAGAGAGAGAGAGAGAAAGAGTAAGTGAGAGGCAGCAGTGAAAGAAGCAGAACGACAGAGCTGCTGAATAAGAAATCAGTAAATTGTTGTGTTTTAATCGAGCCGCCGCGGTATCAGACACAATCACAATCCTCAATCCCCAATCCCCAATCCTCAATCCCAATAACAATAGCATACCCGCTTCTCCACAATTGTCTGCAATAAGCCGCAGCAGCAGCAGCAGCAGCAGGACAGAAGAAAGGGAAGCTGCTGCAACCGCCGTTGCACACTGGTCTAAGTAATTATTAAATTTGTTCAGAAATATGTTTGCACAATAAAAATAGTTTGGACTTTAAGGCAAATGAAAACGCTTAGTGTTATGTTAAGAAAAAAAGTTTTAAATATTATTATAGTTAATCTGTAAGGCAGACAGTAATAAAAAAAAATGGACTTTGGTGTTTAATAACAAATAGCTTTGAGTTGAGTGTGCGGCCATTGTGGCCGCATTGAACAGAGTGCATCAATGACTCAAATGCCGAGCTGCCAAGCTGTGATGCCACGATGCTCAGAATGGCGGAATGTGTATAAGCGAGCAGATACTTGTGTAAATAACTGTCAGCCAATTGTTGTTTAATCGCCGGCTTAGTCATGTTGCGGTGCACTTTTGAGGTTAAGTGCCTGCAGTCGAGGGAAGTAGCAACAGCTAACAGCTAACAGCTAACAGGCATCGGCTAACAGCTAACGGTTCACAGATATCGGTTATCGGATATCGACCATAAAGCTTTAAACAATCATTCAGTGCAGAGTGCTGTCTATTCTATCACACAAGTCTTCTACTTTCTTTTCTCTGTTCTGCTCTTTCTTCTCGCTTGTCGCTTCTCTCTTCTCGCTGCTGTCTGCAAGCTAATTAGTTGCACATTTTACATTAATTAATTTTTATAGCATACTTTTTTGCGCAAGCTGCAAACTTTTGTCATAAGAAAGAAACGCCCGCATTTTCTGCCTTTGCCACACCCCCGCCCAACTTCTCTTTCCTTACCCCGCCACGGTAGTGGCCGCCATTAGCTGCACGTGCCACTGCTACCAGAAGTACAAAAAAAAAAGTTGAAATATATAGATAAGAGAAGCAGCAGCATTTCAGCCTCATCCACTGCAGTTTTGAATCACTAAATTTAGCTGTCCCAAACAACGAGTATAAGTAAAGTAAGTATTTTCGAATAGTGCACGACTAGCAGTTACCCTAGATCACTAGATGGCAGCGGTGTAACAGCAGGTCTAACAAAAAACATTTTTAAAATTCGATTTAATTTAGTAATATAATAAAAACCAATTTAAAAATTTTAATTGGAGCAAACACTCTTCGTTCCTTTGTTTTCTGAATTTACAAGGTATACAAAAAAAAAAAAATGAGAAAAAAATGTGTGGAAAATATTTGTGAAAACAGAAAATTTGGCGTATGTTGAAGAAAATTCCGAGTCGTGCGGCGACTTTGATGCTGCTGCTAATGCTGACTAATTGGATTTGGCCTTAGAACTAATAAAAACGTTACAAAAGTATTTCGTTTTTACTGCAAATTGGCCAACAATAATTATTTTGCTTATTTGCCAACAACAAAAGCGAAAGCGAAACGAAAGCCAAGGATCATAAAAATCGACAAGTGCGAGAACAACAGCAGCAAAAACAACAGCAAAGTATGGTGTAAATTCCGGAAAGTAAAAGACGAACAACAACAAGAAAAAGACATTGAAAATGTCTACGCAATGCGTCCAAGAGTTCTTGGAACTAAAGCGGAATCTGGAGTTAGATGAAGTTACTAATGAACTGTCTGGTAGTCTAGTAGTTGAGGAAGGAAACTCCAATGGATAGCTCTACTGTGTCGCTGTATAATTGCATTTTGTCCAGGAGGAGTAGGCAGGAGTTGCAGAAGGGGGCGTGGTAGCTGTTACAACGGGCACGCTCTTTGATGTGAGCAAGATGTGTACACTGCTAAAAAAGGAGCTGCTAAAATCAGGAGCAAGTTTCTTAAGAGTTTGTGGTAAAATATAAAGATATAAAAATATGTTTATTTTTATTAAATTTTATAATTTTATAAAATATATAAAAAAAAATAAAATCAAATATACAAATTTAATGTACTGCTAAAATGATTGAAAATAATAAATATATAGTTCAAATTAATGTTGTTCAGTGTATAGAAAACTAGACACACAGTACAGTGGACACTGGACACAGCTGTCTGGAGGCTGTTGGCACGTCTTATCGACATATATCGATAAAAGAATTAGCTAAATCGTGACTGCCACTTAGAACATGTCGCTGCCATTAATTATGGCTGATGACAAGCCTATAGGCAAGTCATACACACGCACACACACGCACACACACACACTCCCACTCACATTTACACATGTATTTCGATTTTTGTTGCTGTTGTGCGTTGTTGTGTAATTTTATTAGCTCGCCTCGCTTTCGATTAAGGTCCGATCTCAGTTAATTAAAATCGACTTTTTGCCATTAATGCCCCAAAATCAAATTAGCCGCCTCCAGAAAACTTTTTAGCCACATTTGCTTGGCACTGTTGCCACAGCAGCGTTTTTTCTTTATCATTTTTGGCCCGCTGCTGTCCACCAATTAATCCAACAAAATAAAGAAAGTAAATCATTATTTTTTAACAAACATTTTTGCTTCAAAAGTTAATTTTCTTTTCGATATTTGAAATTTTTAAATAAATTAAAATTTGAATAAGACAAAAGCATGGAGCTTGGCTAAATAATTTGTAACCTTTTTTTTTTACAAATTAAGAAACTATTTAATATTAACTTTAATATATTTAAGTTTGAAAAATTTATCTGAAGTTTTATATATTTAGTATTTTATTTATTTAACAACTAATTATTATTTGTTTTTAGTTAATTTAAAATAAAATAGTTTATTTTAAACATATTAGAGTGGCTTTAAATTTAAAATGATAATGAAATATTTTTTTATTTTTATTTTTTTTTTAACTATAGCTATATAAAACTATACCCAGTGAATAAAATTTACTTTATTACGAAATTGTAATACTTTATAGAAAGAAGTTGTTAAAAATAATAAAGAAAATCATCTGCAGTCTGTGTTTCTTAAAAAAAAATAATTTTTAATTTTTTATTTCAATATTTCCAATTGATTTTTTAAGTTTTTTCAAAGTCAAGTATGATTGAAACTGTCTTTATAGACGGAAAGTTTTGATTTCCTGATGCTTCAGGGCAAAACACAGACAATTTCACACACAATTACTTATGCATTGTTGATCTATGAGTGATACGAAGTAAACATCAAAAAATTCGAAAAGTAATAACACAGTTTTTTTTTTTTTGTTAAAAAATATTCACAACAAGACGTCAAATTTCATTTACGCGATTTCTGTTTTTTTTTTTTTCTCTTTGGGAAAACAAATAAACACAAAAAAGTCAAAAGCTACAAATTGACACAAATAGCGGACTATATGAATATATGTATGTGTATGTGTGTGTCAGGGAGTGTGTGGTAGGGGTTAACACCCTACCAATTCAAGGCCGCTGGGTCGCAGTTTATCATGTCCGCCAGGAATAATTCAACTTTGCTTATTTCACACTTCAATTTCGTAGGTAAACAAAGTTTTCACTGCGGTTGCGAAGGGAGCAAGAATGGCAAGCAAAAAGGCAAGGACAAGGGCAAAGCAAAAGAAATGGAAAACGAAACGAAAAAACTCAAGGAAAAATCCAAGCAAAGCTGGGGCGCTGTCGAGTTAAATCAACAAACTTTGGGAGGCATCAGAAAAGGAAGGGAAAACGAGGAGAATGGGGAAAACACTGGACACCCGGGAGGGCACCTTTGCTAGTCAAGTGAAAGCAAACAAATAAAAATGATGAGCAGCAATATTTGTGATGCCAGTGTGGCAACAACAACAGCAACAACAACACGAGCCTTGTTGAGCTGAGCTGAGTTGAGTTGAGTCCTTGGGGCGCATTTTGCTGATGTGTTGTTATTGTTATTGTTGCCTTATAGCCAGGCCACTTTGCAAGCTCCTGCGGTTGGTCTTTTGTTATTGTACAAAGTTTTTACTGAATGCTGCTGCTGTTGCTGTGGCAAATTAAGGCGCAAATTGTGGCCAAGTTGTGAAAAATTCGGCAGCAAGTAGCCACCAGGGTAATGCCAACAGCCAACAACCAAAGGACTCAGGAGCCAGGACCAAGGACCAAAGACCAAAGACTAAGGGCCAAAACGCAGGGCCCATAAGTGGTCCACTCGCAAGTGTCCTTGAGGAATCTCATAAATATTATTATCATCACTGAGTGCATGTTTAGTATCTGTGTGTGTTTGTTTGTGTGCGTGTGCGTGTGCGTGTTTGTGTGTGTGCTGCTGTGACAGCTTAAGCCCAGTTAAGACAGTTGACTCCCTTTATACGAGTGGACATCCTTTTTGACGAATGCCTCTTAATTGGCAAGCTTAATTTATAAAAAAAGCTTAATACTGAAAAGTGTAAAATTTAACAGATACCCTGTATCTGTGGAGTGGACTTGCAAGATATTTCACTACACACATTTTAATACTTAATATAAATCTCTTTATGCATTTACTACTACTGCTTGTGACTGACTAACACACTACACTGATGTCTGCAATAAAAGGCAGGCCTTAGTTATGCACAAAAATGAGTAGTACGACTAGTAGTTTAGCTTGCGATTTAAATATATCTAATTAGATTCCTATTTAATGATAAAATAATAATAAACTGGACTTAAATTTACTAATTCTAATTCTAATCTGATTGTAATTTTTATTTTATTTACAACAGTTTTTTTTCTTAGCAAATAAAGTAAACTAAAGCAGTTACAGTGGTGTCTGTAAAAGTGCGCATGATGTAAGCTCAGCTTTAGAAACACATTAAAATAGTGAGCGCACTTCAAGGGTCTCAACTGTGGCTTCTAGTATTGAGTCAAGCGACTGTAAAAGACCCTGTACTTCTTCACGTGCGAATTTTTCCATACAAATATGCATTTTTCAACCAGTTTTTTTCTATGGGAGCTATAGGCTATAGTAGTTCGATCCCGAACAAACTTGGTGAAGATAGTAACGATCACGATACGTACATAATGTCTTAGTTTGGTTGGAATAGCTCAACAAAAAGCTCAACAATTTGTCCTATGGGAGCTATAGGTAATAGTAGTCCGATCCGAGTTATACTTTGTAAAGATTGTTACACTGCTTCCATACATATGATGCGTGAATTTGGTCGCCATAAAATAGTTTTTTACAATTTGCGGGCGGTTGGGGGCGTAACATCAATTTGAAATAAACTTAATCTACTCGCGAAGTAGACAGACCTTCATTCCAAATTTGATGGCTTTAGCTCGTATAGTCTCATAATGTTCATTAAATTAATAATAAGCAGGAGTTGACAACAGTGCTGTCTATAATATTATGCCTAAACAAGCCTTCAAATAAAGCTGAAGCTCTATTTAAGACAACTACTCTGGCGTCCAAATTATTAAAATACTTATAGATATAGGAATATTTGTATATTTGCAGTGCAGCTTTTCCACAACTTACATAGATTATAAAGTATGACAACTCTAAAAAGAAAACTTTTAATCTAAATAACGGTACATATTTAAAGAAGTAAAAGACACGACTTTAATGTGCCACACTTAACAGGCAACATAGTATGGCAGACCGGATGTGCGACAAGCAAATAAGTAGGTAACACTGATTTAAGGGTTGCCAACACGCGGCCAGACAAACAAGCTCGTTCAAGTAAGGCAACCATAAAGATGACTACAATAAAACACACATACTTATTAGTACTTTTTATAGGTACAGCCAGTCTGATTTGTAATTCTCAAGGCTCTAAAGTTGGCCCAGGAATGTGCCTGAGAATCTCAATGCTTATGTAGACACCCCCCCCCCCCCCCCCCTAGTGACCCTGCAGAGCCAGACCAGGCAGCTGGGCCCATAAAAAAGCACAACGCCAACGAGCATACACCGAGTGAGAGAGTTGTCGACATGGCCATGTTGAATTTTTAGAGTTGTGCATAAAAAAACAAAAGAAAAAAAAACCAAGTAGTAGAAAAAGAATCTATGGAACAGAAAATG
The DNA here is from genome assembly GCA_035047505.1 of Drosophila parthenogenetica. Classification (NCBI taxonomy): domain Eukaryota; kingdom Metazoa; phylum Arthropoda; class Insecta; order Diptera; family Drosophilidae; genus Drosophila; species Drosophila parthenogenetica. The sequence goes on from JAWNPM010000174.1 coordinate 2,714,075, forward strand.
TGGGAGGGAATAAAGGGAATGATAGAGGCGTCGTCGTAGTCTCGGGAGACAGTTGAATAGTTGGCACAAAGAGCGAACGAGTCGAACTTTTGTCCAAAAGCAGCTCGTAAAAATGCCCAAGTGAATAATAATAATCAGCAGTCGGTCTACCTACAGTTACCCCACTACCACTCCCCCTGCTCCCCTCTTGTTTGCTCCATACATGTGGCACACATGTGGCGAATGCCCGGATCCCAGACCCAAGACCCCTTAACCTCCCCGTCTCAGCCTTGGGTACCGCCTGAAACTTTGGAACCAACGTCGTCTCCTTTGAAAGTAACAACAAAAACTAAACGAAACTTTTATTGTCTGTGTGAGCGAGCGAAATTCCTTACCAACTAGGAAATAATTAAGCGTAATTGAGTTAAGTTATTTCCGCTTACCACTTACAAGCCAACGCCCACCAATAAGCCCTCGAGCCTCCAAACTAGCTACAACTATTTATGGATTTCTCGCTTATAGTCGGCTACAGCTTTAAGTGATTTGTTCAAAACTCACAAAGCTTTTTATAATCAAGCTCAAGTTTTCTTTTTTTCCAATAAAAATTTAACTATTTGAATTTTAAAGAAAAATAACTTCACTAACACAACTGTATAAAATTATTAAAGAATTTGAAATTTGAAATTTGATTTTTAATGGCCATAGAAAAGGCTTAAACATTTACTATAGAAGAAAATTGTAAACTTGGCACAAAGTGTTTATTTATTTTAAGTTTACTAATAACTGGCAGTGAATATAAGTAAATAAAGTATTTATTCAGGCAGATCTATAAATGTTAGTAACAGAAAATATACTCTGCATAAAATTGATGCAGTCTTCTTATACCCTCACTCCATAACTTACGATATAGGTTAGAACCAATTGGTTTTAACTTAGTTCTTAAAACAGTTGAGTTCAATTCCTAACTCAATTTCTACGTCTTTAGTGGCAGATGAGCAAATGAACAGCAAACAAATTGTGTACAGCAAATATTGTGCCCACTTGCCGCCCAAGGGGGAGTGGCATAGAAAGCGCAGTTAGAAGAGGAAGATGCACAAGTGGCAGGGAATTGCACACTTGTATTGCTTGTATGGCTGGCCTAAAAACAAAGCTCAATGCACAATTATTAAAAGCTTCAGTTGTGGCCCAATGCTATTGCGGCTGTTTTGGCCCCTTACCTCCCACATCCCCCCTTATTGGCTCACTGTTATGCTGTTCACTGTTCACTGTTCACTGTTCCCGTTAGTTTCCGCAATTGCAGCTGTCAAATTGTACTTTCTTTTGCTGATGTCACAACAATAACTTGCGACGGGGCGAACGGGACAGGAAACGGAAGCGGCCACAAAGGAGGCAACAGAAAACTTCATTACAATTCTGTCCCCCTTGTAGTCGGTCTGTCGATTTGTCCATTTGTCTGTCTGCCTGCCATTGGGCTTTCGCCTTTAGTGGGGGCACACTGTAACCAAGCATGCCGCGCTTAACTCAAATTGAAAGCGTACAATTCTGACGACATTCGATGCAATCGTGCAATCCTCGAATCGCACGGAGTTCGTCCTTTGCAATCGAGTGCGTTTCTCCAATTTATTGTTTTTATGCGTTTCTCGTGCACTTTTCTCTATCTCACAATGTTTTTTTCTATCTTCTCCTTTTATTCATTTTGTAAGTTTATTTTTTTGTTTTAGTTTTTACTTTTTTACTTTTTAGTTTTGGAATTGGCGTTATTAGATTGCAAACTTGTGCTGCTCGTGCTGCTGATTGGCACACCCAGTCTTAAAAACCTTTTTGCTCGCACCCATGACACCACTCCAGTCACTTCGCCCACTCCTCTTGCACTTGGGCAATACAGGGCTCAAAGCAGCTTGTTTCAAACGCTTTAACGCTGCTTGTTGCGACAACCAATTAAAGAAATTAGCCTTCGATGCAAGCAACTTTGATAGTCTGTAAGTATTCCAAAGAGGCGGAGGGATTAGGTGTAGGGGGCGTGCCAGTGGGGGGGTCAACGAGGCGAGAAGTTCGTCTGTCGTCAGTGTCCACGTGCTGTTTGTCAAATACATCAACGCTTGTCGGTTGCCTGCTTGACTGACGTCACATTGACAAGTTGGCTTCAACACTGCATCCTGGCAGCAGCACAAGTCATGCTCTTCCCTTTCTGTCCTTCTCTCTTCATCTCGCTCATTCTCTTCCTGTCTCTCCTTCTCTACCACGCTTGCTATCTCTTTTAAGCTCTCCAAGGCGGGCTCGAAGCGGGCGACGTTTAAGTGTCGCCTGTGGACAGGAGTTGCACAGTTAGTACACTGAAAGAAAACTGGTAAACTCAATTCAAAATGAAGTTATAAACTAAGGAGTTTTCTTTTATACTTCTTTTTATATTTAAAAGCTAAGTAAATCACATTTGTCTTTAATTTCTTAATTTTAATAGAAGTTTATCACTAAAGTTGCCAAAAAAATTGACATTTTTCAATTTTAAACTGTTAAAAAAATTATAAAATATCCCGAATTTTTTATTTTTAATAATTTAATTTAACACAATAATCTTTTTTAAAGTGTCTACCAAAAGTGCAGTAAATATTGAAGAATAGTCTCTTACTAAAACTCTCTTATTAAAACTAAGCAGTTGATTTTATTGAACTAGTATTACTTATATGGAAAAATAACTTATTTAAAATTTAAACAGCTTAAAAAAGTGCAATAAAAAATATTTAAATATTTTTATAGCATTTGGGAAACTCCGTTTACTATTGAATTCCCATTTTTCTCTCAGTGTAGTCAACCGACTGACTAACAAGCTAACGCCCAGTGCTCTCCATCCATCCAACTGTCTAACTGTCTGTCTGTCGCTTTGTGCAGCTTTTCCTACTCCTATTTTGTACACTTTCTTCACCTCCTTTCGTTCGTTTTGTCCATTCGCCTGTCAATTCAGTCAATGACTACACAAAAGCTATGCGCGTCCTTCATATGTGTGACTGTGTGTGTGCCTGTGTGTGTGTGTGTCTGTGTGTGTGTGTGTCTGTGTGTGTGGTAGAAAATCTCTTTTAATTGCCAATCGTGTGGAAAAATGAATTTTCCATCGAATTAGTATTCTGTGGCTGAAATTCATTCATGGAGCACTCATTAGGAAATCCTCTGCTGCTGCGCTGCTTTCAGTGTCTTCTACTGCTGCTGCTGCTGTTGTTGTAGTTTTTTTTTTTATTTTTTTGGAGTGTTCACCCACGCAACCGTCGCTATGTTGTGTTGTGTCTGAACGACCCGTCCGTCCCTCCTTCCTCTGGCACAGCGCTCCCTTCCCCCTCCTTTATGTTATGAGTTGAGTCAACATATTTTGCAACACTTACTGCCTGCTTATATGTTGGAAAAGAGGGGCAGGGGACGTGCCGAGGGTTGCGCTCAGGCTACCAGGGGTGGGCTGACGCTTTTGGCAGTACTCAAAATCAAAATCAAGGAAGTGACTATAATTTTGGTGTAGCATGTTGTCGGTACGTGTTTCAATATGTCAGCATCCGGTGATGAGTTTGTACGTACACTTGTTTGCCTTTGCCCCCTCGAAGCTCCCAGACCACTCCCTCTAGCCCCTCGGCCCCCTTGGGTCCCAGTTTCCCATTTCTGTCTCTATTTTTCCTACGTTTTCCCGCTCCTAGCGCCATACACACCATACACGTATGAACCCACAATGTTGCTCCTCTTTTCCTGTTTTTCCTACGCTTTCCCCGTGTATGTGTGTGTGTGTGTGGGGATGTGGGTGTGTGTGAGTGGTGATTTTTGTGTTGAGCACTCTTCACTTATTTTATTGATGTTGTAAATTTCTGGTAATTGAGCTTAATTTTTATACAGTTGCCTTCTACTTTCTGCTTTCTCCTTCCCACATTTTACACTTTTGTTTTATGTTGATTGCTTGACCATACACCGAGTTCTGTGTGTGAGTGTGTGTTGCTGTGTCTATTGTTCACTCATCAGTTGTGCTGTGAATGACCATTGAAATTTTTGCTTAGCATTAGACAAGTATTGAGTTTTTGGACAGAGAGCATTAAGTGCATCCATCAAGAGCTTTGTGATTAGATTCTGAACAACTTTCTTTATCTTTTTTACTTTCTTTCTTATTTGCTCAAATTAGCTCAAGTTTCGCGCTGAATTTCAACACACACACACACGTACAGTAATTGCAAAATTGCTAAATTGCCAAATTACCAAATTGCCATTTTGTAATTGAAATGAAATACTTTTGGCTTTGGGCTTTGGGCTTAGTCGTAGTCACTCGTAGCTGTAGCAATTTCAATTAGGAACTTTTATACAGAGCATCGCAGATATGAAATTAAAATTATTTCAAACAGCTGTGGCTGTCCACGCACACACTTACACACATATTTACATATATCTATCTATATATAAAGATAGATATTTATATACATATGTATATGTGTGTCCGTATTGCAACTGGACAACAATGGGCGCTTGCCGCTGTCATTGAAAATGACAACAAGTCGAATTGCCAAAGTGATAAAAAGCTATGCAAATGACATTGACGACTGCGAAATACGCTTTAAATTTTGGATAAAAAAGTAAATATAGTAAATTATTAAGAATGTTTCTTAGAAACACTTTTTTAACTAACTTTAATTTACAGATTTACAATAATTAAATATTTCAGTATACACAAAAGCATTATAAACATTAATTATAATAATTAATGCTTATAACATAAATTTCAATAAAAGCTTTTAATCCTAACATTTTTCTTAAATGTCAATTTATTTTTATTTACAACTTTAAACAAGTAGTGCCACAAAACTACAAATTAATACTTGTGAATATAAATAAAGATTTTATTTTAAATACACCAGATTTTTGCTTCGGGAGCAATTTTTTTTTTATTTGTTAGAATTTTATTTTAATAATCATTTAATCCTAATAAGGAACCTAATCTTCTGATATGCACAGAAGAACATAAACATAAATATAAATATAAATATAAATATAAATATAAATATAAATATAAATATAAATATAAATATAAATATAAATATAAATATAAATATAAATATAAATATAAATATAAATATAAATATAAATATAAATATAAATATAAATATAAATATAAATATAAATATAAATATAAATATAAATATAAATATAAATATAAATATAAATATAAATATAAATATAAATATAAATATAAATATAAATATAAATATAAATATAAATATAAATATAAATATAAATATAAATATAAATATAAATATGTATAAATGTATATAAGTAAATTAAATTCAATTCTAATTAACCCTTTATAATATTTTAAATGAAAAATTTGCTTGAAATAACAAAAAATTTTGTAAAGTCAAGATAATTTTTATTTAATATTAAATAACCTTTCAATGGCATAGCACAACTACTCATACTGTGTGAGAGTATACTGCCAACAAGCAGGAAATTATGCACAAAAAAAGGACTTAGAACTAAAGAGTATTTTGCCAAATGACAAATGAAAAAGGAAAATAAAAAGAAACCAAAAAAAAAAAAAAAAAAAAAGAAAATTCACAGAGCAGAAATAGATAAAAAAAAACTCGTGCAACTTTTTTACGCCCTCGTTCGCAACTTTGGCAATTCCATTTTCACAATCATGCGTTGAACTCTGAACTTTTGCATGTGCAACTCGAAGTGTGTGTGGTGTGTGTGTGTGTGCGAGTGAAGCGAGCATTTTGGAAAACAGCTTTTTCCAAAATATGCCAACAAAACTTTTCTTTTGCTCTTCATCGTTCTCATTGGTCATTGCCGGTTGTCGGCTGTCGGTCACAGTTGTGTCTGGCATTATTCGTACAGTGTGCCCACTGTCCACTCCACTCCACTCACAACTGCCCACTGTGCAGTGTCCTTCATCCTGTGGCGGCCGCATGGCGTTGGCATTTGGCGTTTAGCCGCAACTATTGAATGTGTAAAAATTATTGTAAACTTTTCAGACACACATCACACATCAATGGTCCGTTTGAGTTTGAGGGTCAGTTTGATCCTGGAACTGGGGCTACAAGGGTATAACCCCAAAAGGGACGTTTGGACGTCAAAGAGGAAGGAGGCGGGGTCTACGGGCAGCTGGTTAGCAGCCATTGGCGTGGAAATCAATTAAAAATGCTTGTTGGCCAACTTTGTTTTATGAGGTTTTGTATATTTAATGGACGATAAGACGGCTTCACACAGACAGACACAAGAGAGTGAGAGCGAGACAGTGAAAGAGGTAGAGAGAGATGGAGTATGTGTTAGTGCTAACTTTCACTTTGGCACTGAATGACGAGGATGATGTTGATGATGACGATGATGATTATGCACTCAGTGTTTGAATTGTAAATTAAGCTCTCTATTTATGACATTTCTGAGTGTTGCGACACACGTTGTTATGGAATTTATACAAAACCAAACTTCTAGTTGAATTAACTCATTTTAATATTTACAATATTCATTTGTGGTCTAGCAAACTAACGTCGAATTGAGTCTCTTTCAAATGCCTTTTAAAATGTAGGTATACAAATGATTTCTATTTCTAGACAGAATTATGTGAATGTTCTATTACATTTAACTTAAATAACATCATTTTTAAATTCAATCAATCGAAGTTTATTCATATTTAAATCAAGCTAAATGAAGTATCGTTTATTTTTATTAATCCTTTGCCTTCTTTAAGATACATGAAGCATAAAAGTATGAAATATATTTTAAACTTGTAACTTTTCACGCTGATTTTGGCTTTTCAATTAAAGTTCATGTATATTTTTTAAATTTTTTATCCAAATAACAGAACGACTGCATAATTTTTAAGCCCGACTATATAATTTTTAAGCCCTTTGGCGTTTTGAAGGTAATCGTTTTTTCATGTTTTTCAAATTTACTATTTCAACAAATGATTCTAGTCTCATCTCTAAAGATAAACTAGAACTTCTCACTATTTACTACTTAATATGTATTTGTATATGCTACTATATAAAAAAAGATGTACCTTTTGTATGTTTTTACTTAGGTAAAATATTTTTAGTCATCCATTTAGCTTCGTTAAACTTCCGCTTTCACTTTATACTTTTTAAAACTCAATCGTTTCGGTTAAAGCAAGTAATTTGTTTGCATTTCTTTTGTTTTGTTGCAAAGTTACGGGTTTTTTTTTCTACTTTTGTAACAGTTTCGGTTTCGTAGACTTGACCCTTTTACTTGGATTTCTTTTGTTTCTGATGATTGGTTTTTGGCCCTGCAGCACATGAAAATGACACAGAGAAATGTACAAATACAAATACGAAAAGTTAACTTCTATTCGTTTTAAATACATTGAATGGTTTTATTTTAATATATTGATATATTTTAAGGTTTTAGGACTTGAAGAAATTAAAATCATTAAATGTTGCATAATAAAGCATCTGCTTATCGACATTTCGCTCAGATTTCGTTTGGATTTAGCTATAGATTAAATCAGTTTGAGAGTTTGGCAGTTAAAAAGCCAAAACTTCGTTTCTGGCAGTACTTAAAGTAAGCCTTTTAAAGTTAGTCCTGGAGTGGTGTTAGTTGTGTGGTTGGTGGTGTATGGTGAGAGGTGCGTGGTTGTTGGTTGCATTGCCCCACTGCCAGTTTGGTTGTGCACTCGTGCTTACAATGGCCTCATCAGCTAGCACACTGGCAAAATGTGGCGGCACCTCGAATAGAAATTAAAAGTGAAGCACGAGCCGCGTCAACACTTAACTCCGTCAGTCTCAACTCCATCCTCATACACATCCGCATTCGCATTCGCGTTCGCAGTTTCATTCCCATGCCTCATCCGCAACTTCATCGTCATCGTCATCGTCATTCATGTGCTAGCGCGTTGTACTTCACTTAAAGGGTTCACTCTTTAGCCCAGTACTCAGGGGATTATAATTTTATGGTAGACAGAAAGGCTCAGACAACTGATCATATTTTATTTAAAATTCAAGGCCAGTAAATTGGGGTTTTCACAACGAACTACAATTTCTGTTGTTAATTCATTGAAAGTAGCTTATAAATTTACAATTTGGATTACGAAAATAATATAAATTTTTTTTTTTTATTTTGTGTATGTAGTTTTTTGTTTGGAATCTGAACTAAAAAAAAAAATATTTTAAAAGCAAATATTGAAACTCTAAAGCTTCAATAATGAAAGTTGTTAAATAAGTCACTTTGGAATCCAGAAAGGAGTGTTTTCCTTTGTATGATTACAATTAAGCTAACAACACACCAAAGCAGTTCTATATTATTTTTATTTGCATTACAATTAAAATTATTATTACTATTATTATTATTATTATTATTATTATTATTATTATTATTATTATTATTATTATTATTATTATTATTATTATTATTATTATTATTATTATTATTATTATTATTATTATTATTATTATTATTATTATTATTATTATTATTATTATTATTATTATTATTATTATTATTAGTTAATGCTGATCATAATTGCATTTAATAGGCACTGAGCAGTCGATCACCTCTCTTACACACTGCCTTCATTTTCTGTGTGTGTGTATGAGGACAAGTGGTGGTGGTAGCGGTCTTAGTGTTGTTGTTGCCACTTGATGCGCCTGACAAAAAAGGAGCAGCGTCCAAAATCCACTTTGCGTTGGCGCTTAAACTTGCCCTTTGCTTTGTTTCTCGCTTTCTTGGCCATAAAGCGTACTTAAAGGCCTTTGCATAAGCAACAAGCGAAAACCACGCTGAAAGTCAAAGGCAGCAACACAAAAAAGAAAGAAAAAAAAACAAGAAAAACACAAAACAAAAAACTGTGCAAGAGAATGTGCAACAATGTTGCACTAATTGCAGCAGAGGAAGCGTCTCCTTGTCGCCACTAAGTGTAACTCTATGCCACCCCTTTTCTCCCTTACCATTTACATGACTTTTTCACTAGCATTGAATTAAGCTAAATTATTTCTTTTGCCCGTTTTTGCCGTTTTTGTGTGTTGCGCCATTTGGCGGACTGCCTGGCACCAACTGCATTTGCCTGACTACCGGGACAACTCAGAGCACCAAGTGTCTTGCCATGCCCAAAAGTCCTGCCGCCTGTTCGCCCCTAGGTCTCCTTCCATTCTGAGCTTCTATTCGGATTCAGTCTGTTTCAGTTACTTTGTAATGTGCGCGTCATAAAACCATTTCCCAAGTCCTTTTGGCATTTTTGCGACAGACGGCCAAAAAACATTTATTTAATTGCAGTATTGTTGTTGTCCTTAGCGCAGTTGTTGGGTATTCCTAACCCGTAATATCCTTTCCCATTCTTCACCCCAATCTCCCCTTGCTCTTCCATATCCACTTCCACTTCAATTTCACAATAAGCAAATGGGCAAATTGTCAGTTTGTCATTGTTTGCATTTAACCTAATTTGGCGAAAAGCACGACCAGCTTTTTTGCATTACGAACACGTTCGCAGACATAAATCCATTCGCTGCATAAACAATTTTTTTTATAATACAAATATTTTAACATATTTATTCGTTCATATTTATTATAATTTTATGTATGCGTCTATCACACTTGTAAGCTCAGAGAAGCTATCTACTGAATTAACTTGAATTTTAACTTGTTGGCAGTTTGATTTTGATGACATGAAAATTCTTAAAACATTAAGAAAATTTTCTAATTAAATTATACTATATTTCTATTTAATTGCTACCCAAAAGTTTTTTATTATTAATAAAGTTATGTGTGTCTTTTTATCGGCCTGAAACTTATTGCATTGGTTTATACAGAATTTTAAACTTTGAAGGAATATAAAATTTAATTTATATTAAAATGCCTTAAGAGTTTTAATTTGAATTTTAATATAAATTTTTGACTTTGGATTTTTGTCTGTTTTATTTATAATTTTAATGAATTTAAAAATACAACCTCTAAGCTAATTGAAAATTATACAAGTTGTACGCTTCATGTAACAAATTATATTTGTTTCATTACTTACTCTGCAAATTTAAATAATTATAATTTTGTAATAAAAATAAATACATTTTAAAGCACATTTTATTTCCAGAAAAGTTCTTTAAATGTCGATTTTTATTTAGCCATGAGCTACTGAATTTCTTTTTAAAGTTTTCGTATTTAAGCTGTATGAACTGAGTATTTGCGTTTCATATATATGAAGTATTTATTGGAAACTCGTTCAGCATTGCTGCTGTCCCTCTGTCCGTCTGCCCCTTTGTCCGTCTGTCCATTCCATTGGCTTCATTTACTCGCCCAGTGTTGGTATGCGTTGTGTCAAATTGGCTGCCCAATAACAATAAAAAGGGAAAATATAAACTCGCCACAGTGCCACCGTTGTCGAATGTCCCGCCCCCTACTCAAAACGCCCAAGCTCAGACTACTTGCCACATTTTATTACTGTTAATAGAAAATGCTATGCACGGCCTCAGTTTCCGCTTTGCTCTCTCCCTCGGCAGTGGCCTTTTTCTATGCTTTCGTCACTGCGGTTTTAATATGACAATGGGGCAACAACAACAACAACAATAAGCAAACAAGCAAATAAGCAAACAAACAAACAACAGCAACAACAATAAGCAGACACCATTAGCTCGTCAGGCGCGTCGGTTTAAATGAGTACGTGCCTTGCCCCATCCTGCGTCTCTATGCCCAAACCAAACTCCATTCCTACTACCACCCCCTTTTCACTGTGGTCATCTCCGCCCATGTACTCCCCCTCAGGGCTACGGGGATCACGGATCCGGTCGCAGTTTCCCTTAGCGCCAATAAAATGTGTTAAGAAAAATAGTTGTAAAACGTTTGATGCATACTAAAATCAGTTGCAATTGATTTGGACCCACTGTCTGAGGCATCGTTTGTGTTTTCAATGCGTTTCGCAGCTCATTACACGCAATGCCATGCCCATGCCACACCCCCATATCCCACATCCCCTTGCCTCTGCTCGATTGTTGCCCATTACTAACCCATTTCCTTCCATCTCGAAATGAACTTGTTAACTTGTAAGTCTGCTAATCTCGTAATGCAAAACAACAAAAAAGAAAAAAATAAATGTATATAAAAATTTAATATATATGTAGATGTGTTAGAATGTGGCATAAAGTTGAACAATACGACTGTGGAATACTCTTAACAAACTAAATTAGCTGACTTAGTGAATCATTGCGTTGTTATCAAAAATTCAAAAAGTTATTTAAAATTTTGTGGGTAAAGATAAATATAGAAAAAAGAAAATAAAATTTAAAAAAATTATCAATGCCGTAGAGTTGTTGTTTAAAAAAATATATATATGTTTTACACTGTGAACTCTCAAAAAGTGAAGAGGGGTCTCTTAGCTTTAGCTGAAGCATTTCCGACCTCATAAAGTATATATATTTAGACCTGTACCCTTTCAAAATGAGTAGAGGGGTCTATTAAGTTTGTCAGAAGCAAAATGTGCGTAACAGGCAGAAGGAGGCGTGACCAACCCCATAAAGTATATATATTCTTGATCAGCATCAACAGCCGAGACGATATAGCAATGTCCGTCTGTCCGTATGAACACCTGGACCAAATTTGGAATGAAAGTCCGTCTATATGTCAGGCAGGTTAAGTTTATTTCAAATTTTTGACACGCCCTTTACCGCCATACATTTTTCATTACACTACAACTTGCAAACTATCAGAGCTATCGTAACTAAATTCGCACAAACGTGTATAGCACCATTATAACGATTCTCACCAAGTTTGATCCAGATCGGACAACAATAGCCTATAGTTCCCATGGGACAAATCGGTCGACAATGGGACATTTGTATGGTGACAAGTAGTATTAGTTGAGCTATAGTGACTAAATGTAAACATTATATGTATGGTACCATTATAACTATTTCCACTAAGTTTGATCCGGATCGGAAAACTATAGCCTATTTCCCATAGGACAAATCGCTCAAAAACGGAACATTTGTATGGAAAAGGAGTACGGGGTCTTTTACAGACGGCCCACTCGGCTGTAGTCTTTCTTACATTTTTTTTTTAAGCTTTAAATGACGGCATCTATAACTTTCAACTTGAACTTTTTTTAATAAATTCCAGCTTAATTTAGTAATCGAAATCAAACTTTTAACACATCTCCAGCATCACACCGTACGTACGTCTTCGTTGCATTATCGTTTGCTTAACTTTTATGACTTGGTTAAATCTTGATCCTTAAGTTGACCAAAGGAGAAACTGGAACTGGGACCCAAAGGCACAATTAAAATGGGGCACATACAAGCGTATCGAATGCCAGCGTCAAGCAAACCGCAAAAACCGTAAACTGTAAACTGTAAATGTTGAACGTAAAGTTTTCAAGTTTCTGTTTTCCTTTTTTTACCGAATTTTTATATATTTTGTACCGAGTTTTAATTGCTGGTGCCCCGCTCTAAAAGTTGACTCAAAGTTGTTTTATTGTTATTAAAAAAAGTGTCATATTTATGAGAGGAAGTCCATGCTTAAGGCGCATCACATGTGATGGCGCCCCGGGTTGGCCACCATAAACTGCATAATTAACCAACAATTTTCCTTAACTTTAACACTTTCTCCCGCTGTTTTCCTCTCCGCGTGTGCTTTTAAACCAATAATTGGCATTAAAGAAAAGTAAATTATTGATAGCTTATGTTGGCTGGAAGGAAAAACGTAAATTCATTTTTAAATATGACAAAACAATGGCACATGGCAAGGGGAAAATTAGAGGAAAATAAGCATGGGAAGTGGAAGGTAGAGGGAAATGTTAGGCGGGAAAAAGGACAAGCTGTCGTTCGGGTTTGTGCTCTGTGCTTGGGGCTCTGGCTCTGGCTGGCGTCAGTCATTTATGACGAAGCAATGTGCTTGTAATAGTACTCGTACTAATGAGCCACACACCCAACACACGCACACACCCAACACACCCAACACACAATAGCAGCAGAGTCAAGGAGTGCGAAAATTGGAGCACAAAAACAGACTCCCACAAGGACGTCCTTCGCGCACAGTGGCATGCAAAAGTGAAATCACTGGCACATTTCATGCATATGGTGCTCAATGTAGTACGTTATAAAAATTCAATCAGGTTGTTAAAATAATGTTTTGTGCTGAATAATTATTTTTTTCCAGTAACTAATGCAATTTCTCATATAATATTGTTAAAAAAACGTATATAAATGACGCGTCCCACCGTATGGTACTCTCTGCATTCATTCCCGATTATAACGTTAAAATTGGTATCCGGTATGCAAGTTTGAAAAGTTTTTTATTTCTTACGGAAAAAGGGGGCGTGGCATCCAAAAGTTTTAAATGGCAATACATTTATGCAGTCTCTGCGAACCTGTATACCAAAATTGTTTTCCTAAGTGGCATAGTTAAGGAGATATTCGGCGAAAACATTTATTTTTTACGAGGTATGTCTAGTATTTTGCTCATAGTGGGCGAATGGGGCGTGGCATCAAAAAAGAAAAAGATTCTTGTATTGACTGACTAAATATCGAGTCGATTGAGACCAATCTCAATCTCTGAAATCTGTTTGTTCATACGGACGGACAGACAGACAGACAGACGGACAGACAGACGGACAGACAGACGGATAGACAGACGGACAGACGGACATGGCTATATCGACTCGGCTTGTGACGCCTCCTTCTGTCTGTTACATACATTTGCACAAACCCAATATACTCTTGAAGAGTATATCAATCGTGTATGCCATAGTCAGTTCCATTTCTTAACTCTGCTTCTGATATTATTTTGGTTTAATTTAAGTCTGAAATTCACAATAATCTCCAGTTAAGTATCTGAAAATTTTGTTCTTTTTTTTATTTATAAGATTATACATATATACAAATAAACATATTTCCAAAATGCCCTCATAAAGTGTATTAATTTGCTGAATTTTATTTTTTATTTACGGCTTCTTTGTTATATATATACTATATGTCATGGTATTGAATGCTGTGATTATTTAGAGTCTTCAATTTCTTCTTTATTTTTTGCACATTTTTTAACTTTCTGTTTTGGCGATTTGTGCCACTGTGCGTGGGTCGCTTACTTTATTGCGCTGCATGGGTAAATGGTAGTAGCTTTTGCGTATGAACATTTGAAGCACATTCGTTTCAAATTATTTGCGCATTCGAGCAGCTGTAAACGATTACGTACACGCACACCCAAGCACACACACAGACACACACTCGCTTGGAGATATGTGTGTGTGTGTATGGAGAGTCGTGTATTGACGGGACTGTCGCGATTCAGGACGACACAAATACTTATCAGTCCCTAAGAGCGCGCGCTTGTGGGTGTGTGTGTGTGTGTGTGTGTGTGTGTGTGTGTGTGTGTGTGTGTGTGTGTGTGTGTGTGTGTGTTAGTGTTTGTGTATGGGTGAGTGTATGGGTTGTTGCCAAAATGTTGGCAATTGCCTGGACCCATTTTCTGTGTGTTGCACATGTCCAAAGTCTGCCCCTGGCTGGCACATTATTGAGCCGTCTATGCAACACATTGCCTCACACTTTGAGGGTTGCCGGTGGCCCCAGCTTGCCACACCCGCTACTCCCACCAACCTCCCAGCCTTTTTCTACTTTTTTGCTGTGTGTGTGTGTTGGTGCTTAAGTTCGACAACTCAATAAAATGTGCTTTATGGTGGAAAAAAAAAGAACGTTGGCAAAAAAAAAACCATGAAAATAAGTGAAAACAAAAACAGAAGATGAAGAAGAATAGCAAAAGGCAGACGCGGTATATAGGGTATGATAAGGAGGTGTGGCACTGGGGGGCACAACCCATTCCAAAATGGGGCAAAAGTAAATGTTTGTTGATACACCAAAAGGTCCACAGCTGCTTCCACAAGTCACCTCTCCACCTCCGTTACTCTTCGTACCCCTCTCTACCCATTCGCTCATCGACTCGCCTCTGTCTCTGCTTCTGATACCGATTTGGGTCTGGCAAACTGGTCTGGTTATGTTTTCTTTACCGCTTTTCCATGCAACTGGCAAACTGGCAACTGGCAACTCGCAACTGGCAACGGTGCTGCCAATTGATTTGCCATAATTTAAGTTTTCTTCTGCTTTTCTTTTTGCCCCAAAATGCCGCACGTTTTGTCGAGCCGACAACGCTTTGTTTTCTATGCTCACTTATAAATGAGAAAATCGTTTTATGATAACGACTGCCAACACAGTGCCTCACAAGGGGATGCATCTGGTTTTGTTTCGTGTTTTGTGCTTTTTTTTTTATTTTGCTAGCCTTTTACTTTTACTTTTTTGCCTTTCTTTTGTTTTTGTGTTCACCTAGAAATTTTCTTAAAATTAAATTACAATCAACAAACTTTCTTTATTATTTTATTGCTTTAAAGCTACAATTTTCTGATGATTTCTGCTAAAATTTAAATTCTTGTTTGCTTTAAACAAAATTAAAATTGCTCACTGATCATTTTTTTATACGACCTTTGCATATTTATATTTTATTAGTGTTTCAGTTTAAGATAAATTTAAATTTTTAAATTAAAAATAAAATTTAAAATTTATCAGGAGTTAAAATAAATGTTTATGATCATCAATTCAGAAAATTAGCCATAATTGTTAAGGCAAAAAATTTGTATAAAATTAAAAAAATGCAAATTTCTAAAAAATTGTTTTATAAATTCAATTTTTCAATTTTTGATAATCTTTATTTGTAAATTAAATTAATTTTGCTCAACTTTTTTAATTTTACAGAACATTTTTGTTTGTTTCCAATTTAAATTTTAAGTTTTATTTATTTCGATCTCCATACTTCCAAAAATAAATCGGTTGTTTTACTTATAAATATAAGATACTTAACTACAAAATTAAATATTACTATTTTTTAAGTCTTTTAAGTATTGCAAATAATGTTATGAAAAGCCCTGATTAAATGAATTATAAACCAAAATTAAGTAATTTTTATTAAAGTTCCTGTGAAATCAATTCAATTGAATGGAATTATTTAATGCAAGCCTAGAGTAGATTAGTTTACTAATTGCAACAATTAGCAGTTTTTGTAATTGAATTAAACGTCTTTTATTTGGCTTTTTGTGGCATTAAAGCCAAACAGACGAAATTTTGTGTGAAATTGTATCTTTTGTAATTGAATTTGATTATCGGAAATTTGCTACTTTAATGGTCGCAATTTTCGACTGGAAATCAAAACTAATCTCTGCTTTATGCTCTCCTTTATGTGTGTGTGTGTGTCTGTTACTTTGTGATCTGGGATTGTGCTGGTGTTGTGAAAGCGGAAACGGAAACAATCCGCATTTTGAGGCAAGGCAAAGCGTCAAAACTACAAACTATGCAAATGTTGTGGCAAGCCAAACAAATGCCACACCCACTTTACACCCCTTGCCGCTGCCATTTCGCTGTCAGCATTTGCAATGCCCAAGGGGTTGGCGGAGCAGGTGTGGGGAATAGGTGGAGAGGGTGTAACCGAAGTCGCCGCGTCGCGTCGAGTCGCGTAATTAAGGATTCGCGGACACTTTTGTGTGATAAGCGCACGGGCTGCGATTTGGACACGTCTCTGTGTAGGTGTGTCTACAGGTGTGTCTAACTCTGTGTGAGTGTGTGTATGTGTGTTTGAAAGTAAGCTAAAGTATTTCGATGGCAACGCACAAAAAACTTGTAACTTTTCGACGCTTTTCCTTTTTTACCTGTGGCGGCGATAAGAAAACTTGCAACGCGTTGTTGAACTTGCACTTAGCTGCCACATTGACGTTGACGTTCGTGTTCAACGCATACCACTACACTGACCAAAATTTTAATTATGATTTGGGTTCTACAAGACTAGCTGAAGCTAATTAATAATTTCAAGGGCTTTTAAAATTTTTTAAATAAATTTGTTAAATTTATTTTATTTTCTTCATTTCTAATACAATTTTCCATCACATTTGCCAAACTTGTTTAAGCTGCACGTTTTTAGCAGTGATTTTTAGGTGTATATATAGATATATTTTTATAATTGTAGATATATGTTTGCACAGTTGTCGCTTAAAGTCAACTGCTACGACGAGTTGGCAATTAATCAAAAAAGGTGCGTGATTATGGCAGAAAGCATAAGCCAAGATTGTTAATGCTACGTGTGGCAAACTCCAGTTGGGTGTGTGTGTGTGTGTGTGTGTGTGTGTGTGTGTCTGTGTGTTGTTTGTATGTGTGTGCGTTGCTCTAGTGTAAAGAAAGCAAATATTAAAACATATTTTAATCTAGCAAATGCAATGGAACTGCTCTCACTTTTATTTTTGTCCTTTCTCTCGCTTACACTCAGTGTGTCTCGTTTTCTCACGCTGTGTGTGCTGCTGGTAAATAATAAATTTATCATTTGTCAGCAGTTAAATGCTTTGGCGTAACGTGCAGAGCGCAGCGCACACACGAACTCAGGCGACGAATTAATAATTCATTGCGTATACGACGCGTTGCCCACTAGACACAGCAAACTGTCATATGAGCGCGAGCATGTGACGCACACATGGACAGACACACACACAGATGTACACACACACACACACACTCACACTGTCACAATAAATCGTCAAGTTTATGTTTGAAGTGTTTATTGAATCCATGATATTCGACGCATTGCTGACTGCACGTTTCCTCTTCCCGCCATTTTGCCCCCCTCTCCCTCTCTGTCACTCATTCTCTTTCCCTCTCTCACCTCTTCTCGGCCATCACACAGTCATTTTGTCATTTGTGCAAATATTTGCACAACGTTTGTTGTTTGCCACCTTTTTTACTTGCTTTTTTATTTTTTTTTTTTATCTTTTCCGCTTTTTTGTGCGTTAAACAAACCGATCGGTCATTTCATTCATATAGAATATATATCTAAAAATATATATTTGTGTATTCATATATACATTGTTATTGACCCTGTGTGCTTGCCGCATAGGCCGTGGGCTATTCGCAAATGTCTTTGCCGCCGTCGTGTTATTTTTTGTAAATCCTTTCGACGTGTCGTTGGAATGTCGGAAATGTTAAAATATTTGCACAACGCCTCTGTATGGATGGGTAGGGTGTACAAAATGGTTATGTTCGCCTGCCGGAAGTCACACACCTACACTGACACACAGAGATACACCGCATACCCTTCCGTCCCTGCAGACAGCCACTTGACACCCGTCAGTGAGCCTTGTCCCGGCAATTCTCTCATGTTTTCAGCCAAGTTACGTGGGATTTGTTTGGTATTTGGGCGTGCGTGCGTGCCAGCTTGAATAGTGCGAAAGAAAGAGAGAAAGATGGTGTGAGAGAGTGAAAGAGATGGTAAGTACTGTGATATGTCTTTGGCAAATATTGATACAAGTGTTTCACATGCTACAGTTATAGATAGACAGACACTCGGCTGCTTAAGTGTCACTGCCACTGTCACTGTTATTGTTTGTCCAGGCAAGTGATTGCTGTTTGCCTTACTTCTTCTGCTTCTAATCCTTCTTTCTCCATCCCCTTTCCTTGCTGGTATTGTGTATGCTTGCTTCAGCAACAGTTGCCATATGAATTGACCGATCGTTCATTTCGCACCAGCAGCTAAGAACAAAAGCAGCTGTTCGTTTAGTTTACTAAGCTCGATAAATACACTGCAAAAAATAACAGTGCTTGAAGCGATTAACACTGTTTGTGCTAATAACAAAACCAAATACGTTTATAAACATTTTTTACATCTAATTTACAACCATTAAAATAAATTACAGTGTTTAATATTTATTTAATATAAAAACATAATAAACAGGTCAAAGTCATAAGTTTTAAGGCCACCCAAAATCTTAATCTAAGTAATAAAGGGTTGCCCCAAAATGTATGCTACACTTTTTGACTGCCTGCCTAACGGCAATAAACTCGTGTTTTAAATAATTAATAAAAGCTTACTAAGTTCATAAGTTTAAATGCTGCTTATACGAGTGAAAAGTAAGCTGATTAGCTAATTTTGTGCAGTGTATGCGCTTTAAGATATGGTGTAAATCGGGGGTCAGTTGCATAAAACACGTGTATTAAATATGCAACAACTTGAATACTTTTACTTTCAAGCACGGTTGGTGTGCGGTCAATATGTGTGTACTAGTTAGCCACATAGCTGAGCTTAGCCAACATCTTTAGCCGAGTCCATTAAATGGAACTTACTTCATATTGTTAGGCTCAACTCGCGAGTGCAGCAACAACATTTGTGTACACGTTGATGTTGTTCGTGTTGTTGTTGTTGTTGTTTACGTAGTAAATTAAATGATTTTTCACGCCAGTCGAGGCGGGTCGTGTCGTGTCGAGTTGAGTCCAGACCACGCCATGCGGTGCGTCCACAACATTTTTATGTGTTTGTTTGCGGCAACAGGAGCCAGAACTCAGAGCTGCCTGCCTTCCTACTTGCCCCGCAGCTCCATTGTACTTGCCACAGGCTGACTGGCTGACTGGCTGCCTGACTGCCACGTTGCTTGCCTGGCTGGCTGCCTGCCTTTTTGGCAATGTTTTAACGTTAATTCATGGTCGTATTTTTATGTTGCACTCGTTGCGCGACGATGCCACGTCGCCTTTATTGGCCCAACGGCAGCGCTAAAGTGTTTACTAAATAAGCAGATTTCCTTTGTCTCCACCGGGGCAAGAAAATCAGCGAGAGAAACCAAAAACGAGAAGCAGCAAATGCCACCAGGAATGAAGGACTCGCAGGTCGCACTAATGGAATGGCTTTTGTATGGCTTACCTGGGCCCCTGAAATGATTCGGCCTGGTTGACTTATTTAATTAAATCAGTTGTGGCTTTAAAGCGACACGGCCACCGGAACAACCAACCAGAAATCCAGCTGGTACTCTTCAATTTTCCGCTAAGACCGCTAAGCTGGCTAAGTAGACATTTTGCTTTGGTAGTAGCCAAGCACATGATGGGGCTGTTCCATTGTTCTAAGTCCTAACGACAGTTCCAAAGCCATGCAAAAACCTAAAGACATTGCTCATAAAACTTGCAAATTGCATTGGGGAAAATTGATGAAATGAAAACCGCTGAGAGTAAGAAAAAAAAAAAACGAAAAAATATAAATGACACACAGATATGGTGGTGAAAAGGAAATGTAACTGTTACTGTTACGGTCACAGCATACTGTCACTGTAACTGTAACTGTTACTCGAAACGAGAACACGAAACACATGACTCGTATCACAGATATCATAAAAATTGTGCAACTTGCAACAACTCTCTCGGTCTCTGCCGCTCTGTCGAATGCTGCATGACTGACAACAGGCTAAAGGGACGACAAAAAACTATTGGCAATGGCAAGAGACAAGCGACTCGACTGCAAAATACCCTGTAGTTGTACTAACAAGAAGTTCTAGTATGTACATATAATGAAAAAATCAAAGTTTTTCACAATAAACATATTTCCTCATGCGTTCAGTTTTGGCTTTAGTAGCTAGATGATACAGTCAACCGATTTCAAATCTTAGCCTGAAAAAAAGTTCTTCAATAATAATTACTCAGTTTAGCCCAAATACTCCGAAACTAATAACATATTTTTCCGATCCGAACAAAGTTTTGTTTGAATTATTCTATATATCATAAAAAAAGATTTTTAATTAAAAGACTCACTTGCGATCGATTATTTCTATAGCTTTTATATAATATAATTATGAGATTTTAAGCAAATTTATTCAGAACTAATTAATAATTTAGACTGAACCATGATAAGCTATGATCTGTGTTCGATCTTGACTTAGTACGATCGAAATATCCTTAAATTTTAAAAACTAATAGTCCATGAGTACTTGTTTTCTAGTGCAGGGTCTAAGAAAGCCCTACAAAAAAACTTTGGAAGCGATACAACTACGTGGCATTCAACATTGTGTGTTCTCGGCGTGTTGCACGCGTGTCGTGCACCTTTTCTATTGTTTGCCGTTTTAAGCTGCATCATTCAGAAATGCCAGCACTTTTATTGCCACTGATAACTGGTGAATGGGTCCACAGCGTTGCCACTCTTTCTCGAATAGTCGCTAGGGTGGCAGCACAAAGTCAGGTTGGTTGTCTTCTGTTTCAAGTATTTTAGAAATTCTTTTGCACCACTGACTGATTGTTTGGCAGCCCAAATGGTAACAATAAGTAGTCTGACATTTCTTTTTCATAATTTATTATGTTAATAATATCATACTTATAATTTATTCACAGAAAGAGTTGCTGATTTTAGTCAGTACTATTAATTTAGTTGTAATTTTTATTAGTTTATTCAAAATATTTGTGAGATGCATGGAAGAAGGGAAACAAGATGTTATCGTTTATCTGAGGAGTAGTAGATATAAGTTTTAGAAACACGAGTTCTTCTCTTAAAATTCACCAATGAATTTTTCAAGACGACGTTGCGCCATCGTTTCAGTTGGCCGTGACAATAAATGGTTTAATGAATGGATTTCCAAAAGGCAATCGTAAACTTTTAAGAAATTTATAATGAATATTTACCCAAAATACTTATATGTATTACTTTTAACCAATCAACCAGTGTTCATCTGTTGAACATAAAATTATGCTTAATTTTTGGTAAAGTTTTGAAAAAAAAAATGTTTTAGTATTTTCCTATTTTGCTTTTAATTCTTATTAATTGAGTAAACTTTTAAAATCCTGCTTTATTATTATTTCTTGTCAATAAATTCTTAGCGCATTGTTGGCATCACTGACTAACTTGGGTGTATTTTTTTTTGAAATGTATATATCTTTTGGGCGTGTCAGTTGAGTGGGCGAAAGGTTTGTGGGTAAGGGCCAAGGACTGTTAACTGAAAAGAGGCTAAAATAAATCTTGCACAATAAGTTTGCTGAACGGCAAACGGCGATGGCGTCAAAACGCTCAAAGCGGCCAACAACAAAGCCAAGTGGAACAAGAGCAACGCAAATGACACGAGGAAGGCGAAGGCGAAGGCGTAAAGAAGCTGAAGGAGAAGGGGCGAGTAGGAGAAGAAGATGGAGTGGAGTAGAAGTAGAAGGAGATGAAGCGACGACTGGCGGCTGCCTGGCAAAAATAGCCTTATCAGTTCCTGTTTCCTGTCGAAAGTTTTCATATTTTTGCGCGTGGATGCAACAGCAACAGCAACAGCAACAACAACAACAACAGTAAAAGTAAACAGCGTTCTGACGACAAAAGCAACACACGGAAAGTGTTGCCATTTTTTTTGTGGCAGCTTTTGCCTTCGCATTTGCTTGGTGCCACACCCCTTACCCCTCTCCGCACCAGAAAGTGTTGCCGCCTTTTTTGTGGGCGAGGCATGCAGCACTAACCACAATAAAAAGCAGGAAATATTTAAACATTTTTCTTTTAGTTTTGCATGAAATGGCAGCGACGTCGACTGCGACGCTGGCAGCGCAACCATTTTCACACTTATTGTCAGATTTTGCTTTGTGTTTTGCCTTCGCCGATGTCGTTGTCCTTGTCCTTGTTGTTGTTGTTGTTGTTGTTTTCATAGTTGTTGCTGTTGTCCTTGTTGTTGTTGCTGTTGTCACCTCCGCGTTGCTGCCCCAAACGTCGTGTGAAATGACGCACAGCTCGGAGATAACACGTCGCACTGGCAAAAGCTGCAACAATTTTTATGTTGCAGCTGTAAATGTGGTAGCCAAACTCAAAACCAGCAGAGAGAAGACGGGGGAGAGGCAGAGGAAGAAAAAGGGGGAGAGATAGCGGATGAGAGAGAGGGAGAGTCCCCATCAAAAGCCTTGCCACTAGCCGTGTGGCACATATGTTGCATGTGGCATACGCCTGCCAAACGCTCAATTTGTTTTTGCCTTTGTCTGTCTGTTCCACAAGCTGCCTGTGTGTGTGTGTTGATGGCATTCTTAAATTTACAGGATATGCGCATAATTTTGAAGCGGACAATGCGCCTGTCACGTTTACTTAGAGTTACACTCTACTCCCCCACAACAACAACCTTCCACTGCCCACTCTCACACCATTCCAACACACGCCACCGTACTTAAGCAAAAGATTCGACCGTATCTAACTATCTATCTATCTATCGATCTATCTATCTATCTATCCATCTATCTATCTATCTATCTATCTATCTATCTATCTATCTATCTATCTATCTATCTATCTATCTATCTATCTATCTATCTATCTATCTATCTATCTATCTATCTATCTATCTATCTATCTATCTATCTATCTATCTATCTATCTATCTATCTATCTATCTATCTATCTATCTATCTATCTATCTATCTATCTATCTATCTATCTATCTATCTATCTATCTATCTATCTATCTATCTATCTATCTATCTATCTATCTATCTATCTATCTATCTATCTATCTATCTATCTATCTATCTATCTATCTATCTATCTATCTTTCTATTTCTTCATCTCATCTTTACATAAAAGATCCTTCACCACCATGATGTTGTTCAACAAGTCGAAGTTTGACTGTCACCCGCATTTGTTGCTCGGACATTGCACAAGTCTTTGTGGCATTTTTGAATAATTTTTCGGTTGTGTTTTTATACTCTCTGCAAGAGTATATTGGGTTTGTGCAAATGTATGTAACAGGCAGAAGGAGGCGTGGCAGACCCCATAAAGTATATATATTCTTGATCAGAATCACAAGCCGAGTCGATATAGCCATGTCCGTCTGTCCGTCTGTCCGTCTGACCGTCTGTCCGTCTGACCGTCTGACCGTCTGTCCGTCTGTCCGTCCGTATGAACACACAGATTTCAGAGATGGTAAGAGCTACAAGTTCGAATTTGGTCTCTATCGACTCGATATTTAGTCAGTCAATACAAGAATCTTTTTTTTTTTCGATGCCACGCCCCATTCGCCCACAATGAGCAAAAAACTAGACATACCTCGGAAAAAATAGATGTTTTCGGTTAATATCTCAGTAACTATGGCACTTAGGAATACCAATTTTGGTACACGTGTTCCTAAAGGCCGCATAAATCCAATGACATCAAAAGTTTTGGGCTGCCACGCCCCCTTTTTCCGCAAGAAATAAAAGTAAATTTCAAACTTGCATACCGTTTTTAAAGCATTTATTCTTATCGTACAGTGTTGTTATTTATGATTCGTTTGAAGACGTATCATGTCAAACTCTCCAGAAAGTTTCATAAGAATCCGACCATAAACAAGAAAGCAATGCAGCAACAAAGATTTTATTCTAAAGCAATGAGCGCGAGAGAGACAGCGCTAGTCGTGCCGACCAATAGTATTCATACACACATATGTATGTGCATACATTTAACGTCAAACGAATTTGTATGTACATACAGACAAACACATGTATGCTTGATTATGCTTATCTTTTTTTTGTTTTAACGTATTCTAATACAAGAACTATCTATTGTAATGTCTGAATACCGATTTAAGTATTATAATTGGGAATAAACGCAGAGAGTATTATACGGTCGGGCGTGTTCGACTGTACTTTTCTTTCTTGTTCTGTTTGCTGTTGTTCCATATGTTATGAGAATATGGCACGTACGATCTGAAAGTAATTGTGGCAATATGCACTCTGGTTATTGATATATGTGTGTGACTGAAGGAATGTGAGTTGCCCAGCGATATTACAGCTTTTCAAAATAAGTTTCAATTTTTCTCAAGTGTGTGTGTGTGTGGGTGTGAGTGGGTGTGTGGGTGTGTGTTGGTGTACGTGTAAAACGAGTAACACTTATCAAAAGTTTGTTGCTAACACATGCAAATTGAAATGTGCGACTACATACAGTAGACACACCTACACACCTGCACTCACACACACACACACACACACACATTGTTGCTGGCAGTTTGGCTCACGTACTGAGTACATGAGTCTGGCACACACACACATACAAACACTTAGAAATGAGGCACCTGCAACAGCAGTTGCTCCGTGTCTGCAAACAGGACTAGGACTGCGATTACACTGAAAAAACCCCGTTTAAGAATTAAACTAAAAAAAAGACATTTAGAAAAATAGTTTTAAATCACAAATAATTAGTATTAATAAGACTTATAATAATTAAACCTAGTTGACAAACAATTTTAAAATTATTTTTAAATTTAAAAATTAAAATATTTCATAAATTTGTTTATTTATGTTTCGGAAAAGAGATTATTTAAAAAAGTTAAAAAAAATAAAGTGTAATAAACCGACTTGATGCACAAAAACAAAAAAGTTTAAATAAATTCAAATATTTTTAATATACAACATTTAATTTTACTTTAAATAAACTTTAATAATCTGTGTTATTGTCAGTGTTGTCAGTAAATATTTGTAGACTATATTATTTATTTTATAAAAAGAGTATCAATTTTGAGCATATTTTTTAATTTTTAAGTTTTAATTTCATTATTTTTAATTGAGATTTTTCTTTAAATTCATTCTTGATTTGAGAACACTTTAAAAAGTTTTTAGTTTTATTTTTGTGGCAATGTAGGTTTAGGTCTTCAAGAGTGTTGAGTGGAACGTGTAAGTGGGTAAGGCAGGGTGTGAGGGTGGGTGTTGTCGGTAGTCTTGTAGTCGTCTCGTTTTGGGAGTACATGGCCTCTAACTTCCGCCTGTTTTAACACCTAACAACCAAAGAAACCAACAACTTGACGCTGTCTCTGCCGCTGTCCTTGTTGTCACTGCTGCTGCTGTTGTTGTTGTTGTTGTTGTTATTGTTATTGTTGCATACTTATTATAGCTGCAGCATGTGTTTGTCTCATTGTTGTTACTTTTTCAAAATCCAAAATTCACCCACAAGCCTTTACTACCCACTGTACCTGTGCGTGTGTGTGATTGTGTGTGTGTTTTTACGTGTGCGGATTTCAACATGAGTTTTAGAAACAAAAGTTTTTGATTTCTTTGTTCGCCTCATTGTTGTTGTGCGTGTGTATGTGTGTGTGTGTGTTTTTATGTTGTTTTTGTTATTGTGCTTTTGTCACAGCAACTTTTTATTTGAAGCATATGCGCAGTTATCATTCCCTTTACCTTCCCCTGCCCCACGCCGCCTTCACTTTCTTACCACACTCCTCAAGCAGGGCTATAATTGCAGCTTTTGACTGTCGAAAGTTTTTGAGTTTTTTGCAGTTTGATTTTCTTTTTAGACCAAAATACCATAAAAGGCAGCTGCAATTAATTTTCTAAAAAAAAAAAAAAAAATTAGAAAAAAATCGAGGGCTGCATCGTATAATTGCATAATTATGGCGCCAAGTGGCGGATGACAAAAAGTTGTAAAGTGAAAATGTTCTAATTGAATTACATTTATTACCAAATTTTGTAAGTTTTTGCCAGCAAGCGACAATTTTGAGTCGCGAGTTTCGGTTTCTCTGTCTCTGTCTCTGTCTCTGTCTGGGTACAAATCTGAATCTGAATCTGATTCTGATTCTGGAGTATTCGCGCACAACTATATTCGTAATTTAATATGACTGACATTCGCTGTTCGCTGACAAGTTTAATACGCAGCCACAGTGAAGTCTCCTCCCTTCACTCTCCCCCATCAAAAAGTGGCACCCAAAGCGACGACTAACGTCTATTGGATAATTAAGCCACTTTGCGACAGGTTTGACAGCCTTACTTTGAGTTGTCAACTCCTGAGGCTGATGTCGACGTTGATGCCACTGTTGATGCCACATTTATAGTTGAGGCCACTGGTTTTGGGCTGCTTGGGCAACTCTTGTCTCACGTCCTCTGCTCAATTTCATTTTAAGACAACTTGAGATTTTCGATTGGCCACGAACGTGTTTTTTCTTCTTACATTTTGGCCAGAACAACACGAGATGACAACGAATAAAACTTGAAGTTCAATTAAATTTTGCAGTTTTCAAAATATACTTATATACCTAGATATATATATGGTATAGATGTGTTTTTGGCATTTGTGGTTTGATCGCTCTCAAGGACATTGAAATATTGAAATATTATGAAGCTGCTGCTATCGCTATGAATTGTTATAAATGTCTTACTGTCCGTTACTCCCTCTCTGTGTCCCTTTCTGCATTGCTGTCCGTTTGCAATTCACATTAAAAACTTTCAGTTGACCAAGTTGTGGGTGCAAAACTTTTTTGGGATTTCGCTTGAATGATTGACGTCTGAACAATTGCAGCTGCTGAGGAGCGTTAAAGGAAGAAGGTCAGGGGGCAGTGCATGCAGGTCAGAGTGAGGAGGGCAGCAGGCAGCATGTAACTACTGCAGCAGTAAATTAAGCGCTTAATGTTAGGCCTTCAGCAAAAAGTCTAGTAGCTGATGAGGCATTAGAATAAGTTCAGCATAAATACAAAAAAAAAAAAAAAAAAAAAAAAAAATGAAAGCTAAGAAAAATAGTCGAAGTCATTTTCCGAAGCATTTTGAGCCGCTTTGATGACTGACTGACAGCAGCGGTAGGCAGCATGCAGCAGTAACGGCAACCGCTGAAGCCGACTCCAACGAGTGCCGAGAGTGCCGAGAGTCAGGCGCCCAACCGCGTTGCTGCTTGCCACAAACGCAAGCCGCCAAATGCCACCACAGCTTGTAGCAATTGTCGTACCATTTGTCAGAAGGACGCGATGACACTCCTCCCCCACAGCTCGCTGCGCATGTGCCAAGGGTCGTAACAGGCATACAGCACGCTGCCCGCATCTAAAAGCTTTAGGTTCCACCACGTGTTTGCCGTGTGGATGGTAAGCGGCACATGGTGGATGCCATTCGCTTCGAAAATCCACTTCGACAATTGGCAACGACAATTCGCTGCTCGTGTGTTCGGCAATTTAGTTCGGCTGACAGCATCCAACTGCTTTGCCGATACGATTAAACGACGCCAACGATGCCAGCGATGCCGACGCTGACGACAACAATGAACGTCTGCCGAAGATACTTCGTGCTTCGGTTGGCTGCTGTGTTGTCCGTTAGCGATGCTGCTGCGTTTTTAGTTGATCATCAACGTCTCCATCGGCTAGTTGACTGCACGCTTGACAGTCTCTCTCTGGCCGCACGCACACAAACACGCACATACGCGCTTGCATACGCTTTCACACACATGCACACACATGCTCACAGTTACAGTTATCGCGTGCGTGTTTAACGGTTTTCAAAGTGTATTCAAAACTATATCGAATATCAAACAAAAAGTGTAATTTTTTTTTTTAAGTACGCATCGTGCTAACATTGTGCAGTTTAATCGTGTGGATTAATCGTGACCAAATGTCTGAGCACAGTGCCAAAACTCAGACAAATCAGTTGGAAAACTTTTAAAAACCCCAGAAAGCTAAAGAAAACAAATATTTAAATTCGCAGAATCAACAAAGTCAAATGCACATTATCTCAAAACTGCATCTGTATCGTTATTATCTGGTCCTCATCAATCGCAATGATAAAATGCTGATCGTAATTCTGTTGATTGTGTCGCTCATCGAAGGTAAAAATTATGTTTAAAATGGTTTCTGACAGTTTTGTTGACTAATAGTTTGTTTTTTTCTGAAAAGTGCTAAGGTCAGAAATCCGAATACTTTTTGGAAAATTTTCGTATATTTTTTATGTTTTTCCAAATAAAAATTAAGGCTTAATAAAGATCAAGAAATTAAGAAAAAGTTTTAAAATTAATTAAATTTTTAAAGAAAGAGTACAAAATCTTTGCTTCGTTATTTCAAAATTCATTTAACATAATTCCCAAGTACAATGAAAATAATATTTTTATAATTTCCGTAATCAAATTTATTTAAATCTTCGTCGAAATGTTTAAAGTGTGCAATAAAACGATATTTTAAAAATTTATTTAACAATTTCATTAATTGAGAAATAATGGTAAATTTATATTTTAAAATAGTTAAAAATTAAAATATAAAATTTTTAAAAAGTATACAACTTTTATGTGTTAAAATATATTTTTAAAAAATTTCAATTTTAAAAAATTTAAAATTTTACTGGCTATATATTTTTATTTAATCAATTTCAGTCAGTGAAAAGCAATTGAACTTTAAAAATGTTTGTGTGTTTAAAGATGTAATTAATTCCATTTATTCAGTTTATTTGTAAAAGTCTTTTCTGAACACAAAAGGTGAACTTTGATCATTTGAGGACAATACATAAATAAATTATTTAATCTTCTTAGCAATGCAATGTTAATGCTGATGGATGCTTAATGTAGTGTCATTGTCCAGTTTGTCAGTTAACTGCGTTGCTATTGGCATTCAACAGTATAAATAACACATAAATAATTAACAAATAAAATAAGTTAATGACAAAAACAGAAGAACTGAAACTGAACTGCATTGAATTGAATTAAATTGAAGCTGCAACTGGAATTTAATTGACCAGAACTCGATGCTGCTTCTGACTGGACTAGCTGTAGGATTCAAACTTATGAACTCCCTGTCTCCCTGTTTCCCTTTTTCCCTTGCTCATTCTCTGTCTCTTTCACACTATCGTTCTTGCTCTCTTACTCGCTTGTTTCAACATATGGACACAACCAAATTATTCTTTGATTTAATTGCGCAAAAATTCTGTTTTCGCCTGATTTTTTATTGTTGCTTGTGGCTTCATTTTTATTTCCATACTCACCTGTTCATTGTCTTCACCTCACCCTCGTTAAGTATTCGTAATCATAACAAATGAGGTGCCAAATGGTCCACAGTCCAATGGTTGATTATTATTTTGTTTTATTTGTTTTTAATTTTTTTAAATTGCATTTTTTAAGCCTTCGGCCATTTCGTTTTCATATTTGACTGATTAATTTTCAATATTTT
The DNA here is from genome assembly GCA_035047505.1 of Drosophila parthenogenetica. Classification (NCBI taxonomy): domain Eukaryota; kingdom Metazoa; phylum Arthropoda; class Insecta; order Diptera; family Drosophilidae; genus Drosophila; species Drosophila parthenogenetica. Next base: position 2,743,665 of record JAWNPM010000174.1, read on the forward strand.
TTACTTTTCCTTAAATAGTCACACTGTGAAATATAATAATTGAATTGTTTTTCTCTCAGCGCCCTTTTTTTTTTACTGTTTTAAAGGATTCTATATCTTAAGTCGTCCTTTTGACAGTTTAACAACTTGGGGCTTAAACAACTTTTACTGCTATATTAATTTTTGAGCAGATTTTGGTGTCAGTTATAAAGTCCTCAAGCTGGCCTTTCATGCAATATTAAAATTCAATTTTTTTTAAGCAAATACCTTCGAAAAGTGGACTCTTAACTGGTGAAAACTCAATATTTATTTAAGAAAATATTGGCTTACTTTAATATTCGACTGGTTTTCATAGAAAAGGAGAGTGAGTGAGACTTTTTAAATTTTTTTTATAAAGAAAAAAAATTTTTTTATTTTTTTGAATTAATTTGTGTACTAAAATATTTAATGTTTTAAATGAACCGCTTAAATATAACTAAAGAAACATGACCTATTAATTATTTACTTAACAAAAAACAAAACTTATGTCTCAAACCCAACTTGAAATGCAATAACAGAAACTGTTTCTAAACCATATCTACATACCACTTTACATATGTATCTGCGAACTATAAATTATTATATATAGAAAATATTTTTAATTTATGAACAAAACTCAAATTTAAGGCTTCGGGAACTTTAGGCTTAAAAAAATCTTATGAAAAAAAGGAAGAAAAGATTTTTAATGATTTACAGTGCTAACCAAAAGTGCTACGTTACCAAGCAGTGAACCAATAAATCTGCTTAGTAATTTAAAATAGAATGTGGAATAACTTTAAGTAAATTATGGCCGAATTTAAATGTAGCAAAAGTTTATTAAGTCATATTTAAACAAGTTGAAAGTTTTTAATACATAGTTTGTTAACACGGACATATTTAATAACTGTTTTCCAAACAGTTCAAAATAGTTTAGCTCTGTATGGAATCAATAAAATGATTTAATAATAAAGTATAAAATAAAATGTAAGTTTTCAATCCGATTAAAATACAAACAAAAGTTGTAGAGAATTTAGAAAACACATTTATAGAAAGAGCATTTTATTGAAATATTTTATGCATGTAATGCATTTCTTAGTAGGTTTATCGCTTTAACAAGCGATTATGTAAATCCCTTCTAGAAATGCAAAAACATTTCAATTATAATGGCAATTGCAATTTGTAGAGTCGTCACTTAAAAATGTTAAGTAATTCAGCAATTGCTACTCTCGTTTGTGTTTTCCATATCACTTAACAAATGCCATTTAACGCTGTGCGCTGTAATCAGCACTTTAATCATGTTCAATTAACTGCTCTTTTAGATATATAAAAAAAAAGAACAGAAAGAAAAAAAAAACACGAGCGAAAAAAGGCGGTAAATGTATGGAAATGTGAATAATTGGCAGACGGACGGACGGACAGACGGACGGACTGAATAATTCGCGATGGGGAAGTGCATAAATATTACATACATGTGTGTGTGTGTGTGTGATGTACACAAATGATATTAAATCTCGGTAAACAATAATTCCCCAGTGATAAAAACGCATCACGAATGCGAATGTGAATGCGAATGCATTAAGTGAATACCCGTTTTCCAGTTTGACTGTCGAAACGGTTGTTGTAATGGCCACTGATAATGATAAACATAAAAGTGAAAATAATTTTCAATTACAGCAACATTAATAACCGATAATAATCCTAAACAAATATTGCAAAATGAGCATTCAAAAGTGGTGGGCTCGAATGCAGCCAACTTAATGAGTCTCCCTCTCGTTCTCACACGCTTACACGCGCTGTCCCTTATGTGGGTGTGAGTGCGAGTGTGAGTGTAAGTGTGAGTGTGCATATCAATGAAATGCAAATTAATTGCCCAACATGTGGCAGCAATTGGAAACGTGAACAGGAGGCTATAAATGATAAGCTATACGTCCACGACCACATCCACTTCCACATCGACGTCCACGTGTACAGTATAGACAGTGTCTACTGTACAGTGTAAACTCTGCACATTTATACACTCTAAACAAATACGCAGTGTGCATTCATAAATGTAAGCTAAACCACATAATAGCCACAGACAGACAGGGAGCGAAGAAGGGAGAGACAGAGACAGAGACAGATAGAGTGAGACAGAGAAACGGTTGCGCTAAAATCTAAACCTTTGCCACTTTGCGTTTGCAATACTCGATGCTATTATTTTCCCTTGGGTCTGTCTTAATTGATGCACCGTTGATCATCATCATTATCCCACTCATCATCATCATTATCATTTTCAGCTGCATTACAGAACGCTGACTATGCGCGACGGCGGTACTTTAGCTTTTAGAGCATGCGACCACAGCAGCCGCAAGCGAGCACTGTACCTCACTCTTTCCCACATGCTATCTCGCTTTATAGCTTGCCACACATCCTCCGCTGTGGCGGCTTACTCGGCTGACCGCCACTTTTGCAACACATATATTATATATAAATTGTATGTCATATAAAAAAAAAAAAAGTTAAGCTAAAAGTGCGCTCAAACTCGGTGCTAAGTACTTAACAAGCTACATTAACACACACTCATGCACGCACACAGACACACTCTTCACACACACTTACAAATATTTCAAAGTCAAACTAACAGCAATTACACTTGAAAATTACTTAGTCTCAATATACTTATACATGTTTATTTTTAAACTGAATTAAATATTATCTTAGATTCTATGTCCTTAATTATAAATTGATGTCATCAGTCTTTGAGAGTTATATGGAATACCAATGAGTTATTCATTAATTCATTTTTATCGAATACATGGAAAGTAGTTTAAAAAAAAAAGATAAAAAATTAAAAAATAAAATTAAATATAGAAAAGATAAATTCCATAATGAACGACCAACTTTATTCCTATTCGTCTGTTAATAAATAAGTATATTTATACATTAGTTTAGTTTTTTTTAACCACATAACTTAATAAAAATAAAATAGAAGTGCACAAATTTTAAAATTACTTATCTGAAAGTCGCCTTAGATGAAAATCATTAGATTTTTGCTTTTAATCTTCAAATTTTAATTATAAATTTTAAAAATAGATTTAATAACTAACTATTTTTTAACAAATTATTAGTGAGTTGTAGTAGTTGCTCAAAACAGCTACTTTATTGCTTATACGCTCCCAACGACAGCAGCTTAAGGGGACCTTCTCGTAGATTGAGTCGGCTAAATGTCAAAAATGAAAACACATTAGAGCTGGCGGATTCGATAATGTTATTCATTAAACATTTTATAATTTTTTAAAATTAAAAATTAAAACAAAAACGAAATGGCGGCTTCTTTTTGCCTCTGTGTTTCCACCACTTCAGATGTGTAGCCTCTGGTAGTGAACGAAAGTGTGTAAAAAGTTTACAAAATGAAAGTTTATTATATTTCCGATACCTTACATCTAAATTCAATTAATATAGACTAAAATGACCCAATTTATGGGCAGTTAAAAAATTAAATCTATTTACCTTTTTTTTTCACTTTGAAATTGTTAAAAATTATAAAAAAAATTTTAATTATACTGAATTTACTGCGTGCGAGTCGCTGTCACTTCGGAAATAATTGTCCAATCGAAAAATCCTTTCTATACGTATTTTATACATATGTAGCTCTCAACTTGTGAAATTTAATTTGGACGACCCAATCCACGAGAAATTCTCTTAAACGACTGACCCCTTTATCTGAATTAATATTAACATCACTGAAATAATTACTTTACTTATGCAAAGAATGCTAACTATCGACATATTCATGTGAATTCGTCTGCTATAAATATATGTTTTGATAATTACCCAAAATGTTTTGTCTAAACATTTTTTCATTACGAAATCAGTAATTTATTTTGTATAAAATATTTTGGAGCTTCTAACTGTGTATTAGTGGCAAATAAGGAGCTAAGCATATCCTTTGGATGAGTTTTTTGTTTAATGTGATTTAGAAATTAATTTAGTTAATATTTTGAGTGGTCTACATAATTTTTGGACTCTCCCAATTATTTACAATTATTTTTTTTAAAATTATTTACAATTAATTCAAAACAAACCCAAGCTCACTAAACTCAAACTTAAACCTACTACACTTTTGTCACAGGGCATAAAAACATGTCGCACCTGCCAGTTGATAATTAGCCCGTTTTACACCCACACTCTTTTGAAATTCCCAACAACTATTCGATGATTGCAAATATTCCTTGTATAGTGTAAGAAATTCCTTTAGAAATTTGTAAAAAATGTTTGAATTAAATAAATAATAACTCGGCATTACAATTATTTTGTTAATAAGAGGAAATATAATTATCCTTTCACCGATTAGTGGATATTATTAACATAATTTAACAAAGACTTTTTAATAATAATAAAAATGGAATGCTTTTGATGCGACTGTTTAAAAATCACTAATAATTATTTGGATTAATTGTTTCAACTGCCGTAAAATTGGAAAGTTTTTACCAATAAAATGATTTATATTCAGTTCAGCTGACGTTTTACAACACTTTAATTTACTACCTGTTTATTCCACAGTTTTACAACATTAGTATAAACTGAAAACAGAGTGATTATTATGTGGTAATCGATTGATTAGATTCAACTCAAACATTGAAAACTAATTTTGTGGGCATTAAATGTGTTTACGTCTCGTAAAGAATTGTTGATTTGAAACGGGGTTCATGTGGGGCAGGGGTAACCCCACCTCCACGAACAGACCCCATTTGGACATTTGGAATGGAAAATGGAGGCTATGTGTGAAAACTTTGGCAATTAAAAGCAACTCGTCGCTCATTTGCAATGCCTGCCCACTAAAAAAGGGCTGCGAACCCATTTCAAAGTGTGAAACAAAAATCAAGACACAATTAATTGCAAGACGTTTGTTAAAACGAAGAAGAAAACCTACAGCAACAACAAAAATACCGACAAAAACAAAAAAAAAAAAAAAACCAAACACAATGAAATTGAATTTTTCTCTATATTATTCTTGTTTTTCGACCCCGTAATGAAATGGCGTAAGGGGGTGCATTGGGTTTGTTGGAATACCAGATGGTTCACTCCATAAAATGTACTTGTAAATAAATATGTATAACTATATACGATACCTAAAGGTATCTATATATTTTTAATCAGCATTAAACAAGCAAGCCGACTGTAAAAGACCCCGTACTTCTTCTAGTGCGGTGAGGATAGTTAAATTTATACAAACACATGATGTGTGAATTTGTTCACGAGCTGGAGCTATCCAGTCGTTTTCAAGGTATGAACATTTTAAAACAGTTTTTACAATTTGCAGGGGCGGTAGGGGGCGGGGAATCATTTTTAAATAAACCTAATCTGCCAAGTAGACAAAATTGTAATCCAAATTTGGTGGCTCTAACTCTTATAGTCTCTGAGATAAAGGTGTTTGTATGGACAGACGGACAGACGGACATGGCTATATCGTTTCGGGTGATGATGCTGATCAAGAATATATACTTTAGGGGTCGGAAAAGCCTCTTTCTGCCTATTACGCACATTCAGACTCATAGAACTTTAGCTTTAACTTTTATCTAAATCAGTTTCTATCCAAAACTTTAAATAATTCCTTCTATAAATTGCCTTACATAAATTACAGAGTCATCTAAAGTCGTGTCGCCTAGCTCTTGACTTGCCTACAAGTGTTTTTGCTATTTGTTCGTATTTTTTGTCTTGTTGGACAGTGCAAATTCAATTGCGAGTGCTACAAGTTGTAGACGACGATTTGTAAAAATGCAAATTCCGCAAAAGTCTCGCCTGCCCATTTTTAGCCATTTTAGTCATTTTGGCCATTAGGCGCACTTGCCACCAACCGCGGGCAGCAACAACCACTTGCAGTCATCATTTGTTATTTTCCATTTTCTATTTTCCTTTTTCATTTCCCTTTCGGCATTTACTACTTTACTTTACTCCTCCACCAAACCAACGACTACAGACTATACTATATAGTCTTGCCCTGCTGATTATATATGTGACACATAAGTATGGTGAAATTTATTGTATTGTTAATAAGTACAGTCAAACTGCGATAAACAAAATTTAAAGTCTGAAAATAAAGGCGAAGGAAGACATTTTTATTCTTTAATTTATTTTTTATAATAACAACAATTAAATTAAATAAAAAGGTAATTTTAATTCATATAAAAAGTGTTTAAGAAACTAAATGAATTTTGGCGTTTAAAGTGTTTAAAAAAAGTGCTAAAATTTCAAACTAGAGGCAGATTTGTATAATTTGTAATTTCCAAGTGGCATTGCAAAATTTAATTTCTTATATTTATCTGGTACCTTAAGTAAAGCAATAAATAAAATTGATTAGTTAATTAAATAAAAAAGAAGAACAAATATTTCTTACCTTTCATTCAATTTATTTGATTGTAAAAATATTTTATGAATAAACTGAGTTTTCATTTAAAAATTACGTTTACTTTTTCATACTGAACTGAGTTCCAAGAAACCAATTTAATATTCATTTTTAAATTTCAATAAAATTGGCTCAAAGTAGGTGAGGAATTTACTTGTTGGTAGCACTTTAAAGGACTGCCAATGGCTTAAATGGCTTAAAAATGCGTATAGTTTGGTAATTTATTTAAACTAACTTAATTTTTAAAGATGCTGCGCTTTAAGAGCAGCTCAAAGTTTTTCTTTTGGCCGTCGATTTAAGTTTATTGTCTTTTGGCGTTTGGTTTTTTGGGCCAATTCCACGTTAGCCGTCTCAAATTTGCCATTATCACCTATCATTGGCGCTTTGGCGTCGGATTTATGTGTGTGTGTGTGAATGTGTGGACCATAAAAAAAGGTGCCATGCAGATTGCAGATTGGCATCTTTGTATCTTTGTTGGTTCTACCTACGGTTAACTTCGAGTCGTGGATTGGAGGGTAAAACAACGACAAACTGAACCGTACTAAGCCATATATTTTCCTGCCTCTTTGGGAGAGCTCAAGAGAGAGAGAGAGAGAGAGAGTGAGTCACACTCACATGGCAGGAGGACACTTTATTAACACACACAAGCTTAACTTTTGCCAATGTCCTTAACCATAAATTTGCTTTGGTAAATCCTCATTGTCGTTGTGTGATTTAAACTTTTGGGGCGACACTACATACGGCTCTGAAGTCAAAGCCCAAAGTCCTGCCAAAGTGTCAGCCTCGAAGCCTGTTCGCAATCCACCTTCAAACTGGCACCGCGACAACAGATAGAGACAGCAACAGAGAGACAGTGAGACAGAGAGGTATAGGGCGGTATAGAGAAGGATGGAGGGATGTACAGAGATGTAAGGTAGCGGCTAAGAAAATTGAAATGAAGCTGGTTGAATGGCTGTCGTGTCCCAATGGAGACAACAAATTTATGATAACGTGCGAAAATCTGAAAAACATCAACTGTCCGTTGTCTGAGAGCAAGAAACAGAGATATAGAGTAGGGGAGAGAGAGAGAGGGCGATAGTTTGCCTGCAGTCTGTAGTGCATGGGTTAATTGACTTTGGCCGAAAACGCGACTTGGCGCAACTTCAATTCCTGTGACCGGAAAATGCAAAGTGCTTAGGAGTAGGCTAGTAGGAATAGTGGGAGTAGAGATACAGTGGAGAGAGAGGTCAGCTTGGCGACACGAAAATGGCAGATGCCCTGGACTTGAGTCTACAACCTCAGAGGCCAAAACAAGTTCATTGGAATTGGCACATTGCTGAAGTAGCAGCAGCAGCAGCAGCAGCAGTAGGAGTAGCAGCAGTAGAAGCAGCAGCAGCAGCAACTGAAGCCTCTAGTCTTGTTGGCATCCAGTTGAACAGATTGACAAACAAGCCGCAAAGCAGCCAAGCAGCAACTACATTTGAGTGCAGTTTGTTTGGTCACTACACACCCCACGCCATACACTGAGAACAATTTTAGAGCAATTAAGCTTAGAGTTCTTATTTTTAAGTTAAGTTCAGTGTATTTTTTATATTTATTTATTTACGCCTCATAAATAAACTATAAATAAATAATTAACATTTAAAGTTTTTGTAAAATTTATTTTAAGCTATGATTTTATTTTTGAAATACATGTAAGCATTAACTCTTTTCGATTTAAACAGTTTTTAAAAAGCAGTTTTAGAGTCAGATGATGCATTTAATTTGCTCAGTGTACTCTATATGTGTTGGTGTACTTTTTGCCTGTCTCTAGGTCCTTTTGTCCTGTCTATCTCCATCTGACTTTGCGTGTGTTGCTGCTGCTGCTGTAATTTGCAGCCAAAGATTTGTAGTTGTTGCCTCTGAACTTTTAGCTGTTGTTGATTTTGATATGAAATCTCTCCGCCTTCACTCCGCTTACACTTCTCCAACCCACCTAGCCGTGCTGATGAAAAAGTCGGCTAACTCCGTCGGTCAGTCCGTTTGACTGTCTGTCTGCAAGTCGGTTGATTATTCGCTTCAGCAATTGCAGTAAAATCTATGCAAATAATTCAAAACTGCAGTCGAAAAACCTCAAAACAACAACAACAACATGAGTATCTGCTTAAGCTGCACATATTTATTTTAACAAGTGTAAAATAAATGAAAATTTATATAAAAGTGGGTACACATATAAGTATTCGTTTTCTTTTTTTTTTTTTTTTTGAGATTAAGTAATGTCCGGTTAACCATTTCTATCTTGATCTAACCGAAGAACCAACTTCAAACTTCACATTTTATAAGCAACACTGCAATTAAAACAGTCTGAGATAAAATTTGCGAAATATACTTTTTATGATTGTGGACATGGAATTGCTCAAATTGTTACCACAATGTGTCACAAGTTGTTATGGAATTTTAGTCAATTGTTTTAACTTGCTTCATACATTTCAACAGCATATATTTCTTGTTAATTTGTGTTTTTGACACTATATTCTCCTAAGTTTTGTATATTTCAATCATAAACAGATGCTTGGACACTACAGTTGTAACATCTAAGCTATAATGATATTTTTTAGGCAAACAGTCCAAATTTTCGTAATAAAATGTCATTTGAGTCAATCAACAGTCTAACTCCGTACTCTAAAAATGAGTATATGTAGGTGTCTATTAAGTTAAGCATTTTAACAGCCGAGTCGATATACCGATGTCCGCCTGTCCGTTTGTCCGTATGAGCACCTGTATCTTTTAAACTACAAGAGCTGGAGCCACCAAATTTTTAATGAAAGTCAGTCCTTATGCCAGGCAAATCAGTGCAACGCCCCTTGCCGCACAATTTTGTAAGTTTGTTAAGCTTTTAATACAAAATAGTACTGGTTTCATTATTTAGTATTTTCCCCTGAATTTTGTGTGTCTACAAAAGCCACTGTTTTTGCGCCCAGTGTAGCTCAAATGAACAGTTCATAACTGTCCTACAAATGATATCGATATCCTTTTAACAAAAAAGGGCACAAAAAAAATGGCAAAGAATTGAAAAGTATGAAATAAATCATGCCCTTGGCCAATTGCGTCAATTCAGCACATTCTGCTGCTTACCACTTGCCACTTGCCTCTTACCGCCGTGTTAGAATACAGTTTGGCCTCTGTCTTACCCTCTCCCTATCCCCTAGCTCGTACATTCCCACCGCTGTCAGGACCTGTTAAAACAGCTCTTCAGCCAGTTGCACACAATACAACGCGTTGCTTCGTTGGCTCAAACGGTGGCTGCGGATGGTCGACGCACTTGCCACCGCCTCTGTCGCTGCCTCTGCCTCTGTCGTTGCTGCTGCTGCCAGCGGCACTGTCTATAAATATTTAAATTTCAAGTTTGGCAAAAGTTTTTTGCATGCATTACCAAGGCAAGGGCGTGGCGCAAGGGGAGTAAATTGAGGGGAGTGGCACTTTGTTGCGGCAACGGCTGCCAGTGCTACTCGTGCGCGGCTGTCTGGCAGCCCTGTCGCACCCACCCACCGCTCCCCTTTCGCTCCCACATTTGTTTTTTACAGCACAAAAAAGTTTTTTTGTTGTTGTTGTTTTTTACTTTTTTTTTTTTTTTTGCGAAACTTGCAAGTGAAATGTTTGATTTTCAATGATTCAATAAATTATTTATATATTTGCGTATGTCGACCCGCATTTCTCTCCTCTAACCCTTCTGTCTCGCCTACTGCGCTGATCTCTTCAATTAGCCGATTTTTGTGCATTAAAGCGCAGCCAACGACAACTGTCTTAACTTGGCCAATTCGAGCTGTTGCCTGCTCTTGTTGCTGGCAGTTGGCAAGTGAAGCGTTGGGCACATTTAAAAGCGATAAATCACCGTTCTTTTTTGGCAGCCATCGCTGCATTCACTTGCGGTGGCAGCGTTGCGATATCATTAACCACACACACAGACAGACACGCACACACAGAAACACACACACACACATACAAAGTAGTTCTAATCTAAACTCTCATTGCTTTTCCACTCTCACTCTAATTCTCGCTCTCTTTCTCTTGCTTTTCCCCATAGCGATTGGCGCCTTTCAACCGGAGTTCGTGGAAAGCATTTCCAATGTCTCTGTCGCTGTGGGTCGTGATGCAACTTTCACCTGCCACGTGCGTCACTTGGGTGGCTATCGCGTAAGTACATAACACCACGCCCCCTCTTAACACTACCCCCGCTCATGTAGAACACCATAAGACTCCTTAATGCACTAAGCACACACACTGCACTTGACTTTCATTAATGATAACAACAAAACACGAAACACTTTAATACCACAATCACATTCAGTAACAACAAAATTGACCCTGTACTATAAGTGAGCAAAAGTATACCCAATAGCATATATAAACTGCATAGAGTCAAGTCGGTCTGTTTCTATTATTAACATAAAGGTAAAGATTGTTTTTCGAGGGGTGAAAAAATAACAAATAAATCTTATATTCTGTATGCGAACTTTGGATAGACTTTATTTAAGAACAGAATAAATTTTGCAAGGGTATTGACATCAAAATAAAAATAATGACAAATATTTCTGCAGTGATTTTCCATTTTAAACACGATTAAATTCACACTTTTCTTAAATATTTCCGATGAAGTTTTTTTGGTATTAAACAAAATAAATTAATTGAAAATATTCAAAGCTCGTAGTGTAAAAATATGTAAGCTTGAATAAACAGTTAAGGCTTACAGTTGAGAACGAATTAATATGGCAGAAGCTCTTTTTAAGAAGTTTATAAATAGCCTTGATTTCTGTTAAAGCTTAATACATTTAAGATTTTTTTTATATTTTTTTTTACAGTAAAATATTCAAAAGCAAAGAAAGGATAAGAAATTTACTAGAAGAAGTTTTCCGGGTACTACATAACTTATGTGCATAAACATACTACAGGGTCTCGTAATGTCGATTTCTACCGACTGTAGCTTTTTTACCATTTCGCACTAAATTTTCACAAAAACATTTATTATCGAGTGCGTGGCATTAAAAACTGAAAGTGAAGCTGTGGCTTTTGCCACAAACATACAGTTTGCAAAAAGCATTTTAGTAATTTAAGGGTTTTCATGCATTTATTTATTTGTTTGCTTTTCCTGCTGGTTTTCGCTATGTCAACAGGTGGGCTGGCTTAAAGCGGACACAAAAGCCATACAGGCGATACACGAGAACGTGATTACACACAATTCCCGTGTCACGGTCAGTCATTTGGACCAGAACACTTGGAATTTGCACATCAAATCCGTTTCCGAGGAGGATCGGGGCGGCTATATGTGTCAGCTGAACACGGATCCCATGAAGAGTCAGGTGAGTTACAAGTAGAAAGTAATTGAAGTAATTAACAAAAAGAGTAGGAGAAAATTAAATATAATAAATAATTCTTCAATATATTTAAATGTGGGATTAAATCGGGCTTAAAATTAAAAGAATTACAAATTTTATTATTTTACTATTTTTTAAGCTTTTCAAAGTTTTTTTGTGATAGTTTTCGATTAATTCAATAACTTAATTAAATTTGTATAGCGGAGAAATTAACCCAAACTCCATTTAGTGCCGGTAGTTTGTCGTGTGGTTGGTTTCTAATTATACTACCTTTTAAAAGCTACTTAAACATTTTCTACTACTATTTGTTTGTCATCTTCAACTACTCTTTTAATACTACTAAGTGCTACTACTTTATTGATAACAGAATTCATTGCTAATACTATTAAATGCTGTGATAAGCATCATCACTAATTTTGTGTGAAACGAACTAGTTGCAATTGTCACTACTTTTCATTGCTACTAAAATCAACTTCTACTACATTTTCTTCGCATTAGTTGTAATTAAAGTGTTGTAAGCTACTGCGACTTAAATGTTACTAATCACACATTTTACTACTCTTTAAATGGTTTTCTATTGCCACGCTACCTTTTCAAAGGTATCAGCAATCATTTGCAGTGCTTTGAGCAATTGCTACTACTAATTTAAGTGTGGCTTTAGTGTTGTAGTAAATGGCGTTTGTATTGGCTACCGTTTAGTACTTTTTGCGCTGGACTTTGGCAGAACAGTGGCTGCATGAATAATGCTGCCAGCTAAGAAGACAATGAAAATGTTTATAAATATTTTGCTGCTTGAAAGCAATTTCCCAAAGTGTTCAGGAAAATTTCATGCAACATTTGATGAAGCAGGCGATGAAAAGGGGGGAGGGGAGCAGTGGTAACGGGATTTTGCAAAAAGAAGTAAAATTGGAATGCAACGCACTTGTCCTCGCACAGTTATTGTATGTTTGTTCAACGCACGATTTGCCCCTGCCCACATACCCCCATCCCACACTTTGTCTCTCTCTGTGCTTTTTCCCTTTCGCCAGTTGTACCCCTCTCCCTTTTGCTCATCACATTGTCGCTGTCGAGCAAGTGAAAGAAAGCGCAGCAAATCGAAAGCGAAAACTATGGCAAATAAGGCGAAAACACATACATATACAAGTGTACTTACCACACACATACTACTGAACGCACATGTGTATGTGTGCGTGTGTGTGTGTGTGTGCTGGACGCACGTACACTCATGTGTCCAGCCAAGTGAAGTTTATGGCGCCAATAAAATGTATTTCATGCTTCCTTAATTTTTATTTTTACTTTAACGCTTCTCACAAGGACAACAGCACCAGCAGCAGCAGCAGCAGTAGCAGCGTTTGAGGGGGGAGTGTGTAAGTGTGGAAAGGGGGCTGGGCAGCCACTGCAACTTACAGCAGAGCCAAAGGCAGCTAGAGGGAGAGCGTGAGGGAGCTTTAAAGAGAGAGCGGGAGAGCAGCACACGCAGTCATAGCCCAATTGTCTTATGTTTTGTTTTCATTTCGTTTGCTTTTGTGTTTTGTTTTCTTTTGTTTTGTTATGTTTCGTTGTCTTTTATTCTGTTTTGCTTTCTATTACTATTGCGTTAAGAGTGCTTGTCTTTCAATTGCCCCTCCCCTCCCCTCCCAACTCTGCGCTCTCTTGTGTCACAGCGTCCTAAACTATTTACCGTTATTTCATTTGCGCTTCTCTAAATATGCTCGTATAAGTTTCTGTTAGTGAGTGAGACAGATACAGCTTGCTTTTGGAAGGGCAGGGGAGGGGGACTGTGCTTACAGCTCTTGCTTTATGACCTCGCCTGCATAATCAGCAAATTTTCGCTGAGTGTATAGTAAATTCATTTCACCGGCCGCCTTTCCACCATTTACTGATGACACTTTTATTTGGCATTCTTATCTTTTAGTGTTGTTATTATTGTTGTTGTTGTTGTTGTTGTGTCATTACTCAGTGTTGTTAGACAACACTTCTACCTGTGCTTGGCATACATAAGATTAGTTCAATTCGTTTACAACATTTCAGTATCCAACTGACCAGTCTTAAAGTACAGTAGACTTTGCCTAAAACAAATCAAAATTTTTCACATTTTGTTTATTTTATATAAAATTTTTTTGTTTTTTGTGTTTGATTTTTCAACACACAACATGTTTTTATTGTTAGTACACTCAAAAATAAATTAATTCTAATAATTTTCAGTTTTTATTTGTAAATATATTTTGTTTACTTAAATTTTTGAAATATTCCAAAATTTCTTTGTTTCGGTATCGCAAGCTCTATAAATTGATTTTATTGGAAACATTGGAGTATTTTGAATTTATTTTTATACTCTCTGCAAGAGTATATTGGGTTTGTGCAAAAGTATGTAACAGGCAGAAGGAGGCGTGGCAGACCCTATAAAGTATATATATTCTTGATCAGCATCACAAGCCGAGTCGATATAGCCATGTACGTCTGTCCGTCTGTTTGTCCGTCTGTCTGTCCGTCTGTCTGTCTGTCCGTCTGTCTGTCCGTCTGTCCGTAAGAACACACAGATTTCAGAGATGGTAAGAGCTACAAGTTTGAATTTGGTCTCTATCGATTCGATATTTAGTTAGTCAATACAGAATTTTTTTTTTTTGATGCCACGCCCCATTCGCCCACAATGAGCAATAAACTAGACTTACCTCGGAAAAAATAGATGTTTTAAGCGAATACGGCACTTAGGAACACCAATTTTGGTATGTAGGTTCCTAGCAACGCATTGCCATTTAAAATTGTTGGCTGCCACGCCCCCTTTTTCCGTAAGAAACGAACAAAACTTTTTAAACTTGCATGCTGTTTTAACCGATACCGATAACGATACCGGATACCGATTTTAACATTATAATTGGGAATAAATGCAGAGAGTACTATTCGGTCGGGCGCGCTCGACTGTACTTTTCTTTCTTGTTTATTTTGAACATTTGCAAGTTTTTTCAGTGAAAACTTTCTTTAGTTTTGAGAATTTTGTGATGTTCTACATCTACTAATCAAAAGTGAAATCGTGTTGAATTTTATGTCATAATTAAATTATTAAGTCTAAAATTTCCTTTTCCATAGTTTTTTCTTAAGCTTTTCTTTCTCACGTTTACGTATTTAAAAAAAAAGTGAATATATATTTAAAACTTAATTTATTTCTTTCAACTTACTTTCAGATCGGTTTCCTGGACGTTGTTATACCACCAGATTTTATAAGTGAGGATACTTCTTCGGATGTAATTGTGCCCGAGGGCAGTTCAGTACGTTTAACATGTCGGTGAGTAAAATTAGCTACAGATGAATCAAAGAATGTATGTAAACAAACGTACCAGTTGAGGAATAGACTTTCCAAGCTATCTTTAAATCATTTTAAAAATGTCAAGAACTTTGCTAATATTTTCCAAATACACTTTGAGCTCAATTTAAATGTGACAAATACTTTTGTAGAAGTCTTTAAATTCAGGTAAATAATTCAAAAATTTGATAGTTTTCAATTCTCCTTTTACTTTCGGATATTTATTTATTATTTTGGGTATGATTAAAACTCGTAGATGAGTTGATTTAAATATTGATAGATAATCAAATAATTTTAGCAATAACTAAGTTTAAAATTGCATTAAGTCAAACTACTCAATTGATTTGTTCCAATAATGAAGTATTAATAAATGAATAAAATTCATTGCCCAACTAAAGAGCTTAAAATATCATAGAATTGGTAATTAGAGCCGACTAAGCAGGCCTAAGTTCCAAAACTAATCAAAGATACCGCTAAGCACACAGATAAATTCTTATAACTCTCTGTTTATTTGTATTCACATACAATAATTTTGGTCATTTCAAAGCTAATAGTCGAACAATTTGCGTGTATCAGTGTGTGTGCTTGTGTGTTTTAACCAACTAGCCAACTGGCTAACTGGATAACTGGCTAACAGCAAATCCCAGCCAAATGGGATATCATCAGCAAACACATCCGAGTATAAACTCCACCCGCATCATCATCATCATTTAATAATGTCAGCAAATTAAGCGACACTTCATTTCTCTTGATTTGGGTCGGCGCTTTCCATATGCCCTTTCTTCTTGGCCAAACAAGGAAACGAGTCCAACAGTTGTCACACTTGCCCCATGCACCAAAAACAAAAAACATGGGGCATAATAAAAATTGAGTTTCGGTTGAATAACTTAAATTTGTTATAACAGAAAATTGTTATATTACAAATAAAATAATTATGTCTTATAATTGAATCAAAATAATATTTATTTATGAATTTTAAAATAAATATACAATTTTTAAAAATAAATTTTAATTTTTTTTAACATTTAAAATAAAAATTTTACTTTTAACATTTACTTAAAATATTTTATAATTTTTATTTAAAAAATTTTTGCTTAAAAAAATTTTGAAAATGAAAACTTTTATTTTTAAAGTCATCTCAAATATTATATAGTTTTTTTTTTAAACAAATTTTTTATTCAAAAATTCCTTCATTTTAATTTTTTGATGTTTTTGAAAAATTATCAAATTTTTCACATTAAATGTGCTGTTCCTATTTGAATAGTGTTATTGCTTTGTTTTAAGATTACAGGGTATCTATTGGCTTAGTGGATGCTGTGAGCT